>OZ010744.1:6886821-9286821 GCA_963932245.1 Tachinus rufipes
AAACAAAAATATCAATTTTCATCAAAAATTTAAAATTTTTCAAAACATTCAAAAACAAATTTTCTCAAAATTTTTGTTCAAACACAAAAATGTCAAAGGTATATAATATACCTTTGGATTATAACCCGACTTGAAACAAAAATATCAATTTCATCAAAAATTTAAAATTTTTCAAAACATTCAAGAACAAATTTCTCAAAATTTTTGTTCAAACACAAAAATGTCAAAGGTATATATACCTTTGGATTATAACCCGACTTGAAACAAAAATATCAATTTTCATCAAAAATTTAAAATTTTTCAAAACATTCAAAAACAAATTTTCCAAGGTTATACCTTTGGATTATAACCCGACTTGAAATCCAAACAAAGGTATATACCTTTGGATTATAACCCGACTTGAAACAAAAATATCAATTTTCATCAAAAATTTAAAATTTTTCAAAACATTCAAAAAATTTTTCTCAAAATTTTTGTTCAAAACACAAAAATGTCAAAGGTATATACCTTTGGATTATAACCCGACTTGAAACAAAAATATCAATTTTCATCAAAAATTTAAAATTTTTCAAAACATTCAAAATTTTTGTTCAAACACAAAAATGTCAAAGGTATATACCTTTGGATTATAACCCGACTTGAAACAAAAATATCAATTTTCATCAAAAATTTAAAATTTTTCAAAACATTCAAAAACAAATTTTCTCAAAATTTTTGTTCAAACACAAAAATGTCAAAGGTATATACCTTTGGATTATAACCCGACTTGAAACAAAAATATCAATTTTCATCAAAAATTTAAAATTTTTCAAAACATTCAAAAACAAAAAAATTTTTGTTCAAACACAAAAATGTCAAAGGTATATACCTTTGGATTATAACCCGACTTGAAACAAAAATATCAATTTTCATCAAAAATTTAAAATTTTTCAAAACATTCAAAAACAAATTTTCTCAAAATTTTTGTTCAAACACAAAAATGTCAAAGGTATATACCTTTGGATTATAACCCGACTTGAAACAAAAATATCAATTTTCATCAAAAATTTAAAATTTTTCAAAACATTCAAAAACAAATTTTCTCAAAATTTTTGTTCAAACACAAAAATGTCAAAGGTATATACCTTTGGATTATAACCCGACTTGAAACAAAAATATCAATTTTCATCAAAAATTTAAAATTTTTCAAACATTCAAAACAAATTTCAAAATTTTTGTTCAAACACAAAAATGTCAAAGGTATATACCTTTGGATTATAACCCGACTTGAAACAAAAATATCAATTTTCATCAAAAATTTAAAATTTTTCAAAACATTCAAAAACAAATTTTCTCAAAATTTTTGTTCAAACACAAAAATGTCAAAGGTATATACCTTTGGATTATAACCCGACTTGAAACAAAAATATCAATTTTCATCAAAAATTTAAAATTTTTCAAAACATTCAAAAACAAATTTTCTCAAAATTTTTGTTCAAACACAAAAATGTCAAAGGTATATACCTTTGGATTATAACCCGACTTGAAACAAAAATATCAATTTTCATCAAAAATTTAAAATTTTTCAAAACATTCAAAAACAAATTTTCTCAAAATTTTTGTTCAAACACAAAAATGTCAAAGGTATATACCTTTGGATTATAACCCGACTTGAAACAAAAATATCAATTTTCATCAAAAATTTAAAATTTTTCAAAACATTCAAAACAAATTTTCTCAAAATTTTTGTTCAAACACAAAAATGTCAAAGGTATATACCTTTGGATTATAACCCGACTTGAAACAAAAATATCAATTTTCATCAAAAATTTAAAATTTTTCAAAACATTCAAAATTTTTGTTCAAACACAAAAATGTCAAAGGTATATACCTTTGGATTATAACCCGACTTGAAACAAAAATATCAATTTTCATCAAAAATTTAAAATTTTTCAAAACATTCAAAAACAAATTTTCTCAAAATTTTTGTTCAAACACAAAAATGTCAAAGGTATATACCTTTGGATTATAACCCGACTTGAAACAAAAATATCAATTTTCATCAAAAATTTAAAATTTTTCAAAACATTCAAAAACAAATTTTCTCAAAATTTTTGTTCAAACACAAAAATGTCAAAGGTATATACCTTTGGATTATAACCCGACTTGAAACAAAAATATCAATTTTCATCAAAAATTTAAAATTTTTCAAAACATTCAAAAACAAATTTTCTCAAAATTTTTGTTCAAACACAAAAATGTCAAAGGTATATACCTTTGGATTATAACCCGACTTGAAACAAAAATATCAATTTTCATCAAAAATTTAAAATTTTTCAAAACATTCAAAAACAAATTTTCTCAAAATTTTTGTTCAAACACAAAAATGTCAAAGGTATATACCTTTGGATTATAACCCGACTTGAAACAAAAAATATCAATTTTCATCAAAAATTTAAAATTTTTCAAAACATTCAAAATTTCTCAATTTTGTTCAAACACAAAAATGTCAAAGGTATATACCTTTGGATTATAACCCGACTTGAAACAAAAATATCAATTTTCATCAAAAATTTAAAATTTTTCAAAACATTCAAAATTTTTGTTCAAACACAAAAATGTCAAAGGTATATACCTTTGGATTATAACCCGACTTGAAACAAAAATATCAATTTTCATCAAAAATTTAAAATTTTTCAAAACATTCAAAAACAAATTTTCTCAAAATTTTTGTTCAAACACAAAAATGTCAAAGGTATATACCTTTGGATTATAACCCGACTTGAAACAAAAATATCAATTTTCATCAAAAATTTAAAATTTTTCAAAACATTCAAAAACAAATTTTCTCAAAATTTTTGTTCAAACACAAAAATGTCAAAGGTATATACCTTTGGATTATAACCCGACTTGAAACAAAAATATCAATTTTCATCAAAAATTTAAAATTTTTCAAAACATTCAAAAACAAATTTTCTTACACAATTTTGTTCAAACACAAAAATGTCAAAGGTATATACCTTTGGATTATAACCCGACTTGAAACAAAAATATCAATTTTCATCAAAAATTTAAAATTTTTCAAAACATTCAAAAACAAATTTTCTCAAAATTTTTGTTCAAACACAAAAATGTCAAAGGTATATACCTTTGGATTATAACCCGACTTGAAACAAAAATATCAATTTTCATCAAAAATTTAAAATTTTTCAAAACATTCAAAAACAAATTTTCTCAAAATTTTTGTTCAAACACAAAAATGTCAAAGGTATATACCTTTGGATTATAACCCGACTTGAAACAAAAATATCAATTTTCATCAAAAATTTAAAATTTTTCAAAACATTCAAAAACAAATTTTCTCAAAATTTTTGTTCAAACACAAAAATGTCAAAGGTATATACCTTTGGATTATAACCCGACTTGAAACAAAAATATCAATTTTCATCAAAAATTTAAAATTTTTCAAAACATTCAAAAACAAATTTTCTCAAAATTTTTGTTCAAACACAAAAATGTCAAAGGTATATACCTTTGGATTATAACCCGACTTGAAACAAAATATCAATTTTCATCAAAAATTTAAAATTTTTCAAAACATTCAAAAACAAATTTTCTCAAAATTTTTGTTCAAACACAAAAATGTCAAAGGTATATACCTTTGGATTATAACCCGACTTGAAACAAAAATATCAATTTTCATCAAAAATTTAAAATTTTTCAAAACATTCAAAAACAAATTTTCTCAAAATTTTTGTTCAAACACAAAAATGTCAAAGGTATATACCTTTGGATTATAACCCGACTTGAAACAAAAATATCAATTTTCATCAAAAATTTAAAATTTTTCAAAACATTCAAAAACAAATTTTCTCAAAATTTTTGTTCAAACACAAAAATGTCAAAGGTATATACCTTTGGATTATAACCCGACTTGAAACAAAAATATCAATTTTCATCAAAAATTTAAAATTTTTCAAAACATTCAAAAACAAATTTTCTCAAAATTTTTGTTCAAACACAAAAATGTCAAAGGTATATACCTTTGGATTATAACCCGACTTGAAACAAAAATATCAATTTTCATCAAAAATTTAAAATTTTTCAAAACATTCAAAAACAAATTTTCTCAAAATTTTTGTTCAAACACAAAAATGTCAAAGGTATATACCTTTGGATTATAACCCGACTTGAAACAAAAATATCAATTTTCATCAAAAATTTAAAATTTTTCAAAACATTCAAAATTTTTGTTCAAACACAAAAATGTCAAAGGTATATACCTTTGGATTATAACCCGACTTGAAACAAAAATATCAATTTTCATCAAAAATTTAAAATTTTTCAAAACATTCAAAAACAAATTTTCTCAAAATTTTTGTTCAAACACAAAAATGTCAAAGGTATATACCTTTGGATTATAACCCGACTTGAAACAAAAATATCAATTTTCATCAAAAATTTAAAATTTTTCAAAACATTCAAAAACAAATTTTCTCAAAATTTTTGTTCAAACACAAAAATGTCAAAGGTATATACCTTTGGATTATAACCCGACTTGAAACAAAAATATCAATTTTCATCAAAAATTTAAAATTTTTCAAAACATTCAAAAACAAATTTTCTCAAAATTTTTGTTCAAACACAAAAAATGTCAAAGGTATATACCTTTGGATTATAACCCGACTTGAAACAAAAATATCAATTTTCATCAAAAATTTAAAATTTTTCAAAACATTCAAAAACAAATTTTCTCAAAATTTTTTGTTCAAACACAAAAATGTCAAAGGTATATACCTTTGGATTATAACCCGACTTGAAACAAAAATATCAATTTTCATCAAAAATTTAAAATTTTTCAAAACATTCAAAATTTTTGTTCAAACACAAAAATGTCAAAGGTATATACCTTTGGATTATAACCCGACTTGAAACAAAAATATCAATTTTCATCAAAAATTTAAAATTTTTCAAAACATTCAAAAACAAATTTTCTCAAAATTTTTGTTCAAACACAAAAATGTCAAAGGTATATACCTTTGGATTATAACCCGACTTGAAACAAAAATATCAATTTTCATCAAAAATTTAAAATTTTTCAAAACATTCAAAAACAAATTTTCTCAAAATTTTTGTTCAAACACAAAAATGTCAAAGGTATATACCTTTGGATTATAACCCGACTTGAAACAAAAATATCAATTTTCATCAAAAATTTAAAATTTTTCAAACATTCAAAAACAATTTTCAAAATTTTTGTTCAAACACAAAAATGTCAAAGGTATATACCTTTGGATTATAACCCGACTTGAAACAAAAATATCAATTTTCATCAAAAATTTAAAATTTTTCAAAACATTCAAAATTTTTGTTCAAACACAAAAATGTCAAAGGTATATACCTTTGGATTATAACCCGACTTGAAACAAAAATATCAATTTTCATCAAAAATTTAAAATTTTTCAAAACATTCAAAAACAAATTTTCTCAAAATTTTTGTTCAAACACAAAAATGTCAAAGGTATATACCTTTGGATTATAACCCGACTTGAAACAAAAATATCAATTTTCATCAAAAATTTAAAATTTTTCAAAACATTCAAAAACAAATTTTCTCAAAATTTTTGTTCAAACACAAAAATGTCAAAGGTATATACCTTTGGATTATAACCCGACTTGAAACAAAAATATCAATTTTCATCAAAAATTTAAAATTTTTCAAAACATTCAAAAACAAATTTTCTCAAAATTTTTGTTCAAACACAAAAATGTCAAAGGTATATACCTTTGGATTATAACCCGACTTGAAACAAAAATATCAATTTTCATCAAAAATTTAAAATTTTTCAAAACATTCAAAATTTTTGTTCAAACACAAAAATGTCAAAGGTATATACCTTTGGATTATAACCCGACTTGAAACAAAAATATCAATTTTCATCAAAAATTTAAAATTTTTCAAAACATTCAAAAACAAATTTTCTCAAAATTTTTGTTCAAACACAAAAATGTCAAAGGTATATACCTTTGGATTATAACCCGACTTGAAACAAAAATATCAATTTTCATCAAAAATTTAAAATTTTTCAAAACATTCAAAAACAAATTTTCTCAAAATTTTTGTTCAAACACAAAAATGTCAAAGGTATATATATACCTTTGGATTATAACCCGACTTGAAACAAAAATATCAATTTTCATCAAAAATTTAAAATTTTTCAAAACATTCAAAAACAAATTTTCTCAAAATTTTTGTTCAAACACAAAAATGTCAAAGGTATATACCTTTGGATTATAACCCGACTTGAAACAAAAATATCAATTTTCATCAAAAATTTAAAATTTTTCAAAACATTTTCCAAAATTTTTGTTCAAACACAAAAATGTCAAAGGTATATACCTTTGGATTATAACCCGACTTGAAACAAAAATATCAATTTTCATCAAAAATTTAAAATTTTTCAAAACATTCAAAAACAAATTTTCTCAAAATTTTTGTTCAAACACAAAAATGTCAAAGGTATATACCTTTGGATTATAACCCGACTTGAAACAAAAATATCAATTTTCATCAAAAATTTAAAATTTTTCAAAACATTCAAAAACAAATTTTCTCAAAATTTTTGTTCAAACACAAAAATGTCAAAGGTATATACCTTTGGATTATAACCCGACTTGAAACAAAAATATCAATTTTCATCAAAAATTTAAAATTTTTCAAAACATTCAAAAACAAATTTTCTCAAAATTTTTGTTCAAACACAAAAATGTCAAAGGTATATACCTTTGGATTATAACCCGACTTGAAACAAAAATATCAATTTTCATCAAAAATTTAAAATTTTTCAAAACATTCAAAATTTTTGTTCCAAACACAAAAATGTCAAAGGTATATACCTTTGGATTATAACCCGACTTGAAACAAAAATATCAATTTTCATCAAAAATTTAAAATTTTTCAAAACATTCAAAAACAAATTTTCTCAAAATTTTTGTTCAAACACAAAAATGTCAAAGGTATATACCTTTGGATTATAACCCGACTTGAAACAAAAATATCAATTTTCATCAAAAATTTAAAATTTTTCAAAACATTCAAAATTTTTGTTCAAACACAAAAATGTCAAAGGTATATACCTTTGGATTATAACCCGACTTGAAACAAAAATATCAATTTTCATCAAAAATTTAAAATTTTTCAAAACATTCAAAAACAAATTTTCTCAAAATTTTTGTTCAAACACAAAAATGTCAAAGGTATATACCTTTGGATTATAACCCGACTTGAAACAAAATATCAATTTTCATCAAAAATTTAAAATTTTTCAAAACATTCAAAAACAAATTTTCTCAAAATTTTTGTTCAAACACAAAAATGTCAAAGGTATATTATTATTATACCTTTGGATTATAACCCGACTTGAAACAAAAATATCAATTTTCATCAAAAATTTAAAATTTTTCAAAACATTCAAAATTTTTGTTCAAACACAAAAATGTCAAAGGTATATACCTTTGGATTATAACCCGACTTGAAACAAAAATATCAATTTTCATCAAAAATTTAAAATTTTTCAAAACATTCAAAAACAAATTTTCTCAAAATTTTTGTTCAAACACAAAAATGTCAAAGGTATATACCTTTGGATTATAACCCGACTTGAAACAAAAATATCAATTTTCATCAATAATTTAAAATTTTTCAAAACATTCAAAATTTTTGTTCAAACACAAAAATGTCAAAGGTATATACCTTTGGATTATAACCCGACTTGAAACAAAAATATCAATTTTCATCAAAAATTTAAAATTTTTCAAAACATTCAAAAACAAATTTTCTCAAAATTTTTGTTCAAACACAAAAATATCAAAGGTATATATATACCTTTGGATTATAACCCGACTTGAAACAAAAATATCAATTTTCATCAAAAATTTAAAATTTTTCAAAACATTCAAAAACAAATTTTCTCAAAATTTTTGTTCAAACACAAAAATGTCAAAGGTATATACCTTTGGATTATAACCCGACTTGAAACAAAAATATCAATTTTCATCAAAAATTTAAAATTTTTCAAAACATTCAAAAACAAATTTTCTCAAAATTTTTGTTCAAACACAAAAATGTCAAAGGTATATATATACCTTTGGATTATAACCCGACTTGAAACAAAAATATCAATTTTCATCAAAAATTTAAAATTTTTCAAAACATTCAAAAACAAATTTTCTCAAAATTTTTGTTCAAACACAAAAATGTCAAAGGTATATACCTTTGGATTATAACCCGACTTGAAACAAAAATATCAATTTTCATCAAAAATTTAAAATTTTTCAAAACATTCAAAAACAAATTTTCTCAAAATTTTTGTTCAAACACAAAAATGTCAAAGGTATATATATATACCTTTGGATTATAACCCGACTTGAAACAAAAATATCAATTTTCATCAAAAATTTAAAATTTTTCAAAACATTCAAAAACAAATTTTCTCAAAATTTTTGTTCAAACACAAAAATGTCAAAGGTATATACCTTTGGATTATAACCCGACTTGAAACAAAAATATCAATTTTCATCAAAAATTTAAAATTTTTCAAAACATTCAAAAACAAATTTTCTCAAAATTTTTGTTCAAACACAAAAATGTCAAAGGTATATACCTTTGGATTATAACCCGACTTGAAACAAAAATATCAATTTTCATCAAAAATTTAAAATTTTTCAAAACATTCAAAAACAAATTTTCTCAAAATTTTTGTTCAAACACAAAAATGTCAAAGGTATATACCTTTGGATTATAACCCGACTTGAAACAAAAATATCAATTTTCATCAAAAATTTAAAATTTTTCAAAACATTCAAAATTTTTGTTCAAACACAAAAATGTCAAAGGTATATACCTTTGGATTATAACCCGACTTGAAACAAAAATATCAATTTTCATCAAAAATTTAAAATTTTTCAAAACATTCAAAAACAAATTTTCTCAAAATTTTTGTTCAAACACAAAAATGTCAAAGGTATATATATACCTTTGGATTATAACCCGACTTGAAACAAAAATATCAATTTTCATCAAAAATTTAAAATTTTTCAAAACATTCAAAAACAAATTTTCTCAAAATTTTTGTTCAAACACAAAAATGTCAAAGGTATATACCTTTGGATTATAACCCGACTTGAAACAAAAATATCAATTTTCATCAAAAATTTAAAATTTTTCAAAACATTCAAAAACAAATTTTCTCAAAATTTTTGTTCAAACACAAAAATGTCAAAGGTATATATATACCTTTGGATTATAACCCGACTTGAAACAAAAATATCAATTTTCATCAAAAATTTAAAATTTTTCAAAACATTCAAAAACAAATTTTCTCAAAATTTTTGTTCAAACACAAAAATGTCAAAGGTATATACCTTTGGATTATAACCCGACTTGAAACAAAAATATCAATTTTCATCAAAAATTTAAAATTTTTCAAAACATTCAAAAACAAATTTTCTCAAAATTTTTGTTCAAACACAAAAATGTCAAAGGTATATATATACCTTTGGATTATAACCCGACTTGAAACAAAAATATCAATTTTCATCAAAAATTTAAAATTTTTCAAAACATTCAAAAACAAATTTTCTCAAAATTTTTGTTCAAACACAAAAATGTCAAAGGTATATACCTTTGGATTATAACCCGACTTGAAACAAAAATATCAATTTTCATCAAAAATTTAAAATTTTTCAAAACATTCAAAAACAAATTTTCTCAAAATTTTTGTTCAAACACAAAAATGTCAAAGGTATATATATACCTTTGGATTATAACCCGACTTGAAACAAAAATATCAATTTTCATCAAAAATTTAAAATTTTTCAAAACATTCAAAAACAAATTTTCTCAAAATTTTTGTTCAAACACAAAAATGTCAAAGGTATATACCTTTGGATTATAACCCGACTTGAAACAAAAATATCAATTTTCATCAAAAATTTAAAATTTTTCAAAACATTCAAAAACAAATTTTCTCAAAATTTTTGTTCAAACACAAAAATGTCAAAGGTATATACCTTTGGATTATAACCCGACTTGAAACAAAAATATCAATTTTCATCAAAAATTTAAAATTTTTCAAAACATTCAAAAACAAATTTTCTCAAAATTTTTGTTCAAACACAAAAATGTCAAAGGTATATACCTTTGGATTATAACCCGACTTGAAACAAAAATATCAATTTTCATCAAAAATTTAAAATTTTTCAAAACATTCAAAAACAAATTTTCTCAAAATTTTTGTTCAAACACAAAAATGTCAAAGGTATATATATACCTTTGGATTATAACCCGACTTGAAACAAAAATATCAATTTTCATCAAAAATTTAAAATTTTTCAAAACATTCAAAAACAAATTTTCTCAAAATTTTTGTTCAAACACAAAAATGTCAAAGGTATATATATACCTTTGGATTATAACCCGACTTGAAACAAAAATATCAATTTTCATCAAAAATTTAAAATTTTTCAAAACATTCAAAAACAAATTTTCTCAAAATTTTTGTTCAAACACAAAAATGTCAAAGGTATATACCTTTGGATTATAACCCGACTTGAAACAAAAATATCAATTTTCATCAAAAATTTAAAATTTTTCAAAACATTCAAAATTTTTGTTCAAACACAAAAATGTCAAAGGTATAATATACCTTTGGATTATAACCCGACTTGAAACAAAAATATCAATTTTCATCAAAAATTTAAAATTTTTCAAAACATTCAAAAACAAATTTTCTCAAAATTTTTGTTCAAACACAAAAATGTCAAAGGTATATACCTTTGGATTATAACCCGACTTGAAACAAAAATATCAATTTTCATCAAAAATTTAAAATTTTTCAAAACATTCAAAAACAAATTTTCTCAAAATTTTTGTTCAAACACAAAAATGTCAAAGGTATATACCTTTGGATTATAACCCGACTTGAAACAAAAATATCAATTTTCATCAAAAATTTAAAATTTTTCAAAACATTCAAAATTTTTGTTCAAACACAAAAATGTCAAAGGTATATACCTTTGGATTATAACCCGACTTGAAACAAAAATATCAATTTTCATCAAAAATTTAAAATTTTTCAAAACATTCAAAAACAAATTTTCTCAAAATTTTTGTTCAAACACAAAAATGTCAAAGGTATATACCTTTGGATTATAACCCGACTTGAAACAAAAATATCAATTTTCATCAAAAATTTAAAATTTTTCAAAACATTCAAAATTTTTGTTCAAACACAAAAATGTCAAAGGTATATACCTTTGGATTATAACCCGACTTGAAACAAAAATATCAATTTTCATCAAAAATTTAAAATTTTTCAAAACATTCAAAAACAAATTTTCTCAAAATTTTTGTTCAAACACAAAAATGTCAAAGGTATATAACTTTGGATTATAACCCGACTTGAAACAAAAATATCAATTTTCATCAAAAATTTAAAATTTTTCAAAACATTCAAAAACAAATTTTCTCAAAATTTTTGTTCAAACACAAAAATGTCAAAGGTATATACCTTTGGATTATAACCCGACTTGAAACAAAAATATCAATTTTCATCAAAAATTTAAAATTTTTCAAAACATTCAAAATTTTTGTTCAAACACAAAAATGTCAAAGGTATATTACCTTTGGATTATAACCCGACTTGAAACAAAAATATCAATTTTCATCAAAAATTTAAAATTTTTCAAAACATTCAAAAACAAATTTTCTCAAAATTTTTGTTCAAACACAAAAATGTCAAAGGTATATATACCTTTGGATTATAACCCGACTTGAAACAAAAATATCAATTTTCATCAAAAATTTAAAATTTTTCAAAACATTCAAAAACAAATTTTCTCAAAACTTTTGTTCAAACACAAAAATGTCAAAGGTATATATATAAAGGATTATAACCCGACTTGAAACAAAAATATCAATTTTCATCAAAAATTTAAAATTTTTCAAAACATTCAAAAACAAATTTTCTCAAAATTTTTGTTCAAACACAAAAATGTCAAAGGTATATACCTTTGGATTATAACCCGACTTGAAACAAAAATATCAATTTTCATCAAAAATTTAAAATTTTTCAAAACATTCAAAAACAAATTTTCTCAAAATTTTTGTTCAAACACAAAAATGTCAAAGGTATATACCTTTGGATTATAACCCGACTTGAAACAAAAATATCAATTTTCATCAAAAATTTAAAATTTTTCAAAACATTCAAAAACAAATTTTCTCAAAATTTTTGTTCAAACACAAAAATGTCAAAGGTATATACCTCTGGATTATAACCCGACTTGAAACAAAAATATCAATTTTCATCAAAAATTTAAAATTTTTCAAAACATTCAAAAACAAATTTTCTCAAAATTTTTGTTCAAACACAAAAATGTCAAAGGTATATACCTTTGGATTATAACCCGACTTGAAACAAAAATATCAATTTTCATCAAAAATTTAAAATTTTTCAAAACATTCAAAAACAAATTTTCTCAAAATTTTTGTTCAAACACAAAAATGTCAAAGGTATATACCTTTGGATTATAACCCGACTTGAAACAAAAATATCAATTTTCATCAAAAATTTAAAATTTTTCAAAACATTCAAAAACAAATTTTCTCAAAATTTTTGTTCAAACACAAAAATGTCAAAGGTATATACCTTTGGATTATAACCCGACTTGAAACAAAAATATCAATTTTCATCAAAAATTTAAAATTTTTCAAAACATTCAAAAACAAATTTTCTCAAAATTTTTGTTCAAACACAAAAATGTCAAAGGTATATACCTTTGGATTATAACCCGACTTGAAACAAAAATATCAATTTTCATCAAAAATTTAAAATTTTTCAAAACATTCAAAAACAAATTTTCTCAAAATTTTTGTTCAAACACAAAAATGTCAAAGGTATATATATACCTTTGGATTATAACCCGACTTGAAACAAAAATATCAATTTTCATCAAAAATTTAAAAATTTTCAAAACATTCAAAATTTTTGTTCAATCACAAAAATGTCAAAGGTACCTTTGGATTATAACCCGACTTGAAACAAAAATATCAATTTTCATCAAAAATTAAAAAAATTTCAAAACATTCAAAAACAAATTTTCTCAAAATTTTTGTTCAAACACAAAAATGTCAAAGGTATATACCTTTGGATTATAACCCGACTTGAAACAAAAATATCTATTTTCATCAAAAATTTAAAATTTTTCAAAACATTCAAAAACAAATTTTCTCAAAATTTTTGTTCAAACACAAAAATGTCAATGGTATACCTTTGGATTATAACCCGACTTGAAACAAAAATATCAATTTTCATCAAAAATTTAAAATTTTTCAAAACATTCAAAATTTTTGTTCAAACACAAAAATGTCAAAGGTATATATACCTTTGGATTATAACCCGACTTGAAACAAAAATATCAATTTTCATCAAAAATTTAAAAATTTTCAAAACATTCAAAAACAAATTTTCTCAAAATTTTTGTTCAAAACATTCGAAAACAAATTTTCTCAAAATTTTTGTTCAAACACAAAAATGTCAAAGGATTATAAACCCGACTTGAAACAAAAATATCAATTTTCATCAAAAATTTTAAATTTTTCAAAACATTCAAAAACAAATTTTTTTAAAATTTTTGTTCAAACACAAAAATGTCAAAGGTATACCTTTGGATTATAACTCGACTTGAAACAAAAATATCAATTTTCATCAAAAATTTAAAAATTTTCAAAACATTCAAAATTTTTGTTCAAACACAAAAATGTCAAAGGTATACCTTTGGATTATAACCCGACTTGAAACAAAAATATCAATTTTCATCAAAAATTTAAAATTTTTCAAAACATTCAAAAACAAATTTTCTCATAATTTTTGTTCAAACACAAAAATGTCAAAGGTATATACCTTTGGATTATAACCCGACTTGAAACAAAAATATCAATTTTCATCAAAAATTTAAAATTTTTCAAAACATTCAAAAACAAATTTTCTCAAAATTTTTGTTCAAACACAAAAATGTCAAAGGTATATATATACCTTTGGATTATAACCCGACTTGAAACAAAAATATCAATTTTCATCAAAAATTTAAAAATTTTCAAAACATTCAAAATTTTTGTTCAATCACAAAAATGTCAAAGGTACTTTTGGATTATAACCCGACTTGAAACAAAAATATCAATTTTCATCAAAAATTAAAAAAATTTCAAAACATTCAAAAACAAATTTTCTCAAAATTTTTGTTCAAACACAAAAATGTCAAAGGTATATACCTTTGGATTATAACCCGACTTGAAACAAAAATATCAATTTTCATCAAAAATTTAAAATTTTTCAAAACATTCAAAATCAAATTTTCTCAAAATTTTTGTTCAAACACAAAAATGTCAATGGTATACCTTTGGATTATAACCCGACTTGAAACAAAAATATCAATTTTCATCAAAAATTTAAAATTTTTCAAAACATTCAAAATTTTTGTTCAAACACAAAAATGTCAAAGGTATATATACCTTTGGATTATAACCCGACTTGAAACAAAAATATCAATTTTCATCAAAAATTTAAAAATTTTCAAAACATTCAAAAACAAATTTTCTCAAAATTTTTGTTCAAAACATTCAAAAACAAATTTTCTCAAAATTTTTGTTCAAACACAAAAATGTCAAAGGATTATAAACCCGACTTGAAACAAAAATATCAATTTTCATCAAAAATTTTAAATTTTTCAAAACATTCAAAAACAAATTTTTTTAAAATTTTTGTTCAAACACAAAAATGTCAAAGGTATACCTTTGGATTATAACTCGACTTGAAACAAAAATATCAATTTTCATCAAAAATTTAAAAATTTTCAAAACATTCAAAATTTTTGTTCAAACACAAAAATGTCAAAGGTATACCTTTGGATTATAACCCGACTTGAAACAAAAATATCAATTTTCATCAAAAAATTTTTACAATCCAAAGGTAACCTTTGACATTTTTGTGTTTGAACAAAATCTTTGAATGTTTTGAAAAATTTAAAATTTTTGATGAAAATAGATAATTAATAATATTTATTGACGGTTTCACTTTTTTTAGAAACAAGTGCATTTACAATAGTTTACATAGTTGTAGTAGGTAATTACAATAATATATAAAAATAAATATAACTAACAAGCATGACACTCAAATACAAATATTTACATTTACAACATTTAATTTCATCTTAAAATCACTTAATGATGATCCTGTAATGATAAATGTACTAAATTGGTTTAGTTGATTACAGTATCTAGTACACCTATTCAGTGGACTATAACTTTGGTAATTGGAAGTAGAATTCGGTTGACGAAACATATTATTACTTCTTGTACTAACTACACACATATTTACATAAAATGGTAACTCATAGAGAAGTGCAGGACTATCAGTAACTCCGTTTACAAGCTTATGCATAAAGCATAAATCAGTTTTATTGCGTCTAGTGCGCAATGAATCAAGATTTAAATTATTACTAATCATTTCTAAAGTCCATTCGTTATTAAAATATTTATATTTACATCTGTTTAAAATTTTTGTTTGAACACTTTCAAGTTTGTTTATGTAAATATTATATTGTGGGCTCCAAATACAAGAATTATATTCAAGAAGTGATCGT
Organism: Tachinus rufipes; assembly: GCA_963932245.1. Lineage (NCBI taxonomy): Eukaryota > Metazoa > Arthropoda > Insecta > Coleoptera > Staphylinidae > Tachinus > Tachinus rufipes. Next base: position 6,902,503 of record OZ010744.1, read on the forward strand.
ACCAAGGAACAATGCAATGTTTTAAATGTTTTTAAACTAAAGTTTGTGTTTGTTCTGCAAATAAAACCTAGCATTTTTAAAGCTTTATTTGTTAAAACTTGTATGTGAATACTAAAATTAAGCTTAGTATCAAACAAAACTCCCAAATCTTCAATTGTCTCAACCGTTTCTAATGTAGTACCGTTTAAAGAATAGACCCAGTTGTGCTGCACTTTTACTCTACTAAAAGTTATAACTTTACATTTATCTATATTAAGCTACAATTGATTATCTTCACACCATATAGAAATACGATTCAAATCCTCTTGGAGAAGAAGACAATCATCAAAACAAGAAATTGATTTAAATACTTTAAGGTCATCTGCAAACATAATACAATCACTTTTAATGATATTACACAAATCATTTACAAAAATTAAAAACAAAATAGGACCACAATGAGAACCTAGCGGTACACCCGATAAAACATTAATATAATTAGATATTGTGTTCATAATTTTTACACGTTGTGTACGACCGCACAAAAAGCTATGAATCCATTTTACAATATTTTTGTTAAAACCAATTATTGTCAGTTTTTGAATTAAAATGCTATGGTTAACTCTATCAAAGGCTTTTGGAAAATCTGTGCAAACAGAATCTACTTGTAGTCTGTTTTCAAATGACTTTAATATAAACAATTGATATTCCATTAGGTTAGTAGCAGTTGATCTTATCCAAAATTTTTGGAATTGCAGATTGGATTGACACTCCACGATAATTTTCCACCAATTCACGTTTACCAGATTTGTGTATAGGCACTACATAACTGACTTTCCAAACTGATGGGAATTTGTTTTCAATAGTGTACACACAGTTAGCCAAAAATATTCCTGGAAGTTTATCTGGACCAGAAGAAAAATTTGTACTTAATTGTTCTAGTTCTTTAAAAACTTCAATTAATGACACAGATAATTTACAAGACGGCACATTTTTATCACAGCAAAAATTAATTAAATTATCACAGATGGAGTTGGCATATGTTGATTTAAAATATTCTTTAAAAGCATCGGCAATATCACAGCTGTTATCACAAAGTTTGTTATTATACATCATTGATGCTGGAATACCATTTGTCTTCTTGTTTTCACGAATATATTTCCAAAAGTTTGACGGGTTTGAGTTTATGTTATATTCAATGCGTTGTAAGTAAGTGTTGTACAACAATGTACTTAAGTTTTTGCATTGAATACGTAATAATTTAAACTGATTATAATCGTTAACGTTATCAGTAGATCTGTATTTGTTATGAAATCTTTTTTTTTTCTTTTGTAAGTCGAATTAATTCCGGACTAAACCAAGCAGGAAACGTGTTGACTATACATTTTTTCAGTGGTACATACAAATATAAAATCTCGTAAACAATATTGTGAAACGTGGTAACCATTTCATCTACTAACTTTTTCTCAAAAACTGCATCCCAATTTATACTAGCTAACACTTGATTTATGGAATAGTAATCAGCTTTCTTAAAATTAAAAACAAACTGTTCACCACTCAAGTTGTTTGAAACTTCTTTCTTGATTTTTAAATCTAAATTCATAGCTGTGTGATGGACTGTGTTGTTAAATATTCTATCGGTAGATGGAAATACCTGTAAGTCCGGAATATCAGTAAATACCAAATCCAGAAATGTGCCTCTGCTGTTAGGAGTTGTATTAACTTGATGCAAGTTTAATAATCCAAATGTATCCACTACAGTTTCAACAATTTGATTGATATTTCCTACTGCTTTTAAACCCATATTATCATTATCCCATGAAATTGATGGCAAATTATAATCTCCACAAATTAATAATTCTGCTGACGGATCACTATTTGAAAATTGTTCTACTGTGTTGCTATGAAGATAATATGTATCTAAACCGGAACCTGGGGGTATGTATACGCCTCCAATAATGAATGATTTTCCATCTATTTTGGCTGATATAAATAATTGTTCTACAGTTTTTTCGCATTTATCCAATTCTATCGATTTAATATTATTTTTTACAGCTATTAATATTCCGCCACCATTAGATTTAACACTAGTTAAATCATTTCTATCAGTTCTATATATTACAAATTTTTTTAATTTAAGTTCGCTATTCAAAATATCATCCTTCAACCAACTTTCTATAATAATTATTACATCATAAATGCCGCAGTTTACGTTATGGGCAAATTCACTTAACTTTGTACGAATTCCACCGGCATTATGAAAATAGATATTTACTTTTTTGTAGCATTTAAAAGTGGACGATTTGTAGGATTTTTAATTTTTTGTAATACAAGATTTCCGTTTTTATATCTCACAGTTAAATCAGTTTCCCCACGTGAAGATATTTTTGTTTCAAGTCGGGTTACAATCCAATATATACCTTTGACATTTTTTGTGTTTGAACAAAAATTTTGAGAAAATTTGTTTTTGAATGTTTTGAAAAATTTTAAATTTTTGATGAAAATTGATATTTTTGTTTCAAGTCGAGTTATAATCCAAAGGTATATACATTTTTGTGTTTGAACAAAATTTTAAATGTTTTGAAAAATTTTAAATTTTTGATGAAAATTGATATTTTTGTTTCAAGTCGTGATTTTGTTGCAAAACGCGTAAAAAACGGAAATTTTTTTACTGTTCACTTGATTTTTGAAAATTTCAATTTTTCTCAAGATTTACTATTTTGTTGCAAAACGCGTAAAAAACAGATTTTTTTCGATTTTCACTCGATTTTTGATAATCTCATTTTTTTTCAAGTATTACTATATTGTTGCAAAACGCCTAAAAATCGAAAATTTTTCGAATTTTTAATCGATTTTTAAAAATTTCAATTTTTCTCAAGATTTCCTATTTTGTTGCTAAACTCGTAAAAAACGGAAATTTTTCGACTTTTCACTCGATTTTTAAATATTTCAATTTTTTTCAAGAACTACTATTTTGATTTTGTTGCAAAACGTGTAAAAAACGGAAATTTTTTGACTTTTCACTTGATTTTTGAAAATTTCAATTTTTCTCAAGATTTACTTTTTTGTTGCAAAACGCGTAAAAAACAAACATTTTTCGACCTTACAATCGATTTTTGAAAATTTCAATTTTTTTTAAGATTTACTATTTGTTGCAAAACGCGTAAAAAACGAAAAATTTTCGACTTTTTGCTCGATTTTTGAAAATTTCATTTTTTTTCAAGATTTACTATTTTGTTGCAAAACGCGTAAAAAACGGAAATTTTTCGACCTTACACTCGATTTTTAAAAATTTCAATTTTTTTCAAGATTTACTATTTTGATTTTGTTGCAAAACGCGTAAAAAACGGAAATTTTTCGACTTTTCACTCGATTTTTAAATATTTCAATTTTTTTCAAGAACTACTATTTTGATTTTGTTGCAAAACGTGTAAAAAACGGAAATTTTTTGACTTTTCACTTGATTTTTGAAAATTTCAATTTTTCTCAAGATTTACTTTTTTGTTGCAAAACGCGTAAAAAACAAACATTTTTCGACCTTACAATCGATTTTTGAAAATTTCAATTTTTTTTAAGATTTACTATTTTGTTGCAAAACGCGTAAAAAACGAAAAATTTTCGACTTTTTGCTCGATTTTTGAAAATTTTATTTTTTTTCAAGATTTACTATTTTGTTGCAAAACGCGTAAAAAACGGAAATTTTTTGACCTTACACTCGATTTTTAAAAATTTCAATTTTTTTCAAGATTTACTATTTTGATTTTGTTGCAAAACGCGTAAAAAACGGAAATTTTTTGACTTTTCACTTGATTTTTGAAAATTTCAAATTTTCTCAAGATTTACTATTTTGTTGCTAAACTCGTAAAAAACGGAAATTTTTCGACTTTTCACTCGATTTTTAAATATTTCAATTTTTTTCAAGATTTACTATTTTGTTGCAAAACGCGTAAAAAATAGAACTTTTTCGACTTTTCTCTCGATTAAAAAAAAAATGTCTATTAAGATTTACTATTTTGATGCAAAACGCGTAAAAAACGGAACATTTTTGACCTTCCACTCGATTTTTAAAAATTTCAATCAAAAGTCACTGATTGCATCGAAACGCGTAAAAAAATTTTTTAAGTAAACATTGAAATATTAAGAAAGTAGTAAAAATGCATTTTATGTTTCAGTACTTATAGTACCTTAAATTGAATTAAAATCTACAAGCACAGATTTATTGCTTTTGATATAATTATTTTAATTTTAATTATAAATTGTATAATTAAAATTTTTTATACTTTTATATGCAAATATTATAAATACTATATGCAAAAGTAATTAACAACTACTAATTATTTTAATATTAATCGTTAATGTTAATAATTAAAAAAATTAGTATGATCTATAAAAAATATTTAATTGAAATTAACTATTAATTTATATTATATATTTACATAAATAGATGTTAAACTAATGTATAACTACTAAAAGTAGTCGGAATAAAATGTTAAAACTAGCTACTTAAACAAGATCATAAAGTATTCTTATAACCACATAAATCCTTCAGAATCGATGTCAAAGCTATTTAAAAACTCACCTCCTTTCCACAAAGAAAAAATATAACCATTGGAATTGCCCTTAAATCTGACATTTCCTTCGTAACTCCCACATGGGAACCATAAAAAATGATTGCATCGAAAGCGTTTCTTTTTAATGTCCGGACTTACAACGTTTTTTGTTGTACTTTTTAAGCAACGCAGAAAGTAATCTCATACATCATTTACAATTACGGCATTTTTAATAAATAAAGGTTTTAACTTTGCCTTTCAAGCGGAATTTCTGACATTCCGGGAATGTTTCGTACCGTATGTGTAAAGTTTGTAAGAGAATTGATAAGTTTGTCTCAAAGGACACCAACCGTAGAGAATTTACAAAAAAATCTGCATAACTTTAAACAGACAAAAAAAAATGTTTGCAAAATTAAATTTTTATTTAATGTTTGGATTTCTTGACATCAGATTTGTTCCACACAATTTATCTTTATTATTATTGTAAATACTTCTCATGGTATCCTTAGCACAATCTAAAGTGTATTCGTGAGGTCTGACATAAAACTTATAGTAAATAGTTTCCTTTCGGGAAAGAAAACGGTTATTCGCGTTAAAGGTGCATCGTAATACGGAATCTCTAATAGTTTGAACTATAAGTTGAACTTATCTTGGAAAACACTTAGTTTTGATTGTAGAATTTAATATAATTTTTTTTAAATAATATAAAAAAATGCTTAAATCTTGTTGATTTAACAAATGTATTTATACTATTTTGTTTCATTATTTTGACATAAAATAAGTAAATCTAAGTTCTAAATATATCTTTTATTTGGTTTATATCCATATAAAACGAAAGTTTACTTTGTTTAGCACTTTTAGTACGGACTAGATTGAAACATAAGTTTTCTTTATTGGTAATGATACGGCGATAACTTGTTTATGTCCTGCGTAACTTTCTTTAACTTGGGTCAATTCATAATTGATTTTCAATCAATATAACATACCATATTATAAACAAGTTCAAAACTACAATAAACAATTAATTTATTCTATAAGACTAAATTGTTATAAATAGTAATTATATAATATAAATGATTATGTATTAATTGAAATAGACTTATTGTGCTTATAATTGATAATTATAGATTTTATTTGTGTGCGGTTTACTAACAACCCTTACGCTTATAACTTATTTACTTACGCGATTGTAAATGACGTCAAATTTAATTAATTGTTTCAACGAATTTACACAACATGTATATATAATAAGCAATAGAAATCAGTTTATATGAATAATAAATTTATAATATTTTAAGCTTGTTTACTACTTTACTGAAGATATTGAATAACAAAACAAATAAAATAACAAAATATAGGTCATAAAGTAGAATTTTTAAATTTAGTTTTTTATACAAATGATGAAAATACACAAAAATTAAAAAAACACAAAATATTATAATTCCAAAGGTTAGTAGGTCTTCTTCGTATTTTTTTAATTATTGCAATTTATACCATACGGTGGCGACTGCGTGCATTGCACACTGCAATTCTTAGACTACTGAAGTGACCCGGTCTAGGTTGAGCCGGTTGGGTTTTTGGATCAACTCGGGGAGAGGTCGTTTCGGTTGGTAGAGTACGGGTTGGGGTATTCTTTTGTCCCATCTTTGTGAATAGGTGTTTCTTTGGGCTTAGGTGCGCCTTTAAGGTTCTTGGTTGCTGTGGTACAATTGGTAACAGCCAGTCGTAATAATAATGAAGATAATTGGTAGCAAATAGCACCAAAATCTAATGTTTAGATAAGAAGTTATGACCAGTTTTGATTGACCCTATAGCTTACCTGCTTAGTTTAATCAAATCGATTAAAGTGAGTTAATGTCAAATTTACCGTATGGATATAAATTTGATAGAATCAGTTGATATAAATGATAATGAGGTGTATTGGTACCAAATTGTATCAAAGAAGTTATGGTCTATTTTAGTTGACCACATAGCTTCAATGTTTATTTTGCAAACTCAGTTTAATTAAGATTATTTCAAATTCACCGTATAGATATAAATTTTATTAAAAGCAGTTAATTATATTTGTAATGTGGTATATTAACACCAAATGGCAAAAGAATCAAATTTTTAGGTTAGAAGTTATGGCCAGTTTTGGTTGATCTTGTATTTTCCATATTTATTCGGCAAACTCAGTTTATGCCAAATTTACCGTATTGATTTTAATGTAATAAAAGCAATTAATAGCAATGGTAATGAGGTGTATTGGTAGCAAATAGCACCAAAATCTAATGTTTAGTTTAGAAGTTATGACTAGTTTTGATTGACCCTATAGCTTACATGCTTAGTTTAATCAAATCAATTAAAGTAAGTTTATGTCAAATTTACTGTAAAGATATAAATTTGAAAAAAGCAATTGATATAAATGATAATGAGGTATATTGGTACCAAATTGCATCAAAATCCAATGATTACTTTAGAAGTTATGGTCTGTTTTAATTGACCACTTAGCTTAAATGTTTATTTTGCAAACTCAGTTTAATTAAGATTATTTCAAATTTACCGTATAGATATTAATGTAATAAAAGCAATTAATAACAATTGTAATGAGGTATATTAGTACTAAATTGCATCAAAATCCAATGTTTGGTTTAGAAGTTATGGCCAGTTTTGGTTGACACTGTAGCTTACATGTTTAGTTGACTCAAATCAAATAAAGTAAGTTTATGTCAAATTTACCGTATGGACATGAATGTATTAGAAGCAATTAATACCAATGGTAATGAGGTATATTGGTACCAAATGGCATCAAAATCTAATGTTTAGTTCAGAAGTTATGGCTAGTTTTGGTTGACTCTGTAGCTTACATGTTTAGTTTACCCAAATCAATTAGTGTAAGGTTATGTCAAATTTACCGTATGGACATTAATGCAATAAAAGCAATTGATGTTAATGGTGATGAGGTATATTGGTACCAATTTGTAAGAAAATCCAATGTTTGGTTCAAAAGTTATGACCAGTTTTAGTTGACCATATAGTTTAGTTGACCCAAATCAATTAAAGTGAGGTTATGTCAAACTCACCTTATGGATATAAATGTAATAGAGGTAACTAATATAAATAGTAATGAGGTGTATTAGTACCAAATGACATCAAAATCCAATGTTATCTTTAGAAGTTATAACTTGTTTCAATTGAGTAAATAGCTCAAATGGTTACTTGTCAAACTTTGTTTAATTAACATTGTGACAAAGTCACTGTATGAATATAAATATAATATAAGCAATTAGAAGCAATTGTAATCACAAACTGTAGTATCCCACCTTCCGAGTGTTATGTATTTATTAAGAAATCGTATATTATTTCTTCTTCTTTGGGTTTCTAACGATTGCAAAGAGCAAAAACTTCTAATCTCTTGAATACAACACTCGGACGGGTTGGTGGGCATTTCAGTTCAAACTACTGGATGGAAATCATGTTTGAAGTGTCCCACCTACTCACCCGAGTGTTGAGTCTGACATATAGACTTTTGACGCTTGCAGAGAAGAGAATCTTTCAATTTCTCAAAAACAAACACTTGGGCGCGTGGGAGGGCATTTTGGTTCAAACTACTAGATGGTAATCGTGCTTTGGAGTGTCTCACCCACCCATCCAAGTGTTAGTCATCAAGAGGTTGATTATCACCTTTTCTTCTTTGACATAAAGGCTTTTGACGCTTGCAGAAGAGAGAGTCTTCTAATTTCTTAAAAAAAAAAATTGGGCGTGTGGGTGGGCATTTCTGTTCAAACTAATGGTGGTAATCGTGCTCTGGAGTGCGTCACCTACCCACCCAAGTGTCGATCATCAAAAGGTTGATTATCACCTTCTCCTCTCATGACATAAAGGCTTTTGACGCTTGCAGAAAAGAGAATCTTCCAATTTCTTGAAAAAAAAAATCTTGGTCGGGTGGGAGGGCATTTCTGTTCAAACTAGTGGGTGGTAATCGTGTTCTGGAATGTTCCACCCACTCACCCAAGTGTTGGTCATTAAGAGGTTGAATATCACTTTTTCCTCCTCTGACATAAAGGCTTTTGACGCTTGTAGAGAAGAGAATCTTTCAATTTCAATTTTTGTTCAACCTAATGGTGGTAATTGTGCTCTGGAGTGTCCCACCCACCCACCCAAGTGTCGGTCATCAAGAAGTTGATTATCACCTTTTCCTCCCCTGACATAAAGGCTTTTGACGCTTGCAGAAAGGAATCTGCCAATTTTTTGAAATTTCTGAATCAAACTAATGGTGGTAATCGTGCTCTGGAGTGCCTTACCCGTAGGAGCCGTAGTTTCTGTGCAACAAAAAACTGACAACTGAATCCAATATGGTCACGTAGCTCTGTTCTCCACCAGTTTTAAGGGTTGGATTATTGAATAGTTGATATCTCAGTAGGTTCTTTGTTCAACCTATCGATAACATTTGTAGTAGCTTTCCTGGAATTTTCTTTTCTTATTTTTAGATCCTTATGTTGATAAAGATATTGTCCTTGTTCCAACAGTTAGGAGACCCAAAGACACCTTGTCTTTAACTGTCCCTGCCATTTGTTACCGACGCCGGACCCGGAGGTAGTCGTAAAGGCTGCGTCATCGGTCCGAAGAAAGTTAGGAAGCCCTTTGGTAACGCCAGGTTGAACGGCCGTCGGCTCTAGCGCAACAAGAGCCCGCTTTGTAGTGTTTTGTGAGGGCCAGGAGCGGTCAACCATAAAAATAGTTTTATGATAGTTTATCAAAGTACTTTTCAGCGTTTCCAAACTTGCGTAATTCTAGAATTTTGAGATCTTGGCGAATCTTAGTGATTGGAAGGCTTCCAATCTAGCAAGGTATGAGGTGGCGGTGGTACCCTATACTGAAGACGCAAATGTTATTGCACTGTTTTGTCGCAGAACCGGAACCGTGTTTGAACAAAAATCTGGACAAGGCACATAGCTACAAGGCAAGATGTACTAAATTGTACAGCCAAAGAGATCCGCAAAGCCGGACTAAAGGTTAAAACTAAGAAGGCAGCTGGTTTAGACGGCAGTCTGTCAAAAGTGATAAATCTTATTGCAAACAAGACATCTTCCGGTAGTCAAAGTTCTGAAAAAAAGCCAAATTCCTAAAAACTGGAAGCAAGGTACCTTTGTCTTAGTGGAGAAACCAGAGAAAAATAAATAAAACGTAACAACTTATACACCAATCTGCCTTTTAAATTCAATGTTTAAGCTCTACAAGCCGATATTTATTTAAAAAATTACAAATAGCATACGGTTCACTAAAGACCTTTCCCAGCAACAATATGGATTTAGAAGAAGCAAATTGACTATTGACGCATTCCTAAAAACATCAGCAATATAAGAAAGACTGGCAAAAAGTAGTAAAATACCTGGTAAATTTTATACAAAGTTACTTTGATAAAAATACATTAAGATCGGGAAAAAAGCATGTTAGAAATGACATGCAATGTTCCACAAAGCTCAGTTGCTGGCTCAGTTCTGTAAAATATATTGCTGAAACTGGTTGTTGCTGACACAGTCAATCTAATTGGCTACGAAGATGACCTAGCCATAGTGGTCCGGCAAAGTTATAAAAAATATTGCACACAGCAAAGAAACTTCGTGCCGGGTTAAAAGATGGATTAAAGACAAGCAGCTGAAATATGTTCCCCAAAACACTGAAATAGTTTTTGTAGAAAAGAAAATACGCTCAAAAAGATAAGAGCAAACATCTGCAGAAAGAAAATTACTAGTAGCCAAACGGTAAAATACCTCGGAGTTCACTTAGGCAAAAACAAAAACATAAGCTATTACATTAGAAAAACAGCTAAAAAGACCAAAAAAAAGACAAGATTGTTAGTTAGAGTTCTGCCAAATATAATTGTGCTCAGGTCTAGCAAGACGCAAATTATTGGAAACATTTTCAACTCAACCATACTATACGCAGCACTAAAATGGGCTGAGTTTCTAAAAACACACAAACAGAAAGAGATTTGATGCAGAAAAAAGTACAGCTTCAACATAAGGCATGATATTACAGGCTCAATCCCCATCTATCTGCTGGCCTGGGAAAGCAAACAAATGTAGAAATCCACTGCAAACAAAAGACAAAGAAGTTAATACCAAAAGTAATAGATTGAATAGGCAAGAAACATGACGAGATAATCTACAAAATTACCCAATTCTTCATGAAACATGGGTGTTTTAGAATTTACTTCAATTCATGATTACTAGCTAGTAGTTTGAAATGGAGTGTCTACTCACCCGTCCAAGTGTTTGTTATTTAGAATCTGAAAGTTTCTTTTCCTTGCAAGCGTAAGAAGTCGTTATATCAAAGGAACGGAAGGTGACAACCAATTTTTTGATAATAAACACTTGTTTTACCTACCCACCCAAGTGGGTGAGTGCCCTACCAACCCACCCAAGTGCCTTACTCCAGTTTATGATTATTAGCCAGTAGTTAAAATTGAAGAACCCACCCACCCGCCTAAGTATTTGTTATTATAAAATTTAAAATTTCTCCTTTCTGGAAGCGTAAGAAGTCTTTATGTCAGAGAAAGCAATGGTGATAGCCAACCTCTTAATAGTAAACACTTGGGTGGATAAGTGGTTAGCAGTTTAAACTAGAATGTCCACTCACTTGCCCAAAAGTGTTTGTTGTCAAAAAATTGGAAATATTTCTTTCTTGCAAGCGCAGAAATTTTTATGTCAAAAAACAAAAATGAAAGGTGACATCCAATCTTTTAATAAGTGAATAGGTGGGCCACTCTAGTTTATAATTATAAGCAAGTAGTTTCAACTTGAGTGCTCACCAAAGTTTTTGTTATCAAGAAATTAGAAGTTTCTTTTCCTTGCAAGCGTAAAAAGTCTTTTCTTAGAAGAAGGGAAAGTTATATCTAATTTCTTAATAATTAACACTTGGGTGAGTAGATGGATCACTTCAGTTCATTAACACCAGTTAGAGTAATTTAAACTGGAGTGCCCACCCACCGGCCTAAGTGTTTGTTATCAAGATATTGAAAGTTTCTCTTTCTTGCAATCGTAACAAGTCTTTATATCAGAGGAAGGAAAGGCAATATCTAATTTCTTGATGACCATTACTTGGGTGGGTGGCAGAGTCACTTAAGTTTATGATTATGAGCCAGTAATTTAAGAAGTTGGATATTTACAGTTCTTTGTCTGACAAAGACTTTTTACCCTTGCAGGGAGGGAAAATGGATTGAAATGACCCACCCACCCATTTAAATGTTGATCATTAAAAAATTGGATATCACAACTTCTTCTTCTGACATAAACACATCTTACGCTTCCAGGGAGGAGAAACTTCCAATGTCTTGATAACAAACATTTGGGTGGGTGAGTGGGCACTCTAATTTAAACTACTGGCTGATCCACCTACCCAATTGTTTGTTTTAAAAAATTAGAATCTCCAAAGATTTCAAATCCTAAAGAACAAAAAGTGCAAGTATTGTGATGCAGACGGCTTTGCAAACACACAATACTAATCTGTCCGCACTGAAACGGCAAAAACAAAAAGGTTAAACAGGTTTAGTGGCAACTTAACACCAGATAGCATTGTCAACCACATGCTTGCAAGAATTGAAAAGTAAAAATTAATAGCTGAAACCATAGAGAGCATAATAAGCAAGAAGATAAAAAGAAGTAATGATGCATACCTAAAACGACAGCATCTGCAAGAAACAGTACCGAAAGGTTAGGAAGAGAAACGAGAAAAGGTTCATGTATACTGACAGTGCATAAAGCATTTTATCTTCTCAAAAAAAAAAAAGTTAAGTTAGGTTAAGTGAGGAAGGAGATACTTAAGTGAAACAAAAACTTAAATGCAGTAAGACCCGGTGGACTACAAAGCGAGAGAGCTAAAAAAGCAACTAACGACAAAACAAAAGATGTAATAAATAAAACCCAAAAGAACAAATAGCTAAATTGGACGTTGACAAGCAACGTTGTGGCTGACAGCCAGGTCTTTTCTTGTAAAAAGCGATATCTTCAGCAGCACGAGAGAGAAGCACCTGTTAAAAAGCTTTTATCAAGGGAGTCTATCTACTAATATGGAAGCCCAGGACAGAGTAGGGCAAAGTGTATCCTGACTAACAAATAAAAAGATACTGACTAACAAATCATTGCCAGCCCGAATAACAAATAATGACTAATAATTATAAATAAGCTTTTTTTTTACTAACGACTATCCGTATTTGACTGTGTCAGTAAAGAACGATTACTGATTTATTAGTCGCCAATCAAAATTTGCTAGTAATGACTAACAAATAACAACTAAACAAGATGTCATAAAGAAAATCAGAAAAAAATTAAAAATATTTAAGAAAAAATTAAGAAAATTCAAGAAAATTTAAATTTATTTTTAAACAATTAAATTTTTTTTTTTTTATATTTACAAAAATGTTAAGATCTCCAGAACAAAGGAAAATAGAGAAAGAAAAGAAAACGACAGTAGAAAAACAATTCAACAGTGAAACTACAGGAAATATAGAAAATTAAGAGAAGATAGAAGAAAACAGACACAGAGAAGAATACAAAAACAATACAAATACAGAAAAGGAAATGGAGGAACTATAGAGCATGTTTAAAGAATTAATGAATGAGATGGCAAAAAACACAAAGGAATTAAAAGAAGAGATTAAAGAGCTAAAGAAGGAAATAAAGGATAAAGAAATGAAGTGGGAACAAAAAAAAATACAGATGATCCAAAAAATCAGAAAATCTAGAAAACAAAGTAGAAAAAAAGAAAGACAAAAAATAAGAAATAACATTATAATAACAGGCATAAAAACAAATGAAAATAAAGAACAAAATAGAGTGGAAAACTTTTTGAAAAAAAAAAAAAATTCATCTAATACATAAAAATAAACAAATAATAAGAGTAGAAGTTGAAACATGGGAAACAAAGCAACAAACAATGAAAACCAAAAGAAATCTCAAAAGAACCAGGATTTACATTGACAATGACCCATCATAAAAAAGAAGCGTACAAAAAGAAATTAGAGACATAGCAAAAGAAGAAAAACCGTATGGAAAAAGGGTTAGAATAGGTTACCAAAAGTTAATAATTAACAGAAAAGAATATAGATGGAATAAAGAGTTAAAGGGTTTAGAAGCAGTAGAAGTTCTAAAAACTAACAAAAAAAGAAAAAATAAAAGAAAATGAGATGGCAAGCAAATGGTACAATAAAAAAACAATACGCAGACCAATATAAATAAAAAAACAAGACAAGAAAAAAAAACAGAAAAGGAAAAAAAATAAAGAAGAAAGAAGAAAGAATAAGAACATGAAATATAAAAAGATACATGGGAAAAGAAGCTGAACTGGTGGAAAAAATAAACCAAAAAATAAAAGTACTAGAAATAATGGAAACAAATAAGAAAGGGAAAGAAATAGTAAAAACACATAGAGGGTACTGGTTAATGTAGACAGGAGTAGATAAAAAAGAAAGAAGCAAAGGAGAAGTAAGAGTAGCTCCGGAAAGAATAAAAGATACAATAAGAAAAAACACATAAATAAAAAAATTATAGCAGTAGAAATAAAGCTAGTAGATAATGAAACATGAACCATGATAGTAGCACACGGACCAAATAAAGACGCAAAGAAAGAAGAAAAATAAAGTTTTTATAATAAATTACAACCAAAAATAGACGGGGAACAGAAAACATAATGATACTAGAAGACCTAAATGGGATAGGAAAACAAATAATAACAATGGAAAAAGAATGTTTCAACTATGCATTGAAAACAATTTGGTAGTAACAAACTTCAAATTCACACGCAGTAAAATGTACAAACACACAAGAACACAACCAACCAGAAATGAGAAACCAATTATTGACCACTACCTAGTTAACAGAAATAACTGGAACAAGATAAAGAATATAAGAGTAACAAGACAGGCAAAAATAAGAAGCGAATACCAATTACTTCTAATAGACATGAAACGAAAAGAAAAAGATAAACCAGACAAAAGAAAGAGAAAAGTGAAGATATAGATAAAAACATACAAACTAAAAGAAGAACAAATACAAGCTTAATACCAAGAAATACTACAAAACAAACTTAAATAGAAAAAAATAAGAACGTGCATAGAACAAAAATGAGAAACGTTTAAACAAATCATACTAGAAGCTGCAAAAAAAAGCTGTGAAACAACAAAAATTGTAATCAAAAATATCAAAAAAACTGTTGGTGGACAGAAGAAGTTAAGAAAGAGATAAGAAAAAAAAAAAATGAAAAAGATACTTACAAAAAAAAGGTTATAAAAAATACAAAAAAAGAAATAAAACAAAGAAAATAATAAGAGAAGAAAAAATAAGTTCATGGACAAAACTCGGAATAGAAATGAATGAGAACTTCAAACGGAACCAAAAACTATTTTACAGAACGTTAAATCATCTAAAAAAAAGAAGGAACACATTATGATAAACATAAAAGATAAAAATAAAAAAATGATTATAGAAATATGAAAGCAATACTTTTAAGTAGAAGAAAATGAAACAAGAGAAGATAAAAGAGTGACACAAAAGAGAAAAACGAAAGAAATAGTTTAAAAAAATGAAGTAATAGAAGCAATTAAGATATTAAAGAACGGGAAAGCATCAGGAACAGATGATATTTTTCCGAAAATGATAAAATTTATGGATGAAGAAGGAATTGCACAAATAACGGAACTAATAAATGACATCATCAGAAATAGGAATACGCCAAGGGAATAGAATAAAGGAATAATCTTACCCATACATAAAAAAGGAGACAAAAGAAAATGTAAAAATTACAAATGAATAACGCTATCAAGCATACCAAGCAAGATATTTACAAGAATCATAGAAAAAAGGATGAGAGACAAATTAAAAAACATAATATTTATAATATGTCAAAAGATAGTAATAAATAGAATAATGCACGTATGCTTTGTTGATCTCAAAAAAACATTTAACAGGATTAAAAAAGAGGATATATGGAAAGAACTAGAAGACAGAGGAATTGAGAAGAAAATAATAAACGTAATATACTGAGAAAATGCAGTTTAACAAACAAGAGATAAGCAAAGTTGGATATGTTTGCACGTCAGCGGATATTTGGTCCGAACAAAAAAGAAATTTTATTAGTGTTACTGTTCACTGAATAGAAGAAAACACAATTGAAAGAAAAGCAACAGCAATTGCATGTAGAAGATTCTAAAGTTTGCATACAGCACAACAAATTGCAGAATTATTATTTGAAATACCTAATTAGTTTGATCTATCTTTTATAAAAATTATGGCAACAGTAACTGATAACGGAAGTAATTTTTTGAAAGCTTTTAAAGATTACACAGTGAATAAAAAAGCTTGCAAAGAAAAAATTGAAGAATTGTGTTTAGATTACACAAATATTAAACCTTATTAATATATTAAAAAGTTACAAATAACGACATTTTAATACGTTTACTTAATTATATAAAATGCAATGCACATATTTTAAATCATTGTGCTTCTTCTAATTTAACAAAAACAATTTTGTTGTCAAAAAGCTTATTGGCAATTTACAATAAAGTAATGTCAAAATGCAACAGTTTGTGGTGTGCCGTAGGACAGCCAAAAGGTGCTGAAATTTTGTATAAAATTTTGCAGTTTTTCTTTAAACGACCATGTAAAACGCAATGGAATTTATTATATGATTCCTTAAAAAATATCACAAAAATGAAGGATAAATTTCAGCAAGTGTTTCAAGCATAACAAATCAAAAATATGTTGACTAAAGAAAACTTTCCTTACATTAAAGAACATTTAGAATGCGCCAAACCTGTTGCTGACGCCTTAGATATTCTGCAAGGTGAAAAAATTGTTTATTACGGAACTAAAATATCTGTTCTTAGCGCGTTACTTACAAAACTAAATGCTATGTGATTGATGATTGACAAATACTCGAATACAAAGTAGTTTTGATTAACCATTAGTTGCAAGTAATCTACTAATCAATCTGTAATCGTAAATAAACTGACTAATGACTAATCAATTAAAAAAAATATTGTGACTAAATGACTAATGATTGATTAGTTAATCAGTAATATTAGATTAAACCGGATTAAATGCAACTGAAATATGCATGCAAATATGCAATAAAAAAGAACAAAATATGCACAAAAATAGCAAAAATATGCTAATATATGCAACTATATGCAACATAAATATAAACAAATATAGTTTAATTCTTATAAAAAAAAACAAAATATATAACAAATTCTATTTTTTAAAATTTTTAATAAGTAAAATAAACACTTCATATATACAGGGTGTTAACAAAAAACGGACGTCAAAATAACTCACATTTTAAATGGTTTTTTAAGTTTCATAAAGAAAGGTACACACATGTATGTTTTAATTTTTAGTACACTTGCAATAACAACAACTTTAGTTTATTAAAGGGCAACAAATATTTTTTTAATTTTTTCTTATCTCTAGATTTTTAAATATAACCTAGCATATATAGTATTGTTTGTATTGTTATTGAATTATCTATATAACATCTTACCTAATCTATAATGTACATTAAAACCATTAAAATATAATAATAATAATAATAATAAAAAAAAAAAAAAAAAAATTATGTGTTTTTCTATTTAAAATGATTGTAATTGAATAGTTGGCAGTAAAAATAACTAATGTTTAATTTCTGGAATATTTTTATGTCAATATGCATAATACAGTAACTTAAAAATAACCATTTTAATTTTTTTTTTCTAAAAATCGGTAAAATATTCATAAAAATTGAACATATGCAACAAAGCCTAAATATAGTTGAAATATACAAATGCATATGCAAATGTGCATATGCATATAATCCGGTCACTAGTAATCATTAATCAATCTAGTATTTTGACTAAATGGTTAGTCATTAACGCCCAACTCTGGCCCAGGGTCGGAGGATGAAAATCTAGACTTTACCACAGTCAACAATTAAAGCAACAAAATCAACAAAAAAGAACATGGTTATATAAAGTACAACTTAAAAAAAAAAAACAGTTTGCCGCCACAGGGCGATGATAAAAAAAAGTATCCCAAAAAAAAGACAAAATAGGAGTCAACAACAAGAATTGGCACTAACGACAGCCAGTGCTATAGCTTTTATCAACAGCACAAGAAGCAAAAAAGGTAATGTTAACGTAAAGATTCTAATCCGCGCATTGTTGTTCTCTTTAAGTGAATGCAGTTGTATTAAGGAGAGAAATTGAAACATTCAAAGCGCAGTTAGTAACGGGAAAGACAAAAAGTGATAACAGACGTCATGAATAAAAAAGATGATTTCAAGGCCTAGTGAAAAAATAAGAAATATAAGAGCTTCGACTGAAAACGTAAAGTTAAAATCATAAATTACAACAAAAGTTTAAGAAAAAGAGGAGATTGCAAATAAACTCGCAAATGTGCAAAACAAGGCGAAAATAAAATAAATAAAAAACACGGCATAACCAAATTGGAAAAAAAAAACTAGACAAAATCGACGGTTTTGGAAAGAAATCCATTGGCAGAAGTTGGAGAGGACGTTGTCATACGGACAGATAAAATCGTGAATAGAAAAGTGATAAAACTGCAAAAAATAGTTACGCAAAGATATCCAAAAATTAAAAAAAAATAGCCCAAAATAAAACTATTCAAAGTACTACTATAAAAAAACACATTTTTTTTTCAAAGTGAGTAAAAGCAAGAAAAAAAATTTCTTTGAAATAAAATTACTATAGAAATGGTTAAACCTGTTCAGATATAGAAAAATGTTAGAGTGCACATTTAAAAAAAAAAAGAAATAAACTAAAAAACCAAAAGAAGTTAAAAAAACGGGTAGAGATAAAAAAACTACTCACAGCAAAACAGAGCAAAAATGCAATAACAAAAAACAGACCAAAAACTGACGTAAAGAAAACGCACGGAGACAACAAGAAAACAATCAACATTAAGCCAAAAAATTAAAAAAAATTGCAGAAATGCTAAAAAACTTAAAGAAAAAAACGTAGACGTTGTAAAAATAAAGGTCCAATGACCGTCTTTTTTGGACAAAAAAAAGAGAACAAAAAAACGGCGCTGCGCTTAAAACGGAGATTAAAAAAGCAATAATTGAAAGCAAAATTTGTTTCTAGCTCTATTTTACATAACACAATCTTCAAAGGATTGTGTTACAATTGAAATATTTGAATTTCAAAACCGTTTATTGAAAATTAATGAAATTATGTCTAAATACACACGCCATTTTACAAAACTTCAATTTACCGATCTCAACATTAAGACTTAAACTACAATTAAAATACTCAAACTTTAATACACTTAATTGAAAATCAAACAATTTTGGTACTATCATATAACATTATTATCAATACTAATTGTGTAAAGTTTGTAAAAATCTATACGATCAATTTTACATAACTTTTTTTTGCATCCACTTCACCTACCTTAATTGAAGCTTCTGCTACAATGGACATGATCTAATTTTAATTGATTGGAAATTGATCAAATTTAGAAACAATATTTACCATTATCATTAACTTGAATTGTGTAAAATTTATGCAAATCCATACAATCATTTTTACATCATTTTAATTTAATCAGTTCTAAGCTATTGTTTACACATTTAAATTTAATTTTGTATTCATTTGATGTTTTGTCGTTTTTTTTGGTAAATGTATTGTTTTCATTAAAAAAATGCATTTAGGGCATTATTTTACTTAAAATTAAAACAAAATTGTGAAAAAACATATTTTTTATCTAATTAGTATTATCAATCAAAAAACTTGTTATCTGATTGCTTCTATTATAGGAAATATATTACAGTTCAAGTTCTGATGAGAGGTAGAAAAGAAATGGTTTATGTTATTGCCAATATCTGTTCCTTTTCTTCTCCCATCCACGAATTCAAACCTCATCTCCTTATCACAGCAACATTATTGCCTACGAAATTTTCATCCAAGTCTTTATCGACTTCATCAACAAATTCGGCGGTGCTTTCGTTGAAGAAGAAAAAATATATAGAAAAAAAAGGGGGAAAATATAGCGCGCGTGATCTCCAGGCCATTGATAGTAATCACTTATCAGCATTCCTGCGAAAACACCCCCGCGATAAGCGGGATAGCGTCGTCGTCGTCGGCGTCGAAGCTGTGTGCGTTGCGCATGTCGTCTCTAGTCTCTGGCACGCACATCAACATGCTGCTTTAGTTTAGTTGTTCCCGTTACTGAATCGCGACCAGTTGTGCTTACTTCCCGCAGGAATAAACGCATCTCTCGCGCTGTTCATTCACCTGAGCGTGGACCTTGCCAAAAAAAATTAAATAAACTCAAGCACCTGCAGATTTTGCGAAATTGGGTGAGCCACATTTTTATAAAACTTTATTTTTTCATTTGTTAAGCATAATTAGCAACTGTTTCAACATAAGATTTAAAAATAAAGTTTTAATTTAAATAGGATGCAACATAATTTTTTTTTATATTTATGTTTGATGTCAACTTTACATAATTTACTTTTATTTATTGTGAGTGTTTCTAAATTACATCCTTAAACTTTTGCATCGTATTCAGTGATAAAAATAAGCATAAAAGTTGTTTTATCGCTGCATTTTCAAGGAGTTTATATAAGAAAACTTTAGTTGAATAAAAATATTCAATAATATATGTCATATGCAACAAGACCTTAATCTTTAGATTACGTTGGGTAAGGTCCTTACAGTATTATATTTCATGTCACCAGAGAACTTATTCTTATACTTTATAAAGTTTATTCTTAGTAATTGTAAATACAGTTTCAGTTGAAATATATATATATTATGATAATTCAAGTTTAAGGGTTGATTATTAAGTTGTTAGTATGATGAATACTAATTATCCGTTAAAAATAATAATAAAAACCTTTTATAGTGGAGCAAATTTATGGCGTGCGTGACGCAGTTCAATTTCCAAATAGCTCTTTCCATCAGTTGATATAATGTTTTATTTTTAAACTATTGTCTGCTAGTAAAGGTGTTTATACCATTTTAAAGAGAATATTATTTAAAAAACTTTGTTTGTTGGTATATGCTGTGGTTTCTTTATTAACATTAACATTAACATTTTTGTTTTAATATTCAATTTGATGGTTTTCATTTTTGTATCATTTTAATGCACATTTTCCAATCTGCAAAAGATTACAATATCCAATAAAATTTTGAATTAATAATGACATTAAGTTATCTATTATTATCTACCATCTTTACACCTACACTAGTTAGCTTTAAATTACTTTGCGGTTGATAACTGTAAACGATACAAATTTGTATAAAAAAGATAATTTTTTTTTAATGAAATGTTCTATTGGTCTATCTCCTGTATCGCTTTGAGATTGACAAATGTAAACGATAAAAAAAAATGAAAAAGATAAAGAAATTCTAATGAAATATTTTATGTTTTTTTTTTTTCTTGAAGTTATTTTATTGGTTGCTTCGTGATTGACACATTATGTTAGGATTTACATTTTGAATTTCATGTATCGCTTTGCGATTGATAACTGAGTACGATAAAAATTTGTATTACATTTTTTTAAAATAAAATATTTCATTGTTTGATTTGCTATTGACACATTATGTTAGGATTTACAATTTCTATTTTATGTACCGCTTTGCGATTGACACATTATGTCGCTTTGCGATTGATAAATATGTGTACAAAAGATAAAGATTTTTTTATGAAATTGGTCCTTTGATTGATTAGAGTATATATTGTGTCTCGATCTAATAAGGTATGGTAATTGGCATTGTGATTCTCTTCTCAATTTCTAATTGCAGATTATATTATTTCTGGGAACATTATTCTGCCTCATTCATGTTGGGATAACGATGATGTGGGATTACGATTAACAATTTCTGCTGGTGTAAATGATCAAACGGTTTGCAATTCGTTTGAACTATATAATATGTTTCAAACTAACAATATGCCTAACTCTTGGTTTGGAGATAAATCAAATATCATCAATAGTCAAAGAAAAATCATTGAATACTAATATTCACCATAAAGCTAGTTATTAAAATCAAAAGTGACAATTTTAATAATTTTAAGAAATTTAAAGAATATTATTATGATTTAAAAAATGCTGATTGTTTAACGAATTTTATAATGTTTCGTATAATGCTATTGAATTGTTTGTACCTGTTAAATGTAGTACCTATCCTAAGTGAACCTAATAAATGCAATTAGATATCTGCTCTGCAAGATTATTAAAAGTTTATACAATTTAGTTATAAATGTAAAAGAATGAAAAATATTTTGTATAATCAATATGTACAACAATCTAGTCAATAATATGTTATTATCCAAAACGTTTCAAAAAGTTTGTTAATGAAAAAGAAAGATTGGTGGATACCCAAAAATGCTGACATTCAATAAAAAGTTCTATGATAATAAAGAAGACTGTTTGAATTTGTTTGCAAATATTATATTACTGATGAGTGTTATGTGCAAATTGTTACTATCTTAAATGAGGTTTTAAATGGTATTCTTTCAGTGGTTTAAAAAAATTGTATATCTAGTGTAACCAAACTACTGAAAATCTGAATGTTTGTGATTCAATTTCTGCAGTACAAATACTTGGGTGGATGGACACGGAGAACTTTAACTTTGGTGGGCATGTGGCTTAAACCAGTGTTTTAGCTTGATCTCAAACACTTGGGTAAGTGGTCGGGGAATTTATTTTAATTTTTTTTAATTGGGTGCCTTAAATTTGCTTTTCTCACCCCTCTAATTTTTTCATCACAAATACTTGGGTGAGTGGGCCTAAAAATTAGTTTAAGATCTAATTTCTTAATCACAAACACTTGGATAGATGGTAGGTAAACTTAATTTAAGTTTTGTGGCCGTGTGGTAATTGCCTGTGCGCAGTGATCTGGATGTTAGGGTTGGTATATCACCCTAGCAGATGGTTTTTGAATGTTTTTTTTTTGGGGTCCTGTGCAATGAATCCAACGATAAGCTGTTTCTTGCTTTCTTATATAATTGATGGAATATATCTTTTCGGAAAGTCGTCCGTATTGCTTGAGAACGATGTTGCTTTTCTAATATTTGGAGAAGACGATCTGGTAAGTTGAGTAGCGGCGTGGTTTAGTTAAGATTTAGGCCACACTTTTTTGAGAGGTTTGTCCGGTGAGTGCACTGTTTTTGTTTAATTGAGTGGTCTGGTTTTATATTGTTCACGTGGATCTTCAGGGTAGAGCGTTGCGGGTGGTCTTTAACTCAGTTGCAGTGTTTTCCTACGTTGGTGAGTCAACGCAAAAGCGTGGATTAAAGTTTTTTTTTTTAATTATGAATTCCGGGGCACAGTAGTCGATAGTCTTGCTTAGTTGTAGCTTTGTACGCGCACGGTTGGATCTACCTTCATTCAGTATGGTTGCCGATTTGGCTTGAAGATACCACTAGTAAACTATCTTTTGTGTGTTGTACCTGAAATGAAGGAGGTGTCAAACGTAGTCTAGCATGGATGGTGTCCTTTTGTTATTAGGTGCCGCCATGGTTGGTTAAAGTTACTTTCTCGGTTACGGCAAGTTTATTGTGTGAGTTGGCTTGGTGGACAAAATAGTCTGTTTTGTGCAATCCAGGGAGGAGCCAGAGCGGACAAAAGACTGGTAATTATCTCTGTGGCCAACTCCATCGTACTATACGAAGCCCCACGTAGAGCGACTGTGCACATTTCCCAATGTACAGAAAATTGTTAGAACGGATACACAGAAAGATGATAATACGTGTAGCAAGCGCGTAGCGGATTGTGTCCATCAGGGCCTTATGGTCTTGGAAGAGAAATAAACGGTTGTTGAAATGGGAAGCTGAATGGGACGTGGAAGGTGACACGGGAAAATGGACAAAGAAACTAATCTTAATAGTAATTCTATGGGTTACAAGGAAACACGGGGAAGTTGGATACCATCTTACCTAGATCCTGACAGGTCACGGCTGCTTTCAAGCTTACTTGAAAAAGATGAACATAGTGGAGAGTGACTGATGCATATACTATGACAAAGTGGATACACCCATGCAATAGGTGACAGTGCCTAAGGCAGAGGACGACTAGAAGCTTAGCTCTGACAGCCAAAAATATGATGGAGTGAATGCTCAAAGGCGAGGATACATGGTGGATGATAGAAAATCAAACTATAGAAATTATTAAAAAGAAAGAGCAGGAAGAAAGGGACCGTCAAGCCAAAGGCAGGCAGGCAAGGGTCTGATATATTAACGGTGATTCCACAGCAACCTACGTTAGTCTAGGGAGGGTTTTTTTAGTCGTTAATCGTTTGAGGGCAATTCTCAAAAAAATCCGGCAAAGTCTTTGGAAGATTGTTTTCCTTTTTTTCTTAAAAAAAATAGAAGGATTAGCTAGGTAACGTTCTGGCTAGCTTTGATACCCAACGGGGAGGAGGTTGCAAGGGTGTCTTTGTGGGGCTGCGCCCGGCATTTGTTGGTAAGCTCGGTTTTGAATCATGTTAGTTTAATCTTGATTTTGTTGGCTGTTTTACGATGGTGTTGGAAATTTTTAAACTGCCAACTATTTGTGGGGTTTGCTGGTTGATGAGTTTGATTAACCGATTGGCATTGGCTGCTTTGGACGCCTACGGCAATGTAATGCGTCAGTAAAACAACGGGTTCTTTGGCCTGATGCTTCTCTGTCCATAGTTATTGGCTCAGATCTACAATCAGCCCAGGGTTTGTGTATTTCTGAAGGAGAACTTGTTTTGTTCTTTTGTAGATTGGCTCTAGGTATACAACCGCTTGTTTCTGACAGGTTCTTGCCTTGTCTTTTGAAGCTTTTACTAAATAACTGTAGTATATTAGCTCAAACACTTTAAAAACTTGAAAATGGTATTCAAGTTTGGTAAAGAACCGATGGGGGTTTTTGTGGTCAAGTTTTTCGAACGTTGGCAGGTGGTCTTTCTGCCAGATTTTTGTGGAAAACTTTGCACTTTGGGCCTTTGTTTATGACACTTTGTTGATTGATGAGTTTTTTTCTAAGTTTTGGTTTGAACAGTCGTCATTCCTGGAGGCTAAGGGTTAAGGTTTCAGGCAATAGCCAAGCATCTCATGGGTATTGCCCGAGGTGTCTAGGTTTGAGTTGGTCCGGGCTGTTGGTAGTTGGTAGGTTTGGTACTTTTGAAAAGCCTGCAGGATTGAGGGTGTTTCAGTTAATTTTGGAGACTATTCGGTTTTGTTAATTATAATTTTATTATATTTTTTTCTACTTGATTGACAATAGTACAATATTTTTGGGTACGCAATTAGAGGTACAAGTGTGTATGTTGTTTTTATTTAACGGCAATTAGGTCTACTACGTACTACTTGGTGATAAGGAGCGTTTAGTTTCATTTTCTAATTAAATACAGGCGGTTATAAGAAAAAGTTTCTTCAGCCTTCGGCTCAGTGGGGTTGAGGCACCTAGTTCCAAGTTGCTCCTCTAACTATTGTCGTCTAGCCTGCGGTGGTTGCTTGGAGACTGTGATAAGGGTGTTGGGGTCGCCCCAGAAGATGATTTTTGTTTGGGGGCTTTGGGCAGTTTGTCTAGTGATATGCTGTTTCTTGGCTTAAACTAGTGTTTCCGCTCACTCGAGTGTTTGTAATCTAATTTTTTGATTACAAAAATATGGGTAGATAGGCGGAAAACTTTACTCTAGTTTTGTGGTTGTGTGGCTTTAACTACTGTTTTTGTTTACTTGCCCAAGTGTTTGAGATTAATTTTTTTTATTACAATCACTTGGGTTTTATATGTTAGGTGTTTGTGATATAATTTCTGGATCACAATTACTTGGGTGGGTAGCCAAAAAACTTAGTTTTAGATTTGTGAGCATGTAGCTTAAACTGGTGTTTTTTCTTACCCGCCAGAATGTTTATGATTCAATTTCTTGATCAAAAATACTTGGGTTGGTAAGTTGAAAGTTTACTGGGCGTGTGGCTTAAATTGGTGCTCCCGGTCTACCCAATTGAGTGTTTTTGGTTTAATTTTTTGATGACAAATACTTTGGTGGGTAGGTTAGTTACTTATTTCAAGTTGTGTAGGCGTGTGGCTTTAACTAGTGTCATTACTTACTTATCAAATTTAATTAAAAAATTTTAACCAGTCTATTATTCCAAAAATGCTAGATTTGTTGATAAGAAAACAGTTAATGTGGTTGGGCAAAAATATTATTTCCGAACGTCAGCATGGTTTTGTGGAGACAGTATCAACAGTAACCAAATTGTTATTGTATTATTCAGACACGTGTTGTTGAACATCAAATGCAAGTTTGCTCTATTTACACAGATTTTGATAAAACTTTAGATTGTGCTATTCATGAAATATTGCCTGCCAAATTAATACCGTTGAATTTTTGTAGCAGTATATTGATATTGTATCAAATTAAAGTATTTTATTTAGTTATTGGTGGAATCTACTACTATTATTGGTGTTAAATAAATATAAGATTTATTGTAATACTGTTGGAAGTGCAAGGTGGGGCAGAATAAGAAGCGATTTTTAAAATCTTGCCAACTGCGCCGTATCGTTAAGAGGTAGTAGGGGCACTATTGGCCATGTTTTCTGCGTATTAGCATTTAGGGTTAGGGACTTTGAGGAAACTTTGTCAACAAGAAGAAAGAAGCCAGGAAGACCAAAATCAGCACGCAATCTCAAAAATATCAAGCGTGTAAGAATTGCTATCAAACAAAGCCCGCGTCGTTCAGCTCGCCGACATAGCACTGCACTTATAATTTTAAACAGAACTGTCAGATGGATTTTGCACAGGGACTTACATCTCCATTCATACAAAATTCAATTAAAACAGTCTTTTAAAAAAACCAATTATGTGACTCGACAACTATTCTATGAACAGTTTTTAGATTTAATTAATCAGATCTCTTCCTTCTTCTCGTTCACCGGATCTCACAACGTGCGACATTTTTTTGTGGGGTTACTTAAAGACTAAAATGTTTTAAGATAAGCCACCACAAACAGTTCTAGTCTTGAAAGAACTAACCCGACAAGATCAAATTAATCAAGCAATGCTGGGGAACGTTATGAATAATTTCAGATCACGATTGGAAGAATGTGTAGGCCTAAACGGACGTAATTTTTTTGTAGTTATTTTTAAAACATAAAATCATTAATGCTTTTTTATGTTCTTAAACTAAATAAAAAAATTATTCGAAAAAGACAAAAATCTTTTTAACAGTTTTTTTTTAATTGTATATAAAGCCTTGTATGTGTTAAGTGTACAAAATAAATTTTTTTGCTTAAACTACTAAACATACCTTTCTCTACATGAATCCTGATTATGTGATTTTTTTCAGATCTTTTTCAGCCATTTCTGAGTAGTAATTAATCAAAGTTTGAAAAAAATCGAGTTTTTTGCGTTTGTTTTAAATTTTTTGAGCGTTTGTACTTCTAACACTTGACGAGCCGTAGCTTGAGGCTGATATCAAAGTCTGTGTTCGTTAAGACTTTTTTTAACTTCATAAATGCGCTACGTGGATTTTCAATTCTGCATTTTATTTCGATGTCCAATGTCCATTCTTCAGTGAGCCATGTACCTAATTATTTAAATTTGTTCACCCGTTTAATTGGTAACTCCTCAAATGTTAATCTGTCATTCTTCATTATTATAAACTTTGTTTTTTCAGTGTTGATGTTCAATTCCATTTGTCAATTATGTATTCCAACGCTATTAACTATTAGTTGTAGATCCTCTATGCTTTCGGCTATCAGTATTGTGTCGTTTGCATATCGAATGTCTTTTATCCAGTTTCCTTTTTCGATATATCCAAGTGCTTCTTGGAATATTTTCTTTGAGTATAGGTTAAACAGGAGAGGTGATAGAACGCACCCCTGTCTGACGTTTAGGTTTAGACAATTTATATTGTCCCATTTTCAAACACTAGATAAATCAACTTGTAATAAAGTGTAATCATTATTTGTTAAAATGTTTCTAAATAATTTTATGATATCAACAGTCTGTGTTTATATAGTTTACATTATCATTAATAAGCATTAAAAAAAGTAAGTCCTTGAGGGACATTACTCATTGTTGTATATATTACATTTGATTATATGCGATTATATTCTAGTTTAGGTAGGATGCTAATAGTGATATGATGTAAGACCAAATGTTTGAAATTTTTTTTTTGGTTGCACATGATGAAATGCTTTTGGTAAATCAGTATAGATGACATCGATTATCAAGTGCATCTAATTATTTTTTTACAAAATTACACAAATTTGTTATTCTCTTATCACATTTCTTTAATCTACTAGGTTTTATTGTTATTGTGAGTCATCTTCTTTTGGTTTAATCTATTTATCAGTATTGTGTTAATGGTCTTCTCTTCTCTCTTTTTATGTTTGTTATAATTTGCTCTATCATTTTGTTGATGATGTCCTTGTTTAGTATGTTGTCAACCTTGAGCTTTTGTGAGTTTTAGCTTTGCTTTTTATTTTAAGCAGGCCTGCGGCGTGTGTTCTGTTGTGTTTACTTTATTGCAGTATACACATTTGTTTTTTTTTTTTTAATAAGCCCTAATGTACCCGTGCTCAGTTAGGCATTGGATGAGAGAGTATCTAATTTGGCTGTGTTCTTTTTTAACTCAGCTAGCAATTTTTGGGAATAGGTCATAAGTCTATTTCCTTTTTTTTTGTAATTTTTTTTGTTTATTCCCATTCTTTTTTGTTAATAGCGTGTACTGTATCGTTCTGCCCAGCATCATTCCAATCATTGTCGGTATCCTTCTGTATGCATTATTTAGTTTGAAACTTACTTTTCTGCAATAATTATAATCATAATTGCTTTTATTTTTTTGGTTGTTAGCTTAAGTTAATGGTCAACCATCCATTGGTTATTTTTTTAGGTTGTTGTATGTGGTGAAATTTATCACGTTTGCAGTTTTTTTTTCTACAATTATTATTGTTTAACGTGTGCAAAACTATTGTTACTGACACAAATAAATATCATTATTATTATGGGACGTCTATCTTAATAGATTGTCATTCAGGAGGTTCTAAAAATGAGAACCTTATACCAAGTTTTGTGGTGCCCCTTTTGTTACTTTGTGTTTTTGTCATTTTGATAAGATGTTTGGAATTTTTTTTTTTGAGGTTTTTAGTTATTTTATATGATAATTTTTATGGGTCCTAGGATAGACCTTTTATTTCTAAAGCCATATTGAGAGTCAGACAGGTCTTCTTCTTTTTCTAGTTCATTTTTCAGCTTGTATAACTTCTCCAGCAAATTGATGAGGCAAATTAGGCGGTAAGACCACATGTTTTTTTATTATTTTGTTGTTTTTTTTATTAACTTGAGCTTTGCTATCTTTTACAGGATTGGGATAGGGTTTCTAATATTTTTTCCGGGATTTCTTTAATTGATATTTTGCTAATTTCAGCCGGGATTATGTCTGACTCTGGGGCTTTCTATGTTTTTATCTTACTTGCGCCAAACCTAACCTAACCTAACCTATCTTTTTTTTTATGAGTTGAGAAGAGAAATTTGATTCCTAACGGGAAGGAAGTTGTAAGGGTGTTCTTGTGGTGCTACGTCTGGCGTTTGTTGGTACGCTCTTTAACCGTGTTAGCTTAGAGTTGATTTTGGTGAATATTTGTTAGAGGTTTTTAAATGATTAACTATTTGTGGGATTTGCTGGTTGATTAGTTTAATCAGTCGATTGACATTGGCTGCTTCGGACGCTTCCGGTGTAATGCGTCAGTATTTTGCGGCGGGTGAAGGTAGCAATGGGTTCCTTTGCCTGATGCTTCTCTAACCATAGTTGTTGGTTCAGATTCACAATCAGCTCAAGGTTTGTATACTTCTTCAGAAGGGCTTGTTTTGTTTCTTTGTAGATCGGCTCTAGGTCTACAACCGCTTTTTTTTTGGCAGGTTCTTGTCTTGCCTTTTAAAGCTTTTACTAGTCAGCTGTGGTATATCAGCTCAGGCACTTGAAAATGATATTCAAGTTAGGTGAAGAACCGATGGGGGGGGGGGGGGTATTTGAGGCAAAATTTTTACAACGTTGGCAGGTGGTGCCGAGTTTTTGTGGAAATTTTGCACTGTAATTGATGTTTTTTTTTAACCGATTGGTTTTTTTTGGAGGGGAGGTTTTGTTTTGAACAGTCACTATTTCTAAAAGTTAAGGGTTTGGGTTTCAGGCGTGTTAATTTGGGATGGCTTGGACTGTTAGTAGGTTTGGTTTTCTTGACTCTAGGTCTACTATGTAATACTCGGTGATAAGATAAGGAGCGTTTGGTTTGATTTTCTAATCAAACACAGGCGGTTTTAAGAAGAGGTTTTCTTTAGTGTCGGGTCAGTGGGGTTGGGGCGTCTAATCTCAAGTTGCCCCGCTAATTTGGGCAACACAAATCCAAACCACACGTTTGTTTAATTTGAATTTAGTTTCCGTCTATCCTAACAAGTGTTTGTGATGAAAAAATTGGATTAAAAACACTTGGGCGGGCAACACAAACTTTAACCAACCGTCTAGTTAATTTGAATTTAATTTCCTCCCACTCGCCCAAATGTTTGTAATAAAAAAAGTAGATTACAAACACTTGGTGGGTGGGCGGGCAACACAAATCCAAACCACACGTTTGCCTAATTTGAAGTTAGATCCCGCCCACCCGCTCAAGAGTTTGTGATCAAGAAATTAGTTTACAAACATTTGGGCGGGTGGGTGGGTGGGTGGGCATTACAAATCCAAAACTCAAGTCCGTTTAATTTGAACTTAGTTTTTGCCCACCCACCTAAGTGATTGTAATATAATTTAAAAAATTCAAATATGGATAAAACGTGTTTCATATGTGCAAAAGATATCCTGAAAATTTGAGAAAGTCCCGTCCACAACGCTCCGAGATATTTTACAATGTATCCACAGAAATTCTAATTTGTAGAATAAAATATTTTTTTAAATTTTTATAATTTGATAATTTTTTTTGTTGAAATTTTAGTTATTTTTTAATGTATTTACATATTATCTGAATTTTTTTAATAAAAATTCAAAAAAATCATTTATGAATTGCATTAATTTT
Source organism: Tachinus rufipes (assembly GCA_963932245.1). Taxonomy (NCBI): domain Eukaryota; kingdom Metazoa; phylum Arthropoda; class Insecta; order Coleoptera; family Staphylinidae; genus Tachinus; species Tachinus rufipes. Next base: position 6,933,051 of record OZ010744.1, read on the forward strand.
CACATTTTTATTTTAGATGCCTGATGAATAAGCATCTAAAATAAAAATGTTAATTAATTAAGAAAAAACATTTCAATAAATCAAAAAGATTTGTTTGTATTTGTTAATCATGACATCAAATTTCGATAAATGTTTTAAATCCTTGCTGCACTAAAAAATAATAATATAGAGTACTGGGCGACAACTGCACTGATGAAAGTGCATGTAAGATAGAATTTTTTGTCTTATCTTGAGATGAAAGAGAAACAGTGTAATTGGCATTTATAACCACCTTTATAATAACCTTTTTTACTTTTGTTTTTATGTTTTCACTTTGTAACTGTACATTTTTAAATAATAATAACCAGAACTTGCATTTAATAGATAAGATATTAAAAACATTGTTTAAAAAATGCGTTATCAATCAGCACGAGAATTTTTAAACATATTTAGAGCTTACTTTTATGTGTTTGCATAAGTTTGGATTAGAACAATAATAAATGCAATAACAATTTTTTTAATTATATTATATTGAGAATTGACATTTCTTTTAAAGATAATAGATAACTTTATTTGCATAAACAAAGCAACAGAATAATGTGGTACAAAAGGTCAGGTACAAGTTATAAGTTAATATTCAAAGAAAACATTTTTATATGCACACTTAATTCTTTAGATGATAATTTTTGGATTGCAATAGGTAAAATATTATATAATTTGACTGACATTGAAACAAATTTATAATTTTTTGTTGGTCTGGTGTACGGAAACCAAATGTTTTTACTTGTTTTGGTACAAATTGTAATTTTTGGCATATATCTTCTCTTATATGCGCCAAGAATGCCAACACTTATAAATTAGCAACAGGTATAAAACCCAGTTTTTTAAAATGAAATCTACAAGTATCTCTGAAATCAAAACTACTGCAACTATACAAACAGCTTTTTTCTGCAGTACAAAAATTTGATTTGCATAATGAAAGCTACTCCATTTTCAAACTCAATTAAAGATAGGGTTCAGTGACTGTTGTTTTATATTGTACATTCATATTAATTAAGAAATAATCTATACATGTTGCTGAGATAGTTGTTTCTTAATTTTCAAAATTGCAAATTTGTACCAAATTAATGAAAACCTCATGAGGCTTTATTGTAGGTAGGAATGTTTTCTGATAGAAACAAATTTTATCTATCAACAAAACGTTTAAGTTATTAATCCTGACTTTTGATAGTTTTTTTGTGTTTTACTAAAAAATTAAAACTGGGCCTATATATTCCATTATAACAACGAGAATCTATAAATGGTGCATTTCAAGGCATCAATGTTATTTCAAAAAATGTAAAAAACCCTTTATTTAGGATAGATTTTTGGATATAATTTGAAAATTTAGAACTAGGCTTAAGCAATTTGTTATAACTGTGGATCTTGATTAAATTGTCCTTTTTTTGTGTATCATTAAAAAGTTATTCAAACACAAAATTAGTAACAGAATCTCAAATTTTTTACAGTTTTTGGATATTACTAGAAAATTTAGTACAAAGCCTAATTGACTTATTATAATTATGTAAGCCTTGATTTCAAGACATAAACTTTATATAAAAAAATAAATCAGGATTTAAAAGACAAAAATTGTAACAAAAGCTCAAATTTACAAACATTTTATTGGTATTATTTAAAAGTTTAGTATTAAGCATCAGTAGCTTAGTATGATTTGAATCTTGATCAAATTTTTCTTTTCTGGGTTTTAATTTTCATATTAGATACAACAAGTTTTGATCTCCAAAAAAACATTTAATAAAATTTGGATAGTTTTTTGGATATTACTTAATAATTTAGTTGCGTTTTTCTGGGTTTCAATTTTATATCAGAAAAATGTGTTTCTATCTATTAAGAGTTTATCCACATTAAACACATTTTTTTTTACAAAACCACAAATTTTCGATAGTTTTTAAGATTTTATTTGAAAAATTATTACTAAAACTAAGCAGTTTTTATTTAATTTTTAAAATGTGATATATAGTGTTACACCCAGTTATACGATTTTATATTTTTTTATATAATTGGCGCAGCGCACGTTGAACTTCCCAACCACCACACCGTGCTTGAAAGTCGTATCTTAATTAATTATCACTAATTTATCGACCGCACTTCTTTTGTACGTACCGCGCCCGACTCTCGCTTTAAGCTGCTATGCCCCACTCCATTCCAATCGTGCCTGCTCTGTCCATCTCATCTTCAGCGTAACGACCCTCACGAATTGTTCTTGCTTTTATTTAAATTTAACCTGCACATAATTATTTATACTCAACAAACATATAATTTCTCTGCAGCATATGACTGGCAATTTCATCAATTACCTAATTAACACATCCTCAAAGTTTTACTCTAATACCAGTGTTTATAACTGTTTTTTATTAATGTAATGTGCCCTGCATACAACCTTATGACCCAACTGGCCTGTGTTAGCTTGACAATCTTTTGCAGTTATTGTGCAACCCCAAGGCTTCAATTGCCAGTGCAAAAGCATACCCCCAAAGATTGTTACGACCTCAATGTTAAATACGGTGCCAACATACAACCCCAAAGCGTCGAGCCAGTGTATGAATAACCATCTTTTACACCTTAGTACAACTCCAAATCTGGCAGCGTACCTAGTATGCTACAACTGTCAAGTACCTCAATAACCTCAATGCCATTGTACTTTGTTTTACACACCTCCAAGACTCTTTTCAGCCTATGTGTGAATAACCTTAGACAGTTGTGAAGTACCTCAATAATCTCATTGTCAATGCACTTTGTTACACTTCTAAGACCCACTAAGTGTATGTATCAATAACTTTAACACACTCTAAGAGACTACATGTACGTAAGGAACAATGTATGGTACGTTAACCATAATAAACAACGCCAACATTAACCACTGTTAACCATAGTTTAACCATAGTTTATTTAATATTACCTTTTTGGGACTTTACTCTATTTTTCTGGAATTCAAGCAGACTTACTGCAATTTATACTTTACGTTTATTTTGGCATCTAATTTCTATTAGAATTTTAGTAAATTTTAGAAGTGTACAACTTTCTAACATATAATTTGTCAATTTTATTTTTAACAAATGTATAAATTGTCAACTTTAAATTGATTAAATAATTGTCAACTATTTTACAAAACTGTCAGTTTTACAAATCAAATCTCAACAGTCGACTGTCTTATAAATCTATCATATAATCCCTTTGTCGTATGAACTGTAACTTTAATTTTGACAATTTTGTTATTTAACCATTACTTTATTTTTTACAAACTTACATTATGCATGTCAACTGCTAATTTAATAACAAATTGTAATAAATATTATACGAGCAATTTTTTATATAAACTGTTAACTATTCAATAAGGACTGTTTTACAAATTTTTCAGATAAACCGTCAACTTTATTAACGGCCATTCTGTCATTTAAACAAATAAATGGTAGTTTAACAAAGCACTTGTTGAATGCTACATACACTTTATAGCCAATTATTTGATTTTTTTTTTTAAAACAATCTTTGTCAGTATTTAAAATTACTTTGAGCAAAAAGCAAATATTTATCATTGAAAAAGGTTTTATTGTTTTTCTAAAAATGAACATATTAGAACCAATTTTTAAAGCATTTTTTTTGCTCCGATTGAGATACATGCATTTTGAACGCATCAATCCTTCAGGTGTTAAAAATCGTTGACTTTGCAATTTATTTTTGATGTGTGGGTATAAAAATTGTCATGCCAAATCAAGACAGAGTAACTTGTTCAAACCGATGTGTGCGAGCGCATATTGTCTTTGTGAGAATGATCCGTTTTTGGAGGTGTTTTTTTTTAATTTATTCAAAGATTTTTGACAAACAAATGGTTGTGTACTTTTTATATTATTATATATATTATATTATATTATATTTAGTTGGACTAATGGTACCGCTGCGACATGACTAATAATAAAGACTTTTATTGGTATAGTCATACATACATCCGTAGTAATAACACTCAAATAATAAATAAACATCCTTCTTTAGATTAAAAAAAAAACAACTCTTTTAAAAACATAAAACTTTATGGATTCACTTTGGATATTTTTACCCCTTTTCCATTTTCATTTAAACATTTTTTCCATTTTCTTGCTTGCATTTGCTCATTATTATCCTTCTTTAGTCCATTACACTTATTCACCCAATGATTCCAAGTCCCTTCTTAATTTTTACAAATCTCACATTTTTTATATTCTTCAGTCATCCAATATTTATTACCATTCTCTTCACCGCCACACCTAAACCTTGTAATCAATTGCTGAACATCTTTTTGTTGGTTTTATTGCAAATAGGCTGGTAGTTTATTGTATTCTTGAATACATTTGTATTTGGCATTGTATCTGCTACTATAAATTTTTACTTGCCTATCTTGTTGTTCTACCTCTTCTTGTCTGTTCAATAATTTTCCGTCTACATTTTTACTCTACTTTCAATTACTTTTTTTACTGCAATTCCACCCCTTTCATACAATTTGTTTCTTTCTATACCAAAATTTGTTACAAGCACACTTCTATTCTTTTCTATTTCTACTAACTTTATTATTTTCTTTACTAAACTTTTATTGCTCCTTAAAAAAATGTTTGATTCATACTTTAGCTGTTTTGCTGCAGCTCACAAGCTAACTTTCTTACAGTTGGTTTTCTGCAAAACTATACAGCCAGGTGTTAAAGGCTGTACTCCTAACGTTTACTTTAAAAAGTTCTATCAATTGCTCTTCTTTTACACCCCAAACTTCTGCTCTATTTAACATAACACTTCTAATACATGCGTTCTAAATTACTATTTTCTCTAAAACAATTCTTGAATTTTTCTTTTCATATAATCATAAATTTTTCAGCTGCTACCCATGTTTTCTTACTTACATATTTACATGCTCTCTATTAGACCCATCACTGGCAAACATAAATCCTAAATACTTGAACACTTTTACCTGTTCAATCAATTGACCATTCATCTTAAACTTTTCTGTTTTGCTTTTTCTTCACAGCATCTATTTGGTTTTATCGACATTTATTTCCAATTTCTTTTTTCAAAAAACTTTTTTACTCTTTTATTCATCTCTTTCATGCTACTACTTGGTGCTAGATTTACGACATCGTCAGCGTATGCTAGCAACCAAATTATTACTCCGCCAGCCTGTCCTATTTCTAATACCCTTTCTAAACTTGCCGTATAAATATTAAATAGTAAAGGGCTCAACAGACATCCCTGTCGTAACCCTCTAGTCACTCTAAACCTTTCACTTCTACATTTATAAGAACAACAAAATATAAGACATTTTGCCATCCAAACAAATATTTACTCGTAGTTCAGAGATGTAAGACCGAAACTTTTAAGAGAGATTTTTTTAACCGTACTATCGACAAATAGAATAAACTTCCAAATTCAGTATTTCCTGAGACTTAAAAGCCACAAATATTCAAAGTCAATGTTCACAAACTGCTTAAAACTAGTCTTCAAATGTGATAGTTTCAGCGAGTCCGGTTTCACTCGTTGGAATTCAAAGGTATTTTTATGTTGTTTTAGCATATTATTGTAACAATTTTGAAACCAAATATCAATAAAGTTTTACCACACATAATAAATGTGATTTGAAACGAATCATATAATACTAAAATATTCCACAAACCATACAATTTTCACTCCCATTTTTACCTTTAATTAAAACACGAATATATAAATACACTTCCTAATTATTTTGTTCACTAAATCAGCAACGGGTGCAAGGTTGTCCAATTAAAAATTGGAATCGATATAATCAGGCCATATCACATTTCATCAAATCATTTGATGTATAAAAAAGAATAAAGTTCTCATTTAAAATCAGTTCCAATAGCAAAATATAATCAGTATAGAAATTAGTCTCACATTTTGTTAAATTAAACTTCAATTTGCCTTAAAAAAGGCAACATCCTTGTTGCTTTTAATCACTTCTCTGCTTGAAATTTTTTATCAAGATTTTATAATTAAACTCTAGGTTGTGTTTTTTAATTAAGTTTAAATTAAGGATCAGTAAGTAATTTAAAACCGTGTAATATTCAATTAAAAAATATCAACTGGAGCGTGAAATTAAAGAATTTGTATTAATAAATATTGTTAATTACATATGTAGGTTATATTAGAGGAATTTAATAAAGTGCTTCTAAACTGTATTAAACGTTTGCTTTGAGGTAATTTTAGTGTATATTATGTGCGTAATTGAAAATTTTGTCAAGTATGTACTGACAAATATGTAATCAAGTTGATGTTTGCTTTAGTTAAATATGTCAATAAGTTTCAAAGCAGAAAATTTTAATTAAAATTTGTTCAATATTGTTTAGTTAATAAAAACTTATATTGTTTATTTCATTTAATCTTTTCTTATGAGAGTGTTAATCACACTCTAATTACGCAAAATTAAATAGATGGGTTTTTACAAATTTTTTGCAAACCTATGAGATTAAACTAATTTTTTTTAAATTTAAAAAAAATTGTTTTTAAAATTATTTTGAAATTTCTGCTTATAAAATATGAATTTTTAATGTTATTTCAATAATTTACAAAATTTTAGTTAAAAAATATTAATCAATTTGGTTGTTACAGCTAGAAATGCAATTTGATTTTTTTAGAAAATTTGCCAATTTTTCAAAAATTCAAAAAAATTGTTTTAAAACTATTTTGTAATTTCTGCTTATAAAATAAAAATTTTTAATGTTTTTTCAATAATTTACAAAATGTTGGCTTAAAAATTATAACCAATTTGGTTGTTACAGCTAGGAATGCAATTTGATTTTTTTTTAATTTGTAATTTTTTTTTAAATTCAAGAAATCTGTTTGTAAAATTATTTTGCTTATAATTTATGAAATTTTGATGTCTTTTCAATAATTTACAAAATTTTGGTTTATAAATATTTATTTATTTTGTTGTTACTGCTAGAAATGCAATTTGAATTTTTTTAGAAAATTTGATAATTTTTCAAAAGTTTAAAAAAACTGTTTTTAAAATTATTTTAAAATTTTTGCTTATAAAATATGAATTTTTAATTAAATTACAAATATTTAGTTTAAAAATATTAACCAATTTAGTTGTTACAGCTAGAAATGTTTTTTTAATAATTTTCAAAATTTTGGCTTAAAAATATTAACCAATTTGGTGGTTACGGCTACAAATGCAATATGAATTTCTTTAGAAAAATAGACAGTTTTTTAAAAATTCAAAAAAACTGTTTTCAAATTTATTTTGTATTTTTTGCTTATAAAATATGAATTTTTGATGTCTTTTCAATAATTTACAAAATTTTGATTTGAAAATATTAACTAATTTGGTGGTTACGGCTAGAAATGCAATTTGATTTTTTTAGAAAAGATGTTAATTTTTCAAAAATTTAAAAAAAAAATTTTCAAAATTAAATTGAAATTTCTGCTTATAAAATATAATTTTTCTATGTCTTTTTAATAATTTACAAAATTTTTGCTTAAAAATATTAACCAATTTGGTCGTTACAGCTTGCAATGCCATTTGAGTTTTTTTTTTAAATTTGATTATTTTTCAAAAATTCAAACAAACTGTTTTTAAAAATATTTTAAAATTTCTGCTTATAAAATATGAATTTTTGATGTCTTTTCAATGATTTACAAAATTTTGGTTCAAAAATATTAAACAATTTGGTTGTTACAGCTAAAAATGCAATTTGAATTTTTTTAGAAAAATTGATAATTTTATAAAAATTCAAAAAAATTGTTTTTAATATTATTTTGTCATTTCTGCATATAAAATATGAAATTTTGATGTTTAAAAATATTAACCAAAATTGTTGTTACAGCTAAAAATGCAAATTGATTTTTTTTAGGAAAATTGATAATTTCTTAAAAATTCAAAAAAATTGTTTTCAACATTATTTTGTAAATTCTGCTTATAAAATATGAGTATTTGATGTCTTTTTAATAATTTACAAAATTTTTGCTTAAAAATATCAACTAATTTGGTGGTTACGGCTAGAAATGCAATTTGTTTTTTTATAGAAAAACTAAGAATTTTTGAAAAATTAAAAAAAAAAATTTTTCAAAATTATTTTGTAATTTCTGCTTATAAAATATAAATTTTAATGTCTCTTCAATAATTTACAAAATTTTGGTTTGAAAATATTAACTAATTTGATAGTTACAGCGAGAAATGCAATTTGAGTTTTTTTAGAAAAATTGAGAGTTTTTCAAACATTCAAAAAAACTTTCTTAAAAATTATTTTGTGATTTTTGCTTATAAAATATGAAATTTTGATGTCTCTTCAATAATTTACAAAATTTTGATTTAAAATATTAACCAATTTGGTGTTTTTTTTTTAGAAAAACTAAGAATTTTTAAAAAATTTAAAAAAATTGTTTTTAAAATTATTTTGTGATTTCTTTTTATTAATATGATTTTTTGATGTCGATTTATTAATTCACAAAATTTTAGCTTAAAATTATCCACCAATTTGGTGGTTACGGCTAGAAATAGAATTTGATTTATTTTTAGAAAAATTGAGAATTTTTTAAAAATTCAAAAAAACTGTTTTTAAAATTATTTTATAATTTCTGCTTATAAAATATCAATTTTTGATGTGTTTTTAATTATTTACAAAATTTTGGTTTAAAAATATCAACCACTTTGGTGGTTACAGTTAGAAATGGAATTTGTTTTTTTAGAAAAATTAAGAGTTTTTTAAAAATTTTAAAAAATTGTTTTCAAAATTATTTTGAAATTTCTGCTTATAAAATATTAATTTTTGATGTCTTTTCAATAATTTACAAAATTTTGGCTTTAAAATATTAACCAACTTGGTCGTTACAGCTAGAAATGCAATTTGATTTTTTTAAAAAATATTTTTATTTTTCAAAAATTAAAAAAAAATTATTTTTAAATTTCTGTTTATAAAAGATGAATTTTTAATGTCTTTTCAATAATTTACAAAATTTTTGTTTTAAAATATTAACCAATTTGGTGGTTAAGGCTTGAAATGCAATTTGTTTTTTTTTTAGAAAAATTGTAAATTTTTCAAAAATTAAAAAAAATTGTTTTCAAATTTATTTTGTAATTTCTGCTTATGAAATATAATTTTTTAATGTCTTTTCAATAATTTCCAAAATTTTGGTTTCAAAATATTTATCATTTTTGTTGTTACTGCTAGAAAAAAATGAGAATTTTTCAAAAATTTAAAAAAACTGTTTTTAAAATTATTTTGAAATTTCTGCTTATAAAGTACGACGTTATGATGTCTCTTCAATAATTTACAAAATTTTAGGTTAAAAATATTAACTAGTTTGGTGGTTACAGCTAGAAATGCAATTTGAGTTTTTTCATAAAAATTTAGAGTTTTTCAATTATTCAAAAAAACTGTTTCAAAATTATTTTGTCATTTCTGCTTATAAAATATAAATTTTTGATGCCTTTTAAATAATTTACAAAAAATTGGTTTAATAATATTAACCAATTTTGTGATTACGGCTAGAAATGCAATTTGATTTTTTTAGAAAAATTAATTTTTTTTTAAAAATTCAAAAAAATTGTTTTTAAAATTATTTTGTGATTCCTGTTTATAAAATATGAATATTTGATGCCTTTTTAATAAGTTACAAAAATTTGGTTTAAAAATATTAACCAATTTGGCTGGTTTGGCTAAAGATGCAATTTGAGTTTTTTTAGAAAAATTAAGAGTTTTTCAAAAATTCAAAAAAACTGTTTTCAAATTTTTTTTTGTAAAAACTGCTTATAAAATATGAATTTTTGATGCCTTTTAAATAATTTACAAAATTTTGGCTTAAAATTATTAACCAATTTTGTTGTTACGGCTAGAAATGCAATTTGTTTTTTTTAGAAAAATTAAGAATATTTTAAAAACTCAAAAAAAAATTATTTTGTAATTTCTGCTTATAAAATATGAAATTCTGATGTCTTTTTAATAGTTTATAAAATTTTGGTTTAAAAATTATTTACCAATTTGGTTGTTAAAGCTAGAAATGCAATTTGAATTTTTTAGAAAATTTGATAATTTTTCAAAAATTTAAAAAAAACTGTTTTCAAATTATTTTGTAATTTCTGCTTATAAAATATGAATTTTTGATGTCTTCTTAATACTTTACACAATTTAAGCTTAAAAATATTAACTGATTTGATTGTTACAGGTAGAAATGCAATTTAATTTTTTTTAGAAAAATTGTTAATTTTTCAAAAAACTTTAAAAACTATTTTCAAAATTATTTTGTAGTTTTTGCTTATAAAATAGGATTTTTTGATGTCTATTTAATAATTTACAAAATTTTAGCTTAAAAATATTTACCAATTTGGTGGTTAGAAGTGCGATTTGATTTTTTTTAGAAAAATTGAGAATTTTTTAAAAATTCATAAATACTATTTTTAAAATTATTTTGTAATTTCTGATTTTAAAATATAAATTTTTAATGTTTTTCAATAATTTACAAAATGTTAGCTTAAAAATATTTACCAATTTGGTGGTTAAGGCTAAAAATGCAATTTGATTTATTTTAGAGAATTTGTTATTTTTTCAAAAATTCAAAAAAAATGTTTTCAAAATTATTTTGTTAATTCTGCTTATAAAATATGATTTTTTAATGTCTTTTCAATAACTTACAAAATTTTGGCTTAAAATTATTAACAAATTTGGTTGTTACAGCTAGAAATGCAATTTGTTTTTTTTTAGAAAAGATTAGAATTTTAAAAAAAAAATTCAAAAAAATGTTTTTAAAATTATTTTGAAATTTTTGCTGATAAAATATGAATTTTTGATGTCTTTTTAATAATTTACAAAATTTTGTTTACAAAATATTAACCAATTTGGTCGTTACAGCTAGAAATGCAATTTGATTTTTTTTAGAAAAATTGATATTTTTCCAAAAATTTAAAAAATTGTTTTTTAAAATTATTTTGTAATTTTTGCTTATAAAATATGAAATTTTGATGTTTTTTTAATAATTTATAAAATTTTAGTTTGAATATTTTAACCTGATTGATTGTTACAGCTAGAAATGCAATTTGATTTTTTTTAGAAAAATTGTTAATTTTTCAAAATATCAAAAAAATGTTTTCAAAATTATTTTGTAATTTCTGCTTATAAAATATGATTTTTTGATGTCTATTTAATATTTTACAAAATTTTAGCTTAAAAATATTAACCAATTTGATTGTTACATCTAGAAGTGCAATTTGATTTTTTTAGAAAATTTGATTATTTTTCGAAAATTCAAAAAAAAAAATTTTAAAAATTATTTTTGTTTACAAAATATGAAATTTTGATGTTTTTTTAATACATTATAAAATTTTGGCTTATAAATATTAAGCAATTTGGTTGTTACAGCTAGAAATGCAATATGATTTTTTAGAAAATATGAAAATTATTCAAAAATTAAAAAAAAATGTTTTCAAAATTATTTTAAAATTGTTGCTTATAAACTATGAATTTATGATGTCTTTTCAATCATTTAAAAATTTAAGGTTTAAAATATTAACCAATTTGGTAGTTACAGCTAGAAATGCAATTTGAGTTTTTTTTAGAAAAATTATTAATTTTTTTTAAAATTCAAACAACTGTTTTCAAAATTACTTTGTAATTTCTGCTTATAAAATATGAATTTTTGATGCCTTTTAAATAGTTTACAAAAATTTTGTTTAAAAATATTAACCAATTTGGTTGTTACAGCTAGAAATGCAATTTGATTTTTTTTTTTTTAAATTGTTACACTTTCAAAAATTTTAAAAAATTGTTTTCAAAATCATTTTGTAATTTCTGCTTATAAAATATAAGTTTTTGATGTCATTTTAAGAATTTACAAAAAATTATTTTAAAATATCAACCAATAATAATTTATAATATTCCAAAAATTCAAAAAAACTGTTTTCAAAATTATTTTGAAATTTCCGCTTATAAAGTATGAATTTATGATGCCTTTTCAATAATTTATAAAGTTTTGGTTTCAAAATATTAATCAATTTGGTCGTTACAGCTAGTTATGCAATTTGATTTTTTTTTAACTTATTTTTTTTTAGTAATTTTGATAATTTTTTAAAAATTTAAAAAAACTGTTTTTAATATTATTTTAAAATTTTCGCTTATAAAATATGAAATTTTGATGTCTTTTCAATAGTTTACAAAATTTTAGTTTACAAAATATTAACTAATTTTGTTGTTACAGCTAAAATTGCAATTTGATTTTTTTTTAGAAAATTTTAATTTTTCAAAAATAAAAAAAAATAGTTTTCAAAATTTTGTAATTTTTGCTTATAAAATATGAATTGTTGATGTCTATTTAATAATTTACGTAGCTTTAAAATATTTGCCAATTTGGAGATTACGGCTAGAAATGTAATTTGATTTTTTTTATAAAAATTGAGAATTTTTTAAAAATTCAGAAATTTTTTTTTTAAAATTATTTTATAATTTCTGCTTATAAAATATCAATTTTTGGTGTGTTTTTATCAATTTACAAAATTTTGGTTTAAAAATAACAACCACTGTGGTGGTTACAGCTAGAAATGCAATTTTATTTTTTTTAGAAAAATTGTTATTTTTCAAAAATTAAAAAAAAACTATTTTTAAAATTATTTTGTAATTTCTGCTTATAAAATATGAATTTTTGATGTCCTTTCAACAATTTACAAAAATTTGGTTTAAAAATATTTATCAATTTTGTTGTTACTGCTAGAAATGCAACTTGAATTTTTTTAGAAAAAATGAGAAGTTTTCAAAAATTAAAAAAACTGTTTTTAAAATTATTTTGTTATTTCTGCTTATAAAATATAAAATTTTGATGTTTTTTTAATAATTTACAACATTTTGGCTTAAAAATATTAGCCAGTTTAGTCAATACAGCTAGAAATACAATTTGATTTTTTATAAAAAAATTGATAACTTTTCGAAAATTTCAAAAAATTATTTTAAAAATTATTTTGAAATTTCTGCTTATAAAATATGAATTTTTGATGTTTTCTTATTAATTTACAAAATTTTGGCTTAAAAATATTAACCAATTTGGTCGTTACAGCTAGAAATGCATTTTGATTTTTTATAGAAAAATTGAGAATTTTTCAATAATTTAAGAAAACTGTTTTCAAAATTATTTTGTAATTTCTGCATAAAAAATATGAATTTTTGATGTTTTTTTAGTTATTTACAAAATTTTGGCTTAAAAATATTAACCAATTTGGTGGTAACGGCTAGAAATGTAATTTGATTTTTTTTAGAAAAATTGAGATTTTTTTTAATATTCAAAAAAACGTTTTATATTTTTTTTGGAAATTTCTGCTCATAAAATATGAATATTTGATGTCTTTTCAATAATTTACAAAAATTTGGTTTAAAAATCATAACCAATTTGGTTGTTACAGCTAGAAATGCAATTTGATTTTTTCTAGAAAATTTAATAATTTTTAAAAAAATTAAAAAAACTGTTTGTAAAATTATTTTGACTTTTCTGCTTATAATTTATGAAATTTTGATGTCTTTCAATAATTTAAAAAAAATTGGTTCAAAAATATTAATCAGTTTGGTTGTTACAGCTAAAAATTCAATATTTTTTTAGAAAAACTGAGATTTTTTAAAAAATTTAAAAAAAAAATGAAATTTTGAAATGTAATACCGTGCAGTTTTAGAAAAAAAAAAAAATTCAACATAAAACTTGTCTAGAAAAGAACTGTCTTAGACAGTTAAAGATCATCTTAATAAAAGAAATCTAAAAAAATTTAAATTTGCAACATTTTAGAAAATAAATGATTGTATAAAATTAATTCAAACTAATATTTGCCAAAGATTTAAAATATTCTAATGTATAGTTTAAACACCATTCAACATTGTACTAATATAAATTTGCTAGTCCGAGCATTAGTTAGAATAGACCTAATAACATTCCTAATATTTAATTCAACAATGTAATAGCTCAGAACATTTTAATCTAATAAAACTAACATAATAAGTTTTATCGCCTACTGAAATGCCGAGATTTACTGTCTTCTGACCTTTCTATGCAATTATACCATTTAATTGTTTTTATTACAACTTTATGTAACGAGATAAATTATTACACTTTGGAAATTACTTTAATTAAAGTAAGCAAAACATAAAGTTATTAATGTCTGGACGATAATAATCATTGAAATGAATCTGTCAACAACATATTTTATTCAGTTTAAATATTTTGTTATTTCTTTAAAGAATCAATACATTTTCAACACAATTAAGGGCGCCACTTCCGTTATCCTAAGCCTTGACAACAGCTCCGTCTGATAGTAGGATTTACAAAAAGTAAAAAGTTTCCTCTCTATGTTTTCTCAACGCTTCGACACGTTTTTAGAATCCAACTCTTGGATAATAGAAAATTTATGTATGTAAACTATACCATACATATTCCACAGCCGATTTACTAAACTACCGATAAACTCCATCCCTTCCTTCGACGAATCTCTGCAATTGATTTACTTTATGCAAATTTTATTATTGTACAGGTCCCCCGTTTCTAATTGCATTCGGCCGGTCCGTTGAACCTTCTCGCCATCTTCTCCTAATTTCATAATATCATTAATTAAATTGGTAATTTTCGCGCAGCCAGAACCCTCGATGAACACATTCAGAAATGAAACGGAGCTTAATCATCGTCATCATGTTCACCTGAAACAAATAATTGTCAATTAGAGTTGTTTAAGTGTGAAAGGTCATGTGTAAATAATTTTATTGATATACTTTCAATTATACGTTTGGGATTTTTCAATCGTCGAAGAATGATAAAATAAATAAAATTCAATTTTGCTTTGATCTGACTTTTTGTTTATTGAGATTGGTCTATCAAAATAATGTTAAAGATGTTTTTAGTTTCTATCAAATATGGAAAATATAAATATTTGTTGGCGGATTTTTAAGGAATAGGTTTTATTTTTATTTAAAAGGTTTCTTTCTGTAATGTTTTAGAATTTCATATTGTAATATGTTTTATGAGAGTTTGTTTTATTAATTTTACGCAATACGCATTTCTTAACGAGTTTTCGTGTATTTCAAGAGTAAAATGAATTTTAAAAAATATACAATTTATCAAATTTTGTTGAAATTGTTAGTTCATTACTTTTACATTATTTTAAGCAATAATTTTATTATTTTTATTTCAACGAGTGAAACCACTCTCGCTGAAACTATTACATTGAATTTGAAAGTTTATTTATTTGTGGATACATCTTTGAACTGTCAGTGAATTAATTTCAAATTTTGTATACAATTTGCTAATAAGTAGCTTAAATAATTTCAAAAATTTTGGTAAATTTAAAAAAATGTTAAATATATTTTCAAAAAATACAAAAATTGCATAATTTTCATTTCACAAAAATTGCCCTTAAAGCAACAAAATAAAAAATTAATTTCAAATTTTGTATACAATTTGCTAATAAATTGCATAAATAATTTCCAAAATTTTTCTTATTTAAAATTTTTTTTTTAAATATTTTTAGAAATTTTAAAAATTGCATAATTTACACTTTACAAAAATTGCTATTAAAGCAACAATTTTCAAAAAATTACTTTCAATATTTGCATACAATTTGCCATTAAGTTGTTTAAATAATTTCTAAAATTTTGTTATTTTCAAAAAAAGTTAAATGTATTTTAAAAAATTGCAAAAATTGTATAATTTTTATTTCACAAAAATTGCCATTAAAGCAACAATTTTCAAACAATTAATTTTAAATTTTGTATACAGTTTGCTAATAAGTTGCTTAAATTATTTCCAAAATTTGGTTATTTTCAAAAAATGTCAAATTTATTTTCAAAAATTACAAAAATTGCATAATTTTTATTTTCAAAAATTGCTATTAAAGCAACTATTTTTAAAAAAATGATTTTTAATTTTATATACAATTTGCTAATAAGTTGTTTA
Source organism: Tachinus rufipes (assembly GCA_963932245.1). Lineage (NCBI taxonomy): Eukaryota > Metazoa > Arthropoda > Insecta > Coleoptera > Staphylinidae > Tachinus > Tachinus rufipes. The sequence continues at coordinate 6,948,975 of OZ010744.1, forward strand.
AATAATTTCCAAAATTTTGTATTTTTCAAAAAATGTTAATTGTATTTTCAAAAATTTCAAAAAATGTATAATTTTTATTTCACAAAAATTGCCATTACAGAAACAATTTTCAAAAAATTAATTTTAAATTTTGTATACAGTTTGCTAATAAGTTGCTTAAATTATTTCCAAAATTTGGTTATTTTCAAAAAATGTTGAATTCATTTTCAAAAATTACAAAAGTTGCATAATTTTTATTTCACAAAAATTGCCATTAAAGCAACAATTAAAAAAAAAATAATTTCAAATTTTGTATTCAATTTGTTAATAAGTTGCTTAAATAGTTTTTAAAATTTGGCAATTATCAAAAAATGTAAAATGTATTTTCAAAATTTTTAAAAATTGCATTAGTTTTATTTTACAAAAATCGCAATTTAAGCAACCATTTTCAAAAAATTACTTTCAATATTTGCATACAATTTGCCAATAAGTTGTTTAAATAGTTTCTAAAATTTGGTAATTTTTAAAAAATGTTTAGTGTTTTTTCAAAAATTTTAAAAATTGCATAATTTTTATTTTACAAAAATTGCACATTAAAGCAACAATTTTTAAAAAATTAATTTCAAATTTTGTATACAATTTGCTAATAAGTTGCATAAATAACTTCCAAAATTTGGTAATTTTCAAAAAATGTTAAATGTATTTTCAAATTTTTTAAAAATTGCATTATTTTTGTTTTACAAAAATTGCACATTAAAGCAACAATTTTTAAAAAATTAATTTCAAATTTTGTATACAATTTGCTAATAAGTTGCATAAATAACTTCCAAAATTTGGTAATTTTCAAAAAATGTTAAATGTATTTTCAAAATTTTTAAAAATTGCATTATTTTTGTTTTACAAAAATTGCACATTAAAGCAACAATTTTTAAAAAATTAATTTTAAATTTTGTATAAAATTTGCTAATAAGTTTCTTAAATTATTTTTAAAATTTGGTAATTTTAAAAAAATGTTAAATGTATTTTCAAAATACAAAAATTGCATAATTTTTATTTCACAAAAATTGCCATTAAAGCAACAAAATAAAAAATTAATCTCAAATTTTGTATACAAATAGCTAATAAGTTGCATAAATAATTTCCAAAATTTTTCTTATTTAAAAAAAAAATTTAATATTTTTAGAAATTTTAAAAATTGCATAATTTACACTTTACAAAAATTGCTATCAAAGCAACAATTTTCAAAAATTACTTTTAATATTTGCATACAATTTGCCAATAAGTTGTTTAAATAATTTCTAAACTTTGGTAATTTTTAAAAAATGGTTAGTGTTTTCAGAAATTTTAAAAGTTGCATTATTTTTAGTTTACGAAAATTGCCATTAAAGCAACAATTTAAAAAAAAAAAATTTTAAATTTTGTATACAATTTGCCAATAAGTTGCATAAATAATTTCCCAAAATTTGGTAATTTTCAAAAAATGTTAAATGTATTTTCAAAATTTTTAAAAATTGCATTATTTTTATTTTAAAATAATTGCAATTAACGCAACATTTTTCAAAAATTTAAATTCAATTTTTGTATACAATTTGCTAATAAGTTGCATAAATAATTTCAAAAAATTTGTTATTTTCAAAAAAATGTTATGTCTACTATTCTGTTTTGGCTGCTTGTGTACATACCACTTTACCTGGTTGTGTGGTTTTTCTGTTTATTATGTCTGTTTATCATATTTCTTTCTGGCTTGTTTGATAGTGAAATGGGTCTTCAAATGACAGCATAATAATATACATTGATTGTCAAATAAATAACAAAGTAGACAATCGGACAAAAATCATGTTACATATTTCATAGTATGCTTGCACAGTATTAGAAGAAAATAAGTAAGATTTTGTGCAGTTCAAAACTTTTTGCTTTTGAGAATTTTGCTTGGACTACAAACAACTATAAAATGAAGTGGCTTGAAGCGTTCAAAATGTAGTGTTATAGGAGAATTCTTAAAATATCATGCATCGGTACATGTATGCTTATTTGTCTAACCAAAATACAGAAGTTCGATGCACTATCAAATATTTTGGACACGTAATTTGATGAACAAAAAATTATGATAATTTTTTTAAATATCAACAATGAGTTCAGGAGCTCGCAGCAACTTGTTTGGGCATACTAGAAACCAAATTGTTTATCCTAACCTGAGGGGTTAAATCTCAAACTTTATGAATGCGCATTCGAATATAAGGTAAAGTGAGTGTAGATGGCTGAAGATAAAAATCTTTCAGCAATTGTATCTAAAACGTCTTCAATGGGTAATAGGTTTGGAGAACGAGAATGTCATAAAAATAAATCAACATTAGCTAGTTCCATGAATTTTATAGTAACACTACAGAAGACTTTTTTTCATAAGCGATTGCAGGTTGTATTAATTATGAAGTTGCATGTCTTTCCACAGCAAACTGTAATTTTTTGTGCTTTTCAGCAACGTCTAACCTTCTTGCGACTATTGTAAGCATACAAACAAAATCTCGATTTGTTGTTAAAATACATAAATGCATAAATTATATCATTTTAGACTTTAAAAGATAACAAATAAAAGGGCAGTACGACTTAAGACTAATTGATTAAATTCTTTGATTAACTTATTGAACGGAAACTTTCTGGTTAGTTAAATCTTTTCAGACATCTTTAATTGCGTTTGTTGTTAAAAATCGGTCACGCAAAGCGACGAGTCAATTTCTAATCTTTACGTTCTGCAGTGTTTCTAGGACGTCTGAAGTAACTTTCTTGAGTGTTTGTAAACTAACTTTGTTGTCAGAAAATTGTATACAAACACTTAGAAGATTAGGTAGGCAACTTTATTTGAGACTATTAACTGTTATATTGTTCTGAAGTATTCCGCTTGAGTTTTTGTAAACTAATCTTTTAATAACAAATACTCGGGCGGGTGGGTGGGCAACTTTAGTTAAAACTATTAACCGTTATCATGCTTTAAAGTGTTCACCCATCCGAGTGTTTGTTATCAAAAGATTAAAGTTATTCACTTACTCACCCAATTGTTTGTTTTCAAAAGATTGTAAACAAATACTTGGGAGAGTAAGTGGGCAACTTTAGTTGCAACTATTGACCGTTATAATACACTTAAGTAACCTTCCTAAATATTTGTAAACTAATCTTTTGATAACAAACGCTTGGATGCTTGGATGTGTAGGTAGACAACTCTAGTTGAAACTATTGACTGTCGTCATGCTCTAGAGCTGCCCACATGCTCACCTTAGTTTTTGATATTAAAGGATTGTATACAAATACTCGGGAGAGTAGGTGGGCAACTCAAGTTGAAATTATTGACCGTTATAATGTTCTGGAATAACCTTCCCAAGTGTTTGTAAACTAATCTTTTGATAATAAACACTTGGGCGGGTGGGTGGACAACTCCAGTTTAAATTATTTACCGTCATCATGCTTTAGACTTGTCCACCCACCCGCTTAAGTGTTTGTTGTCAAAAGATTGAAAACAAACACGCGGGAGGGTAGGAGAGCAACTCTATTTGAAACTATTGACAGTTATAATGCTCTGAAGTAACATTCCTAAGTGTTTATAAACTAATCTTTTAATAACAAACACTTAGTCGGGTGGGTGGACAACTTGATTGTTATATAACTCTAAAGTAACCTTCTTGAGTGTTTGTAAATTATTTTTTTGATAACAAACACTCGGGCGGGTGGGTGGGCAACTCCAGTTGAAACTTTTTACCGTCATCATGCTCTAGAGTTGCTCACCCACCTACCCAAGTGTTTGTTATCAAAAGATTGTATACTAACACTTGGAAGAGTAAGTGGGCAACTCAATTTGATACCATTGACCGTTATAATACTCTTAAGTAACCTTCCCGAGTGTTTGTAAACTAATTTATTTATAACAAACACTCGGGCGTGTGGGTGGGCAACTCTAGTTAAAACTTTTGACTGTCATCATGCTCTGAGTGTTTGTTATCAAAAGATTGTATACAAACACTCGGGAGAGTAGGTGGGCAATTCTATTTTAGACTATTAACTGTTATTATGTTCTAGAGTAACTTTTATGAGTGTTTGTAACCTATTCTTTTAATAAGAAACACTTGGGCGGGTGGGTGGGCAAGTCCAGTTAAAACTATTGATTGTTATAATACTCTGAAGTAATCTTCCCGAGTGTTTGTAAATTAATTTTTTGATAACAAACACTCGGGCGGGTGGGCAACTCAATTTGAAATTATTGAGCGTTATAATACTCTGGAGTCACTCTCCTAAGTGCTTGTAAACTAATCTTTTGATAACAAACACTCAGAAGAGTAGGTGGGCAATTCTATTTTAAACTATTGACTGCTATAACGCTTTAGAGTAACCTTCCCAAGTAAATATGAACTACCTTGATAACAAACATTTGGGCGGGTGGGTGGGCATCTTCAATTGAAACTATTGACCGTTAGTTATCGAGCTTTAGAGTTGACCACCCACCCACCCAAGCGTTTGTTAAAAAAAAATTGTATACAAACACTCGGGAGAGTAGGTGAGTAACTTTATTTGAAACTATTAACCGTTATAATGTTCTAGAGTAACCTTCATGAGTGTTTGTAAACTATTCTTTTAATAACAAACATTTGGGCGAGTGGGTGGGCAACTCCAATTAAAACTATTGATTGTCATCATGCTCTAGAGTTGACCACTCACCCACCCAAGTGTGTGTTATCAAAATACTGTATACAAACATTCGGGAGAGTAAGTGAGCAACTCTAGTTGAAACTATTGACTAATATAATACTTTGAAGTAACTTTTGCAAGTATTGGTAAACTAACCTTTTGATAAGAAACACTCAGGCGGGTGGGTGGGCAACTCCAGTTAAAACTATTGACCGTCATCATGCACTAGAATTGCCTACCTTCCCACCTAAGTGTTTGTTATAAAAAGATTGTATTGTATTATACAAACACTCAGAAGGGTAGGTGGGCAACTTTATTTGAAATTATTGACTGCTATAACGCTTTAGAGTAAACCTCCCAAGTAAATGTGAACTCACCGTTTGATAACAAACACTCGGGCGGGTGGGTGAGCAACTTCAATTGAAACTATTGACTGTTATCAAGCTTTAGAGTTGCCCACCCACCCACCCAAGTGTTTGTTAAAAAAATATTGTATACAAACACTCGGGAGAATAGGTGAGCAACTTTATTTGAGACTATTAACCGTTATAATGTTCTAGAGTAACCTTTATGAGTGTTTGTAAACTATTTTTTTATTAACAAACATTTGAGCGGTTGGGTGAGCAACTCTAATTAAAACTATTGACCGTCATCATGCTCTAGAATTGCCCATTCACCCACCCAACTGTTTGTTATCAAAATATTGTATACAAACAATTAATAGGGTAGGTGGGCAACTCTAGTTAAAATTATTGACCGTTATAATACTCTGGAGTAACCCTCCTAAGTGTTTGTAAACTAATCTATTGATAACAAACACTTGGGCGGGTAGGTGAGCAACTCCAGTTGAAACTATTGACCGTCATTATGCACTAGAGTTGACTATCTTCCCACCTAAGTGTTTGTTATCAAAAGAATGTATACAAACTTTTGGAAAGGTAAGTTGGCAACTCTATTTGAAACTATTGACCGTTATAAAGCGCTGGAGTAACCTTCCCGATTGTTTGTAAACTAAGCTTTTAATAACAAACACTCGGGTGGGTGGGCAATTTTAGTTAAAACTATTGACCGTCATCATGCTCTAGAGTTGCACAACTACCTATCTAAGTGTATGTTGTCAAAAGATTGTTTACAAACACTCTGGAGGGTTGGTCAGCAACTTTATTTAAAACTATTAACCGTTATAATGTTCTGGTGTAACCTTCTTGAGTGTTTGTGAACTATTCTTTTGGTAACAAACATTTGGGCGGGTGGAAGGGCAATTTAAGTTGAAATTCTTGACCGTTGTCATGACCTAGAGTTGCCCACAGACTCATTAATAGAAGGTGATATAACTGCTGATGTTACGCCTATTGAACTTAATAGAAATTCTATATACCTTCAACCTGCGTCCGAACAAAAAGTAGTATAAGCCGTACACAAATTAAAAAACACAAACTTTTCGAGTTCTGATGGAATTAGTAGCAAACTTTTAAAAATGCCCATAAATCAATTTAGGATGCCATTTACATCTATCATAAACGACTTTTTAAACCAAGGTATTTTTCCGGATAACCTCAAAAAACGCAAAAATAATTCCATTACTTAAAAAAGGAAATAATCAAACTAAAAAAAACTACCGCCTTATATCTATTTTAAGCACATTTGCGAAAGTTTTGAAACAATTATGGCAGATAGATTAATCAGTTTTTTTAATCAACACAAATTATATAACGAGACGCAATATGGTTTTAGGAAAGACAGGTCAACCACAGTTTCTATTTTAAAATACTTAGAATATATTTACGCTGGGTTAGATGAAGGAAATCAGTGTTTGAGCATATTTTTAGATCTTACTAAAGCCTTTGATCTAGTAGACCATAACAAATTATATTGATACGGTATAAGAGGCACTGCTCTAAATTGGTTTAAAGACCATTTAGAAGGATGAACACATTATGTGCAAATACAAGATATTAAATCTACAAATTTAAAATTAAAAAGAGGGATACCGCAAGGCTCGGTTCTAGGACCTCTTTTGTTTATCATTTATGTTAATGACATAAATTTACAAAAAAAAGGTGTAATGTTTGCAGACGATACATCGCTGTTTGTCGCATCAAAGAGTCTAGACAATGTCCTGTTAGAATCAAATGAAACAACTAAAAATTTAAATAATGGTATGAAACAAATAACTTGTACGTAAACTCGAACAAATCAACAGTTATCAAATTTTGTGCCAACAATGTAGAAAACAACAGCTCGGTTTTAATAAAGTGGAAGAATGTATCTATAGAACAAACAATTCATACAAAATTGTTAGGAGTTATAATTGATCAACGTTGCAATTGGTATGAACATATAAACTATGTATCAAAAAAATTGGGACCTTTATGTTATGCAGCTTTAAAACTTAGGCAAATTGTAGATTTTAAGTTACTTAAATTATTTTATTATGCTTATTTTGAAGCATGGGGCAAGTCGAGTAAAATAAATTGTGTTTTTAAATTACAAAAACGTATGCTACAAATCATGTTACACAAATCAACAGATGAACATTGTAGACCGTTATTTCAGAAAGAAAGAAAACTTACAGTGTATTGTATATATATATTTATAGAACATTATTATATGTAAAAAATAACTTATCTGCGTTTAAAAGGGTCAATTGTAACAGAACGGTTTATAATACCAAGCATGGACATTTATTGTTGAGTATTTCAAATCATAATCTGCAATTGTTTGAAAAGAGTCCAAATTATATACGCATTAAGTTATACAACAAATTGCCAATTTGTATAAAACTACTAAACCAGAAAGATTTTAAACGTGTAGTAAAAGTAATACTTGTATCTAAAGCTTATTATAATATAGATGAATATTTTAATGACAACTGTTTTAAATTGTAAACATTTATTTTGTATATGTGTATATTTCTAAATTTTAATTAATATTTTAATTTTGTGTATTTATATTTATGTATGTATATTATAAACTCAATGAAATATGATTTTTGGACCAATAAAGCATTATTATTATTATTATTATTATTATTATTATTATTATTATTATTATTATTATTATAATACTCTGAAGTAACTTTCCCGAGTATTGGAAAACTAACTTTTTGATAAGAAAGACTCAGGCGGGTGGGTGGGCAACTCCTGTTGAAACTATTGACCGTCGTCATGATTTAAAGTTGCCCACCCACCCACCCAAGTGTTTGTTGTCAATAGATTGTATACAAACAGTCGGAAGAGTATGTAGGTAACTCTATTTAAAACTGTTGACCGTTATAATACTCTAGAGCAACCCTCTTGAGTGTTTGTAATTTAATTTTTTGATAACAAAACACTCGGGCGGGTGGATGGGCAACTCCAGTTGAAACTATTGACCTTAATCATGTTCTAGAGTTGCTCACCCACAAACTCTTAGGAGGGTACGTGGGCAACTCTATTTGAAACTATTGACCGTTATAATGCCCTGGAGTAACCTACCAGAGTGTTTATAACTTAAACTTTTGATAAGAAACACTTGGGTGGGTAGGTGGGTGGGCAACTCTAGTTAAAACTATTGACCGTCATCATGCTCTAGAGTTGCCCAACCACCCACCCAAGTGTTTGTTGCCAAAATATTGGATAGAAACACTTGGGAGGGTAGGTCGGCAATAATATTTGAAACAATTAACCGTTATAATGTTGTGGAGTATTCCTCTTAAGTGTTTGTAAACAAATTTTTTGATAACTAACAACTGGGCGGGTGGGTGGGCAACTCTAGTTAAAACTATTAACCTTCATCATGTTCTAGAGTTGCTCACTGAGTTAATTATACCATTTAAAAGAGTTTAAGAAATAGACAAATCAACAATGCACATAACTAAAAATTTACATGAAACAAAAAAGCACAAAAACCAAAAAGTTTAAGAATATTCCATAGTAATTAAAGAAAAATTAGTAAAGAAGAGCAAAATAATTAAACAGATAAAAATGAACAAAATCAACAAAGCTACAAAAAACTTGAAGAAATTAATGTTACAAAATATAAAGGACTACAAAACTATTTGCAGTAACTTACACTCATCAAAACAACAAATTACTTTTTATGGTAGCTTATTATAGCTTTAAAAACAGTCACCTAAATTTTAACATAAGTATGAAAACTGACAAATTTCCAAAGCTTTTGGAAGATAGCACAGATTGTAATGTTTAGCTAAATAAATTCACTTTATATAGACTAATGAGTTTCTGATCAACCTTATCAAAGGTGTTTGAGAAGATTTTTTTAAGGAGATATTACCCAATAATCGATAAGAAAAAAAATAATTTTTGATGTTTTTAGAAACCGGCACGTAACAACTAAACAATGTTTACAAGAACTTTGATATTGCACAATCATTTGACAAATATAGCATCTAAAATTGTGCTACAAATTAAAGAAATTATTACTACACCATATCTATAAGGTACTGAAATCTTACCCAACCAACAGATACTTTTTGGTGAAACATGGAAACGAATACACCAACCTACAACCAATATTAGCAGTAGTACTACAAGGAAGCATATTATATTTGCTGTATATATCTGATTCACCCACAACAAGACCAATAACAACCGCAACATTTGCAGACAATGCTGCAATCCTAGCATTGCATACCAACTTTAAAATAGTCTTAATGTACTTCCAAACCAACTTTTACATGGTTAAGAGGTAGCTGAAAATGGAAGGTAATGCAGACAAGTCTATCTATGTTAAATATCTTTTAAATTTTGTTTATGTTATTCATATACACTCTTCTGGTGCAAGGCAAGGAGAAATCCAGCACCATTCTTACATTTCTCAAGAAGATAAGCATGATGATGTCGATTTTTAAAAGAAAACTACTCCAAATAATAGGATGCTTCAAGAATTCTGAGGGGAGCAAGATATAGACTAATAATAATAAGAAAGAAAGGAACATGCTACGAAGCATAAAGAGGGCAGACAAATTAGAATGTCTAAAGCTTGAAATGCAAAGGTTAAAAATAGATATTGTAGGAATAAACGAGATCAAATGGAAAGATTAAAGAGATTTCTGGTCAGGGAAATATTAAGTAATAAATAAAACATCAGATAAAGGCACCGGGGTAGGTTTTATAATAAATAAGAATATAGGATGTCGGGTAAAGAGTTTTTGCCAAGTAAACGATAGAATTATAAAAATTAAGATAGACACGAAATTAACAGACACGAATCATAATAACAAAAAAATGGAAAATGTCTATAATAAAATAGAAGAAAGAATTAGGTACATTAAAGAACATGACCATTTAATTATATTGGGAGATTGGAATGCAATAGTAGGTAAAGGCAAGGAAAGCAAAACGGTAGGAGAACTTGGATTAGGGAAAAGGATTGATAGACGAGAAAGATTAGTAGAGTTTTGTAAAAAAAAATAAATTAGTTAATACAAACACACTTTTTAAAAGTCATAAATGAAGACTCTACATATGGAAATTGCCAGGAAGTATAGGGAGATATCAAATAAACTACATACTAGTAAAAGAAAGATTTAGAAACCAACTGAAAAACTGTAAGAGCTATCCTGGGTCAGATATAGATAGTGATCATAATTTAATAGTTATGAAGACCTGAAGTAAGATACAAGAAACTAAAAAAATCAACAAAACAGGGATAGATATAGATAAGTTAAAAATAGGTGTAAAATAGGTTTAGAGAAAAAGTAGAAAACGCAGCTCTAAATAATTATAAAAATAACATTACAGAAATCAAATGGAATAAAATTAAAAAAACACTTAACACAGCAGCAAAAGAAGTATTAGGTACAAAGAAACAGAAAGAGAAAAAAGAATGGATAACACAGAAGATAGTTAACATGATACAGTTTTGATAAACTGTTCTTTATTCAATTGCAAAGCCACAAACAAAGTAATGTTAATAATATATTGGATATATTGATTCTAAAAGTTTCTAATTGTATACACCTATAATAGTTTATTTATTTGTGAAGGATTAATATATTACTTTGCAAATTATTTATTTTTTTCTGAAAACTCTTTATAAGTTACTTATTATTTGTAAAGATAAACTAAGATCTAAGAACAATAAACTAGTTTTTAGCCACAAAGTAAATTCTAAAAACTCTAATCAAACTTAAACTAAATCACAAGTTTTTTAGGATGTTAAAGCGGCCGCAAAGCTACATGAAAGTTTTTGATTAAGATATTGTTTACAAAAACATTATACCAATTCTAATCAACTACTGAAAGCATTGAATCTGTTACTAATGAACTGTAAAGCAACTAAACTCTAATAACAATTCAATCAATTTTAATGATTCTGAATAGGATTTAATTTTAACCATAAAGTTTGAAGATAATAAAGTATTTTTTTTCTAATTATAAGCATTCATTATTATGATTAATTTGTATGAAATATTATTCTCACTGAAGTAATTAATTATAAAATTTATAATTAATTATGTAAATTACAAACTATTGGATGCTATTCAACATATAGTATACGTGTTTTATTGAATTTACAATGAACTATCACATAGTAGCGAGCACTACCATCCTATAAATAATTAAATGCAAAGCTCGGGTGTCATGTAGAGTATGATTTACAACTACTCATTGCAAATTCATCTGTACTAACACAAAAATGTATTTTGATCAAATTTTTGTTGCTATTGGTCATCATTATGTTTATATTATGTAACATAAAATATTTCAATATGACATTTTTTCTTTTCCTAAGGTTTATTCAAATTTTTTCCATATTATCCTGTCAAAGATGAATTACTCACTGATTCAATTACGCTACCACTGAAAGATGAGTTGCTTTCATATTTTATTTTTTATTTCTCTTCTATCTCCACTCAGGACATGCATTATTCAAACGTTTAACTTTTGTAGTCGACTTGCAATTTACGTTGAAGCCGGCCTTTAAAAATTATGTTAATTCCATTAGCAACTTTTATAATAGAAGCGAAAATAAAAAAAAAGACAGTGATGAAAGTGGTTTAATTTACTCCTGTTATATTAAAAATTTACTATTAAAATAATATAAAATTATTAATTGACTTATTAAAAATTTATAACGAGCACAAAATTGTAACTCAAATATCTGGAGTATTATAATGCACTCTGCTCATTTAAATTCTGCAAACTTCCAAGAAAAAATCTAGGATTAACTGGCAATTAAAATTATAGTGTATTGTTTTGCATTTTTTAGAAATAAGTTTATAATAATTACTAAGAAATCTCTATTTCTACAGCATATATTGTATCTAGAAAATAAATTAAAAAAGTAAGATTGTTTACCACGAAAACTTTTCATGGAGATTATACATCTGTGGAAAATTTCGACATGACACAGGCGAATTGAATTTAGAGCACCCTCGACGTGGAGTCATTACAGTGGGTGGAGGAGGGAAAAAACGAGGAACTCGCATGAATGGGAAAACTTTCAAATAATCCGCGTACACATAGATATTTTTTATGCGCGACTTCTGTTCCTCTTCCGCCCAGAACTATTTTATTATCTATTATCTTTATAACGGCAAACTTATATTTGCATAATGTGGATGTAGATACGAACATAAATACTCTTGAAGGTTTATCTTCGCTATTCCAAGAATAACTTATTTTTATTACTCCGTATTTTTTATGTCTTTAACTATTTTCTATCTACAGCAAATAAAATAATATTCCAGGTTAACCAAATCAATCATCCGGATGGGTTTCAACAGCTGCTATATGATGGATTAATATGAATTATCGTATCCTTTTAACAACATGGATTTAATATCCAATACATCATAAGAATATAGTAATATCCTATAACATTTTGCGTCTAGTTTAGGATTCAAGCATATTTTTCCATTATAAAACGTATTACAGGGATCGCTAGATGCACAATCTTGCCATGAAATTGTGTGGGATGCTGAATTGTAGATAGATCATCAATAGATTTAAATAAGATAAATATACAATTTTCTTTATCGCAAAATCATGATAACAGGATATTTGATCTGCTTCGGATCGAATAAATTAATTCCTTTTTACATTTTTATGTGTATTCGGATTAATAGCTGGATTTTTATGTTATAAATCCATACATTGTTCTCAGAGTTTGTTAATATAAACAAAATCAAGGTGTACAAGCTTGGTATATTGCTTTTCAATTAATTAAAACCAATGTTTTGTAAAGTCAATATATTGCCTTGCTGTTGTGAGAAATTTGATTTATTGTTTAAAAATTGATTAAAAATTAATAAAACGTTTCTTTATGTCGCTTCACTATTGATAAAAACTTATACAGTATCAGAAACCCGTCGACAACAAACAAAATGTAAAACCTTTGAAATACTCGGTGTAACATGCTTTTCCAATTGCAATTAACCTCCCACGATGGATAAATGTATTCCTACAAAGAAAACAATGCCATCAACCGGGAATCCTGTTGCGAAACGACTAATTGCTAATTTCAAATTCTTAAACAGCATGATTTCTGATGACAAATATTAATCTTAAATAATAAATTAATATAATAGAAAAAACAATAATACTCTATGTGCTTGGTAACAATTCACATTCATTACACACAGCAAATAGTGTAATCTTTTTTATTATAACTCCCGACGCTCGACGCTGTGTATATATTAGCTTTGCAAGACCTGGAACAACAAAAGATGATTATTTGGTCGCGAACTCTATTTACACAAGACGTTTTAATATCGCCGCGCTTGTTGTCCTCCCTCCAGTCTATTGTTATCTCTTGGATGGATTAATTAAGGGCGTCGCGATCTTCAAGTCGTCCGTGTTTATTAACCTGTTGCCAATAAAAATAAAAAAAGCTTATTTGTAAGACATTGTTGTGTTCCAGACATATTGTTTTAATATAAATATTAAGTTATATTGATTTTATGTTTGTATGTTTCAACAAAATTTATTAATTTGTTGATTTTGTTGCAGTTTTATCAAGGATCTTAGTGGGTGAGTTAATATTTTTTATTTTCTTCAATATTTATTCTTATTAATGGTACAAATTCAATTGGATATATTATATTAAACACGTATATTAAGTTACAATTTTGAAATGTTTTAATATTTTTGATTTTCTGCATTTTTTTTAAACTTAGTTTAGTATAAATTAACTTATGAAATTTAATCTCGTAATTGATGCAATTTAGCGGAAACTTTGTGAAGTTTTTACAAAATAATGCAAACACTTTAATTTTGTTAGTTTATTAACTATTTTAAAAAGTATTGCTACTTTTTGTTTTTTTATTTTTTTATTTTTTTTTTTTATTTTTTTGAGAATTAACTTACAAAGTTTGAGTTTGTAATTAGTACAATTTAGTAAACATTAGAATTGAAATTTAAGCTATACTAATTAGTACAACTTTGCAGGAATTACTACAATTTTTACACTTTTAATTTGTTAGTTTATTAACTAATTTCTCAATATTAATACTTTTTATTTTTTGAAGTTTTTAAAAAAATTAAAAAATTAAATTACTATTTAGAAGAAATTATGTTTATTTTTTTACAAAATAGTAAATAGATTAAAAATATTAAGTCGGTGGATTGATATACTGTTCCCGCCCACCTGCCCAAGTGGTAGTTATCAAGAAATTTGTTATTATGCCCCTATTTGACGTATTAATGACAATTGTCATTCAATCTGGCATATTAAAAACAGCAAAAGTATAGCTAGTATAAGAATAATGCAATTTTTTGATAACAAACACTTGGGCGGGTGGGCGGGGACACTATATTAAACCATCAACCCAATAACTATAAATTGTGTTCCCGCCCACCCGCCCAAATGTTTGTTATCAAGAAATTGCATTATTTTTATTCTATTCTGTTCGAAATATTTTAATCTATGGGTTGGTGGTTTAATATAGTGTCTCCGCCCACCCGCCCAAGTGTTAGTTATCAAGAAATTTGTTGTTATGCCCACTTCTGACGTATTAATGTCAATTGTCATTTAATCTGTCAAATTAAAAATGGCAGAAGTGCTGCTACTGTAAGAATATTCAATTTTTTGATAACAAACTCTTGGGCGAAAACACAATTTATAAATATTGGGTTGGTAGTTCGGTATAGTGTTCTTGCCTACCAGCCCAAGTGTTTCTTATCAAGAAATTTGTTATTATGCCCACATTTGATCTAATAATGTATTTAGGTTAGGTTAAGTTAGGTTAGGTTAGGTTAGGTTAGGTTAGGTTAGGTTAGGTTAGGTTAGGTTAGGTTAGGTTAGGTTAGGTTAAGTAAATAAATAGTCAGGATTTGAAAAATTTATAATTTAATTAAAATGAACTTTTAATGATTAGCTCGTACTTAATATTTATTAACTATTTTTTTTGACATTTCGTAAAAAGAATTTTGCATTTTTAAACAATTTGTAGCCGGATTTTGTAATTTTTACATTTTATGAATAGAATATTGCATTTTTCAACAATTTAAAGCCGGATTTGTGCTATTTTTTACATTTTTTTACTAGAATAGAATTTCGGTTATTTCTGATTAAATTGGAATAATTCATGGTCATCTTTGCTATTTTCAATATTTTACAAAACGAAGTTTAAACTATGAAGCAGTTTATAGCGAATTTTTGACTTTTCTTATAAAAAATGTTGCATTTTTTAGCAATTCATAGCCGGATTTAGTTATTTTATACAATTTTTGAATAAAATTTTGCACTTTTTAAAAATTTAATGCCGTATTTTTTGATTGTGATCATTCATGGCCAAATAAAATTTGATCTATTTAGCAGTTTATGGCCTATTTTTGCCATTTCGTAAAAAGAATGTT
The DNA here is from genome assembly GCA_963932245.1 of Tachinus rufipes. NCBI lineage: Eukaryota > Metazoa > Arthropoda > Insecta > Coleoptera > Staphylinidae > Tachinus > Tachinus rufipes. The sequence goes on from OZ010744.1 coordinate 6,964,430, forward strand.
TCTTTTTTAGCAATTTATAGCAAGATTTTATTATTTTTACGTTTTATGAATAGGATTTTGCATTTTTTTAACAATTTAAAGCTGAATTTTTGCTATTTTTGAAGTTTTTAATAGAATTTTGCACCGGATTTTGGTTTTTTCTTATTAAATCATAATAATTCATAGCCATTTTTGCTATTTTCAACATTTTACAAAACAAAATTTAAACTATGAAGCAGTTAATTGCTAATTTCTGACTTTTTGCAATTTTTTTTTTTTACATTTTTTAGCAATTTTTTGCCGGATTTTGTTATTTTTGCATTTTATAAATAAAATTTTGCACTTTTTAACAATTTAAAGCTGGATTTGTGCAATTTTTGACACTTTTTTAATAAAATATTTGCACTTTTTAAAATTGTAAGGCCGGATTTTGGTTCTATCTGATTAAATTGTAATAATTCATGGCCATCTTTGCTATTTTAAACATTTAAAAAAAAAATAATTATAAAGCAGTTTATAGCTAATTTTTGGCTTTTCGTATATCGTTTGCATTTTTCAGCAATTTATAGCCGGATTTTGTTATTTTATACAATTTTTGAATAAAATTTTGCACTTTCTAACAATTCAATGCCGTATTTTTGTTATTTTTGTCATTTTTTTAATAGAATTTTGCATTTTTCAAAAATGTATGGCCGGGTTTTGGTTCTTTCTAACTAAATTGTAATAATTCATGGCATGGCCATTTTTGCTATTATCAACATTTTACAAAACGAAATTTAAACTATAAAGCAGTTTATAGCCAATTTTTGGCTTTTTGTATAAAGAATTTTGCATTTTTTCAGCAATTTATAGCCGGATTTTGTTATTTTATACAATGTTTGAATAAAGTTTTGCACTTTCTAACAATTTAATGCCGTATTTTTATTATTTTTGTCATTTTTTGATAGATATTTGCACTTTTCAAATATGTATTTCCGGACTTTAGTTTTTTCTGATTAAATTGTAATAAATTCGTGACCATCTTTGCTTTTTTCAACACTTTACAAAATGAAATTTTAACTATTAAGCAGTTTATGGCCTATTTTGACAATCCGTATAAAAAATTACATTTTTTAACAAATTCCGGCTATAATTTGTTTTGTTATTTTTAGTGTTGTAAAATGACGGTCATTTAAAAATCGTGACGGTCACGATGTTTATGACGGTAATAAACTCATAATGACGTCATTTTGAGTCATTTTAAAATATATTTATTATAAATCTGAAATAATAAGTAAGGAGCATAAAGTAACAAAAATGATACAATACAAGTAAATTCTAAAAAAATATATTAAATGAGTTCAAATTCTTAAAATTTACAATAGAAAATAAAATATAAAATTCAGTCATCATCGCTGGATTCATTTTCCAAATCGCTTTCATTTATTTCCTCTTGTCCATCGTCATCGTCCTCGTCATCGTCATCATCTTCCGTGGTGGTTGAAACTGTTTCATTCTCGTCCGCAAAAACGACATCTGCATTCAGAATGTCAGAGAAAGAGAATGCAGAGGTACTAGGTCCTGCATCATTTTGGACGGACTGTGGTTGTAGCTCCAGAAACGATGGTTCTCGCTTGTCTTTGCCGTTATTAGTATCCGTGCCGGTGTCCCCAAACCTCAAATTTTGGTGAACGTAGGTAAGCATGCCAGCACGTTTTGTTGTTAACCTATTCCTTTTTTTGGTATGAATATTACCGTAAGCACTAAAGGATCTCTCCGTTGCTGCCGAGGTAGCTGGCATGCTTAACACAGCTTCTGCAATATGTCTTAAAGGAAGGTCTGTGCATATTCCCTTCCAGAATGTAAGAGTGGGAATATTATTATTTGATGCAGATTCCTGGACAAAAGGTAATGCCCAAAACCCAGTACCAGCTCTATAGGCTGCAATGTTTTCTAAAATAGCACCCTGGTCTACATTTGGCAGATGTCTGGCGACCTGGTGAATGTATTGCAATCCTTCCAACTTTTCATCTTGACTTAGGCACTGTCCTTTATATTTTGGGTCCAGAATATGAGCTGCATAGTGAATTGCCTTCATACACATTTTTCTCCTGTTTGTAACAAATGAAGCTGCAGTCTTTTCTTCTGATGTAAGAAGTGGTGATGAGCCCAGTTCATTCCGAAATGTATCGTTAATTTCTTGGAATGCCACTGCAACTTCACTAATTTTTGGACTGTCACCCTCTAGTTTTGTTATCCATATTTTTATAGGTTGTAGAAGCCTCAGAAATCCATCAATGCGTTTCCAAAATACGTCATCATCCAGAATGTTGCGCATATTGTCTTTTTCTAACATGTCGTTATATTCCTCGGAAATTGCCAAAGTTTTCAAAATTCCCTTATTTTTTTGTAGACTTTCAAAACTTATCACAATAGAAGCCCATCTTGTAACGACGGGTAATTTTAATGAACATGAAGAGGAAGACTGAGACGTAGTAACTTTTTCAGTCTGTAGTCTAGAAAATGCCGCCAGAAGAACATATTTTCGTTTTATAGTTTTAATAATTGAAGTTGCCTGTTTTAATACCCGATCAGTTGTTTTAAGTTTTAAAATATCAGTTATGATCAAATTCAATGTATGTGCTGCACAACCATAGAAGCATATTGGGTAATTTTGTTGCTCTGTGTATTTTTGTTCTAATATAGCCCAAGTGTTGGTCATGTTTCTAGCATTATCCGAACAAAATCCAAGTATTTTCTTTACCCCAATTTCATTAAAAACAGCATCCACCTGCTCTGATATGTATTCTGCGGTATGTCGCATTTCACCAGTTGAAACGGTTTTATAAAATACTGGATCCGGAGTGGTAACAATAAAGTTTATTATACTTTTGTTTTTAATGTTTGTCCAGCCGTCACACTGAACCCCGACCACGGATGCACTAATTATCTTCTTGGTTACGTCAATTTTAACACTATTATAAACTTTGTCGAGTAGCTGTCCTGACAAGATATATCGCGAAGGAAGTTTAATTGAAGGTCTAATATACTTCAGGTAATCAATCCAGTATGGGTTGCTAGTTATACTTAATGGAGTTGCAGAGGCATATATTGCTTTTGCTAGTTTTAACCAAGATATATCAATTTGTTCCTGTGTAATAGTGTCAACATATTTACCAAGAAATGAATTGTTTTTATTTTGTGGCTTTGGTTCATTAACGGTACTTTGAAATGAAGTAGATACGCTAACGCTATCGAAATCTTCATCACTATCACTGTCTTGGGATCGAGACCCAGTTGTATTTGTATGTATTTCTTTTGCCTTTGGATTTAGCTTTCACTTCGTTCTTTATTTGTTCCGGACACTTTTTACATTTTTTAATTATATGTAATGTCATGCGAGTTGCATGTAAAGCATAGCCCTTTTTGCAAAATTTGCACTCATATTGTTTCAATTTTTGATTACCTGCATTTAATTTAAGTGCAAAATAAGAAAAAACAACACTTGTCGGCCTCATTATTAAAACATCAGCCTGTCGCCACGATAACTCTAGGCATGTAACTGGAACTGGCTGATACTAAGCGTACGGCACGTCGCCCGCCACAGACATGTCTTGTCTTGCCAGGACTTGCGCCTGCGCGCTGGTTTGTTTACTACTAAGAATGAGAATTGGTCATTTTGATAAAATGACCGTCATAATCAATGTGACGTGACCGTCATTTATAAAATGACATCGGTCATGACCACGGCAATATGACCGCCTTACATCACTAGTTATTTTTAAACTTGATGAATAAATTTTTGCACTTTTTACTAATTTAAAGCAAAATTTTTGCTATTTTTGACAGTTTTTTAATAAAATTTTGTATTTTTCAAAACTGTAAGACCGGATTTTATTTTTTTCTGATTAATTTGTAATAAATCATTCACAAAATTTAAACTATGAAGCAGTTTATAGCCAATTTTTGACTTTTTGTATAACATTTTTTGCAATTTTTAGCAATTTATAGCCAGTTTTTGTTACTTTATACAATTTTTGAATAAAGTTTTGCGCTTCTTAATAATTTATAGCCGGATATGTGCTATTTTAGAATTTTTTTAATAAAATTTTGCATTTTTCAAAAATGTAAGACCGTATTTTGTTTTTTTCTGATTAAATTGGAATAAATCATGGACATCTTTGCTATTTTTAACATTTTACAAAACGAAATTTATACTTTGAAGCAGTTTATAGCTAATTTTTGATTTTTCGTATAAAGAATTTTACGTTTTTTAACAATTTATAGCAAAATTTTGTTATTTTTACATTTTATGAGTAAAATTATGTACTTTTCAATAATATAGGACTAGATTTTGTTTTTTTCTGATCAAAATGTGATAATTCATGGCCATCGTTGCTATTCAACATTTCACAATATAAAATTTGTACTATTCAGCAGTTTACGGTCTATTTTTGCCATTTCGTAAAATGAATTTTGCTTTTCAAGCAATTTAGAGCAAGATTTTATTATTTTCACATTTTATGAATAGGATTTTGCATTTTCAACAATTTTAAGCTATTTTTGACATTTTTTTAATAGAATTTTGCACTTTTCAAAAATGTATTGCCGGATATTGGTTCTTTTTGATTAAATTGTTATATTTTATGATTACTTTTGCGTTGCACAGTTTATAAATATTTGGCCAGTGGTTTTATATATATATATATATGGTTGGGGGTTTTATATAGAGTTCCCGCCCATCCGCCCAAGTGGTAGTTATTAAGAAGTTTGTTATAATGCCCACATTTGACGTATTAATGAATAATGTTATTCAATCTGTCATATTAAAAACAGCGGAAGTGCAACTAGTGTAAAAATAATGCATTTTTTTGGTAACAAACATTTGAGCGGGTGGGCGGGAACATAGTTTATGAATATTTGGCCGGTGCTTTCATAAAGTGTTATCGCCCACTTGCCCAACTGTTAATTATCAAGAAAATTGTTATTATGCTCACTTCTGACGTATTAATGACAATTATCATTCAATCTGTCATATTAAAAACAGCAGATGTGCAGCTATTGTAAGAATATTGCAATTTCTTAATAACAAACACTTGGGCAAGTAAGCAGGATCACAGTTTATGAGTATTTGGCTGGTGCTTTGGTATAGTTTTTTCGCTCACCCGCCCAAGTGTTAGTTATCAAGAAATTTGTTTTTATGTCTTCTTCTGACGTGTTAATGACAATTGTCATTTAATCTGTCATATTAAAAACAGCAGAAGTGCAGTTAGTGTAAGAATAATGCATTTTTTTGTTGACATACACTTGGGTGGGTGGGCGGGAACACAGTTTATAAATATTGGGTTGGTGGTTTGATATAGTGTTCTCGCCCACCCGCCCAAGTGTGAAAAAATTATGCTCACTTCTGATTTATTATTGACAGTTGTCATTTAATCTGTCATATTAAAAACAGCAGAAGTGCAGCTAGTGTAAGAGTAATGCAATTTTTTGATAACAAACACTTGGGCAGGTGTGCTGGTACACACTTTATAAATTTTGGGTTGGTGGTTTGATATAGTGTTTTCGACCACCCGCCCAAGTGTCGGTTATTAAGAAATTATTATGCTCACATTTGATCTATTAATGTATTTAGGTTAGGTTAGGCTAGGTTAGGTTAGGTTAGGTTAGGTATCTTTACTATTTAAAAAAAATATATTTTTTTGTAAATATTTTGAAAAATGTTAAATTTAATAAAAAATAACTTTTAAAGATTAAGCTCGTAATTGGTACAATTTAGTAAACGCTTCTACTTAGTTTATTAACTACATATTATGAAAAACTTTTTTTATTTTTATTTTATTAAAATTTTATTTACAAAATTCTAATTTGTTATTGGTATTTTTTAACATAAATTACGTCCCATTTTTTTCAAAATATTATAAAATCTAGTTATTTTATTATTTATTTCAAAAATTTTAAACTTTTTTAGTTTTTGTAAATTTTCTAAAAAATTAACTTACAATGTTTAAGCTCATAATTTGTTCAATTTGGCGGGATTTACGTCTAATTTTTTGTAAACACTTTTATTTAGTAACATTTCCAACTTTTTTTTAAAATATTAATATTTTAATTTTTCTTAAATACTAACTAATAAAGTTTGAGCTCATAATTTGTTTAATTTAGCAAGAATTACGTCCAATTTTTTACAAAATGTTTTAAAGAGATAATGTTGCTAAATATAAAACTTATTTAAAAACATTAGAAAACATATCTTTGTGTTACCCAACTGACACATTAATAATTGATGGAGATTACAATTTACCTAATGTTAAGTGGCTAAATGATGACATGGGAACAAATTTGGAGGACTATTCAAATGAATCTGCTCATATCTTATGTGAGTCATGCGTTCTTTTAAATTTGTACTAATGTAATAGTATCTCAAATCCTCGCAATGTCATTGAGAATGAGAGAAACTTCTTAGTAGATATAGCGGATGATATTCTGTTTGCAAATAGTGAACACCATGTAGCTTATTCTATCAACATGAATAAACCAAATTATGATCATGGAATGAATTGTATTGGTATAATCCAAGACTTTAAAAGAGCAGATTATCAATCAATTAATTTTTATTTAGCAAGTATTGATTGGCAAGACATTTTTGTGGAAAATAACGTTAGTAGTTCTGTTGAAAATTTATATAAAGTTTTGTATAAAGCGATTGATGGTTATGTTTCACTAAAGCAGGTAATAAAAAGCTCTTACCCAAAATGGTTTTCTTGAGAGTTGATCAAATTAATCAAACAAAAAAAGGAAATCCATAAACAATATAAAGAAACTGAAAGTCTTAATTTGTATAAAAAATTTCAAACCTTAAGAAAAACCTGTAAAGATTTAACCACTTTTTTGTTTATAACTTACTGCCAAAATGTTAGCAAAAATATTTGTTTCAATCCAAAATTATTCTGGATTTTTACAAATGAGAAACGAAAAACAGTAGGTTTTTTCGAAAGCATGACTGCGTAAATTTATTTGCAAGTTTTTTTTCAAATGTGTATACAGAGGATCATTTGACTATACTTATTATGATTCTAATGTAAATTTGTTGCCCTTTAATTTAAACGTAATTGACATATATAAATGCATAGAAAAACTGCCAAACAGTTTTATGCATTAAATATTTTTTTAAGGAATTTTAAACTGGTTTTATGTTATATTATAAAATATGTTATTTAAAAACAAACTAGCTTCAGGTAGTTTTTCTAACTAATTTCTTACAAAAAATGTTTTTATTGGCAATTTTATTCAATAAGTTGTAAAAACATAAGAATTTTATGCAATAAATAGTTATTTGAGCATTTTTAATCCGATTTTATAGTATTTTATAAAATAAATCTTTTAAAATTTAAATTAAAACGAGTTTTTAATCAATTTCTAATAAATTTTGTGCAAAAAATTAACAAGTTTGTACCAATTTTATTCTATAAATTGCTAAAATATATCAATTTTGTTATAATTTTACACACAAAATTGTTACTTGTTATACTTTTATTTAGTTAGTTTAAATTAAATTTATTTAAAAAAATATTAATTTTTTTTGTAAATTTTTGAAAAAAAAAATGATTATTTTTATTTATCTTACAAAGTCAAGCTCCTAATTGATAGAATTTAGCAAATATTTTACAATAAATTTGGTAAACGCTTTTAATTAGTTTAACTATTTTCTAAAATATATATTTTTTTTAGTTTTTGAAAAACGTTGACTAATTAAAAAAATCTACTTACTAAGTTTAAGCTCTTATGTTCAATTTAAAAAAAAAATTGTAAATATTTCTATTTATATGTAGAACATAGTTATTTAAATTATTTTTTTATATAACTAACGCGAAGCACGCTAATCTTCCCAACCACCACTCCGTGCTTAAACGACAAATACAACTTATCTTAACACTACTCAGTAATTGTATTGAAGGAACAGTCTTTGTTGTCAAATCATTTAACCGCATCGTTTTACGGCGCAAAAGTTACTAAGGCTTCTCTGTACGTCCCGCACTTGACCCTTGCTCCAAGCTGCTATGCCCCACTCCATTCTATTCGTGCCGGCTCGGTCCATCTTATCATTAGCGTAACGACCCGCAATTGTTCCCAAGCTGCTTTTCTATAAATTTAACTTGCACATAATTATTTCTTTGCAGCATATGACTGGTAGTCATACCGCAATCTCTACAATTACATCAATCACCTAATTAACACATCCCCAAGGTATACTCTCATATCAGTGTGTACTGTTTTTTACTAATGTAATGTGCCCTGCATACAACCTCATGACCCAACTGACCTGTGTAAGCTTGACAATCTTTTGCAGTTGTTGTGCAACCCCATGCTTCTTTTACAACCTAGTACAACCTCAAGTCTGGCAGCGTACCTGGTATGCTACAACTGTCAAATATCTCAATGACCTCAATGCCAATGTACTTTGTTTTACACACCTTCAAGATTCTTCTCAGTCTATGTGTAAAGAATCTCAGACAGTTGAAAAATACCTTAATGACCTCTTGTCATTGTACTTTTTTACACCTCAAAGACCCACTTAATCTATGTGTGAATAACCTTCAGCTTCATTTTTATCTATTTGCTCTTGAACCTATTTCATTCCTGTTGTCAATCCTTGATAATTTTTCAATTTACATTATGCTTTACGGGAATATTGTTTGTGTGATTTGCTTCCGCCACCAGATAAGCAGCTTTTTTAGCTAGCTTATTGCTATTAATACTTATTTAACTTGGCGTCCACACAAAGACGATGGTTTTTTGGGATCAGGCCAATTTGTATACAGAGCAAGTATAAGTTGAACCAATGTATTGGTCTTAGAATGACACTAAGAGAGTTGCGCTTTATATATTGCGTATAATTCTGCAGTGTAAACGCAGATCGACTTATGAAGAGATTTCAAGTGAGCAACAACAAAGGCGCTTTCCATACCACGGACCGTGAGGAAAGTTAAGGTGAAATTATGTTCATAAAATTACCTTGGTAGACAATGGGATAAGTATTGTATTTTTAAAGAAGTTATGTCTAAACGTGTTTTTACCCTGTGAGAAGCCAAGGCAAAACTCACAGAACTCAATCTTGTTGTCTTTTTAGGACAAATACTTAAACTCTCCATCGGCTCTTGCACTCAAACACACATTAGTCTACTGACGGTAAGCTTAAGTTTATACCTGTACGTTTCACTATTAATAAAACTATATCTTATTTGAATGTATTGCAGCTATGCGCTGAAGTACAAAGCGTTTGCGCCTTACGTCTAACCGGGGGACTACAAAAAGCTCCCGTAGTGTATCTTATGCCTGCACGATGAACAGCATTCAAGGTTTTCAACTAAGAGTTATATACGGATGAGTATGCAGTGCAACTGTGGTCAATTCTACATAGAACCAGAGTTTTGTATAGTCGCAAAACCTTTCTTCGCATCTTCTATTTTATACTGACCAGGCTTTTAATCAAAGGTTTATTGAACAAGAGTTTTAGGTAATTAACCATTTAGACTCATGCAATTTTTGTAGACGCGATAAAGTCGTCTGACGCAATAAAAAGCACGCAGTAGGTTTTTGCCAATGAATAGCAAAATTTCTTACTTGTTAAAAGATTGAAATGAAAGAAAAAGTTTTCAATTCTTTGATAACACTCGGGCGGGTGAGCGGAACCTTCAGTTCAAACTACTTGGTGGCAATTATGATTAAGAGTAACTCACCCACCCGCCCAAGTTTGGTTGTCAAGAGATTAGAATCACCTTTTCCTTTTTTTGACTAAAAATCTTCTAATATTTGCAGAAAGAAGAAACTTCTAATTCTTTGATATCAAATACTCGGACGGGTATGTAAAAACTCTAGTTTGAATTACTCGATAGGAAAGAAGTAACCCAACCACTTGCCCAAGTGTTGGTCGTGAAGAGATTAGAATCACCTTCTAACACTCACAGATAAGAAAAATTCTTAGTTCTTTGATAAGAAAGACTTAAACGAGTTAGTGGACATTTTGCAGAAAAGGAAACTTTCAATTCTTTGATACAAGACACTCGGGCTAGTTAGTGGGAAATCTATTTCATACTCAATTGTTATCATGATTTGGAGTGATTTACCACTCACTAAAGTGTTGGAGAATACAACCTTCTCCTCCTCTGACTAAAGGTCTTCGTACAAGTAAAAAAAGAAAAAATTCTAATTTTAATAGCAACATTCTTGGGCGGGTGGAAAAAACTTTAATTTAAACTATTTGATGATTTGCAGTTTCCCAACCAACCGCCAAAGTGTTGGTTGTAAAGAAATTAAAATCATTTTTGCATTCTCTTACTAAGCGTCTTTAAACAATTGTAGAAAAGAGAAATTTTTATTTTCTTGGTAACAAACACTCGGGCAAGTGGGCGAGAATTCCAGTTTAAACTATGCAATGGTAACATGATTTGAAGAATCCCAGCCACCCACTCAAGTGTTGGTTATTATAAAATTGCATTAATTATTCCCTCTTCTAACATAAATACTTCTAACGCTTGCAAAAAGAAAAAAAACTTTACATTTCTTGCTAACAAACTTTTGAGAAAGTGAGTAAGCACTCTAGTTTAAACAGTAATCATAAACTGGAATTACCCACCGATTCCTCTTCTCTAAGATAGAAACTTATAATGATTAAGCAGTTGGATGGGCACACTAGTTCAAACTACTCGGTGGTAATAGAAACAACTAACAATAATTTAAAAAAAAAACTGCTTTGGATAATAGTTTAAACAACAGTTTAAGTAATAGTTTGTATAACAGTTAATAGTAACTATTAAAGTAGCTGTTTAGATAATAGTTTAAATGCGATATCAAGCATTACAAAATGGTTTTAAAGTATTTAATATATTTTTGAATAAACCTTTGAATATATCAAGGCCTAACACATCAGAAAATGTTTGTAAAGTAACTAATTTATTTCTAAACTTTCAAGAGTATTACAAAATTGTTTACAAAATTAAATTAAGAATCATTTAAGTAACAGTTTTTGGTAACAACTAAAGTAATTAACTTAAAGTAACTGTTTAAGTAGTAGCTATTAAAGTAACAGTTTAAATATTAGTTATTAATATAACTTTTTGGTAATAATTTAAGTAACCGTTATTACAACAAACAAAGCAATTATTTAAGTAATAGCTGTTATTGGTAACAATTTAATAAAGTTAATAGTGATAATGTCTTGACGCCGGATGTGACTATTGGTATACTGGAATTGTTTGGTGGTTTAGTATGTGTATTGACCTATTGGGAACAAATAAACGTAAAATATAATTAATAAATTAACTAGTTAAGTAATACTTTAGATGATAGTTTAAAAAACATTTATTGACAACAATTAAAAAACTGTTTTGGGTAATAAATTAGGTAATAGCTTAAATAATAGTTTATATAACAGTTATTGGTAACAAATAAAATAACCGTTTGTGGTATTTAATAAACTGACTGTTTAGGTAATAGTTTAGTAACAGCAAACAAATTTAAAATAACCGTTTATAAATTATTTACATAATAGTTTGAGTAGCAATTATATAAACAAAAATAATTGTTTAAGTAATATTGTAGGGGACAACTAACAACAAAAAGAATTGTTTTGGGTAGTAGATTAAGTAAGAGTTTAAGTAAAGTAATAGTTTGCATAACAGTTATTGTCAAAAATTATTGGTAACAGTTATTGGTAAAAAAATAACACCTTTTAACAATAATTTAAGTAAATGTTTAGGTTATAGTTTGGTTATTAAAATAAAAACTGTTTTGAGTAATAAATTAGGTATCATCATTAGTAATAGTTTTGGTTGTAGTTATAAGTAACAATTAAACCTTTTAGGAAACTGTATTTGGTACTGTTTTAGTAACAATGATTAAAATAACACTTAGGTAATTGTTTGAATAACAGTTTAATAAAAAAACTATTTTTAGTGATTGATTAGGCTATAGTTTAAGTAGTAATAAATTGAGTAACAGTTATTGGTAACAATTTAAAGAACTGTTTAGATAATAACTTTACTGCAACATCAAAAAATGTTTTTAAAGTATTTAGGTAATCTTTTCTTAAACACTCAAAAGTGCCCTTTCAATAAAATATTTATAAACAATTTATAAAGTAATTAATTCATTTTTTAATTTACCAAATAAGCTAAAATATTACAAAATGTTTGTACTGTAGCTAATCTATTCTTATACTTTTAGGAGTGTCACAAAATTGTTCACAAGAGTCATAAAAGTTTAGTAACTGTTATAAAATATTTTTGCAATATCACAAAAAAATTTAGACTGACTAATTTCTTTACATTTATATTGGTGTATCACAGAAAACGTATTAGAGTAACTATTTTATTTTACTCAGAAACAGTTATTAAAGTAATTGTTTAAAGACCAGTTCTTAAAGTAACTGTTCTGACCTGGCACTTTCAAAGTCGCAAAATGTGACTTAGAACTATTTAAGTAATAGTTTAAGTAACAGTTTTTGATAACAATTTAAGTAACTGTTTGGGTAACAGTTATTAAAATAACAGTTTATGTAACAGTTATCAAAGTAATTGTTTAGGTAACAGTTATTAAAGTAACTGTTTAAATAACAGTTATTAAAGTAACTATTTAAAGAACAGTCATAAAAAATCTGGATGAAACAACTTTTGAAATATTTTAATAAAATTTATTAGGATTTAAAGAATTTTTAGAACAAAAATTATAATAATATCATTATTGGATGGAGGCAGGTTTTTTAATAACTGTAAACATGACTTAGCTTCAATGAATTTAATATATCTTACTCCAAATTCATTGTTCTGGATGACGAAATTTTTGAAACAGTTTAATGAAATTTATTTTAATAATTATTTTGAAATATTAAATTTTTTTAAATTGTTTAATTTATTGAAAAATAACTTACTACGTTGAAGCTCGTAATTGGTACAATTTAGCAAGATTGTAAATATCTATTTAGTTAATTTATTAAGTTTTTCACAAAATATAATATTTGTAAATTTTTTAAAAATATTTAATTTATTGAAAATTAACTTTCAAGTTTTGTAATTGGTACAAATATGCAAAAAAAAAATTACAAAACGTTGTAAATTGATAAAAAAAATATTTTTACAAATTTTATTATTTTCTATTTTTTGAAAATTGATTAACTCAATCTTTTGTTACAATATTCTTTACATCTCATCTACAGAAGTACTAACAATAAACTAATGTACTAAAATGGTCAAAAGAAAGGTGGAAATCTAATTCACTCACGTATGAATGCAAATTGGCTTTCCATTTTGTCTAGAGAAACAGATTACTTTTTATGATTGTTTGTCGTTGCGTATGGGGACAGCTATACAATCAATGTTAACAATGTTTCCATCTAATAAAAGGGCTGGAAAATGGTGAACAAATTTCCACATGTCAGGCTCAGAATAACTGGCCTGGGAGTAATCGCATTCAACACGCTCCGTTATGTGCTTTGTGCAAAATTTTACCCCCGAAAAATAATAGTGAGAGCGCACTTTACGTCCATTTCAATCTAGACAAAAAAAAAAGAAGTAATCACCAGATTTGATGTAATAATTAAGTCTATAAATGGTTATCTTTTAATAAATGTTGGCATTTATAGTATTGTTTTTCTCGCTTATTTATAGCCTAATTAAGTGAAAACATATTGATTGGGGAGGAATAGTAGTTTCATTGTTTTCTGTGTTATTTGTCGCGAAACTGAGGGTCGATGGTCTGAGTAGGTCACGTGAAGTTATATCACTTTCTAATCAGCACCAAAGTGGTAAATATAACTTCAACTTTATTGTATTTACGTCTAGACCAACCGAACAAATTTTATATAAAAATATGAAAACAAAAATCAATTAATTAAATTATGTTAACATTATAACTTTACAGTAAGCAAAAGTTGGATTTATTTGATTTAAATAGGCTGTATTTGTTTGTTTGGATGTAACTTTCTACATCCAGTTAATAATGATTATTGGTAAAGATTTTAATTATAAAAGCCAATAAACACGAACGCATTGCTGTAAAGGTCATAGCAGCAGGGTGCGTTATTAATGAAGCATAAATCGTTTAATTTTGTATAATGGGTAAATTTAGTTTAATTGTTCTGTAAATTATTGGACTGCAGATGCAAATAACCATTTGAATAGTTTAATTAGTTAGGTAATTTTATATAAATCTAAATTAACATTAAAAATTCCCAATTCTCTAAAACTATTTCAATTAAGCAATAATTTTTAAATCCTTGGTTTATTAAATCAACAAATAATAATTATGATTTATTTTCAAGATAGCATGTTAGCATTGAATGGCGACATTGTATGAAAGTCGAAATAAATCCGATAAAATGTAATTTTGTACCCTAAATGGATTTGTTTGTATTTGATGCTTTTTGTGTGAATTTATTTTTCTTTTCTTAGTATAAAACAGCGACATGTGAATTTTTCTTTAGTTTATTCAAAGAAAACTTATTATGTTTTGATAGTAGAGAAATGTCAAACACACGTTTCACAATTCTTTAACGCCCTCCACTTTTTCAGATTGAAATCTGTTTTGAAATATATCACGAAAATGTCCATATTTATGCATTACATAAACAACTTGAATAGCTCGCTAAAATAAATACGAAAATTCAACCTGACCTAATCTAACGCGTAACCAAGCGTTCCTTTTTTTTTGTTCCATCCGACAGATGAGTCCTTCCGCATACCGACAAAACTTTTAAATATGTGTTGTTTTTTCCGAGTGGGATAATAAAGCTTGTGTCCCAGAGGACGTTATTTTTTTGAATCGCGGCCAGCATTTTGTACATTTTTTTGTGGTGACGCATTTAATTGCTTATTTATGAAGAATGCGTTTGATTAATTGTTTCCATTGCAGCCCAGCGCATGCACCATTTAATTAAAATTGTAAGATTTTCCTGAACTGAATTAATTTAAATTATTTTTTAATTAGTTAAATGTGTAATTTGTTAGCGTTGCAGTAGAAGTTTCTATACCAATGAATAAATTTGAATATCAAAAGGAATTATATTATTAAATGAAAAAGTTTACTGCACACGGAGCTTGTTAAGTGTTATCGGAATGTTGCATTATGCGTTTAACTAGAAAATTATAAGCGTGTGGAATATAAGCAATTAATATGTTTTATAATAATGTTGATGTTATATTATATAAATGCAAATTTATTTAATAAAATATTAAAGCTTAATGCAAACAGTATTAAATGCAAATTTTTACTTATTATATATTAATAAATTAGTATTAAAGGCAGAGAATATTAATCAGTTTAACGCTGTCAAAAAATTAAATGTATTGATTTTAACTTTTGCAATATCAAGTGGGGTCCAAAAGGACCATACATTTTTTTTAGTTCCATGTTTTTTTGACTTTATTTATTTTGTATATATGCAACTAAAAAATATAATTTTATTAATATTTAGTTATTTTGATTGTAGTTATTAATTAATTAATTTAGTGTCTTAGAACCGTCTGACCCAAGACTGATTTCAATACTTATGTCAGTATAATAATTTTCGCGCACCAATTTTTGAAATATTTTAAAAGAAATTGAAATTTGTTTTGCAAGCACTGTTTATGCATTAAACTATATCAGCTTTTAAGTTCCATCTATTTTGCTATTTTATTGTATACAAGTTGATAATATTTTATTTTTCTTGAGTTTAGTTTTTGGTATTAATTAATCTCGTACAATCTTTTCCTCTATTCCACCAGCAATTGCAACATTGATCAAAATTGAAGAATATTATTTACTATTTAAATAACTACAAATTTTTTTTAACATTCTGAAATGCACAATTACTAAACTCATCCGTGTGATTTGCACAGAAATGTGTACATTTTTCAAACTTTGGCGCGTTAGTTTTACCTTCTAAATTTAAAATGGTAAAATTCGGAAAATGTCTTTTTAAAAAACTTCTTTTTGAACACCCTTGACCACGCGCGTCACATCGGATAATATGTTTAGGATTCACTACTGCTTCCAATAAATGTTATTGTAATATTTTTAATTCTATGTTGAAATTGTAGTCTATTTTGTGCTTTAATTATCCATTCAGCACCGCTTCTATAAGTTACAACATTCTTCAAGTAAATAAATGACCGTTGACTCGGGTTCACTGAATCTCACCCTTTTTCCCATCACACGAGTTTTCGAACCAACCCCGATAGCGGTGTGTATTCAACTATGGTATCGCTCAAAATAAGGCAATAACACCTTGTATTGTCTTTAAAAATCTGAGAAGCTTCCATTTCAAGACGCAGGTCTACCGTCGAGGACTTGATGCTTTCATTTTGTTTTGAAACGTCAAATACAAACATTGTGTGATTCTTAAAATCAGTAAATGAAAAGTACGGCTGATTTTTTGCATTATCATAGTAACTTCTTTGAAACTGACAGTACATCTCGTAGGCGGTTAAATATTCACCATTGTCAAAATCCAAATTTAAATTTTCGTATGGATATGTTTCAGAATTTAGATAGATTCTTATGTTTTTAATGTTACAATGATCGAATGTGGAAACGTCCTCACTTGACACACCCTTTTTGTTGACGTGAAAAGCTATGATTACATATCGTGATTTTTCCAGACTGTTTGAGGTTTTTACGGACCAAACACTATCTTTAGATTTATTCATAGAGGGTAGTTCGTGTAGTTCCCATTTGCGAAATGGGATTAAGATTCTAGGATCGGTTTTAACTTGTTCCAACATTTGTAATTTAATTTCATCATTTAATTGTATATGTGGTACTCTCCACTCGATTTTATTTATTTTAAATTTAATCTGGCTAATTGCTTTTTTATCTGTATCATCGCTTATGAAACAATTCACATCAGTAGACGCACGCAGTAGAATTAGTTCGTGTTTAGCAAACCCCATTATTTTTTGATAGTCTTCGGCAAATCCTAACCAACACTTTAGCGGTATAAGAGCAAAAAACTTTTTATTCACAAAATATGTTTTTATTTGACCGGTTTTGCCCCACCCGGCAGTTCCCAGAACTTTCATTTCTTCGGCGTCTCCGTAGGAAAGGAACCCCTTCATAGTGCTCGAGATTCCCAAATCTCTCGTTCTATCAATCTCGACACCGTTTAACTCATATCGGATTTCTTCGAACAAGAATGAGAAAACGTTATTGGTTATGCTAAATGTTTTTCCTTCTGATGGCTGTCCCTCGACCTCTCCAACCAAGTATATACTACTTTCGCTTGGACATGTAAAAATATCTTGGTTCTGAATTGTGATTCTGATTTCATCGTTATTATCAAAGTTTGTAGTCCTCGGTCGGTAAGAATGATACTGTTCTTTAACGATGCTCTCGTCAAATTGCACTTCATCAAAAATGTTAATTTTTTCCATGATGTTTCACTCTGTAACCTAGAGTCAATAATCGGGATAAATTAAGACGTGTTACCTCTTTCGTAGATAAAGGGGAACTGATGGCGAACGCATTGTTCTTCTTCTTTTTATTTGCGAAAACAATTCCCATCTTACAGAGGTTTTAATTCCAATCTTACTAAAATATTTTCTCTTCTAAAATTAATGGGATCCCCCGCTTGGTCCAATATTCTGAGATTGATATTGTCGATGCTATTGCGAACGTTTACCCGTAAATATAAAATATTTCGAGGTTCAATATTAATTGCGTAACCAGGATCCACTGCGGGACTAAATTCGAACAACGTGTGCGACAGACGATCGTCGTAATATGCTCCAGTAACGATGTTGCACTCTATTCTTATACTTTCCACTTTAATTATTTGCACGGGTAAATCGGATCTATGAATAATTCCGGCTTTTAAAATTTCTTTTCCGGAAAATCCTAAGAGACGCCCGATGGTGTTTTTATCGGGTGAAAAATCAATGTCGTACTTGCTCTTGATTTCGCACTGAAGAGTGTTGTGATTGGGTTTCAAAGACAAAATTTCTTCTGCTTCAGACTCGGACAAATTTAACCCCCCTATTATCATGCGTTGCAAATACAATTCAATGTCTCGAATTTCATATGCGCCAGTAGAAAGTGTGATCAATTTATTATCGTTGAAAATGAATTTATTGTTGATTCCTTCTTCAATGTTCGGTATGGAATTATATGTGTGAAAACCAATGAGTCCTAAACAATATTCATGTTGCGGATCTAACTCGATCGGAGGGTAATAGTTGACCGATAGTTCGCTAGCATCACCTTGCAGGGTGAACGTTCGAGACATGACTAACATAAAATTAATTTTAACATCTTTATTTATATAAAAACTCTAAACATAAATGTCCGCAGTTGTGAGAGTTAAATTTCTGATATTGATTGTGATTATATTTTATCTTGCATGCTTTGAAATATTTTACAACTTCTGGCGGAGGGCTTAAATTTCCAAAACTGTCAAAGTATTGCACGCGTCTGCCGTTCTTCTTGTACGCTACCCAATGAGTGCCGGGTCCTGCCGCCCTATCCAGATTTATTATGCCTGACTCTCTATAACGAGGGTGATGCGGTAACTGATCTCGCATAAATACTCCTCTAAATGTTTTAATATGTTTCGTATATTTTTTCAAATCTAAATCTGTGAGCGGTCTATCGGGCAGCGAACTTAACAGTTTTTTGATTTTTTCAGGTACAGACCTAAACCTTTCCTATATGGTTTTAAATATAAACCGCTTCCCTTCTTTCCGAGAGCGATGGCTTCCATCGTTTTGTTGTGACGCTCGGACTCTTGCAGTTTCTTTTGGGCCTCCTTAGTAGATTTTACTGCTCGTACGATAGCGCTAGTACCCCCCGCAATCGAACCTAAGGCGCTTAATCCAGCAAAGAGGGGTATGAGTGGCAGAAAGCCACCTTGTTTTGGAATAGGTAGAACTCTTGGTTTGCGGACTTTATTACGTCCACCCGTTTTCTTAACAGCGTCCTTGGCAGCAATCAAAGCAATTTTAGCACTTTCTCGTATAACGTCTGCACTTTTAATTTTTTTTGCTAACGGTTTTAACGCCGTTCGTGCTTTATTTACTACACCTGCGCGAAGAGTTACAGTTTTCACGCCCATTCCTAATTTTCTTTTGGCTTTCATGATTCCAGTTACCGCTAGAGCGCTTGCTTTTTCGCTTAACGAAGAGTTCTTAGACTTAACTCTCCCCCAAGCAGATTTTTCCAAACTTTTATCTGCCTTATGTCGATCCTCTAACTTGGATGAATTCGAATAGGCAATGTCGTGCTGCATACAAGCTTTATCCAATTTGTTTATACCGATATCTCCTCTGATCAAACGTTTCTTCAACTTGGTGCCGGGACCGCAATATTTATATCCGGGTAAGTGGAGCTCAACAGGTAACTTATCTATAGCGCTGTTGATGATACCTCTACCATGGTACATTGCTTAATAATTTTATCAGATCAATGATGTGTATATATAGCCATATTAATTAGAGTTTTAGTTAGTACAATGAGAACCGTCAAGCAGAAAGTTACTTTACCAGTTATAAATATAGACTCAGTTGTGGGGGATAGGACTGGACAATCTAAAAAACATGGCCCATTAATTCCAAATTCTGTAAGAGCTTTGATATGCGGACCCTCGAATTGTGGCAAGACTAACGTTTTATTTTCAATGCTTTTCCATGAAAACGGTCTAAAATTTGAAAACGTGTACATTTACTCAAAGTCGTTGTATCAGCCAAAATATCAAATGTTAAGTGACGTTTTAAGCTCGATGTCGGAAGTTGGATATTTTCCATTTTCTGAAAACTGCGAAATCCTCGATCCGAGTGAAGCAAATAATAATTCAATTTTCATATTTGACGATGTTGCATGTGACAAACAAGATAAAATTAGAAATTTCTTCAGTATGGGTAGACATAAAAATGTTGATTCATTTTACCTATGTCAAACATATACACGTATCCCTAAGCATTTGATTCGCGATAATGGAAATTTTATAATGCTCTTCAAACAAGATGCTTTAAATTTGAAACATGTGTACCAAGACCATGTGAGCAGCGATATGAGTTTCGAAAAGTTTAAAACTCTATGTGCAGAATGTTGGAAAGAAAAGTATGGTTTCATTGTGATAGACAAAGATTCTGATGCCGGCAGGTACCGCAAAGGACTCGACGAGTATATAATACTGAACTGATAATTACCTCAATCAGTAAAGCGAATGCGTTAGAGGTGGGTGGTTATTATTCCTATCTCTATTGACGTGGAGCAGTATAAAGAGATTAAGCAGTTATATAGCGATTGATATAGCAGTAAAAACGGTTGCTATTGAAGAGCGCCTGATATAGCGAGCAGTATAGCGGAATAGCGAGCGGTATAGCGGAATAGCGAGCGGTATAGCAAAATAGCGAGCGGTATAGCGGAATAGCGAGCGGTATAGCGAAATAGCGAGCGGTATAGCGGAATAGCGAGCGGTATAGCGGAATAGCGAGCGGTATAGCGGAATAGCGAGCGGTATACCGCTACAAAAGCGCTCGCTATTTTTAGACATGCGGTATAAGAAGCGCTCTCTATTACGGAACCCTTTCAATACGGAGAAACACAATGTTGATAAGGAACTCATAAATGTAAAGCATGCAATTCGCAAGAAAGTAATGGCTCTCAAATTGAAGCAATCCGATGATAATGAAATCTTAAATAAAACTTACAAGCCTTTAATTGAACCAATTAAGGAGTTAATAAAGAGTTCTACATTGACACCGGGTCCTGCAAATGTTCTTAATATAACGCCTCAAATTAAACAATCTCCTACGCAACCACCGCATCAGCAAGTGACTCCGATTAGACCTAAGAGAAGATATGGTAGAACTTCTACACCTACGAAACCAGAGGAAATGGTCAGCTTTGGTCAATATGAACCCAGTATGATACAATTTGATAAAACACAAGGAGGTTTAGAAAGAAACTCTTACGATGGTATGTCAGATGCAACCACACTTAGGAGGGAAAATTATAAACCCGAAGAAGAGACTTACGAAAGTAGGTTAGAGTCTTCAGATGATACAGTTGATAATACAGTTGATAATACAATTGATAATACAGTTGTTGAAAATAATGAAAACCCAGAACCTATTACTGAACGTGGTTTGAGAGAATATCTCGAACAGTATCCTAATGTTTTAGTGCCTTTACTTATTGGATACGTCAAAGATGCTGATAAAATTGTTTATGATCGCTCTTCGGTAACGGGAGTTAATTATGACATTGATACCAGCAAGATAATCGTTGGAAACACAGAGCTAATGATTGATGGGATTGGAGATTTTTATGTGAGAGGGAAAAAATTTATTGGTACCGATGGATTGTATGAATTATTATTCAAGAAAACTCCACTAAAAT
Source organism: Tachinus rufipes (assembly GCA_963932245.1). Taxonomy (NCBI): domain Eukaryota; kingdom Metazoa; phylum Arthropoda; class Insecta; order Coleoptera; family Staphylinidae; genus Tachinus; species Tachinus rufipes. The sequence goes on from OZ010744.1 coordinate 6,985,760, forward strand.
ATACTGAACAAGACAAAAAAAACTATTTTGAAGTTTTAGTGGCTACTAATGCTTTATTTAAAAATCATAATCCTGCAGAGCAACATCAGGGAATTGGTACAACAAAATATAAAATGTTAGTTAAACCTATGTTAGATGAACGTAAAAAAGCGAGAGCAATGAGAGTGAACGAGAAAACTGTGGATAAAGAGATAATGGAAGCCTTTGCTAATACTACTACTACACACCGTCCAAATCGCAGCAGGAGTGTGTCAGATGCCAATTCGTACGCAGGTAAAGGATTTGATTCAACATTAGAAGTCGAAGATAAGCCCTTTCGATACACATACTGGGATAATCCTAACGAGTTAATAGAGCGTTTGTGGTTGCTATACGCTTCACGTAGAGTCGGAAATTCATCTCACGCTAACGAGATTGCCTCCATCGAAGAAGAGCTGAGAGAAGCAAATATAATCTATTAATGTTTATTTCAAGTCTCAATATCACTATGAGTGTAGACAAGTTCGTACGTCATTCGTCGCAAAATAAATCATTTGCTGGTGTAAGAGGTCCGCCAGGCAACGGTTTTAAGCGCGATGCCGATGGGAATTTTGACATTTCTCACAAGCGTTTGAAAAATGTAAATGCTCCTATCGATGATACTGATGTCACGACTAAGCTGTACGTTCACAACATTTCCGACTACCTCGACTCTAAAATTACAAATCTTATCAAAAAATCTGATGATGATAAGAACGCTATCAATACTCTCTTGGAAAATTTAAACGCTGAAAATAAATCTGATTTTGATCATATTAATATCAAATATGAGGATTGCGATAGGAAAATTCAATTATGCATTAATGACATTCCTGAAATGATTGAATCAAAGTTACTGACATTTAAGAGTGAATTGCATAAAATTGAACAGAATATGAACTTGGTCAGCAATGCACATACAAACTTTAAACTAAATGTTTATGATCGCATTGATGCCATTAATGATAACTTAACAACAACATACAACAGTGTAAAGGTTCAAATTAACAGCATTAATGATCGAATTCACGGTATTGGCGAGCGAATAGACGAATGAATTAATTCGAAGCGACATTCAAATAAAATGGGAGAAATTTGTTATTAAAAATGAATTTGTTATTGGGAGCTCAAGCAGAGAGCATCAAAAATTGATTTCTTTGAACAAGAATGAGTAAAGTAAAACAAGATATCGTTACTGAAATTCACAAGCCTGCGCGAACAAATTTCTCTAGAAGACGAACCATTTTGAAAGGTTTAGATGATCTGTGGCAGGCTGATTTGGCTGATTTTATACTGTATTCTCGCGAAAATAAGGGATATAAACACATTCTAATTGCAATCGATTGCTTCTCCAAATACTTGTGGGCGGAACCTCTAAAAGATAAAAGCGGACCATCAGTGAAGAGTGCATTTGACAAAATATTTAATGGCGCTAGGATCCCGAAAAACTTGCAGACCGATCTGGGTAAAGAGTTTTACAATAAGCATGTTGAAAATTTGCTTAAAAAGCACTCAATTAATCATTACTCTACGTTTACTATTAAAAAAGCTGCAATGGCCGAGCGAGTGATACGTACTGTTAAAGAAATATTATATAGAGAATTTAGTTTACGAGGCAAATATAAATGGATCGATGTATTACCTGGTATCACAAAAGATTACAACAATCGTAAGCATAGCACCATCGGTATGAAACCAAATGAAGCCAATAAAGATAAAGAACAGATGTTGTTGAAAACCGTTTATTCACACATCAAGATTGCTGGACCACAAAAATTTAAAATTGGAGACTTCGTGCGAATCAGCAAAGAGAAAACCATTTTCGCAAAAGGATACACACCTAATTGGTCTACCGAAATATTTAAAGTGATTTCAATTAAAATTACAAATCCTACTGTGTACCTGTTGCAAGATTCAAAAGGGAGTCCAATCAAAGGAGGATTTTACGCTGAGGAAATTCAACTTGTTAAGCATAATGATGCACATCTAGTGGAAAAAATTATAAAGAAAAAAGGAACTAAAGTTTACGTGAAGTGGCTGGGACTTGATAAGACGCATAATAGTTGGATTGATAAAAATAATGTTTTATAATAATTTAATCGAATACTAGTTTAGTTTTAATAATAATAATAAATTTATATTGTAACCCACACACATTGTTTTATATATGTCAAGGAGTAAATAATAATATTGATTTTTTATATAATAAATGTATTATTAAGATGATGTGTTTAATTTAACTACCTTTATAATAAACAATATACATTTTTAAGACCACGTGACCGGAAGTGAAGTACCTCGAGACCCCTGTGTAAAATATTTAATTACGTCATTCCAATTAAAATTTTAGACAAGTCTCAACAAGCTCAACTTTTCCAAAATCCACTTCCGCTACACAACACTTATCTCTTTTTATACAAATTAAAATTTTTAATTAGCCATTATCCCACACTTCTCAACAGGATGCACTTATCTTTTAATTACGTCAGCAAAATTAAAATTTTAGACAAGTCTCAAATGCTGTGGTTGCATTTTTTGTGTTTATGTACTTGAAATCTTCCACGTTTCCGTCTTGACTGTTTTTCACAAATTTACCACAAAACTGCATTTATTTTAAAAAACGAGTCCTTTTTTTATCCGTTTTTCATACAAAATTTCGCAATCTTTTAAATATGCTGCTGGGTCCCGGTGTTTGAGTTGTCTGCTGCTGCCGTTTTGGTACCGAACGCGCATCAGATTTTGCGCAACTCATTTTACGTCGAGCGATGACGTCACCTACTGTGAGGGCGGCGGCCGAGCGGTAACTCTCTTAGGGTGCATGATAGAGCCGTTCTGAGCATGGATTTGATTTTTCTATCCCCGGGCACTTCCACCCCTAGGCCCTTTTGATTTTCCGATCACATAGTAGTTTACAAGTACCCCGTTTGAGATCTTCCACCCTTTACATCATAGTACCGTATTGGGCGCCCACCCTCACCCGTTATACCCTTTTGGCTTTGATTTTACACTACTTCCGTCCTTATGGCCGTTTTGGTAAAAATATTTGAATTTCCCGCCAAAAATAATGTCGGTAAAGTAGGGAGACCGATTGCAAAAATCGATGATTCATCACAATTAAAATTTTTAACATGTCTCGACACGCAAAATTTCTATTACGTCATCCATCCCAACTTACTTTTTCTGCCACCGCGGCGCTGACGTGCACTCATTCTCCATCCCACTCTTTCCGAGTTTTCGCACACCCCTCGCACTCACACACTCTTATGGAGGTACTGCACACTTTGCACACAGAAGGGCGCCACAGGCGGCGCCCACTTTCACATGCCCAGATGGCCGGCTCCGACCGGATACCCAAATCCCAAGGTCAACCCAGCGCCCACTTCCTTTGACGCGCCCAGATGGCCGTGCCCAACCGGATGTCAGAATCCAAGATGGCGGCCGAAGGTGGATTTTGGACCCCTTGTAAATGCCCATAAGAAATTGGCTTCGTTCTCTCTTAGTTCCTCTACTTATGCGCATGTTACCTGCATTAACGTTTTTTTTATTAGACAATTTGTAAAATTTTGACTTTTGGCGGAGTTCAGAAATTGCTTCTTACAGTTTGAGGTGCCTCCTATGTTGAGGACCATCCAAACTGGCTAAGTTTATTGTTTTCTTTATTGTGTTTCATTGCTTTCTTTATGGGTTTCTAGGGTAATAAAATTGTCAAATAGTATATTAAGGTATTTTACTGCCTTGTTGTTGTGTATTGTCATACTTTTGTATTTTAAGATAACAGCGCTCCTGATACATCTCTTTTGTAAACTTCTATTATTTTTATCGCATTGTTATTTTTGTTAAACATTTGTATTTATTTTTGGCTAATATTGTTAGTGTACGGTGGTTTGCAAAAATTATTGCCTTAAGCCCAGTTCCGTCATATATTTAATTTTAGAGTAGTGCTCCTAAAACTGATTCTTGAGAGACGTTATGTCTATTACGACTTGTTACAAATTTGTTGACTTGCAGTTTTTGTTTAATAAGGAAACTTGCGACAATATTTTTTAAGTACTATGGGATTTCTTTTCTGGCCAATTCTTGTTTAATTTTTTTTTATGATAGGTTGTTATGCTTTTAACAAATCTTTTAACTCGTTTTTTGATAAGAATGACTAGTGCTTCCAATTTGTATTTGCTTTCTTCTATAGTTTTGATGACTTTTTTAACAGCCAGTAATGTGGATTTTCTTTTTACAAAGCCGGACTGATAAATCTGATAGCTTTTTTAATTTTTGTTTTTTTTTTATGAACTTGTAAACTTTGTTAGTGTTGGTTAAGAACCATATGGGTCTTATTCTGAGTTTTTATTTGTTAAGTTTACTTTCTTTCTTCTTTTTCTTTACAAGCTTTGATTTACTCACTTTACTGTTCTGCGCGACTTACCATCTTCTTCATGCCATTTTCTTAATATTGTCAAACCATTTTTTTGCAATCTACTTATACCTAACTTTGTAGTTCTAGGTTTTTATTCTAGTATTTTGGATCTTTATCTGTTGTGGACCTGTCAGGACACGTGGCCTGTAGGTATTAGTAGTAGCTTGGCTGTTTTTTATTTGGGAGGAATGGTTTGTTGGTTCATTTAGCATTTTTAGTAGCAATTTATTTGCTTCACGCTTTACTTTTTTAAGACGTTTTGTAATATCTTATCTAATCCGGTAAACTGTTTAGATTTTAAAACAGAGGGCTTGTACCAATTTATTTTCTACAAAGAGTTTTACATTTTCCACAATTTTAGCGGGTTTTCTTAGGAGCTTGCTATAAAGGAATAGTTTTTTTGCTACTTTTAGTATGTTTTCTAATGTTAGCTCCGTGTAAAATTTTCTATTTTGTTCATTGCAATCTTGTAAGCGGATCCACGTCTTTATTTAATTTGTTGTATAGCTTTTTTCACTGCTTTTTTTTGTGTTTTTGATATTTTCAATCCCGTGTTTGCCATATCTCTAGCTTTTGAACATTTTTTTGTTTGGTGTGTTTTTGTACTATTCTACATGGTATGCTTTTGAACCTGCCTGGTTACGCGTAGGTTTTTTTTTAAAGACTTTTATAATAGTAGACGTATATTTTTTGGACGTTGCCCTAATGTTCTTAGACTTTTTTTGTTTTGTCAAATTTTTTCTCTAAAGGTTTCCTAATCAGGTTTTTTATTTTTTTTCCAGGATTTTTTTTTTAAATACATATAGTTATTGTTGGTTGTAGTCTCTATTTCTAGGATTTCCTACTATTTTCTCCGGATTAATTTGGAAGTCACCTAATATTGCCAGCTACCTTTTAAAATATTTTTTTCTGTGGTCTACTACTGGGTTCTTTGCGTTAACATTGCTTAAAACACATTTTTCTTGAGCGCTACAGCATTTTTGTATTATTGAGTTCTTTAAAAGAAATGACTAACTATCGGCCAATATCGTTAATACCAATTCTCGGAAAAAAATTCAAATGGTATTAAAAAATCAAATATGTGAATATCTTGAATTAAATAAATTACTTAACAAGTGCCAATTTAGTTTTAGAACAATGGCTATTCAAGAATTAATTAACCATATAGTTGATGGTTTTGAAAATGGAGCTTATGTAAGTTCAGTTTTTTGTGATCTTTCTAAGGAATTCGACTGCGTGTCTCACTTCATACTTATAAACAAACTAAAGTTTTACAACTTTTCCAACGACAGTTGTAATTTAATCAAGTGTTATTTTAGTAACTGGAAACAAATAGTATCTTTTCAAAACAATAGTTCAGGAATTATGGATGTAAAGCATGGGGTCCCACAAGGATCAGTACTGGGGTCAATTTTATTTCTAATCTAATAAATGACCTTCCATCTTCTTTACCTGATTTGCATACTGTTTTATTTGCTGACAACACTACTTTGATAAATTCTAGTATAAAACATGATGTAGCACTTGAAAGTATGGAGAATTCTCAGTCAAATGCTTTAAATTGATTCCAAGTAAACAAACTATAAATGAATGAAGCAAAAACAGTTAAAGCTTACGTAACATATCATACGACAATCCTCTATATGTTAAATTCCTCTGAGTATGCTTAAATCCATCACTGTCTTAGTAATGCCATATAAATTATGTTCTAAATAAGCTTGCTAAAATTGTATACCTCATTAGAAATCTTAAAAGATCGGTTAGTAGGGAAGTCATTTTAACAGCATATTATAGCCTTTTTCAATCTCAATTAAACTACGCTATTCTCAATTGGGGGCATTCAGTCTCTCGACTATTTGGACTACAGCGCAAAGTCCTAAGTCCAAAGTCCTGGTTTAGGTTTCAGAGATGATGTAAAGCAAAAATTTATTGAGTTCCACATCTTCCCTCTTGATATATTTTTAACAGCGTTGTTCATCATTTACATTCTTACTGTCAACACCAGCAATACCATAATCATGATACAAGAACAAAACTTAATCTAAGAAACTCTTACCTCAGGTTAAACACTAGTTGAAATGCTACAAACTACTATGCACCAATATTTTATAATAAAATTGCGGACAAATACAAAAATATTTCTTTTAAACTTTTTAAGTTCAAATTCAAAACTTTTCTAGTATCACACGCTTTTTATACATTCGATGACTTTTTAAATTTTAAATTTTAATTTGTATGTATAGTTTTATCTATTTCTGTACTATTTTTATTGTGACCTGTGTAAAGTATTATATTACTATTAACATTAATAAATTATTTGATTTGATTTGATTTAGTATTAAGATGTCCTTTGGATTGGTTTTCTATTTAACATTTTTAAATTTATTGTTAACGTCATGCCACTGCTATGGCAATAACTCTGTATACTCGTTTTTTTTAATTCACTTAAATGTGATACTTTGCATTAAAGAGCAGACGCAGTACATAGTGTCTAGACAGTAATTTTTGAAAATTTTTAGTTATAAATTGAGTTTTGTTATATACCATGACCGCTACGGCACTCAAAATGTCAAAAATTAGAAGAGCAACTTTAATAAACTGATCCGTGATTACAAAGAGGAATTTGTTTTGACGATTCTATTAGATTCATGAAGATGGTCTGGAAAGAAAAGTCAACCAGTTTTGGTTTGCCCATAAGACTCGATCGGCACACGTTTGAAACCGCAGACTGTAATTGTTTTAACAAAATCTTGTACGTGGATGGCCTAAAAACGTTTTTGCTGGACAAAATAATCAGACATAAACGGATCTACTGCCTAAAGGAATTCAAAAATTTTAATCAAGAGTATTGATGGTAATTGTACTATTGACCATTACGAATTTTAAAAGTTTCTTTAAACCTGTCAGTTTTAGATATAAATGGGAGTATTTAAGTTTTAATATGAATTGCGTTTAGTAAAATTAGTCTTCAGACAGTCCAAATACATCTAAGTATACAGGTTGCTAAGCTGTGGGTAAAATTTCTCTAAAAAAATTTTAATTTAAAGGGACTTTAGATTTAAGATTTTATGCTAAAAAATAGTTTTGAATTCAAGTATAATTATAAATGTTTTTTTGTTATGTATGAGTTTTTTGTCTGGTAAACGTGATTTTTGAGCAAATTTTATACTACAAATGGTTTTTAAGTGTTATTTTCATGTACTTTTTTGTGTAATTTTGAGGTTTTCTTAAGAAATCTTATAATAATAATAATAATAATAATCTTTATTTACGGTAAGTAAAACCAGTTACATCTACATAAAAATACAATAAATATAAACAATATAATACATATATAAAAAACAAAAGCAAAAGATTGACATAAAAAACAATATAATATAAAATACATAACATTTAATCAATATGTCCCAATTGAATCTTAAACAAAGATATAGAACAAAAAAAATTTAAATTGTTTGTTAAACTGTTTGCAAATCTACAAATTCTACCAATAGGATTGTGAAATCCATAATTAGTAGAATGTGTAAATTCTCTAAATAATGAAGTCTGCCTAGTACGTCGTTCACTAATAGGAATGTAGAATGGAAGAGATTCAAGTAACTCAGGACAGTCTACTTCAGACATCACTAGACCACGCAAAAATGAGAGATCTGATCTTTTGCGCCGAACTTTTAGTGACGGTAAATTGTATAGTGAAGAAATGTAATTGCGATCAAAATTAACCGACAATATACCAGATCTATAGGACAACAGGCGAACAAATTTGTTTTAAATACGTTCAATGTTCTGACTATGGATTTCATAGAAAGGGCACCAGACTGACAAAACGTACTCTAAATGAGAACTCATCAAGGCACAGTAAAGTAATTTAAGAGTATTTGGAGAAAGATCAGCAGACATCCTGTATACAAACCCCAGCATTTTTATAGCACGATTACACATGTAGCTGATATGCTCAACAAACGTAAGTTTAAAATCGAAAATTACACCTAAGTCTTTAATTTGTGTCACTTGTTGTAGCACCTTGTTATCGATAATATAACCGTACGAAATTTTGCTTAGCGTTCTATTAAAACTGATTGCAAAACATTTATTTACATTAAACAAAAGGTTATTAATAAGACACCAATCATTAACAGAGTCTAAATCTTGTTGTAAAAGATTACAATCATCGATTGATAAAATACTTCTATAAATTTTTAAATCATCTGCAAATAATAGGAATGATGATGAACTAATACAGTCAGAAAGATCATTGATAAAAAGTAAAAATAAAATTGGTCCGCAGTGAGATCCCTGAGGAACACCTGATGGAACTAAAATAGGTTGTGAAAGAAAGTTATTGATTTTTACACACTGCGTTCAGTTTTTCAAAAAGCAAGATAACCAAGCAACCACTGCATTATGAAAACCCAAAGCACAAAGCTTAGGAATCAAAATATTGTGGCTCACACGATCAAAGGCCTTTGAAAAGTCAGTGTAAATAGAGTCAACTTGAGTTTTGCATTCAAATGCGTTTAAAATGTAATTTTCGTAAGAAAGTAGATTGGTAAGTGTAGATCGACCCTCTACCCTTCTTCTACTAAAATACTTTTGCACATCCAACGTATTTGAACAGTTACAATTTGATCAAATAATTTTGGGATAGCAGATTGAATGCAAATGCCTCTATAATTTGTAATATTTTCTTTAGCACCAGATTTATGCAATGGCATAATATAAGTTTGTTTCCATACATCAGGAAATTTAGTTTCATTTAATGAAGCGTTAAAAAGTAAATGTAATGGTTTTGAAATTGAATAAATACAATTCTTTAAGAGCATAGAAGGAATACCGTCAGGTCCAGTGCTATCTTATGCAATATTTAGATTAACTATGCAAATTTTGATAAAATCCTATGATTTACGAATAAATTTTATGCTAGAAATGAGTTTTTTGAGCAACTTTAGTTTTATAAATGTTGTTTCTAAGCAGTTTTAAGGTTCTATAAGTTAGTTTTGTGTTATAAATCAGAGATGTGTGCCAGGTTTGACAAGTTTGATGATAAAAGTTAGTTTTGTTGGCGATTTTAAGTGGTATACATAATTTTTAAGCAAATCTTAAGCCATATTTAGGTTTTCCACGCAATTTTTGATGAATTTTGCATAATATACGTAATTTAGTAACAATTTTTAATCAAGAAATGCTTTTTTGCACGATTTTTATGGTAAATTTTTTGAATTTTTCAATAATTTTTATAGTAATCATACATTTTTTGGACGATTTTGTTAATTTTTAATATTAAATAAATTTTATGTTATAACAAAACAATTTTTGACTTTTTATATATGGGCAATTCCATTTCAAACGGACCAGAGCTGGGGGGGGTACGGAAAATTTCTGATCGATTTCATTAGTAAATTGAATTTTTTTTATGGGTTTCATACCCTCATATACCAATCAAAAGACTACTAATAAGTTATAGAGACTAAAAAAAAATACATGAGCAAGTTTCTCAATGCACCCCCTCCCCCCCCCCCAGCTCTGGTCCGTTTGAAATGGAATTGCCCATATAGAATGTTGTAGATTTTAACAGTTTAAGGTAAATTTTGATATTTTGTACAACATTTTATGGCTGAAATTTGCTGTTTTTACAATTTCATAATTATAATTTGGCACTTTTCGACAGTTTATGACTGTATTTCTGGCAATATTTTGATATTTTCTGGCCGGATTTTGCTATTTTTGTGATTTTATACAAAATAATTACACTTTTTATGACCGGATTTTGGTGCTTTCCAAAAATATTTTGATGATTTATGGACGGAATTTGCTATTTTATAAATATTATAAAAACAAAAAAATATTTTGAATTTTTTAGCCGGATTTTGATTGTATCTGAAAATATTTCAAACCAAATTTTGTCATTTTTGACTTTTTATGATAGAATTTTGCTCTTTTTAACAGTTAATAACCAATTTTTGACACTCCATAAAAAAATTTTGCACTTTTTAATAGCTTTTAGCCGTTTTTTTTTTACTTTTTAACATTATTTTAATGCTGCAAGGCCGGATTTTGTTATTTATGATATTTAATAATTAAAATTTTACATTTTTTAGCAGTTGGCCGGATTTTAATGCTTTCTGACAATTTTCGTAGCTATTTTGGACTTTATAAATAGTACTTTATATTTAAAAAAATTTATGGCTGGATTTTGATGCTTTCTGGCAATACTTTGATATTTTTAAAATTTTATAAATAAAGTTTTACATTTTTTAATTGTTTTTGGCCGGATTTTAGTTCTTTCTAAAAATATTTTAATACTTTATGACCGGATTTTGTTTTTTACTTTTGATAAATGAAATTTGTCAATTTTGCTTCAAACACGTTAGTCAATTGGAACAAACTGGCCCAGCAGATCAAAATGTACTATTACATACAATTATATTATAAACTTTTAGGTTTTCTTCTTCTTGGCTCAACTTCTTCGTGGGAGGTTGCTGATTATTGTGGCAATTTTAACTTTAGAGATAGCGGAGCAGATTACGCTGCCAGGATATACTTTGCCTTCCTATGCTTTGTTTCCTTTGGATTTTCCGCTAGATTATAAGTTGTAGTAGTTTTTAGAGATGTGGTCTAGATACTCTAGCTTTTGCTTCTTTATAGTGAAAATTATTTCGTTTTTTTTGCTCATCCTCCAAAGCACTTTGACGTTAGTGATTTTGTTCATGATATGCGCAGCATGCGGCGATAGACCCACATTTCAAAAACCTCTATTCTTTTGTAAGTTTTCTGGTGTAAAGTCCAGCTTTTTATGCCATAAAAGAGCATCGGAAAAATGTAGCATCGGGCTATTTTTAGTCATAGGTCTAGACTGAGATTTTGATAAGTTAGCATTAGTTTTGTTTGTTCTATGCGTGCTAAAATTTCTTGTCTATATGTCCAGTCATCATTTATCTATGTTCCAAGATACTTATATCTAGAGACTTGTTCAATGCGTTCTCCGTTTATTACCAAATAGATTTGCTGTTTGGTTTTTGAAATTAACATGTTTTTTTTTTTTGGTTAAGTTTATTTGTGCGAGATCTATTATGTTGTTTGCTAGTACCGTGCCGTATCATCTGCATATCGGATGCTGTTGTTTGTTCTACCATTTACAACGATTCCTGCGGGGTCCTCTAAAAGTGTTTCCCTGAATATTGTTTTGGAGTAGATATTGAATAGCATTGGAAAGAGAACACATCTTTGCCTGAAACCCTTTCGTATGTTAATGTCATCTGACAGTTTGTTTTCAATTTTGATTTTTGCTGTCTGGCCCTAATAAAGGTTTGACATTATTTTTATGTCGTGATAGTCGATATCCATGCCTATTAAAATGTTTATGAGCATTTTATATTTTACATTATTAAATGCTTTGTTGTAGTTAATGTAGCAGGCATATACGTCCTTATTTACGTCCTGACAGCGTTGAACCAGTACCTCAAATGCATGGAGTGCTTACCTCGTTCCAAATCCGCCGCTTTGTCTGTTTTTGTGATTTTTATAGCATGTTTCACTTTGCTGTTTTGTATTTCAGGGCCATTTTGTGCAAGGTGGTTCAGATTGTAACCATCGAGCCTGCTATCGTTGAATACATCTTTTACGTATTCTTTCCAGTGTTGTAGTTTGTCCTTTAGATTAAATATTATTTTCTCACTTGTGTCTTTCAGTATGGTTACCATTTCACGGATTTTCTTGTGAACATTAAAGCTGTCGTGCCTATTCTGTAGATCTTTGATTTTGGTACATTGTTCCATCAATTGTTCTTTTTTAGCTTGACGTATTTTCTTCTTGATATTTTTTTGGATGCTTTAATATTTCTTTTCTTTTCTGCTTTTATAAGATCTTCGTTTTTCTATTAGTGTAAGGATCTCAGTTGTCATTCATTTCTTTTCTTTGGACGGTCTCTGGTTTCAACAACTTAGTTCTGGGTTGTATGGAAAACATTTTTGACATCTCCCAGACTTTGTTTATTTTCCCTTGACCTTTGTTTATTTTAGTTGTTGCTTTCTGTAGTACTTTCGGGTCTCGCAGCATACAGATGTTTATATTTTTGTTTGTAGGTTTTATTAATTTTCTTGCTTTCAGTTTTACTTTTAGTTTCATTAATACTGGGTTATGGTCGGAAGCTACGTCTGCGTAACCGATGTTACCCTATTTTTAAATTGCTTGCTTATTAATATGTAGTTTATCTAGTTGCGGATCATGTTATCTTTGCTGTCTCCAGGAGATTTCCATGCGTGTAATTTTTGAGGATGAAGTCTAAAGTGTGTGTTAGTCGCTATTAAATCTTTCTCGATGCAGAATTGCAGAATCCTATTGCCGCGCTTGTTTCTTATGCCTAATCCGTACTTTTCTAACCATTCTCCTGCTTTGCTTTGGCTTATCTTGGCGTTAAAGTTTCTCATAACTATTGTAAGGTTTCTGGGTTTCAGGATTCTTCAATTTCAGTATTGTCTTTGTCTGCAGTCGGTGCATAGGCTTGTATTATATTAATTTTTCCCATGACGGTTTGGAGTAGTATTTGTTGTTCTGAGAAGTGTAAAGTATTTACTAAGTGTTTGTTTAGTTCTTTATTTAGTACTATGCCTACTCCATGTTACTACTGGTTGTTGTTTTTACCTGCGTAATACAGTGTGCTGTTTTTGGTGTCGCATTTTCCTGACTGTAGCTATCTTACTTCACTTACGCCTAATATGTTTATTTGTATTCTCGGCATTTCTGTTGTAACATTTTCCAGTTTTCCTGCCTGTAACATACTGCGCACATTCCATGACTCTATTTTCAATTTTTTTCTGTGTATTTTTATTGTGTTTATTTGTTGATTTTGTTTCTTTGGGGTGATTCTTTGCACCGTCTCCCTATTAAAAAGATGCCCTGGACTGACGGCCGTTTTTGTGTTTGTACTTGCCATGATGATTGTCTTGGGAAGTTATAGTGCGGTAGTTTTCCGTTGCTTTCCACACCGCAGTATTAGAGCCATTGAAGCCATTGAAGCCATTCTGGCTGTGCTTCTAACTGTCTGATATTGGGCCGGGCCGAGATTGCTGCTGCCCCAAGTCATGTTCTTTTACCATATCTGGCTACTCTGACTTAGTTTAGCCTGCAAATTTAAATCAATCAATGCAGTTGCCCGGGAGGTGGCGCTTGGATCCATAAGTCCGAGCTGGGTATCCTGTGAGGACCAGTATTTGTCTTCCTTCTCCGGTCTATGACGCTTGAGTGACCGAAGACAAATAAAGGTGCTATCTCTACAGCATAACCCCATAACGACCCCCTCAGGTATTAAAAACAGTAAATTTTTGAAGATCTTTGAACGTAAAATAAATTATTCTACTTTGCTAACAGCTTTTTTGATAATCTGTTGCTAGGTTCAGTAGTATGGTCTTCATTTTATGAAATTTACATCGATCACATTGAAAGAGTCCAAAACAATTTTTGCAATATTTAAAGAAATATGTTGAATATAAATACTATAAAGATTGCAAATATAGGATAGAATTATAGATTATTGTGTGTTGTAAGTTTTAATATACCCAGAAAACATACTAGAAATGTAAAAACAATTTATACTAAGTTTAGTTAATCAAATTATTTTAATAACTCTTTGTTGCAGCTCATGTGTCGGTTTATAAACGTTAGTTTGCATAAGCCTGTAGAAGTTTTTACACAACTTTAATTTTTTTTTTCTAGAACCACATTGTTACTATATTAATTAAATTGTTTAAAACTTCAATACCTATTATAATACAAAACAAAAGTTATTAATTCTAAAATAAATGATCATTTAATTCCTCCTTAATTGAATTAAAAATATCCCACGTGTGAGAACAGCACAGAGCTGTACACTCGACTACCTACTCACATAAACCACGGCTTTATTTAAATTCATTAAAACATAATTTGATAAACCACTCAGTGGAATTTACTACTTCACCGAGCATAATTTATAAGTATCAAATTAACCCCCTCTAGTAAAACCGTCCATTACATTACCTGTGCCTGCTTACGAAGCAAACACCGATGCAGTAACTCGTGCATTTTTATTGAACTTCCGGTCGAAACATTAGCAAATGCAAGTAAGCAAACAAAACTTCATAAACAAGGTAGAAATAATTTCTGCACAATTATTATTATAAATAAACTGCATTTTTTTTTAAATGACAATAAATGGTTAAATTATCACAAACTAACTAATTTTGGTAAATAGGGAATTAGTTCCAACATATCAAACAACAAATATGATTAGTTAGTTTACCCAAACAGAGCAATTATTTTAAAATATGTAGTTCAAATTTAAATCAATCAATATTTAACTAAAACATTTTTTTTCCTGACTACATTTTAAAATTTTTTCAAAAACCAACTTTCAATTAAAACGTAATTTGGCAATTTAAATTTTTTCAAAAATTATATTTCTATAGAATTGAATGAAATTATTGCTATTTCCTTAATCTATTCTTATTTAGACATTATAAACGTTAAGTAGTTAATTAAAAAATATTAATTATGTTATCAATCAGTAATTTATATAACGATTCAATTCAATAAACCTATCATAATATAGTATTGATACCTCAATTAATTACAAATCTGATAAAATTTATTTGTCAGCATAACAATTAAAATAAAAAAACATTCTTTTCATAATAATATCGATTATAGAATCGTCACGTAAGCAAGCATTACGATATTAACTTCTGAATTTTCGTAAAACTTCTCTCCCAACTATATGTCCTCTTGTAATTATGAAAATTGATCCTTTAAACCGGCATGTCGCATCTGGGATCCTTTAGAACTACTCTATTGGGTCAGGTCAGGTTGAACTGGATCGAATTTGATTAGGGCGGAGGGTTATCTCCGAAAACTTTTCCTCCATCACACTTTATACTGATTGGCCTAACCTTGCCCAACGTATGACATCTAAAGAATTCCATTGGGATATAATTTTTTTGAAATTCTTTTCTTGTTTGCTTTGGTAATTAAAGACAGAATCAATATATCCAAAACGAACCACACCTTAACAGGAAACAAGCGAGGGAAGAAGTAAAAATATAAACGAAACGCTTTGACTATTGGAATGGATATAATCTGTTTATAGAGATTTTGTCAGCACGGATGCGGAAAGTAGATTTATATTAGGATATGGAAACGCTTATTAGGTTACGAAAAAAAATCTAAATTTAAGTATAAATTGTAATAATTGCTTTATGAAAATGTTTTCGCATAATTTTCAACATTTATAACGGTAATAATAAAATTACGACGTAGCAGACATTTCAATTTGAACCATTGCATTCAGAATTTAATTTCAGCAGCGAAACGTAAATTAAATGCAATGTAATAAATGAGTTCAACGATGCGTTTAGTTTAGGTAATAATTTTCTATAAGGAATTATGTAAGCAAATTTATGTTACGTATTTTAACAAATTGTAAACTGCACATTTGCATTGAGAATTCAGGCATCTATGCGAGGTATTCGATTAGTATTTGCATGGTGATATTTTACAACATTGATTTTGGTCTTTGGAATGGAATTTTATTGATTTCTACTTATAATATATTTTAAATTACTGAAATTTATTACGGGGCAACTATTGCTCTAGTTATTCAGTTCATTGCTTAGTACGAGTTCTGTTTCGGACGATTTACTAAGCGGTCAGAGTTACTTAAATAAATTACGTTTACTAGTAGCTGTAATTGTAATGTAAATTATTTAGTTAATTGTTATAATTGTCTAATTTAAGATTGGTTTAGGTAAATAATCTTCAGAAAAAATCCATTAAATAAAAGCCGCCGTTGACGTGAATCGATTGCGGTGCTGTTTGCAGATAGATCAGGACGTAACTTTAGTATTTGCCGGGGGTTATTAATCCCAAAGTTGTGACTTCTGAAATTCTGTGGTTCTTGAAACTTACATTATAAAAAAATACAATAAGAACAATGTCTGCTTATTGCAGTATTGAATTATTTAAAAAAAATGCGGTATGCTAGTTTTTAATAAACTGCAACGTCAGCAATTTGCGCTAAAACTATTTTTTCTAAGCTCCTCTACAACAATCCACTAAAACTACTTGTGCGACAGAACTGCTTGCAGTTTTTTTTAGTTTTACAAAGTTTTTTTAAGAACAATTTTATGCTTTTTTACCTCTTCCAAAAAGTACCAGCTACTAAATTGAGGTCTGTTGTTAGACACTGAACATTGCCGGAAAAAGTGTGACTCTTACCAAGCGCGTCCCCGGGTGGAGGGTAGAAGAATTGCACTAGAAGACCAACTTAATTTCACGGCCTTGACAACAAAAGGTTTCTTCTTCTTTTTTATCTTTGAATTATTGTGTATCTTTGGACAGTTTTTCGGTCTACTGTTAACCTATTTTCAAGTTACCATTGCCACTAAGTATCGAAGGCGTGGTAACCAAAACACTTTCCTTTTTTTGTGGTTTTCCAACACTTTAAACAACTATAAGGCATAAAATTGCAGGTTACCATAAACTTTAAAATGAATTAGGATCATAATACACGTAGAGATTCGGAAACAAAAAATCCTCCTTCACTAATATTGTAGTGACAGCTACAAAGGATTCAGGGCAAAACAAACTTCTCTTCAGACAAAATAACTTCTAAACTTAAAAAACAGCCAATCAACCTCAAAATAAAACTCAAACCTTGGAAACCTTCAAAAATCTTTTCATCTCCAAAAAAATTTCTAAAGATCATATAATCATCCAAGAAGTATTCATAGTCGCAAAGGTAGTCCAGAAATTAAAAAAAAAGTACATTCAATTAGATTTTAGAAATTGAGTACAGCCAAAAACAGTCAACAAGTCCTCAAAATGTACAAACAAAGTTTCAAAACATCAAGAAAGCTTTAAGAGCTTAAAAAAAAAACTTCACTTATCTCCAAACCGAGTCGAAAGTCTCCAGAAAGTCCTAGCCTACAGAAAAAATCTCAAAATGTTGAAAAACATTTCAAAGACTCCAAAAAACCATAGAAAACTACAAAACACCTTTTCAAGCCAACTCCAAAAAGCCTCAAAATGTTTTTAAAAAACGTACAACGACTCCAAAAAGTATTCACAGCCACAAGTTAAAAATTTATAAATTAGGTACAGCCGAAAACTCCAAAAAAAAACCAACAAGTCTTCAAAAAGCCTTCAAAATGATCATAAAACCATCAAAAGCTTAAAGAGTCCATCTACTTATCTCCAAACGGACTCAAAAAACTCCAAAAAGCCAATCGGCAAATGCTTATAAAAAAAAAACTTCCAAACATTTTTCAGAGGCTTTAAGAAGATAGATCGCAATTTCAAAGACTCCATAAAACCTTCTCACGCTTCAAGAGAAAGTTTTCTAGACTCCAAGTAAAAAACCAATAAAAAAATATATTCCAAATGATCCAGAAACTTACAGGAACACCAAAAGAAATCAATACTGGTTCAAGATCAGACCAGATTTCAATAAATTCAAAGATCACCCATGAAACAAAATTAAACTTTAGGGAACAAACGACATATGCACTCAAAGCACTCAAATCCTCCACAAAAGTGTATCAAAATACTAAAAAAAATATCCAGCTAATTTCTAAAAGTAGTCAAATTCATAAAGATATAGACACCAAAAAATATTTAGATTCCAAAAAAATGGTGCCAAAAACCAAAGATTCATAAATTGTAGACGGGTAGTTTGTATTGGTGTAACTTGCCCAAGTAATTGTATTCGGATAAATGGTTATTTCTCCTTCACTCCTGTGATATTCCTGCAAGCTAGAACTGTCATATTGACCATGCAGAGATTGCCGTCAAAACAGAGCACTATTTGCTAGTAGGCTCTGTTGCGGACACGGAAACAGTGTTCAGAATAAGAGAAAAAATACCCAGAATTATGTTGATACCAAAAAAAAAAAAAATCAGCCAATCACCAACAAGCAGAGAGGCGGAGCCTATGGACAACAAGTAAAAACTATAAAAGGACCCATTTTTGACAGTTGCTCCGGTACTGACACGTCGATCCACAAAACCACTTAGTTCTGGGTAAACTGGCATTCGTTAGTAAATGATGTGGAAGCACGCCAAGTGTGTGCGGTCGTAGTAGCGTTCATGTAGCTCTCTGTGTGAAGGTGTCCGTGAAAACTTTTAGTTCCGTTTAATAATGCAAAACATCCACACAACTACCTCCGACCACCGGAGGACAACTTCCGAAAGCCGCCGCGCCGCTTTCGGACTTTCCGCCCCTCAACACTCCCGTGGATGCAAGCCGGTAACATTTTGAGCCAAAAGTTCAATCAGTCACAAGAATGTACCAAAGCAGTTTCTGAGGAAAAATCCGAAGCCACACCGAAAACATAGTGATAGTGACACAAGTGAAACCGGAGATGTTAGCCACCCAAACCCCAAATAATTTAACGACAACGACCCATGCAAGAAACTGTTACACAAATATGGATCGACACTTAAAGACAACCACTAAGCAACACGCCAACGAATTTCCCGCTCCCTCGCACCCAGATAGCGCTCAAACAACACCACTTGGAACAACACAAGTTTGGGGATCTAGCATTCACCGCCCACGCAGACGCATTTCTGGAAGACCACTTTAATCAAAGAGAACTAGACCAGTAGGTCATCACCATTGACAAAACAGGGATCTTCCCGGTATCACTACACACACACCAATGCCGAGCAGTCTGAAAGCTACTCCACACCTAGAGCTCTTCTCCAGAGAGACGCCCAAACCAGATCTACAACAGGCACAAAAAAAAATTCCAAAGAAAGTTCTCCGCTCCAAAGCAAGTACCTACGCACCGCACCATCTGGATGACAACTTGGACGGACCTAGTGCCGCTTCAATGCCGCTCCACTATCACCATTTACGGAAAAGGGGCCTTCCCGGTATCACCACACACACTCCAATGCCAAGAAACAAATCTAAAGGCTTCTCCACACCTAGAGCTCTTCTCCAGAGTCACAAAACATAAAAAATCCGTGAAAGTGCTCCGCTTCAAAGCAAGTCCCTACGCAAATGCCCTCTCAAATGGCGTTTCGTATGCGGTTCACGCTTTGCCTTACATTAAACCTTTTTCTGTTACTAGCTCACGCCAACAGCCAATCAAAGCATAGTACGTCCACAACACCAACTTGCAGAAGCACGTAGGGGTATAAAAAAAATACAGCAAAAATTTTTAGTAAATCAGTAGATACAGTCGAGAAGCAATATCCAAACCTAAACTTTAACCCTAGTCCAGTGAGGCAACCATAGACCAGCAAAAGGGGCCTTCCCAGTATCACCACACACACTCTAATGCCAAGAAACAAACTACAACATTCTAAAGGCTTCTTCACATCTTGAGCTCTTCTCGGAAATCACAAAACACAAAAAATCCGGGAAAGTGCTCCGCACCAAAGCAAGTCCCTACGCACCGCACCATCTCCGGTAACAACGGTTCCTCCACCGTACAAGAACCCTCTCAAATGGCGTTTCGTATGCGGTTCGCGCGTTCTGCCTTTTATTAAACAATTTTCTGTTTCTACCTCACACCAACATCCAATCATAGCAGAGCACGTCCACAACACCAACAGGTGGGAGCACGTAAGGGTATAAAATGAATCCACCAAAAAAATTTAGTCATTCAGTTCTGAGATACAGTCGAGAAGCAATATCCAAACCTAAACTTCAACCCTAGTCTAGTGAGGCAACCATAGACTGGCGCTCCATCTGTCACCATTCATTGAAGATGTGGAAAAACTGAAAATAGGATAGACTTCAGACCGGACAAGGCCGCCTCTACTCTGCTACCTGACCACCACGAGTTAATCAGACTCACAAATAACTCCACCTCCGAGATCAACACCAAGGAATAGAAACTTACTACAAACTAACTAACTGTATGAGTGTATTACGCCCTCTATCTGAAAACGTGTACATTATAAAAGTAAGCGTTCGAAGTGAATAAGTATAAGAGCCCTCTATGTAAAGTCGTGTAAAGCATCAACAAATAAAATACAAATTAGAAGAACGATCTCCTGTAGGCTCCTCTAGACAACACCCGATTAGTGACGCCCAACGTGTGGAACATCAAGGTGATTGTGATCAAGCTACCCAAACCTAAAAAAACAAAACAAAAACAGTGGTAATCCCTCCAGAACTAATAACCAGCTTCGCTAATAACGATCGCGTTTTAAAAGATCGTAAAGAGGTCAAACTATTAATTTCTTAATAATAAACACTTGGGTGGGTGGGTTACTTCATAGCTTGTATACAAATTATTAATTTAGATTGGAGTAGCCTGTCTACTCATCCAAGTGTTGGTTATCAAAAAATTGGATCACGGTCTTCTTTTGTGACTAAGTAAGTCCGCAGAGAGGTCAAACTATTAATTTTTTGATAACAAACACTTAGGTGGGTAGGTGTGTCACTTAATAACATGATGACGAGTCAATAGATTGTACTGAAGTGGTCCACCCACCCACCCAAGTGTTGGTTATCAAAAAATTGGATCACGGCTTTTCTTTGTGACTAAATGACTTTTGACGTCCGCAGAGAGATTAAATTATCAATTTCTTGAAAACTAACACTTGGGTGGAAGGGTGAGTCACTCTATAGCGTTATGGCGAGTCAATAGTTTATACAGGAAAGGCCCACCTACCCACCCAAGTGTTAGTTATCAAGATATTGGATCACAATTTTCTCTTGTGCTTTAATGACTTTTGATGTCCGCAGAGAGGATAAATTATAAATTTCTTGATAACGAACAATTGGGTGGCCGGGTGGGTCACTCTATATAATTATGACGAGTCAATAGTTTGTACTGGAGTGGCCCACCTACCTGGAAATTGGATCACAATCTTTTCTTGTGACTAAATGACTTCTGACGTCCGCAGAGAGGTTAAATTATCAATTTCTTAATAACGAACACATGGCTGGGTAGATGGGTCACTCTATAGCATGATCATAAGTCAGTAGCTTAGATTGGAGTGGCCCACTTACTCACCCAAGTGTTGATTAACATGAAGTTGGATCACGACTTTTTTTGTGACTAAAAGACTTTTGATTTTCGCAGATATGTTAAACTATCAACTTTTTTATAACAAACACTTAGGTGGGTGGGTGGGCCATTCCATAGCTTGATGAAGAGTCAATAGTTTGTACTAGAGTGGCCCACCCACCCACCCAAGTGTTGGTTATCAAGAAGTTGGATCACAACCTTCTCATGTGACCAAATAATTTTTGATGTTTGCAGAGAAGTCAAACTATCAATTTTTTTGATAACGAACACTTAGGTGAGAGAATGTATGGTATGATGACGAGTCAATAGTTTGGATTGGAATGGCTCACCCTATTTAACAAAAAATTTGAGCACGACCTTCTTTTATTACAAAATAATTTCTGACATGAAATGTGATGTTCAAACTGCTTAATAGTAATTATGATTTGGAGTTATCTACCCACTCACCCACTTAAGTGTTGCTCTTCAAGAGATTAGATTCATCATCAACTTTTCTATAAAGATTTCTGAAAAAATTTCTTCTTAGGAACTTTTTAGTTTAAACTACTCGATAATCATTATGATTTAAAGCGATCCAACCAAGTGTTGGTTATGAAGAAATTAAATATTACCTCCTTCTACTCTAATTAAACAATTGCAGACAAGCTCAACTCCCAGTTCTTTGATAATAAAAATTTGGGCGGATGGTTGGGCACTCCAGTTTAAACTACGCGCTGGTAATTATGATCTAAAGTTTTGAGGAACCTAACCGCAAAAGTGTTAGTCATCAAAAAAATAAATTCATCATTTTCTTCTCTAACACATACAAAGAAGAGAAACATTTAGTTTGATTGGGTGAGTGAGTGAGGATTCTAGTTTGAACACGGTGAGATAGCTCAGTTATAGAGCGTTAGCGTAGCACGCTGACAGTCCGGGGTTTGACCCCCGAAATATGACTGATACAAAAACTTGCTCTTTATTTACCGCGGTGATTCGGAAGTCACCAAATAAGTCGCAAGATTTCTGTAAAAAGCTGTAAAACTCACAATAAAGATAAAAATTACACCTGCCCACCCAAGTGTTGGTCATTAAAAGATTGATTATTACTTCTTCCTTCTTGGATAACAAAACATCCAATGCTTTCTAAAAAAAAGAAACTAAATTTTTTTTAAACAAACTTTTGGGCGTGTGGATGGATTATCATCATCATCATGATCTAGAGTAACCCACCCAACTACTGGCCATTAAGAGATAGTGTATCACTTTCTTTTTCTTGGACAAAACAACTTCTAACGCTTTTAAAGAGAAAAGAAATTTCAAATTCTTGATAACAAATTTTTGAGTGGGTGGTTGGGCATTCCAGTTCAAACTACGTTTTGATAATCATAATCTGGAGTGATCAAAACATTGAATATTACTTCCTCCTTTTTGGATAAAGCTACTTCTATTGCTTGCAAAGAAGAGAACTATCAGGTATTGTTAACAAACTCGTGATAATCATGATTAAAAATGTCCTACCTACCTACTTTGGTATTGGTTATCAACAGATTAGATTCATTTTTTCTCTAACTTGGAGACTTCTAACACTTGCAGAAAGGAAAAACTTTAAATTTTTACTTAACCGCCCAAGTGTTAGTCATCAAAATATTCTAACGATTGCAAAGAGGAGAAATTTCTATTTTTTTTTTCAAAACATCTTGGGTGGGTAGGCACTTCAGTTTAAACTACTCGATAATCATTATGATTCAGAGCGATCCAACCAAGTGTTGGTCATGAAGAAATTGAATATTACTTCTTTCTACTCTAATTTAACAATTGCAAACAAGCTCAACTCCCAGTTCTTTGATAATAAAGATTTGGGCGGATGGTTGGGCACTCCAGTTTAAACTACGCGCTGGTAATTATGATCTAAAATTTTGAGAAACCTAACCGCAACTTCTATTGCTTGCAAAGAAGAGAAACTATCAGGATTTGTTAACAAACTTGTGATAATCATGATTAAAAATGTCCTACCTACCCACTTTGGTATTGGTTTTCAACAGATTAGATTCATTTCTTCTCTAACTTGGAGACTTCTAACACTTGCAGAAAGGAAAAACTTTAAATTTTTACTTAACCGCCCAAGTGTTGGTCATCAAAAGATTCTAACGATTGCAAAGAGGAGAAATTTCAATATTTTTTTTGAAAACATCTTCTTTGTAATAATGATCTGAAGTGACACACCTACCCGTTCTAGTTTGTCATCAAAAGTTTGGATATTACCTCCTCCTTTTTGGACAAAGAGACTTCTATCGTTTGCAAACAGGGTAAATTTTTAATTTGTTGATAACAAACTTTTGAACGGGTAGGTGAGCATCTTAGTTTAAACTACTTAATGGTAATTATGATCTGGAGTGAGTGGGTGGTATTGATCATTAAAATATTGTATATCACCTCTTTTTTCTTAGACAAAGAAACATCCAACGCTTGCAAACAGGAGAAATTTCAAATTTTTGTATACAAAATTTTTGAGTGGGTACGTTTGCATAAATTGCATAAATATTAATACGCCCAATTTTACATAACTTTAATTTTGATGACTTTATGTGAGTGCAAGAGAAAAACTATACATTTTTTTTTAAACTGTATAACTTTTAAACCACTTATTGGATTTCAGTACAATTTAACACTAATATACTATATTACCATTAATACCAACTGCATAAATTGCGTAAATATTGATAAGCCCAATTTTACATCATTTTGATTTTGCTACTTTTATTTGAGTGCATGAAGAAATTTATAAAATGATTTAAAATTGTTTAACTATTTAAGCACTCATTGGATTCCAGTGCAATTTTGTACCAATATAGTTCATTACCATTTACACTAACTGCATAAATTGCATAAATATTGATACGCGCAATTTTTTATAACCTCAATTCTGATGACTTTATATGAGTACAAGAAGAAATTTATAGAACTATTTAAAATTGTATAACTTTTTAACCACTTATTGGATTTTAATGCAATTTAGTACCAATATACTACATTACCATTAATACTATGTTGCATAAATTGCATAAATATTGATACGCTCAATTTCACATAATTTTAATTCTGATTACTTTAATTGAGTGCATGAAAAAGCTCAAAAAATTATTTAAAATTCTTTAACTCTTTTACGTTCCATTGGATTTTAGTGCAATTTAGTACCAATATACTACATTACCATAGTTACCAACTGCATAATTCGCAAAAATATTGATACGCTCCATTTTACATAATTTTAATTCTGATGACTTTATGTGAGTGCAAGAAGAATTTACTAAAATTATTTAAAATTCTATAACTTTTTAACTACCTATTAGATTTTAGTGCAATGTAGTACCAGTATACTAAATTACTAATAATACCAACTGCATAAATTGCATAAATATTAATACGCCCAATTGTACATAACTTCAATTTTGATGACTTTATTTAAGTACAAGAAGAAATTTATTAAATTACTTAAAACAGTATAACTCTTTAAACACTTAATGAACTTTAGTTCAATTTAGTACCTATATATTACATTACTTATAATACTAACTGCATAAATTGCATAAATATTGATACGGTCAATTTTACATAATTTTATTTTTGATGACTTTATGTGAGTGCTAGAAGAAATTTATAAATTTATTTAAAATTGTATAACTCTTAAACCACTTATTGGATTTTAGTGCAATTCAGTACCAATATACTACATTACCATTAACACCAACTAAATAAATTGCATAAATATTGATACGTCTTGTTTTGCATAATCTTAATGTTGGTTGATGATTTTAATTGATTGTATGAAGAAGCTCATAAGATTATTTAAAATTGTATAACTCCTTAACGGTTTATTGGATTTGCATGTAAATTAATATCAAAATTTTACATTACCTTTAGTAATAACTGCATAAATTGCATAAATATTGATAGGCTCAATTTTACATAATTTTAATATTAATGACTTTATTAGATTGCATCGAAAAGCTTATAAGATTATTTAAAATTGTATAACTCTCTAACGGTTTATTGGATTTTGATGAAGTTTAGTACTAATATACTACATTACCATTGCTATCAATTGCATAAATTGCATAAACATAGTTACGTCCAGTTTAACATAATTTTAATGTTAATGACTTTATTGGATTGCAAGGTGAAGCTCATAAGATTATTTAAAATTGTATAACTTTCTAACGGTTCATTGGATTTTGATGTAAATTAATACTTGTACACTACATTGCCATAAGTAGCAATTGCATAAATTGCATAAATATTGATACGTTCAATTTTACATAATTTTAATGTTAATGACTTTATTAGATTGCAAGAAAGAGCTCATAAGATTATTTAAATTTAAATAACTCTCTAACGGTATATTGGATTTTGATGTACTTTAGTACTAATATACTTCATTACAATTGCTAATAATTGCATAAATTGCATAAACATTGATACGTTCAATTTTACATAATTTTAATGTTAATGACTTTATTAGATTGCAAGAAAAAGCTCATCCAGATTTTTGAAAATTGTATAATTCCTTAACGGTTTATTAGATTTGTATGTAAATTAAAATCAATAAACTACATTACTATAAGTATGAACTGCATAATTTGCATAATAATGCATTTGTCCAATTTTAAAGAATTTTAGTGTTGATGACTTAAATTGATTGCAAGAAAAAGCTCATAAGATTATTAAAAATTGTATAACTTTCTAACGGTTTATTGGATTTTGATGTAAATTAATACTTGTACACTACATTGCCATAAGTATCAATTGCATAAATTGCATAAATATTGATACGCTCAATTTTACATAATTTTAAAATTGACGACTTTATTTGATTGCAAGGAATTAGTACCAATATACTAAATTACTATTAGTATCTACTGCATAAATTGCATATATATTGATACGCCCAATTTTACATAATTTTATTGTTGATGACTTTATTTGGTAGAAAGAAGAAGTTCATAAAATTATTAAAAATTGTATGACTTTTTAACGGTTCATTGGATTTAGATGTAAATTAGTACTATTATACTACATTACCTTTAATATCAACTTTATAATTTGCATAAATATTGATACGCTCAATTTTACATAATTTTAATGTTGGTAACTTTATTTGATTGCAAGAAGAAGCTTTTAAGATTATTTAAAATTGTATAACTTTCTAACGGTTCATTGGATTTGTATGTAAATTAATACCAACATACTACATTACTATTAGTATGAACTGCATAATTTGCATAAATATGGATTTGCTCAGTTTTACAGAATTTTTATATTTAATTAATAACTTAAATTGATTGCAAAAAGAAGCTCATAAGATTATTAAAAATTGTTTAACTTTCTAAAGGTTCATTGGATTTTAATGTAAATTAGTACTTCTACAATACATTACCATTAGAATCAATTGCATAAATTGCATAAATTTTGATACGCCCAATTTTACATAATTTTAAAGTTGATGACTTTATTTGATTGTAAAAAACCCATAAGATTATTTGAAGTTGTATAATTTTCTAACGGTTTATTAGATTTTGATGTAAACTAGTACCAGTACACTACATTACCATTAGTATTAATTGCATATATTGCATAAATTTTGATACGCCCAATCTTGCATAATCCTAATGTTGATGATTTAATTTGATTGCAAGAAGAAGCTCATAAGATTATTTAAATTTGTATAACTCTCTAACGGTTTATTGGATTTTGATAATAATTTGTACTAATACATTACATTATTATTAGTATCAAATGCAAATATTGCATAAATATTGATACGATCAATTTTACATAATTTTAATGTTGATGACATTATTTGATTACAAGAAGAAGCTCATAAGATTATTTAAATTTTTAAAACTCTCTAACGGTTTATTGGATTCTGATGTAATTTAGTAATAATATACTACATTACTATTAGTATCAACTGCCTAAATTGCATAAACATTGAATCGCCCAATTTTACATAATTTTAATTTTTATGACTTTATTTGATTGCAAGAAGAAGCTCATAAGATTATTTAAATTTGTACAATTCTCTAACGGCTCATTGGATTTTGATGTATATTAGTACCATTACATTACATTATTTTAAGTATTAAATGCATAAATTGCATAAATATTGATACGCTCAATTTTACATAATTTTAATATTGATGACTTTATTTGATTACAAGAAGAAGCTCATAAGATTATTTAAAATTGTATAACTCCTTAACGGTTTATTGGATTTGCATGTTAATTAATATCAAAATTCTACATTACCTTTAGTAATAACTGCATAAATTGCATAAATATTGATAAGCTCAATTTTACATAATTTCAATGTCAATGACTTTATTTGATTGCAAGAAGAAGCTCATAAGATTATTTAAATTTGTATAACTCTCCAACGGTTCATTGGATTTTAATGTAAATTAGTACCATTACACTACATTATTATTAGTAATTATTGTATAAACTGCGTAAATATTGATACGCCCAATTTTACATAATTTCAATGTTGATGATTTTATTTGATTGCAAGGAGAAGCTCATAAAAATATTTAAAAGTGTATACTCTAACGGTTTATTAGATTTTGATCTAAATTAGTACCAGAACACTACATTACCATTAGTATTAATTGCATATATTGCATAAATATTGCCCAATTTTGCATAATCCTAATGTTGATGATTTTATTTGATTGCAAGAAGAAGCTTATAAGATTATTTAAAATTTAATAATTCTCTAACGATTCAATAGATTTTGATGTAAATTAGTTCCAATATAGTACATTACCATTAGTATTAACTGCATAAATTGCATAAATTTTGCAAATAGAAGAATACTTATTTAGCATTTTAAAGAGTTAAAAAATGAAAAACGCAAAGCACTGGACCAAAGGTATTGACCTAAAAAGTTACAAAAAAATTACCAAATACGGAACGTTACAAAAAAAAAATGTCTGAATAAAGTAAGAACGACAAAGTTAAAGATGGGCAACAGGAAAGAGAAATTGACGTAAGTGTAATAAAGTACACAGAGAGACAGAAGAAATCAGACAAAATGACCAACAAGCTTAGAAAAAGTATAAACACAAAGGAAATAGCAATAACAGTTAGAAAGCTTATTAAAACAAAGAACGGAGTCGTAAATCTTGTGAGAAATAGCCGAGAAGAAACCTAAAGGGTTAAAAACAAGACAAAGGCAACAATGGAACGGAAGGTCAAAGTAAGTAAACAAGCAAACACCAAGCATGAGTATAAAAATAAAAAAAATAAAAAACAGAAGTTGAATAGCATATCCAAAGAAATAAATACATTACATAATTCAGAGGTAAAAAAACAGACGCCACCAGTCTACGGAAAGAATGGTTGAGAAAATAATCCTTAAGAGGTGCGTTTTAGTTTGAGCAGTTACAGGCGGAATGCAAGGATATTGTACAAGATAAGAAAAGATGCCTAAAATGCCAAAGGTTGGACACAAAATTTACATAAAATTCGAAAAGAAAAACCACGTGATGAAATCAAAAGGGTACATCAAAACTATAAGAAGAAGAAAGGAAAAAGAAAAATTAAAAAAAAAAACAGCAAAGAAAAGAAAAAAAAATGACAATAAGCAAATCGACTGCTACACCAAGGGTCATAGGTCCAAATTCTCTATCTATAGGGTGGGTTTTTTAAGTCAAGAGAAATTGTATTGTGAAGAATACGCTTTCTGTTGTCTTGATATTTGTTAAAGAAATCAATCATTTAGATTGGAATTTTTAAGTTTGCGTCAAGATGTAGTAGTCTTAACTTCTGGCATTAGTGATTAGCTTTGGCAGTAGAAATATGGTAAAAAAAATATTAATAAACAAACTAACTATGACATTTATACAAAAAGAAGGACTATAAATCGCGAGTTTAAAAAACAAATTAAAAAAATTTAATAGGAATATATAGAAAAAAAAGTGAAGGGGAACGAGTGCCATATAACTCCAAACGGATGATAATCGAGTATAAAAAGTACTTAGAAAACCTCTAGCAGGCATTAACAACCGGCACAACGGTCATATCCGGCGATTTTAAGACAAACTTGGCAAATTGGAAATCCAAAAAGGAAAGCACGCAGAAAAAGTATCGGAATCCTTAGCGACCAAACAACTGTTAGTCTACAATAAAGGAAAAAAACTCACATTCACACAAAGAGAACAGAAATTGATAATTAACGTGAGATTATCAGCAAACAGGATCAAAATTAAGAAATGGAAAGTATTAAATGAAGAAACAATGAACTACTGCCATTATATCTATTATAGAAAGTGTTAAACAAACGTACAAAAAGACAGAAACAAACAGAGGAAAATGTTAAAAATTGAAAGAAGCGATGGCAGACACTGATATTATGTAGGTCATAAAAGAGGCATGTAAACAGGCCGAGAAGTAATCTCAATAGACAAATGAAGAGATAAACAGAGTAAAAGAAGAATACAAGGAAAAAAAAAAGAAATACTATTAAATGGAACTAATTGGTAGAAGACATAACGACGTATGAACAAAGAAAAAAATAAAGCCAAAACTACTAAAATTGATTAAAGAAGCCAAGAGAAAAACAAGCGAAGCTTTATTAATAAAACATAATGAAGAGGACAGTGAAGATATACATTAACATACATAACCCTAAGAGATGGCAAATTTTTGGACGAATGGAAAAAGTAAAACTAATTCATGAAACTATTTGATCATGGACAAGAAATTTTTAACGCATGCAAAACAAACAATTTTCAATTTCTTTATAACAAACTCTTGGGCGGGTACTTGATGGCAATCATTATGTTGAGGAACCCACCCAATTGCACAAGTGTTGGTTATCATAAAACTGGATATTAAATACTTTTTCTCTAACTAAGAGACTTTTTAACATTTGCAAATTTTTAAATTCTTGTTAACCAACTATTGGGTGGATGAGTGGGCATTTTAGTTTAAATTGGTTGATGATAATCATAATTTTAAGTAAACCTTCTACTTGCTCAAATGCCAGTAACCTAAAAATTGAATATAATCGCTTTTTTTTTTGAAAAAACTTTTTTATGCTTACTAAGAAAAAAAATTGCCAATTTCTGGATAAAAAACTTTTGGGTGGATTTTAAACTTGACCTAACCTAACCTAACCTAACCACCCATGTGTTGGTCACGCAACGATTGTATATTACTTGACCTAACCTAACCTAACCTAACCTAACCTAACCTAACCACCCACCCAAGTGTTGGTCACGCAACGATTGTATATTACTTCTTTTTTTTTGAACAAACACTTTTAACGCATGCAAATAAGAGTAACTTTCATTTTTTTATAACAAACTCTTAAGCGAGTAGATGTACATTTCAGTTTAAACTACTCGATGGTAATCATGATTTAGAGAAACCCACCCGCCCGCGTTAGTGATGATCATCAAAAAATTTGATATCACCTACCTCTGACTAAAGAAGTTTTTTACATTTGCAATGAAGAAAACCTTCTAATTTTTAATTGGTGGTTTAAAATAATTGTAACTCCATGGGGCTTCTGTTACAAGTTCGTAAATCATTTATTCAAATTTATCCTTCACTATCAAGCAAAGAGACCTTTAACATTTGCAAAGAGAAAAAACTTCCAACTTTTTGTCAATAAAAAACTCGTATGGGTGGATTGGAATTCCAGTTCAAATTACTTGATCTGGAATGACCCACCCATTCACCTAAGTGTTGGTCTTTAACAGATTAAATTCATCATATTATCCTTTAAAAAACTTATGACGCTTGCAAAAAACTTTTAAATGTTTAACAAACTTTTGTGTAGATGGGCCACTCCAGTTCAATCATTTTTATTCTTACATACTATCACAGCATCGTCAGCATACAGCAGAATTCTTATATTTACATTATCCATCTGTACACTGTTAACGTCTTCACATGCATTCCTATG
This sequence comes from Tachinus rufipes, assembly GCA_963932245.1. Classification (NCBI taxonomy): domain Eukaryota; kingdom Metazoa; phylum Arthropoda; class Insecta; order Coleoptera; family Staphylinidae; genus Tachinus; species Tachinus rufipes. Next base: position 7,017,159 of record OZ010744.1, read on the forward strand.
CAAATGCTTTAAAACTAATATAAAATTAATTTGGCCTATTAGTTGGTTTCTATTGAGCAAAATGAGCTTGCAGTTAAAAGAGATTTATGATGTACATCATGAACTAATATTTTCAACCACAATTTGCAGTTAACTACTAAACGTCAAGAGCCATTAACACCTGACTCTGTGACCTAGTTTTTAAATATTATTGTTCTGTTATTTTTTTTAGCAATAATTCACCAAACAAATAAAAATATTTTATTTGTATATTTGAATAAAATTATGAAATATTATATCAATTTATTTATTTCCTGTTTGAAAAAAAAAATACATTTTTACTCAAGAAGAGTGATGTATATCTACTTGTATCTGTCTGTGAAGGACGGTCCCTTCTTTCAACAATATAGTCGCCCTTCGATCTTCCCGATTGTCCTTGGTCTATTGTGCGATTTTAGATCATAATTCACTCAACAATAGATTGGCTTGTTATGCCCCAAAGCCCAGGGCACAATGTGATCGAAACCACATTCCTTTTTACGCCCCCACTTTCTATACACATACACACACAACTAAGGACAGTACGTGATGAAAAAGTGGAGAGATAATTTATATAGTGCTGAGGAAATGAAGAGAAAAATAATTAAATGATCAATTTATATTCAAAAATATATAATAAACATTAATTCAGTCGAGCAGTTACAATAACAATAAATAAATAATTTTTTTATTTAATTCTTTGTGTTGCCTCATAATTGCTGCAAAAGTTGCGATATTTATTTATTTTTGTTTACAACAAGAAAAGTTTCCTTTTGTCTGGACGCAAAGAAAACAATTAATTTTTTATGTTTCCAAATAAATTTCAGATTGTTTAGGAAGGATGGAGACAATGTTTCTCTCGTTTTGTTTTTTATGGAATTTGCTATAATAAAGGGTTTGAATTTCGTTGTGTAACAATTAGAAACAACTATAATTAGCCATTGTAAATAAATCTGCGTCCAGACATTTTAGATCGCCTGTTAATTTATTGCCTAATTAAGAACTTTCGCGACTTAATCGGTGGGGGGATTTTTCCTGCTGCGAACGAACGAAAAATAAATGTGCGTGATTTAATTAAATCGTTCGTCGAAATAGAGAAAAAATAACATTGAAGCAATTAAATGGATATTTCCACAACGGAATTGAAATTCCAGTTAGATAGTAAACAAATTAGTTTTTTTTTTTCTTTTCTTTTGAGGCCTGTTTTTATTGTTTTATGGTGGAAATTTTTTATTAAGTAAATACTGTAAAAATTACAAAATATAGTATTGTGTACAGGCTGAGTATTAATTATCAAGAGAATGTTAGAGATGAGTAAAAAGTACTTTTTGAAAACTTTAAAATTATGACTTAAATTTGGAATTTTTTGTTTTAACTTTTTAGCAAATAGTATTAATTGTAACTAATTATATTTTAGTATTATTGAAACTAAAGTAGCTGGCTTATTTTTCCTAATAAATGATGTTTACATCCATTTTATAGATTATTTTCAAAATGATAAATGCGCCACTAATACACTATTAACGATTATAAATACCATAAAATTTGCATCCAAAAACATCCTTCCTTTTAGTATAAAAAAATAAATAAAATAATTTTATTAATGATGCCGTCCATCCCATTCATCAATCCGCATTGGCCTATGTTTATACTCACCTGTCTAATATTTCTCAGCCACAAATTCCCAAACATTAATATTTATTAAATGAATTATGAATGGCCCAACTATTTATTTGGTACACGCAACCAATTTTATTTTAAATATTTTAGTAAATTTATGAAGAGATGTTGATGGGACTACATCACACGCGCATCTGATATTTTTAAAACCACACTTCTAATTATAGTTTAGGCTAATTATACGTTTTTTAAAGATATGCGAGAGTTATTATCTTTAAACGAGAGTTTTATAATTCTAAACATTGTTAGGTTTCAATATGTTTTAAATATTATTTTGAAAATGTAAAAATTTTAATTAGTTTTATTATTATAATTATGTTTATATGATTAACTAATACTAATTTTTTTCAATTCAGATGAGCTGATTGAAGCCTCCGTCGGAAGTTTTCGAGGTGAGTTTATTTTGCCTTCCACGACCTGGTTATTGAAATAATAAAGAAATGTGTGTGCTATTTTTAAACGCATAACAATAACATTGTTATCCAGCACAAAAAATATGATTTAAATAATATTGGCTCAACACCTATCTATGTGTTTACAAAATCTTTTCAGTATAACAATAAGTCTTAACAAAAGTTATTTTTATATTAATTTTGGGTTAATTTTTATGTTTTAAGTAAATGTCGAGTGTAAACATATTTTTTTAAATCTAGAAAAAAATTAAATTTGTTTAAAATCCATTTGTTCAACTTTTGTGCAGAAGTATGCAAACAAATTGAAAATTAATTACAATAATAAAAATACATTATTAGCAAGTAATTTAGATAAAATAATTTTTTTTATTTTCTCAGTTCCTTGTTTTAATCTTTTCTTCTTCATTTATTGCAGAATCTCTTAACTTTCCATTAATTTTATCATTGTGGGTACCAATCTTTTTGTTTGCTCTCAGTTTTAAAATATTAAGGTTTCCTATTGAGTTATATCTAATTGGAGGTTTCACTAGCAAGTTCATTTTTTGAAACGGGATTAAGTTTGGGTCTTCTTCATAATTAGTGTCTGTTAAAAATGAGTTTTTACAACACTATTTGATAATATTAACTATTTTTTATGTTTTAAACATGTTCACTGCTTATAAACAACATTTTAAAAAAAGTTTTTAAAGTTTTCTTTTTGTTTTCTAAAGATTATTCATGATTTTAGAATTTGTATAGGTTTTTTTTAAATTTTTTTTAATGCTTAATTTATAATGTAATTTAAAAAAAAAAATTTAAAATTTTAAAAAATTTGAACTTTTATTTTTGTTTTAAAAAAAATTCAGAACATAGTGAAGTTCTTAGAACATGTTTACTATTATTTAGTACTTTTAGAGCATTATTAACTTTTATTAACATCTTAAAAGTGTCTTTTTATTATTTTTGTTCAGTTTTCTGTGCATTCTTTAAGACAGTTTCTGATTTTAAAGAACATTGTAAAGCTTTTGAAATAATTTGAATGCTTTTTGAAATTTTCTTTTAACTTTCTAAACGTTCTCAAAAATTTTATTATTTTTTCAGATTCTTTAGAACATTTTGGCTGCTTTTTTTCTAGTTTTTGAAAATTTTTATTTTAATTTTAAAATTTGTAGAAATTTTCTAGAAAATGATGAAAGTTTTTAGAATATTTATTGATTTATAGAGCTTTGAAAATGTAATTTAACTTTTTTTAAGTTTTTTAAACATTCTTTTTGAAACTTTTTGAATATTTTTAAATTTACATTCTAAAATTTTTGAACATTTTTTTTTTTAATTTTTAGTATATGTGGATATTTTTGAGAACATGATAAATGTTCATTGCTTTTCAGAGCTTTGTAAATCATTATTCAACCTTAATTAACATCTTGAAAGTAAGATTTTGCAACTTTGTTTTAGTTTTTTACATTTTATAACTTAAATAAAAAATTTAAAACAAATCAAGTTTTTAAAACAATTTGACTTTTTTTTTTGGTTTTTTAAACTTTTTTTTTTAACATTTTAAACTTATAAAAATTATCTAGAATATATCAAAGCTTTTGGAATATGTTTACAACTACTACTATAGTTTTGAAAACATTATTTAATCTTTACCAACATTTTAAAAGTAAGTTTTTACAACTTTCTTTTAATTTTTTTAACATTTTTTTTTTTTTTTTTTTTTTGAGATATTTTAGAACATCTCAAAGCTAGCTTTTGCTGTTTTTTTAAAGATTTTTTTAAATTTTAGAATTTGTAGTGGTTTCCCAGAACACAACAAAGCTTTCAAAAGATATTTGCTCTCTTAAAGCTTTAAATTTCATAATTTTCTGTCAGTTTTCTAAACATTTTCTAAGATTTTTTTGAGGTATTCTTAAACATTTAAAAACTTTAAAAACATTTTATTTGATTTTTAGAGTTTTGAGTAGTATTTTATAGATTTTTAGAGATTTTTCTGATTATGGTAAAGCTTTTGGAACATTTTTTTTACTGTTTTTTAGAGTTTTTTTGCACAATATTCAATATTTTTTAGAGATTTTACAACTTTTTTCTAATTTTTCAAACATTTTGAAATTTTTCAAAAATTTCCTGAAAGGTATCAAAGCTTTTAAAACATTTGGGCTACTCTTCAGGGGTTTTATAACTTTTTCACATTTTAGAACTTATAACGATTTTGAAGAATATTTTAAATCTTTTGAAATATGTTTACTACTTTTAAGAGTCTTGAAAACATTATTTAATCTTTAATAAATTTTTTAACATAAGTTTTTCAAACTTTTTTTTAGTATTTTAAATTTTTTTGAAGATTTTTCAGAACATCTTAAAGCTAAAGATTTTTTATATTTTAGAATTTTTAGTGCTTTTTGAGAACACAACAAAGCTTTTAGAACATGTTTACTGTCTCTTAGAGCTTTAAGAATACTCTTAAAATTCATCAACATTTCAAAAGTGAGTTTTTACAATTTTCTATTAGTTTTTCAAACATTTTTTAAGACTTTTCGAGGTATTTCTAAACATTTCAAAGCTTTTAGAACATTTTATCAGTTTTTTGGAGTTTTGAACATTATTTTATAGATTTTTAAATTTTAAAAGTTTTGCTAATTTATGACAAAGCTTTTGGAACATTTATTGCTACTTAAAGTTTTGTGGACAGTATTCAATCTTTATAAGATTTTGCAGAACAATTTTGACTACCTTTCTGACTTTGAGAAGTTCTTTTTAGTAAGGTTTTGTGAACTTTTTGAGTTTTTAAACTATTTTGTTTGCCCAACAGAGCTTTGAGCATCATATTTTTGGTTTAAGTTTTTAGTAAAACGTTTGGAACATGTTTACTGCATCTTAGAAATTTGAGAACATTTTTAAATTTTTATAAACATCTTAAAATTGAGGTTTTGAAACTTTATAGGATTTTGAAGAAAATTTTAAAGCTTTTAAAACGTTTTATCTGCCTATTGGAGCTTTGAGCACCATATTCTAGATTTTAATTTTTTTTCTGTAATTTTTATGTTTATTGTCTTTTAGAGCTTTGAGAACAATAATAAACTATTATCAACATCTTGAAAGTGAGATTTTGAAATTTTATAAAATTTACAGAATATTTTAAAAATTTTGACTGCCTTTGAGATTTTTTTTAAGTTTTTAAACGTTTTTTTATATTTTAGATTTTGTGGAAATTTTTTGCATTACGGAATTTTTGGAACATGTTTACTGATTTTTAGAGCTTTGAGAATATTATTCAATTTTTATAAACATTTTGAAAGTAAGATTTTGTAATTTTTTTGCAACATTTATCTGCTGTTTGGAGCTTTGGGTACCATATTCTAAATTTTGAACTTTTTTTTTTTAAATGTTTAGAGAATTTTTAGTTACAAGTTTACAGTCTTTTAGAACTTTGAAAACATTATTAAATCTTTATCAACATTTTAAAAGTGAGATTTTGCAGAATATTTTGAAGTTATTAGATCATTTTGACTGCTTCGTAGGTTTTGAAAAGTTTTTTTAGTTATCTAAACGTTTTTTTTTATATTTTAGATTGTGTTGAGATTTTTAGAACATGGAAAACTTTTGGAACATGTTTACTACTTTCTAAAATGAGTTTTTACAACCATTTTTGATTTTTTTAACTATTTTAACATGTTCACTGCCTTTAAAAGCGTTGAGAAAATTATTCAACTTTGATCAACATCTTAAAAAGCAGTTTTTACAGTTTTCGTTTTGTATTCTAAATATTAGTCATGATTTTTGAATTTGTAGAGATTTTTTGATCAGTTGATAATGTTTTTGGAACAGTTTGACTGTTTTTTGGAGCCTTTTTTTTTTTTTTAAATTTTTTTTTTTTTGTAATTTTCCAAAACGTTTCAAAGCTTTCACATGTTTCAGTTTTAAAACTTGAAGAAAGTTTTCCAAAACATGTTTACTATTGTTTAGGGCTTTAAAAACATTATTAACTTTTATTAACATCTTAAAAGTGTGTTTTATTATTTTATTCTAGTTTTCTAAACATTTTGAGATTTTTCAGAAAATTTTAAAATTTAAAAAACTATTTGGCTGTTTTTTTTCTAGTTTTTGAACGCTTTTTTTTTAATTTTAGAAATTGTAGAAACTTAAGAAACATGATGGAAGTTTTTTGAATATTTACTGTTTTATAAAACTTTTATTAACATTTTAAACTCTTTTATTTCATATGAGTTTGAAAAAAAAATTTAAATTTTTTAATTATTTTTAAAACATTTTTTTTTATCATAAACATTTTAGTGTATGTGGATTCTATAGAGAACATGATAAATTTTTGGAAAAAGTTTAGAGCTTTGAAAAACATGATTCAACTTTAATTAACATCATGAAAGTAAGATTTGCAATTTTTTTAAAGTTTTTTAAATATTTTAAAACTTTTAAAAAAATTCCAAAACGTATCGAGCTTTTAGAACTGTTTTTTTTAAATTTAAACAAATTTTTACATTTTAGAATTTATGGCAATTTCCCAGAACATGTCAAAACTTTTAGAATATATTCACTACTTTTTAGAGCTTTGATAACATTATTTAATATTTTAAAAATAACTTTTTTTTTTGAGATTTTTCAGAACATTTCAATCTTTGCTGGTTAGTTAAAGCTTTTTTATATTTTAGAGTGGTTTTCCAAAACACAACAAAGCTTTTAGAACATGCATGCTTTTAGAGCTTTAAGAATACTTTTTAACTTTTATCAACATTTTAAAAGTGAGTTTTAACAATTTTCTTTTAATTTTTTTGTAATTTATTAAGATTATTTTGAGGTATTTTTAAACATTTCATAGCTAGAAATTTTATCAGTTTTTTTGGAGTTTTGAGCGTGATTTTATACATTTTTTTATTTCAAAGTTTTTAAAGATTTTCCAGGCAAAGCTTTGGAACATTTACTGCTTCTTAAAGTTTTGAGCACAATATTCAATCTGTATCAACATCTTGAAAGTAAGATTTTGGAATTTTATAAGATTTGACAGAACAATTTAAAATTTTTAAAACATTTTGACTACCTCTCTGGCTTTGAAATTTTTTTTTAGTTTTCTAAAAGTTTTTTTTATTATTTAGATTTTCTTAATCAACAGTAAAATTTTGAAAACTTTTTGAGATTTTCAAAACATTTCAAAATTTTCAGAACATTTTATTTGCGTTTTGGAGCTTTAAGCAAGTTTTTTTCAGTTTATAGTGAAGCTTTTGGAACATGTTTACTGTCTCTTAAAGCTTTAAAAGTATTATTAACATTTTGAAATAGAGATTTTGGAGATTTTAAAACAGTTTGACTGCTTCATAAACTTTGATAAGTTTTTTTTTTAAATTTCTAAGTGTTTTTTCACATTTTAGAGCTTTAAGAATGTTATTCAATTTTTATCAACATTTGAAATGCAAGATTTTGAAAACTTTTAAATATTGTCCAGAACATTTGATCTGCTTATTGGATTTTTAAGCACCATATTTTAGATTTTTAAATTTTTAAAAAATTTCCAGATTGTAGTAAAGCTTTTGAAGCATGTTAACTTTCTTTTAGAGCTTTGAGAATATTATTAAATCATTATAAACATCTTGAAAGTGTGATTTTAGAACTTTATAGAACTTTGCATAACATTTTAAAACTTTCAAACATTTTGATTGTTTCTTAGGCTTCTTCTCAAGTTTTTGTTAGTTTCTTAAACGTTTTTTATTTAAATTTTAGATTGTGTTAAGATTCTTCATAGCATGATGCTTTTGGAACATGTTTACTGCTTTTTAGAGCTTTGAGAATTTTATTAAATTTTTATCAACAGTTTTTAAACTATTGTATTTGCCCATTGGAACTTTAAGCACTATATTCTAGATTTTGATTTTCTTTTTATATTTTAATTTTTTTTAGAGATTTCCAGATTGCAGTAATGCTTTTGAAACTTGTTTTATTTTTTTTAGAGGTTTGAGAATATTATTAAATCTTTATCAACATCTTGAAAGTGAGACTTTGGAATTTTAAAAACATTTTGACTGCCTTTTAGACTTTAACAAGATATTTTTTAAATTTTCTAAACGTTTTTTTATATTTTAGATGTGGAAATTGTTTAAAACATAGCATAGCTTTTGGAACATGTCTACTGCTTTTTAGAGCTTTAAGAAAGATATTCAATCTTTATCAACATTTGGAAACTAATATTTTGAGAACTTTTTGATATTGTCCAGAACATTTTTGAGTTGTCAAAACATTTTGAAGCTTTGAGCGCCATATTCTAGATTTTAATTTTCTATTTATGATTTAATTTTTTTTTAAATTTTTCAGATTGTGGTAAAGCTTTTGCAACATGTTTACTTTGACTTAGAGCTTTAAGAACGTTATTAAATTTTTATCAACATCTTGAAAGTAAGATTTTAGAATTTTATAAGATTTTGCAAAACATTTTAAAGCTTTTATAACATGTTGACTCCTTCTTAGGTTTTGAAAAGTTTTTTTAATTTTATAAAAACGTTTTTTAATATTTTAACTTGTATGGATATTTTTCAGAGCTTGGCGGAGCTTTTGGAACACGTTTATTGTTTTTTTAGAGCTTTGAGAATATTATTCAGTTTTTATTAACAACTGGAAAGTAAGATTTACAGAACTTTTTGAGATTTTCCAGAACATTTTTAAGTTTTAAGAACATTTTATCTGACCCTTAGTGCTTTGAGCACCATATTTTTGATTTTGTTTTTTTTATAATTTAAAGTTTTTAATGATTTTTCAGATTGTGGTGAAGCTTTTGAAACATGTTTACTGTCTTTTAGAGCTTTGTGAACATTATTAAATTATTATCAACATTTTTAAAGTGAGATTTTGGAATTTTATTGGATTTTTCGGAACATTTTATACCTTTTTGAACATTTTAACTGTTTCTCAGACTTTAAGAAGTTATTTTTTATTAGTTTTTTAAACATATTTTAGATTTTGTGGAAATTTTTCAGAGCATGACGGAGCTTGTGGAATATGTTTACTGATTCTTAGAGAGCTTTGAAGATACTATTCTATTTTTATCAACATGAAAGTAAGATTTTAAGAACTTTTTCAAATTATTATTTTTTTTTCTTAAACATTTAAAAACTTTAAAAACATTTTATTTGTTTTTTAGAGTTTTTAATAGTATTTTATAGATTTTTATATTTGAAAATTTTTAGAGATTTTTCAGATTGTGGTAAAGTTTTTGGAACATTTTTTTACTGTTTTTTAGAGTTTTTTGCACAATATTCAATCTTTTTTTAGAGATTTTGCAACTTTTTTCTAGTTTTTCAAACATTTTGAAACATTTCAAAAATTTTCTAAAAAGTATCAAAGCTTTTGAACTTACTTTTCAGGGGTTTTATAACTTTTTTACATTTTAGAACAAATATGTCAAATCTTTTGGAATATGTTTAGAGTCTTGAAAACATTATTAAATCTTTTTTAACATAAGTTTTTTAAACTTCTTTTTAGTTTTGTAAAATTCTTAAAGATTTTTCAGAACACCTCAAAGCTAAAGATTTTAAAATTTATGGTGGTTTTCCAAAACACAACTCTTAGAGCTTTAAGATTACTCTTAACATTCATCAACATTTTAAAAGTGAGTTTTTACAATTTTCTATTAGTTTCTTAAACATTTTTTTAAATTTTTTGAAGTATTTCTAAATATGTTCTAAAGAACATTTGATCAGTTTTTTGGAGTTTTGAACATTATTTTATACATTTTTATATTTTAAATTTTTTAGAGTTTTTTTTAATTTATGACAAAGTTCTTGGAACATTTACTGCTTCTTAGAGTTTTGTGGACAGTATTCAATCTTTATAAGATTTTGCAAAACAATTTTGACTACCTTTCTGACTTTGAAAAGTTTGCTTTAGTAAAACTTTTAAAACTTTTTGAATTTTCAAACTATTTTATTTGCCCATTGGCCCTATGAGCACCATATTCTAGGTTTAAGTTTTTTGTAAAGCGTTTGGAACATGTTTACTTCACCCTAGAACTTTGAGAACATTTTTAAATTTTTATAAACATCTTAAAATTGAGATTTTGGAACTGTATAAAATTTTGCAGAATATTTTAAAGCTTTTAAAACGTTTTATCTGGCCAGTGGAGCTTTAAGCACCATATTCTAGATTTTAATTTTTTTTCTGTAAATTAAAAAAAAAAATGCAAATTGTGGTAAAGCTTTTGGAACATAATTATTGTCTCTTAGAACTTTGAGAACATTAATAAATATTTATCAACATCTTGAAAGTGAGATTTTGAAATTTTATCAAATTTACAGAATATTTTAAAAAAATTGACTGCCTTTGAGAAGTTTTTTTTAGTTTCTAAACGTTTGTTTACATTTTAGATTTTGTGGAGATTTTTCAGAGCATGGCGGAATGTTTGGAACATTAGAGCTTTGAGAATATTATTCAATTTGAAAGTAAATTTTTTTGAATTTTTTGAGATTTTTCAGAACATCAGCTGTTTGGAGCTTTGGGCACCATATTCTAAATTTTGAACTTTTTTCTTTTTCCAAATTTTTAGAGATTTTTCAGTTACAAGTTTACTGTTTCTTAGAGCTTTGAAAAGATTATTAAATCTTTATCAACATCTTAAAAGTGAGATTTTGCATAATATTTTAAAGCTTTTAGATCATTTTGAAGCAGTTTCTAAGGTTTTGAGAAGTTTTTTTAGTTTTCTAAGCGTTTTTTTTTGTGTTTTAGGTTGTGTGGAGATTTTTTAGAGCATGGAGGAACTTTTGGAACATGTTTACTACTTTTAAAAATGAGTTTTTACAACCATTTTTTAATTTTTTTAACTATTTTAACATGTCTTTAAGAGCTTTTAAAACATTTTAACTACTTCTCAGGCTTTGAGAAGTTAGTTTTGGTTTTCTAAACGTTTTTTTTTATATTTTATATTTTGTGGAGATTTTTTTAATATTGTTTAAAACAATTCAAAATGTTCATAACATTTTAATAATTAATAATTAGATCTTGATTAATTAATTTCTCATTAGTTGGCAACATTGCCATAGACGTTTTCATCGGAGTACGCTAAGTAGAGGAAGAAGTCTTCTTCATGATGCTCCTGATAGAGAGTGCTCATGGTGGCAGAAGTTGGTGGAATGACAATGTTAACAAAGAAGAAGAGAGCGTCTTCTGGTCGGAGATGAATCCTCTTTCTAATTAGGAAATAAAATTGGCCTACGGTTAAATCACTTGGTACCAGGTATTTTTTCTTATCGAGATCACCAATACGAGCTTTGGGAGCCTTCTCTACAATCACATTTGCTTTTTGGAGCTTTGAGCACTATATTCTAGATTTTTTTTTTTTTAACTTTAAGTTTTTAAAGAATGTACAGATTGCGGTTAAGCTTTTGGAACATGTTCACTGATTCTTAGAGCTTTGAGAACATTATTAAATCATTATCAACATTTTAAAAACGAGATTTTAGAATTTTCTAAAATGTTATAGAATTACTTGGAATCTTGCATGGCCATCAGCGGTCTTGTTATCTTTGCAAAGTTTGGCACGCACTCCCTAAGCCTTGTGCAGATACCCAGAAAGCTTCTTAACTGCTTTTTGGTGTTAGGTTTAAGGTAGTCCCGGATCAGTTTTGGGTATTTTTATTTCTTCTTGTTTTTAAATTGCATTGGGTAAGTTCTTGTAGCTTTTCAAGGACAAAACGTAGGTGGTCACGATGTTTGTCTTCATTGTTGGAGAATACCATAATGTCGTCTAGATATAGCAGGACTCATTTCCAACAGGGCATTTTTTACTTCAAACGGGTGGTGAAATGCCTGTGCTTCTTCTGCATAGATATCTATCTGCCAGTATCTTTAGTTTCTCCTAAATCTTTCAGAGTATCCCTGGTCTTAGGGAGCGGGGTCATCTCATCTTTGGTAGCCTTATTGAGCCACCGATAATCAATTCAAAACCGGGGTGATTCGATTCTTTTTTATGATCACCATTAGTGCGCAACAAATACTTGAACTGCGTTTGATGATGCCTGGCTTGTGCTTTTTGCTGAATACGGACGGGAACGCTTGGATAATATTCCTTGGGTGGTTGCGATGCTGGCCTTGTTGCGTGAGCTTGACCAGTGGTATTGAACATTGAGTCGGGGTTAACTTGCAGAACCTTCTTAGCGATTGGTTTAACCAAGGTTTTACCGTGTTAAGATGCGGCTGACTTTGCTGTCGATTTCGGCAATGCAAAGTAGTTGGTTAGCGGCTTTGGATACTTTGGTTGGCGTTAGGTCGTTTTTTTTTTAGTTGGTCGGTAGTGTTTTGCTTTAAACTGACCCAGCATTGTTCTGCGCAGAGGCCATTTTTTGGCGTTCAATTGCGAACTTTGCGCACGTGGTTACTTCCACTAGTTTCTCAAAGAAACCAATATATCAATCAACTGCTAGATACGAGGTTCAACCCGACAACGGTGGTCAACACATTGTTGTCTAGATTTTGAACATTTTTTTATAGTTGAAAGTTTTCAGAGATTTTCCAGATTGTGGTGAAGCTTTTGAAACATGTTTATTTTTTCTTAGAGCTTTAAGAATATTATTAAATTTTTATTAACATCTTAAAAGTGAGATTTTGAGAGCATTTAAGGTTTTAAAAAGTTTTTTATAGTTTTCTAAACGTTTTACTTCATTTTAGATGTTGTGAAGATTTTTTAGGACTTAACGGCGCTTTTAGAACATATTTACCGCTTTTTAGAGCTTTAAAAATATTATTCAGTTTTTATCAACATTTTAAAAGTATGATTTTGAAAACTTATTTAGATTTTCAAGATTATTTTATCTGCCTTTTGTAGTTTTGAGCAAAATATTCTAGATTTTGAAATGTTTTTAATAGTTTAAAGTTTTTAAAGATTTTGCAGATTGTGGTAAAGCTTTTAAAACATGTTAACCGTCTCTTAGTGCTTTGAGAACATTATTAAATCTTTATCAACATTTTAAAAATAAGATTTAGGAATTTTATAAGATTTTGCAGAATTATTCAAAGTTTTAAGAACATTTTGCTTCATTTCAGATTTTAAGAAGTTTTTTTAGTTTTCTAAACGTTTTTTTTTAACTATTTTAGATAGTGTGGAGATTTTTCAGAACATGGTGGAGCTTTTGGAACATGTTTACTACTTCTTAGAGTCTTGAAAAAAATATTCACTTTTTATCAACATCTGGAATGTAAGATTTTAAGAATTTTTTGAATTTTTTTAAAACATTTAAAGTTTTCAGAACATTTTATTTACTCATTGGAGCTTTGAGCACCGTATTCTAGATTTTTGTTTATAATTTAAAGTTTTTAGAGATTTTCTAGATTGTGGTGAAGTTTTTGTAACATGTTTACTGTCTTATAGAACTTTGAGAACATTATTAAATTTTTATCAACATTATGATAGTGAGATTTTGGATTTTTTTTTAATTTTTATCAACATTTTGAAAGTAATTTTTTAAGATTTTTTAGAATATTTCAAAGTTTTTAGAACATTTTGTCTGGTCATTTAAGTTTTGAATAGCATATTTTAGATTTTGAAGATTTTTAGATTTTTTTTAGATTGAGGTGAAGCTTTTGAAACATATTCACTGTATCTTAGATCTTTGAGAACAATTTTAAATCTTTATTAACATCATGAAAGTGGGATTTTGAATATTTATAAGATTTTGCAAAACATTTTAAAGCTTTTAGACCATTTTGACTGTTTCTCAAGTTTTGAGAATTTTTTTTTAGTTATCTAAACATTTTTTTTAAATATTTTAAATTGCGTGGAAGAAGAGCTTTTTAAATTTTTATCAATATCTTAAGATTTTCAGAAGTTTTTGTAATTTTCCAAATCATTTCAAAGTTTTTACAACATTTTATCTGCTCTTTAAAGCTTGAACACCATATTCTAAATTTTGAAGTTTTGAGATTTTCCAGATTGTGGTGAAGCTTTTGAAATGTTTACTATCTCTTAGAGCTTTGAGAAAGTTATTAAATATTTATCAATTTTTTGAAAATGGGATTTTGGAATTTTATAAGATTTTGCAGAACATTATAAGCTTTTAAAACATTTTGATTCTTTTTATAGTTAACAAAACATTATTAAATTTTTATCAAAATCTTGAAATTGAGGTTTTGCAATTTTATAAAATTTGAACTGTTTTTAAAAGGTTTTTTTAGTTTTTAAACGTTTTTTTTTTATATTTTAGATTTTGTGGAGATTTTTCAAAGCATGGCGGAGCTTCTAGAAAATGTTTATTGCTTTTTAGAGCTATGAAAATATTATTCAAATTTTATCAATATCTTGAGAATTTTTTAAGATTTTCCAAAACATAAAAGTTTTTAGAATATTTTGTTTGTCTTTTAGAGCTGTGAGCGCTATATTCAAAATTTTGAAATTTTGCAAATTGTGTTAAAGCTTTTGGAACATGTTTACTGTCTCTTAGAGCTTTGAAACTATTATTAACTTATTACCAACATTTTTTAAGTAAGATTTTGGAATTTTATAAGTTTTTGCGGAACATTTTAAAGGTTTTAGAATATGCCGATTACTTCTCAGGTTTTACGCTTTTTTTAGTTTTTTAAACGTTTTCTTTTATATTTTAGATTGTGTAGAATTTTTTCAGAGTATGGCAAAGTTTTTGGAACAAGGTTACTGCTTCTTAGAGCTTTAAAAATATTATTCTGTTTTTATCAACAACTCAAAGTAAGATTTTTTAGATTATTTTAAAGTTTTTAGAACATTTTATCTGCTTTTTGGAATTTTGAGTACCATTCTTTTTTTTTAAATTTTTAAAGATTTTCTAGAATTTGGTGAAGCTTTTGGATCATGTTTATTGTTTCTTATAGCTTTGAAAACATTATTAAATCATTATCAACATCTTGAAATTGAAATTAAAAAAAAAAAAGATTTTTAGGGGATGGCGGAGCTTTTGGAACAGGATTACTGCTTCTTTGAAGTTTGAGAATTTTACTCAAGTTTTATTAACATTTGGAAAGTAAGATTTGAGAACTTTTAAAGATTTTTCAGAACTATTTAATGTTTTTTGAACAAAATATCTGCTTTTTGGAGCTTTGTGAACATTATTAAATCTCTATCAACAACTTAAAAGTGAGATTTTGAAATTTAAAAAATTTGCAAAAACATTTTAAAACTTTTAGAACATTTGGACTGCTTTTCAGGATTTAAGGAGTTTTCTAAACGTTTTTTTTAATTTAAGATTTTGTGGAGATTATTCAAAGCATGGCAAAGCTTATTTGCTCTTTGGAGCAATTTTTAGAGCTTTCAGAATGTTATAAAATTTTTATTGTGAAAATTATATTTGGAAACTTTTTAAAAAAATTTTCAAAGCTTTTAAAACATTTTGATTTTTATAGTTTTGCAAACTTTTTTTTAGTTTTTTAAACATTTTTTTGTAATTTAGATTTAGAGCTTTGCGAACATTATTCAACTTTTCATATTTTTGAAAAATCTTCACAGAATAATACAAAATTTGTGGAACATTTGGAAAACTCTTGCAGTAATTATTTAGAATATGTTAAAGTTTTGAAAAATGTTTACTATTTCTTAGAATTTTGAGAAAGATGTTCATATTTAACATTTTAAAAATTAGCGTTTTTAGATTATTTTATTGCTACTCAGAGCTTTCTTAACTTACTTTTTAATAACTTCATAAATGCTTAATGCACGTTTTAAAATATGTTGTTGATAAGAAAAAGCTTTAAAAACCTGTGTTTAGTTTTTTAACTTTTTTTCAACTTTTAGAGTTTTTTTAGTAAACAGCACTTTTAGATTCTTTGGAAAACCTTTAAAAATGTTAGACAGGTTAAGACCAAGACAATATAAAATATAAATTAAATGATTGAAAATTAATAAAGTTTTTGAAATTAGTAGTACCAATATGGTTCCAGTTTATAATTAAATTTGTTTAAAATCCATACGTTCAATATTTCTGCAAACTTATAATCTCAATAATTTTACAGAATTAATAATTACAAATAAAATCAATTGATGCAAACATAAAGGTAAACTTAATAGCGATAATAGATAAATTTGCATATTATCTTCATTATGTATGTCATTTAATAGCATAATATATTTTGTAATTATTCCCTTAAACTCCAATTCCCTAGTAGATAGTTCACGTCTCATTAACCCATAATCTTTCAACGAGCACATATTGCCTGTCTTATTCAATGTAGATTAAAGCACGTTTTGTTTCCAAGCTATTGCGTTAGACTTCCTAATATGTGAAACTGTCGGTTGAAGTTTCCCGACACAGTATTGTGTATTCTTAATAATCGCATCATACACTGTAATATAACTATTTTGTTTAAATTAAGTCCTGTGAACTGATATTGTATTTTCCATAAAAGCTAATAAGGTCTGTTTATTACAATAACGTATATAGAACGCGTGTGATAAATCATGTTTCTACGTTATTTTCCGAGCATAACTAAAATAAATGTTTATTTTATATTCATAAACAATGTCCAAATATTTATGAAATACTGATACATAATGCAGCAATAAGAAAATAACATTTGCGCGTAATCGAATTCAATATCGATGGATTTACCGATTATTTATTTATCTGCGGTGATATAAATTTCATGAAATGCATTTGCAATATATATTTATACTTCTAATCTAATATTAGTTTTGATTTAAAATAAACTGTTACATTTTTAAGATTATTTTTATGATTATCCCCATTGTTCTTACAAGAAAAAGAAAACCATTTGGCAGCATATGTCTGAAAATTTTATGGCTCATTACACGCTCAAGTGTTGCACTTTAATTGCCATATTTATAATTAACGCAATCTCCTCAGCATCTTCCCTTTATTTCTCCATTATGTTACAAAAAAAAGTCGTAATCCTTTTATATTGTGATATTTTTTATATAGAAAGTTATTGTGCACTTAAGTCTAAAGCACCGTGCAGTGCACTGGACAGTTCACTATTAGTTGGAAAGCTAATATAAAACACGCGGATGTTTATTATTGCTTATAGGTCACGGGAGATTTCATTAAGGATTTTTTATGGTGCAGTGAAGCCGCGTTCAGTTTTATTTTAGCCGATGCGTTAAATGAAATTGAAAATCTAAATTGGTCGCGCAAACACAATTGATGATGGTTAAAAATTTAATTAGCGACTTTGTTTATGTCTCTATTTTATTTAGAAAACAAGATGTTATTGATTTTATAGCGCCTACATTGTTATCACAACCACGCATTCGCATTATTAATATCGCATCAGTCGCCACGATACATCAATGTATGCAGAAATTGGGGAGCTTTTGTTGTCTACAGGGTTATATATTTTTTTCTGTCACGCACACCTCCATTACGTGTAGAAATCAATGGGAAACGTTTTATGTATATAAAGTTTGAATCATCTTATGATAATTTATGGGGAAGAAAAATAAAAGATTTAATGTTAATTAAGTTGATACATTTTATAGTACTACTATCGTAGATAATGATTGCAAAATATTTTGATGATTTATTTTTTAAATACGGCAATTAGTACTAAGTAATTGTTTTTGCTTTATAAATAAAATAATCAAATTTTGACAATTTTTTGAGAAATTATGAGCGTATTAATTTTAATTAAATTAGTACTATTGATAGTACCATTATTGTAGATATTAATGTCAAAACTGCAAAATATTTTAATGGATAGGTTTTAAAATACAACATTTTGATTTTTGCATTATGAATAAAATAATGATTTTTTACAAAAGAAATAAGCTGATTAAATTAGTACCATTTATAATACTATTGTAGAAAATGATCAAAATCATCATTTATTTTCAAAATACGACAATTAGTGCCAAGTATGATATTTGCTTATAAATAAAGTCAACAAAATTTGATATTTTTTAAGGAAAAGTGAGCGTATCAATGTTGATCAAATTAGTACCACTTGAAGTACTACTATCGTAAATACCACTGTTGAAATTACAAAATATTTTGATAAGTTATTTTTAAAGTACATTAGTACCAAGTATTGATTTTTATTTCATGACAAAATTCATCAAATTTTGATTATTTTTATCAATGCAAATGTAAACTTTTTAAAAATTTTGTGCAATTTTAGAATTATATTGTGTACAATTTCAGGTTTCAAGCAGTTTTTGTTGATATTTATGCAGTTTTTGTTTTTTTTAGTGAAGTTTATAATACCATTAATTAGTTTTTAAACCAATTATTTCTAGAAGAGTTTCTCAAAAGTTCTAAAAGTTTTGCAAAAAAATTTTCTAAAACGTAATAAAATTTCTGACAGATTCTTTTACAAATCCTAAAAGTTTTATACATATTTTTGAATCTTCTGAGAAGCTCTTAATACTCCTAAAAATCTTGTAAAAGGTTTTTGAAAAGTTTTTATTTTTATTTTTAAAGATTTAAAATCTTTATAGAAGCACTAGACACTTAAAAAAATTTGCAGAAACGGTTAAAAAACTATTTAAAATATCTTAAAGTTTAGGCACATTTTAGAATATATTGAAAAACTCGTACAAACATACTTTTAAATTTTTTTGAGAATTTGCAAAAGAAACTTCTAAGAAGTTTTTAATTTTTTTATTGGTTCTATAATTAATCTTATTGATGATTTACAAAAACTCAAAAAAATTTTAAACAATTTTACAACTTATTTAGAACTTTTCTACACATTTTAGATTCTTTTGAGGAGCTTAGGATAATTTTAAAAGTTTCTGAAAATTTATAAAAATTCTGCAGAAGAAACTTTTAAGTACTAAATGTTTTGGTTAGTTTTAGAATCAATCGATGAAATAAAGAAGTTTTAAAACTTTTGAAAATACTTTCACAATTTTTAAAAGTACTTTACAAGTTTTAAGATCTTTTGAGAAGTTCTAAATTCTTATAAAAATTTTGTGGAAGATTTTTGTAAACTATTAAAAATTCTAAAAGTTTTTTATGCATTTTAGAATCTTTTGAGAAGTTTTAGATACTTTTTAAAATCTTTCACAAGACTTTTAAGTTTTTAAACTATTTGCAAGTTTTATACAGCCTAAAAACTTCTGAGAAGTCTTAGATATTTCTAAAAATTTTGCTGAAGATTTTTGAATTTTTTTATAAATTCTACAAATTTTAGATTTTTTTCAGAAGCTCTAAATACTTCTAAAATTGTTGCAAAAGACTTTTAGAAGGTTTTCAAACTTTCTACAATTTCTAAGAGTTTTTTAAAAGATTTTGAAAAGTTTTTTTTTAATTTTTTACAAATTCTAAGTTATATACACATTTAAGAAAAATTCTAAAAAACTCTAAATGTTTTTTTTTTTTAGTTTTAAAATCTAATAATAAATTGCAAAAATTTTAAAATTTTTAACAAATTTTTACAAATTTTGGCTTTATTTGAAAAGTTTTAAATACTTTTAAAAGATTTTTTTAAGAAGTTAAATGCTTTAGTTAGTTTTAGAATCTATTGATAAATTACAGAAGTCCTGAAAATGTTGACAAGTTTTTAAACTCTTTTAGAAATTCTAAAAGTTCTCAAACATTTTTAGAATTTTTTGAGAAACTTCAGACATTTCTAGAAGTTTTGTAGAAATGCTTTCAATAAATGTTTTTACCAGTATTAGAATATTTTGATGAATTATTAATTTACTAAAACTGTTTACAGTTTTCTAAACTTTTGCACATATATTAAAAAAAATTTTACACGTTTTAGAGTCTTCTGAAAAGTTCTAGGTAATTCTAAAAATATTTTTTAACATTTTACAAATTCTAAAAGTATTATACACATTTTAGATTTTTTTTTTTTAATTTAAGACATTTCTAGAAGTTTTGTAGAAAAACTTTCAATAAATATTTTGACTAGTATTAGAATCTATTGATGAATTAGTAATTTTCTAAAACAGTTTACAGTTTTTTAAACTATTTCACAAATATTAAAAGTTTTTTACACGTTTTAGAAACTTCTGAGAAGTTCTAAGTAATTTAAAAAATATTTTTGAATCGTTTTTAAACATTTTACAAATTCTAAAAGTTTTATACACATTTTAGAATTTTTTAAGAAGCACTAAATACTTCTAACAATCTTGCAAAAGATTTTTGAAATTTTTTGAAATTTTTCTAAACGATTTAGAATTTTCTAAGAAGCCCTAGAAACTTTTAGAAATATTGCAGAATACTTTTGAAAAATTTTCACAAATTTTAAAACTTTTTTACAGATTTTAGAAACTTATGAGAAATACTTATTCCAGAAATTTAAATAATTTCTTGCAACATTTAATTTTTTTATGCAATTTTTAGATAAGTTTTGGGCAATATTTGCAGAATTAACGATTTTTGATTAATTTTTTGAGTAGAATTTCATTTTTGATTAGTCATTAGTCAGAAGATCTGTTGAATGTTTTGATAAAAATCCGTATTGAGTAACTGAGATAAAGTTTTTTTGTTTTAAAAACTTGATAATGTGGAAAATTATATTTTGGATAAATACGCAATTGGTCTATAATTTGAAAAATTAGAATTGTTTTTCTTCTTTTTAAGAATAGGTTGAACATTTGCAAACTTTTCAACAATTTGAAAATGTTTCATTTTTGTATGATGAAGGCAAATATTTTGGGCAAACGGAGGTGTCTGTTAAATCAGACGATGCAACAATTTACATCACTTACATACATACATTAATGAGAAAAAACTTTAAAATAAATTATAAAAAAAATATTTGCTTTTAACAAAACCGCTACAGTCTTACGTAAATTTGTTGCCAAAAAGCTAGTACAAAAAGATAAATAGATTTATTGTAGGTTGTGGTACCGCTTAGAGTTTGGTTACCGTACATTTAACTGCACGGGACAGATAAAGAACATGCCGGAATTGCGCATAAGAAGAGCAAATTGCAAAAGACTTCAAAGCAGCTTAGTACTAATATCCAATTCTAAAGGTTATTGCGCGGACTGAATCAAAAGCTTTCGTTTTTGGGAATTAATCAGAGACAAAGTATTAAATATTTCTCCAAATATAACCTAGTTGATTAAAAAAAAATGTAGAAAAGTTGATGACTAAATGAAACAGAATCTAAAATAAGTTTTTGTCATAAAAGACTCAACATTGCAAGAATATAGCTCTCCACTGCTCTTTTTCATTTGACTAAATAGTTGCATTCGGTGAAGGAAGTAATACAAAACTAAAGAAATTGAAGACGCAAGGTGTGGATGGAATACAGAATAAAACATGGGTGTATGGAACAAAAAAATTGATTGAAAGATTGAGAGAAGTAATAAATGGAGTATGAAAGGAAGAAGGATTTCATAGTAAATGGAATGTAGGTGTTGTATATCCAGTATACAAAAAAATAAAGTCAACAAATTTTGATATTTTTTAAGGAGGAATGAGCGTATCAATGTTGATTAAATTAGTACCACTTGAAGTACTATTACGTAAATACCATTGTTAAAATTACAAAATATTTTGATGAGTTATTTTCAAAGTACATTAGTACCGAGTAATGATTTTTATTTTATGACAAAAGTCATCAAATTTTGATTATTTTTATCAATGCAAATGTAAACTTTGAGCATTTCAGTTTTTTTTTAATTTTTGATCAATTTTGTGCAATTTTAGAATTATATTGTATACAATTTCAGGTTTCAAGCAGTTTTTGTTGAATTTTATGCAGTTTTAGTTTTTTTAGTCAAGTTTATAATACCATTATTTGGCTTTTAAACCAATTATTTCTTGAAGAGTTTCTCAAAAGTTTTAAAAGTTTTGCAGAAGAATTTTCTAAGAAGTTATAAAATTTATAACAAATCCTAAAGGTTTTATTCATATTTTTGAATCTTCTGAGAAGCTCTTAATACTCCTAAAAATCTTGTAGAAGGTTTTTGAAATTTTTTTTTTTAATTTTTAAAGATTTCTGCTTTTTTAAAATCTTTAGAGAAGCACTAGGTACTTAAAAAAATTTGCAGAAACGGTTAAAAAACTTTTTCAAATTTCTAAAAGTTTAGTACACATTTTAGAATTTTTTGAAAAACTTATACAAACATACTTTTAAAAATTTCTGAGAATTTGCAAAAGATACTTTTAAGAAGTTTAAATTTTTTTTATTGGTTCTATAATTTATTGATGATTTACAAAAACTCAACAAAATTTCAAACAATTTTACAACTTATTTAGAACTTTTCTACACATTTTAGAATCTTTTGAGGAACTTAAGATCATTTTAAAAGTTTCTGAAAATTTATAAAAATATTACAGAAGGAACTTTTAAGTGCTAAATGTGTTGGCTAGTTTTAGAATTAATCGATAAAATAAAAAAGTTTTAAAACTTTTGAAAATATTTTCACAATTTTTAAAAGTTCTAAATTCTTATAAAAATCTTGTGGAAGATTTTTGTAAACTATTTAAAATTTTAAAAGTTTTTTATGCATTTTAGAATCTTTTGAGAAGTTTTAGATACTTTTTAAAATCTTTCACAAGACTTTTAAGTTTTTAAACTATTTGCAAGTTTTATACAGAGCCTAGAAACTTCTGAGAAGTCTTAGATATTTCTAAAAATTTTGCTGAAAATCTTTGATTTTTTTTATAAATTCTACAAATTTTAGATTTTTTTTTCAAAAGCTCTAAATACTTCTAAAATTGTTGCAAAAAACTTTTAAAAGGTTTTCAAATTTTCTACAATTTCTAAGAATTTTTCAAAAAATTTTGAAAAGTTTTTTTTAATTTTTTACAAACTCTAAGTAATATACTCATTTAAGAAAGATTCTAAAAACTTCTTAATGTTTTTTTTTTTTAGTTTTAGAATCTAATAATAAATTGCAAAAATTTTAAAATTTTTAACAAATTTTTACAAATTTTGGCTTTATTTGAAAAGTTTTAAATACTTTTAAAAGATTTTTTTAGACAATTTTTTTAAGAAGTTAAATGCTTTAGTTAGTTTTAGAATCTATTGATAAATTACAGAAGTCCTGAAAATGTTGACAAGTTTTTAAACTCTTTTAGAAATTCTAAAAGTTCTCAAACATTTTTAGAATTTTTTGAGATACTTCAGACATTTCTAGAAATTTTGTAGAAATGCTTTCAATAAATGTTTTTACCAGTATTAGAATATGTTGATGAATTATTAATTTACTAAAACTGTTTACGTTTTCTAAACTTTTGCACAAATATTAAAAGTTTTTTTACACGTTTTAAAATCTTCTGAAAAGTTCTAGGTAATTCTAAAAATATTTTTTAACATTTTACAAATTCTAAAAGTATTATACACATTTTAGAATCTTTTTTTTTAATTTAAGACATTTCTAGAAGTTTTGTAGAAAAACTTTCAATAATTATTTTGACTAGTATTAGAATCTATTGATGAATTAGTAATTTTCTAAAACTGTTTACAGTTTTCTAAACTAATTCACAAATATTAAAAGTTTTTTACACGTTTTAGAAACTTCTGAGAAGTTCTAAGTAATTTTAAAAATATTTTTGAATAGTTTTTAAACATTTTACAAATTCTAAAAGTTTTATACACATTTTAAAATCTTTCAAGAAGCACTAAATACTTCTAAAAATTTTGCAAAAGACTTTTCAATTTTTTTTAAATTTTCTAAACGTTTTAGAATTTTCTAAAAAGCTTTAGAGACTTTTAAAAATATTGCAGAATAATTTTGAAAAATTTTCACAAATTTTAAAACTTTTTTACAGATTTTAGAAACTTATGAGAAGCCGTAAGTACTTATTCCAGAAATTTATTTAATTTCTTGCAACATTTATTTTTTTTAAGCAATTTTTAGATATGTTTTGGGCAATATTTGCAGATTTAACGATTTTTGATTAATTTTATTAGTAAAATTTCATTTTTGATTAGTCATAAGTCAGAAGATCTGTTGAATGTTTTGATCTAAATCCGTATTGAGTATCTGAGATAAAGTTTTTTTGTTTTAAGAACTTGATAATGTGGAAAATTATATTTCGGACAATTGGTCTATAATTTGAAGAATTAGAATTGTTTTTCTCCTTTTTAAGAATAGATTGAACATTTGCAAATTTTTCAACAATTTGGGAATGTATCATTTTTGTATGATGAAGGTAAATATTTTGGTCAAACGGAGGTGTCTGTTAAATCAGACGATGCAACAATTCACATCACTTACATACATGCATTAATGAGAAAGAACTATAAAATAAATTATTAAAAAAATATTTGCTTTTAACAAAACCGCTACAGTTTTAAGTTAACTTGTTGCCAAATAGCTAGTACAAAAAGAAAAATAGATTTATTGTAGGTTGTGGTACCGCTTAGAGTTTGGTTACCGTACACTTAACTGCACGGGACAGATATAGAACATGCAGGAATTGCGCATAAGAAGAGCATATTGCAAAAGACTGCAAAGCAGCTTAGTACTAATATCCAATTCTGAAGGTTATTGCGCGGACTGAATCAAAAGCTTTCGTTTTTGGAAACTAATCAGAGACAAAGTATTAAATATTTCTCCAAATATAACCTAGTTGATTAAAAAAAAAATGCAGAAAAGTTGATGACTAATTGAAACAGAATCTAAAACAAGTTTTTGTCATAAAAGACTCAACATTGCAAGAATAGAACTTTGACTAAATAGTTGCATTCGGTGAAGGAAGTAATACAAAACTAAAAAAATTGAAGACGCAAGGTGTGGATGGAATACAGAATAAAACATGGATGTATGGAACAAAATAATTGATTGAAAGATTGAGAGAAGTAATAAATGGAGTATGAAAAGAAGAAGGATTTTATAGTAAATGGAATGTTGGTGTTGTATATCCAGTATACAAAAAAAGAGCTATTTGAAAACTATAGAAGAATAAGATTAGGTAATACGGCATACAAAATATACGCCATGACGCTAGAGGAAAGATTGAATGAACAAACAAAAAAAACTTGCCGAATGGACAGGCAGGGTTTGTAAAAGGAAGAGGTATAATAGACAACGTATATATACTTAATCATATGGTCGGAAAAAAATTAGCTGTATAGAAAGAAAAAATGTATGCACTGTTAGTAGAATTTTAAAGCGGCTTTTGATAGTGAAGATAGAAGAATATTAAGGTTATGTCTGAGAGAAAAGGAATTATCATTAATTCCCTATTCTCTCAGACATCTTTCATTCTTTTTACCAGATGCTCATGCATCTGGTAAAAAGAATGAAAGATGTATTTGTAAATGGTAAAATGAGTGAAAATTTTTGGACAACAAAAGGTGTAAGACAGTGATGCCTACTCAGTCTAAGTTTGTTTGCTGCATATATTGCAGACATAGAAGAAAAGCTAAGTCTTGCACAAGCTGGTGGAGTTATAGTGGGTAGAATAAAAGTAAGGTCGTTAGCATATGCAGATGACATGGTGATTGTGGCAAATGAAGCAGAAGAAATGAAAGAAATGATCAAATGTTTGGAAAAATATAAAAAATTGGGTTAAGTGAATGCTGATAAAACAAAAATTATGATGTTTAGGAAAGGAGAAGAAACACATAAAAATGAAGATTGGAAACGGGAGGGAAAAATGATATGTATTTAGTGCAAATAACGGCGAGAACTAGCAAGAGTTAGCAAGAAAGACAAACAAGGTAATAGGACAATTGTGGGAAAT
Source organism: Tachinus rufipes (assembly GCA_963932245.1). Classification (NCBI taxonomy): domain Eukaryota; kingdom Metazoa; phylum Arthropoda; class Insecta; order Coleoptera; family Staphylinidae; genus Tachinus; species Tachinus rufipes. The sequence goes on from OZ010744.1 coordinate 7,042,816, forward strand.
AGGCAAAAGATAGTTTGAATGTATGAAAATAAGGTGGACAATGTTTAGTAGTCTAGTTAAAAGTATGATGCTTTATGGGTCGGAAACTGGGAGGTAGAAAGAACAAAATAAATTAAAAGCAATACAGGCAAAATACTGTATATAGGTACTGGGATTAAATAGGGAAACTCTAGCATACATGTGTTAGAGGAAGTAAAAAAAGATAAAATTAAAGTAAAAGCAAGAAAAAAAAGGTAAAGTTTGAGAAAAAAGTGAATGCAAAATTTTGCAAAAATATCTGAACGAAAAAATGAATAAAAGATATGAAAGAATAGGAGTAGAGAGAAAAAAAAATTATAGTAAAAAGGGATATGACTGTAAATTAGTATACAGAATGAGAAATAGTGAAAGAGTTGTATGAAAAAAATAACAATGCGTGATAGGGATATAGAAATGCAAAAAAGAAGAACTAGAGTGAATAAATCAAGGTACAATAAGAAATATGCAATTATTATGAAAAATAATATTCCAAAATACCTTAATAATTCAAAGTATACAAAAACAGAAAAAAAATATTAGCAAAGCTTAGATGTGAAAATGAAGAAAAAGTTTGTAAATTTTGGATGAGTGAAGGAAGCAAATTGTGCAAGTTATGTGTAGAAGTCAATGAAGCATTAGAACATATGTTAAAAGAATGTGTTAAGATAAAAGAAAAACAAATGGAAAGAAAGGATGTGTTGATGTGTTGATGTGTTAAAAAAAGATGGAAGAGAAATAGTATTATTGATGAGAAACGTCATTAAAAGAAGAAATTAACAAGGATTGTAGAGTGTAAATAGCAATTGTATTATGTTGATTGCGTAGTGTAAATGTAGATCGTTATAATTTACGATATGTTTAGTTTTATCGAATATTAATTTTGTTTAAGTGATGACTAATATTATGACTACCGAACCCGTTAATTGAGAAAATGTAAGCGATGTAGATACTGACAAAGCCTAGTGTCTGTGGTTCACTTACCTTGTCATGTTAAATGTAATTATGGTTGCATGGACACTGATCATGTTAATAATGTCCCGAATCAATAAATACCACAATTTCTTAAAATGCTCTACCAGAGCTGAGGTTTGATCCTGCTACAATTTGAGTTAGGTGCATTACCTAAATGATTTATAAGTTATTCAAAATAAAAAAACAAACAAAGGATGCATGCTTAATCAAGAGAAGTTCTCGCAAATGGCAAACCTAAAATGCAATACACATTAATCTCAAAATTTGCCATATTATGTATTGCATATTTTTTTCTAAAATTGAGCAGAATACCTATATAGCAGTGCACTCCTTGCATCAAAATTCTCAAAAAACTTTACCTATTTGAACTCATAAGAAAACTTTGCTTTTATTGCGTAGCAACAGTTTATTTCAATCGCCAATTAGCCATTTTGCGCTTTTTTTTTATTGTGTTTTTCACGGCTATTTTACATTGCCACAGGTTTGATTGGACCAGCTTATTAGGTGATTTTGAGCTATATTGAACAAACTGCTCGCATAATACGCAAGAGTTTTACCATTGAGCTATTACACCATAATAATAATAATAATAGCTATTACTACACAAAATTGATAAAAAACTTTCAGAATACCTACGTCACAAAAAACCATTCACTGAAAAAAAATTAAAACTATTGTTAAATGCTTATGTCATAAATTTCATAAAAAAATGCGAAAAACACCCATTTATGATAAAAGATTGCCATACATTGAGTGCAAAAGCTATTTTGATGCATAAAAAAATACGAAAAATTGCTCAGAACATTCAAATATTCTGGTATTAAAAAATTACTTCAAATGTGAACTGAAAAAAATTATAACATGAACATTTCGCAAAAAACTCATTTCTAACATAACCTATCTCACTTAAAGCATAAAATTTACTTTGAAAACTTTTGAATTAAACATAAAAGACATTTAAAATTATTTTTTGCATAAAAATTGATCAAAAGTTTTATTTACATAATAAATTATGTACGTACAAAACTCATTATTTTAGCCTTAAAACAACGCAAAAAAACTCATTTTTACCATAATTTTTACTTTTAAAACCTTCAAATTGCACATAAAAATCTTAAAAAATGCGCAAAAAACTTACTTTTTGCATAAAATTTGCTTAAAAATTACGTTTACAGTATAAATGAGTCAATATTGTTGCAGAAAAGCTATCTATAACATTAAAATTGCTTAGAAATTTCAATTGTAGCCTAAAATTTGCTTTAAAAGCTTTAAAATTACGCAAAAAACTTATTTATAGATTAATATCTACTTTTATAACCTCCAAATTGCACAGAAAAGATATTTTCAACATAGAAACCACAAAAAAATACAAAAAAACAAAATTGACTCAAAAATCACGTTTACAACAACAAAATTGTACAGAAAAGCTATTTAAAATATTAAAAAAAAAATTGATAACGTAAATTTGCATTAGAACCCGATTTAGGGGTAAAAAGACATTTTTACCTTAAAAATTGCGCAGAAAAACTTAGTTCCTGCATAAAATTTGCGCAAGAAAACTCATTTGCAGAGTAAAACTTATTTTGAAAAACATAAAATAAAGAAACTAATTTTTAGCATAATAATAGTAATAATAATAATAATTTATTTGGTGTTCCTTAAACATAAAGTTTATACACAAATCATGTAGAATACAAAGAAGACATAGTTAAAATGATACATGAAATACAATAAAAAAACATATACAATTTAAATTTTACAATCAGTACATAAAACTTAAAATTGAGATTGATTCTCATGCAGATGGAAAATCTATTAATTTATTTTTAAACTCATTGATAGTGTAGAAAGCATTTTTATATAGAAACACTTTTAATTTTTTCTTAAACTGAGTGATGTCGAGCGAACGTATATAAACTGGCAGGCTATTATATAAAGAGATACCAATGTGGTAAGGAGATTTTTCATAAAACGCATGATAGTGCTTCTTCATATAAATTAAGTCGTGTTGTCAAGTGACCCTGTTGTGAAACTCACCAACAGTTATTAAATTGTTTTTGCTCGAATGAACAAAATTTAAGATTTTGTATAAGTATATTGCAGGAACGGTTAAAATTTTGTTAGTTACAAATAATGTTTTGCAAGATTCAGTTGGTTTAAGATTAAAAATTAAACAAAGTATTCTTTTTTGAAGAATAAAAATTCTTGAGGACGTTGTTGCATTTCCCCACACAATAATATTGTAGTTAATGTAACTGTAAACCATTGAGTAATAGATGGTAATCAAATGCTCAGTCATAATCATTTTTTAATGATGATAGCAAATAATAAGATTTATTAAGTTTGTTCATTAAATCTTCAATATGAGAATGCCACTGGAGATGGTTATCCACTATTACACCAAGGAATTTGGTAGAACCACTGCAGCTAATAACAGTGTTTTTTACTAAAAAATGAGTGTTGTTGTTGAACTTGTTTAATTTATTTGAAAATTCGATAATTACCGTTTTACTAATGTTAATGACCAATTGGTTCCTAGAGCACCAATTATTGAACTGTTCAATTGCACAATTAACTTTGTTTTGTGCGACATCTCTTAACTTATCGGAAACCATAATAGTTGTATCGTCGGCATACATAAACGTCCTACCAACACTTATATGTTTATTTAAGTCGTTTACGTATGCAATGAAAATAAATTGGCCTAAGTTGCTACCTTGAGGTGTTCCGGAAGCTATGTTGTGTTCTGCTGATAGTGCACCGTTATATTTTGCAAGTAATTTTCGATTTTTTAAAAAAGATAAAATCCATGAATTAATATTACCTCTAATTCCCAAGTTAGAAAGTTTTTCACTCACACAGTCAATATTTATAGTATCAAATGCTTTAGTTAGATCAAAGAATATACTGTACACGTATATTCCTTGATCTAACTCATCATTTATATGCTGTATAAATGCCGTAGTTGCAGTTTCAGTTGAAAATTTTTCGCGAAATCCATGTTGTTCTGCACACAAATTGTTGGTGAGTGCACAAAATTTATTTAATTGTTGACCAATCACTTTTTCAAATATTTTAGAAAAACAACTAAGTACCGATATTGGTCTATAGTTAGCAATATTTGCAGAATCACCTTTTTTTAATATAGGTGTAATGTGGCCTAATTTCAAAGTAGATGGAAAAACTCCTTGGTAAATTGATTGATTTATCAGTTTACATAAAATAGGGGCTAATAACAGTTGACATTCCTTAATTAGTTTTGTAGGTATAAGATTAGGTCCGGAACAAGTATTCTTTAGTTTTCCAATAATATTACGTATATCGCTCTCATTTACAGGAAAGAAAAACATTGTTTGGGGATTATTGCTTGATACAGTGCAGTTTGCATCAGTAATAATACTACTTCGTATTTTTTCTACAGAATCAATAAAATATTGACCAAAAGCATTTGCTATATCATTGTTATTTGTAAAAAAATTGCCGTTATAATTGATATGATCATTTGTATTTTTAATATCTTTGACATTTTGCTTTGCTTTAACTAGTTCCCAAAGCTTTTTATTTTTATTAGAAGAATGATGTATTAAGTTAATGTGGTAGCATTTTTTTTCAAATGATATATTTCTATCTAAATATTTCTTTTTTTCATTATAATTGTTATTTAGATTGGGACAATTAATTCTTTTTCTAAGCCAGTCTAGAGTTTTAATTTGATCATATTCTATTTGTATAATATTATCTTTAAAAACTTTTCACTCATTACGTTTGCCACATAAAATAGATTAAAATTGACGCAAAAGACCCACTTGTAGCATAAGATTTAATTGTTTACTTGAAAATTGTACACAAAAATATTTTAAAACTCATTTGAAATCAAAAAGTTATTCAAAATCACATTTACTACATGAAATTTATTAAAACTGACACAAAAACTCATTTATAGTCTTAAGATTGTACAGAAAAGACTTTTAAAACATGAAAATAGTGCAGAAAACTAGCTTCCAGCATTAAATTTTTACAGAAAAACATTTATATTGTAAAAATTGCTTAAAAATCACGGTTATAGCTTAAAGTTTAATTTATATCTAAAGATCTAATTACATATATTCAAAACTACAATTTTGATTAAAATAGTACTATTTATAGTACTACTATTGTAAATAATAATGTAAAAAATATTCTAATAATTGATTAAATGCCACTTGCTCCACAGATTGAGCTTTGTACTTATTAGATTCAGTCTAAACATCTGATAAACTCAGCGGTTTTTGGTTTAGTACAAATATATTCCAAAGTAGCTACAAAATACTTGACAGAAACATTTGTATAAACAATTATTGAATGGTTACAGTTTAAATGGTCCAAATTATATTTTATTTAAAAAAAATTAGAATCAGTTACGATTAATAAGGAAAATGTGGCAAACAAAATATTGGCCAAAAATAAATCTAAATGCTCCAGATTTAGTGACCAATAACTAATCTAAATTTGTCCTTAAGCGGTACAGCAAAAATAAAATTATAATTGCGTCTGAAGACTTACAGTTTTTTTGCAAAGCAGAAGACTATGCGTTTGCACCAGTGAACACTGGCAGCTTACCCAATTTTAAAGTTGGATGAAAAAATGTATAAACATTTACAAGAAGTAGTCGCACATAAGCTCAGTAGTATTTTTTGAAAAAAATGTATTTTAAGAACAAGATCTATATGGTCTAAACCAACTAAATCAAAGGTGCCACCTAAGCTTAAGTAAACGGAATTTTAACAACAACAATAACACTTTTTATGTTGTTTCCAACTGGGCAACAGTGTTATTTTGGGACACTTCCGATTGATAAAAAATAATATCAGACTGCCAAAGCCAATACAATGAGAAAACCAAAATCTACTCTAGAAGAATGTACGATATTTTTAGATAAAGACGATTGTTTCAGAGACCTTCAACGTCTATATAAGTTTGCACAAAATACGACAATTAGTATTACAATTATCAATTGCAAGCTTAAGGCCTGCATGTATTTACAATCTAATACGGTTTAAAAATTGTCTTGGAGTTTGTTTGTGTAAGCTAAAGTCGTGTTGGTAATGATAGATGAGCTTTTTTTAATATGTTTATTCCACAATATTTATTAACCAATACTCACGCATGCAAGCTTAATAATATCATTAAGCAAGTCTAGACATAGACATTATTATTATGTCAAGAAAATTTCCTTATTTTTTTCTTATTACATAAAAAAATTATGTATTCAACTGGTGTATTTGTTACGGAGGGATCAATACGCAGTACGATCTTGACCTCGCTCTTGAAAAATATTAATCTTCTCCAGTATCTTGACCTCTGATAAAACGGCACGTTTTCATATTAGCTTAATCCCATTGGATCACGGAACTTTTTAAATTTTCCTACTCTACCAATATTATATTCTTTGTGAAATTCTAATCGCATCCGAGTGGATCATTGAGAGATTACAACTTTTCAACACTTCGTTCACTTCTTATATTTTAATTAATCTTATTTGGAACTAATTAATCTATTTTTTAAATATTTATTGATGTGTGACGATCGAATTCGTCGATTAGGCTCGTCCGCGTGTAAAGCGGAGATTGTCTCCGTTTTGAAAAGGTTGTTGATCCACTTATCGTTTAAGTTGTTTCTCCTACGATGCCACAGACGCCCTTAAGACGTTTTCCCGTAAGGATTTTCACAACGGAAGACAAAACGCGTAGAGAGGAAATCTGATGTATGTACACGAGAGCGGCGTGCACTCAGAGAGATAGCATGCGCCTATAACCGTATAAATAATGCTTAAGAGTTCACCCATTCTGTTACGCTATTTTAAACAGCGATATTAACATAAACGTTGTTTTGAATCAGTGAATGGGACAAAAATTTATTATTCTATTTAAATGTATTTGTATAATTCAATTTGTTGAAATCTTAAATTAGTATTTAGTTTAAATTGCTAAAATGTTTCTTATCATAATAATTATACTAGATCTCATTAATCTTTGTATTAATAATGTATACCTGAACTTGCTGTGTTTCTTAAATTAAATTCATCAAAGCTATTCATTACATTTAATCCACACAATTTAATTAATATACGCAATCTTTATATAAAAGCATGTTTATGCCATTCCGTTTAAATCTCTTGCTTGATTAATTAAGTAAATGTAGATTGTCATCAGCAGGCGTAGAAAAAGAAGTATACAAAAATAACTAACTGCCAGCAGCAAAAGAATCTGTTATATAATTTAATGCAGTGAAGGTAACATGATTGAAATATTTCTTATTATTTTTATTTTACAAAATATTATCATTTATTATTTTATTTTATCTTTTGAAAACGTTATGGTTGTCACCATGATTAATTTATATTACAGCTATTACGGAAATTAAATCATTAAGTTAAGTAAAGTTTGGTATGAGTGATTGTAGGAATATTTTGAGGGTTTTATGTAGCAGAGATATGCATGCAATATTTGAAAGGATTTTTTGATGTATTAGTAAAATATTGAGGTTAATGAGTTTGTTATTGATGATGGGAATACTGCCAATAATTGGAAATCACGTGTCGGCCAACATTTCATTATAATTTGAATTAAAAAATAATTGTGTTGCTTTATTTTTGCATAAAGTTACTCAGATTTAATTAATTATTATGAACTGATTGCATTAAAATTGTTATATAGCTTCTTTTATTAAACCATATTTAGAACACAAAATATGCAGATCTATAGTTAATATTCATTACAGTTTGCAACTAGTAATTGCAATTTTGAAAAGGAAAATTTAACAACAAATGGTATCATCTTATTCTCTAGAGCCTGAAAAGTTATAATTAAACACTTCAATCCGAGTGGATAAAATAAGAAATAAGAATTATTGATCCCAATGCTACCTTAATATTTAAAAAAAAATCAATTTATTATTTTTATTCTTAATTATATCTTTTTAATATAAAAAGAGTCAGTTTAAACAAGTATTTGTTACTAAAAAATTTTATTCTTTTTTTCCCAGAAAACGTTAGTACTCAACATGTTAAAGAATAAGATAATGATGTTTAATTTCACATACTTTATTCCAAACTTAATTACTTGTTTGTAATCAGAAATCAAGTGTTTGTTATTAAAAGAATGGATTCTCTCCTTCCGTCAAACGTCAGTAGTTAATATGTTAGAGAAGGTTCAGTTAGGTCTAATTCCTGATGAGAAACACTTTGTTTGTTGTTGTTTGTTATTAATTGATTTGATTCTTTTCTTTTGTGCAAACGTTAGTAGTCAATTGATTAAAATAGAAAATTATGATTTACAATTCTTTTGTAACTTGAGATACATGTTAGTAGCCGTTCCCCAGAATAGAGACGCAAAAGTGATTTGTTATCTGATGATGACAGATGTACACTTGTCTAGGCTAGACTGTACGTGCAATTTGTAGTTTTTTTTAGTCTGAAACCGTCAGTCACTTAGTTTATTTGGTAGACTACATGGTAGTCCCGTAGGCGGCAAGAAGTTGATTAGATTTTTTGTGGTTTTGGAATAGGTTTAAGATAACCTTTTTTATGACTTTATTTAAGGTGCATAAAAGACTGATTAAAAAAAACTTTCAATCTTTTCCAAGTTTTGAAATTTTTTTGACGTAAAAGCTTTTGAAAATTGCTTAGTGCAAAGAATTGCAATATCAATATTGGCGAGAGCTATTATTGCTTTATGCGAGAGAAATTTGAGAACACATTTTTGGTTGTTGTTAGTGTCCTCTTAAAAGTTAATGACTTCTTGTGGTCCTCTTCGACGTGCTTCAGATAAGTGTCTTCATTCATATAGAAGGAACCTTTCAGTTTGAAGTTGTTAGCAAATGCTTTAGATTTTTTTTCAATAGAGTATTGAAGACCAATCTTGCTATTTGGCTTTGGCGATCTTCCACTTTAGGTTTTTATTATCCGTGCTTAATTCTAAAGTTTTTGCCAGCATTAAGTTTTGTGAAATCTTCTGGCCGTTTTGATTTTATTGTGAAACATGTTTAAGATATTGCGATGAATTTGCCATTGATTTTTGGCAACATTTCTTATGCGAATCAATACATTAAAAAGTACAATTCTTAAAGGTTATTAGCACAAATCTAATAAGCTTTTTTGTGGTCATGGTGGAACACTCCATAGCATTATTATGCTATTATGTTGGATCACGATCTACTTTTGTGACAAAATGACTTCTGATGTCCGCATAAAGGTCAAACATACAATCTCTTGATGACGAACACTTGTGTGTGGGTGGAACACTCCATAGCATAATAACCAGTCAGTACTGGTACTTTTACTGGGGTTAATTTGCCAATATTTTCTTTCAGATATTGTGAGTAAAGTTCAATCCGTATCGATTACAAACTTTTCACTCTTCTTGTTTAATCCTTTACCGTAGAGTTTTAGTAATACTGAGTTGTAGTCAAAGCTAACATTATTAAAAGTTGACGTTTTTGAGTATTTCCATATCAAAAACTTACTTTTGTAACTTTGTGACTAGCAGAGTTGTTCATCTGGACCTAATACTTAATAGCTTTTTTGTTCAACGTAGTCTAGCAACGCTTAATCTTTGCTTTTTGCACTGTTCTACGCCAGGTGCTTAAAATTTATAGTGTCCTGCAATTATGGTAGGAAGATGATTGTAAAAACCGTTTTAAAATTTGCCGATTTGATGAGGTTGGCCAGATTGATGTAAGCAGATGCAATTTTGAATGTGGCCAGCGCACTCACGTCAAAAGTATTTACTTAGAATTGGTTTAAAGTTTTTTTGCAAAGATTAATGCCGCACGCTTAGGGTTTACTTGTGACGTTTTTTAGTAAGTATAGTCTGACTCAAATTCAAGCATGCTGTCAGTGTCCTGTTTGAAAAAAAAAACGTTTGTACTATTTTATATGCATTCTAGAAGCAAACTCTGAGTAATACCTTTTAAACTTTGAGAGGAAGGCGGGGCCGTGGCCATTCTAAATCATTTTGATGTATGCCTTGCATTGCTCAAAGTTAACGAGATGAGGGCAAAAAGTGTGCGTTTTAAATTACTAGTTTGAGGTTTGTCTAGGGTCAACCAAGCAAAAAAGTCAGTTCTTTGAGACTTAAGAAAATGAGTTGTCTTTCTGTGGTCGTTGTTTGTAGCCAGGATGATGCAAATGCAATGGGTATTGCAAGGAGAAAGAATAGCAATTTTATTATTGCTGAAGTATTTGAAAAAACCTGTTAATTTGTGTTTTTCAATTAGTTCAAATGCCAGAGGATTAGATAAAAAATTATGAAAGGTTGGGTAGGGTTGTCAACGGTGCAGGCTTGAAATTGATTTTAGTGAATGTTATCATTGTAATGGCTTCTACCAGTTTCATGATGGTTAATTGAAGTTAGTAGCCACGTTGTCAGCGAGAAAAAAATATCAATTTCAATCTCAAAAAGACCAAACATATGCTTGTCAGTAAAGTTAATCCATCACAGCGGACGATACTTCTCAACAACAAAACCATAGACCAAGTGAACAAATACACATATTTAGGCTTATACCTGAATAAAGTAGAAATCAAATGCAGGATAGAAAAAGCGAGAACGGCATTTATTCAGATGAGAAAAGTTTTTAACAACCCAGACTTGAGCATGCAAATTAAGATCAAAATGTTGCGCTGCTACGTTTTCTCAACACTAATGCACGGCGTCGAATCCTGGACCCTATCAAAGGATACAAAGAAAAAACTGGAGTCTTTCGAACTATGAACATATTGTTGTATCCTGAATATCTCATACATAGAGCACATTAGTAATGAGGAGGATCTGCAGAGAATGGGCAAAGAACAGAAAGTATTGAAAACTGTAAAGGTTAGGAGATTGGAATATATCGGTACGTAATGAGGCAGAGTGATAGATACAGAATACTTCAACTGATTCTGGAAGGAAAAGTGATGTGAAGAAAAGGTCCTAGAAAACGAATTTCATAGTTTAAAAATCTACTAAAGTGGACAGGGAGAAGTTTGTGATAAAATCCGGAGTGGATGAAGCACGTCAAGAAGAAGTCATTTTAGACTTGGGTTTTTACTTTATTTTAATTTTTTCCTAAGGAAACAAGCGGTTTGCGGGTCTTTGAGATCTTTTAACTGCGCCTATGATAATAAACTAAATAATTTCAGATCAATTTCCTAAGCGCAATTTCTTCAAGTTTTTTGGTGTCAACTTTTTTGTGCATTTTCTAATACATTTTGTGAAAACAGTTGTGGTCTTTAGACAATATTACATAGTTTTTATGAGTTTTTTGTTTGATTTATGAAGATTTTGTAAAGTATATTGTTTTTTTGTGAGATTTTTATGCAATAATTAAGTTTTCTATGCAGTTTATGATTAAATTTATTAGGAAATTTGGGGTTTTGTGCAAATTTGATACATTAAATGGCTTTATTTTTAATCATTTTTGCACAAAAAGAGTTTTAAGTGGTTTTAGATCAAATGTAAGTGAATAGTGAACATTTTGCGCAATTTATGATAAGTTTTATGCCATATATGAATTCTCTGTGCAATGTTTAATACATTTTAGACAACAATTTAATTTTTAGATTTTCTGTTCAATTTCTGATGATTTTTTGTGCAACTTTTATGTAATAAATAAATATTTTTGTGCAATTTTGAATTTTTAAGCTATTTTAGTTTAAATTTGAATTATCTGCACAATTTATAAAAAATCTGATAATGTAAATTGTTTTTTTAAGCAAATTACATGCCTTAAATCTGATCTTTGTAGATTTGTTTTTTGTGCAGTAAATGAGTTTACTTTGCAATTTTTGATTAATTTTATTAAGTAAATAAGAGTTTAGTGCAAATTTTATACAATAAATAGCTTTGTTGTACAATTTTTGATCTGGTTTGTAGAATATTTGTATTTTTGTAAAAACGTTATGCCATAAATAGATTTTCTGTGCCATTTTTAATTAACTTTGTACAATAATTGGATTTCAAGATGATTTTAAATAATTTTTGTAAGTTTGCTATGCAATGTATAATGATTTTTATAAAGTTAAGTGTTTTTTGTGCATAAACGAGTTTTTTGTGCAATTTTTGTGCAAATGTTATGAAATAAATTGTTTTGTTGTGCAATTTCTAATGTATTTAAATTTTTTTTGTGCATATTTTAAGCCATAAATAATTTTTAATAATTTTATAAATTTTGTGTGCATAATTTATGCAATAAATGGTTTTGTTTTGTTGTGCAATTTTTGATATACTTTGTAAAACATTTGTTTTTTTTGCAAACTTTATGCCATAAATAGGTTTTTAGATATTTTAAATTAATTTTTCAAGTGTTCTCTACAATTTATGATGATTTTCATGAAGTTAATTGGTTTTTGTGCACTAAATTAGATTTTTGTGCAAATGTTATGCAATAAATTGTTTTATTGTGCAATTTTTAATGTATTTTAAAGTTTTTTTTGTGCAAATTTTATGCCATAATTAATTTTTTAGATCCTTTTAAATTTGTATATTTTCTGTGTAATTTATGATGATGAAGATTATTATTATTATTATTATTATTATCTATATAAAATTAATTGCTTTTTGTGCAATATGTTGATTTTATCTGCTGTTTTCAATTAGTTTAAATAAGTAAATTGGAAATTAGTGCATAATTTATGCAATAAATAGTTTTGTTGACAAAATTTTTGATAAATTTTGTAAAACATTTGTTTTTTTGCAAGATTTATGCCATGAATAGGTTTTTAAATCACTTTTTTTAAGTTTTCTATGCAGTTTTTGATTATTTTTATAAAACAAATTGCTTTTTGTGCAATAAATGAGTTTTTTGTGCAAATTTTATGCAATAAATTGCTTTGTTGTGCAATTTCTAAAGTGTTTTAACAGTTTTTTGTGCAAATTTTATGCCATAATAAATTTTTTAAATAAGTTTAAATCAAATTTGTAAATTTTCTAAGCAATTTCTGATGATTTATATGAAATTAATTGCTTTTTGTGCAATATGTTTATTTCATCTGCAATTTTTAATTAGTTTTTTTAAGTAAATCTGAAGTTTGTGCAGTATTTATGCAATAAATGGCTTTGTTGTGCAATTGTTGACATAATTTGTAAAATTTTTACATTACATTGGTTTTTAGATTATTTTAAATCAAGTTTTTTGTAAAATGTATGATAATTTATATGATATAAATTGCTTTTTGTGCAATAAATGAGTTGTTTGTGCAATTTTTGTGCAAATGTTATGCAATAAATTTTAAATTATATATTTTAAAAGTTTAATTGTGCAAATTTTATGCCATAAATATTTTTTTAGATAATTTTAAGTCAAATTTACAGTTTTCTGTGCAAATTATGATGATTTTAATGAAATTAAATGCTTTTTGTGCAATATGTTAATTTTTATTGCAATTTTCATTTAGTTTTATTAGGTAAATCGGAAATTTGTGGATAATTTATACAATAAATGGCTTTGTGGTGAAATTTTTGATATATTTAGTAAAACATTTGTATTTTTTGCAAGATTTATGCTGTAAATAAGTTTTTAGATCACTTTAAATCAATTTTTTAGTGCAATTTATGATGATTTCTATAAAATAAATTGTTTTTCATGCAATAAATAAGTTTTTTTGTGCAATTTTTGTAAAAATGTTATGCAATATATTTTAAATTATATATTTTAAAGGTTTAATTAAGTTAAGTAAATCGGAAATTTATGAAATAAATGGCTTCGCTGCGCAAAATTTGATATATTTTATAAACATTTCTTTTTTATAAAACTTGCCATAAATCTGTTTTTAGATCATTTTAATTCAAGTTTTTTCTGATGTATTTTAAAGGTTTTTTGTGCAATTTCTATGTCATAAATAATAATAATAATATATTTATTTCAGAATTTATACAAAATATAATACAACAATTATATAATATATTAAAAACTAAAAATTTGACAAAATCATTGATGATTTAAATACTCATAAACCGTGTATAGTTCTATATTAACTAAGTACATAAACACTTTGGTTTTAAATTTGTTTAACAGTTTTATACGTTTTAACTTGTCTGGTAGTTTATTGTTCAACTTCATACAAGAGTATGTGCATTCTTTTTCATACATTGTTAGTCTATGTGCTGGTATTTTATAGTTTATTAACGTAGTGTTTTGTTATGAGATGATCTAAACATTTCAAACTTTTCAGAATTTCTATATAGAAATAGTATGGATTCGTAAATGTACAAACCTGGTAAAGTTAAAATATTATTTTGTTTAAAAATACCTCTACATGATTGCTGATACTCTAATCCAATCATTGTTCTAAATGTCTGTTTTTGTATAATAAATGTAGAGTTTGAATCAGAACTACTTCCCCAAAATGTTATGCCAAAACGTATCAATGATTGAAAGTTTGCGTAATATACTGTCTTTAACACGTCATTGCTTACATATTTTTTTATAATTCTCAAAGAATAAAGCACTCTATTTAGTTTTGCATTCAGAACCGTAATATGATTTGAATATTTCAAAGAATCTTGGATGGTAAATCCCAAAAATTTAGTAGATTGTTTAAGATAATAATTACCATTGTTTAAAGTAAAATACTCAGTAATAATTGACATAAGACTGCATTTATCTTTTAATTCTGCCATTATGCTGTTTGACACTATTAAATTGGTATCGTCAGCGTAATTTATTATAGTATGAGAAGTGTTATTCAAATTAAGATATGATATATAATCGTTAATATAAATTACATATAGTATAGGACTTATTATACTGCCTTGGGGAATTACAGTCTTTATATTTTGGATTTCTGATAATTTAAATGTGTTGTTATTACTTATTGCTACTTTTTGTGTTATATTTAAAATATACAATTTTATCCACTGCAATGCACAACCTCGTATTCCGTATTTATATAACTTTTCAGTTAAAACAATATGATTAAGACAATCGTATGCTTAGGATAAGTCTAAGAATATACTCATTGCATAATCTTTATTTTCAAATCTATCTAATATGCTTTGTGTAAATAATTTTTTTACATAATTTTAAATCGAATTTGTAAATTTTTTATGCAATTTATTATGAAATTAATTGTTTTTTGTGCAATATGTTAATTTCTTTTACATTTTTCAATTAGTTTTTTAAAGTAAACCAGAAATTTGTGCATAATTTATGCAATAAATGGCTTTGTTGTGCAGTTTTTAATGTACTTTGTAAAACATTTGCTTTTTTTGAAAACTTTTTGCCATTATTAGGTTTTTCAATAATTTTAAATAAAGTTTTTTGTGCAATTTATGACGATTTTTATGAAGTAATTTGGTTTTTGTGCAATAAATAAGTTTATTGTGCAAATTTGATGCTATAAATAATTCTTTAAATAATTTTAAATCAATCTTGAAATTTTTTTGTGTTATGATGATTTATATGAATTTAATTGCTTTTTGTGCAATATTTTAATTTTATCTGCAATTTTCAATTAGTTTTGTTAAGTAAATTGGAAATTTGTGCATAATTTATGCAATTTCTCATGTATTTTGTAAAACATTTGTTTTTTTTTGCAAGATTTATTTCATAAATTTGTTTATAGATCAGTTTTTTGTGCAATTTATGCTGATTTCTAAAATAAATTATTTTTGTGCAATAAATGAGTTTTTTGTGCAAATTTCATGCAATTTATGCTTTGTTGTGCAATTTCTAAGGTATTTTAACGATTTTTTGTGCAAATTTTATGCCATAAATAATTTTGTAGATAATTTTAAATTAAATTTGTAAATTTTCTTTGCAATTTAAAATAATTTATAGAAAATTAATTACTTTTTGTGCAATATTTTAATTTTTTCCGCAATTTTCAATTAAATTTGTAAAGTAAACCGGAAATTTGTGCATAATTTATGAATAAATGGCATCGTTGTGCAATTTTTGATATATATTGTAAAACATTTTATTTTGCAAGCTCTGTATGCTATAAATCAGTTTTCAGATCATTTTAAATAATTTTTTTTAAGTTTTCTGTGCAATTTTTGATGATTTTTATGAAACAAATTGCTTTTTGTGCAAGTTTTATGCAATAAATTGCGTTGTTGTGTAATTTCTGAAGAGATTTAATGTTTTTTTATGCCATAATAAAATTTTTAAATAAGTTTAAATCAAATTTGTAAATTTTTTGAGCAATAATTTCTGATGATTTATATGAAATTAATTGTTTTTGTTGCAATATGTTAATTTTATCTGCAATTTTTAATTAGTTTTATTAAGTAAATTTAAAATTTGTACAGTATTTACGCAATAAATGGCTTTGTTGTGCAAATTTTGATAAATTTTGTAAAACTTTGTACTTTTGTGTGCAATTATGAGTCTGTGATATCAACATACTACGCTTCATTTTATTCTATTATGCGATATGGGATTATACACTGGGGTATGTCTTCTCAAAGCAATAGAGTATTTTTAATGCAATAACGTATTGTGAGAATCATTTCTAATCTCAAAAGCAGAGACTCTTGTAGAGAAGCATTTAAAAAGCATCTTATTTTTACACTGCTCAGGGTATATATATTTGAAGTTCTATGTTTTGTTAAAAAATATTATGACAAATTCAACAATAACCTTGTACATCATAGCTACAGCACGCGTCAAGACTTATATCTAAGACCAAATAGACACCATTTAGCATTATATGAAAAATCTTTAAACCATATGGGGTGCAAATTATTTAATAAGCTCCCAACAGAAATAAAGTCGATTAAAGATTTTAAAATATTTAAAGCAAAAATTAAAAAAATATTTAATAGTTTTTAACTGTTACGATGTACAAGATTACTTAAACGCGTAACTGTTTTCTTTGTTTATTTTAACTTTTGTATTGTTCTATTTTTTATGTTAAATGTAATTTTAATTAGAAAACAGTTTTAAATTTTATGTGCTATTGCATTTTGTACTGTATGACTTGTTTCATTTACTGATGTATGTGCAATTTAAATGATACTAATAAATTATTATTATTATTATTATTATTATTATTATTATTATTATTATTATTATTATTATTATTATTATTATTATTATTATTTTCTGCAAGTTCTGTACCATAAATAGGATTTTAAATCATTTTATATAATATTTTCAAGTTTTCTGTACAATTTACAATGATTTTCATAAAGTTAATTGGTTTTTGTGCAATAAATGAGTTTTTTGTGCAAATGTTATGAATTAAATTGCTTTGTTTTACAATTTCTGATGTATTTTAAAGGTTTTTCTCTGCAAATTTTATGCCATAAATAATTTTTTATATAATATTAAATCAAATTTGTAAATTTTTTGTGCATAAAAAGCAGTTAATTTCATATAAATTATTAATTAAATTATGTTAATTTTTTTTGCAATTTTCAATTAGTTTTATTATGTAAATCTAAAATATGTGCATAATTTATGGCTTTGTTTTGCAATTTTTGATGTATTTTGCCAAACTTTTTTTTTGCAAGTTTTATGCTATAAATAGGGTTTTAGATTATTTTAAATCAAGTTTTCTGTACAATTTATGATAAATTCTATTAAATAAATTGCATTTTGTACAATAAATGAGTTTTTGTGTAACTTTTTGTTTATATCATCATTTTTTGTGTGCAAATTTTATGCTATAAATAATTTTTTTTAGATAATTTTAACCAAATTTTCTGATGATGATTTATATGATATGAATTGCTTTTTGTGCAAAATGTTAATTTTCTCTTCAATTTTCAATTAGTTTTCTGAAGTAAATTGGAAATTTTTGCATAATTTATGCATTCATTGGTTTTGTTTTGCAATTTTTGATATATTTTGTAAAACATTTGCTTTTTTTGAAAGCCTTTTGCCATTATTGGGTTTTTAAATAATTTTAAATGAAATTTTCTGTGCAATTTATGACGATTTTTATGAAGTTATTTTGGTTTTTGTGCAATACATAAGTTCATTATGCAATTTTTGCACGTTTTGTGCAAACGATATTAAATAAATTGCTTTGTTGTGCAATTTTTAATGTGTTTTAAAGGTTTTTTTGTGCAAATTTTATGTCATAAATATTACTTTAAATAATTTAATAAATTTTTCTCCAATTTTCAATTACATTTGTAACGTAAATTGGAAATTTGTGCATAATTTATGGAATATATTTGATATAATTAGTAAAAGATTTGTGTTTTTGCAAGTTTTCTGTGTAATTTATGATGATGAAATTTGATGTCATAAATAGTTTTTTAGATAATTTAATCAAATTTGTAAATTTTCTGTGCAACTTATAATGATTTATATAAAATTAATAGCTTTTTGTTTATTTTCTCTGCAATTTTCAATTAGTTTTCTTAAGTAAATTGTAAATTTGTGCATATTTTATGCAATAAATAGCTTTGTTGTGCAATAAATGTGTTTATTGTGCATTTTTTTTAAGTTTTGTGCAAATGTTGTGCAATAAATTGCTTTGTTGTGCAACTTCTAATGCATTTTAAAGGTTTTGTGCTATACATAATTTTTTTGATACGTTTAAAACAGTTTCTGTGCAATTTATGATGATTTGAATAAAATTTATTCCTTTTTGTGCAATATATTAAATTCCTCTGCAATTTTTAATTAGTTTTATTAAAATAATCAAAAACTTATGCATAATTAATGCAATAAATGGCTTTGTTGTGCATATTTTGATATATTTTGTAACTTTTTGATATTTTTCTGCAAGTTTTATGCCATAAACAGGTTTTTAAATCTATTTAAATCATTTTTTTTTAAGTTTTCTTTGCAATTTATGATGATTTCTATGAAACAATTTGTTTTTTGCGCAATAAATAAGTTTTTTTGTGTTTTCTTGCAAGTTTTGTGCAAATGTTGTGCTTTGTTGTGCAATTTGTAATGTATTTTAAAGGTTTTTTTTGTGCAAATTTCATACCATAAATGTTTTAAATCAAAATTATAAGTTTTTTGTGCAATTTATGATGATTTATATAAAATTAATTGCTTTTTGTGCATATATTATTAATTATAAATTAATTTCTTCTAGAATTTTTAATAAATTTTATTAGGAAAATCAAAAATGTGTGCACAAGTTATGCAATAATTGGTTTTGTTGTGCAATTTTTGATATATTTTGTAAAACGTTTGTGTTTCTTGCAAGATTTATGCCATAAATAGGTTTTTAGATTATTTTAAAATAATTTTTCAAGGTTTTTGTGTATTTTATGATGATTTCTATAAAATAAATTGTTTTTTGTGCAATAAATGAGTTTATTGTGCAACTTTTGTGCAAATTTAATGCAATAAATTGCTTTGTTGTGCATTTTCTGATGAATTTTGACAGTTTTTTGTGCAAATTTCATGCCATAAATAGTTTGAAGATATTTTTAAAATAAATATGTAAATTTTTTGTGCAGTTTATGATGATTTATATAAAATTAAATGCTTTTTGTGCTATATGTTAATTTTCTCTGCAATTTTTTATTAGTTTATGCAAATACAATACAATTTTTGAAATATTTGGTAAAACATTTTATTTTTTTTGCAAGCTTTGTCATAAATAGGTTTTTAGATCATTTTAAATCAAGTTTTTTTTTGCAATTTTGATGGTTTTTATAAAATAAATTGCTTTTTATGCAATAAATTAGTTTTTTGTGCAACAAATTAGTTTTTTGTGCAACAAATTAGTTTTTTGTGCAATTTTTGATTATTTTATTTAGTAAATCGAAGTTTTGTGCAAATTTTATGCAATAAATGGCTTTGTTGTGCAGTTTCAAATATATTGTGTAGAATATTTAATTTTTTGTGCAAACTTTAAGCTATAATTATGTTTGCTCTACAATTTTTAATAAATCTTGTATTTTTAGATAATTTTAGATCAATTTTTTTAAATTTTTTGTGCATTTTATGATGATTATGAAGTATGATAGTTTTTTTGTGTAAATTTTATGCAATAAATAAGTTTTTTGCAATTTTTAATGCAATAAATAGCTTCACGGTTTAATGTTTGTTCATAAGTTGTAATTTTTAGATTATTTTTGATTAAAATAATGAGTTTTTGTAAAATTTTTAATGTGGTAAATCAGGTTTGGTGTCAATTCAGTTTTTTAAGTAATTTTTAATAAATTTTTTGTTTATTTAACTCTTTATTGTAAGTTTCTGATTAAATTTTGTAAGTTTGCTACTCAATTTATGACTAATTTTTAAAGAATGTTAGTTTTTTGTGCACATTTGATTCAGTTTTTAATAAATATAGCACAAAAACTGTGCTTTAATGATAATTTTAGATCAGTTTTGTAAGTTTGTAACATTTTTGATTATTTTTATGAGACAAGTAAATTTTTGTGCAATATTTATGTCATAAATGGGTTTTCTGTAAAATATTTGTTAAATTTTTTAGTTTTTTAGGTTATTTTAGATTTAGATTGTTAGCTTTTTGCGTAGTTTATTAGAAATTTTATAAATTAATTTAAAATTTTGTGCAAATTACCTTAGTTTTTGTGCAATTTTTAAAATAAATTTAGGTTTTTGAGTAATTTTTATGCTTTACTGTGCAATTTTTCATAACTTTTGTACAACAATTAAGTTCTTGTAGTGATTTTAAATCAAATTTTGAAGGTTTTTAAGCAATTTATAACAAATTTTACATTGTAGTTTGGTTTTTTGCGCAAATTTTATACCATAAATGAGCTTATGAACAATTTTTGATGATTTTTTTACAACAAATTTGTTTTAGATGATTTTCTATTCATTTTCTGTTTAATTTATAATGATTTTTAAAAAGTAAATTAATTTTTGTGCAACTGTGCACGATTTTTAATGAGTTTAATAAGTTAAATCAATTTTCTTTGCAATATTTATGCAATGTTTGCTGAATTTTATTATTTTAGATGGTTTTTGTTGAGTTTTCTGCACGGTTTATGTTTACTTTATTGGAGAAATTTGTTTATCTGTTTTTAAATTTTTCTTGATGTTGGGTGTCCGAAAACTAAACTAAATAGAACAACAAATTTCAATATTTTTATAATAAAGAATTTAGAATATTTACAAATATGGTTTAACATTTAGTTTAATAGTACATTCCACTCTTTCATATATAAATAAATAAATGCAATAATCATTTTTCCGGACAAGTCTACTGATACAAATATATCACTTCAATTCAAGGCAATAGTATATACAAATAGTTTCTATGAAAAGGGTTCATATTTCACACCCCTTGTGTATATATGTGTGAAAGCTCGACAGGTAATACAAGTCTAGTATTGAAAGAAAGAGAAAAAAAGAGTTAGAACATATCTAAAAATTTATCGCCCAGTGGAAAATTGTATTGGCCCGCCACTATAAAACTTATATTTATTGTCTGGAGAAAAGTGTTTTTCTTGTGGAGTGAATGACGCCGAGGGAAGGAAAATACTTTCGCCCGGCTCAGCAAAAGACAAACAACCAAATTAAGTTTGAGAAACTGTAAGAGTGTTTAATTAATTTATTCCTACGTTCGTTATTGGCTTCCGTTATATCTCATTCGCCATTTGCATATTTTAATTGAATTATAATTAAAAATAATAATAATTGAAATGATGCATTTATGTGTAAATTTTAAAGCAAAGGCTGATTCTAATTGGTGTAATTTGTGGTTGTGATCTGTGTGTATGATGCAGAGAATGGTTTCCAATCGAATTAAAGCTGCGTTTGTCTGTTGCGAAAGAGTGAGCAAAAACAAAACGAAACATATGATGTGTAAAATGTTCCAATTAAATTCATTCAATTTGTTGTCTGTACAAAAAAACTGATAATCAACCTTCAAATAAATACAAATGGTCTACAATATTTATAAAGGCTGTACATAATTGCCAATTGAAACCATCCCAAGCACCTCAGCTTTGTCTCTAATGTTTCCAGTTATTTCTTTTACCTTTGCTAATTATTCCCTACAGAAGTATAATCGTAAAAAATAATATTTTAATAAAAATTGTGTTGTAATAACTACACCTTACTCGATTAATTAAGCCAAGGTTTACATTACCTATACGCCTTTGAGTAATTGTTAAATGGTTCGTAGTGTTACTGCCGGTTTGTATTACTTTGGAATTACGTGCGCCGCTGATGGGAGATTAACTGGAGCTCTTACGAACTATTAAACTTCCAATAAGGAACAAATTCACGGTTAATTTAGTTACATTTTAGTTATATTTGATTTGATCTTAATATAAATAACATACAATTTATGCCTTTACAATTACTGTAATTCATTGCATCAATATGTTCAGACATTTACACTTTTTTTAGTATGCGATTAAATGTAAAGTGGTCTGGCTTTTAGTTTTGTGAAGGAGAAGTAGCCTGCCTGCTGGGAAAACATAAACATAACAAATTGGTGGCAATTTGTGGCCAACACTATGTAATGTTAGACGCCTTGGCCACATATAGGTCAACATAATTAGTTCAATAAGTCGATACCCCGCGCGTACATTTAAGATGGTTTCAGTTTAATTAGATCTCATGTTGCATAGAGTTTCAATTTAGTTAACAATCGGGATTCACTTAAAGTTTCTCATATAATTTTGTACTATTAGTATTTTATTACTTTTAGCTACATATTGAAACTTTAAACTGATTCAAATTTATGGTAAAGTACAAGATAAAATAGAAGTAGTCCGTTTGTAGTAACTTATATTTTTTGTGTACTTTACCTTAGAATTGAATAAACTATAGTCGTTGCAGAACTGTCTTTTTGTACACTATTATTTAATATGCGGTTTTAGAATAGTGGCTTTAAAAACTGGGAGTGCAAATGTTGGTATAACTTAAAGTACATTTAGTACTGACTTAGAAAATGCATTCCCAAATTTGTTTAAAAATTCCAATGTTTACTTTAATCAATTTTGACATTTTTGTTTAAATTTATGATAAAAATTGCAATAAATGCTAATTTGCTTAGCTTTGCAGGAAAACTGGGGGCTTAGATTTTATCCTAAATTATTGTACATTTAGTACTGACTTAGAAAAAGCATTTCCAGAATTTTCTAAGTGAATCTAATGTTTACTTTAATCAATTTTGATATTTTTGTTTTTGGTTAATTCTAAAAAAAGTAATTAATTTGAAATTTTTGCCTTGCAGAAAAAATGGCGTTTGGATTTTGTTCTAAATTAGAGTACATGTAGTACTAACTTAGAAAATGCATTTCCAAATTTTTTTTAAAATTTCAATGTTAACTTTAATCAATATTGACAATTTATAATTACTGAAAAAATGCAATCAGTTCTAATTTGCTTAGCTCGCAGCTAAGAAAACTGTTCAAATTTTGTTCAAAATGAAAGTACTTTAGTACTGATTTATAAAATGCATTTCCAAAATTTTCTAAAAATTTTAATGTTTACTTTAATCAATATTTGATTTTTTGTTTAAATTAATGATACAAAATGCAATAATTTGCTTAGCTTTTCAGGAAAACTGGTTGTTTAGATTTTGTTCTAAATTAATGCACATCTAGTACTAACTTAGAATATGCATTTTTAGAATTTTTTTAAAGTTCTTCAAATGTTTACTTCACACAATTTTTAAATTTTTGTTTAAATTAATCATAAAAATGCAATAAATTTTAATTTGCTTAGCTTTGCAAGAAAACTGGGCGTTAAGATTTTGTTTTAAGTTAATGTACATTTAGTACTGACTTAGAAAATGCAATACCAGAGTTTTTTAGAAATTCTAATGTTTACTTTAATAAGTTTTGGCATTTTTATTGAAATTAATTAAAAAAATGCAAAATAATCTAGTTTGCTTAGCTTTGCAGGAAAACTAGGCGTTTAGATTTTGTTCTAATTTAGTGTATATCTAGTACTGACTTAGAAAATGCATTTCATGAATTGTCTAGAAATTCTAATGTTTATTTTATTTAATTTTGACATTATTGTTTAAATTAATGATAAAAATTGCAATAAATTCTAATTTGCTTAGCTTTGTAGTAAAACTGGGCGTTTAGATTTTGTTCAAAACTATTGTACATCTACTACTGACTTAGGAAATGCATTTGAGGAATTTTCCAAAAATTCCAATGTTTACTTTAATCAATTTTAACATTTTTGTTTAAATTAATGATAAAATTGCAATAAAGTCAAATTTGCTTAGCTTTGAAAGAAAACTGTGCGCTAAGATTTTCTTCTAAAGTATTGTACATGTAGTACTGACTTAGGAAATGCATTTTAAGAATTTTCTAAAAATTCTAATGGTTATTTTATTTCTTTTTTACATTTTTGTTTAAATTAATGAAAAAATTGCAATAAATTCTAATTTGCTTAGGTTTGCAAGAAAACTGAGCGTTTAGATTTTGTTCTAAATTATTGTACATCTAGTACTGACTTAGAAAATGCATTTTCCAGATTTTTTTAGAAATTCTAATGTTTACTTTAATCCTTTTGACATTTTTGATTAAAATTAATACTAAAAATGCAATCAATTCTAATTTGCTTAGCTTTGCAGGAAAACTGGGCATTTAGATTTTGTTCTAAAATATTGTACATTTAGTTCTGACTTAGAAAATGCATTTCTAAAATTTTTTAAGAATTCTAATGTTTACTTTATTCAATTTTGACATTTTTGTTTAAATTAATGAAGAAAAAGGCAATAAATTCTAATTTGCTTAGCTTTGCAGGAAAACTGGGCGTTTAGATTTTGTTCTAAATTAATGTACATCTAGTACTAACTTAGAAAATGCATTTTCAAAATTTTCTAAAAATTCTACTGTTTACTTAAATTAACATTGACATTTTTTTTAAATTAATGCCAAAAAATGCAATAAATTTAATATCTAGCTTAGCAAATAAAATGGCGTTTGAATTTTCTTCTAAATTAGAGTACATGTAGTACTAACTTAGAAAATGCATTTCCAAAATTTTTTTTAAATTCCAGTGTTAACTTTAATCAATAATGACAATTTATAATTATTAAAAAAATGCAATCAGTTCTAATTTGTTTAGCTCGCAGCAAAATAATCTTTGCAAATTTTGTTTAAAATTAAAGTACTCTGGTACTGACTTAGAAAATGCATTTACAAAATTTTCTAAAAATTTTATTGTTTACTTTTATCAATTTTTTTTATTTTTGTTTAAATTAATGATATGAAATGCAATAATTTGCTTAGCTTTGCAGGAAAACTAGGCGTTTACATTTTGTTCTAATTTAATGTACATTTGGTACTAACTCTGAAAATGCATTTCCAGAATTTTCTAGAAACTCTAATGTTTGCTTTAATCAATTTTGACATTTTTGTTTGAATTAATAATTAAAAATGCAATGAATTCTAATTTGCTTAGCTTTGCCGAAAAACTGAGCGTTTAGAATTTGTCATAAATTATTGTACATCAAGTAATGACTTAAAAAATGCATTTCAGGAATTTTTTAAGAATTCAAATGTTTACTTTAATCAATTTTGACATTTTTGTTAAAAATATTGATAAAAATTGCAATAAATTCTAATTTGCTTAGCTTTGCAAGAAAACTGGGCGTTTAGATTTTGTTCAAAATTAATGTACATCTAATACTGACTTAGAAAATGCTTTTAAATTTTTTTCTAAGAATTCTAATGTTTACTTAAATCAATTTTGACATTTTTGTTAAAATTATTGATAAAAAAGGCAATAAATTCTAATTTGCTTAGCTTTGCAGGAAAACTGGGCGTTTAGATTTTGTTCTATTATAATGTACAACTAGTACTGACCTAAAAAATGCATTTTAAGATTTTTTTAAGAATTCTAATGTTTACTTTAATCAATTTTTGTAAAATTTAATGAAAAAAACTGCAATAAAGTCTATTTTGCTTAGCTTTGCATTAAAACTTAGCGTTTAGATTTTGTTCTAATTTAATGTATATCTAGTACTAACTTAGAAAATGCATTTTCAGAATTTTTTAAAGATTATAATGTTTATTTTAATCAATTCTGACATTTTTGTTTAAATAATTAAGAAAGAATGCAATAAACTCTAATTTGCTTAGCTTTGTAGGAAAATTTTTCGTTAAGATTTTGTTCTAAAATAATGTACAACTAGTTCTGACTTAAATAATGCATTTCAAGATTTATCTAAGAATTCTAATGTTCAAAATTGAAGTACTTTAGTACTGACTTAGAAAATGCCTTTCCATAATTTTCTAAAAATTCAAAAGTTTACTTTAATAAATTTTGATATTTTCCTTTAAATTAATGATAAAAAATGCAATAACTTCTAATTTGCTTAGCTTTGAAGGATAACTGGGCGTTTAGATTTTGTTTTAAACTATTGTACATCTAGTACTGATTTAGGAAGTGCATTTAAGAGTTGTTTAAAAGTTTTAATGTTTACTTTGATAAATTTTAAAAATTTTGTTTAAGTTATTAATAAAAAATGCAATAAATTCAAATTTGCTTAGCTTTGCAGGAAAACTGGGCGTTTAGATTTTGTTCTAAATTAATGTATATTTAGTACTGACATAGAAAATGCATTTTTAGAATTTTTTAAAAGTTCTAATGTTTACTTTGATCAATTTTTAATTTTTTGTTTAAATTATTGATAAAAATGCAATAAAGTCAAATTTGCTTAGTTTTGCAGGAAAACTGGGTGTTTAGATTTTGTTCTAAGATAATGTGCAGTTAGTACTGACTTAGAAAATGCATTTCTAAATTTTTTTTGTAATATTAATGTTTACTTCAATAACTTTTGATATTTTTGTTTAAATTAATGATGAAAAATGCAATAATTTCCTAATTTGCATAGCTTTGCAGGAAAACTGGGCGTTTAGATTTTATTGTAAATTAATGTACATCTAGTATTGATTTAGAAAATGCATTTTTAGATTTTTTTTAAAGTTTGAATGTTTTCTTTAAATAAATTCTAAATTTTTGTTTAAATTAATGAAAAAATAAGCAATAAAATCTAATTTGCTTAGTTTTGCAGGAAAACTGGGCGTTTAGATTTTGTTCTATATTGATGTACATTTAGAACTGACTTAGAAAATGCATTACCAGAGTTTTTTATAAATTCTAATGTTCACTTTAATCAATTTTGACAATTTTATTCAAATTAATTAAAAAAATGCAAAATAATCGAACTTGCTTAGCTTTGCAGGAAAACTGGGCGTTTAGATTTTGTTCTTAATTAATGTACATCTAGTACTGACTTAGAAAATGCATTTCCATAATTTTTGTAATAATTCTAATGATTACTTTAATCAATTTTGACATTTTTGTTTAAATAAATTATAAAAAATGCAATAAAGTCTAATTTGCATACTTTTTCAGGAAAACTGGGCGTTTAGATTTTGTTTTTAGTCAATATACATTTAGTACTTAATTAGAAATTGCATTTCCAGAGTTTTTTAAAAATTTGAATGATTATTTTATTCTCTTTTGACATTTTTGTTTGAATTAATAATAAAAAATGCAATGAATTATAACTTGCTTAGCTTTGCAGGAAAACTGAGCGTTTAGATTTTGTTTTAAATTAAAGTACATTTAGTACTAACTCAGAAAATGCGATTCTAGAATTTTCTAGAAATTATAATGTTTACTTTAATTAACCTCGACATTTTTGTTCGAATTAATGATAAAAAAATTCAATAACTTCTAATTTTCTTAGCATTGCAGGAAAACTGAGCGTTTAGATTAAGTTTTAAATTATTGTTCATTTAGTACTGACTTAGAAAATGCATTTCAAAAATTTTCTAAGAATTCTAATGTTTACTTTAATCAATTTTGACATTTCTGTTAAAATTAAGAATGAAAAATGCATTAAATTCTAGTTTGCTTAGCTTTGCAGGAAAACTGGGCGTTTAGATTTTGTTCTAAATTATTGTACATTTAGTACTAACTTAGAAAATGCATTTCCAGATACGTCTAGAAATTCTAATGTTTACTTTATTCAGTTTTGACATTTTTGTTTAAATTAATGCTAAAAATGCAATAAATTCTAAATAGCTTAGCTTTGCAGGAAAACTTTGCGTTTTGATTTTGTTTTAAAGTTTTGTACATCTAGTACTGACTAAGAAAATGCATTTTTAGAATTTTTTAAAAGATCAAATGTTTACTTTAAACAATTTTTAAATTTTTGTTTAATTTAATGCTAGAAAATGCAATAAATTCTAATTTGCTTAGCTTTGTAGGAAAATTCGGCGTTTAGATTTTGTTCTAAATTAATGTATAGACTTAGAAATTGCATTTCCAGAATTGTATAGAAATTCTAATGTTTACTTTAATCAATTTTGACATTTTTGTTTAAATTAATGATAAAAAATGCAATTAATTCTAATTTGCTTAGATTTGCAGGAAAACTGAGCGATTAGATTTTGTTCTAAATTAATGTACATTTAGTACTAATTTTTGAAACGCATTTCCAAAATTTTCTAAAAATTTTAATGTTAACTTTAATCAATATTGACAATTTATAAATTATTGATAAAACTGACTCAGGAAATGCATATAATTTGCTTAACTCTGCAGCAGAATAGAGCGTGAGAATTCTGTTCAAAATTAAAGTACATCTAGTACGGACTTAGAAAATGCATTTCCAAAATTTTCTAAAAATTCTAATGTTGACTTTAATCAATATTGACAATTTTGTTTAAATTAATATAAAAAAATGCAATACATTTTAATTTGCTTAACTTTACAGAAAAACTGGGCGTATAGGATTTGTTCTAATTTAATGTAAATCAAGTAATAACTTTGAAAAAGCGTTTTCAGAATTTTCTAATAATTCTAATGTTTACTTCAAATAATTTTAACATTTTTGTTTAAATTAATGATGAAAAATGCAATATATTCTAATTTG
Source organism: Tachinus rufipes (assembly GCA_963932245.1). Classification (NCBI taxonomy): domain Eukaryota; kingdom Metazoa; phylum Arthropoda; class Insecta; order Coleoptera; family Staphylinidae; genus Tachinus; species Tachinus rufipes. The sequence goes on from OZ010744.1 coordinate 7,071,584, forward strand.
CTTGGCTTTGCAGAAAAACTGGGCGTATAGAATTTGTTCTAATTTAATGTACATCAAGTACTTACTTTGAAAAAGTGTTTCCAGAATTTTCTAGTAATTCTAATGTTTACTTTAAACAATTTTGACATGTTAGTTCAAAATAATGATAAAAAATGCAATAAGTTCTAATTCGCTTAGCTTTGCTAATATTCACTTTAATCAACATTGACAATTTATATTAAATTAATGATAAAAAATGCCACCAATCTGAGTTTGTTAAGGTTTGCAAGAATACTGGAATGGATTTTGTTCTAACTTATAGTACATTTGGTAGTAACTTTAAAAATCCATTTCCAATATTTTCTAAACAATGTTGACATTATTTAACATTGGCAATGCGTTGATTTTTATTAATTTGCATACTTTTTTGCAAACTGGTATTAATTATCTCAGATATCATTTTTATATAAAACAAAAATCTATTAACGTTCTGTTTATTTTCTGTTTGTTTGTCCATCAATTTGGGCAGCACTTATCGCCTGTTATTGAATTGATACGTATTGCGTGGCAGTCTGCGGAACGACAACACATACGTTCTCACCAACAAAAAATAAACCTATTATAATTAAAATATTATTTATCAGATTATCTGGCATGGTGGCATTTAATTATGTGGAAACATTCCAGATGCCACAATTTATTTGTACACATCCGTGCGTGCAATCGCCTTGTAAATCTTATCAACGTCAACGATCGTGTTATTATTATTTTTTTATTATTATTAAATTATATATTCCCCCACCGATCATCAAGTTTGCGTGCTATTATATAAATACTATAATCAAATTATAAAAATAGTGTTAAATCATTAGATAAAATAAACAACTTTATATCATAATAGCCTGTAAATTTTAATTAGCCGTTGAAAAAGGTTATCCATTTTTATCTCCTTTTATTTATACAGTAAACGCCACAGACTGTGCCATCATAAAAATACAACATTATAAAAATGCAAATTGTTGGAATATCCCATTGAAATATTGCTTGCGTTATCGCTAGCTTAAATTACATGCTATCTGATTAGATAATGCCTTTTTAACAGTTGTTATTGTTCGTCCATGTTTAATATTATAATGTTGGTGTGTATAGTTTTAAAAATGATGTAATTATAATTCACAAACAACACGCAAGGCGATTAGTGTTTAGTGGATAATTATTTTTTTTTATAGATATATAATATTGCGTCGTCTAAAGATAATTATAACGGATATTTTATTAAGAGAAGCGCATTTTGTTTGCAAAATGAAATAGAAAAATATTGTAAGAAATTTAATATCGTTCATAGTTCTGTGTAAAGTTTTTTTAAATTTATTTAATAACTGAGCTACCGAATTTTTAATTAATTTACAAATCACAAAATAATTTTATTTAGTTAAGTGGGGAAAATAATTGAATTATTATGAAAAATCACAAAATTAAACTCAACAAGAAACGCCTGAATATAATTAACATTGTAGAAGAAAATCCAATCTGTGCTCTCAAACTATTATGTTCTCTAAATGGGTATTATGTTCTCCAAGATATCAATCATATTCTTTATATATTAATCATGTTCTTAATATATTAATCATGTTCTTAAGATGTAAATTATCATTTCTGAATGTCAATCATGTTTTTTAATGTCAATCTTGTTTTTTAAGTATTGATTATATTTTTTAATTGACAAACATGTTTGTAATCTTACAATCGTATTTTTTAAATGTAAATAATGTTCTACTAGATATTGATAATGTTTTCAAACATGTTTATAACCCGTCAATTATGTTCTATAACTATAAACAATGTTTCTGATCATGTTCTCTAGTTGTCAATTATGTTCACTAACTGTGAAGTACGTTTACAGTCTGTAAATCCAAAATCACACGCCCACAAAGTTTAAAATTAGTTCTCGCCCACCCGCCCATGTATTTGTAGTAAAGAAATTGGCTAACAAACACTTGGGCGGGTGGGTGGGGAACTCCTATTCAAATCACACGCCCACAAAGTTTAAACTTAGTTGTTGCTTACTCTCCCAAGTGTTTGTAGTAAATATATGGGATTGCAAACACTTGGGTGGGTGGGTGTGTAACGCTTGTTTAAAATAACACGCTCACAAAGTTTATATTTAATAAACGCCTACCTACCCTACTAATTGGATCACAAACACTTGGGCGGGTGGTTGATGAACGTCTATCTAAACCACATGCTAACAACGTTTAAACTTAATTCCCATTTTGACAGTCTCAATCTCTATCTGTTTCTGTATACATTTTTCTAATAAAAAATGTTTCAAACCTACTAAGTTTGAAGCAATTTTTACTTATAATTTTACTTCTTTCATATTATCATATTATGTATACCAGAAAATCTCAAAATTAATTGTCAATTTGTTAAGACTGAGCTCAAAATGTGAGTGCAATTTTTGAGAACGTTTTAGTATTAATGTATTAAAACTAATTTTATACTTTAGTAATTAGACATTGAGATATATTAAAGTCAATTGTAGTACTATAATAGTACTAATTTTATTACATTTCGTAAAAGAAGTTTTTATTCAGAGCTATTAGAATCCAGCCAATTTTGTGAATGATTTACTAATATTAAAACAACGCTTGTGCTTTAGTAAATAAATATAGAAAATTGTTGATTTGTTGGTAAATTATAGTACTTTAATGGTACAAACTTTAGATAAAATTTTATTAAATTCCGTACACTTAAATTTTATAAAAAGAGTTTATGTCATGCGGAGTTGTTAGAATCCAAACATTAGTACTACGTTTGTACCTGAGTTTTTAGACGTTAAAAGTTATTGATTATTTAATCATTTCTTGTACTATAATAGTACTTATTAATAACAAAACTATAAGATTTTATACGCTGAATTTTGCTATTAAAGACTAATCAATTCTAAGAATATTTCAATAATATTGCATTAGAACTACGTTTGTACCTCAGTAATTAGACATTGAAAATTAATGATAATTTGGTAAATTGTAGTTTTTTAATTGTACTAACTTTTGGCAAAATTTTAAACAATTTTGTACGCTGAATTTTTAAACAGAGCAGTTAGAATCCAAACATTTTTGTGAAGGCTTCAGTAGTACTGCAATAGAACTACGTTTGTACTTCAGTAATTGAACATTAAAAATTTATAATATTTTGGTAAATTGTAGTACTTTAATTGTATTAACTTTTGACAAAATTTTAAATAATTTTGTTTGCTGAATTTTTAAACAGAGCTGTTAGAATCCAAACAATTTGGTGAAGGCTTCAGTAGTATTGCAATAGAACTACGTTTGTACTTCAGTAATTAAACATTAAAAATGTATATTATTTTGGAAAATTGTAGTACTTTAATTGTACTAACTTTTGACAAAATTTTAAATAATTTGGTACGCTGAATTTTTAAACAGAGCTGTTAGAATACAAACAATTTTAATAACGTTTCAGTAATACTGCATTAGAACTACGTTTGGTCTTCAGTAATTAGACATTGAAAATTAATAATATTTTGGTAAATTGTAGTACTGTAATGGTACAAACTTCTGGCAAAAATTCAATAAATTTATACGCTGAATTTTTAAACAGAGCTGTTAGAATACAAACAACTTTGTGAACGTTTAAGTAGTACTGCGATAGAACTACGTTTGTACTTCAGTAATTAGACATTGAAAATTAATAATATTTTGGTAAATTGTAGTACTGTAATGGTACAAACTTCTGGCAAAAATTCAATAAATTTTTTACGCTGAATTTTTAAATAGAGCTGTTAGAATACAAACAGCTTTGTGAACGCTTAAGTAGTACTGCAATAGAACTACGATTGTACTTCAGTAATTAGACATTGAAAATTAATAATATTATGGGAAATTGTAGTACTGTAATGGTATTAACTTCTGGCAAAAACTTAATAAATTTTTTACGCTGAATTTTTAAACAGAGCTGTTAGAATACAAACAACTTTGTGAACTCTTAAGTAGTACTGCGATAGAACTACGTTTGTACTTCAGTAATTAGACATTGAAAATTAATAATATTTTGGTAAATTGTAGTACTGTAATGGTACTAACTTGTAGCAAAATTTCAAATAATTTTGTACGCTGAATTTTTAAACAGAGCTGTTAGAATCAACGACCAGCCGTACTCAATTGCAACGGGGTCCGTCATATTATATGCAGACGACACAACACTCACATCTATTGGTAATAAATATGAATTGGTTAATAGGTCAAATGAAGAAAGCAATAAAGAGGCATCCAATTGGTTAATAAACAATCGTTTATGCCTAAATGCTACTAAAACCACCAACATTACATTTTCTTTAAAACCTGAACATTGGCTACAAACTAAGTCTGCAAAGTTTTTAGGATTTCAGTTTGATTCCAAATTAAACTGGAGCGCACACGGCGACTACGTCTCAAACAAAATTTGCCAATCTATTTTTACTCTTCGGTGCTTACGGAGCTCTGTTCCTAATAATTGCCTCAGAACAACATATTTTGCTCTATGCCAGAGTCACTTTACCTATGGCATTACTGTATGGGGGCACACCACCATTTCCCACCGATTATTCCGAATACTTGCTCACCTGCAATATAGAGAATGCTGTAAGTCAGCATTTCAAAAGTTGCAAATAATGACACTTTCTTTTCTGTACATATATCACTGCATAAAATACTATCTTCATAATGATCAACAATTTGACACAAACAGTGGTCATACATACAAAACTAGGTACAAAAATAATTTACAAATAAAATCAGTTCGGCTGAAAAAAAGCCAAAACAGTGTAAATTATTATTGTGCTAAGTTTATAAACAAATTGCCACAAAAAATTAAAACCAAAGCACCTAAAATAATTTTAAAATGGTTGCAGGATGTTCTAATACTTAAGGTATTTTACTCATTCGACGATTATTTAAGACACGATTTTAGTTAAATTATTAAAAGTTTTACTCTATTTTTATCTGTAATGTATAACCTACAAGTATCTGTATTTTACATTTTAAAGTGTGAGTGTATATATATATATATGTATATGTATTTACTTATATGTTTTTATTATGACAAGTGTATACCTATGGTTCTGACACCAATAAACTATTCTATTCTAATCAAACAATTTTGTGAACGTTTCAGTAGTACTGCAATAGAACTACGTTTGTACTTCAGTAATTAAACATTGAAAACTGTAGTACTATAATGGTACTAACTGTTATAAAAATCAAAGCTATATTGAAAATGTTTTAGTTTCTATTTAGTTTATTCCTCAATAATTATCATAAACACATCCTTTCAAGATTTTAATTTTAATCAAAATCAGAATTTGCTTATGTTTCCAAAATTAATTCAATACTGCTTTTTAAATCCAAAAATTTCATTCAGTTTATTGAAAGCTTATTAATATCGTATAACATATTATGTGTTAAAGTTAGAATTGAGGCAAATAAACAAAGCAACTTTGCTTTTTTTAATCAAAATCAGAACTTACTGATTTTTTAAAATTATTCAATTCTACTTTATAAATTAAAACATATTATTTAGTTTATTTAAAACTTACTAAATTACCTTCAAAGTGACATATAATTGATTAAAAATAAATTTACATTGAATAAACTAGAACAGCTTTGCGTTTTTAGCTCTGAATCAAATTTTGCTATTTTTTTCAAAATTGACCATATAATACTTTGTAAATTTGAATATTTTATCTAATTGAATTAAATCTTACTAAATTTCCTTTAAAATGACGTATAATTTATTAGAAATTAAATTAAATTGAACATACTAGAGCAACTTTGCGTTTTTAATTTGAATCAAATTTTGCAATTTTTTTCTAAATTGATCCCATAATACTTTCTAAATCTTAATATTTTAGTTGGTTGAATTGAAGCTTACTAAATTACCATCAAAATAGCGTATAGTTTGTTGAAGTTAGAATTGAATTGAATAAACTGGAGTGATTTTGCCTTTTTAATCTAAATCAAAATTTGCTGAATTTTTCAAAATTGATCCCATAGTACTTTGTAAATCTTTATAATTTATTTTATTTATTTAGAGCTTACTAAATTACTTAGAAAATAATTTATAATTTGTTAAAATAAAAATTGAATTGAATAAACTATAGCTATTTTGCGTTCTTGCTGTCAATTAAATTTTGCTAATTTTTTTAAATTTGATCCTATAATACTTTGTAAATTTAATTATTTTATTTTGTTGAATTGAAGCCAACTAAATAACCTTTAAAATGGCGTATAATTTGTTGAGGTTAGAATTCAATTGAATAAACTAGACCGACTATCCGTTTTTATTCTGAATCAAAGATTGCTGATGTATTGAAAAATAATTTTATAAAACTTTGTGAATCTATACATTTCATTTAGTTGAATTAAAGCTTACTAAATTACCTTTAAAATGACGTATAATTTGTTAAAGTTAGAATGGATTTGAATAAACTGCAGTGATTTTGCGTTTTTAAACTAAATCAAAATTTGGTGATTTTTTTAAAATTTATCCAGTAATACTTTGTAAGTCTTAATATTTTATTTTATTTATTTAAAACTTACTAAATTACCTTTAAATTGACGTATAAATTGTTAAGATTAAAATTATATTGAATAAACTAGAACTACTTTGCGTTCTTGCTCTGAATTAAATATGCTATTTTTTTCAAAATTGATCCCATAATACTTTGTAAATTTCATTTTTTTTTTGTTTAATTGAAGTTTACTAAATTACTTTTAAAATGGCGTATAATTTGTTAAAGTTAGAATTAAATTGAATAAACTGGAATGAATTTGCGTTTTTAATCTAAATCAAAATTTGCTGATTTTTTAAAAATTGATCCCAAAATATTTTGTAAAATTAAATATTTTATTCAGTTAAATTGAAACTTACTAAATTTCCTTTAAAATGACGTAAAATTTGTTGAGGTTAGTATTGAATTAAATAAACTGAAGTGATTTCGAATTTTTAATCTAAATCAAAATTTGCTCGATTTTTCAAAATTAATCCCATAATACTTTGTAATTTTAAATACTTTTATTTGTTGAATTGAAGCTTACTAAAATACCACTAAATTGACGTATAGTTTGTTAAGGTTAAAACTGAATTGATTAAACTAGATCGACTTTGCGTTTGTATACTGAATAAAAAATTGCTGATTTTTTCAAAATAATCCCTTAAAACTTCGTAAATCTATATATTTTATTTAGTTTAAATGAAGTTTACTTAATTGCCTTTAAAATGACGTAAAATCTGTTGAGGTTAGAATTGAATTGAATAAACTGAAGTGATTTTGCATTTTTTACCTAAATAAAAATTTGCTGATTTTTTCAAATTGATCCCATAATACTTGGTAAATCTAAATGTTTTATTGAGTTCAATTGATGTTTACTAAATTACCTTTAAACTGACGTAGAATTTGTTAAGATTATAAATAAATTAAAAAAGCTAAAGCAACTTTGCTTTTTTAATTTGAATTAAAGTTTGCTCATTTTTTCAAAATTGATTCCATAATACTTTGTAAATCTTTATATTTTATTTAATTTATTTAAAATTTACTAAATTACCTCTATAATGACATATAATTTGTTGAGGTTAGAATTAAATTGAATAAACTGTAGTGATTTTGCGTTTTTAATTTGAATTAAAGTTTGTTGATTTTTTCAAAAATGATCCCATAATACTTTGTAAATCCTAATATTTTATTTTATTTATTTAAAACTTACTAAATTACCTTTAAAAAGACGTATAATTTATTAAGAATAAAATTGAATTGAATAAACTAGAGCTGCTTTGCGTTCTTGCTCTGAATTAAATTTTGCTACATTTTTCAAAATTATTCCCATTATACTTTTTAAATCTTAATATTTTATTAAGTTGAATTAAAGATTACTAAATTACTTTTAAAATGACGTATAATTTGTTGAAGTTAGAATTAAATTGAATAAACTGGAGTGATTTTGCTTTTTTATTCTAAGTCAAAATTTGATGATTTTTTCAAAATTGATCGTATATTACTTTGTAAATCTTAATATTTTATTTCATTTGTTTAAAACTTATTAAATTACCTTTAAAATGACGGAAAATTTGTTAAGAAAAGAATTGAATTAAATAAACTAGAGCTACTTTGCATTTTTGCTGTGTATTAAATTTTGCCATTTTTTTCAAAATTGATTTCATAAAACTTTGTAAATCTATATATTTTATTTATTTGAATTGAAGTTTACTAAATTACCTTTGAAATGACGTATAATTTGTTGAGGTTTGAATTGACTTAACTGAACTGGAGTGATTTTGCATTTTTAATCTAAATTAAAATTTCCTGATTTTTTCAAAATTGATCCCATAATACTTTGTAAATCTAAATATTTTATTTAGATAAATTGAAGTTTATTAAATTTCCTTTAAAATGACGTATAATTTGTTGAGATAATAAATAAATTAAAAAAGTTAGAGCAACTTTGCGTTTTTAATTTGAATTAAAGTTTACTCATTTTTCCAAAATTTATTTTATAACACTTTGTAAAGCTTATTTTTTTTTTGTTTATTTAAAATTTACTAAAATACCTTTAAAATTACGTCATATTTGTTAAGAATAGAATTGAATTGAATAAACTAGAGCTACTTTGCGTTCTTGCTCTGAATTAAATTTTGCTATTTTTTCAAAATTAATTCCATAATACTTTGTAAATTTAATTATTTTATTTAGTTGAATTGAAGCCAACTAAATTACCTTTAAAATGACGTATAATTTGTTGAGGTTAGAACTGAATTGATTAAACTAGATTGACTTTGCGTTTATATACTGAATCAAAAATTGCTAACTTTTTGAAAATTAATCTCATAAAACTTTGTAAATCCTTATATTTTATTTAGTTAAATTGAAGCTTACTAAATTACCTGTAAAATGACGTAAAACTTGTTAAAGTAAGAATGGATTTGAATAAACTGCAGTGATTTTGCGTTTTTAAACTGAATCAAAATTTGGTGATTTTTTCAAAATTTATTCCATAATACTTTGTAAATCTAAATACTTCATTTTGTTAAATTAAAGCTTACTAAAAAACCTTTAAAATGACATATAGTTTGTTGAGGTTAGAACTGAATTGTTTAAACTAGATCGACTTTGCGTTTATATACTGAATCAAAAATTGCAAATTTTTTGAAAATTAATCTCATAAATCTTTGTAAATCCTTATATTTTATTTAGATGAATTGAAGCTTACTAAATTACCTGTAAAATGACGTAAAACTTGTTAAAGTAAGAATGGATTTGAATAAACTGCAGTGATTTTGCGTTTTTAAACTGAATCAAAATTGGGTGATTTTTTCAAAATTTATCCTATAATACTTTGTAAGTCTTAATATTTTATTTTATTTATATAAAACTTACTAAATTACCTTTAAAATGACGTATAATTTGTTGAGGTAGGAATTGAATTAAATAAACTAGACCAACTTTCCGTTTTTATTCTGAATCAAGAAATGCTGATTTTTTGAAAATTAATCCCATTATACTTTGTAAATCTGAAAATTTTATTCAGTTAAATTGAAGTTTACTAAATTACCTTTAAAATTACGTATAATTTGTTGAGGTTAGAATTGATTTAAATAAACTGGAGTGATTTTGCGTTTTTAATCTAAATTAAAATTTCTTGATTTTATAAATATTTATCTCATAATACTTTGTAAATCTTAATATTTTATTTAATTAATTCAAAACTTACTAAATTACCTTTAAAATGACTTATAGTTTTTTGAAAATAGAATTGAATTGAATAAACGAGAGCTACTTTGCGTTCTTGCTGTGAATTAAATTTTGTAATTTTTTTTTTTAAATTAATTCTATAATACTTTGCAAATTAAAAAATTTTCTTTTTTTAATTGAAGCTTACTAAATTACCTTTAAAATGACGTTTTATTTGTTGAGGTTAGAACTGAATTGATTAAACTAGATTGACTTTTTGTTTTTATTCTGATTAAAAAAGTGCTGATTTTTTGAAAATTAATCCTATAAAACTTTGTAAATCTAAATATTTTATTTAACTAAATTAAAGTTAACTAAATTACCTTTAAAATGACGTATAATTTCTTGCAATTATAAATGAATTGAATAAACTAGAGCAACTTCATGCTTTTATTCTGAATCAAGAGTTCCAGATTTTTTAAAAATTAATCCCCTAATACTTTGTAAATTTAAATATTTTATTTAGGTAAATTGAAGTATACTAAGTTACCTTTAAAATGACGTATGATTTGTTGATTTTATAAATAAATTAAAAAAGCTAGAGCAACTTTGCCTTTTTAATTTGAATTAAAGTTTACTGATTTTTTCAAAATTGATCCCAAATTACTTTGTAAATCTAAATATTTTATTTTATTTATTTAAAATTTACTAATATTTTTTAAAATGACGTTTAATTTGTTAGGAATAGAAGTGAATTAAATAAACTAGAGCTACTTTGCGTTTTTGCTATGAATTAAATTTTGTTAATTTTTGGAAAATTGATCCCATACACTTTGTAAATTTGAATATTTTATTTTGTTGAATTGTAGTTTACTAAATTTCCTTTAAAATGACATATAATTTGTTAAGAATAGAATTGAATTGAATAAACTAGAGCTATTTTACGTTCTTGCTCTGAATTAATTTTTGCTAAGTTTTTTAAAATTAATCTTATTATACTTTGTAAATTTAAATACTTTATTTGGTTGAATTGAAGTTTACTATATTATATTTAAAATGACGTATAATTTATTGAGGTTAAATTTGAATTGAATAAACTAAACCGATTTTCCGTTTTTATTTTGAATCAAAAATTGCTGCGTTTTTGAAAATTAATTCCATAATACTTTGTAAATCTCAAAATTTAATTTAATTAAAGTTTGCTAAAGTGCTTTTAAAATGACGTATAATAATATTGAATTGAATATACTAGAGCGACTTTGCGGTTTAATCTGAATCAAATTTTGCTGATTTTTTCAAATCCAATTAAAATTAATTATTTAAAGCTTATTAAATTCGCTAAAAAATTCCATATTATGTGTTCAAATTCAAATAAATAATTTAGAGCTTTTAATCAAAATTAGAATTTGTTGATTTTGCTAAATAAGACCTAAATTAAATTACTTTATTTAGATCAAATTAAACCTAGTTTTAGCTATTTTTTTACTGAATAATAGGTCCAAAAATAATTTAATGGTTTTCTAGATTATTTCCATGCTTACCTTAGACACTTATGAATGTTTCTAAACCTTTATAATGCAATTTTTTAACTTAGAGATTAATTAAAAAAAAAAAAGAAAATTTATCTTCTAAGACCAAAATGCTACAGAGAAAAAAACTCAACAAAGTCGACCATAGATCACGCAGGACTAAATAAGACAGTCAAGAAAATAGCTAAGCATGTCTTGTATGCTTGAATTTAGTAGATATGAGAGAATTGTTCAACAATAAATCTTTTGATAACTAAAGCTTGGGTAGGTGGGTGGAAACAAATTTTAAACTGTGGGCGAGTTACTTCTTCTACCTCGACCCACCCACCCGCCCACGTTTTAGTCATGAAAGGATCTATTGTTTATCTCACTTTGATTATTTGCTTATAGCTTCAACAACAAACTAGGTAAGGTCAAATAAATTGAGGTTATGTCAAATTCATCGTATGGATTTAAATTTATTTTTTATTTATTTATGCTTTTTACGGCTATTTTACATCGCCACAGTAAGTCTACGACTTGTTTAAAGTGGTTTGATGGGACCAACAGCTTAAAACGTGACTTCCGAACCACGCTGGTGGATAAAGAGCAAGTTATCATTTCAGTCATATTTCGGGGATTGAACCCCGGACTGCTCGCATGATATGCAAGTGCTCTACCATTGAGCTATCACACCATAAAAAAATTTATAAAAATAGTACGGATACTAATAACGTATATTACTACTAATTTGTATTAAATTTCAATGCACGGTTTAAGAGTTATAGTTTGGTTTATTTCCTAGCTTAAATAAAAAACTTCAAAGATTAAACAAATTAAGTCAAAATCAGCGTATAGATCTTAAATAACATCTAAGGATATAGTACTAATATTAGTGTTGTCTATAACTACCAATTTGTATCAAATTTCAAAGTACGATGTAAAAAATATTTGTTTATTTACTTATGGCTCAAACAAACAATTGAGAAAAATTGAATAAAGTAAGGTTATGTCAAATTCAGCGTATGGATTTTAATGAAATTTATTGACTTAATTTGTATCAAATTTCAATATGTATTTAAAAAAATATTACTGTTTATTGCCTTATAGCTTGAGCAAAAGACTAAGTAAAGTTAAACAATTTGAATAAAATTTTGTACCAACTTAGTTTCTATTTCATTAATGAATTGTGCAATTTTTGGCTTAATTTTGGTATTATTTTACATATTTTCTAAAAGTTGTTGGCCGGATTTTGGTATTTATGGCATAATTTTGATAATAATAAGCCGGATTTTTTACTTCTTAAATTGTGCATTTTTTTAACGAACGGATTTTAGTATTTTTGACATAACTTTGTTAATACTTGGCCAAATTTTCAACTTTATAAAAAAAAATGAATTTTTTTAACATTTGATGACCGGATTGGTTGGTATTTTTACATATTTTTAGTATTGTTTTGGCAAAAAAATTAAGGTGCGCATTTTTTCAACATTTGTTGGCCGAATTTTGTAATTTTGACATCATTTATTAAATTAAACACTTTTTGACATTTGATTTTGGTATATTTTGACATTACTTTTGCATTTTTATACAAATTTGAAATTATTTTTCATTCTACATAACTAAGTTTTAAAAGTTTGAAATAAATAACTTATATTTTCTAACATTTGATGGCCGGATTTTAATATTTTTGATATAGTTTTGATAATATTTAATTGGATTTTCTACTTCATGACAAAATAGTGCGCTTTTTCAACATTTTATAGTTAGATTTTGGCCTTTTTATATCATTTTAACATTATTTTGGCAATTTTTATTTATACAATTATTTATATAACTGCAGTTTTTAGTATTTGATTCCTTATGTTAACAATAAAATTAAGCACTTTTTGACGGCCAAATTTTAGTATTTTTGATTTGATTCACTTTTCTACTTTATGAACAAAATTGCGCATTTCAACATTTGATGGCCATTCTAGCAAATTTGTTTTTCTTTTGACATTTTATACCCGGATTTTAGTTTCTACTTTCTACTTCATTGTTTAAATTGCACATTTTTTAACATTTGATGGCCGGATTTTCAATTTCTGTATAATTTTAATACTTTTCCAATAGATAAGTTTATTTTTTTCGATTTTATTTTAAAAATTGTGCATTTTTTTAATTTAATGGCCGGATTTTAGTATTTTTGACGACACTTTTTACTTTATAAACAATTCTGCATTGTTGCAACATTTGATGGCCGGATTTTACTATTTGATATGATTTTATTCTAAATAATTTCTTTTTTTAAATTTATTGGAGCGGATTTTAGTATTTTTGATATAATAGTGATCATATTTTTGATTTCATGGACAATATTGAGCCCTTTTTAACATTTAAAAGCCGGATACTTCTGCTCATGCTTAGCTATAGAATCAATAAAATCAAATTGGGGACAAAGATAAAATACTAAATATAACAGAAACCTTTTACAGCAATTTCTAGAATACAAAAGTTAAAAACCTTTTGAACAATTATAGCAAAAATAAACACAATAGATTAAAAATAATCAATAATGGCTTGGAAGACGTCCTAAATATCAAAAATAATTAAATCTAAAATGTTTAAAACCAAAAAAATACGCCATACTCCAAAAAAAGTTAAAAGAAGACAGTCGGGCTATACTAGCACGTCTTAAAATACGTTTATCTAAACCAACCTAAACTAATTTAATTGAAGAAATGTGTGTTTATGCATAATTCTATACTTTTACTTCAAGATCTGGCAAGACCACTTTATGCAACCTACAATTTATAAATGTATGCAAGCTTTCCCAAATTTTTTTGGGCATTTTTTTAATTATAACGACATCTAATAGTTATTTTAACAAAAACAATTTTTACAATGTATCTCCAAATTTTCTGCTTTTATTTGAAATCAAATTATTAAATTATATTTGCAAAAGTCCCACACAACATTTTAATTTAATGTTCACTACCTATAATACAAGAAATCTTATTTATAAAACTTTCTAGGAATAATGCATTTTCAATATTATACAAAGTTTTACAATGCAAAATATTTCAAGCGCCAGAAAACTTATATTTGCAAATGAATCCTATATTCCTGAATAAATAAGCATACTTTTTGCTCTTACAAAAAGCAATTGCGAAAGGATTTATGGTAATTGATAATCGGTAACTGATTCTCCAACCAACATCGCAGTTTATACAAAAATATTTATTTCAATAAGCAACTGTCGAGGTATTTATCTGATTGAATAAATTTATTTCGTTTAGTTAAATACAAATTAAAATAATTTATATAAAACATTACAAACCCATTAGGCTGGAGTACAAACAAAATATATTTCAATTTTACTAATTTCGTACATTAACGCTAATTATTTTGTTGTTTTGAATGGTTCATCAACCACTCACCTTTTAATAATAAATAATATTTATTTTATAAATTAGAAAATGTTTTTTTTTGTATATTTTGAGTTTTATTGTCGATTCAATTTTAATTTTAAAATTTTAATGGAAACTCTCTATTTGATGTAAACACTGTTCTGAGGTCGCTTCACCGCAAATCAATTCCAGTAGAAGTCGAGAGATAGATTGGCCTGAAACGCCTGCCTTGTAGCGTCAGTAAAACTTTAGGTGTGATTTGATCAGGGAAAACAAGATAAACTAAAAGTTCCATTTTACAAATTCAATCCTGGCAAAAGTGGGGAATAAAGTGAACGCCACTGAATATACAATTTTTACGACGCTATAATTTTACAAATTACCTAATAAAATATTATTCATGGATGTTATCGTAGAGTAATCATATATATTTTTACTACCTTAAATTTAAATTTTATTATAATTATGAAAAAAATGGTTGGAAAATGCAATTTTACGACTGACAAGTGGAATAATCATAGAGTGAATCAAGCCGTAATAAGCTCACCGATGTAACAAAGTGCCTCGGGATGAATTCCGCCACAGAATATGAGATTTAAATCAAAGCAAGCAAGGGTTGCTCAATGAAGCATGAAATTATTTCATATATAACTTCGTTGGAATAATGTGAGGTCCCATAACGTACTCAAGATCTATAAAATTTATCATGTTATTTGATTTACAATGTTCTTTCAAGCATTTATAATTTATTTATTAAAAAAAATGGATTAAAAACAATGTTCTATTTACAGTTGGTTAAATTTTAGATGACCTCATATAAAAGTTTTACACATTTCAAAAAGTCCCATTTCAAAACAAAGTTTTCTTTTGTCAATATCTCTTTAAAAGTCAAATCAATCATCGTATATAGTGAGTGAATAAATGGGTAGCATAGTTGAGTTGAGTTTATAAGAAATTTGAGTACAAGCAATTCTTAAATTAAAGAAAATATAATTGATTTGTATAATTATTTCAAATATATTCGTTAAAACGACGTTTGTATTACTTAATCATTGAAGGTGGCAACCGTAGCACAATGGTCTAGTGCGAAGACTGTTGAGCAAGCAGCTTGGGTTCGATTCTTGGCAGCAGCAATTTCTAATTTGTTAAATATGTTTTGATGCGGTCGTCTTCTTTGCAAAGCAATGGCAAATTAGAGAAGTATTTGCCATTGCTTTGCAAGTAAGTATCCCTTTCTAGTTGTGTGGTTTGGATTAAACGTTAAATAGTAGGTCCCGCATGTTTGTGTAGAACTATTATCGCACATCACAAGCATACGAGAAGAGTCATTAAAAATAAATGATATTTGATTATTTTTTTTCTCATTCAGTCAAATTGTTGCTAGAACTTTTTTGAAAATTTGAAGTATATTCCTTATGCTGTACAATAATTCTCTAAATTGTCGTACGTAATCTAACCTAACCTAATATGATGTAATATCTCCGGTGAGTCAATAATATTGTGCAAGAGTTTCTGTTTCTCACTTCAAGCGATTCAAAATAAAATTTGTTAAGTATGGTTAGGTGATCAAAGCTTCTAATTGGATAATGTCCATTAGTTTGTTATATTTATTGTTGGTTTTCTAGATTCTAAACTAGAGAAGCGTATTTCAATTTGGAACATTCAAAAGAATTTGCTTTGAATGCATTGCATTTATATAAATATAATAACTACTCCTCCTTAGTACGTTTTACATTAATTAAATTAATTTTATAAATACTTGATGCATACTGTTTCTAGAAATAATTGAATTTATAAAGTGAATAGGGTTTTGTTTATCTTATTACTTACATTACAATTGCAAGCAAATAATGTTATATATCTTAGAATTGTATAGAACTTTTGTATTTAAATAAAGGAGTTGGATTTATTATTGTAAAATTAATAAGTTTGATATAAATTTTGCTTTGTTTCAATGTTTATAGAGCATTTTAATTAATTTAAAATAGTATAAACGTTATTGTTAAAATTTTATTACAATAACATTAATTAAAATACAGATTTACTGTGTACTATATCACAAATATTAGCACGCTTTGAATGACTAAAATTACTTAAGACTTAGAGGATTACCACTCGGATGGGTTGGCTTGAACACCAATTTTTGATTACGTACAAGTAATTTTAATTTTAGTGTTCACTCTTTTCTCCAGTGATTTTGTTGGAAAGGAAAATGGTGAAAACACCAGATTATAATTACACGCAAATAGTTTAAACTGGAGTTCCCAGCTCAAAGGTTTGTTATGAAAATAACATTTTTGTGGATGCGCAGAAAAACCAGTTTAAGTTTACAGGCGTAGTAGTAGTAGAGTAGTTTGGATTGGTGTGTGGCTCACCCGTCCAATTATTTGTTATCAAAAGATTGCACATTTTGTATCTCCGCAAACAGTAATAGTAGTTACATACTTTGTTGAAAGATGTGATATGCAATACTTTGATGACTAACACTTGGGTGGGTAGTGAGTTGTTTTGATAGAAACGCCTGCCTAAGCGCCCAAAAGTATTGATTTTCCTTGCATTTAACCACACTTACTCAGAGAGCATGTCTACTAAGAACTAAAGAGGTTTTGTGGGGATCAAACACAGTTCATGCACAATGAGACCATGGTGGCGTTTCCACAGCAACCTTATAATCTACTTCCGGCAATTTATTGAAGGGTGTGATCTCTTAGCGACGGGTTTGTTTTTAAGCGAGCTGCACCTACCTTTGCAAGCTATGGAATAACCCTTTTCAGGTGCTTTTAACTTCTGGAGGGCATCTTCACTACGATGCTTACGGGCACAAGGTAAATGCCGGTTGGTTACACATGAACATTTTATTTGGACCGGCTACAACGGAGTTAACTTCAACTAGGTTATCCATCCCAAAACAACACTACAACTTGTAAAAGGCAACAACAAACAACTTTTTTTAACCAACTCCCCCCTCTCTCTTTTCACCAGGCGGAACAGGATTCGGTAACAAATGGCGCCCAATGTAGAGCTTATGAACAGCTTAGTGCCTTTACAACCCTGATATACCTTGATGAGATCTAAATACAGATTGAATTCAAATGCAAACCAAGAGGGCAGGCTACAAAAAACTTTGAGGCAACAAAGGGATCAATGACAGGATGAAAATGAAACCAACTACCCGTTTACATATGGAATCAAGTCCTCGAAGCAATACTAGAGTACTTGGAAACCCAGACGGTTTTGTTTCAAATTGCTACACAAGTATGGCTGCTGAGCCGAGGGTGTAATTATCAATACTATTCCGAGCTACCGCATTTTAGTGGAAAACCTCATGCAATCTCGCATCAACTTTTTGCAAAATTCGAATATCATCTGCAACAAAACCGAATTCCTCACAACGCTTCTTACTGCAGAGTTTAAAGTGAAAAGCCTATAGGTAGTAGGCAAATTGATGGGTACCTTAATTACTTAACATCACGACCAACACAAATTTGTGGAACATTTCTTGCGTCGTCAAGTGGCGTTATACCAATGTATCTGTTCCCATTAACTAAAAGAAATATTGGCAAACGTGTTGACCATTTTAGTCAAGCCACGCACTCAGCAGTTCTTCAAAGTCATCCACTTCCAGACCAACTATTGGCCATGGCAACAAATTGTTAGATGAACCTAGATCGTTGGCAAGCGGGAATCGGTAATAAGTCCAAAATTGGCAAAAATACTAACGCTTTTAGGTTGGGAAACCTACTAAAGATTGGTCAAAAATCAATCCTTGTCCTCAAAACACTAACAGATGTGATACACTAGCAGAACAGTACCAACTACTCCGCATAACTATTGGCATCAACGGAAAACGCTAGTTGACTCAGGGGCTAGCCACAATTTTACTTAATTACCAATTATCATGGCTTTATTACAAACTATCGAGAAAATGTACGACGCCGGAGATCAAAACCATCAGATCTCATTACTCACGCGAACCATTGGTAAAGACGTGATATTTGGCATACATGGTTAGTAGACCAAGATGCTTAAATAGATTTCTTTTGTCATTTAAACACTATGACATGGTGTACTAAATACCACCCAAAGCAAGAACACCCGCATTGCAGGACCCGATAAAGCTAAGAAAATCCAAGAAACCTTAAAGAATTTTGAGGATGCCATCGTTTTGAGCAAGATTAATTTAAATATCAGTTACTGGCAAATCTCAAAATGCAAGAAGGTTACAAACACCTTACTTTGGACTGTAGTACTTACTCACTTCAAGGTGATGCTTTTTGGGCTTAAAAAATGCAACTTTTTAAAAATATATGTCCCAGGTGTTGGCGGGCTTACTGGCAGCCGATTACAAAGAACACTTGGTGCACTTTTGTCTACTATTGGAAAGGCTGCCGCTAACCACTACCTGAAATTAATAAAGGAACAAACGCTACTTTGCAATAAAAAACAGTTACGGTGTATCTTTGAGAAAACATTTTTGGCTACTCAAAACTGGCAGCTCTTATGATAAAACTTCAGGGAACAAAAAATACTTTTATGTTGATAGAAGTCCAATTCAAAGCTTTCGAAAACATCAAAATTTGCTAGACGATCCCTAATCTTACAAGAATTTAACTTTACGGTGGAACATACCTTTGGTTCTACCAAATTACTACCAGACGCCTTAAGCATTCCATCACGGAATTTATTGCCACATTATTAAACAATTCTAAAAAGCTACTACCACCAAAAATTATAACCACGCAATGCCTACTAATTGTACCTCTTGAAACGCAGCGGGAGGTAATTAAAGACACCACTTAACGGCCACAGCAAGGCATCTTGGAAGAAATAAAACTACAGCTTCTATTATCTAAGCCAAACATACGAATTGACGTGCGAACGTTTATTTGCGGCGCCTTACATGAATGTAATGCCAAAAGCCTTATTGAACTTACATCCGCCAGGCAAGTCGTAGGAAAGAGTAGCTATTGACTACATCACACAAGGGAAATTGGTATGCCTTGACGATGATAGGCCTCTGCACAAGTTGGGTCAAGTTAGTGCTGGTACCAGTAACAACCAACAAAGTAACTATCCTTCAGATTGGGATTTCCGAAAGTCATATTGTTTAATAACGGAACCCAGTTTACAAGTTAGCACTTCAAGAGCGCGGTACAACGATGGAAAGTCAAGCACCACACTACTGCGACGCTCCTCAGAAAGCTGGTAACACAATCGTTTTGATTGGAGTATCCGACCATCCGCTCAAATGTTTGTTATCAAGCGGTTTGTGTGCTTCAACAAATTTTGGTTTTGATTTAAAATGCAATTTGGCCTAGATTGCTTACTTTAATTCTAACCTCAACATAAAATACTTCATTTTAAAGAGAATTTAATAGATTTCATTTAAATTTAATAAAATAATGGATTTTATTCAGTCGTACAGGATTAATTTAGAAAAATCATTCAATTCAAATTTTAATTAAAATTTTCAGCTCGTTCTTATTTATTTACTACAATCCTAACATCAATACAAAATAGATCATTTTAAAAGAAATTTGATAGGTTTCAATTAAGTATAAAAAAATATTTAGAATTATGAAGTCGTATTGCATTAATTTTGAAAAAACCAACAAGTTTTGATTTTGATTAAAATGGCAAAGTTGCTGTAGTTTATTAATTTTTATTCTAACTTCAACACATTATAGGTCATTTTATAGGTAATTTGATAGGTTTTATTTAAATTACATAAAAAATCTGTATTTGCAAAATTGTATTGGATTAATTTTCAAGAAATCATCAAGTTTTGATTTTCATTAAAACGGCAAAGTTGCTTTAGTTTATTTACTTGTATTCTAACCTCAACACATTAAAGGACATTTTATAGGTAATTTAATAAGTTTTTACTAAATTAAATAACAAAACTATATTTACAAAGTCGTATTGGATAAATTTTGAAAAAATCAACAAATTTTGATTTTGATTAAAATGGCAAATTTGCTCTAGTTTATTTGTTTTCATTCTAACCTCAACACATTATAGGTCATTTTAAAGGTAAATTAATAGGCTTTAATTAAATTACATAAAAAAATTGTATTTACAAAGTTGTAGTAGATTAATTTTGAAAAAATCAACAAATTTTGATTTTGATTAAAACGGCAAAGTTGCTTTAGTTTATTTACTTTTATATTAACCTTAACACATTATAAGTCATTTCATAGGAAATTTGATAGGTTTTAATTAAATTACATAAAAAATTTGTATTTACAAAGTTGTATTGGATTAATTTTGAAAAAATCAACAATTTTTGTTTTTGATTAAAACGGCAAAGTTGCTTTAGTTTATTTACTTTTATATTAACCTTAACACATTATAAGTCATTTCATAGGAAATTTGATAGGTTTTAATTAAATTACATAAAAAATTTGTATTTACAAAGTTGTATTGGATTAATTTTGAAAAAATCAACAATTTTTGTTTTTGATTAAAACGGCAAAGTTGCTTTAGTTTATTTTATTTTATTTTAACTTCAACTTATTGTGAGCCTTTTTAAAGATAAATCAACAGGCTTTAACTAAATTATATAAATTATCTGAAATCACAAAGTTGTGTTAGGTTAATTTTGAAAAAATTAGCAAATTATGATTTTGATTAAAATGGCAAAGTTGCTCTAGTTTTTTAATTTTTTTCTAACATCAACACATTATCGGTCATTTTAAAGATAATTTAATAGTCTTTAAATAAATTCTTTAAAAAATTGGATTTACCACGTGGTATTGGATTAATTTTAAAATAATCAACAAATTTTGTATTTGATTAATATGGCAAAATTGCTCTAGTTTATTTACTTTTATTCTAACCTCAGCATTTTATAAGTTAAATTATAAGTAATTTAATAGGCTTTAAATAAATTACATAAAAAATTGTATTTGCAAAGTTGTATTGGATTAATATTGAAAAAATCAACAAATGTTGGTTTTGATTAAATTGGCAAAGTTGCTTTAGTTTATTTACTTATATTCTAACTTTAACACTCTATAGGTCATTTTAAAGAAAATTTAATAGGCTTTAATAAAATTACATAAAAAATCTGTATTTACAAAGTCGTATTGCAATAATTTTGAAAAATTCACTAAATTTTGATTTTGGTAAAAATGGCAAAGTTGCTCTAGCTTATTTACTTTTATTTTAACCTCACCACATTTTAGGTCAATTTATAGATAATTTAATAGGCTTTAATTAATTTACATAAAAAATTTATATTTACGAAGTTGTATTGGAGTAATTTTGCAAAAATCAACAAATTTTAGTTTTGATTAGAATGGCAAAGTTGCTCTAGTTTATTATCATTTATTTTAATCTTAACACATTATAGGTCACTTTATAGGAAATTTATTAGGTTCTAATTAAATTACATAAAAAAATTGTATTTACAAAGTTGTATTGGATTATTTTTGAATAATACAACAAATTTTGATTTTGATTAAAATGGCAAAGTTGCTCTAGTTTATTTATTTTTATTCTAACCTCAACACATTATAAATCATATTATAGGTATTTTAATAGGCTTCAACTAAATTAATAAATTATCTAGATTCACAAAGATGTGTTGGATTAATTTTGAAAGAAATAGCAAATAATAATATTTAATAAAATTGCAAAGTTGCTCTAGTTTGTTTACTTTTATTCAAACCTCAGCACATTATAGGTCATTTTATAGGTATTTTAATAGGTTTTAATTAATTTACTTAAATAATTTGTATTTACAAAGTTGTATTGGATTAATTTTGAAAAAGCAACTAATTTTAGTTTTGATTAGAATGGCAAAGTTGCTCTAGTTTATTATCATTTATTCTAATCTCAACACATTATAGGTCATTTTATAGGTAATTTAATAGGCTTTAATTAATTTTCTTAAAAAATCTGTATTTACAAAGTTGTATTGGAATAATTCTGAACAAATCAACAAATTTTTATTTTGAATAAATTGGCAAAGTTGCTCTAGTTTATTTACTTTTATTCTAACCTTAACACATTATAGGTCATTTTATAAGTAATTTAATAAGCTTTAACTAAAGTACATAAAAAAACTGTATTTACAAAGTCATATTGGATATATTTTGAAAAAATCAACAAATTTTGATTTTGATTAAAATGGCAAACTTGCTTTAGTTTATTTAATTTTATGTTAATCTTAACACAATATAGGTAATTTTTAAGGTAACCTTATAGGCTTTAACTAAATTACATAAAAAATCTGTATTTACAAAGTCGTATTGGATTAATTTTGAAAAAAACAGCAAATTTTGGTTTTGGTTAAAAGTGCAAAGTTGCCCTTGTTTCTTTATTTTAGCTTTAACTTTAACACAATATGTGTCATTTTACAGGTAATTTTATAGGTTTTAACTAATTTACATAAAAAATTTAGATTTACAAAGTCGTATAGGATTATTTTTGAAATTAAACAGAAAACTTTGATTTTAGTTAAAAGTGCAAAGTTGCCCTAGTTTGTTTATTTTTATTCTAACTTCAACAAATTTTAGGTCATTTTAAAGGAAATTTTAGAGGCTTCAATTAAATTACATAAAAAAATTTGGATTTACAAAGTGGTATTGAATTAATTTTGAAAAAATCATCAATTTTTTATTTTAACTAAAAGTGTAAAGTTGCCCTGGTTTGTTTATTTCAATTCTAGCCTCTACACATTATAGGTCATTTTAATGGTTATTTAACAGGTTTTAATTAAATTACATAAAAAATATGTATTTACAAAGTTGTATTGGATTAATTTTAGAAAAATCAACAAATTTTTATTTTGATTAAAACGGCAAGGTTGCCTTAGTTTATTTATTTTTATTCTAACCTCAACACATTATAGGTAATTTTAAAGGTAATTTGATAAGCTTTAATAAAATTACATAAAAAATTTGGATTTATAAAGTTGTACTAAATTAATTTAAAAAAACATCAACAAATTTTGATTTTGATTAATATGGCAAAGTTGTTCTAGTTTATTTACTTTTACTCTAATTTTACCACATTGTAAGTTACTTGAAAGGTAAATCAATAGGCTTTAACTAAATTACAAAAAATAGTTGGATTCACAAAGCTGTGTTGGGTTAATTTGGAAAAAAAATGCAAATAATAATTTTGATTAGAATGGTAAAGTTGCTCTAGTTTTTTTAATTTTATTCTAACTTCAACACGTTATAGGTCATTTTATAAATAATTTAATAGGTTTTAATTAAATTACAAAAAAAAATTGTTTTTACAAAGTTGTATTAGATTAATTTTCAAAAAATAAAAAAAAAAATAATTTTGATTAAAACGGCTAAGTTGCCTTAGTTTATTTACTTTTATTCTAACCTCAACACATTATAGGTCATTTTAAAGGTAATTCAATAGGCTTTAATAAAATTACATAAAAAAATTGTATTTACAAAGTTGTATTGGATTAATTTTGAAAAAATCAACAAATTTTTATTTTGATAAAAATGGAAAAGTTGCACTAGATTGTTTATTTTTATTTTAACCTCAACACATTATAGGTCATTTTATAGGTAATTTAATTTGCTTTAATTAATCAACATAAAAATCTGTATTTACAAAGTTGTATTGGATTACTTTTAAAAATATCAACAAATTTTGATTTTATTTAAAATGGCGCAAAGTTGCTCTAGTTTATTTATTTTTATTCTAACTTTAACACGTTATAGGTCATTTTATAAGTAATTTAATAGGTTTAATTAAATTACATAAAAAATTTGTATTTACAAAGTTGTATTAGATTAATTTAAAAAAAATCAACAAATTTTAATTTTGATTACAACGGCGAAGTTGCTTTAGTTTATTTACTTTTATTCTAACCTTAACACATTATAAGTCATTTTAAAAGTTATTTAATAGGCTTCAACTAAATTACATAAAAAAAATGGAAATTTTGAAAAAATGAACAAATTTTGAATTTGATTGAAATGACAAAGTTGCTCTAGTTTATTTAATTTTATTCTAACCTCAACACAATATAAGTCATTTTAAAGGTAATTTAATAGGTTTTAATAATTTACATAAAAAATTTAGATTTACAAAGTTGTATTAGATTAATTTTGAAAACAATAACAAATTTTGATTTTTATTTGAATGGGAAAGTTGCTTTAGTTTATTTATTTTTAATTCAACTTTAACATATTATAAGTCATTTTAAAGGTAATTAAATAGATTTTAATTAAATTACATTAAAAAACTGGAGTTACAAAGTTGTATTAGATTAATTTTGAAAAAAACAGCAAATTTTGATTTTTATTAAAATTGCAAAGTTATCCTAATTTATTTACTACAATTCTAACCTTAACACATATTATGTTGCTTTAAAACAAATGTAAAAAGTTTTGTTTAACAATAATAAAATATTTGGATTAACAAATTCGTGTTAAATTAATTTTGAAAAAATCAACAAATTTTGATTTTGATTAAATCGGCAAAGTTGTTCTAGTTTATTTACTTTTATTCTAAACTTAAAACAATATAAATCATTTTAAAGGTAATTTAATCAGCTTTAATTAAATTATATACACTAGTGGTTTTACAAAGTTGTATTGGATTAATTAAAAAAAAATCAGCAAATTCTAATTTTGATTAAAAATGTAAAGTTGCTTTTATTTATTTACTACTATCCTAACCTCAATAAATAATATGTTATTTTAAAGGTAATTTAATAAATTTCAATTAAATATAAGAAAGTATTTAAATTTCTAAAATCATACTACATTAGTTTTGAAAAAATCGTAAAATTTGGTTTTGACTAAAAAAAAAAAAGTCGCTTTAGTTTATTTACTTCTAATGTAACCTTAACATAATATGGGTTATTTTAAAGGTAATTTAATAAGTTTTAATTAACATATATAAACTATTAGTTTTACAAAGTTGTAATGGATTTAATTTGAAAAAATCAGCAAATTCTGATTTTGTTTAAAAATGCAAAGTAGTCTTTATTTATTTACTACAATTGTAACCTCAACACATTAAGTGTCATTTTAGAGGTAATTTAATAAGCTTCAACAAAATTACATAAAATATCTGGATTTATGAAGTAGTATTGGATTAATTTCGAAAAAATTAACAAATTTTAATTTTGATTAAAATGGCAAAGTTTCTTTAGATTATTTATTTTTATATGTTTTTTTGATGTTTTTAGTTTAGAATATTTTTTCATACATTTAATTTTTTAATGTTACTAATTTTTATTTTTATTATAATGGCAATGTTGCTCTAGTTCTTTACATTTATTCTAACCTTACACATTATAGGTCATTTTATAAGTAATTTAATGGGTTTTAACTAAATTACAAAACAAATCTGGATTTACCACGTCGTATTAGTTATTTTGAAAAAAGTAACAAATTTTGATTTTGATGTAAATGGCAAAGTTGTTCTAGTTTATTTATTTTTATTCTTATCTCAACACGTTAAAGGTTATTTTACAAATAGTTTAATAGGTTTTAATTAAATTACATAAAAAATTTGTTTTTACCAAGTTGTATTAGATTAATTTTCAAAAAATCAAAAAAAATTAATTTTGATTAAAACGGCAAAGTTGCTTTAGTTTATTTACTTTTATCTTAACCTCAGCACACTATAAGTCATTTTAAAGGTAATTTATTAGACTTTAATAAAATTATATAATACATTTAGATTTATAAAGTTGTACTAAGTTAATTTTGAAAAAATCATCAAATTTTGAATTTGATTAAAATGGCAAAGTTGCTTTAGTTTATTTACTTTTATTCTAACTTTAACACTCTTAAGGTCATTTTAAAGATAATTTAATAGACTTTAATAAAATTACATAAAAAATCCGTATTTACAAAGTCGCATTGGATTAATTTTGAAAAAATCAACAAATTTTGATTTTGATTAACATGGCAAAGTTGCTTTAGTTTATTTATTTTTATTCTAACCTTAACACATTAAAGGTAATTTTAAAGGTAATTTAATAGGTTTCTACCAAATTACATTAAAAATCAGGATTTACAAAGCTGTCTTGGATTAATATTAAAAAAACCCACAAATTTTTATTTTGAATAAAAATACAAAATGGTTCTAGTTTATTTATTTCAATTCTAACCTCAACATATAAAACGTAAATTTGAAGGAAATTTATAAGACTTTAAATAAACTAAATTAATCATTTTGATTTACAAAGCCGTATTAGAATAATTTAGAAAAAATCATTTTGAATAAAAAAATTTTTTTTTAATTTTTACAATTCTAACCCCAACACATATTATATCATTTAAAAGAAAATTTAAAAAGCTTTAAAAAAATATAATAAAATATTTGGATTTACAAAATTGTAAAGCATTATTTTTGAAAACTTCAACATATTTGTTTTTGATTAAAAAAACAAAGTCGCTTTAACTTATTTATTTTAATTCTAACCTCAACACTTAATAAGTTATTTTAAAGGGAATTTAAAAGGCTTTTATTAAGTATAATAAAATATTTGGATCTACAAAGTCGCATTGCAATAGTTTTGAAAAAATCAACAAATTCTGATTTTGGTTAAAAACGCAAAGTAGTTTTAGTTTATTTATTTTAATTTTAATCTCAACAAATAATACACTATTTAAAAGCAAATTTAATAGGGCTCAATTAAAATAAATTAAATATTTATGATTATAAAGCTGTATTAGATTAATTTAACAAAAATCACCAAATTTTTATTTTTGTTAAAAACACAAAATTGGTCTAGATTATTTATTTTAAATCTAACCTTAATAAATAGTACGCAATTTGAAATAAATTTTAAAAAATTTCAATTAAATTAATAATATATTTGAATTTATAAGGTCGTAAAGGATTAATTTTGAAAAAATCAGCCAATTCAGATTTTGATTAAAAATTTCAACTCGCTCTTATTTTTGTATTACAATCCCAACCTTAATACATAGAGTGTCATTTTAAAGGGAATTTGATAGACTTTAATTAAATATATCAAAAAATTTGGATTTATGAATTTGGTATTGCATTAATTTTGAAAAAACTAACAAACTTTGATTTTGATTAAAACGGCAAAGTTGCTTTAGTTTATTTACTTTTATTCTAACCTCAACATATTATATGTCATTTTAAAGGCAATTTAATTGGCTTCAATTGAATTACATAAAAAATTTGGTTTACAAATTCGTATTGGATTAATTTTGAAAAAAATTGCAAATTTTGATTTTGGTTTAAAGTGCAAAGTTGCCTTAGTTTTGTTATTTTAGTTTTAATTTTAACACATAATAGGTCATTTTACAGGTAATTTTAAGGGCTTTAACTAAATAAATAAAAAATGTGTATTTACAAAGTCGTATTGCAATAATTTTAAAAAAACCAACAAATTTTTATTTTGATTAAAATGGAAAAGTTGCTTTAGTTTGTGTGTATTTACAAAGTCGTATTGCAATAATTTAAAAAAAAACCAACAAATTTTTATTTTGATTAAAATGGAAAAGTTGCTTTAGTTTGTTTATTTTATTTAAACCTCAACACATTATAGGTCATTTTTTAGGTAATTTAATAGGCTTTAATTAATTTACATAACAAAATTGTAATTACAAAGTTGTATTGGATTAATTTTGAAAAAATCAACAAAATTTAATTTTGATTAAAATGGCAAAGTTGCTCTAGTTTATTTATTTTTATTCTAACTTTAACACGTTATAGGTCATTTTATAGGTAATTTAATAGGTTTTAATTAAATTACATAAAAAATTTGTATTTACAAAGTTGTATTAGATTAATTTAAAAAAAATCAACAAATTTTAATTTTGATTAAAACGGCAAAGTTGCTTTATTATTTACTTTTATTCTAACTTTAACACATTATAAGTCATTTTAAAAGTTATTTAATAGGCTTCAACTAAATTACATAAAAAAATGGAAGTTTTGAAAAAATGAACAAATTTTGAATTTGATTGAAATGACAAAGTTGCTCTAGTTTATTTAATTTTATTCTAACCTCAACACAATATAAGTCATTTTAAAGGTAATTTAATAGGTTTCAATAATTTACATAAAAAATTTAAATTTACAAAGTTGTATTAGATTAATTTTGAAAACAATAACAAATTTTGATTTTCATTTGAATGGCAAAGTTGCTCTAGTTTATTTATTTTTAATTTAACTTTAACATATTATAAGTCATTTAAAAGGTAATTAAATAGGTTTTAATTAAATTACATAAAAATACTGGAGTTACAAAGTTGTATTAGATTAATTTTGAAAAAAACAGCAAATTTTGATTTTTATTAAAATTGCAAAGTTATCCTTATTTATTTACTACAATTTTAAGGTTAACACATTTTATGTTGCTTTAAAACAAATTTAAAAAGTTTTGTTTAACAATAATAAAATATTTGGATTAACAAATTCGTGTTACATTAATTTTGAAACAATCAACAATTTTTGATTTTGATTAAATCGGCAAAGTTGTTCTAGTTTATTTACTTTTAATTTAACCTCAACACATTGTAGGTTATTTTAAAGGTAATTTAATTGGCTTTAACTAAACTACATATAAAATCTGGATTTACAAAGTCGTATTGGAATAATATTGAAAAAATCCGCAAATTTTTATTTTGATTAAAAACGCAAAGTAGCTTTAGTTTATTTATTTCAATTCTAACCCCAACAATTAGTGCACTATTTTAAAGAAAATTTAATAGGCTTCAATTAAATTAAACTAAACATTCATATTTACAAAGCCGTATTGGATTGTTTTAAAAATATCATTAAATTTTGATTTTCATTAAAATTGCAAAGTTGCCTTTATTTATTTACTACAATCCGAACCTCAACACATATTAAGTCATTTTAAAGCAAATTTTAAAGGCTTTAATTAAATATAATAAAATATTTGGATTTACAAAGCTGTATTGCATTAATTTTAAAAAAATCAACAAGTTTTGGTTTTGTATGAAATAGCAAAGTTGCTCTAAATTATTTACTTTTATTCAAACCTCAACACGTTAAAGGTCATTTAAAAGGTAATTTAATAGGTTTTAATTAAATTACAAAAATAGTTGGATTTACAAAGTCGCATTGGGTTAATTTAAAAAAAAAACAACAAATTTTGATTTTGATTCAAATGGCAAAGTTGCTCTAGTTTTTTTATTTTTACTCTAACCTCAACACATTATAGATCATTTTGAAAGAATTTTAATAGGCTTCAACAAAATCACATAAATAAACTAAATTTACGAATTCGTATTGGATTAATTTTGAAAAAATCCGCATATTCTTATTTTGATTAAAAATGCAAAGTGGCTCTAATTTATTTATTTCAATTTACACCTCAACAAATAATACGTCAATTTGAAGGAAAATTAATAAGCTTTAAATAAACTAAATAAATCATTTGGATTTTCAAAGCCGTATTAGAATATTTTTAAAAAAATTATTAAATTTTGATTTTGAATTAAATTGCAAAATCGCCCTTAGTTATTTACTACAATCCTAACCTCAATACATAATATGTTATTTTAAAGAGAATTTGATAGGCTTTAATTAAATATAAGAAAATATTTGGAATTATGAAGTCGATTTGCGTTACTTTTAAAAAATCTACAAATTTTGATTTTGATTAAAATGGCAAAGTTGCTCTAGTTTATTTACTATTATTCTAAACTTAAAACAATATAGGTCATTTTAAAGGTAATTTAATTAGCTTTAATTAAATTATATAAACTAGTGGTTTTACAAAGTTCTATTGAATTAATTTAAAAAAAATGAGCAAATTCCGATTTTGATTAAAAATGTAAAGTTGCTTTAATTTATTTACTACAATCCTAACCTCAATAAATAATATGTTATTTTAAAGGTAATTTAATAGGTTTCAATTAAATATAAGAAAATATTTAGATTTATAAAATCATATTACATTAGTTTTGAAAAAATCGTAAAATTTGGTTTTGACTAAAAAAAAAAAGTCGCTTTAGTTTATTTACTTCTAATGTAACCTCAACATAATATGGGTCATTTTAAAGGTAATTTAATAAGTTTTAATTAACATATATAAAATATTGGTTTTACAAAGTTGTAATGGATTTATTTTGAGAAAATCAGCAAATTCTGATTTTGTTTAGAAATGCAAAGTTGTTTTTATTTATTTACTACAATCGTAACCTCAACACATTAAGTGTCATATTTAAGGTAATTTAATAAGCTTCAACTAAATTACATAAAAAATCTGGACTTACAAAGTAGTATTGAATTAATTTCAAAAAAATTAACAAATTTTAATTTTGATTAAAATGGCAAAGTTACTCTAGTTTATTTTATTTTTATATTAACCTCAACACATTATAGGTAATTTTAAAAATAATTTAATAGGCTTTAATTAATTAAATTAAAAGATTTGGATTTACCATGTCGTATTGGATTAATTTAAAAAATATCAACAAATTTTGATTTTGATTTAGATGGCAGTGTGTGGTTAATAAGTTTCTTCCTTCTAAAATTTTTGCAGTCCTGGGCCTTCAACCAACCCAAGTCAAGTGCCTTCAGCCCGGACATCCCCTAAGGCAAAGTCCATCAACTCTAGTCCGTCTAACAATTCCCTAGGTCCTTCCGTATTTGGAGGCATACGGAAGGACCTAGGGAATTGTTGTCCGCCAGCTGGCACAGAGGGGGCTAGCATATGTAGCATTATTCTCATAACTATTCGGGAAAAGTCTTTTTACCAAGGGCTGTTGGCGATCTTCAAGTCGCAATACATCACCATCAATTGCGCCGGAAACGTGGTCGATGGCATCTGTTTGCACTTACTTTCTCAAACAAATTTTCGTGCTGTGATTGAGGATTTCACTTATCAATTTTAGGAGCTGAAAAGTCACTTAAGTATGTCAATCGGAATATTTCCGATTGCATCACGGCTGACATGGTGCAAACTGAGCTCAAGGGCTTAATCCATTATCGACTACACGCATGAGAAGGGACGGGAAAACCTTCCCAATGCTGTACCGTCCAGCTTCCGCAAAAAGCCAAAAGTCGAGAGATCATGTCTCTCACCAAAATCTGCGGATTTCGCTAAACTGTACAAGCAAAAGTTGGCAGTTATTGCACAATGCCATTGTTGCAATTGGATTTTTGCAATCACACGGTCTAGGGGCTTCTTTTAGTGCCAAGAAGGAAAGTTCCTTATGAGGGTGAATCCAAAACGTCTTTAAAAAACTCCCCACCTAAACCACACAAAATGTAATTATATTAATTATTGAGCAACGATATTCTGCGGAGCTTTAAGACTGGAGTTTACCGTCTATCCCAGAAAACTGAACATGCGACCCTCTTTCTTTAACTCTGCGTCTTATAATTTTACCACCGCTTCATCCACTGACCACGCCCCAAAAGTTACTAACCTGCCTCTAGGAACCACCTGAACTCACACTCAGCGACACCATGGGGCGTGCACACACCTGGCTACGGCTACGTTCTTAACCAGGTTGCACTAACGGTTCATGGAAACACTGCCCAAGGCCGCAATGCTTTCTCTACTCTTGGAGAACCGCACCAATATGTCGTCCACCTCCACCTAGTAAACTTGAGGTCATATCCCAATTACGACCACCTAGTGAACGGCACATAACCGTGTCCGCCCCAACAAAAAATCAAGTATGAATGCACCAGGTGGAAACAAAGATTTTCCACCACTACAACCTAGGAAAGGGTTGCATCACCCTTTTCATAACCTTAGGAGGACCTTAGAAATGAAAGCCGGTAACGTTATGCTTCGTGTTACAAGCCTGGTAGAAGAAAAGGACACAAAGTTTGGCTATACTCTAACCGTTTTTCTCTGGATATCTCTCTCTGAGCACAGACGTCAAAGCAGCAACAAGGATATATATACTGTAAGAGGCTCTTTTACGAAGAAAGTCTGAGACAGCCGCTGCCACCGTTACTCGCCGTGCAGCACCAAGCAAGAACATCCGGACCGACACTCGGATCAAATATGAAATCGACCAAGAGAATGGGAGAATTTCCTAAAGGATCCAAACAAAGATAGATAATACGCTCCCAAAACTTTGTCTTAAGTTGCTTTCCGACGTTTTGTTAGAAAAAACGCTAATTCGCGACCGAAGATTGGAATGAATGAATACAATTTTGAGGGTTCGGATTTGACTGGAATATAGCCAATTTTTGACTTTTTTTAGTTGATCTAGTTTATTTATTTTTATTCTAACCTTAATACATTATAGTTCATTTTGAAGGTAATTTAATAGGCTTCAAAAAAGTACCTCAAACAAATTTGGATTTGCAAAGTTATATTGGATAAATTTTGAAAACAATAACAAATTTTGATTTTTATTTGAATGGCAAAGTTGCTCTAGTTCTTTACATATATTCTAACCTTACACATTATAGGTCATTTTATAAGTAATTTAATAAATTTTAACTAAATTACAAAACAATTCTAGATTTACCACGTCGTATTAGTTATTATGAAAAATGTAACAAATTTTGATTTTGATTTAAATGGCAAAGTTGTTCTAGTTTAATTGTTTTTATTCTAACCTCAACAAGTTATAGGTCATTTTATAGATAATTTAATAGGTTTTAATTAAATTACATAAAAAATTTGTTTTTACCAAGTTGTATTAGATTAATTTTCAAAAAATCAAAAAAATTTAATTTTGATTAAAACGGCAAAGTTGCTTTAGTTTATTTACTTTTATTCTAACCTCAACATATTATAGGTCATTTTAAAGGTAATTTAATAGGCTTCAACAAAATTACATAAAAAATTTGGTTAACATTTTTGTATTGGATTAATTTTGAAAAAAATTGCAAATTTTGATTTTGGTTTTAAGTGCAAAGTTGCCTTAGTTTCTTTATTTTAATTTTAACTTTAACACACTATAGGTCATTTTACAGGTAATTTAAAGGGCTTCAACTAAATTAAATAAAAAAATTGTATTTACAAAGTCGTATTGCAATAATTTTAAAAAATTCACTAAATTTTGATTTTGGTAAAAATGGCAAAGTTGCTCTAGTTTATTTACTTTTATTTTAACCTCAACACATTTTAGGTCATTTTATAGATAATTTAATAGGCTTTAATTAATTTACATAAAAAATTTGTATTTACGAAGTTGTATTGGAGTAATTTTGCAAAAATCAACAAATTTTAGTTTTGATTAGAATGGAAAAGTTGCTCTAGTTTATTATTATTTATTTTAATCTTAACACATTATAGGTCACTTTATAGGAAATTTATTAGGTTCTAATTAAATTACATAAAAAAATTGTATTTACAAAGTTGTATTGGATTATTTTTAAAAAAATCAACAAATTTTGATTTTGATTAAAATGGCAAAGTTGCTCTAGTTTATTTATTTTTATTCTAACTTCAACACATTATAAATCATATTATAGGTATTTTAATAGGCTTCAACTAAATTACAAAATTATCTAGATTCACAAAGATGTGTTGGATTAATTTTGAAAGAAATAGCAAATAATGATATTTATTAAAATTGCAAAGTTGCTCTAGTTTGTTTACTTTTATTCAAACCTCAGCACATTATAGGTCATTTTATAGGTATTTTAATAGGTTTTAATTAATTTACTTAAATAATTTGTATTTACAAAGTTGTATTGGATTAATTTTGAAAAAGCAACTAATTTTAGTTTTGATTAGAATGGCAAAGTTGCTCTAGTTTATTCTCATTTATTTTAATCTCAACACATTATAGGTCATTTTATAGGTAATTTAATAGGCTTTAATTAATTTACTTAAAAAATCTGTATTTACAAAGTTGTATTGGAATAATTCTGAACAAATCAACAAATTTTGATTTTGAATAAAATGGCAAAGTTGCTCTAGTTTATTTACTTTTATTCTAACCTTAACACATTGTAAGTCATTTTAAAGGTAATTTAATCAGCTTAAACTAAATTACATAAAAAATTTAGATTTATCACGTCGTATTGGATTAAATTTGAAATAATCAACAAATTTTTATTTTGATTAAAATGGCAAAGTTGCTCTAGTTTATTTACTTTTATTCTAACCTTAACACATTGTAAGTCATTTTATAGGTAATTTAATAAGCTTTAACTAAATTACATAAAAAAACTGTATTTACAAAGTCATATTGAATATATTTTTAAAAAATCAACAAATTTTGATTTTGATTAATATGGCAAAGCTGCTTTAGTTTATTTACTTTTATTCTAACCTCAACACAATGTAGGTCATTTTAAAGGTAATTTGATCAGCTTTAATTAAATTACATAAAAAAATTAGATATATTACGTCGTATTGGATTAAATTTGAAATAATCAACAAATTATTATTTTGATTAAAATGGCAAAGTTATTCTAGTTTATTTAATTTTATTCTAACCTCAACACGTTATAGGTTATTTTATAGGAAATTTAATAGGCTTTAATTAAATTATATAAAAAAACTGTATTTACAAAGTCGTATTAGATTAGTTTTGAAAAAATTAAAAAAAAATGTTTTTGATTAAAATGGTAAAGTTGCTCTAGTTCATTTAGATTTATTCTAACCTTAACACATTGTAGGTCATTTTAAAAGTAATTTAATAGACTTTAACTGAATTACATAAAAAATTGTATTTACTAAGTAGTATTGAATTAATTTTAAAAAAATCAACAAATTTTGACTTTGATTAAAATGACAAAGTTGTTCTAGTTTATTAATTTTTATTCTAACCTTATCATTTTATAAGTTATTTTATGGGTAATTTAATAGGCTTTATTTAAATTACATAAAAAATCTGTATTTGCACAGTTGTATTGGATTAATTTTGAAAAAATTATCAAATTTTGATTTTTATTAAAACGGCAAAGTTGCTTTACTTTATTTATTTGTATTCTAACCTCAACACATTATAGGTCATTTTATAAGTAATTTAATAAGCTTTGATTAAATTACATAAAAAAACTGTATTTACAAAGTCATATTGGATATATTTTGAAAAAATCAACAAATTTTGATTTTGATTGAAATGGCAAACTTGCTTTAGTTTATTTAATTTTATGTTAACCTTAACATAATATAGGTCATTTTTAAGGTTAACTAAATAACATAAAAAATCTGTATTTACAAAGTCGTAATGGATTAATTTTGAAAAAAATAGCAAATTTTGATTTTGGTTAAAAGTGCAAAGTTGCCCTCGTTTTTTTATTTTAGCTTTAACTTTAACACAATATAAGTCATTTTAAAGGTAATTTAATAGGCTTTAACTAATTTACATAAAAAATTTAGATTTACAAAGTCGTATTAGATTATTTTTGAAAATAAACAGAAAACTTTGATTTTGGTTAAAAGTGCAAAGTTGCCCTAGTTTGTTTATTTTTATTCTAACCTCAACACATTTTAGGTCATTTTAAAGGAAATTTAAGAGGCTTCAATTAAATTACATAAAAAATTTGTTTTTACAAAGTTGTATTAGATTAATTTTCAAAAAATCAAAAAAAAATATTTTTGATTAAAATGGCAAAGTTGCCTTAGTTTATTTATTTTTATTCTAACCTTAATACATTATAGGTCATTTTAAAGGTAATTTAATAGGCTTTAATGAAATTACATAAAAAATTGTATTTACAAAGTCGTATTGGATTAATTTTGAAAATAAACAGAAAACTTTGATTTTGGTTAAAAGTGCGAAGTTTCCCTAGTTTGTTTATTTTTATTTTAACCTCAACACATTATAGATCATTTTAAAGATAAATCAATAGGCTTCAATTAAATTACATAAAATATCTGGATTCACAAAGTTGTATTGGATTAATTTTGAAAAAATCTGCAAATAATGTTTTTGATTAAAATGGCAATGTTGCTCTACTTTATTTTATTTTATTCTAACCTCAATACGTTAAAGGTCATTTTATAGGTAATTTAATAGGTTTTAAATAAATTACATAAAAGAATTGTATTTACAAAGTTGTATTGGATTTATTTTCAAAAAATCAACAAATTTTAATTATGATTAAAACGGCAAAGTTGCCTTAGTTTATTTAATTTGATTCTTACCTCAACACATTATAGGTAATTTTAAAAGTAATTTAATAGGCTTTAATAAAATTACATAAAAAATTTGGATTTAAAAAGTTGTACTAAGTTAATTTTGAAAAAATCATCAAATTTTGAATTTGATTAAAATGGCAAAGTTGCTTCAGTTTATTTATATTTATTTTAACCTTAACATATTATAGGTCATTATATAGGAAATTTAGTAGGCTTTAATTAATTTACATAAAAAATCTGTATTTACAAAGTCGCATTGGATTAATTCTGAAAAAATCAACAAATTTTGATTTTGATTAACATGGCAAAGTTGCTCTAGTTTATTTATTTTTAATCTAACCTTAACACATTATAGGTCATTTTAAAGGTAATTTAATAGGCTTTAATTTAATTATATAAAAAAATTGTTTTTACAAATCCCTATTGGATTAATTTTTAAAAAAATCAACAAATGTTGATTTTAATTAAAATTGTAAAGTTGTTCTAGTTTATTTACTTTTATTCTAAACTCAACACATTATAGGTCATTTTAAAGATAATTTAAAAGCCTTTAGTGATTTATAATAAAATAATTGGATTTATAAAGTTTTAACGCAATTATTTAGAAAAAATCAATAAATTCTGATTTTGATTAAAAATTAAAAGTAGCTTTAATTTATCTATTTTAATTTTAACTTAAAAATTAATACACTATTTTGAAGCAAATTTAATATATTTTAATTAAATTAATTTAAATATTTAGATTTAATAAGCCGTATTAGATTAATTAAAATAAAATCAATTTATTTTGATTTTGTTAAAAAAGCAAATTTAGTTTATTTAGTTTCATTAAAACTTCAACAAAATAATTTAATTAATTAAACTACAGAATATATATGGATTTACAAATTATAATTGGATCAATTTTTAAAAATATCAACAAATTTTACGTTTTATTTAGTTTCATTGAACAATGTTAAAATTTTCATTTCAATTCCAATTTACATGAACGTTATCCAATAGCTATCCAATAGCCATCACCGGAAATTCTTAATAACGGATGTAAGCTTCGGATCCTTTTAATTTTCCACAGCACCCCGACTGACCGATATTTACCGGAAGTGGTCGCACACAAAGGCAAATTAAAAGTTGAACGTTTCATGTCTGTAATTAAATCCCACCTACGTTCAAAATGTCTATAAAAAAAATCTAACAAAATTAAAACCGCAACGTTAAAAGATTCGAACAACTTTGTCAAAGCCTAATTGTGTACAGTCTGGGCATGTTTACAAAAGCTTTATGTAATATTAATAAAATATAAACGCCAATTTACAAAAAAAAAAATGTAAGAAAAAATATCGATCTTGAAGAGGAGTATTTAGGAATAAATCAACAAAATATAACTAAATTAAATACTTGATGCATACAACTTGATTTATAATAAGCTGTTTCTAGAAATAATTACATTTATAAAGTTAATACGGTATTGTTTATCTAATTACTTACAATACAATTAGCAAGCAAAAATAATGTTGGAATTGTATAGAACTTTTGTAATTAAATAATGAAGTTGGATTTATTATTGTAAAATAAATAAGTTTGTTATAAATTTTGTCTTGTTTCTATATTCATAAAGTAACTTAATTAATTAAAAATAGTATGAATGTTATTGTTAAATTTGTATTTAAATTGTAGTACTACAAAGATACCTACTTTTTATTGGCAAATATTCATTACATTCCATACGCTGAATTTTTGTACTGAAATTGTTTCTCCAAAATGAAATGGTTTTAATTTGCAGCCAGAGGCAATGTATAAATTTAAAAAAAAAAATCAAATTCATTTAGAAAAAACCCACAACTCCATTTTCACGTAAAGTATAAACCTGTTTTTCCCCTCTTTTATATATTTTTTTTACAATTACTTATGATTCAATGGATCTGTTTTGTCTCAACAATGAAAACAATAAGATAAAATAAATTAGAAAATAAAATAAAATTAGTTGCATCCATTTGTGGGATGTAAACAGAAATCTATGGCCCGTTCAAAACAAACCATAATAATAGAGAATGATCACAATAGGTAATAAAGTAGAGGGAAAAATAGATAGACTATTATTGATTTGATGATATTACGTTCGTCTACGCGCACACATTTTTTTGCAAACAATAATAAATGTTATTTGTTTCAGATAATACCAAAATTAGGTATGTATATTTTTTTATCTAAAGCACTCAATGTTTTTTTCCTATTAAAAAGCGTCCAGACTTAGAAAAAATTCAAGTATTTCCAATTAAATGGAGCATAAACAATTTAATTGCTTCAATTGAACGTGCATACGTGGTAAATTGTTTAGTGGTTAATTGAG
Organism: Tachinus rufipes; assembly: GCA_963932245.1. Lineage (NCBI taxonomy): Eukaryota > Metazoa > Arthropoda > Insecta > Coleoptera > Staphylinidae > Tachinus > Tachinus rufipes. Next base: position 7,110,552 of record OZ010744.1, read on the forward strand.
GCGTGCATATAATTGCAATGTAACTACAATTTGAAAAACTTTAATTAATTGCTTAAGAGAACTTTACAATAATGGGAATTGTGATCCTGTGTCAATAGGACGAAGCAGACTTTGCAAACTGGAGGCAATAATTTACTATAAGATTGTGCGATGTGTCACGGATCAATAAGCGAACTTGATTGCTATAGGATATACATAGTTTATTGAGGCTTTTGATCAAGATGGGCATATCTGAGCGGACATTCAAAGACAATTTATATTCAGAACGATAAATCAAATTGTGTTTGGAAATATAAATTGTTGTATTAGAGAATATTATATTTTAATTATGTTTACACGTAATGCATATTGATTATAATTAATTCAACTGAAACACAGGATTACAATGGACTCTGCTTAATTAAATGCACTCAATGCAATAGGATGAAGCTTATATCGTCAGCCTTACGGTAATATTACGTTTGCAATATTAATTTTTCTTATCATTAGCATTAATTATGAGCTTTTGTGTGCTCTGATAATATAGATATTTTAAGTTTTTAATAAGACGCATCAACAAATTTAAGTACGGATATACATTGTTTTTTTTAAGTTGCGTTTTTTGAAAAATTATAAATTTTGGAAATCAAATAGGCATCTTATTGACAAGTGTTTTTGAAAAATTTGATTATACTTTTCAAGAAATTTTGCTTTTATAACAAATTTTGTAAAAATATGCCAGTTTTTGGAAAACTAATTAAATTAATTTTTTTTTTTTAAATTAATAAATTTTGGAATTCAATTAGACTCGTTAACAACATGCGTTAAAAATTTGAATACATTTTTTATAAAATTGTTGTTTTTATAACAAATTTTGTAAATTAAAAATTCTGCAATTTTTGGTAAATTTTGGAAATCAGTTAGGTAACTTATCGTTAACTTGCATTTAAAATTCAAATACTTTTTTTACAATTTTTTTGTTTTTATAACCAATTTTGTAAAATAAAAATTTGGCAATTTTTTCAAAAATTATTTAAACTTAATAAGTTTTTTTTTTATTATTAAAATTTGGAAAACAATTGAGCAACTCATTTGAGCTATACAATTTAAATACTTTTTTTGTTTGGTTTGGTAATATAATAATTCGGCAATTTTAAGTTTTGGAAATCAGTTGATCAACTTGTTGACAATTTTCTTTATAAAAAATTGATACATTTTTCAAAAAAAATTTACTTGTATAACAAATTTTGTACAATAAAAACTTGGCAATTTTTGGAAAATTATTTAAACACATTAGAGGTTATTTAAAAATCATTAAATTTTGAAAATCAATTAAAATTAAAATTAATTTTTCAACAATTTTAGTTTTAATAGCAATTTTAATGGTTTGATACAGTGTTTTCGCTCACCCTCCTAAGTAATTATTATAAAAAACATAGCTTATACTCACACTTGTTGCGTTTCAGCTGTTTTTAATATGACAGTTGCTATTATTACGTCAGAGGTGAGTACAACAACAAATTGTTTAATAAGCAGCACTTGGGCGGGTAGGCGGGAACACAGTTTATAAATATTGAGACGGTGGTTTGATACAGTGTTCTCGCCCACCCGTCCAAGTGTTTATTAATAAGAAATTTGCTTATTCTCACAATTGTTGCGTTTCTGCTGTTTTTGATACAACAGATTGAATGATAGTTTATTTATTTACTTATCGGATCTACCTTTAATACAAAAATATACTTACATTTTAAAAGGATATATATAGACAAAATAATATATGAAATAAAATATAAATATATACACACACACACACATCCTCTCACACACACACACATCCTCACACATCCTTTTGTTTGGTTAAAATAAATGTGTATGTTTGTGGAAAAATGTTCTTTATTTAAAATTTAGGAGTTTGCTTATAACTCAAAAATGGTGCATTTTATAAAAAACATATTTTTACAAAAAATACTTTTTAGAATAAGTTTCAAAATCAATAAATATAAAAATATACAAGGTGTTTTATTTTAAAAAAAAGTTTACCAAATTTCTACAAAAAAATGAACACCCTGTATATTAAATATATTTTTAATCAATAGTTTCTTTAAAACCAAACAAAAAAAAATTTAAGAAAATTATTTAGGTGATCCGGTAATTTTGACTGACCCTGTATAAATAGTATATGAATAAATAAATAAATTTTTTATTCTGAATTCTACATATTTATGGAGGTTATGATTATAATATTTATAATTTGCAATCCTGTTTTGGCAAGAGACAATTTTAAATTTGTCAACAGTTAATGCTGTCGCATGCATCATACATAATATGAGACAATCATGTCTGAAAAGTTATGCCTTGAAAAAGATGCAAAATTACTTGCAATTGCATTGTCAATCTAGCTAGGTTATGTAATTGAAAAATTAATATACTTTTTGCAGTTGCATTCCCAAATTTGAAAATTGACTCAGAAATTAGACATGGTCTTCATAGCGTCATAATATTTAAATGTGCTGCTTGAGAAAACACAGAAGAAAGGTTCCCAGACCTACAAAATATTAATATAGCACTTATTAACTTCTCTGCTGTCTAGGCCACTATGTCAATTGATAGTACATACAACATACGAAAGAATTTTTATGTTTTTCATCTGGAATTACTGTAATTATTGGAAAAGAAACAACAAAAGTTTTGTATTTGGGTGTTCGAAATAAGTACTGTGTAATTTGCACTAAAGCATTACATAAAAATATAGACGCCAATGAACATACCTGTTTCAAACATTTGTCTAGATCTTTAGTAGCAATGGAAGCTGATATAATCGTAGAAAGCTTTTCTCGTTGAGTGAAATATTACACAATTTGCAATTTAAGTTTAATTTTCTTATGACGTAGAAGTGTTGCCAAACTTATCATTCTGACTTTGGTTTTGTCTCTAATTTTATTAACATGGGCTCTCCATGTTAAAGATTTGTTTAGTGTTACTCCAAAATAATTTGCTTGGGTAGCCCAAAGTATCGGTGTTCCATCAAGGGTGATGTTTTGGTAAGAAGTTATTTGTCTTTTTGTGAATAGAATTGCCTGGCTTTTAGACGGATTAATTTTTATCCCCCACTTTTCTCTATAAATTATTGCCGTATCGTCCGCAACTGAGCAAGAATGGTTCCGTTAGTCATTGCCGAGATATCTCTAACATAGATATTATATAGAGCAGGTGATAGTGTCGAGTCTTGGGGAACACCGGCTGTCATACTGAAGATAGTGAGGGTATTTTGCTCGATATAGTTATCAAGCCATACCTTGTCAAACGTTTTCTTTATGTTGAAGAAAACGGTTCCGGTTGACTTTTTGTTGTTAAATCTTTTGGAAATGTGATCTGCCACTCTTGCCAGTTGGTGAACGGAAGAGTGTTGTTTCCTAAAGCCGTGCTGATGGTTTGAAATTTCTTGTTTAATTTCACTGTGGTTGTTTAAGTGAATAAGTACAATTTTCTCTGTTATTTTGCTCAGAGTTGGTAGGAAGCTTATTGGACGGTAATTCTGGGGAAACGATTTTGGCTTGTTTGGCTTTGAAACTACAATTATGGCTTGTTTTCATTTTTGTGGAAAATATCTTTGTCTTAAAATGCTATTTTTAATGTTAGTGAAATAAAATAAAATATGGCTTTCCTTGGCAGGTTTTTTAGTGCCGCATTTGAGATATTATCATATCCGGAAGCTTTTTTAGAATTGGTGTATCAAATTGCCTTAGCCACTTCCAAAAAGTTCGTAAAAGGTATTGTTTTGTCTTTGGTGTTGTTTTCATAATATTCTAGGTCTCTTTCCACATCTTCCATTATATCAACATCTAAGATGTTGTATGCCGGACTAAATTGGTCTTCTGGAGACAAAACAATAGCTTTGGTTTTTTCTAATGTGGTGTGAGCTAAGCCACTTTGACCGTGGATAGTGGGAATGGTTTTGTGCTTTTTACTTAAACATTTAGATATGTTTCAGCTGTTGGGCATTTTATCATCTGTTTGCTGAAAAAGGTTGTCCCACTGTTGGTTCTTGAATAATTTGATTTCCTCTTTTACTCTGTTTTCCAATCTGTTTTAAGTAAGAGGGAAATCCAAGTGGGTCGTTATCTTTTATGATGGTATTGCTAGTAGCTTTATCTTGCGCAGTTTGAATAAAGGAAGTTAGGTTTTTGACAATTGCGTCTATATCCAGTGCGAAACAGATTTTTCTAAACAACAACAAACAGATGAAACTGTTTCCAGTTTGTTTCCTTTTTAGTTTTGTCCAGTTTTCTTACAAATGTTTCAAGTATTGTAAATCAGACTGAATCCATTTTGTTATATACTTGAGAAGTGGTGGCGTTGTGTATGCTTTTTGACAAGGCAATGTCAAGTATGTCGGGCGGGTGACCTACTGTGCATGGATAGATTGTTTTGATCTATAAATTTAATTAAAATCTTGCCTTTGTCTTTTATTCAAATAATAGTTAGGAAATAACCAAAAAAAACATCAAATATAGAAATAAATGCTTTTTTTATATTTTTGAATGCATTTGTTGCTATTTTTAAATATAATTTCACAAAAAAGACTTTGACATATTATAGTTTGATCCTTTCTAAATGTACTGGTAAAAAAATAAATCGATTATCAAATTATTTGAAGAAGCAGTGATAAAGCCAGAGTTTTTGTTAAAATATTACAAATCAAGGTAGCGTTCGGTTTGCTCTTAATAATGGTTTTTATTTCATCATAATTTAAAAGAGTGTAGTGAATACTTTTTTTATATGCGACCATTCGAATTAATCTATTCTGCACTCTTTCTAACTTTGAAATTTGAACTGCATAATATGGTGATCACACAATTGATGCATACTCCAAAAATTGGCGATATAATGCACAGTATATTGTTTTTATAGTGTATTCCGAAAATGACTTTGAATTGCGGTAAATGTATCCTAAGGTTTTAATTGACTTTGCCACAGTGTTTTCTATGTGATTGTTAAAAGAAAGTTTTTTGTCAAAAAACACTCCTAGATCTTCAACCACATCCACTTGATCCAATTTCTTATTGCCAATTAAATAAGCAAAGCTTATCAAGTTACGTTTTTGCGTAAATGATTTGCTTTGGCATTTATTGATATTAAAAAACAGTCTATTGATTTAGTTTTTCTAAGTTTTTTGCTATTTCTAGACAATCATTTATGGAAGAAACTTTGGTATACAATTTCAAATTGTTCGCAAACAATAAATATTTGCAGTGAGCTATGGCGTTACTGATGTTGTTAATAAATAGCAGAAACAGAATTGGACCACAGTGGGAACCCTGCGGTACCCCAGAGTGCACATAGACACATTTTGAAACATAGTTATATTATTTTATCCAATTAACAATATTATTATTAAAACCTAGAACGGCAAGTTTTGAAATTAGTATGTTATGGTTTACTCTGTCAAATGCCTTAGAGAAATCGGTGTATACGGTGTCAACCTGAAACCCACTCTCTAAGGCATCAATCAGGTAAGACTGATAAGTTAACAGATTAGTGATGGTAGATTGTTCTTCAAAGATACAATGTTGTTTATCCACAATGATTTGCTTAGAGAAACAAACTAGCTATTTTGAAATTAACTGGTCCATTATTTTAGGGATTGCTAATAGATGTCACTTATACCTCCGAAATTGTTATAATGACAATATTCTTGATAACTAACACTTGGGCGAGCGGGCGGGAACACAGTTTATAAATATTGGGTCGGTGGTTTAAGGCAGTTTTTTCTCCCACCCACTCAAGTGTTTGTTATTAAGAATTTTGCTTATTCTTACACTTGTTGCGTTTTTGCTATTTTTAATATTACAGATTGAATGACAGTTATCATTAATACCTCAGAGGTGGGTACAATGACAAATTTCTTGATAACTTACACTTGGGCGGGTAGGCGGCAACACAATTTATAATAATTGGGCCGGTGGTCTGATATTGTGTTCCCGCCCACCCGCCCAAGTGTTTGTAATCAATACGTAAGCTTATTTTTACACTTGTTGGGTTTCTGCTGTTTCAAATATTACAGATTGAATGACAGTTGTCAATAAAGTTAGTACAATAACAAATTTCTTGATGAATAACACTATTATAAATTGTGTTTCCGCCCACCCGGAACACAATTTATAATAATTGGGTTGGTGGTTTGATATAGTGTTTTTACCCACCCGCCCAAGAGTTTGTTATTAAGAAATTTGTTTATTTTTACACTTATTGCGTTTATACTGTTTTTAATATGACAGATTAAATGACAATTGTCACTAATACGTGTGAGCACAATAACAATTTTCTTTAAAACTTTTGTAAACTTCTTAGAAACTGTAAAATAAAAACTAAAATGATTGTAAACTGCTCAGAAACTATTAAAATAAAATTTGCATAAATTTTACCAAAACTATTAAAGTTAGACTAAGAATTGTGTAAACTTCACATAAACTTTCAATATAAGACAACAAACTTTACCAAAACTTTCAAAGTTAGGCTAAGATTTGTGTAAACTGCTCTAAAACAATCAATAAAAAACAGTAGACTTTACTAAAACTGACAAAATAAGGCTAATATGCTAAGAAACTATTAAATTAATACAATTTTTGCATAAATTTTACTAAAACTGTTAAAGTTAGGCTAAAAATTGTGTAAACTGCACAAAAACTGTCAAAACTTTACTAAAACTGACAAAATGAAGCACAAATTTGTGTAAAGTTTTCAGAAACTGTCAAAATAAAACTTAAATTTGTGTAAAATGCTCAGAAACTTTTAAACTAAAACAAAATTTGCATTAATTTTTCGATAACTGTCAAGTTAGGCTAAGATTTGCACAGAAACTGTTATTAAAAGACATAAAACCATACTAAAAATAACATAATAAGATTTACATTTGTGTAAACTTCTCAGAAATTGTCAAAATAAAACTTAAATTTGTGTAAATTGTTCAGAAACTATTAAAACAAGACAAAATTTGCTTAAATTTTACCAAAACTGTCAAAGTTAGGCTAAGATTAGTGTAAACAGCACAGAAACTGTCAATATAAGACAGTCAACTTTACTAAAACTGACAAAACAAAGCTAAAATGCTCAGAAACTATTAAATTAAGACAATTTTTGCAAAAATTTTACTAAGACTGTTAAAGTTAGGCTAAGAATTGTGTAAACTGCACAGAAACTGTCAAAACTTTACTAAAACTGACAAAATGAAGCAAAAATTAGTGTAAATTTCTCAGAAACTGTCAAAATAAATTTCAAATTTGTGTAATTTGCTCAAAAACTATTAAAAAAAAACAAAATTTTTATACATTTTACCAAAACTGTAAAGTTAGGCTAAGAATTGTGTAAACTTTACAGAAACTGTCAATATAAGACAATAAACTTTACTTAAACTAACAAAATAAGGCTTAAATTTGTGTAAACTTTTCAGAAAATGTTAAAATAAAACAAAAATTTGTATAAACTGCTCAGAAACTATTAAAATAAGACAAATTTTGCATAAATTTTACGAAAACATCAAAGTTCGGCTAAGATTTGTGTAAAGTGCACCAAAACTATCAATATTTGACAATAAACTTTACTAAAATTGACAAAATATGGCTAAAATTAGTGTAAATTTTTTAGAAACTGTCAAAATAAAACTTAAATTTGTGTAAATTGCTCAGAAACTATTAAACTAAAACAAAATTTGCTTAACTTTTACCAAAACTGTCAAAGTTAGGCTAAGATTTGTGTAAACTGTATAGAAACTATCAATATAAGATAGTAAACTTTATTAAAACTGACAAAATAAAGCTAAAATTTGTGTAAGCTTCTTCAAAAACTGTCGAAATAAAACTTAAATTTGTGTAAATTGCTCAGAAACTATTAAAACAAGAAAAATTTGCATAAATTTTACCAAAACTGTCAAAGTTAGGCTAAGATTTGTGTAAACTGCACAAAAACTGTAAATATAAGACAGTAAACTTTACTAAAACTGGCAAAATAAGAATAAAATGCTCAAAAACTATTAAATTAAAACAATTTTTGAATAAATTTTATTAAAACTGTTAAAGTTAGGCTAAGAATTGTGTATACTGCACAGAAACTGTCAAAACTTTACAAAAACTGACAAAATAAAGCTAAAATTTGTGTAAACTTTTTAGAAACTGTCAAAATAAAACTTAAATTTGTGTAAACTGCTCAGAAACTATTAAACTAAAACAAAATTTGCATAAATTTTACGATAACTGTCAAGTTAGGCTAAGATTTATGTAAACTGCACAAAAACTGTTAATATAAGACATTAAACTTTACTAAAACTGACAAAATAAGGCTTACATTTGTGTTAACTTCTCAGAAACTCTCAAAATAAAACTTAAATTTGTGTAAATTGATCAGAAACTATTAAAACAAGACAAAATTTGCTTAAATTTTACCAAAACTGTCAAAGTTAGGCTAAGAAATGTGTAAAATGCACAGAAGCTGTCAATATAAGACAGTAAACTTTACTCAAACTGACAAAATAAAGCTAAAATGCTCAGAAACTATTAAACTAAGACAATTTTTGCATAAATTTTACTAAAATTGTAAAAGTTATTTTAAGAATTGTGTAAACTGCACAGAAACTGTCAAAACTTTACTAAAACTGACAAAATGAAGCAAAAATTTGTGTGAGCTATTTAGAAACTGTCAAAATAAAACTTAAATTTGTGTAAACTGTTCAGAAACTATTTAAGTAAAACAAAATTTGCATAAATTTTACAAAAACTGCCAAAGTTAGGCCAAGATTTGTGTAAACTGTACAGAAACTGTCAATATAAGACAGTAAACTTTACAAAAACTGACTAAATAAAGCTTAAATTTGTGTAACCTTTTTTGAAAATAGTAAAATTAAATTTGAATTTGTGTAAATTGCTTAGAAACTAATAAAATAAGACAAAATTTGCATAAGTTTTACCAAAACTGTCAAAGTTAAGCTTAGAATTGTGTAAACTGCACAAAAACTGTCAATATAAAACAATATACTTTACTAAAACTAACAAAATAACGCTAAAATTTGTGTAAACATTAAAAAATTGTCAAAATAAAACTTAAATTTATATAAATTGCTTAGAAACTATTAAAATTAAACAAAATTTGCATAAATTTTACCAAAACTGTTTAAAGTTAAGATTAGATTTGTGTGAACTGTATAGAAACTATCAATATTAAATAGTAAACTTTACTAAAACTGACAAAATAAGGCTTACATTTGTGTAAACTTCTTCAGAAACTGTCGAAATAAAACTTAAATTTGTGTAAATTGCTCAAAAACTATTAAAACAAGACAAAATTTTCATAAATTTTATCAAAACTTTCAAAGTTAGGTTAATATATAAGTAAACTGCACCAAAACTATCAATATAAGACAATAAACTTTACTAAAATTGACAAAATAAGGCTAAAATTAGTGTAAACTTTTCAGAAACTGTCAAAATAAAACTTAAATTTGTGTAAATTGCTCAGAAAATATTAAAAAAAGACAAAATTTGCATAAATTTCACTTAAACTGTCAAAGTTAGGCTAAGAAATGTGTAAAATGCACAGAAACTGTCAAAATAAGACAATAAATTTTACTAAAATTGACAAAATAAGGCTAAAATGCTCAGAAATTATTAAATAAAGACAATTTTTGCAATAATTTTACTAAAACTGCTAAAGTTAGGCTAAGCATTGTGTAAACTGCACAGAAACTGTCAATACTTTACTAAAACTGAGAAAATAAAGCAAAAAATTGTGTAAGCTTTTTAGAAACTGTCAAAATAAAACCTAAATTTGTGTAAACTGCTCAGAAACTATTAAAATAAGATAAAATTTGCATAAGTTTTACCAAAACTGTCAAAGTTAGGCTTAGAATTGTATAAACTGCATATAAAACAGTAAACTTTACTAAAACTGACTAAATTAAGCTTACATTTGTGTAAACTTTTCAGAAAATGTTAAATTAAAACTTGAATTTGTGTAAATTGCTCTGAAACTATTAAAATAAGACAAAATTTGCACAAGTTTTACCAAAACTGTCAAAGTTAGGCTTAGAATTGTATAAACTGCATAGAATCTGTCAATATAGGACAGTAAACTTTACTAAAACTGACTAGATAAGGCTTTAATTTGTGTAACCTTTTTAGAAAATGTTAAAATAAAACTTGAATTTGTGTAAATTGCTCAGAATTCTGCAAACTACACAGAAACTGTCAATATAACACATTAAACTTTACTAAAACTGACAAAATAAAGCTAAAATTTGTGTAAACTTTTCAAAAAATGTCAAAATTAAACTTAAATTTGTATAAATTGCTTAGAAACTTTAAAAATTAAACAAAATTTGCATAAATTTTACCAAAACTGTTTAAAGTTAGGCTAAGATTTGTGTATACTGTATAGAAACTATCAATATAAAATAGTAAACTTTACTAAAACTGACAAAATAAGGCTTACATTTGTGTAAACTTCTTCAGAAACTGTCGAAATAAAACTTAAATTTGTGTAAATTGCTCAAAAACTATTAAAACAAGACAAAATTTTCATAAATTTTATCAAAACTTTCAAAGTTAGGTTAATATATAAGTAAACTGCACCAAAACTATCAATATAAGACAATAAACTTTACTAAAATTGACAAAATAAGGCTAAAATTAGTGTAAACTTTTCAGAAACTGTCAAAATAAAACTTAAATTTGTGTAAATTGCTCAGAAAATATTAAAAAAAGACAAAATTTGCATAAATTTCACTTAAACTGTCAAAGTTAGGCTAAGAAATGTGTAAAATGCACAGAAACTGTCAAAATAAGACAATAAATTTTACTAAAATTGACAAAATAAGGCTAAAATGCTCAGAAATTATTAAATAAAGACAATTTTTGCAATAATTTTACTAAAACTGCTAAAGTTAGGCTAAGCATTGTGTAAACTGCACAGAAACTGTCAATACTTTACTAAAACTGAGAAAATAAAGCAAAAAATTGTGTAAGCTTTTTAGAAACTGTCAAAATAAAACCTAAATTTGTGTAAACTGCTCAGAAACTATTAAAATAAGATAAAATTTGCATAAGTTTTACCAAAACTGTCAAAGTTAGGCTTAGAATTGTATAAACTGCATATAAAACAGTAAACTTTACTAAAACTGACTAAATTAAGCTTACATTTGTGTAAACTTTTCAGAAAATGTTAAATTAAAACTTGAATTTGTGTAAATTGCTCTGAAACTATTAAAATAAGACAAAATTTGCACAAGTTTTACCAAAACTGTCAAAGTTAGGCTTAGAATTGTATAAACTGCATAGAATCTGTCAATATAGGACAGTAAACTTTACTAAAACTGACTAGATAAGGCTTTAATTTGTGTAACCTTTTTAGAAAATGTTAAAATAAAACTTGAATTTGTGTAAATTGCTCAGAATTCTGCAAACTACACAGAAACTGTCAATATAACACATTAAACTTTACTAAAACTGACAAAATAAAGCTAAAATTTGTGTAAACTTTTCAAAAAATGTCAAAATTAAACTTAAATTTGTATAAATTGCTTAGAAACTTTAAAAATTAAACAAAATTTGCATAAATTTTACCAAAACTGTTTAAAGTTAGGCTAAGATTTGTGTATACTGTATAGAAACTATCAATATAAAATAGTAAACTTTACTAAAACTGACAAAATAAAGCTAAAATTTGTGTATACTTCTTCAGAATCTGTCGAAATAAAACTTAAATTTGTGTAAATTGCTCAGAAACTATTAAAATAAGACAAAATTTGCATAAATTTTACCAAAACTGGTAAAGTTAGCCTAAGATTTGTGTAAACTGCACAGAAACTGTCAATATATGATAGTAAACTTTACTAAAACTGACAAAATGAAGCAAAAATTTGTGTAAACTCAGAAACTGTCGAAGTAAACCTTAAATTTGTGTAAATTGCTCAGAATCAAATTTTTAGATAACAGACACTTGTGCGGGTAGGCAAGAACACTGTAATAAACCACCGGCCCAATATTTATAAGCTGTGTTCCCAGAACCAACACTTGGGCGGGTAGGCGAAACATAGTTTAGAATTATTGGGCCGACTGTTTGTTACAATGTTTTTGCCAAGTGTTTATTATCAAGAAATTAGCTTATTCTTACACTTGTTGTGTTTATGCTGTTCTTAATATGACAGATTGAATGACAGTTCCCACTTAACCTCAGAGCTGAGTACAATGACAAATTTCTTGATAACTAACACTTGGACGGGTGGGAGGGAACACAATTTATAATTATTGGGCCGGTGGTTTGATACAGTGAATATTAAATTTAAGATATATTCTAAGCAAACAAGTTCTAGAAAAACTTTTGTATGTATTTTTTAAAATTTGTTGCTTTATAACAGTTTTTGAAAAATGAATAAACGCGTTTAGTTTATAAATTAATTAAGCACTCATCAAAAACGCATTTAATTCTTTTTGCAAATTCTTAAATTATGCAAATAAAATATGATTCTTATTGAAAGTTTGTGATAAGAATTTTGTATAATTTTTTTTAAAAATGTTAGCTTTAATAAATTTTGTAAAATAAAATTATGTAATTTTTGAAAATAATATTCAATTGCATTTAGGATTTTGTATTAAATTGTTATTTTTTAGAAATCAAATGCTATTTTTTATGCTTTTTTGTAATTTTTTTTTAAAGGGTAATAATAATTTAAAATATTTCATACTAAGAGGTAATTTTATTATTATTTTCAACAACAATTCAGAATTTTTTCAAGTATATTTGACTGAAAATTCCTGATTTAGTATCCATTTTTTACGGGATATATGAAAGCAAATTTTATCAAAAAAAAAAAAAAATTCATAATATTCTTTTTATATTTAGTTTCTAGATGAGTTAGGTCATTAGAATAAAATATTAAAAATTAAAAAATTCAAGTTTTTACAATTTTTTTGCTTATTTTTAACAAAATTTTTACTTTTTTTTATCAGATAATTTATTGACAAACAATTAGAACTATGATTTTTGAAAATTGGTTGATAATTTGCCGAGTTATGCGTAAATTTAAAAAAAAAATAGAATTTTGAATATCAAATAAACACAACTTTTATAAAATAAAAATTAAACATTTTTTTAAATGACTCATTCAAGATTATTAAGATAAATACTTTTTAAATATTAAATCTAGTTTTCGAAAATAGTATTTTAAATAGCAATTTATATAAAATACAAATTTACAACTACTGCCTTTTGCATCAATATTTTCCCAATGAATGGAAAATGGGAATTGTTATTTGTATACCTAAATCCAATTGTAGTTTGTCTCATCCATTCAGTTATCGTCCCATTAAGTTGCTTCCCGTTCTTGAAAAGATTTTTGAATTAATAATTCACAATAAAATCTTAACACTTACTGAGAAAATTATCTCTATAACCTAATTTGGTTTCCGCATTCTACATCCCATCCTCTCACAATCCTCACGTCTAATCTGCAAAAGTCTCACTTAGAGGGCAAGCAAGCAAGCGTCCTCTTTATTGATATAAACAAAGCTTTTGATTCCGTCTGGCACGCTGGTCTTCTTTTTAAATTGTCTTACTTAAATCTGACTTTGTATTTGTTAAAATTAGTAAACCAGTTTTTAAATAACCAAACTCTTTTAGTTTGTATCCGCTCGTCATATTCCCATTTATTTACTCCTCATTAAGGTGTCCCACAAGGATCTTTACTTTCACCCCTCCTATATAATTTATTCTGCCACGACATCTACAATCTTAACCCAAATCACTGCAATTTAAATGTGTACATTCTGCAATATGCAGATGATACCACACTTATATCACATGCCAAATCATTAAAATCCTTTATAGACCAGCTGCAATCACTATTAGACAGAACAGACACATGGTTCAATAAACCCTCGAAAAACCCAACTTCTTATTCCTTATCACAAATTAAAAATGAACTCTCCTTGCATTCGTATGAATCAGCAATTAATCACCCCATCACAAGTATGCAAGCACTTGGGAGTATCCTTTTACTCCAAACTTAAATTTAATTCCTATACCCGATCCCTTAAATTCAAAATAGTCATTAGAGCAAAACATTTGCTGACATATAAAAATGCCGGCATTAGTATAATGCGCAACTCATATTTATAAATCTATCTGTTGTCCTCTACTTGATTATGCTTCCATTTTATTTTTAAATTCTACTAAACCTACTCTTAATGACTTGTATGTTGCAGAAAGAACATGCTTACTGTATATCACCAAAATCCGTCATCCTAATAATCCCTTACATAATCCCTCTAATGAACTGTTATATGCTAAAACCAAGATAGTCTCGCTTAACAAACGCTTAAAAAAGCTTCAAACAAAATTTGCTAATAATGCTAACAACTACAAAATACTAGCCAATTTAATAATACCCTGAAACCTAGCAGTTGTATCAAAATTTAAAACACCAGCTGAACCTCTGTTTTAAAATATTATGAACTTGATAAACGACATCTTAGACTGACGTTCACTCATCACTCACCCCCATATAACATTTTGTTATAAAATTATTCTTATTTTAGTAATTCAACTTAGGCTGAAAGACTAAGGTCGATGGCCATTTCAAAACTAAATTTTTATTTATGTAGACTACATGTATATTTTATTTAATTTTCTGTACTATTCTCTTTTGAATAAAGATGTTATATATATATATATATCATAGTTGTCATCATCATTATCATGATAACTAATAATTCGGATGGTGGGCGGGTGGGACACAGTTTATAAATATTGAGCCGGTGATTTGATACAGTCAATATTAAATTTTTAATTATTAAACTTGTGTTAAAATTTTTGTATGCATTTGCAACTTTTTGAAAATCAAATAAACTCGTTTAGTTTAGAAATCAATTAAGCAATCATTAAAAACGCATTAATTTTTTTTTTTTGAATATTAATAAATTTTAGCTAGTTTTTTTGCTTTTTTGTGAATTTTTTAAAAGTAATTATTTATTAAAATTAATTCAAACTAAAAGGTGATTTCATTCATATTTCCAACTACATTTCAGATTTTTTTTAAGTATATTTGAATGAAGTAATTAGCTGTTGTTCATGAAGTTCTTAATTCAGATTCTACTTTTTACGAGATAAATGAAAATTGCAAATTTTATCAAAAAAATTAAAAATACTTATACATGGTATTTTTATATTTTGTTTCTATATGAACCTAATTTTAACTCAAAAAATTAAAAATTGAAAAATTCTAATAAAAATATAATTTTTTACATTTTTTTTTAAATTTTTAATTTTTGCAACATTTGGTTCATATAGAAGAGAATTTATTGACAAAGAATTAGAGCTTTGATTTTTGAAAAACGGTCGATAGTTTTCTTGTAAATTGAAAATGTTGTCCAATTAGGAACGCTGAGCCTGCTGTGTATTAACTGGCACGCCTTCCGTTTTATACGTTAAGAAATTAGAATTTGAATTTCTCTTTGAAATTTTTTAGCATAATTTTTAATAGTTTATAATAATGTGGAAAATATGCTTGCTCCACTTAATCAAGATACAGCCTTTTGAATATAATTTTTGACTATTTTTTGCAAATTTAAAGCATAAAAATTGAAAGGAGACACTAAAATTTTAGGAATCGGTATATTTTGGTACCCCAAACATGTGTACAAAGTTTACAGTTTGAATATTGCAGTCTTATTGCATTTTCTGCATAAAGGCGTTTTACAATTAAATTTAATCTTGAAAAACGTTTAAAAGAAAGCGTTTATATAAATAAAACGCATTTACAGTTTAATGTTTGCATTTTTTACATAAAATGTCTTGACAACGCAATAAAAACGCTTAGAAAATATTGTAAAAACGCATTAGCAGTTTAAATATTTTATGTTTAATTTGCAGTTTGAATTTTGCAAATTTAAGGCTTAAAATGTTAATATACGCTCATAAAAAACATTTTTTGTACAAATAATGCGTGTTTAATGCGTTATTTTTGGAAAAGGATCTTAAAAATGCATTAAAAATCAATTAAAATTACAAAACGCTTAAAAGAAACCGTTCTGTGTACAAAAACGTTTTAAAAATGATAAATATTGTTTGTTTGTTTTTTTGCATAAAATGATTGTGAAAACGCAATAAAACTGCGTTTTTTTTGTACAACATTTCCAAATATTGCATGTTTCATGCATTTATTGTATAAAGGGGACATGAAAATAAGTTAAGAATTAATTAAATTTTAAAAAAGGCTTAAAAGAAAGCTGATTTTGTACAAAAACGCTTTAAAACGCATTTACAGTTTAAATATTACATGTTAAATGCGTTTTTTGCATAAAAGGGTCTTGGAAACACTTTAAAAATTATTTAAATTTAAGAAAACGCTCAGAAGATTGTTGAAAATTGTTTTGAAAGTTAATGAATAAATTTTTTGATTGAGTAGGTGGATGTGAGACACAGTTTATTAGTTGCAAGACAGTAGTTTTAACTTTAGTTCCCGTCTACTAGCTCAAGTGTTTGTAAATCATTTTTTTTGTGGCGGGACAGTAGTTTCAACTTTAGTTTTCGCCCAAGTGTTAGTGACCAATTTTTTTTTTGATTGGGCGGGTGGGCGGGGGACACAATTTATTGGTTTCCGCTCACCCACCCGTGTGTTTGTAAATCAATTTCTTGATTGGGTGGGTAGGGCATTAAGTTCAATGATTGCAAGACAGTAGTTTTAAATTAGTTGTCACCCGTCCAAGTGATTGTGATTAAGAAGTGGGATCACAAAACCGGGGTGGGTGGGCGGGGTTCTATGAAATCCCTACAAGTTTAATGATTATTAGACAGTAGTTTCTACTTTAGTTCTTGTCCACCCGCTGTTAGTGATATAATTTCTTGATTAGGTAGGTAGGCAGGGGACACTGTCTATGGGTTGTGAGACAGTAGTTTCAACTTTAGTTCTCAAGTGAGACGATCTGTTTGTTTAGGTCCGAGTCCAATCGGTTGCACTATTGGAACAGTTATTATTATCTGGAATTTCGATTAGTACGACTGTTGTAGAATTTTTGCTTTTGGCTTCTTTGAACATGACCCCTTTCATGAGGGTAATTAAATGGTTATTATTTGTTCTAATATTTTGGCACGACAATTTGATGAAATAAAAATGTCTACTTGTATGTTATTTATTATATATGCTCAAGCTATGCAAAATAAACCTATTTTGCACAAAGACACTGAGAAAGTAACAGATAACACATTATATATTCATTTTGTACGTATTATAGTTGTAGAAAAAGCGTAGTGTGGCGCAGGATTGTTTATTTTTTGTGTTTGTTGCACAGTATGCAATTTGCAAACTAATTTCTATACGAGAAGTGAATTTTATTAATCCGCACTGCTTAAATTTTGTCTTTTAAATGAACGCGTACAATATATAACACACGTATGTGCAATAAAACCGGTTTTAGTAAATATGCGCGCGCATTTTTATTCAGTACTTGATTAAAATTCAAACAATGCAGACGTGTGACAACTCCAAAATATTTAAAAATATGCAACAAGTAATAGTAAACGTGAATCTATTTCTTGAGCACAAATAGTTGGATAGGTGGGCGGGGCACTAAGTTTATTGATTGCGCGACAGTAGTGTTGGTGAATTAATTTTTTAATTGGGTGGGCGGGCGGGGACACAGTTTATTTGCGTTGCAGTAGTTCCAACTTTAATTTAATTTTAATTTGGTTATAAACTATTAAAATGTGCAAAACACTAATCATAAAAAGCCAAAAATAACAAATTCTGATCATAATAAATTAAAATACTTTTCAAAAATGGTTAAAAAGTAAAAATTCTATTTATAAAAATTTAATCTTGAAACATTAAAATATTGCCAAATTTTTTTATGAAATTTCAATTCCATTCTAGAAACAAATTGTTAAAAATACAAATTTAAATTCATAAAAATTTAAAAGTAACTAAATCCAGTCATTATGTGCAAAATTCTATTCAAAAAAACGTCAAAAATAACAAAATCCGGTCTATAAACATCAAAGCACCAAAAGTTTGCCATAAACTATTAAAAATGTTTGTAAAATCTCAAAACTAAATC
Source organism: Tachinus rufipes (assembly GCA_963932245.1). NCBI lineage: Eukaryota > Metazoa > Arthropoda > Insecta > Coleoptera > Staphylinidae > Tachinus > Tachinus rufipes. The sequence goes on from OZ010744.1 coordinate 7,128,629, forward strand.
TAAATATTGTTAAAAATAGCAAAATTTAGTCATAAACTGTTGAAAAGTGCAAAAATATATTTATAAAAACTCAAAACTGTTTAATACTATTTAAAAATTTAAAAATGCAACATTTTGTTTATAAAATGTTAAAAATAACAATATCCGGTTATAAAATATTAAAATAATGTCAGAAAAAACCAAAAACAGTTGAAAAATTCTAATTATAAAAAGTCAAAAATAGCTAAATCAAAATTATGTCAGCAAACACTAAAATCCGGCCATAAACTGTACCAAAATTCAGCTATGAAATCTCAAAATTTTGCTAGAATTAGCAAAATACGGTCATAATCTGTCGAAAGGTGCAAAATTCTTTATATATCAGTTTAAAATATAGCAAAATTAGGCTATAAAGTATAATAATATTGTAAGAAACATCAAAATGTAGTCCAAAACAGTTAAAAATTTAACTAAATCGCATTTTTTCTTTAAAAATTAGAGTCGAAGTAAAAAACGATAAAAAACTAAAACTTTTTTTTAAGGGTTTTATATCCTCATGAACCGATCAAAAAACTCCTAAAGTAATATAAACGGAAAAAATACTAAAGCAAGTTTTTCGAAATAAATTGTCAAAAAATACTTTTATCTAAAGAGATCACGAGAAAATGGCTCAGAAAATACTTTTATTTAATGACATGGTCATAAAATTAATTAATATGACTCATTCCATACGTTTATCCAGTTACTAAAACAAAGATAACTCGCTAAGCGTACATTGAAAAATAATTTGAATGATTTTGTGGTTTCGGCAACAACAAAATTCACTAACATGCACCGACTGCTTAAACTAGGTTGGTAGTGTCTATAGAGTATAAAAACGCCAGCTTTATGTTAGCTACGCATTTTCTAAACTATTGCTATTTACTGCAGATATTTAGTTGGTCAAAAGAGCTTTAAACGATAAGCTGGACAGGGCAGCTGCAACCTAATAATCCAGCAATGTTAGTCATTTTTAATATTATTTTATTCTATTCTAGCCTAGTGCAAAATCAACAATCCAATTCAAGCAATTGCAATTTTTATTAACAAAAAACAAATTAATTGAATACAATTCAACAATATTTTTGTAAACGTAAGCGATATAATACTCGTTAAAAATAAACAGAGAAAGAAATGCTTCAGCTAATAATAAAAAGTTCCACACGTTGGCGTATCTCTCTGCCAGTGTGATTAACACAAGTGTCAGACCGTGATAAGCAGCATATGGTGTAATTCATGGGTCACATATTCGGTATATTACAAGACAAACACATTGATCTTTTGATATCCGTAATTGCCTATTGATACAAGTGGAAAGTATATATAAAAAACGTTTACGTCCAGATAAATAATAGCCAGTAGTAAATTATAATGATGTTGACTAATAAAGGGATTATGGCCAAACAGAAGAGAGAATCACAATGGATTAGATTTATAGTCAACAGTTAACATTTTTTTGTGTGTAAATAGAAGAAAAGTAAATGTTAAGAGAAGTATTATGCTGAATTTTATTAAATTAATTGTTTAATATTATGCAATTCATAATACAATTCTGATGTTATGGATAAAGTACTTCTATAAATTCTGTCCGTTTTATGTCCGCAATAGTTAAAAGCATGCGAGACATTAATAGAGCATTAAATATTTAATGTTCTATACATTAATGGTCAGAGCTTTTTATTAAAATTAAATCCAGCTAAGTGCAACTTTAATTCATCTTATATGAGTATTATGATAACATAAAAGTGCATTATAATTACATTCATTTGGTAAATGGAATGAAAATATTATTTTTTACAACATAAATTTTGTTATTAAAAATAACAAAGTGTGTTATTATAATAATAATAAGTAAAATAATTTTTTAATTATTTTATAAAGTAATTATGATAATATTTGTGATGCATTTTTGTGTATATGGAAGCAAATGGCAATTTTCAACATTTTATTGTCTTGATTCAAACATACATAGCTCTAGAACGGTACATTGGAAAATGGTGCAATTTGGTACTAATATACATAGATATGATTAATACTAATTATGTAAAATTTAACAAAATTGATTCAATCAATTTAAAATAATCTTAACTTAAATAAATTTACTTAATTTTTTTTAAGTTTTAATGTATAAATTATTATATATAATTTTGAAACGGTTTATTAGGAATTATTGTTATTTGGTACCAATATACCTAAGTGTTGTCAGTACTTAATGTGTTGTTTTAAACAAAATCGATAAGCGCATTTTTACATAACCTCAATTTAAATGATTGACTGAAGATGTTTTAAAAGTTAAAAGGGAAAGATTTTTATGAATAACTTCAAAATGGTTTATTAGGCAATGATGTTATTTAGTACTAATACATTTCAATACCGTCAGTACCTATTTTGTAAATTTGAACTAAATCGATACGCGCATTTTTACATAACCTCAATTTAAATAACTTGACTTAAGATGTTTTAAGAGTAACAATGAAAATTTCTTTATGAAAAATTTAAAAATGGTTTATTAGGCAATGATGTTATTTGGTACCAATACACTTTAGTATTGTTGAAGCTTCTTCTGTAAATTTGAACTAAATCGATACGCGCAATATTACATAACCTCATATTAAGTGACTTGACTTATGATGTTTTAAAAGTAACAACTTAATTTTTTTATGAATAACTTAGAAATGGTTAATTAGGCATTAATGTAATTTGGTACCAATACACTTCAGTATCTTTAGTACCTATTCTGTGAATTTATACCAAATCAACACGCGCAATTTTACATAACCTCAATTTAAGTGATTGACTGAAGCTGTTTTAAAAGTTAAAACGGAAAGATTTTTATGAATAATTTCAAAATGGTTTATTAGGCATTGATGTTATTTGGTACTTCAATACCGTCAGTACTTATTCTGTAAATTTGAACTAAATTGATACGCGCAATTTTACATAACCTCAATTTAAATATCTTGACTTAAGATGTTTTAGGAGTAGAGTAACAACGGATTTTTTTTTATGAATAACCTAAAAATGGTTTATTAGGAAATGATGTTATTTAGTACTATTACACTTCAGTATCTTTTGTAGTTATTCTGTAAATTTAAACCAAATCGATATGCGCAATTTTACATAACCTCAATTTAAGTGATTGACTGAAAATGTTTTAAAAGTTAAAAAGAAAATTTTTTTATGAATAACATCAAAATGGTTTAATAGGCATTGATATTTGGAACCAATGCACTTCAATACCTTCAGTTCCTATTCTGTAAATTTGAACTAAATCGATATGCGCAATTTTACATAACCTCAATTTAATTAACTTGACTTAAGATGTTTTAAGAGTAACAACGGAATTTTTTTATGAATAACTTTAAAATGGTTTATTAGACATTAATGTTATTTGATACCAATACACTTCAATACTGTCAGTACCTATTCTGTAAATTTAAATTAAATCGATACGCGCAATGTTCCATAACCTCAATTTAAGTGACTTGACTGAAGATGTTTTAAAAGTTAAAACAAAAAGATTTTTATGAATAACTTTAAAATGGTTTATTAGACATTGATGTTATTTGGTACTAATACACTTCAATACCGTCAGTACTTATTCTGTAAATTTGAACTAACTTGATACGTGTAATTTTACATAACCTCAATTTAAGTGACTTGACTGAAGATGTTTTAAAAGTTAAAACAAAAAGATTTTTATGAAGAACTTCAAAATGGTTTATTAGGCATTGATGTCATTTGGTACCAATAAACTTCAATACCGTCAGTACTTATTCTGTAAATTTAAAATAAATCGATACGCGCAATTTTACATAACCTCATTTTAAGTGACTTGACTAAAGATGTTTTAAAAGTTAAAACAAATAGATTTTTATGAATAACTTCAAAATGGTTTATTAGGCAATGATATTATTTAGTACCATTACACTTCAGTATCTTTAGTACTTATTCTGTAAGTTTGAACCAAATCTATACGCGCAATTTTACATAACTTTATTTTAAGTGATTGACTAAAGATGTTTTAAAAGTTAGAACGGATAGATTTTTATAAATAACTTTAAAATGGTTTATTAGGCATTGATGATACTAGGTACCAATACACTTCAGTATCTTTAGTAATTCTTCTGTAAATTTGAACTAATTCTATACCCGCAATTTTACATAACCTCAATTTAAGTGATTGACTGAAGATGTTTCAAAAGTTTAAACTAAAAAATTTTTATGAATAACTTCAAAATGGTTTATTAGGCAATGATATTATTTAATACCAATACATTTCAGTATCTTTAGTACTTAATCTGTGAATTTGAATTTAAGTGATTGACTGAAGATTTTTAAAAGTTAAAATGGAAAGAATTTTATGAATAACTTCAAAATGGTTTATTAGACATTATTGTTATTTGGTACCAATACACTTCAGTATCTTTAGTACTTATTCTGTAATTTTGATCCAAAACTTTACGCGCAATTTTACATAACCTCAATTTAAGTGATTGACTGAAAATGTTTTAAAAGTTAAAACTAAAAATATTTTATAAATAACTCCAAAATGGTTTATTAGGCAATGAAATTATTTAGTACCATTACACTTTAGTATCCTTAGTACTTATTCTGTAAAGTTGAACCAAATCTATACGCGCAATTTTTCATAACCCAATTTAAGTGATTGACTGAAGACATTTTGAAAGTTAAAACGGCAATTTTTTTTTGAATAACTTTAAAATGGTTTATTAGGCAATGATATTATTTAGTACCATTACACTTCAGTATCTTTAGTACTTATTCTGTATATTTAAACCAAATCTATACTTGCAATTTTACATAACCTCAATTTAAGTGATTGACTGATGATGTTTTAAAAGTTAAAACTAAAAGATTTTTATGAATAACTTTAAAATGGTTTATTAGGCAATGATATTATTAAGTAGCAATACACTTCAGTATCTTTAGTACTTTTTCTGTAAATTTGAACCAAATCTATACGCGCAATTTTACATAACTTCAATTTATTTAATTGACTAAAGATGTTTTTAAAATTAAAACTAAAAGATTTTTATGAATAACTTTAAAATGGTTTATTAGGCATTGATGATATTCAGTACTAATATACTTTAATGCCGTCAGTACCTATTCTGTAAATTTAAACTAAATCGATACACGCAATTTTATATAAATTCAATTTAAGTAACTTGGCTTAAGATGTTTCAAGAGTGAAAACAAATTTTTTTTATGAATAACTTAAAAATGGTTTCTTAGACATTGATGTTATTTGGTACTAATACATTTTAATACCGTCAGTATTTATTCTGTAAATTTGAACTAAATCGATACGCGCAATTTTACCTAACCTCAATTTAAGTGATGATGAAGATTTTTAAAGTTAAAACGGAAAAGAATTTATGAATAACTTCAAAATGGTTTATTAGACATTATTGTTATTTGGGACCAATACACTTCAGTATCTTTAGTACTTATTCTGTCATTTTGATTCAAATCTATACGCGCAATTTTACATAACCTCAATTTAAGTGATTGACTGATGATGTTTTAAAAGTTATAACTAAAAGATTTTTATGAATAACTTTAAAATGATTTATTGGGCTATGATATTATTTAGTACCAATACACTTTAGTATCTTTAGTACTTATTCTGTAAATTTGAACCAAATCTATACGCGCAATTTTACATAACCTCAATTTAAGTGATTGACTGAAGATGTTTAAAAAGTTAAAATGGAAAGACTTTTATGAATAACTTTAAAATGGTTTATTAGACATTGATGTTATTTGGTACCAATACATTTTAGTATTGCAAGAGCTTATTCTGTAAATTTGAACCAAATCGATATGCGCAATTTTACATAACCTCAATTTAAGTAACTTGACTTAAGATGTTTTTAGAATAACAACGGAATTTTTTTTTATGAATAATTTAAAAATAGTTTATTAGGCATTGATGTTATTTGATACCAATACACTTCAATACTGTCAGTACATACCCTCAATTTAAGTGACTTGACTGAAGATGTTTTGAAAGTTAAAACAAAAAGATTTTTATGAATAACTTTAAAATGGTTTCTTATGCATTGATGTTCTTTATTACCAATACACTTCAATACCGTCAGTACCTATTCTGTGAATTTGAACCAAATCGATACGCGCAATTTTACATAAGCTCAATATAAGTGATTGACTGAAGATGTTCAAAAGTTAAAACGGAAAGATTTTTATAAAGAATTTCAAAATGGTTTATTAGGCATTGATGTCATTTAGTACCAATAAACTTCAATACCGTCAGTACTTATTCTGTAAGTTTAAAATAAATCGATACGCGCAATTTTACATAACCTCATTTTAAGTGACTTGACTAAAGATGTTTAAAAAGTTAAAACAAATAGATTTTTATGAATTACTTCAAAATGGTTTATTGGACATTGATGTTATTTGGTACCAATACACTTCAATACCGTCAGTACCTATTCTGTAAATTTAAACTAAATCGATACGCGCAATTTTACATAACCTCAATTTAAGTGATTGACTGAAGATGTTTTAAATGTTAAAACGAAAAGATTTTTATGAATAACTTTAAAATATTTTATTAGGCAATGATATTATTTAGTACCAATACATTTTAGTATCTTAAGTACTTTTTCTGTAAATTTGAACCAAATCTATACGCGCAGTTTTACATATCCTCAATTTAAATGATTGACTGAAGATTTTTAAAAGTTAAAACGGAAAGAATTTTATGAAGAACTTCAAAATGGTTTATTAGACATTATTGTTATTTAGTACCAATACTCTTCAGTATCTTTAGTACTGATTCTGTACTTTTGATTCAAATCTATACGCGAAATTTTACATAACCTCAATTTAAGTGACTTGACTGAAGATAATTTAAAAGATTTTTATGAATAATTTAAAAATAGTTTGATAAGCATTTATTATTTAGTACCACTACACTTTAATACCGTCAGTACCTATTCTGCAAATTTGAACTAAATTGATACGCGCATTTTTACATAACCTCAATTTAAGTGATGTTTTAAAAGTTAAATCTAAAAGATTTTTATGAATAACTTCAAAATGGTTTATTAGGCAATGATATTATTTAGTACCAATTCATTTCAGTATCTTTAGTACTTATTCCGTGAATTTGAACTAAATCTATACGCGCAGTTTTACATAATCTCAATTTAAGTGATTGGCTGAAGATGTTTGAAAAGTTAAAACTAAAAATTATTTATAAATAATTTCAAAATGGTTTATGAGGCAATGATATTATTTAGTACCAATACACTTCAGTATCTTTAGTACTTATTCTGTAAATTTGAACCAAATCTATACGCGCAATTTTACATAACCTCAATTTAAGTGATTGAAAATGTTTCAAAAGTTTAAACTAAAAGATTTTTATGATTAACTTCAAAATGGTTTATTAGGCAATGATATTATTTAATACCAATACATTTCAGTATCTTTAGTACTTATTCTGTGAATTTGAACCAAATCTATACGCGCAGTTTTATATAACCTCAATTTAAGTGATTGACTGGAGATTTTTAAAAGTTAAAACGGAAAGAATTTTATAAATCACTTCAAAATGGTTTATTAGACATTATTGTTACTTGGTACCATTGCACTTCAGTATCTTTAGTACTTATTCTGTAATTTTGATTCAAATCTATACGCGCAATTTTACATAACCTCAATTTAAGTGATTGACTGATGATGTTTTAAAAGTTATAACTAAAAGATTTTTATGAATAACTTAAAAATGGTTTATTGGGCTATGATATTATTTAGTACCAATACACTTTAGTATCTTTAGTACTTATTCTGTAAATTTGAACAAAATCTATACGCGCAATTTTTCATAACCTTGATTTAAATAACTTGACTTAAGTAGTTTTAAGAGTTGTAACAGTAAAAATATTGTCAATAACTTTGAAACGGTATATTAGAAATTGATGTTAGTTTGTATATACATACCTTAGTACCGTTAGTATTTGTTGTGTAAATATGAACCAAATTGATACCCTCATTTTGACATAACCTTAATTTATTTTTTTTTACTTTGGAAGTTTTGAGAGTTTAAAAGATAAATTATTATCAATAACTTTGAAACGGTATATTAGAAATTAATGATATTTGGTACAACCATACCTTAGTACTGTTAGTACTGATTGTGTAAATATGAACTAAATCGATACGCTCATTTTAACATAACCTTAATTTAAAAAATTTAACTTAAGAAGTTTTGAGAGTTTTAACAGATAATTTATTATCAATAATTTTAAATCGGTACATTAGAAATTATTGTTATTTGGTACAAATATACCGTAATACCGTAAGTACTTATTGTGTAAGTATTAACCAAATCGATATACTCATTTTGAAATAACCTTAATTCAAATATTTTGACTTAAGAAAGTTTGAGACCTTAAACAGACAAATTATTATCAATAACTTTAAAACGGTAAATTAAAAAATGATGTTATTTGGTACAACCATACCTTAGTACCGTCAGTACTTATTGTGTAAATATGAAGCAAATCAATACGCTCAATAACCTTAATTTTAATAGCTTGACTTTAGAAGTTTTGATAGTTTTAACAGATAAATTATTATCAATAACTTTAAAACGGTATATTAGAAATTGATGTTATTTGGTACAAACATACCTTAGTACCGTTAGTACTTGTTGTGTAAATATGAACCAATTCGATACGCTCATTTTGAAATAACCTTAATTTAAATAGCTTGACTTTTGAAATTCTTTGAGTTTGAACAGATAATTAATTCTCAAAATTTTTGAAAAGGTACATTAAAAATTATTGTAATTTAAAACAAACATACCTTAGTACCGTAAGTACTTATTGTGTAAATATGAACCATATCGATACGCTCATTTTGAATGAAGCTTGATTTAAGGAGTTTTAAGAGTTTTGAGATAAATAGTTATGAATAACTTTGAAACGGTTTATTAGAAATTAATACCATTTGTTCTTAATATACTTTAGTACCGTCAGTACTTATTGAGTAAATTTGAAGAAAATCGATGCAATTTAACATAAGATCTTGAGATATTTAAAAACTGTAACTCTAAAACGGTTTAGAAATGTAATGTTCATATTTCTGTAACTGTGAGCAATAAAATTTGTTTATAATAAGTTAAATCATGATAATTCTTAGCTTATATAGTGCATCTATCCATAAAATAAAACTATTTATACTCCTCCCATTCCAATCTAACAAATCCAGCAAGTAGGACACTTTTTCGTAGATCTAAATAAACGATTTATTAAATAAACTTAGAGGAAACGATTCCTGATTCAACTAGTTTCGTCCAATTTCTAAATTGATTCCCATTATCCGTGATTTGGTCACATAAATACGGCCAATAACGTCGTCCCGAATGGCCCCATTTACAATCCTAATGCTCGTGATTATAACCATATTTCATACTTGCACCATACCACTCCCATAATAATAATTTCAATAAATTAACTATCTCGACATATAAATGCATTATTTTAATTAATTAAATTTTGCATAAAGTGATTTAATTTGTGCTTACACTATATTATGTAAATTGATGATTTATGGTTCGTATCGTTTGTATTTTGGATTGTCTGACAGTAATTAGATTATGTCCGGGCTATGGTTTAATTGCGTTCGCGTTTTGATCGGGGTATACACGGACAGACACATCATAAACAACATTATGATTGTTGCGAGAGAAACAATTTATCATAATACGAAATATTCTATAATGGGAAAATTCAGCGCTAATTTATTAACTCTGAATTTATTATACATTAGATAATTTGTCCAAGGTTTCCTTTTCATGCAAAACTATGTTTATTAATTACAATAAAGAAAAAAAATCATATATTAGTATTTAGCAAATTTAATTAGACTTGTGCATCTATTTACTCTGATAATTAGAGAAGACAATTACTATTTTCTTATTACAAACTTAGTTAAATTCACGTATAAGACATACACGCTACTAACTAATCAAAAACTCTTTACCGCAAGGCGAGTTAAAGTTACATCTAAGAAGCGCAACTACGGGATTTATTCAAGATCTTGTTTGCAAACGCCATATCCAACATAAGCCAGTAATTTATAAACGTTGTTTTGAGTAAACAATATGATATTGATGGAATATTTTGATCTAAACTCCCGGAAGTAATTATAACCGTAATTTCGAATGCGGAAGATGCGATAAAACTATTCCCGGACAATATGTCGGCGGTTTTCATAATGGTTCTGGACTATTATTGCGGAATTTAATGCTAAATAATCCTGGCTGTATATGGTGAAATATTTAATTAAGAAAAATTGCATATTCAGTGTATATTTGACCTATGTACAGAATATCTCGCGTGTTAATTAAACTCATTTTGTTTTATTCAACATTTGTAAGCTAAATATGCAGATTTTTTTCAATAATGTAAATTCTTGAATGGTGTTAATGTAAATTGAAGCAAAGCATGTAAATATTAACAAAGAAATACATTTAATTATTTTTAATGAGAATTTTAAAGTTAATTCGCAAACAACTATTTGTTTCTGTTGTGATCTTTTGTATACTTTTAAAGAATGGCTGCTCATTTTTATTATGAAACATTTATTCCAATATTTGCTATTTCCTTTATTATTAAATGAAGCGCTATAATTGAATTTCTATAATGATCTACAAAATGAATTCTGTTTTAGAAATAAGTATCCGATCCTGATTGTATTCTCATATAATGTAATAGAAAAAATTTAATAAAAAATTAAATAAAAATCTGAAATGATGGTGCAATTATTAATCATAAATAATATTTATATTTATTATATTTATGAATTAGAAATTTTGTGTAAGGTTGGAAGAATACTAAATCAGTAATACGATAATTTTAATAAAATTTTGTCAATATTCAGAACCTTAAATGACCATAATATTTTCAAAAATAGAAAATATTCTAATGACTAGTTTCCGAGATACTGCCATTTGTATGAAAACATGATTTAATGGTTTTTAGAAATTACTCAAAATTGGACTTTAATTTCTCAAAAACTGATTGAATGAATTTTAATAAAATTTTGTTATTATTCCGAACCTTAAATGATCATATTATTTTAAAAATTGAAAATATTCTCATGACTAGTTTCTGAGATATTGCCATTTGAATGAAAACATGATGGTTTTTAGAAATTAATTAATTTTTGATAAATTATTTAAAAAAATTTGAAAAATACTAATTTTTGGAATTGCATTAAACAATTTAATTTCTATGTGTGTTGCAAATTTGAAAAACATATTTCATAAATTTTGTTCAGAAAATCTGTTTTTATGAAGCAAAATTTGTTGCAAAATTTGAAAATTCTGAAAAATTATTTATAAATTTTTGAAAAATACCAAATTTTGGATTTGCAATTAGCAACTTATTTTCAATCTATGTTGCAAGTTTGAGAAAAATATTTTATAAGTTATGCCCGGAAAATCAGTTTTTATGAAGCAAAATTTGTTGCATACTTTGAAAACTCAGAAAAACAATTTAGACATTTTTGAAAAATACCAAAATTTGGAATTACATTAAGCAACGTATTCTCAATGTGTGTTGAAAATTGGAGAAAAATATTTCGTAAATTATGTCCGGAAAATCAGTTTTTATAAAGCAAAAATTTGTTTCATATTAGAAAATTCTGAAAAAATATTTTTTTGAAAAATACTAAATTTTGGATTTGCATTAAGCAACTTATTTTCAATGTGTGTTGAAAATTTGAGAAAAATATTTCATAAATTATGTTCGGAAACTCAGTTTTAATAAAGCAAAATTTGTTGCATAATTTGAAAATTCTGAAAATTTATTTAGAAATTTTTGAAAAATACCAAATTTTAGAATTGCATTAAACAACTTATTTTCAATGTGTGTTGCAAGTTTGAAAAAAATATTTCATAAGTTAGCCCCGGAAAATCAGTTTTCATGAAGCAAAATTTGTTGCAAATTTTGAAAATTTAGAAAAACTTTTTAGAAATTTTTGAAAAACACCAAATTTTGGAATTGCATTAAGCAACTTATTTTCAATGTGTGTTGAAAATTTGAGAAAAATATTTCATAAATTATGTTCGGAAACTCAGTTTTAATAAAGCAAAATTTGTTGCATAATTTGAAAATTCTGAAAATTTATTTAGAAATTTTTGAAAAATACCAAATTTTAGAATTGCATTAAACAACTTATTTTCAATGTGTGTTGCAAGTTTGAAAAAAATATTTCATAAGTTAGCCCCGGAAAATCAGTTTTCATGAAGCAAAATTTGTTGCAAATTTTGAAAATTTAGAAAAACTTTTTAGAAATTTTTGAAAAACACCAAATTTTGGAATTGCATTAAGCAACTTATTTTCAACGTGTGTTGCAAATTTGAAAAAAATATTTCATAAATTATGTCCGGAAAATCAGTTTTAATAAAGCAAATTTGTTGCATATTTTGAACATTCTGAAAAACGAAACTTTCAATGATGTATTTGAAGCAAGGTTTTTATTGTGGTAGATCGAGAAAGATCATATCGTAATCAAAAAAGTTACAGATAACATTTGATGGATCAACAAAAACATCTACAACAACACTTTTAAATGGGTGCTACAATCTTAAACAAACTATTTTGATACAAATCTGGACTAACCGGCAATATTGACAAAATGTACAAACAAGTTCTGGTACACAAAAAAACCAACAATATCAGAAACATTGTCCGTTAGCAAACTAAAAACAGTGACATACGGAACAGCATCCGTTCCATTTTTGGTAACATGATGTTTATCAATAGCCATAGAAAAGGGACATAGTTTTTTAACCTTAAAATTATTTTTTGGGCTAAGAAAGAATCTTTTTAAAAACTTACAAATGTGTCGAATTTATTCTCACGAACTTCTACTACTATTGAATGCTGGAAGTTTGGTTACTTGTGACATTAATCTTCCTGCCAAGCTGAGTAATCAGGATATTTCATGCCATTCTATATGCGTTGCATAGAGTTTTGTGAAGAACTTAAACCACGTTGTTGATAGATTTACCATCTAATTGGCTAGAAATTTTGCCGAAGAAAAAAATATTTTTATAAATTCTTTGACACAAGTTTGGGTTTTCAGCGGTTTTTTGTTTATATACAATAATGACGCAAAGTTTGCAAGTCATGGTGAGAAACATGACCTCTATGCTTTTAACATCCTGTTAAACTTACTGCATTGGAACGGTTTTCTTGACCCTTCTTTTGCTATTTGAGGATGTCTGCACCACATCAGCTTTGTAGTGATTATTGGTTTTAAAATGATTACTAGTTAACAGTGCGGCTGTTGGAACTGATTTTCTCTAAAATTTTAAAACATTTATGTTTGATTTAAGTCGACGAGTACTATACTACACAAAATGCTGATACAAAAATTGAAACGTTTTAATAAATATTTTATAAATTTATTTGGATTATTGAGCTCTCTACAACATAAAATCTAAAGTAGCTTTAGAGTAATTCCACGTTAGTTCGGACAAACGTTCCGACATTGACATCTCCGATTTTGCTCAAATTTTGTACACATATTTGGGGTACCAAAATATGACAATTCTTAAAAATTTAAATCTCTAGGTGCAACACAGTGTAAGTAATTTTTTAGAAAGATTTTGTCTCCTTTCAGTTTTGTGTTGTAAATAAGTAAAAAATAGTAAATCATCATATTTAAAACGATGTATCTTATAGGAAATTTTCCATAGAATACAATCCCGCCCTTGGTTTTTTAAATTTTTTTGCCAAAAATACCATTTTATTAAAAATTTCTTCTTTAATTTCGCTACACCTTTTTTTTATTTATTTATTTTTTTTTTATTGTGGCTGGGGGAAGCTCTACCAGCTTGCTTGCAAAGCTCTCATCTGCTAAACCCTTATTCCACTTGGCGTTCATGTAAACTCAGCCCTGGAATCGCCATCCGGCATTACTTCAGATGAGTTTGCCCGGACCTGCATAACTGTTATCGTCTGGTCCACGTTTTCGGTTGTCTCTTACATTTCTTTTTGTTGGGCTTTTTCCTCGTTTGTTCTTCTTCTTTCTTCGTCTTTCTTAGCCTTCATTATATCTCCTACCATCGTAGATATAATGTTCCAGCAGTCAGTAGTGCTCAGTATGTATGCCATGATGTTTTAAAGTATCGCCCCTTAAGGTCAGCTTTTCTGCTGGATTCTTCCCATATCAGTTTTTCCTCTCTTCCACCAAAAGGTCTATGGGTGGCATGTCGGCAACTAAAAGGATTGCGTTAGTGGAGACAGTTTGGTATGCGCTGCATACGTTTATGGCCATCTTCCGCTGTACTTTCAGTAGCATGTCTTTGAATTTTTGGTGTGTTAGGCCTCTTGCCTAGATAGGGGCGGCATATAGGATTATGGAATGCAATACTGCGCATAACAGCCTCCTTTTTCGTGCTGTGGGACCCTGTATATTTGGAATAAGACAAGCAAGCATCCTGACCGATGTTTTTGCCTTCTTGCTGGTGTTTAATATGTGCCTCTTCATTTTTGCCCCAGCATCAAAAGTCACGCCTAGGTATTTTATCTCGCGAGTAGTGGTGATATTTTTGCCTAGCACTTCTACGGTAACTTCTTTGACCTTTCTGCTGTCGCTCAAGAGTACTTCTTCTGTTTTCTCTTCTGTTGCTAGGTCGTCTGCATATCCCACGGTTGTGACGTTTGGTAGCATTTTTAGTCGCAGAACCCCGTCGAAGTAAACGTTCCATAGCAGTAGACCTAAATTGTGAAAATGACTTTTTGGAGCGTCTGCTCCCCCACTAGCAAAGTTCATTGAGAAAAATAGCTTTTCACCATTTGCAGCAGGTATGGTGGGATTTTTCTTTCTCTTAGAGACCTGACAATACCCTTCCAAGGCTCCGAGTTGAAAGCATTTTTAACATCTATTGTGATAAGCAGACAGAGCTTCCTATGTCGCCCTCCTCCATTTTTTGCTTTGTCTACTTCTTCTAGCACTCTTTCCATCGCATCCACTGTCGACTTGCCCTTTACAAAGCCATACTGGGACTAAGCTAGACCTCCAGTGTTCTCCAGCTCTTCCAGTATCCTGCCTTTTAGCAACTGCTCTAGTAGCTTTCCCATACAATCTAGGAGGCATAGTGGTCTGTTAGTTGGCTTATCTTGCCTTTGCTTGCGCTGTTTTTCAAGTAATACTAATCTGGCTGTTTTCCAGATTTGTGGAAACTCGCCGGTCTGTAACAGTTTGTTCATCACTCGCAGGCAGTCTCCTGTTAATGATTTAGCCACCGTTTTTACAACCTCGGGAGGTTTTCCATCAGGTCCGGATGCTTTTTTTGGCTTGATTTTATTCGCCGCGTTCGTAACCTCTTCATCCGAAAAGAGGGGAATTTTCTGACTGTTTACTGTGCTACGAATCCAATTAATTTCCGGGTCTTCCGGAAAAAGAGCCTTCGCTTCTTTAATAGCTACTTCTTCTGGTATGTAACTTCGAGGACATATGTGGAGTGAGCTGGTTGCGAGTTGATATCCTTCTCCCCAAATGTAATTTTCCACTTCTTTTATGACTTTATTCCAGGCTTCTTGTTTTGCGATGTTTATTGCCTTTTTGAGCTGCGTCTTCTGCTGTCTGTATTGTTCTTTTGCGGTTTCTTTATCTTCTTCCGTACTGCTTGCGCGTTTGTTTGTACGTGTAATTCTTTTTTTGGACAAACATTTTTTCCGGTTTTCTGCAATTTCTGATGTCCACCAATATATTGGGGTTCTATTTCCGCAAATTCAATTTTTTTAGTGCAAAGCTCATCGCAGGTGTCACTGATAAGTTTTAACAGTTCTTGTGGTGTTTTAGGATGCACGCTGCAATCCCGGACTTTCTGCCTTAGCCTAATTTCTATAGCCTCCATTTTTACGCTAGATAGTTGTCTTGTTTTGCCCGCTGATGTTTTTGGACTTTGTTTCGACCTGATCCTAAAAATTATATTTCTATGGTCTGAAAAATTTTCTTCTTCCAACACATTCCAATCCATTATTTTGTTTGCCATGGTGTTTGCGACAAAGGTGACATCTATGTATGATTCATTACAGTTTTGTTTTGTGGCAATGTCTTTATTTGGCTCGCTTAGAATCATAAGGTCTATTTCCTTTTTTTCGATAGTTTTATACAACAGGTCATGTGCTGTCCTGCACCGATTTAGATTTACCTGGAGGACTTTGGTGCTCTGCTCCAGCGTATATTTCTTAGGATTTAGTTCTGTGCATCTTTATTTGGGGTCCTCCGCTCACTGTATTTTTGCCTTTCCTGTTCCACTAACTTTCTATAGGTGCATTTCATGTTATCTATTCTATGGCCTTCTTTTTTGCAACTTGGGCAGTATTCCTCTTCTTGACATTCTTTTGCTTTGTGTCCTGTCTTCCCACACTTCAGGCATCTTTCATCAATTTCTGGTCCCTGACAATCTCGCGCCCAATGCCCGTATTCTTGGCATTTGTAACATTTAGTTGGTGTTATGACTCGGCAATTCATCCATCCAATTTTAATTTTTCTGGCTTTGAGCACGGTCCGTGCTGCATCTTCACCTAGCTCAACTGTGGCATTCTAGTTCTCGCCGTGAGCCGGTCTCATAGATTTTACAATTGCTTTGTGGCTTTCAACTTCGGTCAGTGAAATGGCATGCATAACTTCTTTCTGTGTCGTTACTCCATCTATCCCCATGATGTAAAGGGTTTTCTTTTGCTGCCCACCTCCTATTTTCACTTCCGCGTTTTGTACTTTTTTTGTGATAAGTTCTATAAGTCGTTTAGCAGCTTCTTCTCCTCCTTCCACTGACATTGCGAGGTCGCCTTTGTTACTTTTTTTACCATTTTTACTTTGTAATTTGTTTTTAGGATTTTGCCTTTTACCATTTTAAGAATGTCAGCGTACTCCCGTCCTACTGATTTGACTTTCACCGTTCCCATATCTGCCAGAATTCTGGGTACCTTCCTTGCTTTCTCTAGTGTCTTAGTTTTCTTTTGGCATATCTTTTGTACATGTATTATGAGTTTTGTGTCGGATCCTCTATATACATGTTCTAGCACTCTCTTTGTTGTTTCTCCGCTAATATTGTCCGGTGCTGGTATATTAATTTTCCGTCTTTGTTTTTTGTGTGCGGCCATTTTCAGTGTTTTTATCGCTTTTATGAGATTTGCTATCCGGCTTGTTTCTTCAGTCTCTGTCTGTGTGTGTATTTTTCTTTTTTTTTGTACCCGTTATTCTCTGGGACTTCAGTTGTAAGCTTTATGAATGCCGTGTGCTGTTTATTTTGGCCCTCTGTTGCTAGCAGTTCGCACAATTCCGGGAATCTTTCTTTGAACTTTTGTTCTATGCCCTTTTCCATTTTTGTGTTTTCTGTATATACGGCTAGGTCTCCTTCCTGGTCCACTAGCAGGTTGCCTATTTTCAGGTCAGTTACCCAAAACACTCTTTCTGGCCAGGGTTCATTTAGTAGGTCTAAAAACTCTGCGTCGTTACCTATATTCGACAGTCTTTGGTTAATTTCAGTAGCCATCTCTTCCTCCTTCCGTTCAATTTCTCTTTCGTTATCTGGCCCTTTACATTGTGTGTCATTGATAGTTTGCGTACTTATTGATTTTGTGTTTTTTATCATCCTGCACGGTTCTATTTCCAAGTTTTGGTTATCTTCTTGGGGTTTCCTAATTTTACCGTCTAGCCATTTCATTAGTTTCAAGATTTGTAATCGTTCGCTTTCTTTACGCAGCATATTTGTGGACTCAACTAACTCTGTTTTGGGCTTGTACATTTCCTTTAAGGTTTTATCCATGTTGTTAATATATTTGCATATGCTTCCTATCGCGGTTTTAAAGGTATCTACTGCCAGTACATCTTCCGTGAGGATTTTTTGGGTTTTATCACTTTTTTCAGCATCCAGTCTTTTCCTTTTCTTCATGCTATCTTTTATTTTCTCGGGGAATATTGAAAGGTTTGCCCTTGTTTCTCCGTCCTTCTTGTTTTTTCATTTCCAGGATAAACTTCTTTATGTCCGTCAGGAGTTCATGGGCAAGAGTTTACTCCTCTTTTAGGCGGGTCCTCTATTCCTGCAGGTTTTGCTGTCCTTATATTGACTACAATATCCACTATGTTTCTATTTTCCGCGGTACACAAAAAGGACGCGCTTCTATATCTGCTTGCGGGCATAATTACTCTACCTGCTCAGGATTGCTCGTTGGCGCTGCGCCTTTAGAAGCTCCAATTCGAAGGCCATCCTTTCCTTCATACTTTCTTTTCCTCCGCTACACCTTGAAATTTGAATATGATACTTCTAAAACATAGCACTTTTGAACAAAATTTAATTTGTGGGCGAATTATTTTATCTACTGTGAGCCACTCACCCACTCTAGTGTTAGTTATTAAAGGATTAATTATTTGTCACCTCTTGTGTGCTTCGATTTAGATACGAGAAAATTGTTAAACAATAAATCTCTTGATAACTAACGCTTGGGCGGGTGGGTGGGAACAAAATTTAATTAGTGGGCGAGTTGATTCTTCTACTGTTAACCACCCACTCGCCCTAGTGTTAGACATCAAAGCAATAATTATTTGTCCCACTTCTTGTGTGCTTGGATTTAGATACGAGAGAATTGTTTAACTATAAATCTCTTGATAACTAACGCTTGGGTGGGTGGGAACAAAGTTTATTTTGTGGGTGAATATTTTCTTTTACTGTGAACCACCCACTCACCTTAGTGTTAGTTATCAAAAAATTAATTATTTGTCCCACCTCTTGTGTGCTTGGATTTAGTTATCACAGAATTGTTTAACAATAAATCTGTTGATAATTAACGCTTGGGTAGGTGGATGGGAACATAGTTTAATTTGTAGGCGAGTTATTTCTTCTACTATGACCCACCCACCCGCGCAAGTGTTAGACGTCAAAGGATTAATTATTTGTCCCACCTTTTGTGTGCTTGGATATAGATATGACAGAATTGTTCAACAATAAATCTCTTGATAACTATCGCTTGGGTGGGTGGATGTGAACTAAATTTAGATTTGGGCGAGTTATTTCTTTTACTATGACCCACCCACTCGTCCAAGTGTTAGACATCAAAGGATTAATTATTTGTCCCACCTTTTGTGTGCTTGGATTTAGATATGACAGAATTGTTTAACAATAAATCACTTGATAACTAACGCTTGGGTGAGTGGGTGGGAACAAAGTTTAATTTGTGGCCGAGTTATTTCTTCTACTATGACCCACCCACCCGCCCAAGTGTTACACATCAAAGGATTAATTATTTCTCCCACTTTTTGTGTGCTTGGAGTTAGATATAACAGAATTGTTTAACAATAAATCTCTTGATAACTAACGCTTGGTTGGGTGGATGGGGACAAAGTTTAATTTGTTTGCGAGGTACTTCTTTTACTGTGACCTACCAACCCGCCCGTCGTTTTAGTAATCAATGGAGTAATTACTTGCCCCACCTCTTGTGTGCTTGGATACAAAAAAAATGTTAAACAATAAATCTTTTAATAATTAACGCTTGGGTGGATGGGTGGGTGGAAACAAAGTTTAATTTATAGGCGAGGTACTTCTTCTGCTGTGACCCACCCATCCGCTCTTGTGTTAGTTATCATAGGAATGATTATTTGTTTCACTTCTTGTGTGCTTGGGTTTAGATTTAAGAGAATTCTTTAACAATAAATTTTTTAATATCTAACGCTTGCGTGGGCTTTTGCGCATAATATCCAAAGTAGCTCTATTTGCTGTTACAGAAATTAGAAAAGAATATTACAAAATTAGGAAAATTAAATATTTGACAGTTTTTGCTTATTTTTTGTAGTTCTACTTTACTTTAACAAAAATCTTATAATACCCACCCTTAATTAAAGCTAATTGTTGACAAAAACTTATATTGTGTTATCTTTTGGCTTCTGCTACAAAAAGTGTTAAAGTTTAATAAGTTACAATTTTTTTAAGGTAAATCTGTTTAAAAGTTTGAGAAAACTTGCCCACAAATTAAATCTGTCTAAAATTTTGAGAAAAACGGTTCTAAAGAGTTTCAGTGTAGGTACGGAGATCCAACACAAAAAACTGTAGTGCTCGAGTTCTTCCTCAGTTTCTGATAAGAGAAACAAGACCTTGATTACAGTTGGCAGTGGAAACTGAGAAAAATAAACCTTTGTAAGTGCACAATAAAACTAAAAGCCCCTCTACAAGTCGACGGAGTTTTGGGGTATCTGTTGCCCAATGTTATTTTTTTTATCTTTAAAATGCTACTGTGCTTCAAGCATGGTTGAAAGTCAATATGGTAATTTTTTTATCCGTCGTTTTGCTAAAAGTGTTGGTATGTTTGGAAGCAGGTTTATTAAAATAATTTTGTTCTTATCGGAAGATGCGTCTACTGTGACTAAGTAAATGATCTTTTTAAATTATGGTAAAATGTTATTGCAACAAAGTTTTCTAAGCATCAGTTTGAGGTAGACTCTTGTAACTTTGGTTTGAGAACCAAGGTTTTTGGTTAGGAATAGTTTACTAGAGCTTGGTTTTTGTTGTTTGTTATCAAGAAGTTAGATCTATTACTTTCTTTCCTCAATTTAAAAACAAATAACATTTTCAGGAAAAAAAAACTACAATATTTTGGTAATTGGAAGTGAAGCTATTAACTCCTCAATCAATTGGATGTACTCAATTTATTGATTGATTATGAGGCAATCTACCAACCCAACTGCTTTTTATCAAAAATATAAATTTGCCATTTTTTTTTACTAATTTAACCTTCCGTCAGTAGCGCGGTCTTTCACTCCTCAAGGATTTTAATTTTAGTAAATCTTTAAACTCTGAAACTTTAGTTTTTAAAGTGGTAAATTCAACTGCTAAATAGTTAATCCAGCTTATAAAACTGTTAATCTGGTTTTTAAAGTGTTAAATTTAAAGATTGGCGCCACCACATTTCAGTTGTGAGCCGTTATTGAGAAAATTATAGAAAAAAACGTATAGAATTTTGTAATTTTTTTTTATTTATAAAGTCAAAAACAACAAAATCCGGCCAAAAATATTGAATTATTTTTTAGAAAGATCTAGAATCCGGCCAAAAACGGTTAAAAAAATTGTTTTTGTTTATAATACGTTAAAAATAACAAAATTGGGTCTTCAACATTTAATTTTTTGTCAGAAAACACCAAACTCTTATGAAACATCAAAATATTGTTAAAAGAGCAAAATTTTGCCATAAACTGTGTGCAAAGTTTTATTCATAATGTTTAAATTAGCTATAAAATGTCAAAAAGCACTAAAATCAGGCCAAAAACTACTGAAAATTGTAAAATTTTATTCATTAAACATCAAAAATAACAAATTTCGACGTTGAAACATGTAAATATTGTTATAAAAAATAAAATCCGGCTACAAACTGTTAAAAAATGAAAAAAATTAAATTGTAAAATTTGAAAAACAGCAAAATTGCGGCTTTGAAACATTAAAATTAAAAAAAAAATTAAAAATTTATTTCATTAATACCTAAAATAATTAATTTTATTATTCATTTAAATTTTGTAATGCTTCTTTATTTCAAAATTATATGAGGTAGTTTCAATTCCATAACGTCGCCATAAATTATTTCAAGATTGAAAATTCAAAACTGTAATAACTTCGTCCGTAACATTATAAAATATTAATGATATAAAATATTTTTATTGAATACTAATGTTGGTTAATAAATGTAAAACCAGGTATAAAAATGTCTCCATAAATACATTTTAAGTATCGCATGCAGCGTAATACATTACAGTAATGGTAAACATTATTAAAATATAATAGTTTAATAATATTTTTATTACGAACCATACACAACAAAGCTTTTCTCACGTTTTTAAAACCACACCCCTGCGACTACACTCCGCATACAGAATGATAACATTTCGCATAAGAAAAACGTATAGTTTTACTACCTACTTGCACAACGCAATCTTCGTTATGCACTCTGCAGATAAAGTGTCGTTCCCACCACATTATTTTGTATATATTTCTAGCTATTTTATTAGTTTGATATGTATGAGCATGCAAATTGCGTTGCACTCCACCACATCACATTTAAATACATAACATTTTATGTTAGAAAATGATGCGAAAATTATAGTTTTGATTTGATGGATACTTAAGAAAATAGGTTTACTATTATTTTATTTAGATTACTAAAAAGTATTAATCAATCATCAAAGATATTCCTAACTTCATTAAAATTAAAATAGCAAATTTGATTTGTATACATAAAAGCTATCAATTACATACAAAATAAACCAGCAACAACATGCTACATTACACTAATATAAATTTTCACAGTAATAAATATCTCAGTTCGTATTATTATGACACTTGCAGCAATGTATCTATTTATCATGAGGATCGTTATGAGTTGAATAAAAAAAATGAGGAACAAGTTCCTTACAAACACTTCACAGCGATATTCTTGCCCACGGCTTCTTTCTTTTTCTAGAAAATACGAATGAAATTTTATTTTAAAACTTTTATTAACGATGCGCATTAATCATCCGGTTAGCGCACCCAAAAATAACTTTTGTGTATGTGTTATAAATTCAATTATATAAGCTTTGTTCGTTTTAGCGTCGTTACACATGTTTTTTTAATTTTATAACAGGAATTTTAATATCTTCATTCATTATAATTAGAATGTTTAGATTATACTTTCTTCTTATCAAATGGCCTTGCAAAAGCATCTATAACATTACAGTCAAAGCGACCTTTGATAGAAAAAAGATTATTTGATTGAATTTAGCAAATAGATTTTTACCACCAAATAAACGCCTCTAGCCAAATCGCCGTCTTTAGTAAAAGCACAAGCAGAATTCTTTTAATAAGAGGTATTGAAGAGAAAGCAATTTATTTTAATTTTTTATGGCAGAACTTTGCCATTTTTGACTTTTTATAAATAGAATGTTGCAGTTTTTAACAGTTTATGGTGAGTTTTCGTACTTTTTGACAAAATTTTTATACTTATGGCTAGATTTGCTGTTTTTGACATTCTATGAATAGAATATTGCACTTTTTTACTGTTTATGATTGGATTTTGAATTTTTCTGCCAATTTCATTGCCAGATTTGGTTGTTTTTGAAAGTTTTTTAAGGTTTTTCAACAATATTTTAATGTTTTATGCTAAAAAAATTGTATTTTTGACCGTTTTTAGCTAGATTTTGATTCTATCTAAAAATATTTTAATGTTTCAGTAGTTTATGGCCAAGTTTTGTTATTTTCTAACAATAATTCAATGTTTCAAAGCCACAATTTTAGTGTTTTTAAAATTTTACAAACTAAAGTTTTTTATTTATCAACAGTTATTGCCAGATTTTGTTTTTTTCTACAATATTTTTATATTTCAGCGCCAAAATTTGTTATTTTTGATGATTAATGAATAGAATTTTTTTTTAGTGCTTTCTAACATTTGATAACTATTTTAAACTTTATGACTACAACTTTGCACACAGTTTATGGCAAAATTTTGCTATTTTAATAGAATTTGAATGTTTTCTGACAAAATTTTAATGTTTTAAGACTCAATTTTCTTATTTTTAACATTTTGTAAACAAAAACAATTTTTTTTAATTGATTTTGGCCGGACTTTAGTTATTTCTAAAAATTATTTAATATTTTTTGGCCGGATTTTGTTGTTTTTCACTTTTATGAATAAAATTTTGCACTTTTCAACAGTAAAAAATTAAAATTACAAAATTTCCTATGCTTTTTTTCTAAAACCGTCTCAATAACGGTTTACAATTGAAATGTGGTAGCGGTAATCATTAAATTAAACACTTTGAAAACCGTATTTACAGTTTTAAAGGCCGGAATAACTATTTAACAGTAGAATTTGACAATTTATAAATTTATTACAGACCAGATTTACAGTTTTAAAGATAGGATTAATAATTTAAAGACAATTAATTAAGAATAATTATTTTACAAATTAAAGAAATATAATCAAACTGTTTGATTTTACTCAATAATGTATTTTTCCATTCCCAACATTTAGTAATTTACTTTTTTAATTTATATTCCCGAGTTTAATATATGAAATTTTCATCATAATTTGTTTCCAGCTATGGATTATTTGAAATTATTTACACTGAATTGAAATATTGAAACAAATTTCATGTTTGAATGCAAATTTAATTTTTATTGGAATACGTGTTATTAATTATATTGCAAATAACATTTTCGATGATTATTTACACGGTAATTGAGTACACATTTCAATTACATATTTATATAAATTACATATTTTAATCAACAAAACATGAATTTTATAAATTTATAATAAAGATAAATTAAAGTTTATTAATGTAATATTTTTATTTAATTGTAAGTAAGATTATTATAATGGTTACATGTTTGCCTAATTTCCCTGCACTGATTCTATAACAATATAATTTAACGCTATTAAATTAATTGGATACTGGTATTGATCAATCGATGATTGAATGAAACGTAATCTAATCCAATATCTACTTCACATGTTGGTTATTTTAAAAATTAAAATTCCGTTCTGAACATTTTTTTTGTATTTTTTTAATTAATTTATGGACAATTCCATCCATTGAGAAAATTGCTTGAGTTTTTTTTTTCAGTTTCTCTACCTTATTAGCGGTCTTTTGATCGGTTTAATTTTTTTGTCGCAAATTTAACTAAAAAAAATAAATATTCTAGTGAAAATGCCATAAAACCATGTTTTTGTTATCAGTGGGCTGGGCAAAAAGGAGCATTTTTTAAATTTTTTTAACCGCCAAAGTTGACGTATTTTGATGTAAATTAATTGGAAAATATAAATTTGTTTTGTGTATTAGGGTTTTAGGGGTCCAAAACTCAAAAAATCTGCAAAAATAAGACTATCTTTGAACATAAACTTTTACAAATACACATTTAGCAGTTTTCAGAGGACTTATACATCAAACATTATAAAAAAATTAAGTTTTGCCAACAATTCTACATAAAAAATAGTCAATTTCGTGCTTATCTGGCGTAGAAAAGCCCATCTAAAAAACTGTACATTTTTTCTTTATTTAAAAAATATTAAAAAAAAAATTAAAATTATTTGGCTTATATTTTTCAGAAGTTTAACAAAGACATCTTTTGACGCTTGAACTAGTTTTGAGCCATTTTACTCTTTGTTTGATAGTTTTTGCGCTTGCGTCACAAATTTAGTCTCGATCTATCAGCGCCAAAATTTGAAAATATTATTATTTTTGGCATTGAATCATAAATCCGCCCGGCGCTTATCAAAATTTGATAAAATAAAATTAAACCACACCTAGTGTGGTTATAATATTGTTTGTAAATATAAAAAGTAACTAATTGCCTAAAAATTTTGTAAACATTTTTATAGAAGGATTTTTCTACGGCCGATGAGTACAACATTGACTATTTTCTATTAAAAATGTCCCCAAAATTCAAATTTTTATTAATATTTGGTATATTGTTTTTTTGAGCGCGGCTAAACGTATATTTTAAACTTGTAAAACCCAAATACACAAAACAAATTTAAATTTTCCAATTAATTTACATTAAAATAAGTCAACTTTGACGGTTAAAATTTAAAAAAAAATGCTCCTTTTTGCACAGCTCACCGAGTTTTAAGGCTATTGCGGCTTATAGACAGGGTATAGACTTGAAATAGCACCAGATTTGGATTGTACGGAAAATTTCTGATTGATTTCACTAGTAATTTTTGTTTTTTAGTTTAATTTGCAATTTTTAAACAAAAAATACGATTAAGTAAAAAACGACAAAAAACTAAAAAAATTGTAGATTTTTTTTTTAAAGTTTTACACTTTCATAAATTGATCAAAAGTACTAATAAGTTAAAGACACTAAAAAAAATA
Organism: Tachinus rufipes; assembly: GCA_963932245.1. Classification (NCBI taxonomy): domain Eukaryota; kingdom Metazoa; phylum Arthropoda; class Insecta; order Coleoptera; family Staphylinidae; genus Tachinus; species Tachinus rufipes. The sequence goes on from OZ010744.1 coordinate 7,154,567, forward strand.
CTAAATCAAATTTTTCAATGCACTCCTCTCTGCACTGGTCCGTTTGAAATGAATTGCCCTTATTTTAAAATGTTTGTTTTACTTTTGTAGTTAGTTCATAAAATTGAAACGGTTTAAGGATTTTTGTATAAATTGACAGTAACTAATTTCTAAACTTGTGCAAGTTAAAACTGTAAATCATGCTTTGAAGTTGCCTATTTACTCGCCCGACTATTTCTGAGTCAATCTCTTGACAACAAATACAAATGCTGGTAAGTGAGCAACTCTAGTTAAAACTGTTGACCGTAATTGTGCTCTGGAGTTGACCACCCATCAAAAGATTAGATTACAAACATTTGGGCGGGTGGGTGGACAACTTCAGTTTAAGCTATTGACCGTCATCATGCATTAAAGTTGTCCATCCACCCGGCCAAGTATTTGTTATCAAAACATTGGATCACAAACACTCGGGTGGGTCGCTAAGTAACTCCAGAGAACGCACCCAAGTGTTTGTGATAAAACTTCTTGACAACTAATACTTGAGCGAGTAGGTAGGCAACTTCAATTAAAAATAATCACTGTCATTATGCTTTGAAATTGCTTATCCTCTCGTCCAAATGTTTTTTATTAAAAAAAATAAATCACAAATACTTGTAAGGGAGAGTGGGCAACTTTAATTGAAACTAATAACCTTCATAAAGTTTTGGAGTTGCTTACCTACTTGCCCTAGGGGTTTTGATGTATTATTTTGATAACAAACAATTCATGCTATTGACCGTCATCATGCTATGGAGTTGCCTGTTTTCCCCCCCCGACTGTTTGTGATTCAATCTCTTAACAAAAAGACACTGGGGGGAGGGGGACTCCAATTAAAACTACTGACCGTAATCATGCTCTAGAGTTGCACACCTACCTACCCAAGCGTTTGTTATTAAAAGATTGTATACAAATAACTGGGAGGGCAGGTGAGCAACTCTAGTTGAAACCTATTGACCGCTATAATGATGTGGAGTAACCCTCCCAAGTGTTTGTAAACTAATTTTTTTATAACAAACACTCGGGCTGGTGGGTGGGCAACTCCAGTTAAAAATATTGACCTTAATTATGTTTTAGAGTTGCCCACCTACCCACTAGAGTGTTTGTTATCACAAAATTGTTTACAAACACTTGGAAATTTAGGTGGGCAACTCTAGTTTAAACTTATTGACCGTTCTAGTTAAAACTATTGACCGTAATCATGCTCTAGAAATTGCACCCATCCACCCACCAAAGTGTTTGTTATCAAAAGATTGTATACATACCTTCAGAAGGGGAGGTGGGCATTTCTAGTAAAAATTTATTGACCGCTATAACACTCTAGAGTAATCCTCCTAAGTGTTTGTAAACTAATCTTTTGATAACAAACACTTGGGTCAGTAGGTGGGCAACTCCAGTTAAAACTATTGACTGTAATCGTTTAAAGTTGCAAACTATTGACCGTTATAATGCTCTGGAGTAACCCTTCCAAGTGTTTGTAAACTAATATTTTGATAACAAACACTCGGGCGTGCGGGTGGGTAACTTCAGTTAAAACTATCGACTGTAGTTGTGTACTAGAGTTGCTCACTCACCCACCGAAGTGTTTGTTATCAAAAGATTGTATACAAATACTTGCGAGGGCAAACGAGCAACTCTAGGTAAAAATAATCTTTTAGTAACAAACACTCGGGCGGGTGAGTGGCTAACTCTAGTTAAAATTATTGACAGTAATTATGTTTTACAGTTGCCCAACCACCCACCCGAGTGTTTGTTATCAATAAATGTATACAAATACTTGGGAGGGCAGTTGGGCAACTACAGTTGAAACCTATTGACTATAAAGATCTGGAGTAACCCTACCGAATGTTTGTAAACTCATCTTTTGATAACAAACATTTAGGCAGGTGGAGACTCCAGTTAAAACTATCGATTGTTATCATGCTCTAGAGCTGCTCACCCACCCACTCCAGTTAAAATTATTGATCGTACTCATGCTCTAAAGTTACCTACCAAAGTGTTTCTTATCAAAAAACTGTTAAAAACACTTGGGAAGGTAGGTGGGCAACTTTAGTCAAAGCCAATTCACCGTTATAATGCTCTGGAATAACCTTCCCGAATGTTTGTAAACTAATTTTTTAATAACAAACATTTGGGCGGGTGAGTGAGCAGCTTTAGTTAAAACTTCTAATCGTAGTTGAGGTTTTTACTGGTATTCCCCAAGGTAGTATACTAGGTCCACTTCTTTTTATTATCTTCATTAATGATCTGCCTTTAGAAGATCAAAACAATAAAATTATTTGTTATGCAGATGACATAAATATCTTGTTTAAAGATAAAACGTTTGCAGATATAATAGAAGAAGGACATAACATTACTTCTGCAGTTGAACAATGGTTTACAAATAATAGACTCATATTAAATTCTGAAAAAACTAAATGTTTATTTTTTAAAACAAGATAAAGCAGAGCTACGGAAACTGAAATTATTTTAAATAATCAAAACCATAAATTTGAAAAATGTGCTAAACTTCTTGGAATTATAATTGACGAAAATTTAAAGTATGCTGAGCAAATTGAATATATTTGCTCAAAATTAAGTGAATCTTGCTACGGCCTAAAAGTATTATTTAAGAACACAAATTACTTTATAACTAAGTTGTTCTATTTTTCTAACATCTACTCACACCTTAGGTATGGTGGGGGAAATAGCTCAGATATTAACAAAGTATTTGTAATACAACAAAAAGCCATACAAATATTATTTAATTAAAAATTAAACATGACCTGTCGCGGATTATTTAAACAGAACAATTTGTTGACGTTGCCAGCTATATACATATATGAGTGTGTAAAGTTTTTGCGGAAACATAAATATTTATTTGATTCACATCTATTTACAAACTGTCACAATACCAGGCATAGATCGGATTATATTTATCCTGTTCACAGACTTAACCTGTTTGCAAAAAGTACTTCTTATTCTTGTATGAAAATTTTTAATCATTTACCTACAAATATAAAATATTCTAGTTACTCAATACTTAAAAAGCAACTGTATATTGAACTGTGTCAGCTTGAACCGTATACCATTAACAGCTTTTTTAACCACCAATTTTAGATGTATTTTATTATGACTTGTTTTCATTTAACATTCCCCATGTGTATTATATGTTCATTGTAGTTTTGTTTTATGAAAATAAATATCTTTATTATTATTATTTAGATTATTATTATTATTACTATTAATTATGCTCTAGAGTTACCCACCTACCCACCCGAGTGTTTGTTAATAAAAGATTGTATACAAACACTCAAGAAGGTGGCTGGGCAACTCTAGTTGCAACCTATTAAAGCTATTATAATCTGGAGTAACCTTCCCGAATGTTTGTAAACTAATCTTTTGATAACAAACACTCGGACAGGTGGGTGGGCAACTCTAGTTAAAGTTATTGACCGTAATCATGTTCTAGTGTTGCCCACCCACCCACCCGAGTGTTTGTTATTAAAAGATTAAATACAAACACTTGAGAGGGTAGGTGGGCAACTCTTGTTAAAACTTATTGACCGCTAAAAAAACTCTGGAGTAACCCTCTCAAGTGTTAGTAAACCAATCTTTGATAACACTCGGGCGAGTGAGTGGTCAACTCAATTTAAAACTACTGACTGTAATCATGCTCTAGAGTTGGCCACCCACTCACCCAAGTGTTTGTTATCAAAAGATTGTATAGAAACACTCGGGAGGGTGGCTGGGCAATTCTAGTTGAACTTATAGACGGCTATAATGCTCTGGAATAATGTTTCAAGTGTTTGTAGTCTAATCTTTTGATAACAAACACTCGGGCGGGTGAGTGGGCAATTCTAGTTAAAACTATTGACCGTAATCATGATCTAGAGTTGCCCACCCACCCGAGTGTGGTGGGTAACTCCAGTTAAAACTATTGACTTAAATTCTGTTATAGAGTTACCCACCCACCCACCGGAGTGTTTGCTATCAAAACATTGTATACAAACACTTGGGAAGGTGGCTGGGCAACTCTAGTTGAAACTATTGACCGTTATAATTACTCCAAAACCCTCTTGAGTGTTTATAAACTAATCTTTTGATAACAAACACTTGGACAGGTGGATGAGCAACTCCAGTTTAAACTATTGATCGTAATCATGTTTTAGAGTTGCCCACCCACCCACCCAAATGTTTATTATCAAAAGATTGTATACAAACACTCGGGAGGGGCAATTCTTGTTTGAAATTATGGACGGCTTTAATGCACTGGAATAATGTTTTCAAGTGTTTGTAACCTAATCTTTTGATAACAAACATTCGGGCGGGTGGGTGGGTAACTCCAGTTAAAACTATTGACTGTAATTCTGTTATAGAGTTGCCCACCCACCCACCCGAGTGTTTGTTATTAAAAGATTAAATACAAACACTTGGGAGGGTAGGTAGGCAACTGTAGTAGAAATTTATTGACCGCTATAATACTCTGCAGCACTCCTCCCAAGTGTTTGTAAACTAATCTTTTAATAACAATCACTAGGGCGGGTGGGTGGGTAACTCCAGTTAAAACTATTGACCGTAATTCTGATATACAGTTGCCAACTCAGCCACCGGAGTGTTTGTTATCAAAAGATTGTATACAAACTCGGGAAGGTGGTTGTGCAATTAAAATTGAAACTATTGACCGTTTTAATGCTTTGGAGTATCTTTCCACAGTGTTTGTAAATTAATCTTCCGATAACAAACACTAAGGCGGGTGGGTGGGCAACTCCAGTTAAAACTATTGACTGTAATCATGTTCTAGTGTTGCCCACCTACTCACCCAAGTGTCTGTTATTAAAAGATTGTATACAAACATTTTACAGGGTAGGTGGGCAACTCTAGTTAAAACTTATTGACTGCTAAAATGCTCTGGAGTAACCCTCTCAAGTGTTTGTAAACTAATCTTTGATAACACTTGGGCGAGTGGGTGGCCAACTTCATTTAAAACTATTGACCGTAATTATGTTTTAGAGTTGCCCATCCACCCACCTGAAAGTTTGTTATCAAAATATTGTATACAAACACTCTTTGAAGTAACCTTTCAAGTGTTTTTAAACTAATCTTTTGATAACAAACACTTGGGCGGGTGGGTGGGCAACCCCAGTTGAAACTATTGACCGTCATCATGCTCTTGAGTTGCCCACTCACCCGCCCGAGTGTTTGTTATCAAAAGATTAGATCACAAATGCTCAATTTTGGCAACTTCAGTTGAAACTTTGATCCGTAATCATGCCCAAAAACCTATTTCACTTAATAAATTGCCTAATTTTCTTTTTTTAGGAAAATTTGATAAATGATGCAAAATATAATTGTCTTTATGATGTTAGTGAGAAAAATTGCAATTAATAAAATGGAACTCAAAATTGGGGCCAATGTTGCCATAACTTTTTGAATTCTGATTTAATTTTTAATTGCTTTACATTATTTTAAAGCTTATTTTATGAGCTTAAACGTATTTAATAATTTTTGCGTTTTATTTTGAAAGTTTTTATAAATTTTTATTTTAGCCAAACAAGCTATGTTGTTATAACTTGCTTAATTAAACGGCAATTTTAAATTTTTTTGCATCATTCTAAAGCTAATATAATTGGTTTTGATTTATGCATATAAATATTTTACTATATAAAGGGTTTTCCATTAAGAAGTTTCATTTTGAATAACAGGCTATTTGGGCAGCTGTCAATTTTGAAGCTATTATCTTTTGATATTTGACAAGTAAAAACTACGCTACTATTAAAAATGGAACAATACACGCTTCAACAACTTGAAATTATTAAAAGTCACTACAAAACTGGTGAAAAATTTTCAGTCACAGTTTGCAAAACTAAAGCACTTTTTGGTTGTCGTAAAGCACCTTCTCGGCCGGCAATAGTGAACCTGGTGGAAAAATTTGAGCTGTTGGGACAAGTTTGTGATGTAAAGAATCAAAACCGTGTGCATCGCTCAAGAACACATAAGAATATTGCTGATGTAGTCCGTAGTGTTGAAGAAAACCCAGGTTTGTCGATACTTTGTCGATTTTTGGAATAAGACATTCCACAAACAACATTACACCGTGGTTTACATAAAGACTTAAGTCTTAAGGCTTTTAAAGTTCAGTTAACACAAGAACTCAAGTCGATCAATCACCATAAACGTCGTATCTTCGCTGATTGGGTCCTTCAAATGCATCAAAATGATCTACAATTTTATCGAAAAATCATCTTCAGTGATGAGGCCCCTTTTCACCTCGGAGGCTACGTAAATAAACAGAATTGTCGCATTTGAGGCTCAGAAAATTCATGAATGATTGTTGAAAAAAGTCTTTGCATTCTCAACGTGTCACTGTTTAGTGCGGTTTTTGGGCTGGCGGTGTGATTGGACCTTACTTTTCGAAAATGGGGCTAGTGCAACTGTTACGGTGAATGGATGGCGCTACCGAGCTATGATTAATATTTTTTTATAGCCGGAATTGGAAGATAATGATGTGGATGACGTTTATTTTTAGCAAGACGGCGCTGCGTGCTACACAAGCAGCGAAACAATCGCAATTTTACAAGAAAAGTTTTCTGACCGTGTTATTTCTTGAAAAAGTGATCACAACTGGCCACCGAGATCTTGTGATTTAACTTCTTCAGAATTTTTTCTTTGGGGTCACGTGAAAGATAAGGTCTATGCCAATGCTTTACAATCGATTCAAGGCCTTAAAGTTGGAATTTGTGAAGTTATCGAGGACATACAGCCGCAAATGTGCAAATTGGTTATGGAAAATTTTATGAATAGACTGTGGTACTGCTACCGTAACCGTGGCGGCTATTTGACTGATATTGTATTTAAATATTAATGGCATACCTTCCTCTTTACAATGAAATAAACATTTATTGATTTTCCTTAAAAAATACCCGTTTTTTTTTAATAACAAAATGAAACCTCTTATTGGAAAATGTTTTATGTCATTTTAAAGCAAATTTTATGGGATTTGATTTATTTAATTGAATTTTTTTTATTGTAGGAGCCAGATTGGATGGAATATTGTAACCGGGTAGTCATCACTTTGATGTTTTTAGAGGTGTATAGTAAATAAGTGTCGTCCTCGTACAATGTTATTGATACCAAGTTAGTATGAACTGTCTGTAACAAATAAATTAAATAGCAACCTCAGCCAAGATGGGGATCAGTAGAAATTAACTCAAGCTGTTTTTTTTTAAGCAATTTGTTGCGTTAAGCGTAGTAGGAAATTTAGTTGCTGAAGTTTCAAGGTTAGATCTTTATGCCACACTTCTCGAAAACCTTTTCTATGTCTAGAAAGACCACACAGATACTTTTATTTATGTTAAAACCATAAAAAATAATTGGAAACTTAAAGTGAGTTGTAGAGTGTTTCTGCCAAAAACTGTGCTAAAAGGATGGAATTTTATTTGGTGTTTATTAGTTTAGAAAAGAATGGTTTTATTGCAATTTTAAACAGGCTTATCGGGCGTTAGTTTTGTTGGAACATTTTCCTAGTTTAGGCAGCATAATGACGTATGCTTTTAAGAAAGGGTAGAACTTTGATAGCCGATTTAGAAATTCGATTGGGACTTGGAGCGGAATGTTTTGCACAATTGCGGAAAATGTTAAATACTTCCAATGGTTTTATGTGCACAAGAGTATTATTTGGGGCTACTACTGCCGTAAACGTGGTTTAAATCTACTTCTGCGTAATTGGAATAACATTGCATTTCAACGCTGTTTACCAAGGTTTTTGGCTTTGACTTTGTTAATAAATTAAATTCTAATTGGTACATGGATGGCTGGTAATGGTATTTCGAGCAACAAAAGCTCTAAACTTTAGAGACGTTTCAGTAGTAAGGCTTGTTCTTGTCTATTTTTTTAAGGAGTAGTACCAATATCTTGATTTGTGGTACTATATGTCTTGGCGGACGCGGTTTTTGAGGTAATTGAGATAGCGTCTATCGTCTGGGTATCTGGACTTTTGCTTTGCTTTTGCCTTGTTTTTCTAGCGGATTAAACATTTTATTTTACTGGAAATACCAACCAAGTTGTTTGGTCTAGTATGACGGAGATAGTAGCCTTGGCGGTGGTTATTGTGCTGCTCAGATTATCTATTTTTCAAATTTACTGTTTTTGATTCAATTTTATTACTTTTTTTGGGGCAATAAAAAAAACTTTGTAAAAGACAAATTTACAGTTTGATGATTATTTTTGGATAAAGATTTTTTGACAGTTTGTGGATTTTTCTGACAGCTATAATTTTATAGTAATTAAATGATTAATTTAAAAGTTTTGAAATTGTTTGACAATTTAAAAAGTATTTTATTAAAAATGTAAAGGTTTTGCTTTTAAAGTTGGAAAATTGTTCTAAAAACTAAAAAAAAATTTAATCGGCAACATAAATTCATACTAGATCATTAATAAACTAAATTTTATCAACAAAACAATCAAAAATTCAATAAAAAAATATTTTTTCTTATCAAATTCTTACTGGAATCTTAATAAGTGCAATTTAATCTAGAAAATTATTAAAAATTCAATACATTTAACAGTATTAAGACTGTTTTTTTTTTTCAAAAAATTTTTCTGTCAATAAATAAAATTCATTACAAAAATAAATTGAAAGAAATGATTTATTTAAGAAAAAGTTATATTATTGCATCATCCCAATCAAAACAAATGTTTTCCATCGTGATGAATTGCACATATTTAATAGATTTTCAACAATTCACATTACTGGCGTTCGCTCCCTTTCATATTTCCGTTGAAATATAAATATTTATATAGCAAACAGAGTATTGGATACATATTAAACGTAAATATATACGAATTGGCACTTATTTTAAGTAGCTTATGGGCGAAGATAAATGTTACGAATATAAATATATAAATAAAGACGTAATATATAGCTGTAATATATATATATTTTCATTTTATTAAATAAAAATGTTAAAAAAATATCACACACTAATCCGATTGAATCATCCCTTGCAGTGATGCGATAAAATTAAATACAGTCTGCAATTAATCCCTGCTGCTCGTAAAATCGATTATTTTTTCTTGCTTGCAACACTATTTCAACCCTATAATGGCTTTAAAAGTTTGGCATGTTTATGCTGAGATTATCCGCGAATGAAACAAATAAATAAAAACGGCTGTTGGCGATATTCCGAGTTTGAGTACATGTTAGAGGGCAAGCGGGGGCAAACGTCAATGGATAAGGGATGATGAAGAACCACGGACCCGTTTTGCGAAAAGGGGCGGGGAGGGTAAAACGCGTGTATGTTCTATAGTGACAAATGGGCTGTGTAATGGTGTGTCGGATCCTGCGGAATCTGAATAATTCATGTGCAGGACACACCGCATGGCATGGCATGGCAAGCCAAAGGGATCTCTCTTTCTACACTATTTTACTCAATTTTTTTTTATTGTAGATGAAGGATTGTATTGTTCCAAAAGAGATAACTTCCTTAAGCCTGTATAAAAAATGTTTTTTTTTATTTGATTGATAATATCTGTCATGATTTTACGTGAATACTTTTATGTTTTGATTTATTATTTATTCTAATTCAACATAAACTAGAGAACTATTCATTTTTTTTAATTATTAATGTTGAGAATTTTACAATAATTCAAACAATTTTATGTTACAGATTAACTTTAATGAACACAACAGCAAAAGTAAGACATTTTGTAATAAAGTAATTTGAAAAATTTAAAAAACCATTTTTTACAATAACCATCTGAAGCAATTATTGAAGATTATGTACTGTCAGTTTAAAAAGAAACGACTTTTTCTTTTTATTAAAAGTTTGAGGGCACAGATTGGAGTAGCTTCTATAATGTGTGAAAATTTTATTCAATTATATTCAGGCGTTTTCCTGCTGAGTTTGATTTTGTAAACCCTTATAATAGACAAATATTCTTCTCTCTTAAATAAATACTAAAATATCAACAAAACTTAAAAAAAAATATTTATTAATAACAAAGATCTCATAGTAAAAAAAGTTTAATAATTTAGCAGATCTCTAACAATACGTACAAGTTATATTAATTAGTCATCAATTATTCCCCTGAATTGAGATAAGTTGAAAACAGCAATTGAGACAATTACAGTAAATTACTAACAACCTTTGCAAAGGTGACAAGGTAGAGTAGGAGGAATATTTATGAAGCTAATTACTGTAAATCAATCCTGATAACTAACGGGACACTTGTCGAAACAGAACAATTAAAGGCCTAAAAGTTGTTAATGGATAGATTAAATATGTTTGATTTAGATAAACTAATCATTTTGTTTTGTCCTAATTATTGTTAAATTAATTGATCTTAATCAATTATTTTGATTTAATCTATTAATGCAATTAATTAAAAATAGTCAATCCTTAACCTTTAATTTAACACATTCTAATTAAATATAATTCCAATTACACAAATTGAATTGTAATGGTGATAATATTTTACGTGAAATAAATCAACCAGAATCGTGATTTGTAGCTAATGCAAATGATTAATACCATTTGCGTGTCTGCGGCTTGTAAATTCATGTGGATTTAGTTTGTTTTGACCAATTATATATTAGTTTAGTAAAACTTCTTTCAAATACGTGATACGCTTCTAAATGTACATTTTAGCAAATTGTTGTTTAATATATGCAAACTTCATCCTCCTGTTTTAAGTAATACGTTTCCTTATTTATCCCGGACTCCAATATTGCATGCATATGCAATATACTTAAACGTCTTCCACCCTGTGGAAGCAGCAAATTTGCATTCAGTATTATTTATACAAAATGAGATACAGTTTAAACTTGTTTTAATCAATTAATACAAAGTAATGTATTCATAGTAAAAAAATATTGTCTAGCCTATAAACATCACGTCATGTAATGCCTAAAGAGTGGAACGAAATGAATTAGATAAGACGTAACAAGAGGTGATATGACAGACGGCTGTAAAAAAAATCAGACTTTTTATTTCTGATATTACTGACAACAAAGAGATTGTTTTTCTCATCATGTACAGTTTTTATATAGTAAATGGATAAGCAATTATATTACAATTTTTTGTTGTAATAATATTGCGCTACATTGTTATTTGTATTAATCTAATTTAGAAATTGTTGAAGTTGAAAGCAATGAATATATTTCAATATTATATTAATATATGATTCCATTCTTTCATCTGTGCATTGATTAGACATGTCATTTGCAAATAATACAATACCACGAGGAGTAAAATATTAATTTCTTTTTGTTGAATATATTTGCAAGAATGTGATTATAGGTCACACGTTACCTCTAATCAGTTTGGTTGCCCGAGTCAAGATATTATCAACACTAATTGTTGATTTGACTATTTTTTTTTTTTCTAATTTTTTTTTTAATTAAGTTGTTGTTAATCCAAATTTTTAATCCACAACACGTTTTTTTTTAATTAGATTATTAATAAACTCAATTTAATCATAAAATCAATAAAATCGTTCATTTAGCTTCATAAAATTCTTTTTTAATGTTTTAAATACACATTGAATTGATCAGAAAACGCATTTATTCCATGAAATTATAAAGAAAACTCTCAGATCTGGGATGATAAACTTAACAAATTTTGATTAAAATTAAAAAAGTTGCTTAACTTTTTTAATTTTTACTGGACATAACTTATAAGTGTGTAAATATAACCTTTTTATTAAATTTGAAAAAATCTGAAATTTTACAAAATAACGGATGATTTTTGAACTCTAAAAAAATTCGACTTACTTTAAAAAAGTTGCATAACTTTCTTAATTCTCTTTGGATTCAGAAAAAATTTAAGTTTCATTTAACCTTTAAGTGTGCAAATATAAAACTTTTATTGGATTTAAAAAATTCAAAAATTTAACAAAATGGAGGATAATTTTTGAACTCAAACAAAATTTGACTTACTTTAAAAAAGTTGCATAACTTTCTTAATTCTTTTTGGAATTAAGTAATATTTATGTTTTACATAATCTATAAGTGTGCAAATATAACCATTTTATCAAATTTTAAAAAATCATAAATTTAACAAAATGGCGGATAATTTTTGAACTCAAACAAAATTCGACTTAGATTAAAAAAGTTGCATAACTTTCTTAATTCTTTCTGGATTTAAGTGAAATTTATGTTTCACATAACTTGTAAGAGTGCCAATATAACACTTTTATTGGATTTAAAAAATTCAAAAATTTAACAAAATGGCGGATAATTTTTGAACAAAATTCGACTTATTTTAAAAAAGTTGCATAACTTTCTTAAATCTCTTTGGATTTTAGTAAAATTTTAGTTTCATTTAACCTATAAGTGTGCAAATATAACACTTTTATTGGATTTAAAAAATTCAAAAATTTAACAAAATGGCGGATAATTTTTGAACTTTAACAAAATTTGACTAAAGTAAAAAAGTTGTATAACTTTCCAAATTTTGGCTGGATTTGAAAAAAATTCAAGTTTCTTATAGCATATAAATGTGCTAAAATATTTTTTTAATTAAATTTATAAAATTTCAAAAATTGTTAAAATGGCGGTAAATTTTTGAATTCTAACAAAATTTAACAAAAATCAAAAAAGTTGCATAACTTTCTTAAATTTGGCTGGATTTAAATGAAATTTAGGTTTCATAAAGCATATAAATGTTTTAAAATATTTTCTTAATTAAATTTATAAAGTTAAAAAAATTAACAAAATGGCGGATAATTTTTGAATTCTAACAAAATTTGACTGAAATAACAAAAGTTGCATAACTTTCTTAATTTTTGCTGGAATTAAAAAATATTTGGGTTTCACACAACCTATAAATGTACTAATATAACTCTTTTATTAGATTTAAAAAACTCAAAAGTTTAACAAAATGGCAGATAATTTTTGAACTTTAACAAAATTTGGATGAAATAAAAAAGTTGCATGATTTTCTTAATTCATGTTGGATTTAAGTAAAAATTCAGTTTTACATAACCCATAAGAGTGCAAATACAACCCTTTAATTGGATTTAAAAAACTCAAAAATTTAACAAAATGGCGGATATTTTTTGAACTATAACAAAATTTGAATAAAGTAAAAAAGTTGTATAACTTTCCTAATTTTAGCTGGATTTGAATAAAATTTAAGTTTCATATAGCACATAAATGTGCAAAATAACCATTTTATTGAATTTAAAAAAATCAGAAATTTAACAAAATGGCGGATGATTTTTGAACTCTAACAAAACTGGATTTACTTTAAAAAAAGTTGCATAACTTTCTTAATTCTTTTTGGATTTAGGTAAAATTTATTTCACATAACCTATAAGTGTGCAAATATAACTTTTTTATTGAAATAGAAAAAAACAGAAATTTAACTGATGACTGATGATTTTTGAACTCTAACAAAATTTGACTTACATTAATAAAATTGCTTAACTTTCTTAATTTTTTCTCAATTTTGGTAAAATTTATGTTTTATATAACTTATAAGTGTGCAAATATAACCCTTTTATTAAATTTGAAAAAATCAGAATTTTAACAAATTTGCGGATGGTTTTTGAACTCTAACAAAATTCGACATACTTTAAAAAAGTTGCATAACTTTCTTAATTTTTTCTGGATTTAGATAAAATTTATGTTTCTCATAACCTATAAGTGTGCAAATATTACCCTTTTATTGAATTTGAAAAAATCAAAAATTTAACAAAATAGCGGATCATTTTTGAAATCTAACAAAATTCGACTTACTTTAAAAAAGTTGCATAACTTTCTTAATTCTTCTTGGATTTAGGTCAAAACTAGGTTTCACATAAATTATAGGTTTGCAAATATAACCCTTTTATTGGATTTAAAAAATTCAAAAATTTAACAAAATGGCGGCTAATTTTTGAACTTTAACAAAATTTGGTTGAAATAAAAAAGTTGCACAACTTTCTTAATTTTGGCTGGATTTGAATAAAATTTAAGTTTCATTTAGCATATAAAGGTTTTAAAATATGACTTTCATTAAATTTATAAAATTTAAAAAATAATTAAATAGCAGATGATTTTTGAATTCTAACAAAATTTGACTAAAATCAAAAAAGTTGCATAATTTTCTTATTTTTGTTGGATTTGAATAAAATTTAATTTTCACATAACTTATAAGTGTAAAATTATAACTTTTTTAATCAATTTGGAAAACTCAGAACTATAACAAAATGGCGGATGATTTTTGAACTTTTAACAAAATTCGACTTAATTTAAAAAAATTGCATAACTTTTTTATTTCTTACTGTATTTAAATGAAAGTTAAGTTTTACATAACCTATAAAAGTGCAAATATTACCATTTTATTGAATTTATTTAACTCAAAAAATTACCAAAATGGCGGATAAGTGTTCACTTTTATCAAAAATAGAATAAAACCAAAAAAGTTGCATAATTTTCCTAATTTTGGTTGGATTTGAATGAAATTTAAGTTTGACACAACTTATAAATATGCTAATATAACCTTTTTATAGGATTTAAAAAACTAAAAAAATTAACAAAATAGCAGATAATTTTTAAACTTTAACAAAATTTGGCTGAAATAATAAAGTTTCATAATTTTCTTAATTCTTGTTGGATTTAAGTAAAAATCAAGTTTTACATAACCTATAAGAGTGCAAATACAACCCTTTTATTGGATTTAAAAAACTCAAAAATTTAACAAAGTGGCGGATAATTTTTGAACTTTAACAAAATTTGACTGAAGTAAAAAAGTTGTAGAACTTTCCTAATTTTGGCTGGATTTAAATAAAATTTAAGTTTCATATAGCATATAAATGTGCCAAAATAATTTTTTTATTAAATTTATCAAACTTAAATAAATTACAAAGTGGCGTATAATTTTTGAATTCTAACAAAATTTTACTGAAATTTAAAAAGTTGCATAACTTTCTTAACTTTAGCTGGATTTAAATGAACTTTGAGTTTTATACAGCATATAAATGTTTTAAAATATTCTTTTTATTAAATTAATAAAATTTTAAAAATAAACAAAATGGCGGATATTTTTTTGAATTCTAACAAAATTTGACTAAAATCACAAAATTAGGCTAAAATAAAAAAGTTACATAACTTTCCTAATTTTGTCTGGATTTGAATGAAATTTAGGGTTCATATAGCATCTAAATGTGTCAAATTATTTCTTTAAATGAATTTATAAAACTTAAAAAACTGTTAAAATGGCAGATAATTTTTGAATTCTAGCAAAATTTAACTGAAATTACAAAAGTTGCATAACTTTCTTAAATTTGGCTGGATTTAAATAAAATTTAAGTTTCATAAAGCATATAAATGTTATAAATTATTTCTTTTATTGAATTTATAAAATTTAAAAAATTAACAAAATGGCGGATAATTTTTGAATTCTAACAAAATTTGACTAAAATCAAAAAAGTTGCATAACTTTCTTAATTTTTGCTGGAATTGAATAAAATTTAAGTTTTACACAACCTATCAACGTGCTAATATAACCCTTGTATTGAATTTTGAAAAACTCAAAAATGTAACAAAATGGCTGATAATTTTTGAACTTTAACAAAAATTTGGCTGAAATAAAAAAAGTTGCATAATTTTCTTAAATCTTGTTGGATTTAAGTAAAATATAAGTTTTACATAACTTATAAGTGTGCAGATATAACCCTATTATTGGATTTAAAACATTCAGAAATTTAACAAAATAGCGGATAATTTTTGAACTTTAACAAAATTTGGCTGAATTAAAAAAGTTGCATAACTTTCTTAATTTTTGCTGGATTTGAATAAAATTTAAGTTTCATATAGCATATAAACGTGCCAAAATATTTTTTTTATTAAAACTATAGTATTTAAAAAAATGACAAAATGGCGGATAATTTTTGAGTTCTAACAAAATTTTAGTGAAATCTAAAAAAGTGCATAACTTTCTTAAATTTGGCTGGATTTAAAAGAAATGTAAGTTTCATATAGCATATAAATGTGTTAAGATATCCCTTTTATTAAATTTATAAAGTTTAAAAATTATTAAAATGGCGAATGATTTTAAAATTCTAACATAATTTGAGCAAAATCACAAAACTTGCATAACTTTCCTAATTTCGGCTGGATTTGAATGAAATTTAAATTTTACTCAACTTATAAATCTCTTAGTATAACCCTTTCTGTGAATTTATGAAATTTTAAATATTGACCAAATGGCGGTGCTGAAACCCCCAGCACCATTAGTATTGGAAGGGAATGTTGTTGAACAATTTAAAAATGGAAACCAAAATTCCTAATATATATTAAAGCCAGTGGAGCCGAAGGGAGACTGGACGAGGAAATAAAGGTAGCGTTATTATTACATTGCATAGGGGACGAAGCGCTAGAAGTTTTCCAAACATTTGAATTAACCGTAGCCGAACAGAACAGAATGATTATAATGCTATTATGCAAAAATTTGATGATTACTGCACTCCGTTAAGAAATGAAACTGTAAAAAGACATGTATTCTTCAGTCGAGACAAAAAATAATCGGAAACGTTTGATGAGTTTATTACATCATTAAAAACATTAAGTAATGACTGTGGTTTTGAAAATTTTAAAGAGAGTCTAATTAAAGATCAAATTGTAAGAGGGATACAAGACAGAGCACTAAAAGAAAAATTATTAAAGAACCAAATTTGGATCTACAAAAATGTATGAGGATATGTAAATCAGCGGAGTTGGTAGCAGTTCAAATTAAGAAAATGACAGAAGCAGACCAGCATCATGTGTATGCAGTAAAGAAAAGACAGCAAACAAAAGTCAGGTAAAAAAGAAGATACTGTAGTTAAGTTTAATTATAATAAAATGCATAATTGTGGGAAATGCGGTACAAAGCATGGCTTTAAATGTCCAGCTTATAAAAAAATCATTTTGCTAAATGTTGTAAAACTAGTGAATTCAATGGAAAATAAAAATATTTGTAAAAGAAAATTAGATCCTGAGGAAAATATTGATTCATTTTTTGTGGGAGAGTATTAAATGTTAATCAAAAAAAATTTAACTCCAGTTATAATGAACAATTTAAATGTAACGGATTAGAACTTAGTGCAAAATTAGACACTGGTAGTGAATGTAATGTTCTACCGATACAATATTTAAACAAATCAAATTTAAATATTCAGAATATAAAGAAAACTGAAGTTAAATTAATAAATTATAGTGGTAGCAAAATAAACAATATAGATACACTAAAAATACCATGTAAATTTAATAATATAAATGAAAAAGTTAATGTAATTTTTCAAATTGTAAAAAATTGTAAACATTCAACACCTCTAGTATTAGGTTTGCCTACTATAAATGAACTAAATTTATTAACAAGAACTATAGGAACCACCACTCAAATAAAACAGATTGAGACAGATAAAATTTTGACAAAGATGTTTTTGATGGAAGGTTAGGTAAAATAAAAAATGTAGAGTATGAAATCAAATTACAATTTTGTTGTAGGTAAAATAGTACCGTGTAGAAAAATTCCTTTTAATATGATAGATTAACAAAAAGCGGAAATTGAAAAATTAGTTAGACTAAAAGTAATGCAGAAAATTGAAAGGCCGACAGAATTTGTGAATGGCCTAGTTATTATAAAAAAAACCAGATGAATCGATTAGAATTTGTCTAGACCCGCAGCAGTTAAATAAATGTATTTTAAGGGAACAGCATAAACTACCAACGTTTGAAGAAATAGTTGCTAAGATGTCGGGAGCAAAATTGTTTACAATTTTAGATGCATCAACAGCATTTCACCAAATAAAATTAAAAGAAAATAGTAGGAAACTATGCACAGTAGGTACTCCGTTTTTAAGATATCGATTTTTAAGATTGCTTTACGGAATATACTCAGCACCTGAAGTATTTCATAAGCATTTTAGTCAAATTTTTGAAAATTTGGAAGGCGTTTTAAATTATATAGATGATTTGATAATATGGGGAAGTACAATAGAAGAACATAATTAACAAAAGTTTTAGAAAAAGCTAGAGAGCATAATGTGAAGTTTAACAAGAAAACATGTAAAGTTGCACTTAAAAAAGTAAAATATTTAGGACATGTGTTAACAGAAACAGGTCTAGAACCTCATGAGACAAAAGTAGAAGCTATAATAAAAATGAAAAAACCAAAAAATGCAAAAGAATTTGAAACATTTTTAGGTATGATTACATATATTTCAAAATTCCTATCGGGAATTTCACAAATTAATTGCCCATTGCGTGAATTAACAAGAAAAAATGTACAATTTGATTGGTTGAAAATCCACGACGATGCATTCAACAAAATCAAAGAAATATTAACAACTAAACCTGTCCTACAATATTATGATTCAAACAAGCCAGTAATACTTTCAGTTGACGCAAGCAAAGACGGACTGGGCGCAACATTACTACAAAATAATTTACCAATTTTATATGCATCAAAATCGCTAACAGAAACTCAAAAATCTTATGCACAAATAAAAAAAGAACTTTTGGCGATAGTATTTGGAAGTCAAAGATTTAGGTAGTTCATATTTGGAAAAAAAGTTGTAGTGGAATCAGATCATAGACCAGTTTTGAATTCTAACAAAATTTGACTATAATCAAAAAAGTTGCATAACTTTCTTAATCTTTGCTAGATTTAAATGAAATTTAATTTTTAGATAAACTATAAGTGTTAAAATATAACTTTTTTAATAAATTTAAAAAACTCAAAATTATAACAAAATAGCAAAAGATTTTTGAACTCTAACAAAACTCAACTTTAAAAATGTTGAATAACTTTTTTAATTCTTGCTGAATTTAAATAAAATTCAAGCTTTACATAACCTATAAGTGTGCAAATATTATCATTTAATTGAGTTTATGTAATTTAAAAAAGTAACAATATAGCGGATAATTGTTGAATTTTAACAAAACTTCATTTTTAGCAACATAACATTGAAGCATAGGATAAGATGTCTTGAACTAAAACTTAATCGGACAGAAAAATAAGGTAATCATAGAATGTTTAATGGTTTACCACAGGGAAACTGGATTTGTTATTCAAGGCCAAAAATCTAGCATTTATAGCTAGGATTCTGTATTAGTCCTTAATTTACTTAATTTAGTCAACAAAATAACCAAAAATTCATCAATCTTAGGAGTTTTAAGATAATTTTGTCAATAATTTTTTTTTGGCGTAAACACAGTTCAAAAAAATTGTACCAGTAGTTTCAAACTGTGTTCCTGCCCACCCGCCTTAGTGTTTGTCATAAAGACATTTAAAATTTCTAACACCTGCTAAGTTCCTGCAGCTAAAAAATTTAACAGAAGAACTGACAGAAGTCATAAAAAATAAACATTTTCTTGATAACAAACACTTCGGGCAGGAACACAGTTTATAAGAATTAAACCGGTGGTTTTAATCTGTTTTTGCGCCTACTCGCCCGAAAATTTGTCATAAAAAAATTTAAAGTTACTTCCACCTGCCGTGTTTCTGCAGCTAAAAAACCTAACAGAAGTCATTAAGGTACAAGAAAGTGATGACGTAAACAATATCTTTGGGAACACAGTTTAGAAGAATTAGACCAAAGGTTTTAATATGTGTTTGCGCCCACCCGCCCAAGTGTTTGTTATAAAAAAATTTAAAGTTACTCCCACTTGACATGTTTCTGCAGCTAAAAAACCTAACAGAAGTCATTAAAGTTCAAGAGGGTGATGACGTAAACAATTTTTTGATAACAAACACTTGGGCGGGCGGGCGGGAACACAGTTTAGAAGAATTAGACCAAAGGTTTTAATCAGTGTTTGCGCCTACCCGCCCAAGTGTTGGTCAAAAAGAAATTTAAAGTTACCACTATTTGCTGTGTTTCAGCAGCTACAAAACTTAAAAGAAAGACTGACAGAAGTTATTAAGTTACAAGAGAGTGATGACGAAAACACTTTTTTAATAGCAAACACTTGGGCGGGCGGGCGGGAACACAGAACAAAAGAACTGGGCCGGTGGTTTTAAAATGTGTTCTCACCCACCCGCCTAAATGTTTGTCATAAAAAAATTTAAAGTTACTACCAACTGCTGCGTTTCTGCAGCTGAAAAACCTAACAGAAGAACTGATAAAAGTCATTAGGGTACAAAAGTTTGAGTATCTTTCCGACAATTTGAAAAATATTCTGATAGTTGGAAGATCATTTTTACAATGAAAAGGTTAATCTAACAAATTTAAAATTGTTTGATAGTTTTCTTCAATCATTTTTAATAATTTAAGGTCTTGTTGTTTTTTTTTCTGCATCCTGATGGTCTCTTAAATTGAAAAACACTAATAAAAGTTTTATAAAAAAAAACTAACCGAGTTTTTTGCAAAAAATTACCCAATGGCCCGGTTTTTTAATTCATCTGAGTGTACTTTTATTGTTTATTTATATAAAGTTAAAAAATAAAAAAAAAATTTAAAAAATTGTATTTTTTTTTTAGTTTCTTATATTCTTATTAACCAAAAAGTAGACTCTTGTTGTTAAATATTTTATATCTCTTATGAGATAATTAAATATATTTTTTAACTCATTTTTTTGGGAGCTTCTATGTTATTGGGTTTGTAAAACTACATGCTTCTAATATCTAAACAAATATTAACTAAATATTTTACATTATATGATAAGATTTCTTTTACATGACCTTGAAAAACTGTCCTTAAAGAGTTGTTTGTAGACTGTATGTACCACAAGGTAGTCATCGTGTAAATTAAGAAGTAGCAGCACAGTTTGTGCTCTGCTTTATTCTAATGGGATATCTTCTTTCTTAAGATAGTTGGTTAATATTTTTTTTAGTAAACTTAGTATTATTTAAGCATTTCTACGGCTATATCGTCTTGGTCAAGTGTTTTATTGTTTTTGATTTCTCTAACAGATTTTTTTATTTGGTCTGTTTTTATATGGTATTTGTCCTAAGTTGATTTTTGCAATTTTTCTATAAAAGATTTTAATTGTCACTGCTATTTGAATGCTTCTGTGAAGCAAAATAAATAGTTAGGTTAGGTTAGATTAGGTTATAGTAGATAGGTCTATAGTTTTTTAAATTGCATCTGTCTTTTTATTAAACAATAGCACATTTTATGCTCAACTATATTCTAGTAAGATATTTTATTTTTCAAGACATTTGTTCAGTAATAATTTTATTAAACTTAGTACTATTTCATCTTCTTCTCTAAGCACTTCTACGGTGATATAATCTTTGCCTAATATTTATGGTCGCTTCCAGTTGAGCAATGGTTGAGTACAGAAACGTGTTTCACTGTGCATTTGTTAGTTGTAAGTATGTAGTTTATTTCGGTTTTTGATTGCCTGTTTGGGCTTATTCTAGTCCATTTTTTTAAATTCAAAATGAGTTTATTGCATACAAACAATTCTAATCTAAGAAATTATAGATTTTGTAAACAAAATATCCTTTTTTGTTTGTTTTGTAGCTTAATACTTAGTTTTGCATTTATATCTTTAAAAGTTTTAAAACATCGATTCAAAAATTTGTCAAAACCTTACTAACAAACATCAAAGTTAATAAAAACATGGTTTTTGACCATAAACGTAATATTTTGGCAATTAATCATCAAAACTGACCAAAAAACATTATAGTTTAATCATAAATTATGTTTTAATACCAAAAACATCAAAAATGTTCAAAAAATTATTTGAAAATGGACTGAAAACAACAAAAATTTTGAAAATGTTTGTACTCCGAACAACATTTTTGATATAAAACATCAAAATCCAACAATGAAGCAGCAAAATTTATCTAAAAAACATCAACGCTTAATAAAAAAATAAGTTTTGTAACCGTACACTTAAAAAATTAGTAATCAATTATCAAAAAATAATAAAATTTAAATATAAATTATGAAAATCAAGCAATAAACCATCAAAATTTAGTAAAAAATAAGTTCTGTAACCGTCAAAGTAAAAATTCCGCAAATTATCATCAATTTGGTTGTAAATTATGTTTTTCTGACTAAAAACATCAAAAGTTAGCTTAAAATCATTAAAAGTAAGCCAGAAAACAACAATATTTTGATAAAAATCAATAAAATCTGACAGCAAACCGTCAAATCTAATTAAAATAACATCAAAGCTTAGTAAAACATCATGTTTTGTGATTGCAAACATAAAAATGCGGCATCAATTGTCAAAATCTGGTAAAAAACTATCAAAGCTTAATAACAAAATATGTTTTATGATCATAAACGTAAAAATCCGGTAAAAAATGATCAAAGTTCAATAAAAAACTATACAGTTATGTTTTATGACAAAAAGCATTAAATTTTAAGCTGAAAATTAATAAAATTCAAAAAAAATCAACAACATAAAAATCAACGACATAAAAATCAAAATCTGGCAAAAAACCGTTAAGATCTAATTGAAAAACATCAAAAAACATGTATTGTGGCAGTAAACGTAAAAATCCAACAATCGTCTTTGGTTATAAACTATGTTTTAAGATCAAAAACGTAAAAATTTAGCAAGAAATTTATGAAACCATTAAATTCAATGATTTAGAGACAATAGTTTTACTTTAATTCTTACCCACCCACCCACCCAAGTGTTTGTGATCCAATTTCCCAACGAAAGCCACGAATCGCTCTTAGTCACTTTGACACTGCCAATAAAATTTATTAAACTGACCTAAACCAATTAAGAGATTTGTTACATTAAAAAACTTATATGGGCCAACATCATAGGTAACAACTGTATAATATTCAATTAAATTAACATGCTCAATTTAACTTAACTTCAATGAATAACCTTGATAGATAATTAAACAAATAATAACTTTGAAACGATTCAATAGAATTTTATGCAAATTAGCGACATTAAACTTTAAGAACAAAAGTATCAATTGTGTAAAATTAAACAAAATCAATACGTTCAATTTAATATAAGCTCAACTTAATTGATCTGACCTACTTGAACTAATAACCTTTATTTATAATTTAACAATTGATAACTCTGAAACAAATCATTGGAAATTTATGCAAATTGGCAACAATAGATTTCAATATCATAAGTACCAACTGAATAAAATTGAACAAAAACGAAAGGCTCAATTTATTACAAGCAGAACTTAATTGATCTGACTCATCTCAATCAATAGTTTTTATAGATATTTTAATAATTGATATCTCTGAAACGATTCATTGGAAAATTATGCAATTTAGCAACGATAAACTTAAATACCATTAGTACCAACTGTGTAAAATTGAATAAAATCGATACGCTCAATTTAATATAAGCTGAACTTAATTGATCTGACTCATTTTAATTAATAGCTTTTATAGATATTTAAACAATTGATAACTCTGAAATGATTCATTGGAAAATTATGCAAATTGGCAACAATAGACTTAAATACCATAAGTATCAACTGTGTAAAATTAAACAAAATCGATACGCTCAAGTTAATATAAGCTCAACTTAATTGATCCGAGTCACCTCAACTAAAAACCTTTAATTATAATTTAACAATTGATAACTCTGAAACGATTAATTGGAAATTTATGCAAATTGGCATTAATAGACTTCATTATCATAAGTACCAACTGTGTAAAATTGAACTAAATTGATACGCTCAATTTAATACAAGCTAAACTTAATTCATCTGACTCATCTCTATTATTAGCTTTTATAGATATTGTAATAATTGATATCTCTGAAACGATTCATTGGAAAATTATGCAAATTGGCAACAATAAACATCAATACCATAAGCATTAACTGTTAAAAATTGAACAAAATCGATAAGCTCAATTTATAATAAGCTAAACTTAATTAATCTGACTCACCTCAACTAATAACCTTTAATGATAATTTAACAATTGATAACTCTGTAACAATTCATTAAAAAATTATGCAAAAGGGCAACAATAGACTGTCCTAACAAAAGTACCAATTGTATAAAATTAAACAAAATCAATACGCTCAATTAATTATAAGCTCAACTTAATTGATCTGACGCACCTCAACTAATAACCTTTATAGATAATTTAACAATTGATAACTTCAAAACAATTTATTGGAAATTAATGCAAATTGGCAACAACAGACTTTAATAATTAAAGTACCAACTGTGTAAAATTAAACATAATCGATACGCTCAATTTATTATAAGCTGAACTTAATTGATCTGATTCATCTCAATCAATAGCTTTTATAGATATTTTACCAATTGATAACTCTAAAAAGATTCATTGGAAATTTATGCAAATTGGCAACAATAGACCTTAATACCATAAGCACCAACTGTGTAAAATTAAACAAAGTCGATACGCTCAATTTAATATAAGCTCAACTTAATTAATCTGACTTACCACAACTAATAACTTTAATAGATAATTTAACAATTGATAACTTTGAAACAATTTTTTAAAAATTTATGCAAATTGGCAACAATAGATTTTAAAAACTAAAGTACCAACTGTGTAAAATTAAACAAAATCGATACGCTCAATTTAATATAAGCTCAATTTAACTGATCAGATCTACCTCAATCAATAGCCTTTATAGATAATTTAACAATTGATAACTCTGAAACGATTTAATGGAAAATTATACTAATTGGCAACAATAGATTTTAATACCATAAGCACCAACTGTGTAAAATTATACAAAATCGATACGCTCAATTTAATATAAGCTGAACTTAATTGATCTGACTTACCTCAACTAATAACTTTTATAGATAATTTAACAATTGATAACTTTGAAACGATTTATTAGAATTTTAGGCAAATTGGCAACAATAGATATTAATAACAAAAATACCTACTGTGTAAAATTAAACAAAAACAATACGCTCAATTTAATCTAAACTGAACGTATTTGATCTGACTTATCTCAATCAATCGCTTTTATAGATATTTTAACTATTGATAACTCTAAAACGATTCATTGGAAAATTGTGCAAATAGGCAATAATAAACTTCTATACTATATGTACCAACTGTGTAAATTTAAAAATAATCGATACGTTCAATTTATTATAAGCTAAACCTAACTGATCTGACTAATTTTAACTACAAACCTTTATATATAATTTAACAATTGATAACTCTGAAACGATTTATTGGAAATTTATGAAAATTGGCTACAATAGACTTTAATACTATAAGTATCAACTGTGTAAAATTGAACAAAATCAATGCGCTTAATTGAATATAAGCTCAACTTAACTGATCTGACTCACCTGAACTAATAACCTTTATATATAGTTTTTCAATTGATAACTCTTAAACAATTCATTGGAATTTAATGCGAATTGGCAACAATAGATTTTAGTAACAAAAGTACCAACTGTGTAAAATTAAACAAAATCGATACGCTCAATTTGATATAAGCTCAATTTAATTGATCTGACTCACCTCAACTAATAACCTTTATATATAATTTAACAATTGATAACTTTGAAACAATTCATTGGAAATTAATGCAAATTGGCAACAATAGACTTTATTATCAAAAGTACCAACTGTGTAAAATTAAACAAAATTGGTACGCTCAATTTAATATAAGCTTAACTTAACTGATCTGATATACCTCAATCAATAGCTTTTATAGATATTTTTAAAATTGATAACTCTGAAACGATTCATTGGAAATTTATGCAAATTGGCAACAATAGACTTTAATAACAAATGTACCAACTGTGTAAAATTAAAGAAAATCTATGCGCTCAATTTAATATAAGCTAAACTTAATTGATCTGACCCATCTCAATCAATAGCTTTTATAGATATTTTAACAATTGATAACTCTGAAACAATTTATTGGAAATTTATGCAAATTGGCAACAATAGATTTTAAAAACTAAAATACCAACTGTGTAAAATTAAACAAAATCGGTACGCTCAATTTAATATAAGCTCAATTTAACTGATTTGATCTACGTCAATCAATAGCCTTTATAGAAAATTTAACAATTGATAACTCTGAAACGATTCATTGAAAATTTATGCAAATTGGTAACAATATACTTTAATACTATATGTATTAACTGTGTAAAGTTAAAGTAAATTAATACGCTCAATTTAATATAAGCAAAACTTAACTGATCTGACCTACCTCAATTAATAACCTTTTTTTATAATTTAACAATTGATAACTCTGAAACGATTTATTGGAACTTGATGCAAATTGGCAACAATACACTTTAGTAACAATAGTATCAACTGTGTAAAATTAAACAAAATTGATACGCTCAATTTAATATAAGCTAAAATTAATTTATCTGATCCACCTTAATCAATAGCTTTTATAGATATTTTAATAATTGATAACTCTGAAACGATTTATTGGAAATTTATGCAAATTGGCAACAATAGACTTCAATACCATAAATATCAACTGTGAAATTGAACAAAATTGATACGCTTAATTTAATATAAACTCAACTTAATTGATCTGACTCACCTCTACTAATAACCTTGATTTATAATTTAGCAATTGATAACTCTGAAACGAATCATTGGAAATTTATACAAATTAGCAACAATAGATTTTAATAACATATGTACCAACTGTGTTAAATTAAACAAAATCGATACGCTGAATTCAATATAAGCTCACTTAACTGATCTGACTCACCTCAACTAATAACTTTTATATATAATTTATCAATTGATAACTCTGAAACAATTCATTGGAAATTTATGCAAAACGGCAACAATAGACTACAATACCATAAATACCAACTGTGTAAAATTGAATCAAATCGATACGCTCAATTTAATATAATCTGAACCTAATTGATCAGACTTAACTCAATCAATAGCTTTTATAGATATTTTAACAATTGATAACTCTGAAACGATTTATTGAAAATTTATGCAAATTTGCAGCAATAGACTTTAATACCCTAAGTACCAACTGTGTAAAATTAAACAATATCGATACGCTTAATTTAATATAAGCTGAACTTAATTGGTTTAACCCACCTCAACTAATAACTATTATAAATACTTTAACAATTGGTAACTCTGAAACGATTTATTGGAAATTTATGCAAATTGGCAACAATAGACTTCAATACCTTAACTATCGACTATGTAAAATTTAACAAAATTGATACGCTCAATTTAATATAAGCTCAACTTAATTGATCTGACCCACCTCAATTAATAACTTTTATAAATACTTTAACAATTAATAATTTTGAAAGAATTTCTTGGAACCCTACCTCACCTCAACTAATAAACTTTAAATATAATTTAACAATTGGTAACTCTGAAACGATTCATTGGAAATCAATGCAATTTGGATATTATTATCTACAATATTTGTACTAGTCTCATTAGTTAGATTATACGCTCATTTTATTTAGGGGCATTTTCAAATAATATAAATTAAATTTATGTTCAACTAAACTTTTAAAATTTATTTTGTATTACTATTTTCAATTCTATAAACCGGATAACAAAATTGTTTAATTATTTAGTATCCATTTACTCAACTGAATAAAAATCCTTGAAATTGTTAATAATTCATTTTACGTGAAAAAGCTTTGATTTGTTCTAAATTTTTAATCATCTATTAGCAAGTTTAATATAATCCTACTAATTAATTTAACATAAAGATTTAAGGATTGATTATATGTAGAACATGCCTGTCAATGTTTGTTCTGTGGTAAAGTTTGCTCACCATAGTTATATCTTAAAGCTGCACTTAATTAAACTTTCAATTCCAGACGAAGAAGACCAGTAAATAAGTTAGCACCAGTTAAACGTTTGCTTTCCAAGAAGCACTTGAATGGTTTTACTAAAACTATATAATTAATTCAAATTAATTACCAGACTTGAATATAAAATACATCAATGAAATAAGTTTTTTGTAATAAATTAAATTAAATCCTTTAATTAAGTTATATTATAATATATAAATTCACGCAGGCATATCACGCGTTCCACAGAATAATTACAAGGGTGGATGTGGCTTAACAAAATTTCACCATATATTGGGTCATTTGGAGTTTCAGCACATCTTCATAATTTATACCTAAATTACCCTTGGAAGCTTGGTATGCGTATCTTTAGTTGTAAGGAAAAATTCTAACCGTTTATCACCAGAATGGCCTCATTGGATGCTCCTTAACACATTAATACGATTCCTTTCCGTTTAGTAGAAGTTATTAAAACCCCAATGAATACTAAAGCGATAACACAATTTATGCAAACTTTACATTTCTTTTTTTTTAACATTTTTATAGTTTACGCGTATTGAACATTATAATGAAATTAGATACCCGGAACATGATATTTATAACCTAAACGGGGCAACTATGTAAACAGATTAATTTAGGTGAAAATTAACGATGAGAAATGATTCAATCATATGCTGGAGATGATATTCGTTGGCCCCGAGCCGACGATAAAACCGCTTTGTGTGCGGTTGCTCAAATTCTGACACGTTGATCCGAATATCCATTTTCCTCAACTCAAGGTTATGCGTAAGATCCAATTAGGCGTCGGGTTGTAATTAACGCACTGTCAGTTACACATATTATACATAAAGTCAGTCTGACCCTTACGCATAATCAAATCTATTCTGAATATCCGCAAATTTACTATGAATATAATTACTTTAATGGTGAATGCGCCGGGTATTAAAATAAATATAATCAATTATTAAATAATAGAATAGCAATTATAAGCCCCTTCCATAAGAACAGCTTTAGTAGACATAAGTTACGACCAAAAGGTCAGTGGTTTTACTCGGCTAGACCGGGTCACTATTTCTTGTCTGTTAGGGCGGGTGCAACTAAGACGATGGCTTTAACGTGATAAATTATAATCGCCTGTAAACCAAAATATGTTAACTATATTTTATAGCCAGACAAACAAATCAATACTAAGATTAAATTATTGTAAAAAATATTTAACATTTATTCCTAACAAAAGGGTTAACAGAAAACTCTCAACTCAACTTACCATTATGGTCGTTATAATGAAGTGTCCTCTTACGCACGGAAACGCGTTTGCTACACTTGGAATGTTATAATGACCACACTCGTGGGTGCCGTTGTCTGCTAAACGGAAGTAATAACGACGTTATTTGCATTGTTATTGTTAGCTGGCAAGGATAGCGATGTCTACAAAGGCACGACACTTGTTCAAAGGGTTGCTTTTTTATATATTTCTGTTCATGAAAGCTCATTAGTACTAAGTGTCTAACCAACTATATATTAAACATAATATAATAAACAGTTTAAATATATATATATATAAACCTTTAAATATGTGTGAGATGATAATAATACATTTTCTAAGAAGTTTTTAAGTAGTTTGACAATGATTTTTATAAAACATAAGCGATTTTTGATCAATTTTATGTAAAAAAAAGTTTTATCAAATATTTTTAAAATTATTTTTATGTAATAAATAAGTTTCCTGTGCAACTTTGTTAAATTTTATGCTGTAAATAAGTTTATTAATCAAGCATTATGCCTTAAATAAGTGCAATTTTGTGCATTAGATATAATTTACAAGCAATGATTTTCTAAAACTTTATGCAAAAGTAGATTTGGTTTAGTTAATAATTAATTTATCAAACAAAATAGCAATTTTTGAATAATAATTAAGTTTTTTGAGTAATTTTTGATACAAATTTTGTATAATAATTTAGTTTTTAAACAATTTAATGCAGATAATTGTTTTTTACGGCATTTTTATTCTTTAGACTAGTTTTAAGCAAGATTTTTTATCAAATTTACAAAATAAATAAATTTACTAAACAATTTTTGATTAATTTTTGCTTTAAAAAAGCTTAAGATATAATTTATTAGTGAGAAATTTTTAAAATTGATGCCAAAATGGCTTTTTTGAATCATAAACAAATATAACAAACTTTATGTAATAAAATAGAAATAGGCAAGCTTTTGCGTTAAATATTATTTATAGGCAAAGATTTTCTAAATTTTTAATTAAATATCAATAAATTGGCATACAAAAATTGGGTTTTATGAGCAATTTTTGCAACAAATTTTGTAAAAAAAACTAGTTTTTAATTAATCTCAAGCTGTAAATCAGTTTATTATGCAATTTTTATGATTTAGATAAGTCTTATGAAATTAATTACAAAATATATTGATTAACTGTGCACTTTTTAATCTATTTTATGAAACAAGCACAAGGTTTTGTGCTTTATATATAAAATTCTTTACATTTTATACAAAAATCTATTATTGATGAATATTATTTAAAGAAATAAGTTACATCAGCGATTTTTGAGTGATAAATTTGTTTTATATGCAATTTTTGATAAAAATTTTGAGTACTACAAGAGTTATTGTTAAATTTCATGCCTTAGAAACGCTGAAAATGTTCAAAAATATTAAAAGATTTTTTTCAGAATTTTATTTTAACTTTTTATCTTATGTTATTGTATAAAAAATGTTTTAAAATTGCATTTATTGCTTAAAATGTTATATTCAAGAATATTTTTAGAAATTTTTTTTACCGTTTAATCGTTAAAAAAAGTTTTTGTCATAAAATTATTAAAAAAAATGTTTTAAAAACGCATTTATTTAGAAGATTAGTTGAAAAAATGCTCAGAATAATTAGTTGTAGGATAACAATAAAATAATTTTTTTATTGAATAATATAAAATAACTGCTTAGAATTTACAGTTATTGGATGAAATATTTATTATTATTACAAAAAACTTAAAAAAACAAATTTGCTCTGAACACGTCAATAAAATTGCTCAACATGTTTATTATAACTCGTGCCAATAGGCTTTAGCAGCCCTCACTCGCTTCGCTCGTTCGTGCTGCTAAAAGCGGCGGGCTACTAAAGCCTATTTTTGGCCCTTGATACACTATACAGATTGTTTCAAAACATGTGTCGAAAAATAAATGGTGGGATTAATTGGCTAATTATAAGAAAAAAGTTCCCATTAACATGGTTCCACAAACGACCCGGAAATGGGAGATCTCCGCAAATTGAATGTTTTTTAAGAAATCAAAGACGATCTATTAACTAGCACTAGAAGAATAACTTTAAACTTAAACCTTAGTCACGTTACAGTGTAGAGGATAAAAAAAGCCAGATGTTATATCCTTATCACATACAGCGAGTACAAGTCCAATTACCTAATTTTGTTGCAAAGATTGGCTATGCGTCAATGGTTTCAAGAAAGAATTGCGCAAAACCCTTGATTCTTAGAACAAGTTTTATTTACGGACAAAGCAAATTTTTCCTGCAATGCGATTATGAACTTCCATAATAATCATGTATGGGCCGACGAAAATCCACATGCCATAATAGAAGGCCATCATCAGCAAACATTTTTTGTTAATGTTTGGGCAGGTGTTGTAGGAGACCATTAAATAGGTCCATATTTTTTACCGTTAAGGCTTAATGGTCAATCATATCGTAATTTTCTTGAAAAAGAGCTGCCAAGATTTTTAGAGGACGTTCCGGTTCAATTAAGAAACAAAATGTGGTTCATGCACGATGATGCTCCTGCACACATTATTTTAGTTGCGCGTTAATTTAAATGAATAGTATAGAACCCGTTGGATAGGTCTAAATGTTTTAGATTTTTTTTGTGGGATCACTTAAAAAGTTTAGTTTACACTACATCAGTTAATACTGATGAAGAACTAATATATCGCATTATTGCATCTGGCAATACAATACGAAACACTCCAGGCATTTTTGAACGGGAACGTCAGTCACTAAGACGTAGGTTGGAAGTCGTTACCGTAGGAGGAGGAAATTTTCAACAAATTTTCTGATTTTTTTTTGTTTTTTATGTTATTGCTTAGTTTTGTAAAACAAAGGTTTTGTGATCATGTTGCTACTTTTTTTTCCGTTCCTGAGATATTGTCAAAAAATAAAAATAAAACATTTTTTTTACACCATGTATCTCGAAAACGGTACGTTTGCGGAACTATGTTAATAGGAACTATTTTTCTTATAATTAGCCATGAAATCTCACTTATTATTTTCCGACACATGTTTTGAAACAACCTGTATACTATAAAGACCCAAAGGCCAAAAAACGAGTTTTGGCCCGCATTTTAGATTCATTCGGTAAAAGTAGGCAAAACACTATTTTTCAAAGCCTGTTCAAGTTACATCGGAGGTGCCAAAAAGATCTCACTGTGGACCCATTCTATCCTTGTAGTTTATTAATGATTTATGTGACACTTTAACCAACTGTAGATGTTTATTGTATGCGGACGACTTAAAGATATACTGTCCCATTAACTTCTTAGATGATTGTTTGTCGCTTCAAAATAATTTAAACAAAATAAATGCGTGGTGTATTAATAATAACCTATTTTTAAATCTCTGTAAGTGTAATTTTATATCTTTTTGTAGAGTGCAGGATTCAATCAAACTTGTTTATACTATTGATAATACTTTGTTAAAATTGTTTGACTCAAAACTAATACTGTGAAGTGATGTGCTCAATGGCTAAAAAAATGCTTGGGTTTATTACAAGAATGAGCAAAGATATCAAATGCCTATATGGTCATATATTGCTCGTGATGAATATTGAAATATGGGTGTGAATATGGTCATCTTATTAACTGAATTTTACAATAAAAATTGAGAAATTTTAAAATAAATTCTTAGGATCATATTCTTATTCATTGCATTCTCAAGGGAATTTATCCAAAAAGGTCTTAACCAGTTTAAAAGAAAGAATAATTACAATAAAGCTAAACTTTATGCTTAAGTTAATTAATGGCCAATTGTCTAAAGCTGTTGAGTAAACTTAACTTTAATTTTTGCAAATCTAGATTTAGTAGACATTTACATCTTTTCGTAGTCCCGTATCATAAAACTATAAATATTACAGTCCTCTTGCTCGGATGATGAGTCAATGTAACATTTTACAGAACATTTCTAATTTTGATTTATTTGTTTTAATTTAAACAAAATTGTATATTTATAAATCTAAAATTGTGTTTTGATCTGTAATCTTTTTTTGTTACTTTCTATCATTTGTAACTTTGTTCTTTCATTTATTTTGTTGTATTGTGTTTTCAAATATTTGTAATACAATGTATATGTTTGTATTATATATTTATTTATAGTATAATTATGTAAAGGAAGCATGCCGTAATTAAATGTATTATTATTATTATTATTATTATTATTATTAGCAATTTTTTTAAACTATTTTTTATGATTTTATGAAATAAAACCTCTTTCTGACCAATTTTTCAAGTGGCAAAATAAAATATTGAGAAAATGTTTTAAATATTTTGCTTCTTATGAATAAAAATTTTGAGAGTTTTTCTTTGTTTTCAATTTTTTAATGATTTTTTTAAATAAAATCTTTTTCTGATCAGTTTATGCTGATTTTTTTTTCACATTATTGATTGTTTGTAACTTTTCAGGATTGCAATTTTAGGAAGAAATTGTAAGTAACTTGTTTATTCAAAATTGTTTATAAATAATTTTTTACAGCCAAAATTTTTTTTTCTTAAATTTTGAAAATTTCCTATAACTTTAAAAAACATTTTTTTTTTAAAGATGACATTTTTTTCAAGTATAGATAAAAACGTGCTTTATAGGTGCAAAAGAAATTTTCAGGAAGTGCCGTGTACTATATAGCAAAAAAGATTTAAATTCAAATTATTTCTGTGGATACATTGTAAGATATCTCAGAGCGTAGTGCACGGCACTTCCTGAAATTTATAGGGTGTCTTTCCACATATAAAAGCACGTTTTTATCTATATTTAAGAAAAATGAAATTAATGTCATTTTTTTAAGATTTTTTTTTTTTTTTAAAGGACATTTTTTTAATTCTGTGCGTTAAAGGCAATTTTATAACAATTATCTAAAGGGTTTGGTAAATAGTAGTTTTTTTTTACACATTTCTACGGTAAAATATTAATTTAAAAAAAGTTTTGAACATTTTATCTTATAATTCAAGTTTTACTGTTTTACTCGATAAATATGTTTTTTGAGAGAAAAAATTATAATTTTAATAGAAAAAAGAAATTTTTTTAAAATGTTTTTGGAGCAATTTAAAGATTTCTTAAGTGTTTTTTTTAACTAATTTTATGCCGTAAAGTATGACTATGCGTAAAGAAGTTGATGTTCTAAGCAATTTTTTACTATTTCACTCAACAAAAGTTTTTCTAAAGTTTTTTTCTTAGTTGAAGTATTTTTTTGACCAATATTTTGAAATTTAGTCATATACTTCATTCAATAATTTTTTTTATCTTTGTTAATAGTTTGTAGAGTAATTTTTTAGATTTTATCAGATAAAAGCTTTTCTAGCAGATTTTATGCGGTTCTGACTAACTTTATGCTGCAGAAAAATTCTTGATTTTTTTTAATATTGTATTCACGTTATTAAATATTTTGAACAACAATTAAAAAAAAAAAATTTGTAGATTAATTTTTGTATTATTCATATTATTTAGGTTGATGATTTTATTTATATATTTATTTTATTTATATACCATACATGTTTCGATAAATTATTATCATTTTCAATGTATTTTATAATTTTTGTATGGCTATTTTTTTTCATTAAAATAATGTTTTTAATTTTTGAATATTATGACTAAACCGTTTAAACATTTTTTTTTAATTTTTTTACTCGATAAATGCGTCACTGCAAATTTATTATGATTTTATTAAAAAAAGCATTTTCTGAAAGTTTTACCAATTTTTATGAGTATTCTGAGCGATTTTTTTAAATATTTTATTTGATAAATATGATAATAAAAAAAAAATTTTAAACGTTAATCCAAATGCATCAATAAACTATAAACCCATCCCAAATATGTAAATAACTGGAAGTTCACTTTAATGCTAAACTTAGTTTTAAGTTTTACACTAGTTTCAATAAATCTAAAATTAAATCCCGGGCAAAGTACTTTTAGTCATTTACCTACAAAAAGACACTTATACGTAAGTGAAAAAGCTATTCTTTGAGCTATTCTGATTTATGTTAGTTACAAATGGAATTCTACTTTAGACAAACATGGAGAACATCTTGCAGGAGTTCTGGACATTTCCAAAGCGTTTGATATAATATGGTAACTTAATCTTATCAACAAGCTCCATTGTATAGGTCTAGATCATAAATCTGTAAATCTTATCAATAGTTTTCTTGACAATGAAAAAATTATAGTAAGAACTGATGGTTTTGCTTTTTTGCCAACTATATTTTTAATTTACATTAATGAACTTTTCAAGTAACTAAAAGTCCTATTCATAGTTTTGCAAATAATAGCACCCTTTATACATACTTTCCAAAGACCATATCGACAAATATGGCAGAGCGTCTTGAATCTTCTAGGTTAAAATCTATAGCATCTATAAACAAAAATATCTGAATAGGGCATTTCTAACATGGTAAATTTTAACTCTAAAAAAACTCAACTTCTAATTGGAATTTGTTAGATAATATTTGCCAAAATAAATCATAATATTTTTTAATATTTTGTGATTTTAAAAATATTTTTTAATTTGCAAATTGAATAATTTTTATAAGTTTACTAAAATTGGCAAAATAGGCTTATTTTTTAAGTTAGCTATTTAACTAATATGTCATATTTTAATCAATTATATTTATAAATTGTTTTGATATTTTGTGGATTTAAAAAAATATTTATAATTTGCAAATTAATTTTTTTTTATAATTTTCCAAAAACCGACATTGTTGGATTAGTTCTTAAACTAAACTTTTTAAATTTTTAAATTATTTAAAATTACTATTGTAAAAATTTTAAGATAATTCCTGAAATTTTGAAAATATTTAGAAATTTAAATAGTTTAATAATCTCATTTTTCAAAATTTCTAATTAACCAGAACATCATATAAGTAAAATATTACATATTTGTAAAAATTTTGACGTTTAGTGAAATTCTTAAAATAAATTGAAATTTGTAAATAGAATCATTTATTAAAATTTAATAAAATGACATCGTTGGCTTAGTTTTTAACCAAAGTTTTTCATTTTTTTGATTTTTTTAAATGTTATATTGCTAAAATTATAAGTTTGTGAAAATTTGGATGTAAATCTTTTAATATTTGTAAAATCTTTGTTTTGTGAATTTTTAAAAAATATTTTGAATTTACAAATTTATTAATTATTTAAAATTTTAGTTTTTAATCTAAATTGGTCAAACTTGTTAACTAACTAAAACGTCATAGTGGCAAAATATTACATTTGAAAATTTGCAAATAATATAATATCTTAAAATTTACTAAAATTGACATAGTTGGCATAGTTTTGAATTGAGTTTTTTGAACTTTTAACTAAAATGTCATGTTGGTAAAAAATTATGTATATAATTTTTTTTTTATAGAAATTGATAGCTTATTTTCTGTATAACTATGATTTTATTTGACTTTTCTTACTATTATATTTATTTAAAAAAATTTACAGCAAATTTTTTATATAAAAGTTTTCTCTCATCTATTGCATGAGATGAGATTCTACCCAATTTGGTAGTACATTCTGAGCAGTTTTGTTGACTATTTTTCTAAATAAATGCGTTTTTAGAGCAAACTTTTTATAATTTTTTTTTTAATGTTTTTTGTAAAATAATATTTTGAATATAGTTTATCACATAAGTTAACATTTTGAGCGTTTTTTTTGTCTTAATAATTTTTTTAGGTAAAAGTTTTTTCTGAAAATTACGCGGTAAAATATAATTTTCAAAAATTTCTTGATTTTTTTGATAAATGCGTTTTTATTTTGAGCGACTTTTTATCGATTTTACTCAATAAATGTGTTTTCTGAGCACACTTTTTTTGGTTTTTAATAATAATAATACTTTATTCACGGTATATGCAAAATCATTTACATAAACATCATTATGTACATAAATAACGATGAATTATTAGAATTACAAAAAAATATATAAAAGAATATTGAATAATAAAAGCATGGAAAAAAGTATACATAAATAAAAACAAAATATAAAATTATTCATCAACACATTTTAATTGAAACTTAAAACTACATTTTGAAACACAAAATAAGTCAATATTATTAGAGAAACTATTTGCAATTCTACACATTTTACAAAAATTACTAGTAGTTCTTGGCATTCAATGTCAAACATCATTAGTCCACGTAAAAATGATAAATCGGCTCTTTTGCGCCGAATTTTCAGCGGCGGAAGATTATATTGCAATGCAATGAGGTTAAAATCGTAATTTTCGGATAAAATGCCTAATTTGTACGATAATAAACGAAAAAATTTGTTTTGAATACGTTCTATATTGCACATATGAACGCTGTAGAATGGACACCAAACTGACGGAGCGTACTCTAAATGAGAACGTACTAAAGCGCAATAAAGTAATTTGAGTGAGCTAGGAGATAGGTCAGTAGACATTCATAAACAAATCCTAACATTTTTATAGCACGGTTGCACATATAGTTTATATGGTCAACAAAAGTTAGTTTTGAATTAAAAATTACACCCAAATCTTTTATTTGTGTAACATGTTCCAAAACATTATTATCGATAGTATAGTCATACGATACTTTACTTAAAGTTCTGTTGAAGCTTATCGAAAAACATTTATTTGCGTTAAACAACAAGTTATTAATAAGACACCATGAATGAACAGAATCTAAATCATTTTGCAAACTAATGCAGTCCTCGATAGATGATATTCATTTATAAATTTTAAGATTGTCAGCAAATAAAAGATAAGACGAAGAATTAATAGAATAAACAAGATCATTAATAAAGAGTAAAAACAGAATTGGTCCACAATAAGATCCTTGAGGAACCCCAGAAGGAACAACAATTGGTTGTGATAAAAAGTTATTAATTTTCACACACTGTGTACGATTTTCCAAAAAGCTCGACAACCACGCAACAACAGATTCATGAAAGCCCAAAGCCCGAAGCTTTGCAATCAAAATACTATGATTAACGCGATCAAAAGCCTTAGAAAAATCTGTGTAAATAGAATCTACTTGAACTCTTGATTGAAAGGCATTCAAAAGATCATTTTCGTAACAAAGAAGATTTGTAAGAGTAGAACGACCCTTGCGAAACCCATGTTGCTGTTCCACTAAAATGCTTTTGCACATCCATTGTATTTGACCAGTTACAATTTGATCAAACACTCTTGTGATGAAATTTTTTTTAACGTTGGCAGAGAAGGAAATATTCAATTTATTAATTAGGGTGGGTGAAGAATTCCAGATCTTAATAACGTGTCAATAGATTGATGAAAAATGGTCCACCCATCCGCCCAAGTGTTTGTTATCAAAAAGTTGGATAACATCATCTCCTGCTTAAATAACAACTTTTAGAATGTTTAATATTATAGAATAAAATGATGAAAAAACTTCTATCTACCAAACTGCCAAATTGCCTTTAACGCTAAAAAAATTTAAGAAATTTCTTTTATCTAATTCTAAAGAAATTAGTTCTGCAGATACATTTATTTAGTAAAATAATCAAAGAAATTGCTCAGAATGTTCAGTTATAAAATAAAATATTTAAAATTGTTCCTAAAATATTGTTTTTTTATAAAAAAATTGTCATACAAAGGTTTCATCTAAAAATTACAAGAAAATTGCTCTAAAAACGATTTAAACAGAAAACATTCTAAAAATGTGCTCAAAATATTAAAATATTAGAGTTTATATTTTTTTACAGCATAAAATTGGTCAAAGCTAATTGAAAATTGTTTTACTAAAAAGTTTATTTATATATATCTATAGTTTTGTATTTTTTTAATTTAGAAAATTACCAGAAAAATTGTAGGGTCTGATTTAAGATATAGCGGTCCCTTGAGAGACGCTATATACGTTTTACTGTATATTCTATAACTAAACATATATTTAAAAATATATTTTCAAAATATTACTTTAGTAGATGACATATTATGTTCAGTTCCTAACAACCAAGTTCAAAATTTTTTAAGTGTTTTCAACAATTTTAGTGAACAAATTCAATTTACAGTTGAAATTGAAATAGATAATAGTATTCCATTTTTAGATACAAAAGTTATTAGGACAAAAGACAATTTTATTATTCTTGACTGGTATCAAAAACCAACAAATTCAAAACTATTTATCAATTTTTATTCAAATCATCCGTTATATCAAAAAAGGAATTTTATTTTAGGTTTAAAAAATAGAATTATTAAAATTTGTCATCCAAAATTTCACAATCAAAATTTAACAAAACTTTACAATATTTTAATTAATAATGGTTACCCAGCAAATTTTTTACAAAAATTACTTTATTATAATAATAACATTATTTATGACAATAATAATAATAGTAACAAAAACATCATTTACAAACCTTTACCATATATTAAAGAATTTACTCCCAAAATTTTAAAAGTTTTAAAAAATGAAAGGAATATTAAATTGCCTTTTATAATCCGTTAACTACTAATAATCTTTTTAGTAAATTAAAAGATAAAACATCTAAATTATTAAATAGTAATATTATATACAAAATTCCATGTTCAGATTGTAATCAAAATTATATTAGTCAAACAAGCCAATTTCTAAAAAAACGTTTAGATCAACATAAACGTGATTGTCTAAATTCTAAAGATAATAGTGCACTTTCAAAACATTCACTTAACAAAAATCACCAAATTAATTTTGATAATGTCCAAATTTTAGATAATGAATCTAAAGTCAAAAACAGATTATTTTTGGAAATGTTTTACATTAATAGAGATAAATTTAATATGAATTTTAGGACAGATATAAACAATCTAAATTCTATATACACTTTGTTATTGAATAAATAATTTTTATTATAAATTTTATATTAAATTGTGTAATATGTTCATTAAAATTTAAAAAAATCTAGATATATCATGTACTTCAATTTTTGATAAATATAAAATCAATCAAAATAAGACGTTTACATAATTATACATTTATAAAAGTTAAATATTTTATTTGAATTGTATATAAGTATTAATCTTTTTATATTATTTTATATTAATTTCATTTTTTTTTTAGTTTTATTTTTAAAGACCACTGAAGAAGATTTTAAACAAAATCGAAATATATGGTATTTGTTATATTTTGTATTTTATTTTTGAAAAACTTGACAGATAATCCAGTTATAAAATAAAATTACTATAACAGTCAAAGAAAAAGTAATTAAAAATTCAATTTATTGTTCAAACTATAAAAAATTCAATTTTTAACCATTAATTTTTGACAAATTTATTATCTTGAAATAACCTTGTAACACTAAACATGAAATTTGATTAAATTAGCAAAAAAAGTTTCTATAATTTCAATTTGTTTGACAGTATTTTGACTAAATTTAAAATTTGATTTAAATTGTTCAATTGGTTTTGGTTTTACGACAAATTTTGCAAGATTTTTTTCCGTTTTTTACTGTTCAAGAAAACTATTTTATTGGGATATTATTTTTATTTTTTAAATTTTAATGTATTTAATAGTATTTTACTGTACTAAATATGCAATTTAAGGTTAATTGTTTACTTAATTTTTGGTTTTACAACGTAATATTTTTACCGTTTTCTTCATTTTAAAAAATATATAAATTATTTTATTAAAGGAAAGTTGCAACTTTTAATGTTTTGTTATGTTTGGCAACATTTTGTGTTATAAATTTGGAAGTTTTATCAACATTTATTAATTAGTGTTTGATTTATGTTAGATTAAGTAATAATTTTACCGTTTTTTCACATTTAAAGGCAATAATGTTTCAATTTTTAATATTTTATTGTATTTAACAACAAATTATGTTATAGACTAGCAAGTTTGATCAAATTTAATTAATTGGTTTTTGATTTAAGATGAATTAATTTTTAATTTTACCGTTTTTTACGTTTTAAAGCATACAAAGCCTATTTTATTAGAAGAAAGTTAGAATTTTTATAATTTTATTGTGTTTGCCAACATATTGCGTAGAAATTCAGCCAATTTTTAACAAAATTGATTAATTGGTTTTTGATTTATGATCAATAAGTAGTAATTCTTTTGTTTTAAAGCATGCACGAGCTATTTTATTGTAAAAAAATTGAAACTTTTAATGTTTTATTGTTTTTGATAACTTATTATGTTTTAATCAAGCAAGTTTTATTAAAATTAATCAATTGGTTTATTTAATTAGTAGTAGTAGTAGAATTTATTGATAAACATGACGTTGTACAATATAAATTTTAAAACTAACTTAAACTAATTATTTACAATATAAAGAAATACAATAAAATAGAATACAATAAAATACAGCGCATTGCAAAACAATACAATACAATACAACATACATCATACATAAAAATATAAAATATAAAGCTAATATAAAAATTATTAAGGATTTAAAAATTCATCTAAACTATAAAATAATTTATTTTGTAAATAATGTTTGGCACTTGTTCTAAATTTACGGTAAGTTATTTCAGACTTTATATTTACAGGTAAAGCATTAAACATTTTTTTTCCGTTGTAAATAAGGGAATTCTTGCAAAGAGTAGTGTGAGAGATGGGAAGTTGAAAATTAAGGTCATTTGATCTAGTCACGAGAACACCTGAAGAACTACATTTAAAGTTTTTCTTTAAGAGGCAAACAGTTTCTAAGATAATTAAAGAAGGCAACGTTAAAATTTTATGCTCTTTAAAAAGTGGTCTACAAGATATTAAATTACTTTTTATAGAACACAAGATTCTTAATGATCTTTTTTGTAAAATAAAAATTTGATTAATCTGTTCTTTTGACGAGCAACCCCAGAATGCAGCACCATATCGTAAGTACGCTTCTATAAGAGAAAAATACACTTGTTTAGCCACATCGTAACCTAATTGTTTAATGGTTCTTTTAAAAGCATAACAACCAGCTGATAATTTTGCAGTTACATAGTCTATCTGATCGCACCACCTTAGCTTATAATCTAATTTTAAACCAAGAAAGACAACCTGATTGAATTGAGGAATTTCATTATCTCCTATATTTAAAGGAGGCAAATCACTACTAAAAAATGAAATAAACTGTGATTTTTTGGCGTTGAAGCTTAGCAAGTTAGCTGTACACCAATTACTTACAGATAATAAATCTTGTTCAATAGTAGTCGTTAAGCCAGCAATATTTTTACTAGACCATCAAATGTTAGTATCATCCGCAAAAACAGTAAATTTTCCAGATATTTTAATGTTTAATAAGTCGTTGATATACAGAAGAAACAAGATAGGAGCTAAAATAATTCCTTGTGGAACGCCCCTAGAAATGTTTAAATTGCTGGATGAAGAAGATTTTAATTTGACAAACTGACTTCTATTTGAAAGGTAGTCTCTAAACCATAAAAGACAAGAGCCTCTACAACCATAATGTTCAAGTTTATGTAACAGTATTTTGTGATCCACGCAATCAAATGCTTTTGCCAAATCACAAAACACTGCCACAGCAACATTGCCATTGTTATGTTCCTCATAAACGTGATTAAGAAAGTTAAGTATTGCATCAGAGGTATTTTTATTTTTAATAAATCCAAATTGATTACCAGAAATAACGCATTGTTTTTCTAAAAATGACGATAATCTGACTTTAATTATTTTTTCAATTATTTTACTAAAACAAGAAGTTAATGCAATTGGTCTGTAATGGCTACAAACATCTTTGTCACCTTTTTTATATAGTGGAAAAAATACAAGCTGTTTTTAATTTGGATGGAAAAAAACCTTCTTCAAAAGAAGTATTTATTAGATTAGCAAATAAGCTAAGAACATTTTCTGGTAGTTCTTTTATCAAAAATATAGAAAAACTATCAAAATCTTTTGACTTTTTGTTTTTAAACGAGTTACAAATTGATCTGATTTCATATGAATCAGTAGGAGTTAAAAATAGCGAATCTACTATTGCCGTTGTACTTTGCTTTAATAATAAAATGGGATCCGTAGTTGGTTCCAGAGATAGAACAATTTCATCTGTGGCAGATGTAAAATATTTGTTAAATTCATCAGGAAATATAGTTGCTTCTATAATTGAATGTTTCCTATTATTTAATTCGTTAGTTCTATAAAAAATAGATTTAGCTAACTTAATTACATTTCTATAAATTCTGCGATACTTATAAAAATAAATTAGAAATGATGTTGAAGTAGTAAACTTCTTTGCTAAATTTAAAAATCGAATATTTTTAGCTGAAACTCTGATGCCAGTAGTTGTCCAAAATTTGGAAACACTTGCCTTTTGTTTGATTGTTTTTAAAGGAATAGTCTCATTAAAAATTTGCTGAATATTAACAAAAAATTGATTAAACCTCTCAGTACTTGATCTAACTTGCTTATCATCCCAATTAAAGCAGTTGCAAGCAATATAAAATTTACTAATATTACTTTTTGAAAACATACGAGTACAATAAATTTTAGAACTTTCATGAATTGGTTTAGATATAGTTAAATTACAAGAAATGGCTTCATGATCTGAAAGTCCGGCATGCATTACATTAGTTTTAATTAAGTGCTCTTCAATGTTTGAACATAAATAGTCTATTAAAGTAGCCGACGTTGCAGTAATACGAGTGAAAGAGTCAACATGTAGTTTCAAATTGTAGCTATTTAATAATTCAATCATTCGTTTAGTATTTCTGCATTTAACATAGTAATCAACATTGAAATCCCCTCCTACT
This sequence comes from Tachinus rufipes, assembly GCA_963932245.1. NCBI lineage: Eukaryota > Metazoa > Arthropoda > Insecta > Coleoptera > Staphylinidae > Tachinus > Tachinus rufipes. Next base: position 7,198,153 of record OZ010744.1, read on the forward strand.
AAAATCTTAGAATCTAAAAGAAAGCGATCAAATAAACTTATAAAACTGTTAAAGAAAATATCAAGATTACCTTTTGTAGATCTATAAATACAAACTATATATAAATTAAGAGATTTAGAAAAAACAATTACAAATTCAAAGTGTACCTCTGTTATAAAGTAGTCAAAATCATTAATTAGTACAAACAAGTTAGGTAGTTTAGACAATATTATAACTCATAATGAACCAGTTTCTTGATAACAAACCATTGGGCAACGTTTCCGTTCACCCGCCCAAATGTTTAATCAAGAAATTGGTTACTTTACGTTTTTTTTTTAATTTACTGATTTCTGTGTCGTTTGTTAGCTGCACAAACACTCCAGGTAGTAGTAATATTAAATTTCTTTTTGACCAACAATACTATTTAAAATTACCAGCCCAATATTCTTAAACTGTGTTCCCGCCCACCCACCCGAGTGTTTCTTAACAAGAAATTGGTTACATCACTTCTCTCTTCTAGCTTAATAACATCTGTTAATGAGTATTCCTTGTTTTTTAACTGCAGGAACACTCCAGGTGGTAATAATATCAAGTTTCTTTAAAACAAACACTTGGGCGGGCGGGCGGAAACATTATTTTAAACTACCGGCCCAATATTCACAAACTGTGTTTTTGCTCACCCGCCCAAATGTTTGTTATGAGGAAGTTTGTTACGTCACTTCTCCCCTTTAACTTAATGATATTTGTTAGTGAGACTCTCTTGTTTGTTAGCTGCAGGAACACGCCAGGTGGTAGTAATACAAAATTTCTTGATAACTAACACTTGGGCGGGTAGTCAGGAACACCATTTCAAACTACCTGCTTAATATTTACAAACTGTGTGTGCTCTGAGAAATAGTCAAAATACTGTTGACTATTTCTCAAAGCAATTGTATGAAGGTTTTACTAGAAAAAAGACTTATACAATTCTATTTTAAATTGTTTTTTGAGTATTATAAAAGCGGGTACACACATGCATGATTTTATTTTTACTATATTTTTTTTATTATTATACATGGTTGTATTTAGAATATCATAAAGATACCACAAAAAAAAATAAAAAATGTTTGTTGCCATTTAAAAAAATAAAGTTGGTTGTCATAGAAATTATACTAAAAATAAAAACATACATGTGTGTACCTGCCTTTATAATACTAAAAAAAGCCGTACGTTTTTTGTCTGTATAAAAGCACGTGAAAAATTTGTGAAAAATTATTCTTTGAACAATTTGAAAAAACAAGAAGTTTTATACAAGTTTTTCTTAAAAATGCAATCCAGAGAAGTTACAAACGATCAAAAAATGTAAAAAATTGATTAGTTTAAATTTTGATCCTTTTTACTTATAAATATCTCAATCAAAAATCTGAAAAAAATTACATGATCAAGATTTATGTAGAAGAACACATTTTTAGTGGTTTGAGCAAAAAAAAAATGTTTATTCCGTACACTGGACTTATACATGGCCATATATAAAAGCTTATTCCGAACAATTTTATGCAGTAAAATAATACTTTAAGAAATTTTTTAACCTATAATTGAACATTCTAGGCAGTTTTTTAATTTATTTTACTTGATAAATGATTTTTTAGAGCAAATTTTTAGAATTTATTTCGTAAAAGCTTTTTCTAACCATTTTTTTGCAATTAAATATTATTCTGAAAAAAATCATTTCATAATTAATTATTGTAAACATTTTTTTGAGTATTCTACTAAATAAATCCGTAAACACTGCTTTATCTAATAAAATCATAAAAATTTATTACCAAATAATATTCTGTAATAAATATTATATATTTAATTCTAAAATTAAACATTTTCAGCTATTTTTTTACTATTCTACTTAAAAACTCATTTGTTCTTATATTTTTGTTTAATAAAAAAAAAATCTGACCGTGATATAGTGGTAAAATACTGATTTTTTTTTAATATTTCATTTTATAACTTAAGATTTGTAGAAAATTTCTTAACAATTTTACTTAATAACTGCATTTTCAAAACAAATTTTTTGTGACCTAATAAAAAAGTAACTTATTTTAACAATTGTAACTGGTAAAACATTTTAAGAGAATTTTTAAATATTTTTATACATTTTGAGCTTTTTGTCAAAATTTTAATTGATAAATGCGTTTTTAGAACAAATTTTAAATGATTTAAGTAAGAGTAAAGTAACAACAATTTATTGACCAATTTTATAGTCTCAAATAATATATTAAAAAAAAAAAGTTATATTTTATAATTGAATTATATAAGCAGTTTAAGTTTATTGACTTATAAAATGCTATTTTCAGAGCAAAATTCTTATATGTATATTATATATTGATTTTTTTAGGTTAGGTTAGGTTAGTTAAGCTATATTATTGCTAAAATAAGTCCAGTTTTTTTTTAATATTTCCAAATTAGCAAAAATATACAAATTTTGCAAAATTATTTAGTAGCAATAACTTGCTTAACTATTCAGTTTTTTGTGCGCAATTTTAGTTATATAGATAATCTTTTTTTTCTTCAGGTGCATATCCAATTTTGGATGTTTGCAATAAGCATGACTATTTTTACTTTATTGGTTAGCTATTCTGAAGAGCTTTTTACGTTTTCAAGTAAAACGTCTTAAAATTCTGCAACCATAATATTCTTCTCCGTCCTGGACCTTGCTTGCCGTGTATTTTGCCTAAAATGATAGTTTGTAATAGGGCGTACCCGTTTTTGTTTCTTCTATGTTTGTTACTCTGTCCTTCCAAGATATCCGCAAGATGCGTCGATTAGCCACATTTCAAAAGCTTACAGTTTTTTTGTTGTTGCTTTATTGAGTGTCCAGGACTTGACTTCATATAGTAGTATTGAGAATAAGTAGCACCTCAACATGCGTATTCTGGTACCAAAATGTAGTTTGTGGTTTTTGAAGAGGTTATTCATTGTATTGAACGCGGCTCGAGCTTTCCCAATTCTATTCTTTATCTTTTGAGTATTGTCCCAGTTTTTGTTCACAATTGTGCCTAAGTATGTTTTCTGCCTCACTCTCTCTATTTGTTGATTGTGAGCGTATAGATTTACATTGGGTTTTTTTTTGCTTTTTTGTTGCTATTGATATTAAGTCCATTTTTTTTTCACTAGCCACTACAATTTTGTTTAATATTGTTTGAAGTTCAAGAAAGTCAGCGAATATTATTGTATAGTCGGCATATCTTATGTTGGTTAGCCTACCTCCTTCCAATAAAATGTTTTTTTGTGAGTCTTTTTTAAAAATTTGTTTGGAGTATACATTAAACTGAATTGGCAAAAGAATGCATTCTTGTCTTACCCTTCTTGCTATTTTAATGTCTTCTACTTGTTTATCTTAAATTTTTAGGATGCGGTCTGGTTTCAGTACAAGTTGGTAATGATTTAAAGATGTTTGGCATCAATCTCTATTTGTTTTAAAATTATTATCATTTTGTGATCAAAAGCTTTCTGGTAGTCAATTAGGCGTACGTAAATATTGCAGTTTAGGTCTCTGCTTCTTTGAAAAAGCACCTATACTAAAAAAGTGCTTCTTTTGTGTTTACAGCGTTGATGAATCCGAATTGGTTTGTTGAGACGTGTTTTTCGCATTTGTTGTAAATTTGCTAGGAATATTTTGAGAAGATGGCTCATGAGGCTGATACTTCTATATTCCTCACATCTTTTTGCTTCCACTTTCTTTGGTAATACAATGAATTTCGACTTCAATCATTTTTTTGGTATGATACCCGAGTTGTATATTCTATTAAATATGTTGGTAAGATTTTTGATGTGCTTCTCATTTAGTAGTTTTAGGTGTTCAACTTATATGTTATCAAGTCTCGTCGCTTTTATTTGTTTAATTGCTGCATCTTCTTCCTAATCCAGGATGTGCGGACCTGTTTCTTCTTTGATGATTGGTGTTGCGATTCTTTCTTTATTTTCAAAAAGTTTGTTGAGATATTCCTTCCACGTTTTCTTCTTGTCTTCTTTTAAGTTTATGACTTTTTTTCATTATTCACCAGCTTCTTAAAGTTTTTTATTCTTGTTTAATTAATCAATTCTATAATTCTTTGGTGTACATTAAAAACGTCATATATGTTTTGCAGCTCCTTTTATCTCTTGGGATGCTTCCGTTCCTAACTGTTTTGTTAATTTTCCTGTATTCTTTATTGTTGTTTTTTTACCTTTTCTTTGTCTTCTTGATATGTTGGATGATTTTATTCAAAACTGTTATTTGTTTTTCTACTCACTATTCTTTACCGATTTTCTTGTTAATTTCATTTTCACCTCTCTTTAATGCTAGGATCTTTAAGTATTCTTATGTTGTATTTGTTATTATTTTTGTTTTTGGCCTTTATTTTCGTAAAACGAACTTTAAATTTTCCAACCATTGGTACGTGATTGAAATTAATATCTGCACCGGGGAATGTTTTAACACAAGTGCAACTATTTTGAAATATTTTACTTATGAGTATGAACTTGATCTAATTTTTGATGAGATGTCATATAGGTACAGGTATGGAGCTTTTTTCTCGTTGGTTTCTCCTAACTCGTTCGGTCCGATATATTATGACTTATATTTTGTACCAAGTTTAGAGTTAAAGTCCCCAATCGTGATGGTAGTTTTCTGTTTTGATAAAGCTCATAATACTTCTGTAATGACTTAGAATTTTTCCATCTTTTTGTTTGGTTTATCTGCAGTTGGTGCGTAGACCTGGATAATAGTGATGTTTACCTGTGTGAAGTTCTTTACGCTTTTGGCCATTTGTTTGGTCATAATGACGCCGACTCCATATTTGTGCTTGTTATTGGATGTTTTAGATTAAAATACTTTCTATTGCTCCTGTGCTCTATTTTGCTTATCTTTATTATGCCGATATTCACTTGTTTTATTTCTTTTAGTGCGTTGTAGATTTTACCTTCTTGTGGAATTGTTCTAACATTCTACGTACAAATTTTCATTTTACTTTTCTTTGTCACTGATTCATTTGGAGATCCGAACTTGAAACTCCGGATTGAAATTTAGGTCTGAGCATAGTCATGTTCAATTTACTAGGACTTTTCTCTTTATGCGGTGAGTGTCCAAACTTTTTCCTCATCCTAATGCCGTTTACTGCATTGGGTCTCCTTCTGCAGTCCAACCGGTAGTCGACAGAGCCTTGTAAGTTTTTGGCAGGGTGCACTACGTGCAGGTAAGGTTGTGGGTTGAGCCAGCAATTGCTGTTACCCCTTACACTTCAGATAGATAATATTTTCAAAAATATGTAATTTTTTTTTATTATTTGTAATTTTAAAAATATTTTAAAATTTGCAAATTAAATATTGTTGGGTTAGTTTTGTAACTAAGCTTTTTTTAAAAATTATTTAGAATTTTTTTTTTCAAAAAAGTACTAATTTAAAAATATTATATCTTTTGTGAAACATTGAAAATATTTAGAAATTTGCAAATTTAAAGTTTACCAAAACTAACATATGAAGCAAATCGATAGTATTATGAAAGCAAAATTGAATCAAAAGTTAGGCTTGTTGTTGCTATTACGGCGCTTGAAGAGGCTCTTGGATGTCGGCAATGCTATCATAGGAAAAGAAGCTTGTATGTTATAAGTTTTAACATTAAAGGCCGGATTTTTATATGTTTGTTACATAACGACCGGATTTTAATGTTTTTATTTTGATTTTGATTAATTTTAATGTCATTTTGACATATCAGGACGTTCTAATTAATCAGAAAGTTTAATTTTTTATTAAATTAAACCGTCAGTTTTAGTTAATTTAAAATAAAAAATTGTTTTGCTAATTTAAAAATGTTTTCAAAATTTTACTAAATATCAAAAATGTCACAGATGCAATTTTATTCGAACAAGACAATCTAATTAATTAGAAAATTTGATAAACTTAACTCAAAAACTAAGCCAACTATGTCAATTTTAGTAATTTAAAAAAAAATTATTGAAAATTTTAAAATATTTTTAAAATTTCACTAAATATGAAAAAATTTAAGCTATCAAAACAAAACTTATGTATTCTTTTATTTATTTTATTAGATAAAAGGTTTTCTGAACAATTTTGAAAATGTTTTTGAGTATTTCATTCTAAACTGTATATTTTACAAATAATTAATCGAAAGACTGGAATTGTCATCTAGTTGCAATTTATAATACTAAAATGTCCGCATTAATCGGTGTCATTTAGCATTTATGCAATTGGCAGTCATTTTGCGGCTTTTATACAATTTTGAATTTGAAATGATAACGATTAATGCGGTAATTTTAGTATTAAAAATTGAACTAGATGGCGATACCAGTCTTTGAATAAATTTATTAATTTATTTGTATATTTTACATTGTAAGATATCTTGGAGCGTAGCACACGGCACTTCCTAAAATTTTCAGGGTATCTGTTGCACATATAAAAGCACGTTTTTATTTATACTTGAGAAAAAAAGAAAATACCCCGTCATCTTTTTTTAAGAAAAACTGTTTTTTAAAGTTCTGCAAAATTTCACAAACGATCAAAAAATGTAAAAAAACTCAAAAACCTCATTTTTTTCAAATTTTGATTGCTTATTAATGGCTCACTAAAAAAAAAAACAAAAAAAATGTAGATAATCAGGATTTATGTAAAAGAACGCATTTTTAGTGATTTAAGCAAAAATAAATTTTTATTCCGTACACTTAACTCATACATGACCATATGTATTATATATTATAATGGTTTTATTGGATTAAATTTTTTCTGGCTAATTTTATTACTGATTTATCGTTGGTAAGATCAACCAGTAGTAGTAAATATATTTATTTCATAATATTCAGAAATTTGATTTTATATATAAACATTGTAGAAATGGTTAGTTGAATATGAAAAGGGCTACTTTTTAAGATCAATCAATTTTATGAGTTCTCAAATAACTAACTAAATAAGTAAATCTAATTTAGGAAATTATAACTATGCTTGTAGAATTTTCATCAAGTATGTATGTATGTATGTATGTTATACATCATTCGTTAATCACCTGTCGGTGACACGGCGGGTGGGATACATAGGGAGAGCTGTTTTGTAAGAGCAGCAGGACATTGAACAACTAATGTCCCGGATTATGGGATCGGGAAGAGAACCCGTATGCTCACATCCCATGTTTAATTGTATGCGCAATTATGATTATGATGTCGTTAAATTAACGGGCTACGATTAATCGCCATTATTATCGTTAAATAATATACCCATGCACATAATGCAGACAATAAAGTTATAAAATAAAAAAGCAGCCATTAGCAATGAATTAAATTTTTATTATTATTTCAGAATTTTCCACTAAAAATATAATCTAGTCGGAAAGCAATTTATTCAGTGAACGTCACGTAAACTTATTTTGTAGACGCAGATGCATTTTACATGTTGTTCTATGATATAGAAACAGGATGCAATGATGTAAAGTTGACATCTTATAAAAATGTGCATGCAATTTTGTTTAGATTACAGTTTTGTTTATGAATTATCTGTAAAAAAATAAATTTGGCAAATTTTAATTTTTTTTAAATTTATTTATCAATTCAAGAAGTTACTTTGAATTTAATGCCATAGTGGGCATATTAGTTGATGAAATTTATTAAATTTTTAACCAAAATAAGCTGAAACTTCATAGATTGGATAATATTTGACAAAATTTTATTTTTTTTTAAACTTTTATTTTTTTTTTCTAATTTCTTTATCAGTTAATGGAGCTACTTTGGATTTTATGTTATAGATGGAGTCATTGTTAAGATTATTTAAAAAAAAAAATTTAAAAGAGGTTAAAGCTATATAGATTAAGTATTGACTGTTAAAAATTTAACTTTTCGATAATTTGATTATTTTTTTTTAATTTTTATATAAGTTAATGGATTTACTCTGAATATTGCGTCATAGAGGGCGTAATTGTAGAGATAATTTTAAGAAATTTGTATCAATATAGGATAAAACTTAATAGCTTATGCTTTTATTGTCAAAAAATTAATTTTCTAAAAATTTGATTTTTTTTAAATTTTTTTTATAGGTTTATGAAGTTACTTTGAATTTTGTGTCACAGAGGGCGCAATTGTAGAGATAATTTTAAGAAATTTTTTCGAATTAGGCTAAAACTATATAGATTATGTTTTGATTGTCAAAAATTTAATTTTCCGATAATTTGATTTTTTTTTTAATTTTTATATAAGTTTATGAAGTTACTTTGGATTTTGTGTCATAGAGGGAGCAATTGTAGAGATAATTTTAGGAATTTTTTATCAAAATAGGCTATTACTATATAGATTATGTTTTGATTATCAAAAAAAATTTTTTCCGATAATTTGATTTTTTTTTTAATTTTTATATAAGTTTATGAAGTTACTTTGGATTTTGTGTCATAGAGGGCGCAATTGTAGAGATAATTTTAAGAATTTTATATCGATATAGGCTAAAACTATATAGATTATGTTTTGATTGTCAAAAATTTAATTTTTCATTAATTTGATATTTTTTTTTAATTTTTTGTGAAGTTACTTTGGATTTTGTGTCATAGAGGAAGCAATTGTAGAGATAATTTTAAGAATTTCATATCGATATAGGATAAAACTATATAGATTATGTTTTGATTGTCAAAAATTTAATTTTTCATTAATTTGATTTTTTTTTTTTAGTTTTGTACAAGTTAATGAAGTTACTTTGGATATTGTGTCATAGAGGGCGCAATTGTAGAGAAAATTTAAAGAATTTTTTATCAAAATAGGCTAATACTATATAGATTATGTTTTGATTATAAAAAAAAATTTTTTTCGATAATTTGATTTTTTTTTAAATTTTTATATAAGTTTATGAAATAACTTTGGATTTTGTGTCATAGAGGGCGCAATTGTAGAGATAATTTTAAGAATTTTATATTGAAATAGGCTAAAACTATATAGATTATGTTTTGATTGTAAAAAATTAAATTATTTATTAATTTCATTTTTTTTTTAAATTTTTGAACAAGTTAATGGAGTTACTTTGGTTATTGTGTCATAGAGGGCGCAAATATAGAGATAATTTTAAGAAATTTTTATCAAAATAGGCTAAAACTATATAGATTATGTTAAGATTGTCAAATCAATTTTTTTATAAGTTAATGGAGTTACTTTGGATATTGAGTCATAGAGGGCGCATTGTAGAGATAATTTTCAGAAATTTGTAGCAAAATAGGCTAAAACTAACAAGATTATGTTTTGATTGTCAAAAATTTAATTGTTCATTAATTTGATTTTTTTTTAAATTTTTATACAAGTTAATAAAGTTACTTTGGATATTGTGTCATAGAGGGCGCAATTGTAGAGATAATTTTAAGAATTTTTTATCAAAATAGGCTAATACTATATAGATTACGTCTTGATTATCAAAAATTTATTTTTCCAATAATTTGATTTTTTTTTTAATTTTTATATAAGTTTATGAAGTTACTTTGGATTTTGTGTCATAGAGGGCGCAATTGTAGAGATACTTTTAAAATTTTTTTATTAAAATAGGCAAATACTATATAGATTATGTTTTGATTGTCAAAAAATTATTTTTTTGATAATTTGATTTTTTTTTTAATTTTTATATAAGTTTATGAAGTTACTTTGGATTTTGTGTCATAGAGGGCGCAATTGTAGAGATAATTTTAAGAAATTTTTATCAAAATAGGCTAAAACTATATAGATTATGTTAAGATTGTCAAAAATTTAATTTTCTGATAAATTGATTTTTTTTTTAATTTTTTTATAAGTTAATGGAGTTACTTTGGATATTGTGTCATAGAGGGCGCAATGTAGAGATAATTTTCAGAAATTTGTAGCAAAATAGGCTAAAACTAAATAGATTATGTTTTGATTGTCAAAAATTTAATTCTTCATCAATTTGATATTTTTTTAAATTTTTGTACAAGTTAATAAAGTTACTTTGGATATTGTGTCATAGAGGGCGCAATTGTGAAAATAATTTTAAGAATTTTTTATCAAAATAGGCTAATACTATATAGATTATGTTTTGATTGTCAAAAAATTAATTGTTTGATAATTTGATTTTTTTTTAAATTTTTATATAAGTTTATGAAGTTACTTTGGATTTTGTGTCATAGAGGGCGCAATTGTAGAGATAATTTTAAGAATTTCATATCGATATAGGCTAAAACTATATAGATTATGTTTTGATTGTCAAAAATTTAATTTTTTATTAATTTGATTTTTTTTTTTAATTTTTGTAGATGATAATGGAGTTACTTTGGTTATTGTGTCATAGAGGGCGCAAATATAGAGATAATTTAAAGAAATTTTTATCAAAATAAGCTAAAACTATATAGATTATGTTAAGATTGTCAAAAATTTAATTTTCCGATAATTTGATTTTTTTTTTTAGTTTTTATATAAGTTTATAAAGTTACTTTGGATTTTGTGTCATAGAGGGCGCAATTGTAAAGATAATTTAAAGAATTTTATATCGAAATAGGCTAAAACTATATAGATTATGTTTTAATTGTCAAAAATTAAATTTTTTATTAATTTGATTTTTTTTTAAATTTTTGTACAAGTTAATGAAGTTACTTTGGATATTGTGTCATAGAGGGCGCAATTGTAGAGATAAATTTAATAAATTTTCATCAAAATAGGTTAAAAATATATAGATTATGTTTTGATTGTCAAAAATTTATTTTTCCAAAAATTTGATTTTTTTTAAATTTTTATATAAGTTTTTGAAGTTACTTTGGATTTTGTGTCATAGAGGGCGCAATTGTAGGGATAATGTTAAGAATTTTATATTGAAATAGGCTAAAACTATATAGATTATGTTTTGATTGTCAAAAATTTAATTTTCCGATAATTTAATTTTTTTTTTCAATTTTTGTATGAGTTAATGAAGTTACTTTGGATATTGTGTAGTAGAGGGCGCAATTGTAAAGATAATTTTAAGAAATTTTCATCAAAATAGGCTGAAAATATATAGATTATGTTTTGATTGTCAAAAATTTGGTTTTTCGATAATTTGATTTTTTTTTTAATTTTTATATAAGTTTATGAAGTTACTTGGATTTTGGGTCATAGAGGGCGCAATTGTAGGGATAATTTTAAGAATTTTATATCGAAATAGGCTAAAACTATATAGATTATGTTTTAATTGTCAAAAAATAAATTTTTCATTAATTTGATTTTTTTAAAATTTTTGTACAAATTAATGAAGTTACTTTGGATATTGTGTCATAGAGGGCGCAATTGTAAAGAAAATTTTAAGAAATTTGTATCAAAATAGGCTAAAACTATATAGATTATGTTTTGATTGTCAAAAATTTAATTTTTCAATAATTTGTTTTTTTTTTTAAATTTTTGTACAAGTTAATAGAGTTACTTTGGATATTGTGTCATAGAGGGCGCAATTGTGAAGATAATTTCAAGAACTTTGTATCAAAATAGGCTAAAACTATAAAGATTATGTTTTGATTGTCAAAAATTTAATTTTTTAAATAATTTGTTTTTTTCTTTTTTAATTTTTGTACAAGTTAATAAAGTTATTTTGGATATTGTGTCATAGAGGGCGCAATTGTAAAGATAATTTTAGGAAAATTGTATCAAAATAGGCTAAAACTATATAGATTATGTTTTGATTGTCAAAAATTTAATTTTTCAGTAATTTGATTTTTTTTAAATTTTTGTACAAGTTAATGGAGTTACTTTGGATATTGTGTCATAGAAGGAGCAATTGTAAAGATAATTTTAAGAAATTTGTATAAAAATAGGCTAAAGCTATATAGATTATGTTTTGATTGTCAAAAAAATAATTTTTCAATAATTTGTTTTTTTTTTTTAAATTTTTGTACAAGTTAATAGAGTTACTTTGGATATTGTGTCATAGAGGGCGCAATTGTAAAGATAATTTTAAGAAATTTGTATCAAAATAGGCTAAAACTATATAGATTATGTTTTGAATGTCAAAAATTTAATTTTTCAATAATTTGTTTTTTTTTTTTTAATTTTTGTACAAGTTAATAGAGTTACTTTGGATATTGTGTCATAGAAGGCGCAATTGTAAAGATAATTTTAAGAAATTTGTATCAAAATAGGCTAAAACTATATAGATTATGTATTGATTGTCAAAAAATTAATTTTTCAATAATTTGTTTTTTTTTTTTTAATTTTTGTACAAGTTAATAGAGTTACTTTGGATATTGTGTCATAGAAGGCGCAATTGTAAAGATAATTTTAAGAAATTTGTATCAAAATAGGCTAAAACTATATAGATTTTGTTTTGATTGTCAAAAAATTAATTTTTCAATAATTTGTTTTTTTTTTTTTTTAAATTTTTGTACAAGTTAATAGAGTAACTTTGGGTATTGTGTCATAGAGGGCGCATTGTAGAGATAATTTTAAGAATTTTTTCTCAAAATAGGGTAAAACTATATACATTCGAATAAAGTTGTCAAAAATTTAATTTTACAATAATTTGTTTTTTTTTTTAATTTTTGTACAAGTTAAAAGAGTTATTTTGGATATTTTGTCATAGAGGGCGCAATTGTAAAGATAATTTTAAGAAATTTGTATCAAAATAGGCTAAAACTATATAGATTATGTATTGATTGTCAAAAATTTAATTTTTCAATAATTTGTTTTTTTTTTTTAATTTTTGTACAAGTTAATAGAGTTACTTTGGATATTGTGTCATAGAGGGCGCAATTGTAAAGATAATTTTAAAAAATTTGTATCAAAATAGGCTAAAACTATATAGATTATGTTTTGATTGTCAAAAATTTAATTTTTCAATAATTTGTTTTTTTTTTTTTTAAATTTTTGTACAAGTTAATAGAGTAACTTTGGGTATTGTGTCATAGAGGGCGCATTGTAGAGATAATTTTAAGATTTTTTTCTCAAAATAGGCTAAAACTATATACATTCGAATAAAATTGTCAAAAATTTAATTTTACAATAATTTGTTTTTTTTTTAAATTTTTGTACAAGTTAAAAGAGTTATTTTGGATATTTTGTCATAGAGGGCGCAATTGTAAAGATAATTTTAAGAAATTTGTATCAAAATAGGCTAAAACTATATAGATTATGTTTTGATTGTCAAAAATTTAATTTTCCAATAATTTTTTTATTTTAAATTTTGTATGAGTTAATGGAATTACTTTGGACATTGTGTTATAGAGGGCGCAATTGTTAAGATACATTTTTAAAATATTCATCAAAATTGGCTAAAACTATACACATTAGGTAATAGCTATCAAAATTACAATACAAAATTTAATCTTTTTTTCAAAATTTATTGCAACTCTAGATTAAACTTTGGATTTAATATCTTAAAGAACGCAATTTTTTTGCTTTTTATTTAAATTTACAACAAAATGAATTCAATAAACCTTTTTGTTCATTAAATATCAATTTTATTTTTATAATGTATGTAATAAATTATTACATGAGTTCTGCTTTATCTCTATTGCCTACAAAAAGAATAAAAATGATGAAAATGAAATTTGCTTGTATCAAATAAATTGTGTTGAAAGGGACGAGTGTATTGCTAGGCAATAGTTTCCCAGAAAACTTGTTTAAAGTCACGTTTCTGTATAATGCCAACATCGCCGAATTTTACACGTCCTCGTAAATATATTTAAGTTTATATACCCGGTCCCCTTTCACGTTTTCCGATACACTGTTATGAATAAATCCAATAGCTTAACGCCATATTTGTTTTTATTAGAAAATAATTGAATCGATATTTTTGCAAAATAATATTAATTAAAATATAAATTCTACATTTGAATAAAGATACAAATATTTTCAGCATGAACAACTCCCCCTCAATAACACCCCATTTAACTTTAGAAAAGGTTTAATATGAAATCAGTTTATTGAATATGATTTTTTTTTGCATTTATGAATCAAATATTGATACTGAATGTGGAAGCACAGGCGCCTATCAAATTGTACAGAAAATAAATAAATAAAAGTCTGCTTCATTGCGGGAATATACGGCTTTATTTAAGGTTCGCGTTCCGGGTTAATGCGATTTTCGTTTTATTAAATGTTCCGCATACGTTGCCGGTTTTGTTGGCTCAGTTCGCTTCATTTCACCTACATCGTACACCAAACAAATCGGTTTTTATTAGGTTACACACATGAAATCACGGAGTTTATACATGAATTATACTTACAACAAATTTAATAATTTTGTAAAATTAATGGTACTTATCAATACATAAACAAACTCAAATAGTCGGAGCACGATTCCAATCTGGCGCTTTGCCATATAGTAAAAGAATCAATCCTACCCAACATAGAAAAAGGTTGACTATGTCAGGTCTAAATAATTTGTTCCGTATTTCAATGTATACAACCAATACATAAAGTATGGTGGACTATATAATAGCGTTTCAATTCACACAGAAAACTATTCAGAGTAAACTATGAACATATTAAATCTCTTAATGTAACTCGAGTTATATTTCTAAATTCTAAATATGTTAAAATAAATATTTATTTATTTATTATTATGCTTTTTACGGCTATTTTACATCGCCACAGTAAGTCTACGACTTGTTTAAAGTGGTTTGATGGGACCAACAGCTTAATACGTGACTTCCGAACCACGCTGATGGATAAAGAGCAAGTTATCATTTCAGTCATATTTCGGGGATCGAACCCCGGACTGCTTGCATGATATGCGAAATGTAATTGTTCTATTAGTATTAGGTTTTATATAATAGCGTTTTTAATTTAGGGGTAGTTATGAGATCTTTGTTTATAGATGCTACAAATTCAAACCTAAAAATTTCAATACGTTCTGCTATATTTGTCGGTATGGTTTTTGGAAAGTATGAATCTTTTGCAAAATTATAAATAAGAATTTAAGTTATTTGAAAAACTTTTTTAATGTAAATTAAAAACAAAATTAGCAAAAGAACAGAACCTTAAGAAACACCAGCATTTTTGATTTTAGAGTCAAAGTATAAAAATTCCAACCTTAATTTTTTCTATTGAAAAAAAATATTGATAAGATTTACAGATTTATTACCAAGACCTATACAATGAAGTTTATTGATAAAATTAAGATGCCATACCCTATCAAATGCTTTGGAAATGTCTAAGAGTACAACAAGTTTTTTTCCATGTTTGTCTTAATTAAAATTGATAAATTTTTATATTGCAAATGGTAAATATGGATTTAATCATAATGCTCGACAACAAATCTTGTATTAATGGTGAAATTGCATTTTGGGCAGCTTTTGATTGTTCCATTATATTTTAATGTTCTATATGAGTTATTATAATAACTTTATTAATTATTTTCTTTGTTTCTAGGTAAGCTACAAAACATACAATTTAACAGAATTTTGAGCATTGAAACTAATGGTGAGTAAGATTACAAATTAGTATATGTATTTAGCCATGTATGAGTCTAATGTATAGAACAAAATTTTTGCTTAAACTACTGAACATGCCTTTCTATACATGAATCCTGATTTTTTGAGTTAGCCATTTCCGAGTAATAAGCAATCAAAATTTAAAAAAATTGATTTTTTTGCTTTTTTTTACATTTTTGATTGTTTGTAACTCTTAAGGATTGCATTTTTGGGAAAAAGTTGTAAGACACTTTTTCTTTAAAGCAGCTACTACGTGTAGTAAAACTACCTGCAAAACATTTAACCAGGCTCTAGGACACGAGTCACTGCAGATTAACCATTTTATCAAAAAATTTAAAAACGTAAATTTAAAAATATTAGAATAGCAAAGATAATCTACCATAATTTTAACAATATTCCCATAAACGTCAATGGCTCTACTAAGTCTTAAGAATTTTAGAGTGGCATTGAGGAAAGTTAAATATCAAACTCTAATAAGAAATCTAAATCTTTTTTTTTTATAATTTGACTTTGAGCATAAAACTCATCAGTCACAACCATGTGTTTAGTTTTATAATAGTTTTGAGAATAAAAAAGGATATTTAAACGAGGATACACTCTTCACACCAAAGGGCTCATCAAGGTGACTAACATAAACATACAATACAAGCCACGGGAAACATTGGTTAACATAAGGAAAAACAAAAGGATATAAGATTATTATTATTATTATTATTATTATTATAATTTTTTTTTAATTATTATTTTTCTTTTTAACTTAAATTTGAAGGTTAATATTTTTAAGAAAAAATATGAGGAGTTTATATACATCTCTTTTATCTAGCGCTAGTAAATGGCAGACGTTTAATGGGGGGTATACAATAAAATTTATTAATTTTTGTAAAAGCAATTGAGAAGTGTTTATATTACTAGGGCACTCAAAAAATATATGATTTAAATCACCAATATGGGTTAGCTTTAACACCAATTTTAGAAAGGTGAGCAGGAAATCGTCCATGGTTAAACAGCAATCGAATTATAGGAATGTATTCCTTTCTTGGAAGGTTATGATACCAAGGTAATCTAGGCATAGTTGTATTAAGTATTGTAAATTGGTTACTTGAGTTTCTACAAAAGGTTTTCCATTCATTTGACCAACTGTCGTTCAATGTTTTGCGAAAGATGCAACCCAGATCCGTATATGGGATTTTAAGTTCTTTGTTTAATGTTTCATTTCCTTCTTTTGCTATATTATCGGCTATTTCATTTCCAGATATTCCACAATGACTTTTGACCCAGGCAAAATTAACATTAGTGCCATTTTCAAAAAGTTTTTGTTCTAAAGTTACGATGTCAAATAGTATATAATTTTTAGATTTATTATTTGACATATTAGATAAGCACTTTAAGACCGACATTGAATCAGAAAAAAATGGCCACACTATCAAATTGCTTATTAACGCACTATTCCAAGGCTTGTTTAATTGCTATAGCTTCTGCAGAAAATATTGAATAGATTGGTAATAACTTAACGCATTTTTGATAGTTTACGTTTTTGGCAAAAAAAGCAGCTGTTGTATGTTGGATAGATTTTGACCCATCTGTATATATTTCAATTGGGTTTGGTAGTCTTGAGAAATATTCGTTCAATGTGTAACTGCTAGTGATGACTGTGGTTGGTTTAGTAGGTATATATATGTTACGTTGTCATGTTAAACATTCGTATTTTATGGTTTTCCACATATAATAATCACATTTGTATATGTCTGTATAATCTAAATTTGCATATAAGTAACGAGCAGATGCTAAAGGAGGAGATGGGCGATGACTCTAGTATTGAGATGTAAGAGTATTCATTGCTAAATCATGCTTTATCAAATAAGTTTTCATTGTGCGATCTAATTTTAGCCAGCATTTTAGAAGCTATAAACTGCGTAAATATAGCGGAGGTTCATGGCATTCGGCCAATAGTCCAGTTGTTGGAGTAGATCGCAATACACCACAGCAAATTCTTAACGCTTTGAATTGAAGTCTGTCTAAATTTTGAAGGTGAGTTTTGCTTGCAGAACCGTAAGCAAAAAAACCGTAGTCAAATATAGAACGTATGTATGATTTGTAAAACATTATACTTGTTTTAATATCAGCACCCTACTTGTATTTACAAATAGTTCTTAATATGTTTATTCCTCTTTCACATCTGCTTTGTATATGTAAAATTTCTTTGTTCCATAGTAGTTTTTTATCCAATATTATACCAAGGTATTTATAATGGTTTAGTATAGGAATAGAGTGACCAGATAAATCTATTCTTTCATTGATTGGTGTTTTATGACAAGAGAAGAAAACAACGCCGTATTTGTCAGTTGACAATTCAAAACCATTCTTAATCAACCAAGGTTGTAGTTTGGACATTATTAGTTTTAAGTAGTTAATAATACCTAAGATAGTTTTTGTAGTTACATAAATAACAAAGTCATCAGCGTATTGTAGTGTGGTGATTCTGGAACTAAATAAAGAGTGTATATCTAAGGTGTAAATATTAAAAAGGATAGGGCTTAAAACTGAGCCTTGTGGTAAACCCACAGATATTAAACGAGGTCCAATTAAATTTGGGCTGTTTTGAATATATAATTCTCTATCAAAAAATAAGTTAATTATTAATGATATTAATTTTGAGAGAAATTTAAGAATATTCATTTTGTTTGATAATATATCTAAATTTACTTGATCGTATGCACTTTTTATGTCTATAAATAAAGAACCAATTTAATCATTATTGGTCAATGTAGTCTGGATATCAGTTACTAAATGAGCAATTGAATCAGAAGCTCCTTTGCCTGCATTAAAACCATATTGCGTGCATGGTATATTATCGGTTTGATTTAACTACCACTCAATTCTCTTTTTTAATATTCGTTCCAATGTTTTAGTAATACATGACATTAACGCAATTGGCCTAAACGATGTGACGTCGTTTTTGTTCTTATTTGGCTTAAGTATAGGAATTATTTTGATTTGTTTTAGTGGTTTAGGAATAGTATTTTGTTTTAATATTGTATTAAATATAGACTGAATGGCTATTTTGCCTGTCGATGGAAGATTGTAAATCATAGGGTATGATATTTGGTCTAAGCCTGGGGCCGTATTAGTTTTATTATTAATGCTTGTATTTAGCTCTGCCATTGATATTTCTTTCAGTAGGATATGGCCGTTTATGTCATTATTATTTACATTGTTTATAGGCTTTGAATGTACAGATGGTGGTAATATAGAAAGTAAAAATAATTCGCTTAATTCCGGCGACATTTGTAAAGAAAAATTGAAAATTCTCATAATTTTACGAATAGTACTCCACACTGATTTCGAAGAAGATTGTGAATTTAGGTTATTGCAATAGTTGCCCCAGTATTCTTTGGCTTTGCTCTTAAATAGCAGTTTTGATGCAGCAATATGTTTTTTACATGTTATGTAATTTTCAAAGGTACCGTTTTGCTTGTAATCTTGGAATGCTTTATTTCTATTACTAAATGCAGTTTTACAGTCATTATCAAACCAGGGAGGATTATGTTTAAATGTAGGACAGAAAGGTTTATTTATTGGTATTGCTTTTTTAGCTGCACAGTTAATTGACGTTTAAAAATCAGGTTAGGACTATTTAAAAAAGGGTGGATAGCGTCATTAAAAGAGTTTTGAAAACATAACCAGTCGGATTGATTTGTTTTCCATTTATTATTTTAGATTCAAATTGAGTTTAATATTTTATTACTATTGGAAAGTGATCCGAGCCGAAAGTATCGTTTGCAACTTCCCAATTGATGAAAGGATGAAGTCTGGCGTTACAAAGAAATATATCTATTGCAGACTTTTGTGCTGGAGGTTTAGATAGTCTAGTTGCTTGACCATTATATAGAATTGGAATATGATCTACATTGTCCAAAGCATTAATTAAGTTTTGTCCAACAGTGTTATTTGAAGAAAATTTCCATACAAAACTGTGAGCATTAAAATCTCCACCTATTATAAAGTCACCTTGAAATTGTAAAAGAAAATTAGATAAGTCGTTCACAGTTAAGTGAACTGATAGAGGACGGTACACAGATGCAATGATTAAGTATGATGATTTTAAGTAAACTTTAACAGCAATTGTTTCAAATTTATTATTAAATGTGGCAAGCAATGAATATATTTCAGAACGAATATGATCAGCCACCAAAATTGCAACACCACTTTTGCCATCATTTCTATCATAGTGATACACGTTAAAATTTTTAATTTTTAAATTATTATTTGGTTTTATCCAAGTTTCTGATAATAAAAAATTATCTGGTTTAAATAAAGTCAAGATAATTTGAAAATTGCGTCTATTAGCATTAATAGAACCGCAATTCCATTGTATTATTAGCAAAGTTTTGCTATTGTTTAAATCTATTTTATCTATGGCATTTTTAATTATCTCTTCAATAAGTATATTCTTTTCTGACAATTCATTTTGAGACAATGTATTTTTAAGAATATTTAGTACTACCTCAGACATACCAAGAATTAATTTATTTTTATAATGTTCAAATTCTTCTCTATAAGGGTTTGGGATTATAATTTGTTCTTTACAAGAGTATGCTGGTGCAGATGTGGGACTTAAAGGGTTAGAAGGAATATTTTTTCTTTTTTGGGAATTGTTATTCAATTGGGTATTTATAGTGATATTGTTAGTGTCTCGTCTAATATGAGGTCTGTTATTATTTTCAATTGGTATTTGAATTTGTTGCTTATTAGAAGAGGGCAACTGTTGGTTGAGGGGAGGGTATTGATGTAAATTTGATAAAACCGAAAATCTGTTATATGAGGCAATTCTAGCATATGATGAGGGGTTATCAAAAGCCATTTCGGCTTCATTAAAAGATAAGTTGGATTCTGTCATAATTTTTTTAATTTCTTTTTGTTTTTTATAATATGGACAGTCTCTGGGTGTAGAATTATGATTATTAACTTTACAAAAGACACAGTAAATTTCAGAAGAACAGTTACCTTCGTGTTCATTTCCACAGTTATCGCATCTATTTGAAGAATTACATAAGATTTGTGTATGTCCATATCGCAAACATTTATGGCATTGAATTACTGGGTGAACGTAGGGTTCTACTGGAAAGCTCACACTATCAATTATTACTTTTTGAAGTAATTTTAAGCCTGCAAATGCAATGGCAACTGTTTGTCTTTTAGTATATGTTACTTCCCCTTCAGTACTTATAAGTTTTTTGTTAAAACGGCGTATACTTAAAATTTCTATACTTGATGAGATATGATCTAAAAGATATTGGTCATCAAAATAAGTATCAACAAATCTTATGATACCACGTTTTTCGGTTAGATGTTTAGGAACATATGCAATTAAATTATTACTTTTTATTATTTGATGAGAAACGAGAGCATTTGCGGCAACTGCAGAATTAATTTCAACTTTAATTCTGTTTCTACCAATGCTTGATATATCAATTAATTGTGATTTAATTTCAGGGACTGAATGTAAAATTGAACCTATCCGTAATGGATGGAGTTTTCCAATATTTTTATTTTCATGTTCAATGTAAATAACATAAGATCCGTAAATCATGTTTGTCTTTTATATTAAGATTTTTAGGGATTACGGGTTTATCAGAAATTATTTGTTGAGAAAGATTTACGTTAGACCTTGTAGAATTGTTATCCTTGTTAGAAGAATTTATATTATTATCTGCATTCACATTAGAATTTTGCGATATATCCATTTGAATATCGTTAGTAATTGTATTATCTGACTGCATAATAGGCGGGGGGGGAATTGCCCCTCGCTTTCTGTTCGCCAGTCATCCGGTATTTTGATTCATCAAGCTACCGGTAAGTTAATATAAAAACCCAATAGTTAATGGAACGGACTCACCGGATTAATTTCCAAACACAATAAATATGTTTTTATTTGCAAATAGTTTGAACTAGAGTGCCCACTCACCCGACCAAGTGTTTGTTATCAAAGAATTAAAAAAAAAAACTCTTCTCTGCAAGTGTTACAAGTTTTTTAGCCAGAGGAGGTGGAAATAGAATATTTACAGCATAAAATCTTTAAAAAATGCTTATAAAACGCGTTTACAAAATAAAATTGATCAAAAAATGCTAAAAAAATGACCAAACCTAAGAAATTCTACAAAATATTGCACAAAAAAATGTTTATTACATAAAATTGATTAAAAAACTTTCTAATGGCTTATTTGTTATACCAAACTCTTCAGAAGTTGAACAATAAAGACCTCACTTGCAAGAAATTCCACAATCAGAAATGTATCAATTACACAAAAATTTTACCTAATGCTTTTATAACATAAACTTCATTAAAAAGCGTCTAAAAACTTCATTTATTAGACTAAACACATCAGAAAGTGCACAAACAAAACTTTTATTGCAAATAAATCTATAAAATCACCTTGAAATCTAGTTATGATATGAAATCTATACAAAAATTGCTATCAAATATGCACAGAATGTATCAAAAAATGTTCTGAAGTCTATTTATTAGACAAAACATATTCAAAATCTTAGAACAAATTTATGCAAGAAAATTCACAAATATTACGCAAAAAGATTGTTTAAATCTTTATATTCATAAAAAAATCGCTCCTAAAACGCTGTTATTACATAAAATTGATCAAAAAACACTTTATTTCTTACAAACTTAATTTATATTAATTAAATGTTTTATTTGCTAACTCTTGGGCAGGCGGGCAAGAACCAAGTTTCTTCTATGGCTTACACACCCACTCACCTAAGTGTTGCTAATCAAAAGATTTATTTTTCCACCCACCGTTTGTGTGAGTTGCAAGCAATACAACTGACGATTAGCTTACAACAACCAAGTTTAAATTAAGGGCGGATAGTTTTTTCAACTGTGGCACACCTACCCAATCAAATGTTGATGATCAAAAAATTTATTATTTCACTCACCGTTTGTTTAAGTTGCTAGCAACACAACAGACGATTAGCTTACAACACGTTTTTTGATAACAACGTTTGGGAGGGCGGGCGGGTACTAAGTTTAAATTGTGAGCGGGTAGCGTCTTTTACTGTGGCCTACTCATCCACCCAAGTGTTGGTGATAAAAAAATTTCTTATTCCAACCACCGCTTGTGTAAGTTGCTAGCAATACAACAGACGATTGGCTTACAACAAGTTTTTTGATAACAATTGCTTGAGTGGGCGGCCGGGAACCAAGTTTAAATTGTGTGCGGGTAGCTTCATCTACTGTAGCCCACCCACCCACCCAAGTGTTGGTGATTAAAAGATTCTTTATTCCACTCACCGTTTGTGTAAGTTGCTAGCAATACAACAGTCGTTTAGCTTACAACAAGTTTTTTGCTGATAATCGCTTGGGTGGGCAAGCGGGAACTAAGTTTAAATTGTAGACGGGTAGCTTTTTCTACTGTGGCCCACCCACCCATAAAAGTGTTTGTGATTAATTATTCCACCTCCACCGTTTGTATAAGTTGCTAGCAATACCACAGAGGATTAGCCTGTAACAAGTTTTTTGATGAAAAATTGCACATAAAACGGTTTTACTACATAAAATTTACCAAAAAATGCATAAAGGTTTAGACGAAACTCTTCAAAAAATTTACAATTATGACTTTTATTGCAAGAACTAGACTACTTCTTATTTTGCAAGCTCCTACCCGAGCATAAAATGACGAAATAAACAACAATACAGAACATCCCTAACAGAAATAAGAAGAAAATTTATATTGCATAAAATTTGCTTAAAACTAAATTTTTTAATTTGAAACTAATCTAAAATCATTCTAGAACTGTCAAAAATTTTGCCAAACTATTACAAATTTTTAAAATGTCAACATTAAAAACATAAAAAAAAACCAACAGTAAAACATTCTATAACAGTCAAAAATTGTTCCTAGATTTCTAAAATCTATTCTGCAATCAAACTCAACTGTCAAAAAATGCTACTAAACTGCCCAAATTGTTCTAAAATTGAAATTGTTGTTCTAGAACAGTCAATAATGTTCTCAAACTTTATCAAATTATTAAAAATAATTATAAATTGATATATAAAATGTCAAAATACAAAAAATATAAAAAACTAATTTGCAATGCAATAGATTTTGCACTTTTCAATAGTTTTTTAACTGATTTTGCTATTTTTATCTTATTATGACCTAAATTTAGTGTGTTCTGACAATATATTATAGTTCATAGCCGTATTTTGCTATTTCTGACATTTTATGATTTGAGTTTTGCATTTTTTGACAGTTTAAAAACAAAATTTTGCACTTTTTGACATTGTTTTAATACTTCATAACCAAATTTTGTAGTTTTTAACATTTACAAATAAAACTTTAAATTTTTCAACCGTTCTTGGCTGGATTATGACCAATATTTGGCGCTTTTGTCAATATTTCATTTTTTATAACAGAGTTTTGCTATTTTTTACATTTTATGGTTAGAGTTTTGCACTTTTTGACAGTTTATGTCCGGATTTTAAATTTTTTTGATAATATTTTGATATTTTATATTTAGATTTTGCTATTTTTAACATTTTTATATTTATAAATGGTTTTTTTTTTTGTTTTTTTCAACAACTTAAGGCCGATTTTGATTTACTCTGACAAAATTTGAATACTTTGTAGCTAGATTTTGTTATTTAACTAAATTTTTGGTGTTTTCTGACGATATGTTTATACTTTATAAACAGATCAGGTTATTTTTGACTTCTTATGAATAGAATTTTGTACTTTTTAACCGTTTTTGGACAAATTTGAGTATTTTCAGTTTTTCCTAAATACAATTTTGGATTTTTAACAGCTTATGACTAAATATTGATGCTTTATAACAATATTTTTTTATATTTCATAGCCAGATTTTAATTTTTTGACATTTTATGGTGAGATTTTTGCACTTTTTGACAGTTTATAATTGGGATTTGAATCGGGGGTATTTCTACGTTTTTTTTACGGATTTTTTTTGCATTTCTTAACGTAAAAATTGATTCTTCATTAAGAATTTTTGGTTTCGACTCCGATATTTTTAGCATTTCTTTGTCAATTTTAAAATAATCACCAAAAACATGGTTTTTTGCGTTTCAAAAAGCAAAAGAAGCACTAAAAGGGTGAAGGGGAGGAATGCAATTGTTTCTGAGGCTAGCCAACGGACCCATCTGAATTACCGCCAAACCGGAAGTCTGTGACTCAAACGGTTTTTCTTAAGCGATCGAGGAAACTTTTGGTTTTATAGCCAATACGTTCAATAGAGATTATTATGAAAGTAATGCGCAATAAATTTATTGATTGTACTGGTACAAACGCTTCAAATTTTGCAAAAAATAATAAAATATTTTCCCCCTGCATCACTTCCGGAGACGTGGCTGCTACGCCTGGAAGGCACCCTGAAACTTTTTGACAAAAATGTCTTTTAATAACTTTGTAACATGCTTTTAGATGATATCCACGGACTCCCAATGCTTTCCATTCAACTCTCTCTAAAGTCCGGATAACAAAAAAAGTTGCATGGAGCCAAGTCGAGATTGTAAGTGAGCTGGGAGAGAATCGAAGTGTTGTTTTGGGCCAGGAAGTCATAATGCGTTTCCGGTATTTGTTACTATTGGGTGGTTGAGGTTTACAATTACTGGGCCTTGCGTGGCTTTGGTTTGTGTAGCGCACTCGGGTTCAAATTTTAAGTTAAATGTCGACTGTTGGGTTTTTGTCTCTGTTTTAGTTGACCTTGTTTGACGGTTTGAGGTTATTTTTAGACCTTGAGCAGGCAACGTCATCCTGGTGTTGCCTCATGAGTATCGTCTTTTAGGTTTCTATGTCCGCGTTGAGCGAATCATGTTAACTTCTGCTAGGTTTGGTTCAGTTCCCGAGTGCTAATCTGGGTCTTTTAGATTCGGTGTCAGAGCAAGGAAGTGGTTGAATTTGACCTTAAGCAGATTAAGGCCACTGGTGCTGCTCCATGAGTATTGTCTTATAGATTTCCAGGTCCTTGTTAAGACGGAATAATGTTGGTAAGTGGTTGTGGTTAACTTCTGCTAGGTTTGGGTTTAGTATGCGGGTACTCACTTTGATTGTCTAGGTTGGCATCTGTAGATTTAGTTGGTTTTGGATCTTGGGCAGTGTAGCTGCTGCTTCTCTATGACTATTGTCTTATAAGGTTACAAGTCCGCGTAGAGTAGTGAGGGGAACCACGTTAGTCAGTGGTGGTTTGTCCAAAGAACTACAATCTGAGCTGGAGTGAGCTCGGCATAGTTAGCAGATCAGTTTGATTTTATGTACCACGCGCTGCTCTGCCTTTTTGGTTCTGGGTCGTACTCAAGTATTCCGGATTCGTATCTCTGGTTACGATAAAGTTAAGAAAGTTTAGCTCATTTTGAATTAAATTCAAAAGTTCTAGGCAGCGTAAAATTGTGCCATGTTACAAAGTCAAAAAACACACTTTTTGCGCGGAAACACGTCTTTCCGCTCAGAACAGTCGTAGTAAGTTGGCGACTGCTGCGTTGAAAGAACAGATCTTTCACCACATTTGACGACCAGTTTTACCGGGTTGAGATAGGTAGTCGCGTCACAATAAAATCATGTGCATTACTTTCATAATAGACCCTGTATGCTCGTGTCGACAGACTAAAATGTGCAATTGTAGACCAATGTTCGTAACTTTTTTGGTTTCTGGAGTAATTTGAACCCCTGATTACGATTCCAGATAAAACGCGGTGTTTTTGCTGTATTTTCATTTCAAAAAAAGGTAAATCAAACATACTTTTATTTTAGCCAGCAGACGGGGAACTCGGTTGCTCCTGTGGCAAGCCACTAGATTCCCGCAGATGCTGCTGCGAACCGGTAGTCCGTAGGTCGAAGGGTTTTTCTTTGGTGATCGAAAGAAGTGAAATAGGCAAAGGGGGGGGGGGGGATTACTTACTAAGTTTTTTTTAGATTTTTTTAAATTATGGACAATTATAAGGAAAAAAGATTTACTATCTTATTTTATCCAAATACTATATGAGCAATTCCATTTCAAACGGACCAGAGCTTGGGGGGGGGGGGGTGCATTGAGAAACTTACTCATGTATTTTTTTTTAGTTTCTATAACTTATAAGTAGTCTTTTGATCGGTATATGAGGGTATGAAACCAATAAAAAAAAATTCTACGATTTTTTAAAGTTTTTTTGTCGTTTTTTAACTTAATCGCATTTTTTGTTTAAAAACCGCAATTTTAACTAAAAAAAAAATAAATTTAGTAATGAAATCAATCAGAAATTTTCCGTAGAATCCAAATCTGGTGCTATTTTAGGTCTATACCCTGTCAATAAGCCGCAAAAGCCATTAAACCATGTTTTTGTTCTCAGTGGGCTGGGCAAAAAGGAGCATTTTTTTAATTTTTTTTAACCGCCAAAGTTGACGTATTTTGATGTAAATTAATTGAAAAATATAAATATGTTCTGTGTATTTGGGTTTTAAGAGTCTAAATCTCTGCAAATCTGCAAAGTAGGCCTGTTCTTCAACATAAACTCTTACAAATGCACGTTTAACCGCGCTCAGAAGAACAATACACTAAATATTATTAAAAATTTGGATTCTGGAGACAATTTTACATGGAAAATAGTCAGTGTTGTACTCATCGTCTATAAAAAAGTCTATCTAGAAAGAAATGTTTACAAAATTTTCAGACAAAAAATGCGTTAAAAATTAATTATTTTTTATATTCGCAAAAAATATTATAAACACACTAGGGTGTGGTTTAAAACTTTTTTTTTAACAAATTTTGATAAGCTCCAGGAGGATTTATGTTTGAATGCCAAAAATAATAATATTTTCTAATTTTTGCGCCGATAGATCGAGTCTAAATTTGTGCCGCAAGCGTAAAAACTATCAAACAAAGAGTAAAATGACCCAAAATTGGTTCAAACAACAAAAGATGACTTTGTTAAACTTTTGAAATAAGCTTAAAAAAATATAATTCAAATAATCTTTAAAAAAAATTTTAAAAAAATGTTTAAGAAAATGTTGAAGACATTTTTGTTTTCTAGATGGGTTTTTTATCGCCAGATAAGCACGACACTGACTATTTTCTATGTAAAATTGTTTGAAAAACTCAGTTTTTTAATAATATTTGGTGTATAGTTTCTCTGAAAACTGATAAATGTGCATTTGTAAAAGTTTATGTTGAAAAAGAGGCTTATTTTTACAGTTTTTTTGTGTTTTAGACCTTCAAAACCCAAATACACAATACAAATTTATATTTTCTAATTAACTTACATCAAAACACGTCAACTTTGGCGGTTAAAAAAAATTTAAAAAATGCTCCTTTTTGCACAGCCCATTGAGATCAGAAACATGGTTTTATGGCTTTTGCGGCTTATAGACAGGGTATAAACTTAAAATGGCACCAGATTTGGATTCTACGGAAAATTTCTGATCGATTTCATGAGTAAATTTTTTTGAGTTAAAATTGCGGTTTTTAAACAAAAAATGAGATTAAGTTAAAAAACGACAAAAAAACTTTAAAAAAAATGGGTTTCATACTCTCATATACCGATCAAAAGACTACAAATAAGTTATAGAAACTAAAAAAAAATACATGAGCAAGTTTCTCAATGCAATGCAATTTAGCTGAAATTAGACTGCAATACAAGATATCAAAAAAAGTATTAAAAAATTGACAGAAAACCTAGCCAGACAAAAAAAAAGATCATACAAAAATTTGTGTTTTTGGCATCGTGATATAGGTGGTCTAGGACAGTAAAAAAAGAGAACTAACAAATAAAACTACCAAGATAATATGGAGCTACCTTTAGGAGAGAAATCTGCTGACCAAAAATGGAAAATTTAGGCTGACTAGAAAAGTACCACAGGGTTCTGCACTAGGTCCTAAACTATGGAATTTAGTTTATAATCATCATTCGCGAATATTCTCCAGTACAATACAGACGTATTTGAATGTGCTCTCGCTTCTTTAGTTTAAATTATCAAATATTTCTCAACTCTCTTTGTGTTATAAAATTTAAATATTTTTATTCTGTTTGGAAATTAATCCGGTGAGTCCGGTCCTTTAATTATTGGGTTTTTATATTAACTTACCGGTAGTTTGATGAATCAAGATACCGGATGACTGGCGAACAGAAAGCGAAGGGCAATTCCCCCCCGCCTATTATGCAGTCATATAATACAATTACTAACAATATTCAAACGGATATATCGCAAAATTCTAATGTGAATGCAGATAATAATATAAATCCTTCTAACAAGGATATCAGTTCTACAAGGTCTAACGTAAATCTTTCTCAACAAACAATTTCTGATAAACCCGTAACCCCTAAAAATCTTAATATAAAATACAAACATGATTTATTATACGGATCTTATGTTATTTACATTGACCATAAAAATAAAAATATTGGAAAACTCCATCCATTACGGATAGGTTCAATTTTACATTCAGTCCCTGAAATTAAATCACAATTAATTGATATATCAAGCATTGGTAGAAACAGAATTAAAATTGAAATTATTTCTGCAGTTGCAGCAAATGCTCTCTTTTCTCATCAAATAATAAAAAGAAATAATTTAATTGCATATGTTCCCAAACATCTAACCGAAAAACGTGGTATCATAAGATTTGATGATACTTATTTTGATGACCAATATCTTTTAGATCATATCTCATCAAGTATAGAAATTTTAAGTATATGCCGTTTTAATAAAAAACATATAAGTACTGAAGGGGAAGTAACATATACTAAAAGACAAACAGTTGCCATTACATTTGCAGGCTTGAAATTACCTCAAAAAGTAATAATTGATAGTGTGAGCTTTCCAGTAGAACCCTACGTTCACCCAGTAATTCAATGCCATAAATGTTTGCGATATACATACACAAATCTTATGTAATTCTTCAAATAGATGCGATAACTGTGGAAATGAATACGAAGGTAACTGTTCTTCTGAAATTTACTGTGTCTTTTGTAAAGTTAATAATCATAATTCTACATCCAGAGACTGTCCATATTATAAAAAACAAAAAGAAATTAAAAAAATTATGGCAGAATCCAACTTATCTTTTAAAGAAGCCGAAATGGCTTTTGATAACCCCTCATCATATGCTAGAATTGCCTCATATAACAGATATTCGGTTTTATCAGATTTACATCAATACCCTCCCCTCAATAAACATTTGCCCTCTTCTAATAAGCAACAAATTCAAATCCCAATTGAAAATAATAACAGACCTCATATTAGACGAGACACTAACAATATCACTATAAATACCCAATTGAATAACAGTTTCCGAAAAAGAAATAATATTCCTTCTAGCCCTTTAAGTCCCACATCTGCACCAGCATACTCTTGTAAAGAACAAATTATAATCCCAAACCCTTATAGATAAGAAATTAAACATTATAAAAATAAATTAATTGAGGTAGTACTAAATATTCTTAAAAATACATTGACTCAAAATGAATTGTCAAAAAAGAATATACATTGAAGAGATAATCAAAAATGCCATAGATAAAATAGATTTAAACAATGCCTATTCCACATAGCAAAACTTTGCAAATAATACAATAGAATTGCGGTTCTATTAATGCAAATAGACGCAGTTTTCAAATAATCTCGACTTTATTTAAACCAGATATTATCTTATTATCAGAAACTTGGAAAAAACCAAATAATAATTTAAAAATTAAAAATTTTAACGTGTATCACTATGATAGAAATGATGGCAAAGATGGTGTTGCAATTTTGATGGCTGATCATATTAGTTCTGAAATATATTCATTGCTTGCCACATTTAATAATAAATTTGAAACAATTGCTGTTAAAGTTTACTTAAAATCATCATACTTAATCATTGCATCTGTGTACCGTCCTCCATCAGTTCACTTAACTGTAAACGACTTATCTAATTTTCTTTTACAATTTCAAG
The DNA here is from genome assembly GCA_963932245.1 of Tachinus rufipes. Lineage (NCBI taxonomy): Eukaryota > Metazoa > Arthropoda > Insecta > Coleoptera > Staphylinidae > Tachinus > Tachinus rufipes. The sequence continues at coordinate 7,228,451 of OZ010744.1, forward strand.
GTGACTTTATGATAAGTGGAGATTTTAATACTCACAGTTTTGTATGGGGATCTTCTTCAAATACCACTGTTGGACGAAACTTAATTGATGCTTTGGACAATGTAGATCATATTACAATTCTAAATAATGGCCAAGCAACTAGACTATCTAGACTGCAATAGATATATCTCTTTGTAACGCCAGACTTCATCCTTTCATCAATTGGGAAGTTGCAATCGATACTTTTGGCTCGGATCACTTTCCAATAGTAATAAAATATAAAACTCAATTTGAATCTAAAATAATATACCCAAATTACAAATGGAAAGCAAATCAATCCGACTGGTTTTGTTTTAAAAACTCTTTTAATGACGCAATCCACTCTTTTTTAAATAGTCCTAACCAGTCAGATTTTTATATGTCAATTAACTGTGCAGCCAAAAAAGCAATACCAATAAATAAACCTTTCTGTCCTACGTTTAAACATAATCCTCTCTGGTTTGATAATGAATGTAAAACTGCATTTAATAATAGAAAAAAAGCATTCCAAGATTACAAATTAAAAATTATATAACATGTAAAAAACTTATTGCTGCATCAAAACTGCTATTTAAGAGCAAAGCCAAAGAATACTGGGCCAACTATTGCAATAACCTAAATTCACAATCTTCGTCAAAATCAGTGTGGAGTACTATTCGTAAAATTATGAGAACTTTCAATTCTTCTCTACAAATGTCGCCAGAATTAAACGAATTATTTTTAATTTCTATATCACCACTATCTCTACATTCAAAGCCTATAAACAATGTAAACAATAATGACATAAACAACTATATCCTACTGAAAGAAATATTAATGGCGGAGCTAAATACAAGCATTAATAATAAAACTAATACGGCCCCAGGCTTCGACCAAATATCATATCCTATGATTTACAATCTTCCATCGACAGGCAAAATAGCCATTCAGTCTATATTTAATACAATATTAAAACAAAATACTATTCCTAAACTACTAAAACAAATCAAAATAATTCCTATACTTAAGCCAAATAAAAACAAAAACGACGTCACATCGTTTAGGCCAATTGCGTTAATGTCATGTATTACTAAAACATTGGAACAAATATTAAAAAAAAGAATTGAGTGGTGGTTAAATTAAACCGATAATATACCATGCACGCAATATGGTTTTAATGCCGGCAAAAGAGCTTATGATTCAATTGCTCATTTAGTAACTGATATCCGGACTACATTGACCAATAATGATTACCTTGGTTCTTTATTTATAGACATAAAAAGTGCATACGATCAAGTAAATTTAGATATATTATCAAACAAAATGAATATTATTAAATTTTCTTCAAAATTAATATCAATAATAATTAACTTATTTTCTGATAGAGAATTATATATTCAAAACGGCCCAAATTTAATTGGACCTCGTTTAATATCTGCGGGCCACAAGGCTCAGTTTTGAGCCCTATCCTTTTTAATATTTACACCTTAGATATACACTCTTTATTTAGTCCTAGAATCACCACACTACAATACGCTGATGACTTTGTTATTCACGTAACTACAAAAACTATTTAAGGTATTATTAACTACTTAAAACTAATAATGTCCAAATTGCAACCTTGGTTGATTAAGAATGGTTTTGAATTGTCAACTGACAAATGCGACGTTGTTTCCTTCTCTCGTCATAAAACACCAATCAATGAAAGAATAGATTTATCTGGTCACTCTATTCCTATATTAAACCATTATAAATACCTTGGTATAATATTGGATAAAAAACTACTATGGAACAAAGAAATTTTACATATACAAAGCAGATGTAAAAGAGGAATAAACATATTAAGAACTATTTGTAAATACAAGTGGGGTGCTGATATTAAAACAAGTATAATGTTTTACAAATTATACAAACGTTCTATAATTGACTACGGTTCTGCAAGCAAAACTCACCTTCAAAAATTAGACAAACTTCAATTCAAAGCGTTAAGAATTTGCTGTGGTGTATTGCGATCTACTTCAACAACTGGACTATTGGCCGAATGCCATGAACTTCCGCTATATTTACGCAGACAGTTTATAGCTTCTAAAATGCTGGCTAAAATTAGATTGCACAATGAAACCTTATTTGATAAAGCATGATTTAGCAATGAATACTCTTACATCTCAATACTGGAGTCATCGCCCATCTCCCCCTTTAGCATCTGCTCGTTACTTATATGGAAATTTAGATTATACAGACATATACAAATGTGATTATTATATGTGGAAAACCATAAATTACGAATGTTTAACACGGCAATGTAACGTATATATACCTACTAAACCAACCACAGTCATCAATAACAGTTACACATTAAACGAATATCTCTCAAGACTACCAAACCCAATTGAAATATATACAGATGGGTCAAAATCTATCCAACATACAACAGCTGCTTTTTTTGCCAAAAACGTGAACTATCAAAAATGCGTTAAGTTATTACCAATCTATTCAATATTTTCTGCAGAAGCTATAGCAATTAAACAAGCCTTGGAATAGTGCGTTAATAAGCAATTTAATAGTGTGGTCATTTTTTCTAATTCTTAAAGTGCTTATCTAATATGTCAAATAATAAATCTAAAAATTATATACTATTTGACATCGTAACTTTACAACAAAAACTTTTTGAAAATGGCACTAATGTTAATTTTGTCTGGGTCAAAAGTCATTGTGGAATATCTAGAAATAAAAAAGCCGATAATATAGCAAAAGAAGAAAATGAAACATTAAACAAAGAACTTAAAATCCTATATACGGATCTGGGTTGCATCTTTCGCAAAACATTGGTTGGTCAGATGAATGGAAAACTTTTTGTAAATACTCAAGTAACCAATTTACAATACTTAATACAACTATGCCTAGATTACCTTGGTATCATAACCTTCCAAAAAGGGAATACATTTCTATAATAGGATTGCTGTTTAACCATGAACGATTTTCTGCTCACCTTTTTAAAATTGGTGTTAAAGCTAACCCATATTGAGAAAACTGTCCCGATGTTATTGGTGATTTAAATAATATATTTTTTGAGTGCCCTAGTAATATAAACTCTACTCAATTGCTTTTACAAAAATTAATAAATTTTAATGTATACCCCCATTAAACGTCTGCCATTTACTAGCGCTAGATAAAAGAGATGTTTATAAACTCCTCATATTTTTTCTTAAAAATATTAACCTTCAAATTTAAGTTAAAAAAAAAAATAATTATTATTATTTTATGCATTTTACGGCTATTTTACATCGCCACAGTAAGTCTACGACTTGTTTAAAGTGGTTTGATGGGACCAACAGCTTAAAACGTGACTTCCGAACCACGCTGGTGGATAAAGAGCAAGTTATCATTTCAGTCATATTTCGGGGATCGAACCCCGGACTGCTTGCATGATATGCAAGTGCTCTACCATTGAGCTATCACACCATTAATAATAATAATAATAATAATAATAATATTAATCTTATATCCTTTTGTTTTTCCTTACGTTAACCAATGTTTCCCTTGGCTTGAATTGTATGTTTTGTTAGTCACTTTGATGAGCCCCTTGGTGTAAAGAGTGTATCCTCGTTTAAATATTCTTTTTTATCCTCAAAACTATTATAAAACTAATCACATGGTTGTGACTGATGAGTTTTATGCTCAAAGTCAAATTATATACAAAAAAAAAGTTTATAATCAGCTACTTAAGATGCGGCTGCCGGAAGTAGTGACATATACGGATGACGTGGCTCTGGTAAGTAGGAATATAACATAGAAGTACTAAATGATAGGTTAGATTTGGCAATAGAGATAATAAAAAGATGGATGACAAATAAAGGGTTAGATCTGGCTTTGCAGAAAACCGAGGCGGCATGGCTATCGACAGAAGAGGACAAAAAGGAAAATTACAGGTAGGTGAACAAGTAATAACTATAGAAAAAAAAAGTAAATACTTTGGAGTTACACTTGAAGCAAAGGCATGGAATGAACAGGTTAAAGAAACAGTAAAAGAAACAAAAAAATGCAAAGAATGCTTAGTGGGCTTAGGGCAAGAAGACTAATAGCAACTGCGGCTAGAAGTAAACTATTGTATGCCGCAGAAACTTAGTGAGAAGCTTTGAAGACAAAAAAAAACGGAAAAGAAGTAAATGGAGCTATGAGAGCAAATTTGCTAATGATTTGCAGGGCCTACAGGACGGTGTCGCAGGAGGTACTAGAAGTAATTGCGGCGACACTATCCGCAGATTTGATGGTGGAAAGAAGATTAGGTATAAAGAAAATGGTAAATGAAAAAACTAGTAAGCAAGAAGCAAAGAGACAAGCGAGAGAGAATATTATAGAAAGGTGGCAGAAAGAAGAAGAATGGACAATGGAACTAATACAAAAAATAGAAAAATCCGGAAACGTGTTATTATACAACACAATTACTTACCGAACATAGAGCTTTTGGAAAGTACTTACAAAAAATAAATAAAATGAAAAAAAAAAATGTATAATTTGTCAAGAAGATACGCATGACGACGCAGAACATACGCTAGCAGAGTGCGAAGCGTGAGAGAAAGATAGGAAAACGCTAGAAAAGGTATTAGAAAATAGACAACTATGAAACTATGCAACAGAGTACTGGAGAAAAAGATAAACTAGTTTGAAGCTCTGAGATTTAGGTAAACCAAAATGGAAGAAAACACAAATTAAAAGCCACAGAAAACAAAAAAAGAAGGAGCAAAAAGCTAAATGGAAGCAAAAGATTATAAAAAAAAGTAATAAAAAGGAAAGAAACAAAGAAGGTCAAAATAACTATGCCTGCCAAGCAATGGAAAATGAAGAGAGAGACAAGAGAAGAACATATACTAAAACATTAGTACCAACAGAAATTGCAAAAATAAGAAGGAAAATGAGAATTGTTCAAAGAAAATAAGTTGACGGAATTTACTAGACAATTTCCAAACGGAAAGTACGCCATGTTAAGGTTCACAAAAAATGCAACTTTCAAAATAGAAATTAAAGTTTATCTGGAAACCAGTGGACACAAAGAACTAATCCTAAATCGAGATTCAAGAATCTCACTAGAAGTTGAAACTGGCAAATGTAGGACTACCAAAAGGGGTGCACTTAATAGAGCTGCACAAAATATTTATGAAAGAAAGAGAATACGAGGAGAAAAACTTAATGAAAATATAAAAAACTAAGAAGATACCTAAAAACAATGCAAAAATCTAGGTTGAATAACACAAGAATGGGAAAAAAAAAGAGGAGAATGCCAGTGTAGGAAATAGGGCAGAAAAATAGGGAGAGATGAGCAGCACCTCAAACTAGTACCACATTAGAGACAACGATTTAGACAAATTAACAACAGGACTTACGCAAAGAAAACTGAAAGGTATTGCCATGCGTTAGTTATTCTTAAGGACAGTAAAAGCACAAGACAAGCAAATTATAAATGCCTTAAAAATGTTGAGCTGGTTGAAAATGTTGCTGCCCAAAAGGAAAACAAAACAGAACATCAAAATCAAAGAACCGCAACGACTTTTCCAGATCATTTATTCATAAAATATTTTGGAAACATTTTAAGACAAAATAGTGACAAGCTAATTGTACAAAAAAATAACAAGAACCAGTTTGCTTCTGCTATGAATCGATCAAATAAAACAAACAATAAATTGCACTACTCATCAAACTACAGACACTTCTAGAAATAGAAAACAAAAAGTATAAAAAAATATAAAGTCAAAGTCAATTAAATTACAATTTCTCTGACAAGAGGACACAGAAAAGAAGTACTATTAGTGTAAAATTTAAAAAAGTTTAAAAAAAATCTTTATTGGAATATTATAATATTTTGTTAATTTAAGCGTTACTGGTACTGGTTTGTATTTGTAATTGCATAATATTGCAAACTTTGTATGAAATAGTAAAGTTTTTACATTCTGTAAAAATAAATCTTTCCCCATTTCATATTATTTCCTCGTCACTATCAGATTCAAACACACCTACGTTTTGTAACAATATAAAAGTTGGAAGAGTTTATTTAAATTTGCGTATACGTCAATTTTTAAATCAACATTTACGTAAAATAGGTTATTCAAATGAATTTGTAAAATGCATTGCAGGTAATAGTTTATTCTGGGTAAACTATACTATACAACACTTTGACCAGCGGTTGTAAAAGCGGCGCTGAATCGAGTCTGCATTTATTATGTTCAGCAATACAACCTTAAATAATTGTGTAAAAAATATTAAATTACCGTTACAATTTTATAACAAAATACCTCACATCAAATAAAAATTTATTCATGCAAACTCAGCTTATATTTGAATTGAATACAAAAATAATTTTAACTAAAATCAATAATAATAAAAACAGAATGGAAATAATTAAGCCGGATATAATCGCATCAACAAATTTGTTTCCGTTTCGACAGTTATAATTCCCAATTTGGACCATATTCATCCATTAATATTAAAATCCTCTTATTGTATACGCTATAATGTAAACAAAATTATTGATGATTAACTTACCGAGATTTATATTGAAACAAATGGGCTCACCTGTAAAAATAATGAATTAATACAATATATATTAACAATTTAAGCCTCAACAATTTCAAGTCAAGACGGCTATAAAACTTCCACTAAAATTGACTTTTATGGTGCCATTAAAAGAAGAAGGGCTCGTTATTGTATTGTGAACCTGAATGTATTACACAACATACAATTGAGTTGGTTTATATATATAAAAAAAGCAGTCAGTGATGTATCTAAATATTATAATGTTTTAAGCTTAAAATTCGTTGCGTAGCGATTTTATCTTGTGGCGTGCAGATTATCGTACATCAGGAGGGGTAGGTTTGTTTCGCAATCTTCTAATTATAGCTGTATAATGAATGAAGCCGTATATGTTATTTAAACTAGTGCGGAACATTTAATTTAGGTGTAGGTATAAGGGCGTATAATAGCCGCTTTTCATGACAAATTGTACTTTATCTAAGGAATAAAGCTTTACGTCCCATTTACTTAATTACCCAATATTTACGAATTCATCAATTTGATTTATGTGTTATGTTTAGAGTATATTACAATTTATTATTAATTAATTAAATTGTTTCACTTACTTGAAATAACATTTTATTATTTACAGTTTAAGATTTTACTGTTTTATTCTAAATCTTTCAGCGAGAAGCGTCTAATAGAAGCGAATAAAAAAATTGTTAGTGTCTGGCTGAAAGGCGACATTAAAATTTATCAAGGCGTAACACTATTCAGGCGCACATTGAATAGCGAAAATTCCTACTTTCAATTCGACGGGTTTATACATTTCTGCTGAAACCCATAAAGTTTTCATAATAATCAGTCGAAGCAAATACGAAATTTAGTTTGAAATAACAGCTTTCAAAATAAGAGATTAGTTTGTGCATTTATGTTATTCAAACTTTATTAGAAATTTAAATTGGAATTATTATTATTTGAAACATTAAATGGCATTTAGCCAGGTTATATAATGCATATTTGTGAAAACAAAATGTTCCAGTTTCAGTTTTTATAAATTAAAAATCAATTTTGTTACTTTTTGACAATAATTTGATGTTTCAAAGCCGCTATTATGCTGTTTTTTAAATTTTAGAATTTTTTTTTATAGTTTATAGCCGGATTTTAATTTTTCAACGTCAAATTAGTTATATTTGACATTTAATGAATAGAATTTTACAATTTTCAATAGTTTTTGGCCAGATTTTAGTGTTTTCTGACATTTTATAGCTATTTTAAACTTTATAAATAAAACTTTGTACACAGTTTATGACAACATTTTGCTATTTATAGGACTTTAGTGTTTTCTGACAATATTTTGATGTTTTAAGACCAAATTTTGTTATTTTAACATTATATAACAAAACAAAAGCAAAAATTTTGGCCGGATTTTAGTTTTTTCTTAAATGGATTTATTATTTTAAGGCCGGATTTTGTTATTTTTGTTTTTTATGAATAAAATGTTGCACTTTTCAACAGTTATTAACAAGAAAAAAAAAAAGATGTACTTTTTTTTCTAAAACCGTCTCAGTAACGGCTCACAACTGAAATATGGTGGCTGTAATCTTTAAATTAAACACTTTGAAACCCAAGTTTACTATTTTAAAAGCCGGATTAACTATTTAGCAGTAGATTTTGACACTTTAAAGACCGAATTAAACTTTTTAAGGCCGGATTTACAGTTTTACAGACTGGATTTATAATTTAAAGACAAGATTTTAATTTTTAAAAGCCGCAATTACAATTTTGATAGCCAAATTTACAATTAATAAAACCATTAACAATTTGAAAGAATGATTAACAGTTTGGCAATAGAATTTAACACGTTGATGGAAAAATTTTAGTTTTAAAGGTACAAATGCTCTTTATTTGATTCATAAATTAACGTTTTTTTTTTTTAATTAAAACAAAATATTATTATTTAAATTGCCAATTTTGAATGCGAAATTTACACTTTTGAATGCCAGCTTTACAGTTTTCTACCATCAAAATTTAACACGTTGGTGGCCGGATTTCTAGTTTTAAAAAATTGATTTATACTTTCAAAGCCAGACTTACACTTTCAATAGCCAAATTTTCATTTTTAATAGACCGTTTTACGCTTTTATTGCCGGATTTGCTATTTGAAAAATTAAATTAATTGTTCGCATCTAAATTTAACACCTTGGTGATTGGATTTTCAGTTTTAAAGGTTGGATTTATACTTTTAAAAGCCGGTTTTACACTATGCTCAAAATTTAGCATTTATACTTTTAAAGGGATTTACATTTTTAAGAACGGGACACATTATTAGTTTGACATAAGAACTAAACGTTTGAAGATAAATTTTTAGTTTTAAAAGTTTTACTCTTTTAAAAGCCAAATTTATTAAGTTTTAACACATTAACAGCTGAATTTTTTGTTTTGAATTTTGGATTTACATTTTTAAAGACCTAAATGCAGTTTTGCAATGTGAGAACCGCGTTTATAGTTTAGCAGCTAAACTCAACACGTGAGTAGCAAAATTTCACATAAAAAACGCGATTTATGAGGGATTTTAAACATTTTATGTGTTTTTGTGCAATTTATGTATGAGTTTTAACCAACAAATACATTTTTCGAGAAGTTTACGAAAAATATCCAAAAAGTGTTATATAAGTAAATTATTATTGGATTTGTGCAAAAAATGCATTTAATGAGCAATTTTCTATAGAGATTAAGCATTAAATGTAATAGATGATACTTTTAAGCAATTAATTTTGTAAAATTTACAATACCAGTGTTATTTATATTACAATTTTTGTTCTGTTTTTGAAGTGTAATTGCATTTTATGAGCAATTTATGACTAAAACTATGACAATTTATTAATGGATTTATGCGTAAGATGCATTTTATGAGCAATTTTAAATGTACTTTATGCGTTAAACGTAATTCTTTTGCGTTTTTGTGTCGACTTTAAGTAATGTATATCATTTCTGCGCAATATGTAAAAGAAATAACGCAAAAGACGCATTTGTTGAACCATTAAAAACGTTTCATAAGCAAACTATGATAAAAAAATATAGAAGAGTTAAAGTTTTCAGCATATTTTTTAAGTTTTTCTTGAAATGAAGGGTCCCACCGGTTAACATAAGTGAAATGTCTTCCATCACAAATATTCAAAATATCTCAAAAATTACTTTTCTAGCATAAAAAAAAACATGTTTGGTAGAGTTTTAAAATTTTGATACTAAAAATAGTATTTTTTTGTATTTATATTTTTTTCTCCGCATCTGTTCAATGAAAAATTCTAAAAAAAATTATGGAAGTAGGGTTTTGGCTGGTCTTCATACACAATTATTTTCAACCCGACAAACCCTGTATAGAACCGTTAAAAAATCCAATTTATTTGGTTTTTTAAACTTTTGATTGTATGCAATTTTATTTTTTAACTTCATATGTAATTGAAAAATCTACATCTTTGATTTTTTCTGAAATTTTTGCGAGTGGAGTGCTACTTTTAAAAATCGGTTTTTTTACTTATTTGCCATTTATACTGTTTTTTCTACTTTTTTGACTCTGCAAAGCATTTATAGCTTTTAAAATACCGAAATTTGGATTCTACGGTAAATTTTACATCGAGAAAGTATTTTGAGCATAATATTTTCTTCAATTTGCAATGATTTGACTGCTTAAAACACAATTTATAATGACTTAAAATTTGCACCAAACATACTCAAAACATTGTTTTGCAAAGAATTATACTCAAAATTTTATTTGAAAATTAAATATTTTTTTTTAAATTTCTGAAAATTATAATTTTTTTATGTTATAATTTATGCTAAAGTTGCTTTTTTAAAAAGTGTTACACAAAAATGTTTCAAAATTTGTATGTTACATACGTTACGCCCAGTTATATACTTTTTTATATTTTTATACAACTAACACGACGCAAGCTAAGTTTCTCAACCACCACACCGTGCATTAACGTATTAACTTAACACTTAATTATTTAAGAAACGTCAAATCATTTGACCTCATTTTACCGCACAAAGATACTAAAATATTTGGTAAAATTAGCAAACATAGAATTTATTTCTAGCATAAAACCTATAGTTCTTAGTATCTTGATGACCTCATTGCTAATAGACCATAGATCAGTCTATGTGTAAATAACTTCTGATAACTAAATTACAAAAGCCATTGTGTAATTAACTTTTTTTCTCTTGAAACTTAAGGTAAGGTAAAGATTTATCAATACTTTCCATCCAACAAATAGAACAATCTATAACTAGTCCATTACTTATCTACTCTTAACACAACCTTAGACCACCTGTACAACGCTAAAAAACCAAACAAAATACAAAGGTTAGTTAACAAGGAAATAAACTTAAATATACATTTAAAAAAAATTAAAAAAATTGTAATTAATGCTAAAGTTATAATTTTTAAAATAATTACCTAACATATGCAGAAAAAATATTTTAAACTTTTCTAAACAAGAAACTAAATTCAAAATAACATTTAAAAAATTAAAAAATTTGTTAGGATTTTTTGAAAATTGTATTTTTTGTTTAATGTTTTAATTCATGCTGAGATCACAATCTTAGCATAGTGTCTAACCATACTCCTAGGATCTAGGTTCAATCATACATTTTTTATATATTTTATTTTATTTTTTTTAAATTGATAATTTGTTTTTGGATTTTTTTAAATTTAATTAAGGCTGAGGCCACAATACTTAAAATAATTGGTCAAAATTTGCATTAAACGTACTCAAAACATTGCTAAGCAAAAAACTAGTTTTAAAATTATTTAAATTAAGTTTTTTTTTTAAATTGTAATTTTTTTTAAATTTATGTTGAGAACAGTTTTAAAATGACTCAAAATTTGCACTAAATATACTCAAAATATTACTAAGTAAGGAATTAAACTCAAAAGTTTTTTTTAACAAATTAGTGAGCTACATTGTTGATGATAGTAGGCAATGCTAAGCATGAGGTTTCTGATTACCCAAATTAAAAAATAAGAACCCCCTAAAAACAAATATTTGTGTTGAATATAATTGCAATTTTGCAAGATTTAAAATCAAAAGCAACCAATAAACAATTTTCACTTAGTTTGTGTAATAATTGCACAAAATAATTTATTTAACCAAATTGAATACTTGGAAATTAATGGGAAAAAGTATTATTAATTATGCCATAAACAATTCTTTAAACTTAGTCAACTTAATCAAAGTTTTTTAACAAAAAAAAAACTAGTGGTACATAAAGAATTGCCAATAGAAAAAAAGACTTTTTATTCTAAAAGATAAAATTTAAAAAAAGTGAAATTTTTTGAAACTATATAAATAGGATTTAGTTAAATCTTTAACAAATAGTACTACTATATTACTAATTTTATAGCAAATTTAAACAAATTTTATACAACAACTTTTTTTATAGAATGTTGCAAACTAAACAAATTTTTTTATTGAAATTAGTATTAATATAGTAAAAATATTTTAGCAAATTTGAATAAGTTTTATACGACAATATTTTTAGTTTTTTTTTTAAGGTTTTTTTATAATATGCTATTAAAATTTGAAAAATTTGAGTTTTTTACTTTTTTTGATCTTTTGTAACTTTTCAGGATTGCATTTTTAGAAAAAACTTAAAAGAAACTTTTTTCTTCAAAATTGTCCAATAAATAAGTTTTCACAGGCATAAATTTCTTTCCTAAAATTTTGAAAATTTTGCAGAAATTTAATTTTTTCTTACAAAAAGATGATGAGTATTTTTTTTTTTCTCAAATATGAATAAAAACGTGTTTTTATATGTGCAAAAAGTACCCTGATATCCGAGGTATCTTAAAATGTATCCACAGAAAATTTGAAATTTAAGCTTTTTTTAATATTTTTAAGTATTTTTGTGGATACATTGTAAGATATCTCGGAGCGTAGCGCACGGCACTTCCTGAAATTTTCAGGATATTTTTTGCACATATAAAGCACGTTTTTATCTATATTTAAGCAAAAAAGAAAATTTTTGTAAGTAGTAAAAGTTATGTAAAATTTTCAAAATTTAAGAAAAAAATTTTTGGGAAAACTTATTATTTGGACAATTTAAAGAAAAAAGTATCTATTAATTAAAAAAATAATGCAATCCTGAGAAATTACACACGATCAATAAATGCAAAAAAACGCAAAAATCTGAAAAAAAATTCATGATTAGCATGTAGAGAAAAGCATTTTCAATAGCTTGAGCAAAAACAAAATTTATTCCGTACAATTCACTCATACATAGCCTATATAACCGCTTAATACTGTTAGATGTCAAGGTGTCGGACACACCGATCCACAGAGCAGACATTTGTATGTTTAGTACCATGTTAAATGTTTTTGACTATACCTTGAATAAATTTAAGTGTAAATTTTTGTACTACCATAGTACTCAAATTATAGCAAATTTAAATAAATTTTATACTCTACTTTTTCTAAAATGATGTAAACTAAAAGCAATAAATTGCTTTTTATAAGTGATTTGTGCGTTTTTTGGAATGACATTTTTATAAAAAAACGCGATTTATAGGACTTATGTTTGAGTTTTAATCAACATATTCATTTTCTGAGAAGTTCACAAAAAAAATATCCATAAAAGGTGAAAGATGCATTTTATGAGCGTTTTTCTATGAAGTTTAAGCATTATATGTATTGTTTGTGCGTTTTTTATTGATTTTAAGTAATAATGATATTTTTATGCAATCAGTTTTGTAAAATTTACAATATCATTGCTACTTATAAGCATTTTACAAAGAAGAATTACAATTTTTTCTGTTTTTGAAGTGTGATTGCATTTTATGAGCAATTTATGACTAAAATTATGACAATTTATTATTGGATTTATGCGAAGATGCATTTTATGAGCAATTTTAAATGTATTTTATGCGTTAAATGTAATTTTTTGCGTTTTTGTGTTGATTTTAAGTAATATGTATCATTTCTGCGCGATCTGTAAATGTAATAACGCAAAAGACGCATTTGTTGAACAATTAAAAACGTTTCATAGGCAAACTTTAATAAAAAATTTATATTTAAAAAAATATAGAAGAATTAAAGTTTTCAGCCTATTTTTTAAGTTTTTTTAAAATGATGGGTTCCACCGGTTAACATAAGTGAAATGTCCTATATCACAAATATTCAAATTATCTCAAAAATTACTTTTCTAGCATAAAAAAAACATGTTTGGTAGAATTTTAAAATTTTGATACTCCTCTTTTTCCATAGAGGGTATTTTTTTGTTTTTATTTTTTTTTTCTCCGCACCTAATCAATGAAAATTTCTAAAAAAAAATTATAGAAGTAGGATTTTGGCTGGTCTTCAAACACAATTATTTTCAACCCGTCAAACCCTGTATAGAACCGTTAAAAAAAATCCAGAAAGGTTGAAATTTACTTTTGGTTTTTTAAACTTTTGATAGCATGGAATTTTATTGTTTAACTTCATATGTAATTAATTAAAAAATCTACATCTTTGATTATTTCTGAAATTTTTGCGAGTGGTGTGCCACTATTAAAAATCGTTTTTTTTTACTTATTTGCCATTTATACTGTTTTTTTCTACTTTTTTGACTCTGCAAAGCATTTATAGCTTTTATAATACCGAAATTTGGATTCTACGGAAAATTTTACATCGAGAAAGTATTTTGGGTATAATATTTTCTTCAATTTGCAATGATTTGACTGCTTAAAACACAATTTATAATGACTTAAAATTTGCACCAAACATACTCAAAACATTGTTTTACAAAGAATTATACTCAAAATTTTATTTGAAAATTAAAATATTTTTTTTTAAATTTCTGAAAATGATTATTTTTTTATGTTATAATTTATGCTAAAGTTGCTTTTTTAAATAGTGTTACACAATAATGTTTCAAAATTTGTATGTTACAAACGTTACGCCCATTTATATATATTTTTTTTTATTTTTACACAACTAACACGACGCACGCTAAATTTCTCAACCACCACACCGTGCATTAACGTATTAACTTAACACTAATTTATTTAAGAAACGTCAAATCATTTGACCTCATTTTTTTATCGCACAAAGATACTAAAATATTTGGTAAAAATAGAATTTATTTCTAGCATAAGACCTATAGTTCTTAGTATCTTGATGACCTCATTGCTAATAGACCATAGATCAGTCTATGTGTGAATAATTTCTGATAGCTAAATTACAAAAGCCTTTAACTTTTTTTCTCTAAAAACTTAAGGTAAGGTAAAGATTTATCAATACTTTCCATCCAACAAATAGAACAATCTATAACTAGTCCATTACTTATCTACTCTTAACACAACCTTAGACGCCACCTGTACAATGCTAAAAAACCAAACAAAATACAAAGGTTAGTTAACAAGGAAATAAACTTAAATATACATTTAAAAAATTTAAAAAAAATTGTTTGCAAATTGTTATTTTTCCTTTATGTTGTAATTATTGCTAAAGTTATAATTTTTAAAATATTTACCTAAAATTTGCAGCAAAAATATTTAAAACTTTACTAAACAAGAAACTAAATTCAAAATTACATTTAAAAAATTAAAAAAATTGTTTTTGAAAACTGTATATTTTGTTTAATGTTTTAATTTATGCTGAAATTACAATCTTAGCATAGTGTCTAACCATACCTAGGATCTAGGTTCAATATTACATTTTTTAAATATTTAAAAAAAAAATAATTTAAATTGATAATTTGTTTTTGGATTTTTTTAAATTTAATTTAGGTTGAGGCCACAATACTTAAAATAATAGGTCAAAATTGGCATTAAACGTACTCAAAACATTGCTAAGCAAAAAACTAGTTATAAAATTACATTGCAATTTTTTTTTTTTAAATTGAGAACAGTTTTTAAAATAACTCAAAATTTGCACTTAATATACTCAAAATATTGAAATATTAAGTAAGGAATTAAAATCTTTAACAAATTAATGAGCTACATTGTTGATGATGGTAGGCAATGCTAAGCATGAGGTTTCTGATTACCAAAATTAAAAAATAAGAACCTGCTAAAAACAAATATTTGTTTTGAATTTAATTGCAATTTTGCAAGATTTAAAATCAAAAGCAGCCAATAAACAATTTTCACTTAGTTTGTGTAATAATTGAACAAAATATGTTTTTTAAACAAATTGAATATTTGGAAATTTATGGGTATTATTAATTATGCCATAAACAATTCTTTAAACTTGGTCAACATAATCAATGTTTTTCAACAAAAAAAAACTAGTGGTACATAAAGAATTGTCAATAGAAAAAAAGACTTTTTATTGTAAAAGATAAAATTAAAAAAAAGTGAAATATTGTTGAAACAATAAATAGGATTAAGTTAATTCTTTAACAAATAGTACTACTATATTACTAATTTTATAGCAAATTTAAACAAATTTTATACAATAACTTTTTTTATAGAATGCTGCAAACTAAACAAGTTTTTTTAGAGTTTTTTTATTGAAATTGGTATTAATATAGTAATAATATTTTAACAAATTTGAATAAGTTTTATACGACAATATTTTTAGTTTTTTTTTTAAGGTTTTTTTATAATATGCAATTAATATTTGAAAAATTTGAGTTTTTTACGTTTTTTACTTTATTTGATCTTTTGTAACTTTTCAGGATTGCATTTTTAGAAAAAACTTAAAAGGAATTTTTTTATTCAAAATTGTCCAATAAATAAGTTTTCACGGGCATAAATTTCTTTCCTAAAATTTTGAAAATTTTGCAGAAATTTTATTTTTTCTTACAAAAAGATGATGAGTATTTTCTTTTTTTCTCAAGTATAGATAAAAACGTGCTTTTATATGTGCAAAAAGATACTCTGATATCCAAATGAATCCACAAAAAATTTGAAATTTAATCCTTTTTTAATATTTTTAAGTATTTTTGTGGAAACATTGTAAGATATCTCAGAGTGTAGCGCACGGCACTTTCTGAAATTTTTAGGATATTTTTTGCACATATAAAATCACGTTCTTATCTACATATATTTGAGCAAAAAAAAAATTTCCGTCATCTTAAAAAAAAACTCTTTTTAAAGTTCTGTAAAATTTTCAACTTTTACAAAAAAAAAAATTGTGAAAACTTGTTCTTTAGACAGTTTTGAAGAAAACAGTATATAATAATTACAAAAAAATGCAATTCTGAGAAGTTACACACAATCAAAAAATGTTATGAGCGATAAAAAAACTCTAATTACATCTTTAAATGTGTTTTTGTGTGATTTATGTATGAGTTTTAAGCAATAAATACGTTTTCTGATCTGATATGATATTAGAAGTTTTTTTTTTAACCGTACTATCGACAAATAGAATAAGCTTCTAAATTCAGTATATTCTGAGACATATAAGCCACAAATATTTACAGACTGATCAAATTTTGTTTTCAATATGATAGTTTTAGCGAGGGTGGTTTCAAATTTAAAGGTATTTTTATGTTGATGTGGAATATTATGTAATTATTAAATATCATTTTGTAGTTAAAAAAATAAAAAATATGAATTATCATCTTACAGAAAGTGTAATGGATGCTATTTTAATTAATTCAATTAATATTAGCTAAAACTGCAATTCGTGTACACATTATTGCATTTTTATTATTAAATATCTCTGAAATATAAGAAAATTTAATGACCACAAATGCGTCAGATAATACGCTGACATTTATGTCCGTTTTTATCTGTAATTAAAACATTTATATTGTCCGTACTCCCGCAGAGCTTGCATATCACTAGATTACACAGGCGGTGATTAAAATCGTTTTAATTTATTTACAATCCTCTAGTTTGAAAAAAAATTACAAATAAATTAAATATAATATAAATTAATGAAACCATATTGATTGCAAGGAATTACTTAACCATCTAATATATTAAATTGGAAGCACTTGCCTGCTGCCCTTTGCTTTATGTGTTTCAACGTTCATGTTAAACCCTCATTCACTTTTCATTTGAAAAGGATCGCTGCCTTGCATAACAAGGAAGCATTCGTTTTAAATTAATTAATTATTTTCACTTTTCATTCGAGAAATTATAAATTCTTTCAGCATATTTTTACAAACATATTTTGAATAGATTTGCAATCAAATATAAAATCTTTTGAAAAATGATCAAAGGATTCTAATTTATGAAAAAATAATTAAATAAATGTATTGAAAACAAAATTCCTTTTAAATGATATAAATATGTGTATAATGTTATAATAATTTTGCTAATTTTATCAATAGTTTTAACTAATCAGATTCAGTGAAAATTTTAGCTTGTAAACTATTTGTTGGATTTTTTTGCAAATTGTTACCAATGTACTCTATTATCATGAGTACTAGTTAGGCAAAAATAGTTTAAATCCACATGCCCAATTCTATATTATCATAAACTATTTGATGTATGCTAATTAGATTCAGTAACTAAAAGATAAATTAAAAAAATTATAATTTGTAAATTAATCATTGGATTTGTTTGCAAATTGGTACTAATGTACTTTATTATCATGCGGACAAATTGGACAAAAATTATTAAAATTCACACGCCCAATTTTATTTGATCTTAAACTATTTGATGTGGGCTATCTATATTCAGTATCTAAAGGTTAAATTAAGAAAATCATAACTTTTAAATTGCTCATTGGATTTGTTTGCAAATTGATACTAATGTACTTCATTATCTTGAGTATCAATTAGGTGAAAATGATACAAATCCACACGCCCAGATTTATATGATCTAAAACTATTTGATGTGACCTAACCTAGTTTAGTAACTAAAGGTTAAATTAAAAAATTATAACTTATTATTATATATTATACTGGATTTTAATGTAAATTGGTACCAATGTACTTTATTATCATGAGTACCAGTCAAGCCAAATTAATTGAAATCTGCACGCTCAATTTTATATAATTTAAAACTATTTGATGTGAGCTATTTATATTCAGTAACTAAATGTTAAATTAAAAAGTTCAGAACTTGTAAACTATTCATTGGATTTTGATGCAAATTGCTACCAATGTACTCCATTATTACGAGTACCAGTCAGACAAAAATCATTGAAATCTGCACGCTTAATTTTATATAATCTTAAACTATTTGATGTGAGCTATTTAGATTCAGTAACTAAAGGATAAATTAAAAAGTTCATAACTTGAAAACTATTCATTAGATTTATTTGCAAACTGGTACCAATGTACTTCATTATCATGAAGATCAATTGGACAAAAAATATAAAAATTCACACGCCCAATTTTATTTGATCTTTAACTATTTGATGTGAAGTAATTAGATTCAGTAACTTGAAGTTAAATTACAAAAATTATAATTTATAAACTATTCATTAAATTTGTTTGCAAATTTTTACCAATCTACTTCATTATCATGAGTACCAATTAGGTAAAAATAATAAGTATCCATACGCCCAGTTTTAATGATCTGAAACTATTTGATGTGACTTAACCTATTTTGGTAAGTAATAGTTAAATTAAAACACCATAACTTAAAAAGTACATATTGAATTTTAATGCAAATTAGTACCAATGTACTCTATTATCATGAGTACCAGTCAAGCAAAAACTATTCAAATCTACACGCTGAGTTTAATATAATCTTAAACTATTTGATATGAGCTAATTAGATTCAGTAACTAAAGGTTTAATTAAAATGTTCATAACTTGTAAATTATTGATTGGATTTTAATGCAAAATGGTACCATTATACTCCATTATCACGAGTACCAATCCGGCAAAAATCAGTGGAATCTACACGCTTAATTTTATATAATCATAAACTATTTAATGTGAGTTGTTTAGATTCAGTAACTAAAGGTTAACTTAAAAAAATCATAACTCATAAACTATTCATTGGATTTTAATGGAAATTGGTAAAAATGTACTCCATTATTACGAGTACCGGTTAAGCAAAAATATTTTAAATCTACTTGCTCAATTTTATATAATCTTAAACTATTTGATGTGAGCTAATTAAACTTAGTAACTAAAAGTTAAATTAAAAAGTTCATAACTTGTAAACTATTTATTGGATTTATTTGCAAATTAGTACTAATGTACTCTATTATTATAAGGATTAATTGAAAGAAAAATATTGAAATTCACACGCCCAGTTTTATATAATCTTAAATTATTTGATTTGAGCTATTTAGATTCAGTAACTAAATGTTAAATTGAAAAAATTGTAACTCATAAACTATTTATTGAATTTTAATGGAAATTGGTACCAATGTACTCCATTATCACGAGTACCAGTCAGGCAAAAATATTTTAAATCTACACGCTCAGTTTTATATAATTTTAAACTATTTGATATGAGCTAATTAGATTCAGTAACTAAAAGTTAAATTAAAATGTTCATAACTTGTAAATTATTGATTGGATTTTAATGCAAAATGGTACCATTATACTCCATTATCACGAGTACCAGTCCGGCAAAAATCAGTAGAATCTACACGCTCAATTTTATATAATCATAAACTATTTGATGTGAGTTATTTAGATTCAGTAACTAAAGGTTAACTTAAAAAAATCATAACTCATAAACTATTCATTGGATTTTAATGGAAATTGGTACCAATGTACTCCATTATTACTAGTATCAGTTAAGCAAAAATATTTTAAATCTACTCGCTCAATTTTATATAATCATAAACTATTTGATGTGAGCTAATTAAACTTAGTAACTAAAAGTTAAAATAAAAAGTTCATAACTTGTAAACTATTTATTGGATTTATTTGCAAATTAGTACCAATGTACTCTATTATTATAAGGATTAATTGAAAAAAAAAATTGAAATTCACACATACAGTTTTATATAATCTTAAATTATTTGATTTGAGCTATTTAGATTCAGTAACTAAAAGTTAAATTGAAAAAATTGTAACTCATAAACTATTCATTGGATTTTAATGGAAATTGGTACCAATGTACTCCATTATCACGAGTACCAGTCAGGCAAAAATATTTCAAATCTACACGCTCAGTTTTATATAATTTTAAACTATTTGATGTGAGCTATTTAGATTCAGTAACTAAAAGTTAAATTAAAATGTTCATAACTTGTAAACTATTCATTGGATTTTAATGCAAATTGGCACCATTATATTCCATTTTTACAAGTACCAGTTAGGCAAAAATCATTGGAATCTACACGCTCAATTTTATATAATCATAAACTATTTGATGTGTGTTATTTTAATTCAGTAACTAAAGGTTAAATTAAAAAAAATCAGAACTCATAAACTATTCATTGGATTTTAATGGAAATTGGTACCATTGTACTTCATTATAATTAGTACCAGTTAAGCAAACTTAAATGAAATCCATACTCCCAATTTTATATAATCTCAAACTATTTGATGTGAGCTAACTAGATTAAGTAACTAAAAGTTAAATTAAAAGAATCATATCTTGTAAATTATTCATTGGATTTTATTGCAAATTGGTACCAATGTACTTTATTATCATTAGTACCAGTTAGGCAAAATTAATTAAAATCTATACGCCCAGTTTTATATGATCTCAAACTAATTGATGTGAGCTAACTTGATTCAGTAACTGAAAGTTAAATTAAAAAAATCATAACTTGTGAATTTCTCAATAGATTTATTTGCAATTTGGTACTAATGTACTCTATTATTATGAGGATTATATGTACAAAAATTATTGAAATTCACAAGCTCAATTTTATTTAATTTAATCTATTTGATGTGAGCTAACTAGATTCAATATGAAAAGGTTAAATTAAATAAATCATAACTTGTAAACTATTTGTTGGATTTGTTTGCAAAATGGTATTAATGTACTTCATTATCATGAAAACCAATTTGGAAAAAATGATGAATATCCACACGCCCAGTTTTATATGATCTAAAACTATTTGATGTAACCTAACCTAGTTTAGTAACTAAAGGTTAAATTAAAAAATCATTATTTAAAAAGTATATATTGGATTTTAATGCAAATTGGTACCAATATACTCCAGTAATAAAAGTACCAGTTAAGCAAAAATCATTAAAATCTACACGCTCAATTTTATATGGTCTTAATTTTTTTGATGTGAGGTAACTAGATTCAGTAACTAAAGGTTAAATTAAGAAAATCATAACTTGTAAACTATTCATTGGATTTGGTTGCAAATTGGTACCAATGTACTTTATTAACATAAGTATCAGTTAGGCAAAAATAGTTAAAACCTATACGCACAATTTTACATGATCTTAAAGTGTTTGACGTTAGCTAACTGGATTCAGTAACTCAAGGTTGAATTAAAAAGTTCATAACTTGTAAACTATTTATTGGATTTGTTTGCAAATTGGTACCAATGTACTCCATTACCATGAAAATCAATTGGACAAAAACTATTAAAATTCACACGCCCAATTTTATTAGATCTTAAACTATTTGATGTGAGCTAACTAGATTCAGTAACTGAAGGTTAAATTTAAAAAATCACAACTTGTTAATTACTCATTGGATTTGTTTGCAACTTGGTATCAATATATTTAATTATCATGACTACCAATTAGGTAAAAATTAAGAATATCCACAAGGTCAGTTTTATATGATCTAAAACTATTGGGTGTGAGCTAACTAAATTCAGTAACTAAAGGTTAAATTTAAAAAATCATAAGTTATAAACTAATTATTGGATTTGTTTAAAAATTGATATCAATGTACTACATTATAATGAGTACCAGTTAAGCAAAAATAATTAAAATCCACAAGCCTGATTTTATATGATCTTAAACTATTTGATGTGAGCTAACTAGATTCAGTAACTAAAGGTTAATTTTATAAAATCATAACTCATAAACTATTTATTGAATTTAAATGCAAACTGGTAACAATATACTCCATTATCACGAGTACCAGTCAGGCAAAAATAATTTAAATCTACACGCTCAATTTTATATAATCTTAAATTAGTTGATGTGAGCTAATTAGATTCAGTAATTAAAGGTTAAATTAAAAAGTTTATAACTTGTAAACTATTTATTGGATTTATTTGCAAATTAGTACCGATGTACTTCATTATTATTAGGATTAATTGGACAAAAAAAATTAAAATTCACACGCCCAATTTTATTTCATCTTTAACTATTTGATGTGAAGTAATTAGATTCAGTATCTAAAGGTTAAATTAAGAAAATCAAAACTTGTAAATTACTCATTAGAATTGTTTGCAAATTGGTATCAATGTATTTCATCATTATGAATTGAAGTTTGGTAAAAATTAAGAATATCCACGAGGCCAGTTTTATATGATCTAAAACTATTTGATGTGAGCTAACTAGATTCAGTAACTAAAAGTTAAATTAAAGAAATCATAATTTATAAACTATTTATTGGATTTGTTTGCAAATTGGTATCAATGTACTCTATTATCATGAGTACCAGTTAAGCAAAAATAATTGAAATCTGCACGCTCAATTTTATATAATCTTAAACTATTTGATGTGAGTTATTTAAATTCAGTAACTATAGGTTAAATTATAATGTTCATAAATTGTGAATTATTAATTGGATTTTAATGCAAATTGGTACCAATATACTCCATTATCACGAGTACCAGTCAGGCAAAAATCATTAAAATCTACACGCTCAATTTTATATAATCATAAACTATTTGATGTGAGTTATTTTGATTCAGTAACTAAAGGTTAAATTAAAAAAATCATAACTCATAAACTATTTAACGGATTTTAATGGAAAGTGATACCAATGTACTCCATTATCACAAGTACCAGTCAAGCAAAAAAAAAAATAAATCTACTTGCTCAATTTTATATAATCTTAAACTATTTGATGTGAGCTAATTAAACTTAGTAACTAAAAATTAAATAAAAAAGTTCATAACTTGTAAACTATTTATTGGATTTATTTGCAAATTAGTACCAATGTACTCCATTATTATAAGGATTAATTGAAGAAAAAATATTGAACTGCACACGCCCAATTTTATTTGATTTTAAACTATTTGATGTGAGCTAATTAGATTCAGTAACTAAAGGTTAAATTAAAAAGTTCATAACTAGTAAACTATTCATTGGATTTAGTAGCAAATTAGTGCCAATGTACTCCATTATCATGACTACCAGCCAGGCAAAAATCAATTTTAAATAATCTTAAACTATTTGATGTGAGCTAATTTGATTCAGTAACTAAAGGTTAAATTAAAAAGATCATAACTTGTAAATTATTTATTGGATTTGTTTGCAAATTAGTACCAATATACTTCATTACCATTGGGATCAATTGGACAAAAAAAAATTGAAATTGACACGCCCAATTTTATTTGATCTTAAACTATTTGATGTGAGCTAACTATATTCAGTAACTAAAAGTTAAGTTAAAAAAACATAACTATTCATTAGATTTTATTACAAATTAGTACCAATGTACTCTATTATCATAGGTACCAATTAGATAAAAATTTAGTCTAAACTATTTGATTTGAGATTCAGAAGGATATAAAATGCAAAATGGAACGATTGTGAATGTGAGCTAACTGAATTTAGTAACAAAATTTTGCATAAATCTCAATACAAGCTGTGTAATGTTGACGCATAAATAATAAATCAATATTTCATTGTCTTAATATTGAATGTAAATAAATACAAAGAAACGTGTGCTGCTTGAAACATAATAATTTTCCATAAAATTTGAATAATAAAAGAATTTATCAATTTCACATGATTTACAAGGACACATTACCATATGAAAGATTCATACAAGTAGTTCTTGAAATAGCTTAATTAGTCTTTTTTTCTGACATTTTGCTATAAATTTATTTATTTTTATGAAATAATAAAAAATGCCTTATTCATATCATCTTTTTAATAAATCGATGCGGTTCTGACAGACACCCCATCAATATTTTATGGCAAAATGTCAGTTGTGATGCTCTCGGATATCGGGAACGGATTATAAGTCACGATAATACGGGAACGAGAATGGGACGTGAAAGTGCCATTCGGAAATATACGAGGGGTTGGAAAAAATTAGGTGAAAATTAATACTACACTCGAAAAGTAAATGGGAATTTTCCTATTTATCTCAACCAATTGCTATAATAAATCATATTTATTACAAGAATTAATTGGTTTTGTTAATTAATAATTTACAAAAATGAATTGCGCATTCTTTATAACGGAATTCTACAAAGTGTGATGAAAAATATATAATTCCATTTAAATAAAATAATTATAAATAGATTCAATTGCCTTCATCTTTTATGCATGAAATTGATTTAGTTTGAGAGAAAAAGAAAGTTTTTAATTATATTTGGCGATTCTAATTTCATTAAATCTACTTCTGGAATGATCAATGGCGCACAATCATCCCAGGTAATTTTTTCTTCTTCCTGCGGGACATGCAGAAAATACTCTCTATCCGCCGAATCGAATTTAATTAATGGAAAAATGTGGAATTACGTGCTGGAAAATATTATGAGGTTACATGGAAACACACTTCTGGATTAATTTAAATTATGAAATCGACGTTTTTGTTATAATTAATTTAAATTAAATTTTTATTCTGTTTTGAAGTAGTCGAAATTTAATTAAATTAAACCGAATAAAATTGGCGTTATTATAATCTTGATTAGTGAGGTAATTAAGCAGCAGATTTTTTTATATTTAACTACATTCATATTGCAATAATTTTGAAATCAGGCATTACATCGATTTACAATTTGTGCATATTAATTGATAGCAAAGTTATAATTTTTTTTTAAATTTGTTACCAGTTTGAATTTGTTGAAGTCAAATCCAATAGTTTAGGCTGACCAGACATACTCTTTCTTAGTAACATATACATACTCTTTTTAGTTGAGACTTAAAAATCTTAATTGATTTTTAAAAATGTAATTCTAGCCAGCAAGAAATTAAATATTATTACCAAAGTGTTAATTCGGCTTTCAAGTTATAAATCCAGCATTTTGTAAATTTGATTTTTAGAACTGGACATTTAGAAAATAATATTTGGTTTTAATTAAAAAAAATGAATGAAACCGGTAACCAAAGTGTTAAAATATACTGCTAAATTATAAATCCGATGTTTAAGTTATAAATCCGGCCGTTAAAACTGTAAATCCGTCTTGTAAAAGTGAAAATCTGATTTTCAATGTGTTAATTTTATTTGCCAAACAGTTAATCTAGTTTCTAAATTATAAATCTGGTAGTTTATATGTTAAATTTGAATAATAAACTGTTAATCTGGTTTTTAAACTATAAATCCGGTCTTTAAGCTATCCGATTTGAAAAAGTATGTGTTACTAACTGTTAACTTAACTTTAAAACTATAAAATTAGCATTTAAAACTGTAATCTGGTAAATTCAATATTAAATTTTACTGCCAAATTGTTAAACCTATCTTCAAAATATAAATTTAATCTTTAAATTGTATATTTGGTTTTTAAAATTGTAAATCCGGCTACCAATGTGTTTAAATTTATTGCAATACTTTTAAACCTGTCTATGAAACTGTAAATCCGGCATTAAAAAATGTAAATGTAAGATTTAAAATTAGCAATTTAAACAACAATGTTTGTTTTTAATAAAAAAAGATACGTTAATTTATAATCCAAATAAAGAGCATTTGTACTTTTTAAACTAAAAATTTTCCAACGTTTTAAATTCTATTGCTAAACTGTTAATCAGGCTTTAAAATTGTTATAAACTGGTCATATTAATTGTAAATTTGGCTATTAAAAGTGTAATTGCGGCTTTCAAAAATTAAAATCTTGTCTTTAAATTATAAATCTAGTCTTTAAACTTAAAATCCGGCCTTTAAAAGTTTAATTCGGTCTTTAAAGTGTCAAAATCTTGTACTAATTCGTTAAGCCGGCCTTTAAAATTTTGAATCCGGTTTTCAAAGTATTAAATTTAAAGATTACCGTCACCACATTTTAGTTGTAAGCTTTTATTAAGACGGTTTTATAAAAAAGCTTACATAATTTTGTCATTTTTTTTATCTTGTTAATAACTATTGAAAAGTGCAACATTTTATTCATAAAAGTCAAAATTAACAAAATTCGGCCATAAAATATTAAAATATTAAAAAAAAAACTAAAATCCGGCCAAAAAGGGTTAAAATAAATTGTTTTTGTTTATAAAATGTTAAAAATAACAAAATTAGGTTTTAAAACTGGTCAGAAAACACTAACGTCTTATAAAACATCAAAATATTGTTTAAATAGCAACATTTTGCAATAAACTGTGTGCAAAGTTTTATTTATAAAATTTAAAAAAGCTATAAAATGTCAGAAAGCACTAAAATCTGGCCAAAAATGTTTAAAAATTGTAAAATTCTATTTATTAAACATCAAAAATAACAAGTATTGACGTTGAAACATGAAAATATTGTTAGAAAAAAGCAAAGTCCAGCTAAAAACTTATGAAAAATGAAAAACTTTAATTTGTAAAACTTAAAAAACATCAAAATTGCGGCATTGAAACATTAAATTATTGTTAGAAAATATCAAAGTTTGGCCATAAACTATTGAAACATTAAAATATTTTCAAATAAAATCAATATCCAGCTAAAACCGGTCAAAAATACAAAATGTTTGCATATGACATCAAAATATTGTTGAACAATTTCAAAAGCTAATCAAAAACTGTAAATTTTTGTATAAATTTGCAAAAACAGGAAAATCTGGCTATAAAATTGTCAGAAAAATTCAAAATCCATTCTTAAACTGTAAAAAATTGCAATATTCTATTTATAGAATGTCAAAAATAGGAAACCCATCCATAAAATATAAAAATATTGTCAAAATGTAACAAAACTCACCATAAACTGTTAAAAACTGCAACATTCTATTTATAAAAAGTCTAAAATTGCAAGTCTTTGTCGATAAAGATGTCTCGATTATCATCTTTGTTATTTACAAACCCAGTATTACCGAGACAATATCAAATTTTGTGAAATTTAAAAAATATTTTGAAATTTGCAAATTAATTTTTTTTTTTATATAAAAAACTGAGTCTCTGTCTCTTGGTGAGTTTTTCACCTCGGTCACGCCTTATACTGTAACCGATAGATAGGTTTAGGATTATATAAAAAAATACAAACTGAAGTAACTAGCGGCACCCTCGTCCAGACTAAAAGCAAGAGACCCTTCGGCTCGTTTAAGTTAACAAAACCACCAAGACCACCAACAATTCGCCAAAGAAAACCAGAAGTGTTCAACCAAGCTAAAAGCGGCCAAAAAGTCGCCTTCAAAAGCAAAGAACCATTCATAGTGAAGCCCAAAGTGCCAAACCCAAAAAAAAACGCAAAACCCGCCACATCTCCCAAAAAACCGAAAGTTGTCGTCAACTATTTATACGCCACCGCTGGCATTGTAACCTCTACTCTGCATGTAATGCTAACAATTTACATTACAAGAGACCAACAATTTTAAGTAGATTTCAAACCACTAGAAAGATTGTTCATCACTCCGAACCAGAGAAGATTTTAGCCATAAAACTTCACACTGGCAAGACGAGTTGGAGAGTGGGAGAGCGTATAAACATGTAAGGTTTCCCAATACATGAGAATCAAACCCACTATCTTCGGTGCAGCAATTGGATGTCTATACCACTGCGCCACGCTAAAAAAATCGACCAATTTTTGTGGCTGTAATCGCGCACAATGACGTTTTCAACTAGAAGATCTGGAAATAGTGACTATGCAAACGAGCATAGAATGATCATAAACATCAATAAAGCTGAAAGAACTATTAATTGGTTACCAAAAAATGAGGCAAAGTTTACGGCATAGTATAGACCTTAGCAGTAAGAAACAGAGTAATACTAAGAAAAATACAGCGCGGCTCAAACATAAAAGTGTAATTTCCAAAAATGTGCTAGTTGAATAACGGAATTGTGTGTGGTAAAAAGCAAAAGATGCAAAGCTTTAAAAACCAGTAAGCAAAGAAGGAAAAACCAACCACAATGACAAAGTGATTCTCACCATATATGAGTGTTTTGAGTCCTACGTGTGTCAAAATTGTACCAATCCAGAGAAGAAGAGTTAAAAGACTCTTATGGCTGGTCGCAGTTTACTATAAAGAACGCTGTTTTCCTGTATTCTTCAGTCAAGTGGCAAGTAGAAAGTGAGCAGAAGCAAGTTACAAGCTACAAACCGACCAAGAAAGATGTCTTCATCACCAACTGCCAGCGCCTCCAACGCTGCAGAACGAATGATCAAACAATGAATGAATGACTTCCAAAACACAACGCCGCTTCCAGACGTCACCACACCACACATACTAAAATGAACTCCTATAGAAAGACTACCACTTCGCAAAACCTTTGCTTATCCTAAAAAAAAGACTAAAATGGCGGAATGTTACTAATAAGAGTTCTTTCTTTCTTCAGTCAACATATCCAAAAAACAAATAAAGAAGAAGCTGCTACCAACTTGGCAGCAATCTACTATAAAATAACGCAATTTTCCAGTATTCGTCAGTCGAGCAAGCAAGTAGAAAGTGAGAAGCAGCAAAAAACAAGCAAGCAGCCTACCAAGAAATCCACCGGCGCTAAAAATAAAAGATCAAACTAAAATGCACCCCAACACCCACGCTTTCCTGGATAGGCTCCTATAAGAAGACTACTACTCTTCCTCCAACCGAACTCAAAATACCCATATAACACAAACACAAGTAAGTTGAAAGTTAGGAAAAGACCCTGCTGAAGAAAGCAACTTGACTGGACACCCCCCACACACACACACACACACATAACTAAATTTAAGTCTCCGCACTCATCCAGAAGCCAACTAACTGCTTAGTCGTAGCTAGACATCACACTCAGCCTATATGGCAATTAGAAAACTCTCACTTTACTCTTAACTAAGTTCTTCTCTAAAAAAAGACTACCTAAATAAGGTTGAAACTTCCTGGTGTTCCCATGAGAAAGAGTTTAGTCGATAGGCGCCGACATGTTTACGTAACTAAACTAAGGCAAATTCGATACTCCGTATAAGACCCAGCCTTCTGAAGAAATTAAAAACAGTCAAGAAGTAGCGAACAACATGAGCTGTTCCACAGAAAAAAAATTAAATTCTAGAATAGTCATCTAGTGCTTCAACCATCCATACAGTGACTATGTCAAACAATTAACGATGACGACCACAGACATGACTTGGTATTAACACCTAATAAATCAAAATGCGGACGTGCACGTGCACTCGGTGGCCTAAACCAAAAAAAGCTCAACTACGGGGTTCACTACAAAGAATTTTGTTTTCAAAAATAAACATTTTTGATTTTTTTTAAATATTTTGTGACATTTGCAAATCAGTTTGAAATTTGCAATTTTTTTTTTAATTTACAAAATCTGATATTGCAAGTTTCTAATGCAGTGCCTTAAAATCACATAAAAATGTAGATTTTTTTTAAGGATTTCTTACCTTTATGAACTAAAATAAGTTATAAAAACAGAAAAAAAAAAACTAAAGCAAGTTTTTTGACGCATCTCTCCCAATTAAAATAGAATTGCCTACATTGGAGTTTAATAAAGTTTTAAATAATGGCAATAAAGATGCCATTGTACGACCAAGAAGAACTCATTTTCGAAACCTACACGCTAATATAGTTGTAGTATAGTTAGAGTGCAGTTATTCTAAAACTGAGGATTAAAGATTTAAAGGTAAAACACATCTTATATTTTTCTTTACTTGTAAAAATCTGGTTGAATGCAATGCCGCAGATTTGGATATTAATTAGCATTGAGGAAGTTTGAATAATGCTAGTGATCACACAGAAGTAATAGATGTTATGAAATTAAGCAATGAGAAACCCTTGTGATAAAATGTAGCTTGCAGATCTAGATTTTACTTACTAAACAACGCTGTAATCCGCGTCAGAAACAGAGCTCAAAAAAACTAGGAACCGCAGCAGGCGGACACACGAAAAATTACATTTGAACTATTTAAAACTTGTTCCAGCAGTTAACAAGCTCTTTAATATGCAAAACAAAAGCAATCTTTCGTAAAAAAAAACAGTGGGAACTTAACTTAACCACTTTAGAAAATGCGAAAAATAGGAATGAGAATCAAGCTAAAGCATTGACAAGTTCTACTTTTTTTTAACAACTGGAAATTTTTTCTGACAAGCCAAGCCATGTCTAAACACAAAACAAATATAATAAACTACAGAACTCTAAACGCATTGACAATTATAAACTACAAATATTCAAGTCAATGTTTACAAACTAATCTAAATCTAGTCTTCAATGTAAACATTTTTACAAAAATATTTTTTCTTAGTAATGGTTACTTTTAAAGTATGTTTTGTTGCAAATTTTAACCTAACCTAACCTAACCTAACCTAATTCTTTATAAAAATGCTATAAACTAAACATAAAAAATTCAAGTTAGTTTTTAAAGGTTCTAAATTGACTTGTAAAAACTCTACAAAACATAGTAACGGTCCAATAAATTGGATTAGAGAAGCCTACCCACTCATATGTTGGTGATTAAAAGGTTGGCTCACGACCTCTTCTTGTGACAAAACAATCTACTTATTAATGACGGACACTTGGGTAGGTGGGTGGGATATTTCAAAACATGGTAATGGTCTCATAGTTTGGATTAGAGTAGCCCACCTACCCACCCAAATGTTAGTGATTAAAAGATTGGGTTACGACCATCTTTTGGGACAAAATGACTTCTGACGTTTACATAAAAAACAAACATTTGACTTCTTGATGACAGACACTTAGATGGGTGGGTGGGACATTCCAAAACATAGTAACGGTCCAATAGTTTGGATTGGAGTAGCCCATCCACCCACCCAATAAGTGATGGTGATTAAAAGATTGAATCACAACTTTCTCTTGTGACAAAATGACTTTTAACATGCGCATAAGAGACAAAGATTTAACTTTTTGATTACAAGGACATTTGGTTGAATGGGTGGGAAACTTCAAATTTTGGTAATAGTCCAATAGTTTGGATTAGAGTAGCCCATCCACCCATCCAAATGTTAGTGATTAAATGGTTGAATCACAAACATCTTTTTGGACAAAATGACTTCTAAAGTTTACACAAAAGACAAACATTTAACTTCTTGAAGATTGACATTTAGATAGGTGGGTGGGACACTCCAAAACATAGTAACGGTCCAATAGTTTGGATTGTAGTAGCCCACCCACCCACCCAAGTGTTGGTCATTAAAAAATAGAATCACGACCTTCTCTAGTAACAAAATGACTTTTAACATGCGCATAAGAGACATAGATTTAACTTTTTGATTACACGGACACTTGGTTGAGTGGGTGGGAAACTTCAAATTATGGTAATAGTCCAATAGTTTGGATTAGAGTAGCCCACCCACTCATCCACTAAGTGATGGTGATTAAAAGATTGAATCACAACCTTTTCTTTTGACAAAATGATTTTTAACATGTGCATCTATTCAAAATTTTGTAATGGATTAACAGGTTGGATTGGAGTAGCCCACCCACTCACCCAAGTGTTGGTGATTTAAAGGTTAGATTACGACCTTTTCTTGTGACAAAATTACTCTTAACATGTGTTTAGAAGACAAACATTAAATTTTTTAATAATGGACACTTGGGTGGATGGGTGGGATACTTCTAAACATGTTAATTTTCAAATAGTTTCAATTTGAGTAGCTCACCCACCCACTCAAGTGTTGGTGAATAAATTGTTAAATCACAACCTTCTCTTTTGACAAAATGATTTTTAACATGCGTATAGGAGACAAACATTCAACTTTTTGATAACGGACACTTGGGTGGGTGGGTGGGACACTTCAAAACATAGTATTAGTTTCATAGTTTAGATTGGAGTAGCCTACTCACCGACTCAAATGATGGCGATTAAAAGTTTGGATCACAACCCTTTCTTGTGACAAAATGACTTTTAACATGCGCATAGAAGACAAACTTTTAACTTCTTATTGACAAACACTTGAGCGAGTGGGTGGGACACTTCAAAACATGGTAATAGTCTAATAGTTTGGATTGGAGTAGCCCACCCACCCACCAAAATGTTGGTAATTAAAAGGTTAGAACACAACTTTCTCTTGTGTCAAAATGACTTCTGACGTCAGCATAGAAGTCAAACATTTAACTTTTTGATGACTGACACTTGGGTAGGTGGGAAACTTCAAATCATGGTATAGGTTCAATAGTTTGGATAAAAGTAGCCCACTCAAGTGTTGGTAATTA
Organism: Tachinus rufipes; assembly: GCA_963932245.1. Lineage (NCBI taxonomy): Eukaryota > Metazoa > Arthropoda > Insecta > Coleoptera > Staphylinidae > Tachinus > Tachinus rufipes. Next base: position 7,261,181 of record OZ010744.1, read on the forward strand.
AAAGGTTAGATCACGACTTTCTTTTGTGACAAAATGACATTTAACATGCGCATAGGAGACAAACATTCAACTTCTTAATGACGAACACTTGGGTGGTAAGTGGAACACTTCAAAACATGATAATAGTCCAATAGTTTAGATTAAAGTAGCCCACCCACCCACCCAAGTGTTGGTAATTAAAAGATTGGATCACGACCTTCTCTTAGGATAAAATTATTTTTGACGTCCGCATAAAAGACAAACATTTAACTTCTTAATGACGGACACTTGGGTAGGTAGGTGGGTTATTTTAAAACTTGGTAATGGTTTAATAGTTTGGATTGGAGTAGCCCACCCACCCACCCAAGTGTTGGTGATTTTAAAGTTGGATCACAAAATTTTCTTGTGACAAAATAAGTTTTAACATGCGCACAGGAGACAAACATTTAACTTTTTGATGACGGACACTTGGGTGGTTAGGTGAGACTTTTCAAAACAAGATTTTTGTCCAATAGTTTGTATTAGAATAGCCCACCAATCCAACCAAAGTGTTAGCAATTAAAAGATTAGATCACGACCTTCTCTTGTGACAAAATGATTTTTAAGATGCGCATAGGAGATAATTATTTAACTTTTTGATGACAAACAGTTGGATGGATGACTGGGACACTTCAAAAAATTGTAACGATTAATTAGTTTAAAATGGAGTAGCCCATCTACCTACCCAAGTGTTAGTGATTAAAAGGTTGGATTACGACTTTTTTTGTGACTAAATGTCTTCTAACGTCCGCATAGATGACACATTTTTTAATGACGGACACTTGGGTGAGTGGGTGGGACACTCCAAAACTAAGTAACAGTCTAATAGTTTAGATTTTTTAATAAATTAAATTTTTTGAAGTTATTTGTCCAAATTTTGTAAACTTAATAACATATTTGAAATTAGAAGTCTTAATTTTATTTAAAAATGCTTCAAATTATGCACACAAAAAAATAAGTTTTTTAAAATCATAAGTTGACATTTTTACAAAAGTTACTTTTTTAATAAATTCTACTTTCTAAAGCAATTTTTGCAAACTTTGTGAATTCAATAGCATATTTACAATCAGTACACTTAATTCTCAATAAAAATGTTTTAAACTAATAAAAAATTCAATTATTAGGTCCTAAACTGACTTATAAAAACTTTTCAAGAGTAACTTTCTTCAATAAATTTAACTTTCTGAAGTTATGTTTGTAAATTTTGTAAATTTAAAAGCGGATTTGGAATTAGAAGACTTAATTTTAAATAAAAATGATTCATATTATGCATACAAAAAATCAAGTTAGTTTTTAAGGTCATAAATTGACTTAAAACATTTTTACAAAAGTAACTTTTTTAATAAATGTTACTATCTAAAGTCATTTTTGCAAAATTTGTGAATCTATCAGCATACCTAGAATCATTAGACTTAATTTGATATAAAAATGCTAGATTGTATGCATATTAAAAATTAAATTAGGTTTTAAGGTCATAAATTGACTTAAAACATTTTCTCAGAAGTAACTTTCTTAATAAATGTTACTTTTTAAAGTAATTTGTACAAATTTTGTAAATCCAATAGCAGGTTTGGAATAACAAGTCTTTATTCAAAATTTGGTAATAGTTCAATAGTTTAAAATAGAGTAGCTTACCCACCCACCCTCCCACCCAAGTGATGGTGGTTAAAAAGTTGAATCACGACCTTCTTTTGTGACAACAAGTCTTGATGACACACGCTTGGGTGGGTGGTTGGGACTCTTCAAAACATGGTAATGGTCAAATAATTTGGATTGGAGTAGCCCACCTACCCACTCAAGTGTTGGTGATTAAAAAGTTGGATAACAATTTTCTCTTATGATAAATTAATTTTTAACATGCACATAGGAGAAAAACATTTAACTTCTTGATGACGGACCGTTGGGTGGGTGGGACGCTTCAAAACATTGTTATGGTCCAATAGTTTAGATTGGAGTAGTCCACCCACCCACTCAAATGTTGGTGATTAAGATTAAACCACGACCTTCTCTTGTGATAAAATGGCTTTTAACATGCAAGAGATAACTAGGGCTCTGACGACCAAGTCATTAAAATTGAGAATTAAAGAAATGTAATTCTACTCTCGGGGATTAACACTTTGAAGAAGGGGAAAGGGCTCAGTAATTTCGATGATTTGTAGACTAATGCCGGCGGGAGTTTTATACTTTTGGGCCACCCATGCCAGTAAGATTAAATGTAAGAAACGAAGCCAAGATTAATCCGCAACAGTAGCGTCTGATCTAGAATGGGCGGCTACAAACGACGGAGCACTTGGTGTAAAATTGCACCAAAAAACAGACGAACCAAAGAATTGGTCAACGGCATAGGATGTTGAACGCAACGCAACGCAAATTGACAAAATAGCTAAGTTTAGTACAAAGTTTTTCGGAGTTATAATTCCCCCCATCGGATATTCGGGGGGGAGGCACTGAAAGTAGCAACCAAATATAAATTAACAACTAAAAACAAAACCGTGATCAAGACAAGCTCTTGAAATGCAAGATCAATGGCCCAAGCAGGAAAAATACATAACACCTAAAAGAAATGCAAAGAATGGACGTTAAGGCCGGATGCAAGCTCATGCGCTATTAATAAGCACAGAATATATTACTCAGGAACATCCACCGGTGAGCAAAAAAATGAAGTAGGAATCATTGTAGATAAGAAAAATTGCAAGACATGTAACGAACTTTGTGCTTATATCGGAACGAGTAATGCTAATACAAATATCAACCAGCCCTGTTTCACTGAACTTAATCCAAATATATGCTCCAACTTCTGACAGCAGCAACAAAGAAATCGAAAAATTATACTGAAAGATAGCAAAAATTTTGAAGAAATTTCCTAAACAAGACTAATTTTAACGCAAAGGTAGGAAAAGGGAACACAGGAGAATGTATCAATGGATTAGGAGAAAGGAACAAAAAAGAAGACCTACTAAGTGTCTTTGCATCCGAACACAAACTAACTATATTAAATACCTTTTTTGAACTACCTCTAAAAAGATTGTATACATGGACATCACCGGCGCACACCCTCGAGATAATAGTGAGAAACCAAATAGACTATTTCTTTGTAAATCAAAGATACAAAAAAGCTTTACCTCAATAAAAACACAAGCAAGAGCTGACATACAATCAGACCACAACCCAGTAGTGGAAAGACTAAGAGTCCGAATCAAAAGAGTAAAAAGAAAAGGTAGGCCAACACAATATGCAATATCCGCAAACTGAAGAAATGCATAAAAAACACAACTAAAAGAGGAAATGGCAGAAAGTTTTAGAACAAGTTATATCACAAAAAGAAACTAAACAAGACAGTAGAAAAAACTAAGAAAAGGTTCCTGAAACCAGAAAAAAATGGGAAAAGGAAATCATGGATGATCAAAGAGATTCTACACTTAATAGAAAACAATAGAAGTTTAAAAAATCTAAATGCCATATAATATAACAGAACTCACAAAATAATTCGACAAAAGATAAAATAAGCCAAAGAAAATACAACACAGCAAATGTGCACAGAGGTTAAAGTCTTTTAGGCCAAACATTACAATCTTAACGTACACAAAAAAGTGAAACAGATTACAAAAACATATCAATCGAAACAAACAAGCAAACTCATAGACAGCTTGGGTAAAATACCAATAGATAAAACCAAAATAAAGAATTATTTCAAGATCAAAGACTAGAATTATCGCAAATGGAAGCAAGAACAAGCCATAAAACAGATGAAAGAAGGTAAAGCTTCAGGATCAGATGGATTCTAAGCCGAATTCCTAAAACTAATGAACGAAAAAGGAATTAAATGGCTTACTAATATATTCAATTGAATCTACAATACTAGTATTATCCCGCAACAATGGATTGAGTCAGTATTCATTACTATACTAAAAAAGACAACAGCAAAAAAATGCAACAAATTCAGAACAATAAGCCTTATAAGTCATGTGCTGAAAGAGTTTTTAAAGATTATTCACAAACGGATTTACAAGATAGTGGAAGAACAGCTAGTACCCACACAATTTGGATTAAGGGATGCAGTAGGGACAAGGGAAGTCTTATTCAGTGTGCAGGTATTAATTCAAAGATGCAGATATGCCTGTTTTGTTGACTACAAGAAAGCCTTCAACAAAATACAATACAATAAAATTTTGGAAAAGTTTGGCATAGATGATAAAGATCTAAGAACTATAACAAATTTCTATTGGAACCAGATGGCAAGCGTCAGAGTTGGCAAAGACCATACAGATACAGTAAAGATTCTACGCGGAGTGAGGCAGAGATGTATACTTTCCCCTCTAATATTCAACATCCACTTTGAATATATATTCAGGGAAGCCCTAGAAAACGCACAAGAAGGAAAATAACATCAGATACGCGGACGACACGATGATCTTTGCTGACAATGTTTTAGACCTGGAACACCTCATAGATCAACACAAACAAGACGAAATTTAAAATCATAAACAGGGATAACACACCAAATCAGCAGCAACAGCAGCAACTTTTCAAAACATGGTTATTGTTCAATAGTTTGGATTGGAGTAGCCCACCCAAGTGTTGGTGATTAAAAAATTTGATCACAACTTTTTCTTGTGGCAAAATGACTTTTAACATGCACACAAAAGACAAACATTCAATTTCTTAATGACTGACACTTGGGTGGGTGGGTATGACACTTTAAAACATAGTAATGGTCCTATAGTTTGAATTGGAGTAACCCTTCTACTCACCCAAGTGTAGCCAATCAAGAAGTTGGATTACAACCTTCTCCTGTGACAAAATGACTTCTGACGTCTGCATAGAAGACAAACATTTAACTTTTTAATGTCGGACATTTGGGTGGGTGAGTGGGACACTCCGAAACATAGTAACGATCCAGTAGTTTGGATTCTTTAATAAATTTAACTTTCTGAAATTATTCGTGCAAATTTTGTAAATCCAATAGCATATTTTGAATCAAAAGACTTAATTCTAAAGAAAAATGCTTCAACTTATGCATACTTAAAACCAAATTAGGTATTTAAGGTCATAAATTGACTTAAAACATTTTCACAAAAATAACTTTCTTTGTAAATGTTACTTTCTTAAGTAATTTTTGCAAATTTTTTGAATTTAATAGCCTATTTGAAATCAAAAGACTTAATTCTATATTAAAATGCTTCAAACTATGCATACAAAAAATTGAGTTACATTTTTAAGGTTTTAACTTAAAACATTTTTAAAAAAGTAACTTTCTAATGATACTTTTTAAATTATTTGTTTCAAATTTTGTTAATCCAATAGCATATTTAAAAAATAATTCAAGTTTACTGCAAATAAAGTACTATTTAAAAGTTTGGAAAAGTCTGCAAACAATTTAAATTTGTTAAAATAATAAATTAAAAGTGATAATCGATATTATTTGTTGCCAACAGATTATATCTAAAGAAACAAATAAAATAAAAAGGTGTTTTTTTACTATTAAGTGCCATCGATCATTTCCCCATGAAAAAGCTTGTTTTAAAAAGCAGGACATTTATTCCATGGATTACAGCAAAGAAGAACCAGACAAGAGAAAATAACCCAATAAAGTGGGCAATAATATTTTTCTTTGCTGATATTTATGTGCAGTGTATAGAAACCCTTATAATCTCGTTATTTTCTTTTTTCTACATCCTCCTACCACCACTACTACTACTAAAAAGGCGGAAGTGTTTTATGAAATACGGCCACCGTTTTGATGCGCCACATGTCCGCCTTGTCATACGCAAGTGAAGACGGTCGACAAGAAAAAAATTTATGCGGGGTGGATTTTTACATGTGTTACTCGCTGTAAATTCCAACAATGCGGCCGCTTGGGGTGGATAAAAATGCGTAACAATAACAATTTAAAATAAAATTCTTGTTTTTTTTTATAAATTATTTTAAACAAAAATTTAATTAAATTTAACTGAAAATAATATTTTGATATAATAATTAAGTACATAAATAAAATTTTATCTTCTATTAATCGTCAACAGAACTACCCCACTTATAAATGGATACAAAAAGCGTTGAAAATTATCGCAGGTTATCTTTCATAAATTTTCACCGAATAAGAGATGATAGCCACCGCACAGCACAAACCAGGGGCGGTTAGTTTCTTATCGTCGATCCTTTAATATAATGGTGCGGCGCGCCGACAACACACTGGGAATAAAAAAAAAAAAAGGAAAGAGTGTATTATGCCCTCAGAAGAGATTGTGACCCGACTGCCTTTTTGGTCGAAAGTGTTTCACTCACACATACCGGTTATTGATTTATAAAAAGATTTTCTTTTGGGCATCGCGCGGCTCATTTCACACGACATTCGTTTCGACCGTGAAATATTATACGCATGATTTTTTTACTCTTTAGAGCTATAAAGGGAACGGAAATTTATAAAGGGCACTCGATGTCGCAAAAAAGGACATTATACTACAATTACTTGAGCTTATAATTATCTTATACTTTAAGCATGCTTAAAATAGTTAATTATGTAATAAAAATATTTATTACGATCTTCCAAGATTATTTATTTAAAGCTACTCATGATATGAAATTATTCCATATACTATCAAATTAGTGTTTCCAAAGCTGACATATTGTCAAAATTGTTTTTTGTCAAATGATTCCAATTTTTAGTTTAATTTATGCTTTCTAATTGACATAACCTCAAATAAAAAATTAAATTTCTTCATAACATGAACAATTAAAAGAAGTAAAAGATTTGTTGGATTTTGTCAACAAACAAATTTACTGCTGGAACTAGTTTGGTAAGATTGACACAGTATAAAAACGCCAATTTCGTTTTTTTTCTATAAAAGCAAACCCCAACCGCCAATCTTTTAGTATAAATTTGCCTTGAGTTATTCCCGAAGAGCCTCATTAATATAAAATCAGCCATATCGATAAAAGCATAAATATATGCTGCATAATTCATACATCCTGAATCCCTAAGCTTTCCCCTTCTTGCAAATCTAAAATAAATGACCGAAAAAATCTCAGAAAGTTTCAGTCCGACAAATCGTTGACGCCTCCGCACGGATTGAATTATGATCCGCAAAAATTATTGATTATTTCTATTTGCTAGATAAAAATAATTTAAAAAGTAAACGTATTCCGATTACATAGTGTCCTATTGTAATCTACTCGGAACACACGTGTCGTCCCAACATTAAGCCAGACGTGAGCGGAAAATTAAGGATGGGCACATGAAAAATGCAAAAAAGAATACCGAAGGGAAAATAACTAACTGAAGTCCGATTAAGGGTAACTAATAAGTGTCAAATTTAATGAACAAATTAGATCCCTTAATTTTATAGCCCATTAATCAGTAGCTCTTTATTCTTTACTAGCATGGAATTTTAATTAGAAAGTTAAACAATGTTTGGTTATCTAACATACGGTTTTTAAGTAATTGAATTATACTGTAAAATGAGGGTTACATTTTTATTATTTTGAAATAAGTTAATAAATTATTTAAACTCAATCTAACGACTACAGAGACCATTTGTTTTGCTTTAATAAACCTTGTCAGGGTGCCTTGTATGATCATTGCATGATAGCGAAAGACACATTTCAATAAATAATTCAGTGCTTATAAACACAATGAAATAATCAAACTGTGGCTTCAGCTAGTGCAATTGGCAGTAATAATATTTTATAAATCTCTCAATTTCGTTGTACATACTACAAACATTAAATTAAATAAGTCAGTTAATCTCATCCCTCAGTTTTGCTACTTCATCATTATTTACTGTAGAGTTTATTATTATTATAGCAAACATTATTATTTCTAATTACATATAATATTAATGCTGTAACAATAATATTGTTTACTCTTAATTAATTCTAGGTAATACTTGAGGCAACATTGCGAACACTGCTAATATTAATTGAAATTGTACAAACATGTGCAAGGAAGAATGTAATTATCTAATTAGTATTAGTTACTTAATTAATCAATTAATTAAAATGCCACCCACGTTAGATCAAATAACGAATCTTGTTGATTTCAAAAAGATGAACTTACGTACTAAATTGAACTGAATTGATTGTAAACATTAAATTAATTAAATATTTCTAATTGAAAAATGTTGCTATAATAGACATAATAGTTTACCTAAGCTTTATTGAGAAGATTATATGGTGATTGTAAAGCAAAGGTTCTTTATAGTAGATTAAGTATCAAAGGCAGTAAAGCACAGTTTGTAACCGTTTGGCTTATTAGAAGCATCAAAGCTTTGTCATGCCAATAATGACGCTAATAATTATTGGTTTCAAAAATCCTTTAGGAAACTGATAGCCGTACATGTTCTGTCAACGTGCAATAAGTTTCATTAAATTATTTCAAAAATTGCGTCATCCAGAACAATAAATTTGGAGTAAGATATATTGAATTCATTAAAGCTAAGGCATGCTTACAGTTATTAAAAAATGTCATATTGGATTTTTTGTTTTAAAAATTCTTTAAATCTTAATAAATGTCAATAAAATATTTCATAAGTTGTTTCATCCAGATTTTTTTATGTATAACTGTTCTTTAAATAGTTACTTTAATAACTGTTTTTTAAACAATTACTAACTGTTACTTAAACAGTTACTTTAATAACTGTTACATAAACAATTATTTTGATAAATGTTACCTAAACAGTTACTTTGATAACTATTACATAAACTGTTATTTTAATAACTGTTACCTAAACAGATACTTAAATTGTTATCAAAAATTGTTACTTAAACTATTACTTAAATAGTTCTAAGTAAGATTTTGTGACTTTGAAAGTGCCAGGTCAGAACAGGTCTTTAAACAATTACTGTTTCTGAGTAAAAGAGAATAGTTACTCTAATACATTTTCTGTGATACACCAATATAAATTTAATGAAATTAGTCAGTCTACATTTTTTTGTGAAATTGCAAACATATTTTATAACAGCTACTGAACTTTATATGACTCCTAAAAGTATAAGAATAGATTAGTTACAGTACAAACATTTTGTAATATTTTAGCTTATTTGGTAAATTATAAAATTTATATTGAAACGACACTTTTGAGGGTTTAAGAAAACTTTAAAAACATTTTTTGATGTTTGCATTTGAGTTATTATCTAAACAGTTTCTTAAATTGTTACTAATAATTGTTTCTCAATTTATTACTACTTAAACTATAGCCTAATCAATTACTCCAAATAGTTTCTTTATTAAACTGTTATTCAAACAATTACCTAAGCGTTATTTTAATCATTGTTACTAAAACAGTTATTAACTAAATATTTACTTTAATAAGTACCAAATACTGTTTCCTAAACGGTTTAATTGTTACCTATAACTACAACTAAAACTATTACTAATGATGACACCTAATTTATTACTCAAAACAGTTTTTATTTTAATAACCAAACTATAACCTAAACATTTACTTAAATTATTGTTAAAAAGTGTTATTTTTTACCAATAACTGTTACCAATAATTGTTGACAATAACTGTTACGCAAACTATTACTTTACTTAAACTATTACTTAATCTATTACCCAAAACAATTCTTTTAGTTGTTAATTGTCCCCTACAATATTACTTAAATAATTATTTTTGTTTATATAATTGCTACTCAAACTATTATGTAAATAATTTATAAACGGTTATTTTAAATGTTTGCTTAAACAGTTACTAAACTATTTCATAAACAGTCAGTTTATTAAATACCACATACGGTTATTTTATTTGTTACCAATAACTGTTACATAAACTATTACCTAATCTATTACCCAAAACAGTTTTTTATTTGTTGTCAATAATTGTTTTTTAAACTATCATCTAAAGTATTACTTAACTAGTTATTTTATTAATTGTATTTTACTTTTATTTGTTGCAAATAAGTCACATACGGCGTCAAGACATTATCACTATTAACTTTATTAAATTGTTACCATTAACAGCTACTTATACTATTACTTAAATATTTACTTTGTTTGTTATAATAACGGTTACTTAAATTATTACCAAAAAGTTATTTTAATAACTAATACTTAAACTGTTACTTTATTAGCTATTACTTAAACAGTTACTTTAAGTTAATTACTTTAGTACTGTTACTTAAATGATTCTTAATTAAATTTTGTAAACAATTTTGTGATACTCTTGAAAGTTTAGAAATAAATTAGTTACTTTACAAACATTTTCTGATATGTTAGGCCTTGATATATTCAAGGGTTTATTCAAAAATATATTAATTACTTTAAAACCATTTTGTAATGCTTAATATCGCATTTAAACTATTATCTAAACAGTTACTTTAATAGTTACTATTAACTGTTATCAAAACTATTACTTAAACAGTTGTTTAAACAATTACTAAAACTGTTATTTTTATAACAGATACTTAAACGGTCACAAACTTATTGCTTAAACAGTTACTTTAATAATTACTGAAAATTATATTTTAAACGGTTACATTTTTTTTAATAACTGTTACCTAAACTATTATTTAAATTAATGCTCATCATATTATCCAAAACAGTTTTTTTTAATTGTTGCCAGTAAATGAAATTTTAATAACTGTTTTTTAAACAGTTATCAAACTATTACCAAGCAGTTCTTCAATAATGACCAAAAACTGCTAAATTTTAATTGTTACCAATAACTGTTACCCAAACGATTATCTATTACCCAAACTTGTTTTTTAAGTGTTACTTAAACAGTTACCAATCTATTACCTAAACTGTTATATCAATAATTAACAAACAAAAAAATTACTTTATTTGTTACAAATAACTGACCAACAATTGGGTGAGTGGGTGGTTTACTTCAAGTTATAATTACCACCGAAAAGTTTGAACTGGTGTGCCCACCCAACCGCCCAAAAGTTTGTTAACAAAAAATTAAAAGTTTTTTTTTTGTGCAAGCATTACCTAGTCTCAAATCTCAATCTTAGAGGAGGGGATGATAAATTCAATCTTTTAATAATCAACATTTGGGTGAATTGGTGGGTCATTCCAGTTTATGATGATCAAGTAGTGCTCACCTACTTTCTCAAGAATTTGTTAACAAGAAATGGAAAGTTTTTTCTTTTTGCAAGCGTTAGAAGTCTTTATGTTGAAGGAGGGGATAAGTAATGCAATTTTAAAATAACCAACATTTGGGTGGGTGACTGGGATTTTTCAAATCGTGCTACCATTAGTTTAAACTGGAAAACCCACCCACCCGCCCGAGTGCAATTGTTAGAAAACGCTTAGTAAGAGAAGGCAAAAATGATTTCAATTTTTTTACAACCAACACTTTGGCGGGTTGTTAGGACACTCCAAATTATAATTAAATAGTTTGAATTAATGTCCAAGAGTTTGCTATCAAATAATTAGAAGTTTCTTCTTTTTGCATATGTACGAAGACCTTTAGTCAGAGGAGGAAAAGGTGATATCAATCTTTTGATGTCTAACACTTAGGCGGGTGGGTGAGACACTCCAAATTATGATTAATTACTTTATAAATATTCTGTGATATTACATGAATATCTTAATGAAAGGACACTTTTGAGTGTTTAAAAAATGATTAGTTACATTTTTTGATATTGCAGTTAAGTTATTATCTAAACAGTTCCTTAAATTGTTACCAATAACTGTTACTTAATTTATTACTACTTAAACTATTACCTAATCAATTACTCAAATTAGTTTCTTTATTAAACTGTTATTCAAACAATTACCTAAGCGTTATTTTAATCATTGTTACTGAAACAGTTATTAACTAAATATTTACTTTAATAAGTACCAAATACTGTTTCCTAAACGGTTTAATTGTTACCTATAACTACAACCAAAACTATTACTGGGGATGATACTTAATTTATTACTCAAAACAGTTTTTATTTTAATAATCAAATTATAACCTAAACATTTACTTAAATTATTGTTAAAAGGTGTTATTTTTTTACCAATAACAGTTACCAATAATTGTTGACAATAACTGTTATGCAAACTATTACTTTACTTAAACTGTTACTTAATCTATTACCTAAAACAATTTTTTTTGTTGTTAGTTGTCTCCTACAATATTACTTAAACAATTATTTTTGTTTGTATAATTGCTACTCAAACTATTATGTGAATATTTTATAAACGGTTATTTTAAATTTGTTTGCTTAAACAGTTACTAAACTATTACCTAAACAGTCAGTTTATTAAATACCACAAACGGTTATTTTATTTGTTACCAATAACTGTTATATAAACTATTATTTAAGCTATTACTTAATCTATTACCCAAAACAGTTTTTTAATTGTTGTCAATAATTGTTTTTTAAACTATCATCTAAAGTATTACTTAACTAGTTATTTTATTAATTGTATTTTACTTTTATTTGTTGCAAATAAGTCACATACGGCGTCAAGACATTATCACTATTAACTTTATTAAATTGTTAGCAATAACAGCTACTTATACTATTACTTAAATATTTACTTTGTTTGTTGTAATAACGGTTACTTAAATTATTACCAAAAAGTTATTTTAATAACTAATACTTAATTTGTTACTTTAATAGCTATTACTTAAACAGTTACTTTAAGTTAATTACTTTAGTACTGTTACTTAAATGATTCTTAATTAAATTTTGTATACATTTTTGTTTAGAAATAAATTAATTACTTTACAAACATTTTCTGATATGTTAGGCCTTGATATATTCAAGGGTTTATTCAAAAATATATTAATTACTTTAAAACCATTTTGTAATGCTTGATATTGCATTTAAAATATTATCTAAACAGTTACGAATAACTAATATTGAAACTATTACTTAAACTGTTGTTTAAACAATTATTAAAACAGTAATTTTTATAACAGTTACTTAAACGGTTATTAAAATTATTGCTTAAACAGTTATTTTATTACTGAAATTTATATTTTAAACGGTTACATTTTTTTAATAACTGTTACTTAAACTATTATTTAAATTAATGTTCAACATATTATCCAAAACAGTATTTTTAATTGTTGCCAATAAATTAAATTTTAATAACTGTTATTTAAACAGTTATCAAACTATTACCAAGCAGTTCTTCAATAATGACCAAAAACTGCTTAATTTTAATTGTTACCAATAACTGTTACTTAAACAATTATCTATTACCCAAACTTGTTTTTTAACTGTTACTTAAACAGTTCTAATCTATTACCTAAACTGTTATTTCAATAATTAACAAAAAAAAATTACTTTATTTGTTACAAATAACTGACCAACGATTGGGTGAGTGGGTGGTTCACTTCAAATTATGATTACCACCGAGTAGTTTGAACTGGTGTGCCCACACAACCGCCCAAAAGTTTGTTAACAAAAAATTGAAAGTTTTTTTTTTTGTGCAAGCATTATCTAGTTCCAAGTCTTAATCCTAGAAGAGGGGATGATAAATCCAATCTTTTAATGATCAACATTTGAGTGAATTGGTGGGTCATTCCAGTTTATGATCATCAAGTAGTGCTTAACCACTTTCTCAAGAATTTGTTAACAAGAAATGGAAAGTTTTTTCTTTTTGCAAGCGTTAGAAGTCTTTATGTTGGAGGAGGGGATAAGTAATGCAATTTTAAAATAACCAACATTTGGGTGGGTGACTGGGATTTTTCAAATCGTGCTACCATTAAATAGTTTAAACTGGAAAACCCACCCACCCGCCCAAGTGCAATTGTTAGAAGACGCTTAGTAAGAGAAGGCAAAAATGATTTTAATTTTTTTACATCTACAACTTTGGCGGGTTGTTAGGACACTCCAAATCATGATTAAATAGTTTGAATTAATGTCCAAAAGTTTGCTATCAATTAATCTAATATAACTAGAAGTTTGTTCTTGTTGCATATGTACGAAGACCTTTAGTCAGAGGAGGAAAAGGTGATATCAATCTTTTGATGTCTAACACTTAGGCGGGTGGATGAGACACTCCAAATTATGATTAATTACTTTATAAATAGTCTGTGATATTACATGAATATCTTAATGAAAGGACACTTTTGAGTGTTTAAAAAATGATTAGTTACATTTTTTGATATTGCAGTTAAGTTATTATCTAAACAGTTCCTTAAATTGTTACCAATAACTGTTACTCAATTTATTACTACTTAAACTATTACCTAATCAATTACTCAAATTAGTTTCTTTATTAAACTGTTATTCAAACAATTACCTAAGCGTTATTTTAATCATTGTTACTGAAACAGTTATTAACTAAATATTTACTTTAATAAGTACCAAATACTGTTTCCTAAACGGTTTAATTGTTACATAACTACAACCACAACTATTACTGGTGATGATACCTAATTTATTACTCAAAACAGTTTTTATTTCAATAACCAAACTATAACCTAAACATTTACTTAAATTATTGTTAAAAAGTGTTATTTTTAACCAATAACTGTTACTAATAATTGTTGACAATAACTGTTATGCATACTATAACTTTATTTAAACTGTAACTTAATCTATTACTCAAAACAATTCTTTTTGTTGTTAGTTGTCCCTTACAATATTTCTAAAACAATTATTTTAATTTATATAATTGCTACTCAAACTATTATGTAAATAGTTTATAAACGGTTATTTTAAATTTGTTTGCTTAAACAGTTACTAAACTATTACCTAAACAGTCAGTTTATTAAATACCACAAACGGTTATTTTATTGGTTACCAATAACTGTTATTTAAACTATTATTTAAGCTATTAAATATACTATTACCCAAAATTGTTAACAATAATTGTTTTTTAAACTATTATCTAAAGTATTACTTAACTAGTTATTTTATTAATTGTATTTGACGTTTGTTTGTTGCTAATAGGTATAGACGTCAAGACATTATCACTATTAACTTTATTAAATTGTTACCAATAACAGCTACTTATACTGTTACTTAAATATTTACTTTGTTTGTTGTAATAACGCTTACTTAAATTTTTACCAAAAAAATATTTTAAAACTAATACTTAAACTGTTACTTTAATAGTTATTACTTAAACAGTTACTTTAAGTTAATTACTTTAGTACTGTTACTTAAATGATTCTTAATTAAATTTTGTAAACAATTTTGTGATACTCTTGAAAGTTTAGAAATAAATTAGTTACTTTACAAACATTTTCTGATATGTTAGGCCTTCATAAATTCAAAGAATAATTCTAAAATATATTAATTATTTTAAAACCATTTTGTAATGCTTGTGATATCGCATTTAAACTATTATCTAAACAGTTACTTTAAAAACTGGACTTTAACTAATTACTGTTTCTGAGTAAAACAAAATAGTTACTATAATACATTTTCTGTGATACACCAATATAAATTTTAAGAAATTAGTCAGTCTAAGTTTTTTTGTGATATTTCAAAAATATTTTATAACAGTTACTGATCTTTTATGACTCATGTGAACAATTTTGTGACACTCCTAAAAGTATAAGAATAGATTAGTTACAGTACAAACATTTTGCAATATTTTAGCTTATTTAGTAAATTAAAAAATGAATTAATTACTTTATAAATTGTTTGTGATATTACATGAATATTTTATTGAAACAACACTTTTGGGGGTTTAAGAAAACTTTATAAACATTTTTTGATGTTGCAGTTGAGTTATTATCTAAACAGTTCCTTAAATTGTTACCAATATTTGTTTCTCAATTTATTACTACTTAAACTATAGCCTAATCAATTACTCAAAATAGTTTCTTTATTTAACTGTTATTTAAACAATTACCTAAGCGTTATTTTAATCATTGTTACTAAAACAGTTATTAACTAAATAGTTACTTTAATAAGTACCAAATACTGTTTCCTAAACGGTTTAATTGTTACCTATAACTACAACCACAACTATTACTGATGATGATACCTAATTTATAACTCAAAACAGTTTTTATTTTAATAACCAAACTATAACCTAAAGATTTACTTAAATTATTGTTAAAAAGTGTTATTTTTTTACCAATAACTGTTACCAATAATTGTTGACAATAACTGTTATGCAAACTATTACTTTATTTAAACTGTTACTTAATCTATTACCCAAAACAATTCGTTTTGTTGTTAGCTGTCCCCTACAATATTACTTAAACAATTATTTTAGATTATATAATTGCTACTCAAACTAATTTACAAACGTTTATTTTAAATTTATTTGCTTAAACAGTTACTAAACTATTACTTAAACAGTCAGTTTATTAAATACCACAAACGGTTATTTTATTTGTTACCAATAATTGTTATTTACTATTATTTAAGCTATTAAATAATCTATTACCCAAAACTGTTGTCAATAATTGTTTTTTAAACTATCATTTAAAGTATTACTTATTTAGTTATTTTATTAATTGTATTTTACGTTTATTTGTTGCCAATAGGTTCATTCCAGTGAACCAATAGTCACATACGGCGTCAAGACATTATCACTATTAACTTTATTAAATTGTTACCAATAACAGATACTTATACTATTACTTAAATATTTACTTTGTTTGTTATAATAACGGTTAATTAAATTATTACTAAAAAAGTTATTTTAATAACTAATACTCAAACTGTTACTTTAATAATTATTACTTAAACAGTTACTTTAAGTTAATTACTTTAGTACTGTTAATTAAATGATTCTTAATTCAATTTTGTAAACAATTTTGTGATACTCTTGAAAATTTAGAAATAAATTAGTTATTTTACAAACATTTTCTGATATGTTAGGCCTTGATATATTCAAGGGTTTACTCAAAAATATATTAATTACTTTCAAACCATTTTGTAATGCTTGATATTGCATTTAAACTATTATCTAAACAGTTACTAATAACTAATATTGAAACTATTACTTAAACTGTTGTTTAAACAATTACTAAAACAGTTATTTTTATAACAGTCACTTAAACGGTTACCAAACATATTGCTTAAACAGTTACTTTGATAATTACTGAAAATTATATTTTAAACGGTTACATTTTTTAATAACTGTTATCTAAACTATTATTTAAATTAATGTTCAACATATTATCCAAAACAGTTTTTTAATTTGTTGCCAATAAATGTTTCTTAAACTGTTATTCAAATAATTACCTGAGCAGTTATTTTAATAACTGTTATTTAAACAATTACTAAACTATTACCAAGCACTTCTTCAATAATGACCAAAAACTACTTAATTTTAATTGTTACCAATAACTGTTACCCAAACAATTATCTATTACCCAAACCTGTTTTTTTAACTGTTACTTAAACAGTTACCAATCTATTACCTAAACTGTTATTTCAGTAATTAACAAAAAAAATATCCTAACCGGTTACTTTATTTGTTACTAATAACTGACCAACGATTGGGTGAGTAAATGGTTCACTCCAAATTATGATTACTACCGAGTAGTTTGAACTGGTGTGCCCACACAACCGCCCAAAAGTTTGTTAACAAAAAATTTAAAGTTTTTCTTTTGTATAGGCAATATCTAGTCTCAAGTCTCAATCTTAAAGGAGGGGATGATAAATCCAATCTCTTAATGATCAACATTTGGATGAATTGGTGGGTCATTCCAGTTTATGATAATCAAGTTATGCTCACCCACTTTCTCAAAAATTTGTTAACAAAAAATGGAAAGTTTTTCTTCTTTGAAAGCGTTAGAAGTCTTTATCTTGGAGGAGGGGATAAGTAATGCAATTTTAAAATTACCAACACTTGGGTGAGTGGCTGGGATTTTTCAAATCGTGCTACCATTGAATAGTTTAAACTGGAAAACCCACCCACCCGCCCGAGTGCAATTGATAGAAGACGCTTAGTAAGATATAGCAAAAATGATTCCAATTTTTTTACAACCAACACTTTGGCGGGTTGTTGGGACACTCCAAATCATGATTAAATAGTTTGAATTAATGTCCAAAAGTTTGCTATCAAATAATTAGAAGTTTCTTCTTTTTGCATATGTACGAAAACCTTTAGTCAGAGGAGGAAAAGGTGATATCAATCTTTTGATGTCCAGCACTTAAGCGGATGGGTGAGACTCTCTAAATTATGATTAATTACTTTATAAATAGTCTGTGATATTACATAAATATCTTAATGAAAGGACACTTTTGAGTGTTTAAGAAATGATTTCTTTCATTTTTTGATATTGCAGTTAAGTTATTATCTAAACAGTTCCTTAAATTGTTACCAATAACTGTTACTCAATTTATTACTATTTAAACTATTACCTAATCAATTATTCAAATTAGTTTCTTTATTGAACTGTTATTCAAAGAATTACCTAAGCGTTATTTTAATCATTGTTACTGAAACAATTATTAACTAAATATTTACTTTAATAAGTACCAAATACTGTTCCTAAACGGATTAATTGTTACCTATAACTACAACTAAAACTATTACTGATGATGATACCTAATTTATTACTCAAAACAGTTTATAGTTTAATAACCAAACTATAACCTAAACATTTACTAAAATTATTGTTAAATAGTGTTATTTTTTAACCAATAACTGTTACCAATAATTGTTGACAATAACTGTTACGCAAACTATTACTTTATTTAATCTATTACCCAAAACAATTCGTTTTGTTGTTAGCTGTCCCCTACAATGTTACTTAAACAATTATTTTAGTTCATATAATTGCTACTCAAACTATTATGTAAATAATTTATAAACGTTTATTTTAAATTTATTTGCTTAAACAGTTACTAAGCTATTACCTAAACAGTCAGTTTATTAAATACCACAAACGGTTATTTTATTTGTTATCAATAACTGTTATATAAACTATTGTTTAAGCTATTAAATAATCTATTACCCAAAATTGTTGTCAATAATTGTTTTTTAAACTATCATTGAAAGTATTACTTAACTAGTTATTTTATTAATTGTATTTTACTTTTATTTGTTGCAAATAAGTCACATACGGCGTCAAGACATTATCACTATTAACTTTATTAAATTGTTACCAATAACAGCTACTTATACTATTACTTACATATTTACTTTGTTTGTTGTAATAACGGTTACTTAAATTATTACCAAAAAGTTATTTTAATAACTAATACTTAATTTCTTACTTTATTAGCTATTACTTAAACAGTTACTTTAAGTTAATTACTTTAGTACTGTTACTTAAATGATTCTTAATTAAATTTTGTAAACATTTTTGTTTAGAAATAAATTAGTTACTTTACAAACATTTTCTGATATGTTAGGCCTTGATATATTCAAGGGTTTATACAAAAATATGTTAATTACTTTAAAACCATTTTGTAATGCTTGATATTGCATTTAAAATATTATCTAAACAGTTACTAATAACTAATATTGAAACTTTTACTTAAACTGTTGTTTAAACAATTACTGAAACAGTAATTTTTATAACAGTTACTTAAACGGTTACCAAACTTATTGCTTAAACAGTTACTTTGATAATTACTGAAAATTATATTTTAAACGGTTACATTTTTTAATAACTGTTATCTAAACTATTATTTAAATTAATGCTCATCATATTATCCAAAATAAATTTTTTAATTGTTGCCAATAAATGTTTCTTAAACTATTATTTAAACAATTACCTGAGCAGTTATTTTATTAACTGTTATTAAAACAATTACCAAACAGTTCTTCAATAAAAACCAAAAACTGCTTAATAAACGGTTACTTTACTTATTTGTTACTTAGAATTATTATCTAAACATTGATTTAAATTTTTGCCCAAACTGTTACTTAAGACCATTACCTAATCTATGACTCAAACTAGTTTCTGTTATTTCAATAATTAACAAAAAATGTTTCCTAAACGGTTACTTTATTTGTTACTAATAATTGACCATCAGTTGGGTCACTTCAAATTTTGATTACCACAGAGTAGTTTGAAGTGGTGTGCCCACCCAACCGCCCAAAAGTTTGTTGACAAAAAATTGAAAGTTTTTCTTTTGTGCAAGCATTATAAGTCTCTATCTTGGGAGAGCGGATAATAAATCCATTCTTTTGGTAATTTTTTTACAACCAACACTTTGGCGGGTTGTTGGGACACTCCAAATCATGATTAAATAGTTTGAATTAATGTCCAAAAGTTTGCTATCAAATAATTAGAAGTTTCTTCTTTTTGCATATGTACGAAAACCTTAGTCAGAGGAGGAAAAGGTGATATCAATCTTTTGATATCCAACACTTAAGCAGATGGGTGAGACTCTCTAAATTATGATTAATTACTTTATAAATAGTCTGTGATATTACATAAATATCTTAATGAAAGGACACTTTTGAGTGTTTAAGAAATGATTTGTTTTATTTTTTGATATTGCAGTTAAGTTATTATCTAAACAGTTCCTTAAATTGTTACCAATAACTGTTACTCAATTTATAACTACTTAAACTATTGCCTAATCAATTACTCAAAATAGTTTTTGTATTAAACTGTTATTCAAACAATTACCAAAGCGTTATTTTAATCATTGTTACTGAAACTGTTAAAACATTAATAACTAAATAGTTACTTAATTAAGTACCAAATACTGTTTCCTAAACGGTTACTTTAACTGTTACCTATAACTACAACCAAAACTATTACTGATGATGATACCTAATTTATTACTCAAAACAGTTTTTATTTTAATAACCAAACTATAACCTAAACATTTACTTAAATTATTGTTAAAAAATGTTATTTTTTTACAATAACTGTTACCAATAATTGTTGACAATAACTGTTATGCAAACTATTACTTTACTTAAACTGTTACTTAATTTATTACACAAAACAATTCTTTTTGTTGTTAGTTGTCACCTACAATATTACTTAAACAATTATTTTTGTTTATATACTTGCTACTCAAACTATTATGTAAATAATTTATAAACGGTTATTTTAAATTTGTTTGCTTAAACAGTTACTAAACTATTTTATTTGTTACCAATAACTGTTATAAAAACTATTATTTAAGCTATTACCTAATCTATTACCCAAAACTTTTTATTAATTGTTGTCAATAATTGTTTTTTAAACTTTTATCTAAAGTATTACTTTAATTATTTTATTAATTGTATTTTACGTTTATTTGTTGCAAATAAGTCACATACGGCGTCAAGACATTATCACTATTAACTTTATTAAATTGTTAGCAATAGCAGCTACTTATACTATTACTTAAATATTTACTTTGTTTGTTGTAATAACGGTTACTTAAATTATAACCAAAAAGTTATTTTTATAACTAATACTTAATTTGTTACTTTAAAAGCTATTACTTAAACAGTTACTTTAAGTTAATTACTTTAGTACTGTAACTTAAATGATTCTTAATTAAATTTTGTAAACATTTTTGTTTAGAAATAAATTAGTTACTTTACAAACATTTTCTAATATGTTAGGTCTTAATATATTCAAGGGTTTATTCAAAAATATATTAATTACTTTAAAACCATTTTGTAATGCTTGTGATATCGCATTTAAACTATTATCTAAACAGATACTTTAATTGTTACTAATAACTATTATCAAAACTATTACTTAAACTTTTGTTTAAACAATTATTAAAATTGTTATTTTTATAACAGTTACTTTAACGGTTAGCAAACTTGTCGCCTAAACAATAACTTTAATAATTATTGGAAATTATATTTTAAACGGTTACATTTTTTCAATAACTGTTAATTAAACTATTATTTAAATTAACGCTCAATATAATAACCAAAATAAATTTTTTAATTGTTGCCAATAAATGTTTCTTAAACTATTATTCAAACAATTACCTAAGCTGTTATTTTAATAACTGTTATTTGAACAATTACTAAACTATTACCAAGCAGTTTTTCAATAATGACCAAAAACTACTTAATTTTAATTGTTACCAATAACTGTTACCCAAACAATTATCTATTACCCAAACTTGTTTTTTAACTGTTACTTAAACAGTTACCAATCTATTACCTAAACTGTTATTTCAATAATTAACAAAAAAAATTACTTTATTTGTTACAAATAACTGACCAACAATTGGGTGAGTGGGTGGTTTACTTCAAGTTATGATTACCACCGAAAAGTTTGAACTGGTGTGCCCACCCAACCGCCCAAAAGTTTGTTAACAAAAAATTAAAAGTTTTTTTTTGTGCAAGCATTATCTAGTCTCAAATCTCAATCCTAGAGGAGGGGATGATAAATCCAATCTTTTAATGATCAACATTTGGGTAAATTGGTGGGTCATACCAGTTTATTATAATCAAGTAGTGCTCACCCACTTTCTCAAGAATTTGTTAACAAAAAACGGAAACTTTTTCTTCTTTGCAAGCGTTAGAAGTCTTTATGTTGGAAGAGGGGATAAGTAATGCAAATTTAGTATAACCAACACTTGAGTGGGTGGCTGGGATTTTTCAAATCGTGCTACTAATGAATATTTTAAACTGAAATTTCTTTTTTCTGCAAGTGTTAGAAGACGCTTAGTAAGAGAAGGTAAAATGATCTCAATGTCTTTACAACCAACATTTTGGCGAGTGGTTGGGAAGCTCCAATTTATAATTACCATTAAATAGTTCAAATTAAAGTTTCCATCCACCCGCCCAAGAATTTGCTATAAAGGAATTAAAAGTTTTTTTTCTTTTTACATTTGTACGAAAACCTTTAGTTAGAGGAGGAGAAGGTGATTTCAATTTCTTGACGTCCAACACTTATGCGGGTGGGAGGGTTACTCTAAATCTTGATTTCTATCAAGTAGTTTCCCACCCGCCCTAGTGGTTGTTATCTAAGAATTGCAATTTTTTTTTGCAAGTGTTAAAAGATCCGTAGTTAGAGGAGAAAAAGGTGATTTCAATTTCTTGACGACTAACACTTGGGCGGGTGGGTGGATCACTCCAAATCATGATTACTACAGAGTAGTTATAACTAGAATTCCCACATACTCTCCTAAATGTTTGTTATTAAAGAATAAAAATGTCTTCTTTCTGCAACTGTTAAAAAATTTGTAGTCTGAGAAGGAGAAGGTAATTCTAATCTCTTGACAACCAAAACTTGTGCGGGTGGATGGAGCACTCAAAATCATGATTAGTATGATTACCATCAAGTCGTTTAAAATAAAATTCTCACACATTTGCTCAAGTAATTGTTATCAAAGAATTGAAACTTTTTTTTTGTCTGCAAGTGTTAGAAGACGCTTTGTGGGACACTCCAAATCATGATAATGATTGAGTAGTTTAAACTAGAGTTAATATTTACTCACCCGAGGATTTGTTATTAAAGAAATACAATTTTTTTTTCTGCAAAAGTTAAAAGACCCTTAGTCAGAGGAGAAGATAATTTCAATCTCATGACGACCAAGACTTGGGTGGGCGGGTGGGTCATTTCAATTTATGATTATTATCAAATAGTTGGATTTGTTATCAAAGAAATTAAAGTATTTTATTTCTGCAAGTGTTAGAAGATTTTTAGTTTTGGGAAAGAAAAAAGGTGATTTCAATCTTTTGACGATTAACACTTGGGCTCCAAATTATGAATACCAACAAGTAGTTTAAACTAGAGTTAACACCTGAGTGTTTGATATAAAAAAAATAGAAGTATTTTATTTCTGCAAGTATAAGACGACTGTTAGTCTGAAAAAAAAAGTGATATGCAATCTCTTGACAATCAACACTTGGGCGGGTGGGTTACAGTAAATAATAAATATTACCGAGTAGTTTGAACTTAACACCCATCCGCCCAAATATTTGTTATAAAAAGTTTTTTCTTTCTGAAAATGTAAGAAGACTTTAGTCAGAAAATAAATTAATATGCAACCACAAATCATAATTACAATCAATTAGTTCAAACTGGAGATTCCGCCCAACTGTGTGTGTTTGTTTTTAAAGAATTAGAAGTTTTACTTTTTTTAAGTGTCCAATTTTTTGATGACTAACACTTGGGTGGGCGGGTTGGATACTCAACACAATGATTAGCATTACGTAGTTTAAACTAAAATTCCCACACACCCGCTTGAGTTCACGTTATCAAAGAATTTGAAGTTTTTTTTTTGCAAGTGTTAAAAGAAGAGAAGGTGATGTCCAATCTCTTAACAACTAATTTAGGATGGTAGATGGGTTATTTTAAGTTATGCTTACTATCAAGTAGTTTAAATTGAAGTTACCTTATGTTAGAAATTCTTAGTCAGGGGAGGTATAAGTGATTCCAATCTTCGGCTGGTGGATAATTTACTCTAAATCAATATTGTTAACAAATAATTAAACATTTCTTCTCTTTGCAAACGTTAGAAGTTTATCCTTCTCTACTATGGAGGAAATGATAAATATAATATTATGATGACCAACATATAGTTTTGTGTATGGGTGACTTCACATTATGATTACAATTAAGTAGTTTATATTGCAATGCTTACACAAATGATTGTTAACAAAAAGTTGGAAAAGGAGATAATATTTAATCTTTTAAAAACATTTGAGCTGGTGAGTGGGGTACTTCAGATTATGCTTACTATTGAGTAGTATGAACTGCAGTTCCCACCCATCCGTCCGAATATTTGTTATAAAAAAAATTGGAAGTGTGTCTTATTTGCAAGTGTTAGAAGTTAATTGGGCGGCTGAGCGGGTTACTCCAAGTCTTGATTACCCACCTGCCTAAAATTTTTTAACAAAAAATTGAAAGTTTTTTCTTTTTGGAAGTGTTAGATTAGAGAAGATGATGATAAATTCAATCATTTGATAACCAAGACTTGGGCGAATGTATAGGTCACTCTAAATAATAATTATCATTGAGTAGTTTGAAGTGGAGTACCCACCCACTCGCCATAAATTTGATATCAGAAAACTGATTTTTTTTTTACAAGAATGATAAGCTTCTTAGACAAAAGAAGTTGTCAAATCTTTAATGACCAACATTTGTGCAAGTATTACCAACAAAAAATTCAAACTGGAGTGCCCACCCATTTGCTTAAATGTTATTTTTTTTGCAAGCATTAGAAGTTCTATGTTAGATAAGGGAATGATGAAACAAACTTTTTGATGACCAACACTTGGGTGGGAAAGTATGTCACTCTAGACCACACTTACCCTCAAATAGTTGGAACTGAAGTGGAGAAAAGTTTCTTAACAAAAATTTGGAAGTTTCTTCTCGTTGCAAGCGTTAAAGGTTTTTGTCTAAGAAGGAGGAGGTGGTATCCAATTTTCTGATGACCAATACTTAGACACTTGTGAGATGAGTCACTCCAAATCATGATTACCTTCGAGTGGTTTAAAATGGAGTGACCACTCACCCGCCCAAGAATTTGTTGATAAAAAATTTAAACTTAGTTAGAGGAAGAAGAGATAAAATCTTATCCAATTCATGATTAACATTGATTAGTTTAAACTGCAGTGTTTGTTAATAAGAGATTATAAGTCTCTAAGTCAGAAGATGAGATGAATCTAATTTCTTGATGACCAACAATTGGGATGGCTGAGTTACTAATAATCATGATTAGTATCAAGTAGTTTGAACAGGAATGGAGAATCAGAAATTCCTTTATCCAAGAAGGAAAAAATGATATCCGATCTTCAGAAGAACACTTGGGAGGATAACTGGGTCACTCCTGATACTAGCAAATAGTTTAAAAACGGTTGCTCTCTTACTTTCTAATAATTGGTTATGTTTCACTCTTGCAATATTCCTGCACTTTACAAACACTCGGATGGGTGGCCGAATACAAGGTTTATAATTTAACTATGTTAATAACAAAAATTTGGCAACAATGAATATGAATTAAACTATTATTTAAAGAAGTGGCAACAACGTTTATTGAATAATTTTCAAAAATATTTATATTTATAATTAAAAATTCTTATTTTGTATTTAAATAAAATTTTAACTGAATTTTTTTTTAATTAATTGTTAACAATATTAATTTAAAAATTTTAAAAAAATATTGAAAAAACAATTTAGTCATGTAACAAACCATATTTAGCCAAGTTGCAAACCTCAAATTTTAAAATAAGCTTCAAACTCACCACAACTAATCTTTTATTGATTTTAATTGAAATTTTGTCATTTGTTTACAATATTTAGCCAAGTTGCAAACCATAAAACTGAATAAAACGCGTTTTTGATTGCAAACAATATTTAGCCAAGTAGCAAACCACAAAATTGCTAAATTTAATCAAATTAAAAATCAATAAATTATAAAAGAGATTATATTTATAAGTTTTCAAACAATTAGGCTAAGTTGCAAACCAAATTTCGCCAATTTGCAAACTAAAAAATCAGAAAAAAATTTATATAAACAAAAAGCAAATGCTTTTGCAATACTTTAATTCTCATTGTCTAATTTTAATTACTATTTTGATAAAATGCAAATTTAGTTTTGTGACAAACCATATTTAAGCAAGTTGCAAACCTCAAAACTTCAAAATAAGCTTTATACTGACCAAAAACTAACCATTATTGTTTTGTTATTTGTTTAAAATATTTATTCAAGTTTCAAACCACAGAACTGATTAAAATACTTTATGCTACCTGCAATTTTGTTATTGGCTTAGAACTAAGTTGCAAACCACAAAACTGAAAAATAAACATAAAATAAATTAAATGAAATGATTTATTTTCAAAAATTAGCATAACATGCTTATAATTATCAAAAAAAAACAACAACATAGTTTAGTGAGAAACCATATTTAGCCAAGTTGCAAACCTTAACACTGCAAAGAAAATTTAGCTAAAATGAAAAACAATAAATTATAAAAGAGATTATATTTAAAAGTAAAAACAAAATTGTATGCAATTTATAAACTTTGATAATGTTTTTGAACAATTTAGACAAGTTGCAAATCAAATTTAGCCAAACTGCAAACTATATATTCAGAAAAGCTTTAAACGATCAAAAAACAAATGTTTACGCATTAATTCAATTTTCATGTTTCAATTTTAATAAATTGCAAACTTACTTTTGTGACACACCATATTTATAAAAGTTGCAAACCTCAAAACTGCAAAATAAACGTAAACAAATGTATGCAAATTAAATTAAATGATTTATTTACAAAAATTAGCAAAACAGGCTTATAACTATAAAAAAAAAACAACATAGTCTAGTGACAAACCATATTTAGCCAAGTTGCACACCTTTAAACTAAAAAATAAACTTCAAACTGACCAAAAATAAACTTTTATTAATTTTAATTAAGATTTTGTTATTTGTTTACAACTTAGTCTTGTGACAAACCTTATTTAGCCAAGTTGCAAACCACACATTTGTAAAATATTCTTTAATTGTGATCAACGCAAAATGTTATTGAATTTAACAAATTGAAATGTCGATTTTAATTAATTTAGAATATTTATGAATGCCAAAACTTAACCCAAATTTAGCCAAGTTGCAAACCACAACATTTTAAAATATACCCAAATTTCCTAGAAAACTGTCGTTAAGTTATAAAATTTGTTTGATTATCAATAGGTAATATTAACATTAAATATGAATAAATTCTAAAAAATAGTCAAGTTGCAAACCAAATTTAGCCGAGTTGCAAACCAAAAACGTTGCGCGCATTGCGCCCATTCTACGGAAGTCATAGTGGCTCTTCACAGTCGACTCTTTAACGTTAAGTGGCCAAGCTTAAGATGACACAGCTTGTTTTATTCTATTACATCCCTTTAGTATTAACTGTTAAAAACTGAACACATTTGATACGCATTGAGCAATTAAATCGCAACGCAATATAATTTTATTATGAAATGCAGAGACTATGCGAATCCCTTAATATTGTACGTACATTGTAAATATTTTATACGACCGAATTCATTGAAATTTAATAGGAGCTTCTTCGAAACAATAAAACCTTCCTTTCATTTCATATATGTACGACATAAATGTATTTATAAATTAAAAAAACTGATTGTTTACTAGTAGATATTAATTGCAAATTTGTCAATTTGAACCATTAAATCGGCCACAGTTTCCTCCAGGAAGCGGGTCGACCAATTATTGTATACGCAAGTAGGTCGTCGGGAATGGGTTTCGGTCGTTTCAGAACTTTCCGAAGTGCAGTTGGGTAAAACGTTACGCCGCATAAATTGGTCCCCATCGATATTTATTTTTGGAAAAAGTATCAATAAATATCTGGAAATATTTTAAGAGGAATACGAGTATTGATAATGCATGCAATATTGTAAACAACAACTTTATTAGATAGATATTTGATTACAATTTCTTGAAAATCAAGGAGATTAACAATTCCTTGTATTGTTATGGTGAATTGATAGTGAATTGAAATCGGATATAATAAAATATTAAAATCCAATTTAAATTAAAATGAGATGGAATAATTTTAATGGATTTTTATACTCGGATGTAGTGTATTTATCCAATTTAAATTAATGTATTTGGTGTCGTGTGCATTTTATTGAGGTATGTCATCAAAAATGCAAAAGCACCTTAAATTGATGATTTATGCTGACTTTTATATATTTTCTGCTGGGCGTTTTATATACGTATATGGAAATAATAAATTGTTTTTTTCAAAGTTAATCGTTTTAGACTATTTTGATAAAAATTTCATTAATTTTTTTAACATATACGCCTCTATAATATAAATTCCAAAGTGGCTCCATTAGCTGATACAGAGATGGGAAAAAAATAAAAAATTTGGAAAGTTTTAATTTTTTCATTATTATTTTGAAAAATTGTATAAATAAATTATTTGAAAATAAACCGATGAATATTTTTAGTTTAATATGTAGTCCGTTTGTTGTGGACTCTGTTGACAATTATACACATCACTCGTATCTGAATGTGACACCACTGGAGTGATGAACAACAATAATTTAATAAAAGTGTAAGCTAATGAAGAATGATGGGGTGCGACTGGACCTAATATGTAAATTGAAATTGTTATGCCATATGTGGTTTGGTTATTATTTATAATTTGTTCATCAATCAAATGCATGCGTATTTGATATGAAATGTTAGTTTGTAACATGGTTTGTTAAACAGATTTAATATTATCTCATACATACAACTTATTGGTTATAAAATTAAAAATGTTCTTTAAATACAATCAATTCAAATGGAATAATACCAAGAAACATAATAAATTATTAAATAATACCTTCACAATTCACATTGATTCAATATATAACCAAATTCAATATTATTACTTACATTGCTTATGGAGGTCAATGCCCTCTGCACCATCATAATCCTGCTATGCTGCAACTACCATACAGATCATCCTGATATTCGCACACAATTCACAAATCACTTATATTACTAAGTTAAATACAAAATCACACTTGAGTTAGTTCAAAAACCGATAAATTTTAATCAATTTACTTCCGAAATGGACGAGACGATGCGTTTGATATGTACTACTGCGTACCTGTGATTCATCCGCCCGGCTGATATTAAATGTATTTGCATGTATTGTGCAGAGTTGCCAGATGATTATTGCACAGAATCTTTGGAATGTTTATAAATTTCGATATAGTAAATCAGATTTCTTTATAGGGT
The DNA here is from genome assembly GCA_963932245.1 of Tachinus rufipes. NCBI lineage: Eukaryota > Metazoa > Arthropoda > Insecta > Coleoptera > Staphylinidae > Tachinus > Tachinus rufipes. The sequence goes on from OZ010744.1 coordinate 7,290,674, forward strand.
TACTGGAATATTTTAATTAATGCGTATATAATGGTACTACTTTATGATCGGGGAAGTTAAGTCGCATAAATTTTTACCAGTGGCGTAACTATAATTTGGGTTTTTATTAAATAGTTAATTAAAATAAATTAATTTATACATTTATTTTGTTAGTTACCAATAAAGAATATAATTATTAACTAACAAATATTTATATAAATACAAAAATTAAAACAAATTGTGAAAAGACAAAATATGAAAAAAAGATATTGTTAAAATTCCCTAATCTTTTTGAGTATTAAATGGGGAAAATAGTTGCATTATTATAAGAGCTTACAAAATTAAACTCAGCAAGAAAACACCTGATTATAATTGAATAAAAGTTTAACACATTATAGAAGAAAGTCCAATCTGTGCCCTCAAACATGATGCGATGAGTTGTGTCTCCGCAATTAATTTGTGAATATTTTATTAAGTTTTTTATTATTATTATTTTTTTTATTTGTTAAGTATAACTGCACATTTTTGTCCCAAAAGAATATTGTATGTAGTTCAACATATAAAATAAGTGATAACTTAAATCTTATTGTTTGGCGGCATTGTACGTGTCAATATTTTTTTACAGAAAGAGGATCATCAATATTCTAGTAGATGTGATTGATTTTTAGTATGTATTGTTTGCTAATAATATTTTTTCATAACAATACTACTAGCGGCACCCCATCAGGACGCGTTGACTAACCCGGCTATTTTTTAGCGTTAATGCAAAAGTCAAATCTGTTTAATGCTTTTTGTAATAGTTTATATAACTTTATAAATTTAATTCAATTAAATTTATCTAAGTAATTCTAAATTATTATGTATGGAATGGGTAAATATGTGTTAAAAGAGTGATAGGTCTCTGTGGATTTTTACTTCGTCAAACATGTAGCCAACGTTGCTTGCGGTTTGTACGTTGCAGTGGTGTATCGAGTAAAATAGAACTTATTTTTTATATAAGTAGCTTGAGGTAGCCTTATTGGCAATATAAATAATGTTCCTGAAACTTTGTAGTTATTTTTCTGATGGCCAATAGCACTGACACTACTTCTTAGCACACAGATCTATTTTGATAAGCCTAAGACGCCAAACAGCGACTAATGCTTTTTTGTAGTCGTAGTAAAATAAGACAAGAAGTCAAGGTGCTGCGTTAAACACTTAAGCAGAGTGGTAAACAAATTCCAGAAGTATGATTTGAAGTGTATTTTGGACAAAAACAGATTGAATACTTGAGCAACAAAGTTACATTGTATGAAAACAAACTTGTCAAATATTAAGTCACATTAGAGTAAAACTGTGACTAGATTGGTCACTACTAATGGGGCTACTTGGGTATTATAAGTTATGTTAGTGCTGAGGTAAACTTAACTTTGTTAGCACAGCAATGCTTAGAGATAGTGTGAAAAGCAAAATACACAAATTTTGTCAATTTGTTACACAAATAATTTATAAAAATAAACGTAATATATATGTGTTAGAGTGTGAATAAGTACAATAAGATTACTGTGAGGTAATTTACAATTATTTGAGGTTATTTACACATATACAGAGGTGACCTTGAAGGTGTGTAAAACAAAGTACATTAGCAATAGGATCATCAAAGTATTTAGCAGTTGTAGCATGTTAGGTATTGCTTTTAGAGTTTGGGTTTACTAGGCAGTACAAAATTGTTATTTATACATTGGCATTTGAAGCATTGGGGTTGTTTGTTAACACCGTATCTAGCATTGAGGACTTATACGTAACAGTTGTTAAGAGGACAAGTACAAATTAAATCGACGACAAAAAAGGAAGTTATTTTTTGACGATTTGACGATAAGTGGCAACAGAACTTAATCAAACCAAAGACAATATTTTTTATTAGTCTAATTCTTGCAAGAATTGAAGAACACAAGAATTGAAGAACACATCACTTTGATCAAGCGCAAGCTGTTTGATGTTTTGTTTTGCTTAGTAAATTTATACTTTTACGCAACAACTATGCTTAGAGGCTAAAACACAATTATTTGCTAGATGTAACTATTAAACTGTGTCAGATTGATTGTAACTTACCTTAAAGATGTTACGGCTGCTAATTGACGCAAACAACACGTAACATTGCTTTTTTTTGTTGTCCTCAGCCAACCAAAGGCAAGCATAGCTCATAAAGGGATTCAGAGTTCTGCTACGCAATTTCGTAGCAGCAATCATAATAACTGTCTAGTTTAGTTGTCTATAACTGTAACTACTTTTTGCAAAACTTGTTTTACGCAACAACATCCAATTTGAAGGCAACTTGGAATTGTAATTATAACAAACCAGGGTAAAAAAAATGACAAATTAATTTTTGCAACCAACCTCTACACAATTCTTTGTGTTATCAGACCATATCTGATTAACGGATACAATGCTATAAATCGTGTACTTTGGTAGCAAATTGAAGGAAAATTTGTTACAGCTTTTAGGTGTCAATATCTACTCTTAATACGTCCCATAAGTCAATTGCAAAGATTGAGCCGCATAAAAAAAATCTATTTAGAAAATTCAAGTCAGTCGAGTTTGAGATACAAATAGCAACATCAATCTAAAGAAGAACAACTTTAAAACAATTTATTGTCTGGACATAGATAATCGACTTTAACAGTCTAAACAGTCTAGAGTTACAACACTAGAAATCTACACAACAAAGTGAGTTGAATTTGAGACATCAAGTAACAAAATTAATCCAAAGAAGAGCTATTTTGAGGCATTTTATGGACTGGACTTTTTGTTTTGTTTTTTTGTTAGTTAAGGACTTTGAAAGTGTTGGCTTCATTAACTGGGGATGCCAGTGTAGGAAGTAGTCTCTTTCTCCTATTCTTGTGTTATTCAGCTTAAATATTTGCATTGTTCTTAGGTATCTTTTTAGTTTTTCTATATTTTTATTAACTTTTTTCTTGTCGTATTCTCTTTTTTTCATAAATATTTTGTACAGTTTTATTAAGTGCATTCTCTTTGGTAGTCCTACATTTGCCAGATTAATTTCTAGTAAAATTTTTAAATTTCCATTTGAGATTAGTTCTTTGTGTCTAGTGGTTGCCAGATATATACTGACCATTTTGAAAGTTGCATTTTTTATCAACCTCGAGATTGCGTATCTTTGGTTTGGAAATTGCTTAGTCAATTCCGTCAATTTAATTTCCTTAAACTGGACTGGACATAGATCAACGATTTAATTACTATATCCGGGTTTACTATTTTTAGTAACGTTGTTACACCATTACAACAGCTTAGGCAAATACTCCTTTACAAATTTTGCGGCATTGCAATCACATTAATTATTATTGTCAATAGACAAGAATTCTCTTCAAATTCAAACGTCGGACAAGTTTTGACATTCTGGGATTTGTGCTACATGCAAAGATTTTTATCAACTATTATAAGAAGAAGGAGAAGGAAAATCAGTCACTAACAAGTTTTCAAAAAACTGGGTTTTTATAAACAAAATGTTGTGTACTGTCGTTTTCTTGGGTATACCTGAAAGTACAAACTTTTACAGGTTATAATTTTTTTTGTAGGAGTTTAAGAAAAACTTTTACTAATTACATTTTTTGGGGTATTAATTTAGAATGAACAGGTTCGTTGCAAAGAAAGGTAGAGAGGAGAAAAAGAAAGAACATCAATTACTGATTGAAATTTTTAAAAGAGAAAGTTTTGCTTATTGACTAATCCTACCCCAGGTTATAACTTATTATAGTGTACAAGTTTAAGAAGAATTTTTACTAATTTCAAAATAAACAGGTTACGTTGCGGACAAGGGCGAAGTTTCTTTATAGAAGCTTATCTGGAAACGTGCGGGTGTTGTGTAATATAGTGATGTATAGAAGCAGCAGTGAAGTTATATACTTTTTTTATTGTTAGAGCTAATGAAGTGCACTGATAGGTAGTGGTAGAGTTTTTCTTGGTAGGTTATTGACTTGCTTATGCTTATGTTGGTGAAGATTGTAGACAAGACCAAGAAAATATTTTATGGCAAACTAGAAAAAAAAGTGGTTTAGTCACTTTTTAAAAAAGACGAGGTTTTTTAACAATTACTAGTAAAATCGACACTTTACTACAGCAGGCAAGCAGAAATAATTGAGTTTTTAGTTGAAACTTTCAAAAAAATCAAGTTGAGTCAATTACCTCAAGTAATCTTGTTGTTGTTCAGAATGCATAGACGTATTAAAAAAATACAGAAAACGATTAAGAGTATAGGAGAGCTTGACGCAGTAGTTTAGGCATCCGACTGCTGCACCAAAAATCGTAGTTCAAATTTTACAGCGGAAACAATTTTAAACGTTTGTACATTTTTTGTCAGCGTGAGATTTTATTATTAAGATTTTTCTCTGGTTCAGAGTAGATTAATATTTTTTCTATCAGAATCTGTTCTAATTTGTAGACCTCCCTGTAATGTAGATTGCTATCATTACGGTCAAAGAACAACTGAATTCCATAAAAATGGCGTAGAAAATAGCTGGGCAATGATCACTGAAGATGTATCTGGTTAGGTACAAACGCACTTACAGTCTTAATTATTTTTAGTACTATAGATAAAAGTAAACAACTATGACGCATCTGGGAAGCAAACATGCTACAAAAAAAAACAACTCCCGCAATAAAAATAACAAATAATATACATAAACGAAATGAATGACATTACAAATAATTATTAATTACAGACAGATGCACACATAGTCTTAACCGTTTCTATTGCTCCATATAGAAGCAAACGACTATGTTGCATTAAAAAAAAAACAAGAAAGACTTTAGAAAAAAAATGGCAAAGAAATTAATTGTTCAAAATACATAGAAAGACAATATCACTGAGTATTTATCTGATCACAGACAGACGCACGCATGATCTTAACCTTGTTTGGTACTTCAGATAGATAGAAATAAATAATTATGCAAAAAGGACTATATTGGCAATAAAAATGATAAATAAATTATGAAATTCACAAACTGTTACCTTGACAAGTCTTGAATAAAAAATTAAATATGCGTCTAATCTCTTTTTTACTTTATTAAACGTTTGAATGGCTCTCTAAGACGTTCTAAAAAAGGATTATTAATACCTTCATTTGCCATTTTTTGGTGTTATATTCCAAAATAATCAGGGGCGCCGCGAACAGAAGTGCAGTTTTCTTATAAATGCTTATCCTAGAATGTGTGGGTGTTCTGATCTTTGGAGCTAATAAAGTGATTTGGCAGTTGGTGGATTTTAACGTTCATTTACAGGCACGTTATCTAGTGCAGGGGTCGGCTGGGGTTGGTAAACTACGGCTTGCAGGCAAAATCCGACCTACTATCTGTTTTAAACTCTAGTTACAACGTTTTTTGGATTTTGGTGCAAGTGCAAAATAAATGTTAATAATTAAAGCTTAAATTTTTTACGGACTGGCCTATTTCAACAAAAGTTTGTTGACCCCTGCTCTAGCAGATCTGCAGGTAAAGCAACCTGCATAAACTAATGTGAATTTTGTATAATAGAAAACGTTCTATAAGACGTAGCCTAACACAAGCCAACAAAAATATAGCAAACACATAAGCAACAGACGACAAATTTTGTGAATTTTACTAAGCGCAATCTGGCCTCATACGCATTAATATATTTGGGTATGCATAAAATTTGAGTTTTGTCTAGAATTCTAACTTGAAACTATCTGCATAGCACTGCTCTTTCATTATTAAGAAGCTTTTTTTAACAGCGTTAATGCTTTCCATACTTGAACTATTTTTAATTCCAGCATTTATTTTGAGAAATATAGTAGAAAAAATTTTTGCAATAGCAATTACTTCTAGTTGTGAAAACAAAACTGCTATCCAATATTACGAAAACAAAAACCGATTTGGATAAAAGAAGACATTTGATATTGCACAAGAGATAAGATTTAATCGTCATTTAAATATCGGAAAATCAACAGCAGAACTATTTGAAACCGAAAAGGATGCTAAAAATAGCAAAAAACTATTACGGACTACTATCCTTAAACGTTTTTTTAATATGGTACATCTAGCTCTGCACTCTTGGTTTTATTTTGAACCATTTTCAAATGCTGCGTAGAATACGCTTGAAATACATCACAACACAGCCTGATACTTAGTCAGTACAATGTATAAAAACTACAAGAAATATTAAGGCAAATCTTATGCCCAGATATAAACAAAGAATGCATTACACGATCATTTTAATACGTGTTTTCAAACTTTTCTACAATAAAAGAGCTGCGGAGCATTCCAAAAACGACTGTGTTGGTAAAACCTGTCTTTACTAACTACGCCTATTAGGGCGATGCATAATATTTATTTGTCATTTTGGGATTTTGTTTATTTTTTTGAAACAAATTGGTAAACATTTGGATTTTGATAGACTTAAAGCAACAAAAAATGTAGATTGATTGGTGTTGAAGCTTTTAGCGTTTTGGTGGTTTTTGTCTTCTTCTAAATCCCGCTTGGTTATCAAAATCCAAAAATCAACTTTTTTCTAATTTTTTTTTTGAGTTGGTATCACAATCTTTGAAGCAAACAAATTAACAATATGAACTGTCATTTTAGCAATTCTTGCTTGCTAACAATATAAACTCATTTTAACAAATCTTGTATGTTGACAATATAAACGGATGTTACATCAGAAAGCGTGACAAATCTGACAATTTTCTAGAAAAATTAATAATAATAAATATATAAAAATATATTTCGTTAAAGTAACAGTTTATATATTGTTGGAAATCAAGATTTGTTAAAGTGACAATTCATATTGCTAGCAAGTTCATATCGTTAGTTAGCAACATTTATTTTGCTTACTTCTAGCAATGTGCATAGAGAATAGCCCCAAATATGTGTATTAAAATTGTTATGCTATAACTAATTAATTAATTTAATTTGAAATCAAATTTTAATTTGTAAGATTACATCCTAATCATTCAAGTAAATTACAATTAATTATCAAATTTAATCAACAATGCATTTATCAAATTACAATTAGTTTGGTATAGGTTATCCTGTACAAATTATTTAATTAAAATTACATCATTTCAATCAAATTGAACACTAATTATATTATTATGTATATCAACAAACGTAGTAAATGATTAAATAACAGCCTAACAATTCATATTGATTCTACATATAAGAAAATTGAGTATTATTTCCAATATACTTACATTGCATATGGAGGTCAATGCCCTCTGCACCATCATAATCCTGCTATGCTGCAACTACCATACAGATCATCCTGATATTCGCACACAATTCACAAATCACTTATATTACTAAGTTAAACACAAAATTACACTTGAGTTAGTTCAAAAACCGATAAATTTTAATCAATTCACTCCCGAAATGGACGAGACGATGCGTTTGATATGAACTACTGCGTACCTGTGATTCATCCGCCTGGCTGATATTAAATGTATTTGCACGTATTGTGCAGAGTTGCCACGTGAACATTACACTGAATCTTTGGAACATTTATAAATGTTGATATAGTAAATAAGATTTCTTTAAAGGGTTGCGGAAGTATTTTAATTGATGCGTATGTAATGGTACTACTTTATGGTCAGGAATGTCAAGTTGAGTTAATTTTTGGCCAATAAATTTTCACCAGTGGCGTAACTATAATTTGGGACTTAAATAATTTATATAAAAATAAAAAAATTATGTATTTATTTTATTAGTTAGCAATAAAAAATATAATTAATGACTAAAAAATATTCTTATAATTAGAAAAGAGAAAATATAAAAAAAGGATATTGTGTGGATCAATAAAGATTGATTGTAAAAATTGGACGGAATATATTCCCTAATCTTTTTGAATATTAATGGAGAGAATAATTTAAGTTAAGTTAAGGGTTTACAAACTCGAACTCATCAAGAAAACGCTTGAATACAATTGAATAAAATTATAGAAAAAAGTTCAATCTGTGTCTTCAAACTAAACAAATTATGAAATAGGTCGTACTTCCGCAATTAATTTAAAAAAAATGGAGTTTTTATTTAGATTATTAGTTTTTTTATTTGTTAAATATAACTGCAAATCTTTATCCAAAAAAAATGAAGGCATGGAGATGTTACAAACTTGGTACTACTGTTTATTGTCACTTGAAGAAGAATAGTTTGTAATCCTAATAAAAATGTCTACAAGAGTTTTACTGTTTGTCTTTATTAACTGCTATTTGTCCAAGTACAATATAAATGGCACAAATGAAAGTAATTGTATTGGTTTGGATGTGCTGCAGTTGAGGACGTTAACAATGCAATCCATTTTATGTATGTATGTATGTTTAAAAAATATGTGTCCAATTTTTGTGGGTGCATTCTCAGAAAGTGATGATCACTTTCTGAGGATGCACCCAAAAATTCTACAAAAAAAGTTTAAAAATTAGTCTAGTAATTAACTTTAGCAGTAAAGTAAATTCTTACTGTACTGATATTATAGGCGCGAGATGCCGTTGTTAAGGTTAGTTTTTCTGCAACTTGTTGTTTGGCAAGCTCTATCTGTAAGGGTGATTTTGCAGATTTGGTGCTGTTTCAAAAAATGATTTTTATAAGAATGACGCAGTTTGTGTTTGGTATCAAAAGGTATGGCCTTGATATAAACATCAAAAATATCAAACTCATGATCATCAGTAAATTCTACATTAGAAATTTCTACATCACCGTCAATCAAAAACCCATTGAGAGAGTAAATAAATACACGTATCTTAGCACTACCGTAAACGATCAGTGGAATCACTCTCAAGAGATTAAGATACGAATAGAAAAAGCGAGAACTGTTTTCAACAATATGGGATCCTTACTAAAGAGCCACTACCTTTCATTGCATACGAAGCTAAGAATTCTGCGCTGCTACGTGTTTTTGGTTCTTTTTTACGGAGATGAATTGTGGACACTAACCGATGCTATGAGCTGAAAACTAGAAGCATTTGAAATGTGGTTATATTGAAGGATGTTTTGTAGAAGGATCGCATAACCAACACTGAGACTGATATTGTTCACAGAATGCAGAAGGAAAAAGAGGTCTTCATCACCATAAAATGCAGAAAACTCCATTACCTTGGGCATATTTTGAAAAATGAAAGCAGATTCCAGCTACTGCAAGGGAAAGTAGCAAGAAAAAGAGCTGAAAAATTTTTGAACATGGTTTGGCATGACCACAACCAAACTTTTTCGAGCAGCAGTAAATAAAGTAATAATTGCAAGAATGGTTACTAACGTCCGGAACGGATAAGGAACTATAAGAAGAAGAAATGTTATTGACTAGCTAAAGTAGTGACTGGTTGTTGATGGGGGTCTCAACTATTGGTCGTGCAAAAGAGTTTGTACATGCCAACAATTTGATTGGGAAATATGGTAGATTTTTATATCACTAATCTTAGCTAACAAAGTTTTAGCTTGCAGGGCAACGTAGGTTGCATTTATGTTGGTATTGCATAGTTTTCTTTTTGTTTCTTAAACTGTAAAAATTATTATTACTATTATTAACAGACGTTGGTAGCTTTTAGGGTAAGTTAAGGCACCAGTTTCTGATTGCCCTATGTAAGGCGATATTTTTTACTAAGCATATTTTTTTTGGGTGTATTGCTTGGACTTGTAGCAAGTGGTGCAATGCTTTGGGCTTAACGTTTACGTTGATTTATTGAAGAGGCTATAAAACTAAGAATTGTTGGTGGTAGAATTAAGAATAGCTGTGCTTTAAAGTCTATACACATCTAACCAAACTCAATTTACACCAATAAAAAAAATAAAACAGCTTATCTTTGGGCAGATGTTACTTAGAGCTGTGTGTATTAGGTTAGGTTAGGTTAGGTTAGGTTAGGTTAGGTTAGGTTAGGTTAGGTTAAGTTAGGTTAGGTTAGGTTAGATAAGGTTAGGTTAGGTTAGGTGCGGATACTTTTGGTATTTATTGTAAATTGGCTTGCGCCCAATTGGAAACGGAGATTCGGTCTAAGAATGAATTTAAGTATACTTTTTTTTAGAGAGACGTTGACTGTTTACTGCCTTGGACATGACTGACTAAAATTTTAATTTAGATTTTTTTTGCAACGTGTTCTTTACAATTGATTAATGCATTACGCGATATGTTACGGTGTATAGCGGCCGTAACACATTGTTACGTTGAGTTAACACTATACGGCAAAGTAGACATACGGAAAAATATAGTTAAAACTAGAGAACTTAGTGATAATCCTAAGCAAACTTTTTATTGCTCAGAGAGCGTATAACACCGGAAGTTAAAAGCAGATTATTTTTATAATAACGCCAAACTTACAAACCGCTAGTATCAATACAATATAAGCCGATCTAGTAAATTAGTGATTAATTAATTAATATACGTGAATGCACGGTGTGGTGGATGGGTAGTTACACGTTTGTTGCATTAGTTATACAGGGTGTTTTCTAACTAAGGGCAAAATGTTTTAGGTAAATTTTTTTAATTTCAAACAAGATTTAAATAAGTGTTTTGTCTATCTCGCTTTGTTTTTGAGATAATAAAAAAATACACTTTTTATTGCAAAATTTGAAATTACTTTACGCAACAATATCCAACTAAAACGCAACTTGGAATTGAAACCATACTAAACTTAAGTCAAGTTTATTTTTAAACCTTGTTAACTGTTTTAAGTCTTTTACGTGATTCTTGGTGTTATCAAACGGACTATGCCTGATCAAGACTTACTATTGTTTTCATTAAGTTGAAACAATATGTTAACACTAAACCTTTAATCTATAATCATTGAGATAAATATCTTAGAGTAAAACAATTTACTTCTGAACTGTTGACGGCTTGGAGTAAATATTGAACACCAAAGTTTTATTTTTTAATCATTGAAACCAACACTTAAGAGAGACACAATCGATTTTTAAACATGTGACGTCTGAGAAACAAATTTATTATTAATTTTTGTACTCTAGATAGAAAATCTTTAGTAAGAAGAAGTATTATTAACTGCCGGCCTGTGGTTTTTAACGATTGATTGGCTTTTTTGGAATACTGGATTTTTATTTGCAATACCTCAACATATTCTTTAAAGGGTTTTATCAACGAGGTGGTCTAAAAAGTTGTCAAATTTAGTTAACAAAAAGGCTGAGTTTTTGTTAGCTGGGTGCGGATGTGACATTTTCTGGTCTATCGGCAATTCACAATCGGAATAAGTAGCGTTAACAACCGCTTTAAGCAGTTTGGTATTGATGATTGAAATGGCTTATGGTTTTTGTAAATATTTTTTGAGACAATTTTAATGAGCAGATTAAATTACCCAACCCCTGAAATGTTGGCAAAAAATTGTTTTTGTGGTTTTAAGAATAATTTTATCTGGCAACCGATGGTTAAGTTTTTTTTGTTTCTATCCGCTTGTAAAATATTTTTTTACAAAACGGACTAGTCAATGAACAAACGTATTTTTGTAGAAGAATTTTTACTAATTTTATTTTTTGGCGTATTATTCCAAACTAACTAGTAGCGTTGAGAACAAAAATGTATTCTTTCTGTAAAATGAAGATGTTGTGTAGTATAAAAATGTTTGGAAACGGCGGTAAGTACTGAAAATCATTAATTTTTTTGATTTTTCTGAAGATGCTGGAATGCTCTAGCAGTTGGTGGTAAAGAGTCTTTTATTGTCGGTTGCTGGCTTGCTGCTTGCTTGCTAATTTGCTGTAAATTTCTTTATGCAAAGTTGATCAATAAAAGACGGAAAACTTATAAAAACTATAAAAACTTAATTTTTGCAAGAATTGCGGTTTACCTTGAAGAACACATCACTTTGATCAAGAGCAAGCTGTTTGATGTTTTGTTTTTCTTAGTAAATTTATATTTTTACGCAACAACTATGCTTAGAGGCTAAAACAAAATTATTTGCTAGATGTAACCATTAAACTGTGTCAGATTGATTGTAACTTACTTTAAAGATGTTACGGCTGCTAAGTGACGCAAACAACACGTAACATTGCTTTTTTTCGTTGCCCTCAGCCAACCAAGGACAAGCATAGCTCATAAAGGGAGTTTGATCTAGAATTCTGCTACGCAACTCCGTAGCAGCAATCATAATAACTGTCTAGTTTAGTTGTCTATAACTGTAACAACTTTTTGCAAAACTTGCTTTACGCAACAACATCCAATTTGAAGGCAACTTGGAATTGTAATTATAGCAAACCAGGGTAAAAAAAATGACAAATTAATTTTTGCAACCAACCTCTACACAATTCTTTGTGTTATCAGACCATATCTGATTAACGGATACAATGCTATAAATCGTGTACTTTGGTAGCAAATTTAAGGAAAACTTGTTACAGCTTTTAGGTGTCATTATCCACTCTCAAAACGTCCCATAAGTCAATTGTAAATATTGAGCCGCATAAAAAAAATTTATTTAGAAAATTCAAGTCAGTCGAGTTTGAGATACAAATAGCAACATCAATCTGAAGAAGAACAACTTTAAAACAATTTATTGTCTGGACATAAATAATCGACTTTAACAGTCTAAACAGTCTAGCGTTACAACACTAAAAATCTACACAACAAAGTGAGTTGAATTTGAGACATCAAGTAACAAAATTAATCCAAAGAAGAGCTACTTTGAGGCACTTTATGGACTGGACTTTTTGTTTTGTTTTTTTGTTAGTTAAGGACTTTGAAAATGTTGGCTTCATTAACTGGGGATGCCAGTGTAGGAAGTAGCCTCTTTCTCTTATTCTTGTGTTATTCAGCATAAATATTTGCATTGTTCTTAGGTATCTTTTTAGTTTTTCTATATTTTTATTAACTTTTTTCTTGTCGTATTCTCTTTTTTTCATAAAAATTTTGTACAGTTTTATTAAGTGCATTCTCTTTGGTAGTCCTACATTTGCCAGATTAATTTCTAGTAAAATTCTTAAATTTCCATTTGAGATTAGTTCTTTGTGTCTAGTGGTTGCCAGATATATACTGACCATTTTGAAAGTTGCATTTTTATCAACCTCAAGATTGCGTATCTTTGGTTTGGAAATTGCTTAGTCAATTCCGTCAATTTAATTTCCTTAAACTGGACTAGACATAGATCAACGATTTCATTACTATATCCGGGTTTACTATTTTTAGTAACGTTGTTACACCATTACAACAGCTTAGGCAAATACTCCTTTACAAATTTTGCGGCATTGCAATCACATTAATTATTATTGACAATAGACAAGTATTCTCTTCAAATTCAAACGTCGGACAAGTTTTGACATTCTGGGATTTGTGCTACATGCAAAGATTTTTATCAACTATTATAAGAAGAAGAAGAAGGAAAATCAGTCACTAACAAGTTTTCAAAAAACTGGGTTTTTATAAACAAAATGTTGTGTACTGTCGTTTTCTTGGGTATACCTGAAAGTACAAATTTTTACAGGTTATAATTTTTTTTTGTAGGAGTTTAAGAAAAACTTTTACTAACTACATTTTTTGGGGTATTAATTTAGAATGAACAGGGGCGTTGCAAAGAGAGGTAGAGAGGAGAAAAAGAAAGAACATCAATTACTGATTGAAATTTTTAAAAGAGAAAGTTTTGCTTATTGACTAATCCTACCCCAGGTTATAACTTATTATAGTGAACAAGTTTAAGAAGAATTTTTACTAATTGGATTTTGCGGCATGTTATTTCAAAATAAACAGGTTACGTTGCGGACAAGGGCGAAGTTTCTTTATAGAAACTTATCTGGAAACGTGCGGGTGTTGTGTAATGTGGTGATGTATGGAAGCAGCAGTGAAGTTATCTACTTTTTTTATTGTTAGAGCTAGTGAAGTGCACTGATAGGTAGTGGTAGAGTTTTTCTTGGTAGGTTATTGGCTTGCTTTTGCTTATGTTGGTGGAGATTGTAGACAAGGCCAAAAAACATTACAATGGCAAACTAGAAAAAAAAGTGGTTTAGTCACTTTTTAAAAAAGACGAGGTTTTTTAACAATTACTAGTAAAATCGACACTTTACTACAGCAGCCAAGCAGAAATAATTGAGTTTTTAGTTGAAACTTTCAAAAAAATCAAGTTGATTATTTGAAAAAATCTTGTTGTTGTTCAGAATGCATAGACGTATTAAATAATTACAGAAAACGATCAACGAGTATAGGAGAGCCTGACGCAGTAGTTTAGGCATCAAAGATCGTAGTTCAAATTTTACAGCAAAAACAATTTTAAACGTTTGTACGTTTTTTGTCAGCGTGAGATTTTATTATTAAGATTTGTCTCTGGTTCAGAGTAGATTAATATTTTTTCTTTCAGAATCTGTTCTAATTTGTAGACCACCCTGTAATGTAGATTGCTATCATTACGGTCAAAGAACAACTTAATTCCATAACAATGGCGTAAAAAATAGCTGAGCGATGATCACTGAAGATGTATCTGGTTAGGGACAAACGCACTTACAGTCTTAAGTATTTTTTGTACTTTAGATAAAAGTAAACTACTATAAACGCATCTGGGAAGCCAACATGCTACAAAAAAGACAACTCCTGCAATAAAAATAACAAATAAATTCGAGTACATAAACAAAATGGAATGACATTACAAATAACTATCAATTACAGACAGATGCACGCATAGTCTTAACCGTTTCTATTGCTCCATTTAGAAGCAAACAACTATGTAGCATTAAAAAAATAAAAATGTTACAAGAAAGACTACTCTAGAAACAAAAATGGCAAAGAAATTAATTGTTCAAATTACATAGAAAGACAATATCACTGAGTATTTATCTGATCACAGACAGACGCAAGCATGATTCTAACCTTGTTTAGTACTTCAGATAGATAGAAATAAATAATTATGCAAGAAGGACTATTATGGCAATAAAAATGATAAATAAATTATGAAATTCACAAACTGTTACTTCAACAAGTCTTGAATAAAAAATTAAATATGCGTCTTATCTCTTTTTTACTTTTTTAAACGTTTGAAGCGCACGTTCTATGGCTCTGTAAGACATTCCAAAAAAGGATTATTAATACCTTCATTTGCCATTTTTTGGTGTTATATTCCAAAATAAGCAGGGGCGCCGCGAACAGAAGTGCAGTTTTCTTATAAATGCTTATCCTAAAATGTGTGGGTGTTCTGATCTTTGGAGCTAATAAAGTGATTTGGCAGTTGGTGGATTTTAACGTTCATTTACAGGCACGTTATCTAGTGCAGGGGTCGGCTGGGGTTGGTAAACTACGGTTTGCAGGCAAAATCCGACCTACTATCTGTTTTAAACTCTAGTTACAACGTTTTTTGGATTTTGGTGCAAGTGCAAAATAAATTTTCATAATTAAAGCTTAAATTTTTGGTCTGGCCTTTTTCAAAAAAAGGTTGTCGACCCCTGCTCTAGCAGATCTGCAGGTAAAGCAATCTGCATAAACTAATGTGAATTTTGTATAATAGAAAACGTTCTATAAGACGTAGCCTAACACAAGCCAACAAAAATATAGCAAACACAGAAGCAACAGACGACAAATTTTGTGAATTTTACTAAGCGCAATCTGGCCTCATACGCATTAATATATTTGGGTATGCATAAAATTTGAGTTTTGTCTAGAATTCTAACTTGAAACTATCTGCATAGCACTGCTCTTTCATTATTAAGAAGCTTTTTTTAACAGCGTTAATGCTTTCCATACTTAAACTATTTTTAATTCCAGCATTTATTTTGAGAAATATAATAGAAAAAATTTTTGCAATAGCAATTACTTCTAGTTGTGAAAACAAAACTGCTATCCAATATTA
Organism: Tachinus rufipes; assembly: GCA_963932245.1. Taxonomy (NCBI): domain Eukaryota; kingdom Metazoa; phylum Arthropoda; class Insecta; order Coleoptera; family Staphylinidae; genus Tachinus; species Tachinus rufipes. The sequence goes on from OZ010744.1 coordinate 7,306,408, forward strand.
CTAAAACAAAAACCGATTTGGATAGAAGAAGACATTTGATATTGCACAAGAGATAAGATTTAATCGTCATTTAAATATCGGAAAATCAACAGCAGAACTATTTGAAACCAAAAAAGATACTAATAATAGCAAAAAACTATTATGGACACTACTATCCTTAAACGTTATTTTTTTATATGGTACATCTAGTTTTCAAATGCTGCGTAGAATACGCTTGCCATACATCGCAACACAGCCTGATACTTAGTCAGTACAATGTATAAAAACTACAAAAAATATTAAGGCAAGTCTTATGCCCAGATATAAACAAAGAATGCATTACACGATCATTCTAATACGAGTTTTCAAACTTTTCTACAGTAAAAGAGCTGCGGAGCATTCCAAAAACGACTGTGTTGGTAAAACCTGTCTTTACTAACTACTCCGCAACTATCAGAGTGATGCATCATATTTATTTGTCATTTTGGGATTTTGTTTATTTTTTTGCAACAAATTGGTAAACATTTAGATTTGGATAGACTTAAAACAACAAAAAATGTAGATTGATTGGTGTTGAAGCTTTCAGCGTTTTGGCGGTTTTTGTTTTCTTCTAAAGCCCTCAAAAAGGCCTGGTTATCAAAATCTAAAAATCGACTTTTCCTGATTTTTTTTTGTGCTGTTATCACAATCTTTGAAGCAAACAAACTAACAATATAAACTGTCATTTTAGCAATTCTTGCTTGCTAACAATATAAACTCATTTTAACAAATCTTGTATGTTGACATTAGAAAGCGTGTATTATTATTTTTTATAGAAAATAGTCAGAATTTTCTATAAAAAATAATAATATATATATATAAAAATTTATTTCGTTAAAGTGACAGTTCATATATTGTTAGAAATCAAGATTTGTTAAAGTGACAATTTCATATCATATCGTTAGTTAGCAATATTTATCTTGCTTACTTCTAGCATTGTGCATAGAGAATAGAGAATAGCCCCGAATATGTGTATTAAAATTGTTATGCCATAACAAATTTATTTATTTAATTTGAAATCAAATCTTAATTTGTAAGATTACATCCTAATCATTCAAGTAAATTACAATCAATCATCAAATTTAATCAACAATGCATTTATCAAATTACAATTAGTTTGGTATGGGTTATCCTGTACAAACTAATTAATTAAAATTACATAATTTCAATCAAATTGAACATTAATTATATTATTGTTTGTATCAATAAACGTAATTAATAATTAAATAACAGCCTAACAATTTATATTGATTCTACATAAAAGAAAATTGAGTATTATTTCCAATAAACTTACATTGCATATGAAGGTCGATGCCCTTTGCACCATCATAATCCTGCTATGCTGCAACTTCCATACAGATCATCCAGATATTCGCACACAATTCACAAATCACTTATATTACTAAGTTAAACACAAAATTACACTTGAGTTAGTTCAAAAACCGATAAATTTTAATTAATTCACTCCCGAAATGGACGAGACGATGCGTTTGATATGTACTACTGCGTACCTGTGATTCATCCGCCCGGCTGATATTAAATGTATTTGCACGTATTGTGCAGAGTTGCCACGTGAACATTACACTGAATCTTTGGAACATTTATAAATGTTGATATAGTAAATCAGATTTCTTTAAAGGGTTGCGGAAGTATTTTAATTGATGCGTATGTAATGGTACTACTTTATGGCTGGGGATGTCAAGAATTTTTGATAGTTAAGTCGCATTAATTGTTATCAGTGGCGTAACTATAATTTGGGACTTTATTAAATAATTCAAATAAAATAAATTAATTTATTACCAATAAAGAACATAATTATTAACTTACAAACATTCTTATAAATACAAAAATTAAAACAAATTGTGATAAGACGAAATATATATAAAACAAAAAAATAATGTGAGGATCAATAAAAATTGATTGTTATGATCACGGATTATATTTTCTAATTTTTTTGAGTATTAAAGGGGGATAATAGTTGCATTATTATAATGATTTACAAAATCACACTCAGCAAAAAAAAACCTGAATATAATTCAACAAAATTTTTACACATTATAGAAAAAAATAATCTTTAGGCAAAAAAAACCATGCCAAATTTTAGAAGATTCAAAAAAGTAACTTTACTTTAAAAAAACATTATTAGAATGATACAAATTTGACAAAATAAAAAAAAATAAAAAAAATACGCACAGTACGCCATTTTAAAGGTTTTCTAAATTAAAAAAAAAATATTGACTCAAAAAAATTCCACAAAAAAAGTTTAAGAACCAGTCTAGTATGTATATGTAATTATCTTTAGCAGTGAAGTAGATTTCTTTTTTTAATGAGATTATTGTTAGTGTTTCTGCCACTTTGTGTTTGGCAAACTCTATCTGTAAGGGTGATCTTGCAGATTTAGTGCAGTTCCAAAAATTTTTTTTTTAAGAATGACGCAGTTAGTCTTATTGACGAAGTAGTAATTAGATGTTGATGGGGGTCTTAGCTATTGGTCGTGCACATGAGTTTGTACACGCCGATAAATTGATTGAAAAGTATGATGAATTTCTATATCATTAATCTTACCCGACAAAATTTTAGCTTGCATCTATGTTGTTATTGCATAGTTTTATTTGTTTCTAAATCTATAGAAGTTACCTAACAGACGTTGGTAGCTTCTAGGGTGGATACGAGGATAAATTAAGAAAAAGAGAAAAGAAATTAAGAAAAAGAAAGAAAAAAGTTAATCTATAGGCTATATTTTTTATCAGACATATTGCTATGGGTGTACTGTTTGTACCCATGGCAAGAAGTGCAATGATTTTGGCTTAACGTTTACTTTGGTTTATTGTAGAAGGTTGTTACTTTGCAAGATTGCTATAAAGTTAAGAGTTGTTGGTGTTAAAATAGCGGTATTTTTAAATCTAAATACATTGACTTAATCTGAGTAGGGGCTGCAATGTAACTAAACCCAAAATACACTAATAAAAAGAATAAAAACTGCTCAAGTGTGGGCAGACGCGCTAACGTGTGGAGATTTTTGGTCTTTATTGTAAATTGGCTTTCAGCTTAGTGGAAACAGAGATTCAGTTTAAAAATGGATCTGAGTGTTTACTGTATTGAACATGTCTGATTTATTACGGTCTATAGTGGTCGTAACACATTGTTACGTTGAGTAAACACTACTATAAAGCAGACATACGGAAAAATATAGTTAAAACTCTAAGAGAAGTTGAGTTGAACCTAGTGATTACCTTAAGGAAAAATTTTGTTGCTAAGAATGTGACTAACATTGTAAATTAAGAGCAGATTATTTTTTTACAAACCGCTAGCACCAATGTTAATGTTAAATGTTAATAAACTAGAATGTATGCCAATTGTTTGAGTTATGAAAAAATACCGTGCTTAACTTTAAAAGAAATTATTAACATTAAAAATTAATGAACCTAACCTAACCTAAGTAAAATTTACATTATGGTTGCTCTTGTTACAAAATTTTACACTTATAGTGGATAACATTTACTGCTAGACGCTTTGACAAAATACTTGAATACAAATTAGCAAGAAAATTAAAAAAAAAAAGCGACAGATTAGTACCTCCGGAAAGCACATGTCATTTAAACTTAAGACTATACTAATTTAACCACTTGAATGAGAACAAATTGGCATAAAATAAAGCCTGAAAGAGTGCATTAAAATATATTTAAAAAATTAAAAATTATTGTAGATTTTAAAAATTTAATCGGATATTTGCAAAATAAAAACTATATAGCTACTACCTGCACAAAATTAAAAAAATTAGGTTACCCTGATATGGATAAAACAGTGTTTAAAGAAACGTACTCATCTTTGTGCAAAAGTTAATTGTGTGCACAAAATCTAAACAGTTTATTAGCTTTACTAACTAGCAAACGAAACGCTAATTAAATTTAGAAAACGTTGATTCTGTTATTAAACAAATATATTTTGTCAAGTCAATCACATTGGAGTTAAGCATGAGTACACAAGCAAAATCAATTTCAAAACTGTTTGCCACAGTTTACTATAACAGAAGGAAACAAAAGCCGTGTTAAAAGTGACAGAAGCAAACGTTATACTAGTTGAAACAATTTTGTCAGAACTAAGAAAACACTGACCAAAAACGCATACTAGTACAAGCTTAAAAACGACGTATTTATTGCACCTGAATTAAGTTTTATAACTATTTGATTTAGTTTTTAAAAACATTTATTTAATAATTATACATGAGCTTTATTAATATATATTTATGTGCTGAAGGCCTTAGATTTAATTATTACTACAATATAAAAATGAATGCATTAGGATGCTGCGTGCATCTGGTTTTATTCCAACAGAGTGCCGAATCAGCACTCGCGTGGTCGGTTCTTGGAACGCTGTCTCAGCTGCTCCGATAAAGGGTGTTCTTGTTTATAATAACATTACTCCTCCCTTCTTAAGTGAGAAAACAACGATGTTGGTGAAGGTTGTTCGTTGGTTTCGATTGCTTCCTGGGTTTGGAAATTCTTCTTTTTTGCACACTTGTCGGTATTTCCAATATATGAATATGGATATTGCAACAATCAGTAGCACTATTGTTACTGTGAAGTTGGTCCAATGATGTATCGTGACTTTATCATTGAGTTGTTGTCCTCGAAGGTTATTGGCTAGATTTGTAACTTTTCGTATATCTTCCAATGGAACTTTGTGTAGTATTTGGGTTGGTGTGCCAGATTCTTTCGATGTTTCGAATTGGACGGCAGGTAACTCAAATTCGTACTCTTCATGAAGTGTTGTTTCTTCTTGATATCTTTTGTTATTGACGATTACATGGCACTTTTCTTCCAAGATAATCAGGCTTGGTTGGTGTACAATATATATTCCATCAGTGTTACATTGGCTTAGAACACTGATGTTCTTGTTTGGGATTACAAGCAGTAGATTAGAACTGATTTGTTCTACGTGTTCCGTTTCGTACTTGATGTTGGTTCTGTCACAAGTGTTGGTTCCAAGGGTTATCATTTGGCTCAGACATGGCTGGTTTTTGTAGAGTAGTCCTTGCTGACAGTAGTGGATGTCTTCAACATCTGGGCATTTTATATCGTTGTTCCAATAATCGTTAGGTGTGAGCAAGAGGTAAGGGTGCTCAGGAATTATCATTAAATTGTCAATAGGTATTGGATAAAATTGGAAATATCTATAAGAGTTGGTTACAATTGGGATATGTACATGAAAAATGATCAATCCGTGCTTTATAGTTACTTGAGCAGATAATAGTAAATAAAAGTTTATCAAATTTGATACTTTTGGAATCTGTTCCGCTTTATAAGTTTGATGTAATTCTATCATCATCTGGTTTATTTGATGAAGATTTATTATTGAGTTATGTAATATATTGAGGTGCGCAAAGGATATAGCCAGTAGAATATCTGTCAAAACTCCGTCTAAATTTTGTGTTGCTACAAGTTGAGCGTTAAGACTAGCTTGAATTGAAAATGCATGTTCAAGATCGTTTATTCGTTTTATTTCGCGAAAAAGATTTGTTATTTGAATGTTTAGCCGTTTTTGGTTTTCATCCAATCTGATGAAAGCTTCACTGTACGAATGGGTGATTTCTTTCAAAACACTTGACTGTTGTGTTAGGTCATGGTGCAACTTTTTGTCATTCGAGTTTAACATTTCGATGTAGTTATTATATTTTTCTTCGTCGTCGCTGTCTAATGTTCCGAATAACCATTTATTTACTTTACCGATTATATTTAGTAAACCTCGCTTTTGTATATTGTGCTGGTTTATAGTTTCAAATTTCTGTTTAGTTTTTTGGTGTGTTGTTAATATGTGTTGCATTTGTGTTATTAAATGTATTTGAAAGTGAGACCATGGTTGATTTTGATAAAGGCTTTGGTTAAAATGATTTATGTTATTTGAAATTATTTCGATGTTGTTTTGAATCTGCGTTAGATTGATATGATACGCGAATGAATGTTTTGACGTAACTATTTTTGCTTGTCCTAATTGTAGGGTTAAGATTGGAGTCTTAATAGGTTTAATTTCTAACGAGTGAAGTAGTGGAAGTTCAAAAGGGTTGTTTAATTTTTGCTTAGTGACTTTTCTTAAATGTGGTTTTCGATAAACGGGTTGATCGGTGTTTATGATCAGTGTTTCCTTGCGTTTTAGATTAGCAGTTTCTAAACGTTTTTCTTGTTTTGATTTTTGCTTATTGAGAATAAGTTCATTAATAATTTTTAAGTTGTCGTTATGATCTTGTAGATAGTTAGTCATTTTTGTATGTTCATCATACTCAAAGGGATCTTTATGGTCTAAATTTCCTTTAATTATCTGGAATGGTGTATATCCGGTGGAAGAATGTATAGAGTTATTGTATCCTAGAATGCTATACGCCATTTTGGTTTCTATATTTTCTTTGGGTTTTTCTAGATTTAGAACACGAATGCTTTCAATTAAAGTTGAGTGAAACCTTTCTATGGGACTATTACTAGTTGTTGGATTATAATTAGTAACGTAGTGTATTTCTATATGATGGTATTTACAAAAAGATTGAACAACTTCATTTTTAAATTCCGTGCCATTGTCACATGTGATTTTGTGCGGAATTCCGTAATGACTAATGAACTGAAGTATTTTATCTGATATTTCAATACTTGTTTTTGACTTTATTGGGTATGCTTGTCCAAATTTCGAAAAACTGTCTACGATTGTAATAAACGTAGTGTTTCCTATCTTAAAAGTATCTATGTAGAGATGATCAAACATTTCACTACCTATGGGCGTTGGTTTAAATTTTAGTTTTGTTGGATGTCGTTCATATTTTGTCCTTTGACAAATGTCACAACTGTTTATGATATTTTTAACAGTTACTTCCATATGAGGCCAGTAGTAAGTTTGTTTTAGACTCGCTAGTGTTTCTTGAATACCTCTATGGCAAGTTTTTCTTTCGTGATGCTGCGTCACTTTTAAATCTTGTTCCTCTTTATCAATTATATCTGTTACAAATTTTTCTGCAATTATCAAATTGAAGCTTTTATTTTTAAATTTCTCTTGCAGCGTAGTTATGAATGGAATCTTTAATTCCAGATTTTCAAAATACATACAATAGGTGTTTTTTGGTCTAAAATATTCTTTTACTATTTGAATAATATTATCTTTAAATTTATCTGGTGGTACTTTAATTGATAATTTGGTTTTGTCAAATATTTTTTGTTTGTTAATTTTTATATTTTGTGAATCTGTACTAGATAACATTATTTGGTGTTGGAAGGTGTTTATTGCCTTTTCGGTTGTGGGAATCTCTAGTATAGGGTTTTCTTCTGATGAATGTACGTTTTCATCTTCGGATTCTTTGACGTTTGGTTTTATCAACACATCTTCGAGAATATTTATTCTTGGTTTTTCTCGATATTCGTCAGGAAACTCCGTCCTTATAAAGTCTGTCATTTCTTCTGAACTTATTTCAGGCAATTCGTCTAAATCTCCATAATTAGCAATTATTGATTGATTATCTGTTCCAATTGGATTAATTTCGTGTTTCACTTGGTTTGTGAACGTTAATTTAGATTCTGGATCATGAAAAATGTCTGAATATTCTTGACATAATTTTATTATCTCTTGGGACTCTTCTTTATTAAGATGATTAGTTCTGATCAAAGTTTTTATATCAAAGGTGTTTTGTGATTCTAAATTTTCAAATATTTGAAAATTGTGTAGTTCAAACTGATCAAGTGTTTGACTTTCTTTTAATAAATCAGTTGGTATTATTTCCACTTGTGTTTTCGTAGTTGGGTTTCTTATCTCAATCTTTGCATAGTAGTTTTTTGCTGTTGTTACCATCTCTGGTATAATCAGATTATTTATTGGTTGTTGATTTATCAATATTTCTCCATTTTCTATTGGTACAGGTATGTTTTTTGTTATGTACGATAAAGGTGGTACTTCTAATGTGATAGTTGAAAAATCGTCCCGATAAAATATTGGAATAGAAAATTTAGGGCTTTCTAAAAGATTTTTATGAAAATTTATGTTTGCTTGCAATTTCATTAAATCTCTTTTGCCGATAATTCCATCGAAATATTCGTGAAAATTAAATATAATAAAATTAAAAGTTTCATCCGATTTGAATTCATCGAATGCAGGGATATGGGCTTTAAGTTCAGCTTTACTTTCGCCATTGCAGGTCGTAATTGGTGAATCCTTCCTGTATGTGAACTCTGGGAAATAACGTTCCGCAATTGAAGGTCTAATCAGGGATCCGTGACATCCTGTATCGATTAAAAGTTTGCATGGTGGGTTTGAAATTTTGATATAAGGTAATGAATTTAATTGTTGGGTATTTAATTCTAACTTCCCGTTTGGTTTTGAGGCTAATTCCTGAAAATTTTCCTCTTGGTAATATTCATGTTCATTCGAATCAAATTCGCCCGGTGTTTCATTATCCTTCTCAAAAATATCTTCTTCGTAGTAGTAGTTTGGTTCAACTTGTTCCTCTACATTATATAGTTCCTCTGATGTAAAGTTGCGCGGGTTGTTATTCCGGAAATGGTTGTAGTTTCTATTTAAATTGGGTTTGATCGTTAGTCTAGAAGTAGTAGACATTGGTTCTGGTTTTTGTGGAGCAAATGCGTTTTTCGGTTTTCCAAAAATTTGTTCGTTAGTAAAATATTTTCTTTGTTGAACTGAGCGCGGTTGTATATGTATAGGTTGGCTTGGAAAATTTTGGTTTTGTTGTTGATTATAATTAGGTACAAATTGTGATTGTTGTTGGTTATAATTTGGTACAAATTGTTTTTGTTGTTGGTTATAATTTGGTACAAATTGTGTTTGGTAATTATAATTTGGTACATATTGTTTTTGGTGTTGGTTTTGGAATTGAGAGTTATTCCATTGCTTATTATCAACAATTTTGTGATTAAAATTTTGTGGATATTGGTTATTATTATTTGGTTTATTAATAATATTTGGTTTTTGTTTAATATTTTGTGGATTCATGAACCTTGCAGTTCTCTGTTCTGTATGATCAAAATTAATTACTATTTCAACAGCTTTATCTAGGTTAGCAGGTTTATTTAGCATTAATATTGTTTTTAGTTCGCTACTGACGTTTCCTAATAATACGTCGATTGCGGTAGTGTTGTTTTGTTGAATTAATAATGTTTTTAAATTAGCGTCTAAATCGCTGTCTGAATTAATTTTTAAATCTAATCTTATTTTCATTTGTTGCATACGCTGAATAAAATCGATTATGTTTTCGTTGCGATATTTTGTTAAATAAAGAAATTCTTGGAGTAGTGTTTGGCGATCAATTCTATCTCCGAATTTAATACGTAACACTTCTTTTACTTGCGGCCATGTAGTTAAGTCAGGTCTGCATAAAATAAACGCTGATGCCGCGTCGCGAAGCTTAGATAAGATTGCCGAGAAAACATATTCACTTAAACTGTTATCAGTTGTTCTTCCGTAACGATTAAACAATTTGTCGCATGCGTTAATGAAACATTCCAAATATTCGCTATTACCATTAAAATAAGAAATTGTATTGGCTATCTTTTCCGCCGAACTAATAGTAGGTTGATCAGGCATTTCTGATTGAATTTGATTTATTATATCGAATAAATCGTTTAAATTAAAATCTGAGTCAAAGCTCATGTACACAGGGAATGGAATTGATAATTAGGATTTCTCACACTTACGGTTGCTACGATTATGTTGTGATCGTTTTTTGCTTCGTACGTCCTTTTCTCAATTGCACTTAAAGACTGGGGTCTAAATTCGCTTTGGTCCTATTTGAATGGATCTTCTATTTGGTCCTATTTGAATGGATCTTCTTCACGAATTGTGCAATCCTACCTTTGACTGCGCCAATTAAGTTTTATAACTATTTGATTTAGTTTTTAAAAACATTTATTTAATAATTATACATGAGCTTTATTAATATATATTTATGTGCTGAAGGCCTTAGATTTAATTATTACTACAATATAAAAATGAATGCATTAGGATGCTGCGTGCATCTGGTTTTATTCCAACAGAGTGCCGAATCAGCACTCGCGTGGTCGGTTCTTGGAACGCTGTCTCAGCTGCTCCGATAAAGGGTGTTCTTGTTTATAATAACATTACTACCTGTTAACAAAAGTTTTTGTCAGCATTGTTTGTAATTGTTAATAAACTGCATAAATTGTTATTTGTGGTGTCTGAAAGTGCGTTAAGGTTATTAAAGTGGGTCTTTGGAGTGTGTCAAACTACAATGAGATCACTGAGATACTTTACAACTATCTGAAGTTATTTACACATAGACTGAACTGTTTTCTGAATTGTGTAAAACAAAGTGCATTGGGGTTATTAAAGTACTTGACAGTTAAAACATGCCAAAAAAATTTACTTGTTTAAACAAGATTGTTATTTATACAGAGTACTGGGATTTAAGGTTTTGGAATTGCTCAATAACGGCAAAAGATTGTCAAGTTACACTGGCCGATTCTGCTTTGAGGTTGTATGCAGGACACATTACACTAGTAAAGAACAGTTATAAACTTATTAGTATTAGAATATACCTTAGAATGGTGTTAATTAGGTGACTAGTATAGTATTCTATGTATTAGTGTAATTGTAAGAATTCTGGCATCACATGGTACCAAAAGATTCGATATTTGTTAATTGCACAAAATATATTGATAATTTTGTGCAAATATAATTTATAGAATTGCACGCAAAAACAATGGCAAGTTGTAACACCAACGCGCTGATCTGAAAATAGGGATTGCAGTGGGGCAAATGTAAATGAGTTTCAGTTCTTTTTTTGCAGTAAAAACAATTTGGTTTAATGAGGAAAACGACGGTTTAAAGATAAGTGGCAACGGCCAATCCAGTAAGTTAGTGGTTTCTTAATTAATATACGTGAACGCACGGTGTGGTGGATGGGTGGTTATAGGTTTGTTGCGTCAGTTATATAAACAAATAAGTTATTATTAATTATAGTTAATATTGTTGTAGTTACTTAGGTGCTTGCTTCTTACGCTTGGCAACACTTTAGTAATATATGTTGTGATTAGATTTTCCAAAATGCAAACTGTAACAAATATGTATATCCTAAACTAAGCAATAGCTGATGAGTGGAATACCATTTCTTATAGAAACATTTATGAAGCAATCCTGGATATTTGGAGATGTTTGTGTAAAACATATTTAATCCTAACAAGTTTGAATCAATTTACTAGCAGTTTATTTCTGTTTATAATGAGTGCTGATAGATACATAGATATTTGTCATCCAAATTCATCACCAAAATAGAGGACTCCTTTTATATCAATGGTTGTATCAATGATTGCATAGATTTGCAGTATTATTTTAATGATTCCAATTCTAATTTAATCAAAGGAAGTTGAAATTGTTTGTGTTCATGAGAAAAGTTACGAAAATATAACAACAAAATTATGCATTATTATTTGGTGTGAGAATAGCACCTCACCATTTGCTTTCACTGTTTATACATTTATATTCAGTTTCGCTATTCCTTTAAGTTTGATTAGGATATTCAACTGCTTGGTAATTTGCAAATTGAAAACAGTCAAAATAAATCCAAAGAAAAGAAACGATTGCATCGCAAAGTAATAATAATAATAATCTTTATTTACGGAAAAATCCATTAGAAAACATAATATAAACATTAAACGGTATTAAACATATAGCATATTACAATTAGTATAATTACATTAAACAAGTAAAAAATAAAATTGAAAATTAATGTCGTTAATTTGTTTTTTAAACATAGAAAAGGTTGATCCAAAAATATTAAAATTAACATTGTTCATTAAACTATTGCATTCACGTGTTACCTGAGGAGATGCCGATGCAACAGAATTGCATGGACCTCTTCCCAGAAGACGCTGCCGCACCACCTGCAGTTACCTGAGGAGATGCTGATGCAACGGAGTCGCGTGGCCTTCTTCCCAGAAGCCGCGACCGTACCACCTGCAGGTGACGCGGAGGATTCCAACACGGATCTTCCCAGAAGCGGTGCCATATCAGCACATTGTGTTGATATAAATAATTAACATAAATGTATTAGTTCTTAGTCAGTAATTAATATTCGTAACATACGTTACATATATATATAAATGTATCTTTAAATATAATAATAAACAATCGAAGTTAATCGATACTTAATTGGCGCAGTCGGTAGGATAGTTGGAGTTTTGTGTATCGAACACTCAACTTTTGTTTTAACGATCAACCAACTATCGAACATAAATTGAATAGTAAACAGTGAAAGTTAATTCATTGACGTCCCACAACGTGGCTCTTCAAACATCAAGACACCACACATCTATAGAAGAATTGGGGGAACATCAGTGAAGAAATCGATCACGGGAAAAGGAAAGAAAAATCGTCTTCTTCCACAAGGATTCGAAACGTCGACGGACTAGAATCGCCGATCAACGGGAAGAACCCTTACAGTATTAAGAAGTAGAAAAAGATGCAAAAAATTATTATCATATTAATGTAAGTGCAATTTATAAATTAATGTCCCTCGAAAATTTATTCGAGCAATTAAATTTATCGCCTTTAACTGACTCAGGTGAAAATATTGTACCCGTTCTAGAAACTAATGTTAATTTAAATACTAATAATACAAACTTAAATAATCCAAATTCAAACCTTATTAATATTGTTTCAATTAATTCTACGATGACAGAATTTAAGCCGGAATATTTGCATTGCGTTCCACAATTTGATGGAAACGCTAACGAATTAAATAGATATTTGAGTATCTGTGAGAGTATTATTACAAAATTTTACGATACGGCTAATACAAATAGTTTTCAAAACATCTATTTATTAAATTCAATAATAAGCAAATTGAGCGGAAACGCAAAAATAGTGACGAATATTCAAAACATTTCCACTTGGAAAGAATTAAAAGAGACACTGATACGAAATTTTGCGGATCAGCGCGATGAAACCTGTTTAAATCGAGACTTAGTTTTACTTAAACAATACCCAAATGAAAAACCTCAGCAGTTTTTTGACAGATGCTTACAAATTTTAAATTTATTATGTTCCTATATCGATCTTCATGAGGAAACAAATGAAGCAAAATTATTAAAACGCTCTTTATATAATAAACTCACATTAAAAACATTTTTGTCTGGATTAAGAGAACCACTGGGCACTACAATTCGTTGTATGCGCCCCAAGGATATGCACGAAGCATTAAATTTTATTACAGATGAAGAAAATATTCATTATTATCAAAACACAAATAATAGAATAAATAAACAAACTCCCGCTAAATACAATAAACAACAACCAAAAATAACAAATCCACAATTTAATCAAAGAAACGAAAACGCTTTTCCATCACGTCCAATTCACATTCAACAAAGAGTAAATAATCAGCCGCAACGATTTTTCAGGAACTCCAAAATTTTCAAATCAACCTAAAAAATACTATTTTATTTGAAAAACTCATTGAGATTGAATGTTTCATTTTAAATAACAAAATAACATATTTATTACAAGTGCCAATAATGCACCAATACAAGTTCAATTATTACCACTTATATCCTATCCCGGTATTTAACCAGAGTCAATTCAAGGCAATAATTCCAAAAAATAAATACTTATTGAAAAATAAATTGCACTATTCATTTCAAAGTAACATTTGCACTAAAATCATGCCTTAATACTACGTCTGTAAACCTGTCAACATCAACAACATTGGTGAAAATAGCCCCTGTGAAATACAACTCTTGGAGATGAAGAATACATCCACTTGTGAACCAACCCAACTCACAATAAGAAAGTCAATCATTCGACAACTTGAAGAACCATCACAATGGATTGGATTGTTCCCTCAAAAAGAAATCACTCAACTGAGATGCCAACAACAAGAAGAAATTATTAACTTAATTGGTTCATACTTGATAGAAATTCCAAATGGCTGTAAAGTAATCACCAATAGACAAACAATTATAAACGAAGAAGAAATAACAAACAAAAACCAAGCAATAATGTTCCCACAACTGGACCATATTCATAAAAATTCCAAAAAGGTTGTAGGCAACGTTCAACTCGAAGACATCACCCTTGATGAACTTCAAAACGTTAAAGAACAAATTATTAATGACCAATTGACATTCGAAGAAAGTGTAATCCCGCATATTCCTAGTATATGGACAATCCTTTTATATATTATAAGCTTACTAATAATCATTTATTTTTGTTTAAAAAAATATTCAACAATGAGGCGACCTGCTCAGATTGGAGAAACAGAGGAAAATATCGAACTACCAAATGTTCAACTACCTCGCTTCACTGCGTAGTCGAATCTTAGAGGGGAGGTGTTACCTGAGGAGATGCCGATGCAACAGAATTGCATGGACCTCTTCCCAGAAGACGCTCCCGCACCACCTGCAGTTACCTGAGGAGATGCTGATGCAACGGAGTCGCGTGGCCTTCTTCCCAGAAGCCGCGACCGTACCACCTGCAGGTGACGCGGAGGATTCCAACACGGATCTTCCCAGAAGCGGTGCCATATCAGCACATTGTGTTGATATAAATAATTAACATAAATGTATTAGTTCTTAGTCAGTAATTAATATTCGTAACATACGTTACATATATATAAATGTATCTTTAAATATAATAATAAACAATCGAAGTTAATCGATACTTAATTCACGCATCAGTCTTGTAATCGGGCTATGTTGTCCATAATTTGTTGAGTGAAATTTTTCTTTAAATATTAGTGTATTACGAGTTGTCCTAGTAATAGAAAAGTTGAATTGAACTTTACTTAAAATCTCCTCGCAGTTTATACAACTATTAATAACTTTATGAATAAAGCATAAGTCAAACGTTAATCTTCTTTCATTTAAAGGTTTTAAATTATACAAACATGCTAGTTCACTATTTGAACTTATTCCAGTTTTATATTGAAAATATTAAAAAAATTTGTTTTGGACAGATTGCAGTATTTTAGATTGCCCTTTAAGATACGGAGACCAAATAACAGAACCGTATTCCAATTGGGATCTTACCAATGATTTGTATAGCAACAATATACTAGACACCGACAGATCGACAGCATTTCTCATTACAAATCTTAATAATTTTTGGCTTTTGTTGCATATTTTTTGTATATGGCCATTGAAACTAAGTTTGTTGTCTAGTAGTAATCCAAGATCTGTTATTTCTTCTACAATTTCTAGGTCAGTGTTATTTATGTTGTACGTGTTATTGACTGAAGCTGTACCCCTGGAAAACGTGATGGACTTGCATTTGCTAATGTTAAGATGCAAGCTATTTAAATTGCACAAAGTTGTAATTTTATCCAAATCATTTTGAATTTGATTACAATCATTTATGTTTTTTACACGCATATACAGTTTTAAATCATCGGCAAACAGCAAATACTTAGAATTTCCAATCAAAGCTACCAAATCATTTATAAACAAATTAAATAAAAGTGGACCGCAATGCGAACCTTGCGGAACAAACGAAGTAACGCTAATTTCTTTAGAAATGAAATTGTTAATTTTAACGCATTGCGTTCGACCCGACAAATAGCTTTCCATCGAATTAACAATTTTTGTATTAAACCCTAGAGCTTTTAATTTTGCAACCAAAATTGGTATATCCACTCTGTCGAATGCTTTTGCAAAATCTGTGTATATTGCATCAACTTGTTCTTTGTTTTCAAAAGCGTCTAATATATAATTTTGATAAATCAGCAAGTTGGTAACAGTTGAACGACCTTCACAGAATCCGTGTTGTTCATTAATCACAACGTTTTTGGTAAGCCATTTTAATTGAATAGAAATAATTTTGTCAAATAACTTAGGAATTGCAGACTGTTTACATATTCCTCTGTAATTTGACACAATTGTTTTGTTGCCGTTTTTAAAAACTGGTGATATACAAGAACGTTTCCAATACGATGGAAACTTTTTGCATTCTAAAGATATCTTAAATAACATATAAATTGGTTTTGAAAGCGAACAAACACAGTTTTTTAAAAATAAATTTGGAATGCCATCAGGGCCAAAGTTTCCCGAATTATTAAGATTACAAATACTATCATATACATTACAAATAGACACATTAAAATTATCAGAACACACAAAGTTGTTAAAATTAAAATCAGGTACAATGTTATCACTTTTGGTATACACATTAGAAAAAAAATCAGCAAACAAATTTACACAATCCTGCCCATTATCACAAGTTTTATCACAGTAAGTCATTATTTTTGGAAATCCATTGGTATTTCTTTTTTCGTTTACAAAACGCCAAAAAGATTTTGGATCATCTACAATAAAATTGTCAACTTTTCTTAAGTACGATGTATATAGAGATTTACTTAGCATTTTACACTTCTCTCTGAAACCAGCAAAGATATGATAATCTTCAAGGAGGCCCGATTGTTTATAATTAGAATGCGCCACTTTCTTGTGCCTGATTAATTGGATTAGATTCCAATTAAACCAAACCGGATACTCATTACGACGAACACATTTTAAAGGGACATATAATATCACAGCTTCATAAATAATGTTATAAAATTGTTCCACAATTATATCTAGATCACCATACATATCACAAGGATTAAATAACTTTGGCCAATTGACGTTTAATAAATAGTTGTTAATAGCATTATAGTTAGCTTTGGTAAAGTCTGGTATGTATTCTTTAGATTGTAAATTTTCTGATAAGCATGCATTTTTAATTACGCAAGTAACTGCTGTATGATGAATTGAATTATTGCATAGTAAGTTATCAGCATAAGACACAGTAGTGCTATTATTATTTGTAAATACTAAATCTAGATATACACCGCGAGAATTAGGTACTGTGTTTATTTGATACTTATTATTTGTAGCAAATAAATTGCATACAGTGTGTACTGATTCATTTGTTGTTTGTTCCATTTGTACTCCCATATCGTCATTGGACCAAACTGTTTTAGGTAAGTTATAGTCACCAATCTTGTTTTGACCGTTATTACCGTATATGTTTTTTGTTGGACTCCTTATTGGATCACACAATTGGCACTTATTACCAGTAATAGTCAGGATAGTCAAGAAAGACATCCTTTGGTTATAACTATACATTTAATGGCTGCTTGTTTGAGTTATTTGAATTCGGCTATGAATTCAATATTTTATGTTTTTTTAAGCTATAATTTCAAAAAGAGTTTCTTGAAGGGTTGTATTTGTGCTGCTGGTAAGGATATCAATGCGACTTTACTTGATTGAAAAATAGCGTTTTTCCAAGGAAGAATAAGCAAGGTTCTACTAAGTTTAGACAAGCAAGAGAGACTTCAGTTATTCATAACAATGATGATAAATGCGATTTAAGACCGCTTAATAGTAAAGGCAATCTGGGTGGGTTACTTTATTCTAAATTATTGGTCCTTTACCATGTTATGGAGTGACTCACCCAAGAATTTTGTCATTAAGGAATTGGATATTTGTCTTCTAAGTAGACGCTAGAAGTTATTTTGTCACAAGAGTAGGTCGTAATCTAACCTCTTGATAATTAACACTTAAGTGAATCACTTCATTCTAAATTATTGATCCGTTACCATGTTATGGAGTAAACTACCAACCCGCCCAAGTATTTCTTATCAAAGAGTTAGATATTTGTCTTCTAGGTGGACGCTAGGAGCCATTTAGTTACAAAACTTGGTTGAGATCCAACCTCTTCATAACTTACATTTGGGTGGGTGGGCGAGTAACTCTATTTAACCTTTAGTTACTAAATCCAGTTAGTTACATCAAATAGTTTATGATCATATACAACTGGGCGTGTCAAGTTTAATTGTTTTTGCTTAAATGGTACATATGATAATGAAGTATATTGGTACCAATTTGCAAGTAAATCTAATGAATAGTTTACAAGTTATGATTATTTTAATTTAAGCTTTAGTAACTGAATTCAGTTAGCTCACATCAAATAGCTTAAGATTATAAACAATTGGGCGTGTCAAATTTAAACATTTTTGCTTAATAGGTACTTATGATAATGAAGTACATTGGTACTAATTTGCAAGAAAATCCAATGAGTAGTTTACAAATTAAGATTATTTTAATTTAATCTTTTGTTACTGAATATAGTTAGCTCACATCAAATAGTTTAAAATCATATAAAATTGGGCGTGTTAAATTTAATCATTTTTTCTTAATAGGTACTTATGATAATGAAGTACATTGGTACTGATTTGCAAAAAAATTTAATGAATAGTTTAAAAGTTATGATTATTTCAATTTATACTTTAGTTACTGAATCTAGCTAGCACACGTCAAATAGTTTAGGATTATATAAAATTGGGCGTGTTGATTTTATTAATTTTTGCTTAACTGGTACTTATAATAATGAAGTACATTAGTACTAATTTTCTATAAAATTTAATAAATAGTTTACAAGTTATAGTTATTTTAGCTTAACATTTAACTGCTGAATCCAGTTAGCTTACATCAAATGGTTTAAGATTATTTAAAATTGGACGTGTTAATGTTAATCAATTTTTCTTAGTAGTTACTTATGATAATAGAGTACATTGGTACTAATTTTCAAGAAAATTCAATAAATAGTTTACAAGTTAAAATTATTTAAATTTAAATTTAAGATACTGAATCCAGTTAGCTTACGTCAAATAGTTTAAGATCATATAAAATTGGGCATGTCAAATTTAATAATTTTTGCTTAATAGGTATTTATGATAATAAAGTACATTGATACTAATTTGCAAGAAAATTCAATAAATAGTTTACAAGTTAAGAATATTTTAATTTAAACTTAAAATACTGAATCCAGATAGCTCACATCAAATAGCTTAAGATCATATAAAATTGGGCGTGTCAAATTTAATCATTTTTGCTTAATAGGTACTTATGATAATGAAGTACATTCGTACTAATTTGCCAAAAAATCCAATTAATAGTTTACTAGTTATAATAACTTTAACTTAATCTTTAGGTACTGAATTCAGTAAACTTACGTCAAATAGTTTGAGATCATATAAAATTGGGCGTGTTGATTTTATTCATTTTTATCTAATTGATACTCATGATAATGAAGTACATTATTGTAAATTTGTAATACATTTCAATGAATAGTTTACAAGTTATGATATTTTAAAATTACTGAACCTAGTTAGTTGGTGGGCAGGTGGATTTTAATTATTTTTACTTACCAAGTTATAATCTTTTCGGGTGCATACAATCAAATCAAGTACAGACTCATTAAATAGTTTTCTGTTAGTTACTAATTAACTTAATTAAAATTCTTCTAAAGCTTGTATTGAGTTCATTAAAAAACTTATGATATTAGAAAAGTTCAAATATAATGATCAAATTTTATTAACAAGTTCTTTTAAAAACCGAACGCATATTATATCCTTTTTATAAAACTTTTTAAATTTAAAATCGTCAAGTCTATCAATTTTGAATAATATAGAGGCATCGATGCGTGAGTTAATTAATAATCGTTACCATGGTGCGAATCAAGGACTATCGAACATTGTCACATTGAAATTCAATTTAATACACGATTTAATTAAGCCTTATTTCCGATTAATAATTAATTCAATTGATTTTACGTAAAATAATAAATTCATTAATTATGTTCTTATCAGAAAACGATTTCCATCAATCTAGCTTTCTCTGCCAGATCAACCTTGAAACTTTAATGAATTTAAATGAACTGGGGAAATGGGAATGGAATAAAAAGCACTTTAATGGAATTCTTTATATTGCTTCCTGAAAATATCAAGTGGGAATTCCACTATAACATTTGATTGATACAAGTCCGAAAAAGCAATTTAAACGTTTGTTTTATATATAATTTCCTGACAGCATAATTAAAAAATCTAATTGCGCATTTTATATAATATATAAACATAATCTTTGCAGGATTTCTTCTATAAATTGGTTTCTTAAGGGTGACGAAAAAAATGGAAAAAAAAGCGTGGCGAATTAAGGTGAAATATTTCGTAAACCGAGAACATGCAGTAGGGGAGAAAGACGGGCGCGGTTCAAGGAGAATATTACACTTAAGCATATCACTGAGAGGGAAATGTATTGTGACAAGGTCGCATATTTTTGCTGTTTATTGAAATCCAATATATTCTGTGGGTGTACATTTTATTGATATGAAATTAATCTTTATAAAATTATTTGTTGACTTTACTTTATATAGCATACACGTATGTAGGGATGGTTTAATAAAAATTAAGAACTTTCAAAAAATGGATTTTGTATAGAGAAGTGATAAAAAGATTCAGGAGTGTTTGTTTTATTATATTTTAGCTCAAAAAACTAATTTAGGATTGCTAAACTTGATTAAATTGGCTTTGAAAATGTTAAATTTTTTTTTTTAAAATGATTTGATTTTTGTATCAAAAAGATCAAAATGATTTTCACAATTAATCTTTATTGATTCTTACAATATTCTTTTTTTATTTTTTGTCTATTCTCAAAAGCAAATATAAATTAAATCTTTTAATTAAATTATCCCAAATTAAAGTTACGCTCACTGGTAACAAATAATGAAAATTTTAACAACGCCGATCATAAAGTAGTATCATTATATTTGCACCAACTAAAATATTCCCGCAACCCTTTAAAGAAATCTGAATCACCATATCTACATTTATAAATATTCTAAAGATTCTGTGTGATGATCACGTGGCAACTGCACAATCCGTGCAAATACATTTTATATCACAGGTATGCAGTAGTACATATCAAACGCATCGTCTTGTCCATATTGGGAGTGAATTAATTAAAATTTTATCTGTTTTTGAACTAACTTATGTGTGATTTTGTGTTTAACTTTGTAATATAAGTAATTTGTAAGTTCTGTACGGTAGTTGCAGCATAGCAGGATTATGATAGTGCAGAGGGCATTGACCTCTATATGCAATGTAAGTTTATTGGAAATAATACTCAATTTTCTTATATGTAGAATCAATATGAATTGTTAGGGTATTATTTAATCATTTATTATGTTTGTTGATATAAATAATAACATAATTAGTGTTCAATTTGGTTGAAATTATGTAATTTTAATTAATTAATTTGTATAGGTTAATTTATACATAATTAATTGTAATTTGATGAAAGCATTGTTGATTAAATTTGATGATTGATTGTAGTTTACTTGAATTAGGATATAATTTTACAAATTAAGATTTGATATCAAATTTAATAAATCAATAAATTAATTAGTTATGGCATAACAATGAAAAGAATATGTTTATATTTTCTAGGTAAATAGCAGTACTTTAAATTAGTTGCAACATCCGAGGTAGTGACACTTTTCAGGTCCATGTCTTTTTGGTCATTATGATGCGACTGTCTTGATTAAAAAAAAACATTTTTGTTAACACCTTAGCTTTAAAAAAATATAAAGTGTTTTGTATTTGTCTAATGGACCGAGATACGAACCTTTTTGTCAAGGTCAAAACGTTGCTGTATGTACTCAATGTTGGTTATATTGTCTGTTAGTCATGAGTTTTTTAAGGTTACGTAGTTGCATCAAAACGTTTGAAATTTATGACTCTTTTATTATATACTGTTAGTTTTAAGTTTGCATCTTGATTGATTCGCGTTTTTAATCAAATTACAATTAGATTTTAAGCAACTTCAAACAAAATTTATCCAAAAATGCGTTTTATGGGCGGTTTATTTGCAGAAATGGTGTTTATTAAACAATTTCAAATAGATTATTTTAAACATGCGGCAATTTATATGCCTAAGAGGCACTTTTTGGACAAATTCTATGCTTAAAATATATTTTTTGACAAATTCAATTTAAAAGTTGCATTTTATAAGCAATTTATATGCACAAAATTTGTTTTTTGGGTAATTTAAATACAGAAAATTTTTCTTATGCGATTTCAAATAGATTTAAATGAATTTTCTGTACAATTTTATGCAAAAAAATGCATTACATGTGCAATTTCAAATTGATTTTATGCAGAAAATGCATATGATGGGCAATTTATATGCAGAAAGTGTGTTTTTTACAATTTCAAATTGATTTTGTGCAAAAAATTCATCTTTTAGTAAATTTAGATACAAAAAACACACTTAAAGAGCAATTTATATGGAGAAAATGCATTTCTTAGGCGGTTTTATGTTAAAAAAGGCTTTAAATGAGCAATTTATATGCAGAAAATGCGTTTTTTAGACGATTTTATGTAAAAAAAGTAATTTATATTCAAAATATGCCTTTTTAAACATATATTTTAAGCAATTTTATGCAAAAAAAATGTATTTTATGGTCAATTTATGCAGATATATATATTTTTTGAACAATTTATATGCGGAAAATGCGTTTTAAGCAATTTTATATAGATTTTATGCATAAAATACGTTTTTTAAGATGTTTTGGGCTGAACTGTAACTTTCTGTGCATGCATCAATTGATCATGGTAGAAGAGATACAATGCAAAAAAGTTTGAAAAAGCGTTACACAAATATTGCTCAGGCTCAGATAAAATAATTTTTAGAACTATGCAGGTCTTACCAACAAAAACAAAGAAGCAAAAAAAAGTAGTAAAACTAATAATATTACTTCATTTTAATAGCAGATTTTTAGTTGATCTCATTGACTATCAATTTCAGCCTGACTAAAACTATTTAACAAAATTTGTTGTTTTAAAAGCACTAACATCTAAAGAAGCCGACAAAGTTGCGTATCATATGTTTGACATTTTTCTTTTGCTGTGAGCTTCATATATATTGAAATCTGAGAACGGACGCTTTTGCAATAACGTTTTAGAAAGCAATGGAACTACGGCTAAAATTTAAAATTGTAAACCAAAACACAGCCAGAGTTAGGGCAATGTAGAACAAGCAAATTATGATATTGAAAATATGCTAAGACTAATGGAAGGATTTGTACAAATTATAATAAATTGCGCCAAACATTCTAGTATTAAACAAAGCAATGTTTGGTTGATCTTGCTTTATCATTCATACTTCAAAATTGTGTGAAGAATACACATTTACACATCTTCAAAATAAGACAATTCAGAAATTACAAAAGATGAAATTTTATTTAATTCTTAGGAGAGATCACCAACTCAGGAAACATTCAGTAATGAGCCTAGGCGGGAATAGATTATCGTTGTATTGTTTGTTCCAAAGAGGAGCTTTAAATTTAACATGTCTGTACATGCTATTAGTGGAGTGGCCCAGTTTGACAAAAAGGGTTTGAATAAAACTTTGCGTGTGTATAATTTGACAATCAACGAGAAGAATCAAAGAAAGGTTTGGAAATACAAACCAAAAATGTAAGCAGTATCTGATGCTAAGCAGTAAAATTGGTGTTGTAAGGGCGCGGTTTAAAAAATGTCATGAGACTACTAGCAGAACTCACTCAATTTAATTCCTTTTCTAAACATAAAAGTTTCTTTACGCCAAACTGAAACAAACCAATTTCTTGGTCCAGGTCAAAATTTAAAAAAAATTGATTGTAAAACTAAATGTTTTTGTGCTATCAGCCACAAACAAAGTGCCCGCTGTAAAATAATTTTTGTCACATTATAAACGCTAAACATTACCTTTTTTAAGTTGTGAAATCTAAATAAATGTAATTACTATATCTTTCTATCAACCCGTAAATACAAACAACATAAATGTTTATTACTTGATCCGTAAGAAACCCAACTTTCTAATTAGACTAAACTTTAACTACATATGTAAAGAAAAATAGCTCATGAAAGCATAAATTCCTGCAACAAGTTTAGATTAAATGTTTAGTAATAGGGTAAGCGTTTGGAATTAGTCAGCTCATGTCAATTAATTTAAGGTTATCTTAGGTTGTGCGTATAAATTTTATTCTATTTTACGGAGTTAATACTAACAATGATGCAGTATATTGGTATCAAGTTTCATCAATTTCCAATGTATGGTTAGCGAGTTATCTTTGGTTAGTAATGAGGTACGCGTTTGAAATTAGTCAGCTCATATCAATTAGTTTAAGGTTATGTCAGATTGAGCGTATCATTTTTAATATTTTTTACGGAATTGGTACTAATAATAATAGATTATATTTGTATCAAATTACATCGTTTTCCAATGTATGGTTAGCGAGTTATATTTGTTTTAGTAATGGGGTACGCATTTGGTATTAATCAGTTCATATCAATTTATTTGAGGTTATGTCAGATTGAGCGTATCAATTTTAATCAATTTTACGGAGTTGATACTAATAATGATGGAATATATTGGTATTAAATTACATCTATTTCCAATGTATGGTTAGCGAGTTATCTTTGTTTCATTAATGGGGTACGCGATTGGAATTAGTCAGTCCATATCAATTAATTTAAGGTTATGCCAGATTCAATCAATTGACAGATGCATTTCACTGCATTTTAATAATATAAAATAATTTACATTTAATTTGTCGATTCGCGATCACAATTAAAAAAAATGAAAAAGTTCTTATTTAATCTGTCGCTTTGCGATCAGTTTGTCACGCGCCATACACAACCTAAAAAAAATATGCAATTCTTGTTTATCATTTTGCGATTGACAAATGCGTCTCACTGCATTCTATTATCTAAAATAATTTACATTTAATTTGTAGCTTTTCGATTAGAGTGTCACAAGTTACACATAACCTAAAAAAATGTTGACAGTAAAAGTTTGATACAAAATAAATTATTTTAAGGTCAATAAAACTGCTTTATGCAAAAGTTTGGAGTGCGACTTGCTAAATACATACTTTTTTAGTAACATATACTCTTTTTGAAGTTAAAATACTCTTTTTAATTCAAAATAATAAAAAAATTATACCCTTTTTTTAATTGAGTCCTAATAATTTCAGTTGTTTACTGTCTTTAAAAATTTAAATTTGGTCACTAACGTATTAATCTTACTGTCAAAGTGATAACCCGGCTTCCAAATTATAAATTTAGCATTTTGTAAATTTGACTTTCAGAACTGGAAATTTACCTACAATATTTGATTTATTTTTAAGATGTAAATTTACTCTTTAAAGTATTAAATTTCACTGCCAAACTTTTAATCCGGCTTCCAAATTATCAAACTAGTTTTTAATACTGTAAATTGGGCTTTTGAAACTAAAATTCTGATAACCAACGTATTAAAATTTACTGCCAAACTAATAATTCGTTAACTTTTAATCCTTTTAAAAGTGTAAATTTGGTCATCAATTTGTTAAATACATTTATCTGGCAATCAGTTAATTCAGCTTTCAAATTATAAATACGGTCTTTAAACTATCCGGCTTTTAAAAAAATTGAAATTCTATTATCAAACTGTTATCTCTTAAAACTGTAAATTTAATTTTTAAAGTGTTAAATTTTACTGTCAAACTGATAATAATTGAAACATTAAAGTATTGTCTAAAAGTCCAGCCATAAACTGTTGAAAAACGTAAAGTTTTCTTTATATAGTCTAAAATAGCTATAAAATATTGTCAGAAAACAATCAAATTGGCCGGATTAACTGTTAAAAAATGTAGAATTTTATTCATTAAAAATGAACATTAACAAAATCCTGTCATGAAAAATGAAAATATTGTTAAAAAGTAACAAAATTCTATATCTGACTATAAACTGTAGAAAAATGAAAAAAATTAATTTAAAAATTTTATTTATTAAATATTAAAAATAGCAAAATTATGTCTCAAAACATCAAAAAAATGTTAAAAAGTAAGAAACAAACATTAACTGTTGATAAGTGCAAAATTCTATCATATAAGGTTAGAAATAACACAATCCGGTCAAAAGCATTAATATATATTTAGATGGAATCAAAATTTTGATTTAAAAAAATCCAAACTATAATTATAAACTTTCAAAAAATGCAAAATTTTGTTTATAAAATGTTAAAAATAGCAAAATCTAGCCATAATAAATAAAAATATTGTCAAAAAACACCAAAACTTATCATAAACTGTAAAAAAATTTAATATTCTATACATAAAAAATCAAAAATGGCAAAATTTTGTCATAATATAAAGATTATTTTTTTAAAAACTAGTGACAACAAAATATTCCAAAGAACATGTTTGCTATAAAATTTACTGTAAAAACGTTGAATACAATAAAATTTATCAAAAATTGCGTATAAAACATCAATATCGCATTAAATTTGCTTTTGAGTAAGATCAATAAAGCAGATGAATTTTGTTGTATTATATGTTTTTTTGAGTTATTTGGCGGAATATGAATATAGCCTTTGTCGTTGACTTGATGCTTTGTTGCCTTGCTGTTTCTCGTATATTTTGGAGGAGATTTTTTTACAAGATTTTGATAAATAGTTTTAATTAATGCTGAGCTTATTAAACTCATTTATTAGTAGTTTTGCATCTTGCTTTATTTTTTCTTCCTATGCTAGGTGATTTTTTATTTGTCAGTTTGCTAACAGCTTGATTTAGGTTTTTTTCTTGATACGGACCATATTTACATTTCCAACTCTTTTGACATACGTTTTCAGCTTCTGGGTAGTTCTTTACTGTGCTATAGAGTTTTTGGAAGTAGGTTTTCCAACTTTTTATATAGATTTTTTAATTTTTTAAACTTAAGTAGAATTTTTTGATCTCTATTATTCAACGATGTTACGTTTTTGCATGCAATTCTTAGTATGAAAGGTTTTTGATTTTGTTTGTTTTGTGTTATTAGTTAAGTATTTTCTGTTTGAGGGTACATTATTAGTTCTACAGGCCTAGGTCTCTAGCCTTATTTGGAACCCACTTCTTTTAATTGGGCTTTTGACTGGTTATGATTTTACTAGTGTTCTCATAAGCTGACAAATATTTGTGCGGGTGAACGGGCACTAAGAACATGGTTTGGAGGCAGGTAGTTTTTATTGGTGTGAAATAGAAATTCTATGACAACAAACACTTGGGCAGGTGGACGTACACTAAGTACTTAGGTTGCACTCAGGAAATTAGATATTTGGTATTCGTATTAGTGTGTTTTTATTTTATTATATAGTTACAACAAATTAAAAACTGCTATTACTATTTTTTTTTTTTATTTTCTTAAACCAAATTTTGCCTCAATCAAATTTTTAATTGGCATAATAATAATCTATTTGTTAATGCAACCAAGTTTAAAAAAAAAAAAACAAAATCTGTTAAAATACTTCAATTATGGTCTATTAGCTTTAAACGGTTGAAACTTGTTGCTTAAATTATATTTTTAAAAAAGGTCAAATTACTCAAATTCTGATTTTACCTTAACCTAAGAGATGAAAAATGATTTTTTTTTAGATTAAGATTAAAATAATATCAATTTTGTAGATTACATAATTTAAATTACTAAAGATTTAAATACTTTATCTGGAAGATAAAACTTTGATGCTTTGTAGAAGAAGATTTAAAAGCATCACAATATTTAAATTAAATGATTTTAGATAAGTGCAACTAATAATATCCTAATTAGTAACTACTCAATTGCTTTTTTTGGAAACCTATAGTACGTATCTCACTCAAATCTAGTTTACTTTTTAGCATAAACTAGTCTACAGTACATCTAAAGCAAAACCATTTCTTTCATTTGTGCCATTTATATTGTACTTGGACAAGCAGCAGTATTGTAAAATCCGGAAAAAAACACAAAAACAAACAGTAAAACTCCTGTAGAAATAACATTAAAAAATTAAATTTATGAAAAAATATTCTAAACTAAAAAACATCCATAGACGCGTTTCGAGGTTTACCTCTCATCAGTATGGCTTTATTTATTTAAACTAATTGATTATTAACTTACTTCGTCTACATTGTTCACCACCACAATTCAAAGTGAATATTTTAAAGGGTGTATTTACTATTTATACTAACTGACTTAATGACTTTATTTAATGGCTATGGTTAATAGCATTCTGAGAATGAACAAATAAACTAATTATTTCGGGATATTAAGCTGATGGTAATGACATGAAAGAATTAAAACGGAAATTTGAAAATTAAAAATAATAATTAATTTTTTAATGTTATTATTGGGTTGTCCGATTGAACAAATAGTAACGAGCGCTACATATGTCGTTGTGGCATTCGTATAAATTTACCTATTTAACTAGGCTTTATTCGAAATTATTGCTTTTACAACTGTCTCATTTGAGGACATTGCGTCTCTTCTTTATATATTTTATCCTGTAGAAATGTTTATTACGATTACAAACTATTCTCCTTCAAGCGACAGTTAACGACAGCAAATAGTAATACTAAGTTTGTAACATATTCACGGTTTCATTCTTTAGGATAAAAATAAATAAAAACTCTATTTTTTTATTCAATTACAAAAATACGACCTATTTTATCATTTTTTTTTTAAATTTTGAGGTCATAGATTAAACTTTCTTCTATAATGTGTAATAAGTTTTGTTGAATTATATTTAGGAGTTATCTTGCTGAGTTTGATTTTGTAAAAAACGTTTTTATTTAAAGAAATAATTATAAAATTGCTTAGAATACGCACTTATTGGATAAAACATTTAAGAATTTGGTTGTGAAATTATTAATAAAAAAATGCTATGTAATAAAATTTTATTTAAATGTTTAATAAATCTGTTAATCTTTGATTGTGAAATAATGACGACATAAAAAAAAACAATTTTATATAGAGAAATCGCTGAGAATAAGCATTTATGTAACATTATTACCGTGTTATATACTTATGAAACAGCATCCATTTCGTTCTAACTGAAAATCTACATTTTGTTGTGGTTTTTTACTTAGTGTTGATTTTTCTTTGCGAAACTTGTCAATCACACGGTGTGCTGTACTTAACAGGTCATAATGCCTTTAGGCCCTATTGTGGCATGAATTATAGCGTGGATTGAAGATGGGATAGAAAAACGTGAAACTGCAAGGATTGTTAGTAAAAGCCTTTGCGATGTACAAAAAGTGTATCAGCGTTACTTGGATGCTGGTTTGATAACTAGAAGATCAAGATCTGGGCAAAAAAAAGTTAGTTAAAAGTGTCTACTAGTTTGCGGAATAGAATAGCTTCTGCAGTTTATCTACAAAGTCAACTTCATGAAGTTAGGGTTGTAAATGTTAGTAAATGGAACGTTAAGAGAAGGCTTTGGGTTGCTGGATTTTTTTGTAGAAAGATGGCTACAGGTTTACCTTTACAACGCCGACATTGTGTTTGAAGATTGGCTTTTGCCCAAAATAACCAGGCACGGAATAATGAGGACTGGAGCAGGGTACTGTTTTCAGATGTTTTCCGCTTTGTTTCAATGGATCAGACGGAAGTCGGAAAGTGTGGAAAAGACGCGCAGAAAAATACGCTTCAGTTTGTATTAATAAGCAATTTTTATTTGGCGGTGGGTGGTTTGGGCAAGAATTTCTACCAAAGCACGCTCAGAGCTGGTTTTTATAGAGAATGGTTTTCTGACAGCTCACAGATACATTATGGAGATTCTTATGTTAACTATGGGCGTATGCGGCATTTTTATGCAAGATAATGCTAGACCTCACTTAGCCAGAGTTGTCAGAGATTATCTGGATGAAATGAGAATTTTGCGGTTTAATTGCACAGCCCGGACATGAATACCATAAAATGGGATGAATTTGGACAACGTATCCGAAAGCATACACCTGCTCCAAAAACTGCTCAGGAGCTAAGACAGTTGCTATTGCAGGAATGGAATAATATTGACCAAAATGTGATCCTTAATTTAATTTCAAGTATTCCTTGTCGACTTCAAGCAGTCATTAAGGGGGTGATACTTGTTATTAGTGATAAGTTGTTTTATCTTTTTGTTCCATATTAGTCCTAGAAACAAAAACTCGAATTTTATCTGTAAATTTGTGATATTTTCAAATTATGCAATAAAAACAATAACTATGCTTTACGATTCAACATTGAATTTTTAATTTAGTGTGCAAAATACAGTACATTTGTTTACAATTTGCTAACATAAAGTTAAAACAAACAAAAAATCAAAACTAAGTCATAATAATAATGTTAAAGAAATTTGTTCGAAAAAAAAAATTATTCTATGAAAAAATTAATATTATTTAGAATACATTTATTGGATCAAAATTTTGATAAAAAAATTTATAAAATTATAAGAAATTTTTTGGACGACAAACACTAGCAATTAGGCGGGCACTAAGTACTTGGTTTAATGGTAGGTGAATTTTATTGATGTACTTCATCTACCAGCTCAAATGTTTGTGATCAGTGAACTGAAAATGTTTGCAATATTCTTGCAACAATGACAAACGAGTGGTTAAATGTTATTTGCCAAAATCATGATCGATGTTCTTGGCAGCAAACACTTGGTTGGGTGGGTTTACTTAAAATGTATTTCTTTTTAAACCAATTTTTGCTTTTTTTCTCTTAAATAAGTTTTCATATTTTTCTTGCAATGAATTGTTGTTTTAGATAAAGTTCAATATTTTATAAATTAAATAAGATTATTGAGCAATTTTTGTTTTTATTTTGTTTGCTTGGAATGAATTTTTTACACAATTTTAATTATAGTTTGCTATTTTATTGTCTCAAATGATATTTCTGTATATTTTTTGATAATTTTTTGCAATAAATTGTTGTTTAAGGCATGCTTAATAAGTTTGTTTATTGAGCGATTTTTGCTATTTGTTAGCTTGAAGTAAGTTTTCTACAGGATTTCAATCTAAATTTGCCATTTTAATGACTTAGTTTATCAATTGCATATTTCTTAATTCTACATTACTTCTGCAACAGTGGGAATTAATATTAGCATTTGTTTTAGGTTAGGTTAGGCTAGGTGTATTACCATAAAAGTACATTAAAATACTAGGACTGTAAATTATTCTAACAACCGGTTACACAACTACAGCATATTGCTTAAAGCTTAAAGTTTTGTGTTTTATCAAAATTTAATTCATTTCAAAAATTTATTCTGAAAAAGTTCAATTTTTATATTTTTAGAAAAAAATAATAATTGATGGCCGGATTTTTGTACTTTATGGCAGATTTTGTAAACTAAAGACAAGTTTTTATTATTGAAATTTTAACTTTACACGTTGATTTTTATTAGATGAATTTTTGTATTTTAAAGTAGAATTCTGTAAATTAAAGCTCGATTTTAATTATTAAAGCAGAATTTTCATAATTTTAGATACATTTTAATTATTGATGGCCGAGTTTTTGTACTTTAAAGACGGGTTTTGTAAATTAAAGCTAGATTTGATTATTAAAGCTCAATTTTGATAAGTTTTGATAAATTTTGAGTATTAATAGCCGGATGTTTGTACTTTAAAGACAAAATTTGTAAATTAAAGTCGAGTTTTAATCATTAACAATTATTACCAATTGCACTAGAAAAAATTGATATTGATGGCCGGATTTTTCTACTTTAAAAACAAATTTTAGTTTATCTAAAGCCATACTTCATACTTCTGGAAAAAATTTGATGTTTAATGGCCGAATTTTGTACTTTTAATGCAAATTTTGTAAATTCCAGCCGGTTTAATTCAAATTAAATTTTCGTATTTTTAGAAAACATTTATTAATCGAAAGCCGGATTTGATTACTTTAAAGACGAATTCTGTAAATTCAAACCGAATTTTAATCAATAAAGTTTGATTTTCATGTTTTAAAAAAAAAATTGATTTTTTCAACCTGATTTTAAAGAAGGTATCTGTAAATTGAAGCCAGATTTTGGTTATACAAACTTAGTTTCCATTTTTAAGTTTGAGAGTCAGATTTTTTACTTTGATTTTGTAAATTCAAGCTAGATTTTAATCATTAAGATTTGATTTTTTTTTATTTTTGACAAATTTTTAATTATTAATAGACGGTTTTGTAAATTTAAGCCGAGATTTATAAATTCAAGTCCAATTTTAATTATTAGAACTTGGTTTTCATATTTTTAGAATTATTCTTATATTGATGGCCTTCAATTTAAATGACGGATTCTGTAAATCATGCCGGATATTAAAAAATTAAAATACAAATTAATCCAATTATTGATCATTAATTTAATCAATTTTAACTTAATTTTAAAAACTGATATTTACAATAA
Source organism: Tachinus rufipes (assembly GCA_963932245.1). Taxonomy (NCBI): domain Eukaryota; kingdom Metazoa; phylum Arthropoda; class Insecta; order Coleoptera; family Staphylinidae; genus Tachinus; species Tachinus rufipes. The sequence continues at coordinate 7,338,426 of OZ010744.1, forward strand.
TAATTATAAAATCAAACCGCATCTCCAGATTCAGAAAAATCAAATTTAACAAAATTTCAATTAAACTAAACTTTGATATTTGATGGCCGGATTTTTGTATTCTATAAATAAATTTTGTAAATTAAATTTTAAATTTTAAAATATTCTTTTTTTGATAACTGTTGATCGGAATTTTCTATTTTAATGACAGATTTTGTAAATTAAAGCCAATTTTTGATCATAAAACTTTTAATCTTCAAATTTAAAAAAAAAATCTTTTTTTTTTTTTACTTTAAAGGTAAATTTTGCAATTTCAAACCAGATTGTAATGTTTTTTAAAGAATTTTGATTTTTGATGGCCGGATTTTGTAAACTAATTTCATGTTTTTAATTATTTAAGTTTATTTTTAGATTTTTTTTTTTAATCTTGATAAATGATAACCTGGTTTTTCTACTCAATTTTTATATTTTTAGAACAATTTTATTTGATTTTTATACTCTTTTTTATAATTAATGACCGGATTTTTAAACTGTTAAGACAAATTCTGTATATTCAAGCTAGAATTTAATCATTAATGCTTGATTTTTATGTTTTTAAATTTTTGTTGATAAATTAATAGCCGTATTTTTTAGTTTTAAAAACGGATTCTGTAAATTATAACTAAATTTTGATTATGAAAGTTTAATTTTTATATTCTTAAATAATTTTGATAATTGATGGCCGGATTTTTCTACTTTAAAGACTGATTTTGTATATTGAAACAAGATTTTAATTGTTAAAGCTTTATGTTTATATTTTTTGATAAATTTTGATAATTGATGGCCGGATTTTAATTATTAAAGCTTAAAATTCAATCAAAAAACAAAACTTGATTATCGGATTTTTTAGTTTTTAAGTTGGATTCTATAAATTTGAACAAAATTTTGATTATTAAAGTTTGATTTTTATATTTTTTAAATAATTTTGATAATTAATGGCCGGATTTTTTTATTTAAAGACTAAAACATTGTCAATTGCAAAGCAACATTTAGTCATTACATCGATAACAAATATTTTGAGTTTTTTTCTTAATGTTTCAAAATCTTAATTGAATACTTAAAGCTTCATATTTCATTAATTAGTGATAATAAAATGTAAATTTACTTTTTCTTTATTTTTTTTTATATTTTTTAATAGCTCATTTCAATAAATAAATTTTTGTTCACAGAAGAAAATACAATATATAAAAATGTTGTTTTACTTTGCTAACATTTAAAACTTACACATTTCTTCTACTAGAACCCAAACTTTAGGTTGTAAGTTGACTTCCACTAGGACCGTCGGTGTGCAGACCAGAAGCACCATGAGATCGGCCACACTAAGATTAACCAGGAATATATTGGTGCTGTTTCGTATATATTTGGTCTTGAAGATGACAATAGGCACCATGATGTTACCAATAACGCCCAGACACATAATAATAATACAAAAAAACATAGAGGTGGTGCGTATATAGCTGGAGAAGACCGGGTTATAAGTATCATTGCTGGTGTAGTTGCTGCCGTTGGTAACATCCAAATAGGAATAATCATCAAAAATTGTTGGGACAATGTAGGTTTCTATATCAAAACCAAAAATATTGATGTGTACATATGTATTTTGAGTTGATTCATAAAATTTATCGCATCAAACAAACCCTTGTTGTGTTCCAATACAGGAATTTTGAGTATACAGTCTATGTACCCGGTCGATCCGCTGGTCCAACTCGTACAAGCTTCGATATTACGTCTGGACCGAAGATTGGCAAAGAGTGTGGATCGGCGTTAAGAGCAAATTAAAGGAAACTTGATTGATTGATTGTCGGTAGATCTCAACAAAAGAGAAGAAGTCGCCCTAAGTAGCTTGCGCATAGGTTTTACCAACTTGACTTCTTCGTATCTCCTGACGGCAACGAACAACCAGCATGCCAAACATGTCACGACCCTCTTACAGTGAAGCACATTTTAGAGGAACGCCGAGCCTACCTTCCTCACCGTAATTGGCTCGAGTTTCCTAACTTTCCTTTCCTTCCCTTTAGAAAGACGCAGGTCTCCTCAAACAGGTGTAACCAAGCTTTCGTGTTGATTTGTAATGATGTAGGTGTTAATCCTTTTTTTTTTTTATCAGTTTATGTTTTTGAGTTGCAACTTTAGTGCAATCTGTGATATTAGCTTTAGTTAGTTTTTAGGGTCTGGAATCGAAGCATTTTTCAGTTTTGATGTTATCTGTAATATTAAATTAGGTTGTGATATTAGGTTAAGTTGTGATATTAGCTTTAGTTACTTTAGTTTTTAGGGTCTGGCATGGAAGCTTTTTGCAGCTTCGGTGTCATTTGTAAAATTAGGTTAGGTTAATGGATAGGTACTGGCATCAAAGTCTTTTACAACTTTGTTGTCATTTGTGATAGTTGGTTCTGTGATATTAGTTTTAAATTAATTTTTATTTTTAGCAACTGTGATATTAGATTTAGTATTTATTTATTTATATATTTATTTATTTAACCCTTTTTGATGTGTTGTTTTGTCTCCTCAGGTCTATAACCTGAGGTTATTATTATTAAAATAAATAGCTAATGACATTAGTAGTTGACGCTAAAATACAAAAAAAATATATATTTATTTACAGATCTGTGAAAAGTATTAATGATTACTTTTTACAGATTTTAAAATAGTAGTACCAATTCCAATTCTATAATTAAACTGAAAATGGTCATGTTTATGCTAAAAACAAATACATTTACAATTATTAATATTAAATTTTATGTCGTTTTTTAGGCACCATATATTTTATGGATTTATTTTGTAAAGTTACACATTCTCATTTACTATTCTTTTAAATAGTTTTAGATCATCAGCAAAAAGAAGACACTGACGTTTTAAATCGACACTGATATCATTTATAAATAGATTTAAAAAAAGATGCTACGTGTGAGCCTTGAGGAACACCAGAATTAATATTAATCAGATTTGATTTAAAGTAAAAAATGACGACTTGTTGTATTTGGTTATTTTAATATCATTCAATTCATTGCAAAACAGTTTCAGCAATTCCCAGTAACTTTAGATTTATAACCAGAATTTTATGATTGACTCTATCAAAAACATTTGAGAAGTCAGTGCAGATAGAGTCCATCATTGTTTCTGATTCCAAGCATTTGGATATAAAAGTAGTATATAAGAAAAGGTTAGTGGTAGTAGATCTTATAAAACAGAAACTATGTTGTTGATCAATGATAACATTAGAAAATAGCAAGTTTTATTTTAGTAAAACTTATTTGTCAAGCAATTTAGGTATTGAGATTGGTTACTGATTAGACGATAATTAGCTATATAAGCCTTGCTACCATTTTTGTGCACAGGTTCCGAAAAGTAACTTTCTTATAGAGATTTATTAAACAAAATAGAAATTGGTTTGGCAAGCATTTCCGAACAGTTTTTGAAAAGTATAAGTAGTAAACTATCTTGACCGGTACCCTGGTTTAATTCAAGTGCCATTATTGAGTCAACTACTTTAATTTCACAGAAAGAAAGAACATTTACATTGACATGTGAGGTTGCATAATTATTATCAAAATTATTGTTTATAGAGAAAGATTTATAAGTTGAAGCAAAGTGAACAGCAAACGTGTTAACAATTTTTTTTATCCATTGAATGTTTTTCATCTAAAATTTTGGTTCTTTTTTTTTTTTTTTTGGCGCAACCACGGCATTTTTTCTTAGCTTTTATTACTATTGGTAGGTGATCTCCTACATTCATTAGGTTTTGTGCAGAAGTATTTGATCTGCCATATGAGCGTTTTCTAATTACTGCTGCATTTTTGCGACCTGTCGATATTTGCGTTTCTGCTAGGTTTACTAGAAAATTTAGCAAACTTTTTGTATCAGTTGTCAAAAAAAGTTTGTAAAAAATTTACTTCTACCACTTCAATGATTTTCTGTCAATTTCATATAGCCCAGTGAGCTGGTCTGATAGGTCTACGCCGCCCATGTGAGAATTATAGTACTGTATTGCTTCTGGTCTCCTTATTTTAATTTGTGATCCATTTTTTCCTTTTTTATTAATTTGAACAATTGTTTTTTATGGCATTTGCTGAGAACCTTTACCTCTTTTGCATCCATAAAAGGAATTCTATGGTACCACTTTTATTCTGCATACTTTCACAAAAACCTTTCTTTCTTTTTTTTGTTAAATTTTGGCATGCTTTTTTTTGTAGAAATGCATGTCCCGACTGCTGGAAATGGTAGTGTATCTACCAAATTTACCGAGGTAAAAATTCGGTCAAAGCAAAAAGACACTTTAGAATCTCTCACTGTGTCAGTCATTTTTTTTACGACTCTTTCACTTCTCGACAATATTAGTCTCTTTTCCCGAGTATATGTTGAAGTCATATACATAGCCGGATAATGCGTCACAGCGTTTTCAAATTTTGACTCTTTTTTTGATGGGTTTTAGTGGTATGTATTGTTTCAAAGAAGATCTTTTTTTGAATTTTGCCATAGATTTATCAATTGATAGGTGCGGACTCTTTGATATTGCCTAGAGATACGTTTTTTTAAGGCAAGACACTACATCTTTAATGTAATAAAGTTGTAGCAGAGCGGGGTAGGTTGTAAAAATAATTTCTTATGGTTGCTCGTATAGTTATATTTTATTTCTTTCTCACATATAACCCATATTAACAATAAACTGTAAATAAGAATAATAGAAATTAACTGCCATGGTGATAAACATTTAAAAGGCTAACATACCTGGTGCAGGTAACCCACACGAGGAAATTATACCTGAAGGCACGCAGTCTTCTGTCGCAAGAGTCAAGATGGAAAGACGGGAACAGTGATGCGGTGGTTTAAGGTAAGAATCCGCGGGGATATCCGCGGGTATGTTAAGTACGAAGTCTACCACAGGATTAAACTTTATATAGGGGCGCACATTACCGAGAATTGTGACAAAGTTTAAAGTTTTTTTAACGCATTTAAATAAAGTTTGCTAGATAAAAGTTGAAAAATAACTCTAGATATAGCTAGCTTTATGGCTTCATTTCCCAATAATTTATTTGATGACCAGTAGTGAAGGATTGCAGGTAACTTATTGTAATAAAAAAACAACCTGTTACTAACATTATTTCATGAGAATATGTAAACTTTTGCTTTCTCTTCGATAACTTAACAAATTCCATCTTTAAGATCTTGAATCGATTGTAGAGCATTGGTATAGACCTTATCTTTCACGTGGCCCCAATGAAAAAAGTCTAAAGGTGTTAAATTACAAAATCTTGGTGGCCAATTGTGATCACCTCTTTGAGAAATAACACGGTCTGAAAACTTTTCTTGCAAAATTCCGATTGTTTTGTTGCTTGTGTGGCACGTAGCGCTGTCTTGCTGAAAATAAACTTTGTCTACATCAATATCTTCCAATCCCGGCCATAAAAAATTATTAATTATAGCTTGGTAGCGCTATCCATTCACCGCACCAGTCTCATTTTCGAAAAAATAGGGTCTAATTACACCGTTAACTCAAAAACCGCACCAAACAGTTGAGGATGCAAAGACTTTTCAACAATCATTCTTAGATTTTTTGAGCCATAAATGCGACAATTCTGCTTATTAACGTAGCCTTCAAGATGATTTTTTGATGAAATTTTGGATTTTTTTGATGCATTTGAAGGACTCAATCAGCGAAGATACGACGTTTATGGTGATCGACCGGCTTGAGTTCTTGTGTTAATTGAATTTTTTATGCAAAATACGGTGTAATGTCGTTTGTGGAATGTCTAACTCCAAAGATCGACAAATCTGGGTTTTCTTCAACACTACGAAGCACACGGTTTCGATTTTTTACATAACAAACTTGTCCCAACAGCTTAAATTTTTCTACCAGGTTTACTATTGCCGGCCGAGAAAGTGCTTTACGACGACCAAAATGCGCTTTAGTTTTGCGAACTGTGACTGAATAATATTCACCATTTTTGTAGTGAATTTTAATAATTTCAATCTGTTGTTGTTTATTGTTCCATTTTTAATAATGGCGTAGTTTTGACTTTTCAAATGTCAAAAGATAATAGCTTCAAAATTGACAGCTGAAAGAAAACTCTTTACTTAAACTAGTTTTAGTTTCAAAATGTAATTTATAAAATCTAAAATGTTTCTTCAGATTTTTGCTGTTTTAGTTTTTATATATAAATTTTTAGCTGGCAACCCAACGTACAAACATTGTAATAGTATATCTTTACTTCTTATTTTATATAGAAAGACTTAACTTTTTTTAATATTACAAAAAATATACTGTTCCTTTGCAGTACACTTCCATCTTAATTATTTGGTTCAGAATGTTTCTTTTTTATAAAATATACATAAATAAAAGAGCTAGGTATTCATAATGTGAAATTAAAAATGAAAATAATTATGATCACCAACATTACAAAATGGTAAGTTTATTGAAAGTGTATATGCTATGCTGAGAAGCCAGTCTATTCTTGTATTTATTTATTATGACAGCAAAATAGAAAAGTTCTACTTTACACAAGTAAGTAGTTGCCAGAAAAATGCAAAATTTTATTTATAAAAAGTCAAAAATTACAAAATTCGGTTATAAAAGACTTAAATATTTTTAGAAAAAACTAAAAACGGTTTAAAAGCGTTAAACTGTTTATGAAGTATCAAAAATAACTTTAAAATATCAAAATATTACCAGAAACTACAAAATCCAGTTATAAACTGTGTAAAAACTTTTATAAAATCTTAATAATAGCAAATTTGGCTAAGAAATATCAGTATAGTGTTAGGAGCACTAAAATACGGCCAAAAAACTGTTAAAAATGTAAAATTCTATTTAAAAATAGCAAAATCCGGCCAATTAATATTAAAATATTTTGGAAAAACTCAAAATCTGGTACTAAACTGTTTAAAAATTGAAAATTTTGTTCATAGAACGTCAACAACAGTAAAATCCGGTCATAAAACTGAAATATTGTTAAAAAGCACCAAAATCTGACCATGGACTGTTGAAAAAGTGCAAAAAAATTATAAAATTTTAAGAATCTGGTCAAGAAGTATCAAAATACTGTGGAAATGAACCATTATCTTGCCATAAAACTATTGGAAACTGCAAAATTCTTGTTATAACATGTAAAAATTTGCAAAATCAGGTCTTAAAACATTATGTTAATTTTAAATTCAATTTTTAAAATGTCAAAAATAACAAAATCTAGTCATAAAGTACTAAAACTATGTCAGAACGAATCAAAATCAAATCAAAATTTTGATATGAAAATTACAAAATACTACTAACAGAATGTCAAAAATAGCAATATCTAGTTATAAAATATTACAAGATTGTCAAAAAGAACTAAAAGCTAGCTAAAAACTGTTAAAAAGTGCAAAAATCTATTTATAAAATAATAAAACAGTTAAAAATGGAAAATTACATTTATAAAAAGTATAAATAGCCAAAATCCTGTTTTGATACATTAAAATAATGTCAGATAACTATAAATTTTAGCTGTAACTTCTAGAAAAATAAAAAATTAATTATGAAATTATAAAATTAGCAAAATTTTGCAAAGAAATATTAAATTATTGTTAAAAATAGCAAAATTTGTTATAAAATATAAAAATATTGTAAGAAAGCATTAAAATTTAATCACAAATTTTAAAAAACGCTTAATTCTTTTTATAAAAAGTCAAAATTACTAAAATCAGTTATAAAATAACTGAAAACTGCAAAATTCTGTTAATAAATCGTAAAAAACGTTTAAATAATTGTCAAAAAGCACCAAAATCCGGCCATAAACTTTTAAAAGATGTTAAAAATTTTGTAAAATCTTAAAAACAGCAAAATTCATCTATGAAATATCAAAAAATTAGTTAATAAAAACCAAAATCCGCATAATCTATTAAAAAGTGCAAAATCCAAACACTACTTTTTAAACAATGTCTAAAAGCACTATAAACTTTTAAAATAAATAAAAACTTTTATGACATTTCAAAACCATCATAATCCAGCCAAAAAATATGAGAAATGTTGTCAAAATGCAACCATAAATTGTCAAAAAATGTCAACATTTATTTACAAAATGTCAATAATGGCAAAATCCGCCTCTACAGGTTTTCAAATAGACGTTTAGAGAATTTTGAATGATTATAATCTTTTGCTACTGAATCCAAAGTTACGATCTACTGGCTTAAATACCCAAACTGGCACTAGTCTCAAATTGAATTTTATAAAATTCAAAAAGCTTTTAATTATATTTTGAAATTTGAGTTTTTATTACAATCTAAAGTGATGAAGACATACATATTTATTAAAATTGCTACTAAGTATTGCTTAAATAGTTCTTAAACTAGTACTAATCTCAAAATTAAACTTATAAAAACCAAAATAGTTGAGTTGATCTTGTGCATAACCTAACCTAACCTATAAAATCCAAAATGTTTTTATATTATTTTGATTTTGTACAAACGTGCTTTTGTTAAAGTATTATTTCAAAACTAGTACTAAGTATGGTCTAAATAGTACCCAAACTAGTAGTAGTCTTAAAATTAAATTTATAAAATTCAAAATTTTGTATGCTTTTTTGAAATGTGCTTAAATTAGTTCCGAGAACACAATTGTTTTTAAATAATTTTTTTTTAAATAATGTTAATTATGGCCTATAAAGCACTTAAACTGGGTCTAGTCTTAAAATTAAATTTATAGAATTTAAAATATTTTTTATATTTGGTTTTTGTTTATAATTTATACCTTGATCAAATTTGTGCTGAAGACACATTTATTAAAATTTGGTTTTGAAATTGAAATGTGACCTAAATAATACCAAACTGGTTCTAGTTTTAAAATTAAATTTATGCAATTTAAAATGTTTTAGTTTTCATTTATTAATCTGTGCTTAAACTTGTGCTAACGACACAATTGTTAAGAGAATACTTCAAAACTAACAGTTTGGCTTAGATAGTCCTCAAACTGGTACTAGTCTCATAGTTTAATTTTTAAATTTACTGGCTACTAATTTTTATTGAATTTTGTGCGTTTTTTGAGCAATTTTTGAATGAATTTTGAGTAATAAATGTGTTTACGTATATTTGGATGAATTTTTTGAAGTAAATAATTTTGTTGCTAGTTTTTTATTAATTTTAAGCTATAAATTGGATTTTTGGCTTAAAATAAATTAGTTTTTTGCTTAATATTTTTCACACATTTAAAACAATAAATTACTTCAAGCAATAAATTAGTTTTTACCCAATATTTGATTAAAAAAATATATATTTTTTCTTTTAATAGGTTTTTTGTTATATATATTTTATGTTATAAACGTAATTTTTGCGCAACGTATAAATAATTTTTTGCAAAATTAATGGCTTTTCTTTGATCAATTTTCGAACAATTGGGTTTTATAGGCGATTAATTTCTATACTTGAAGAAATTTGTATCTTTTATTTTTTTCGGTAGCAGTAATTTAGAAATAGTGTTAAGATTTTTATATTATTACTTCCAATCATTTTATATAATAATAAATAATTATTTTATCTTGTTTAGATACCAATATCTTATAATATTACAAAAATAAAAAATAAGAAATTACACAGTAAATATATAAATTTATTATCACTTATTATATAATAACAAAGATTCAATTCACAGTTACAATTAAAGTACATATTAATTACGCCTGATTAAAACTCTCATCATCCGACTCATCATAACTATCCGAAGCATCGTCGTAATCTCTATGAACATATTTGAATACCTGCATTAAACACATGTGGAAATTCTTGTTCATTCTTGAAAAGACGTAGAGATTAATGAGTGGATTCAAATAACCCAAACAAGCAGCAGCTATTGACAGATAGTAGAGCACGAAATAGCTCTCTATAATATAAGTGACTAGCAAACACAGCCAACTGGGAAACCAGCAAATTACATACACACTAACCAGAGTTAAATTCAAAGAGAGCTTTTCATGTTCGATATTAATTTTAATTTTTTTAACTATATGCATGCTAATCACAACCAGCATTAATACTGCATACCCGTAAAATAATAAGTAATGCGAAAATAGGGAATATAAATGTCGTATGCAGAAACTAGAAAATGTTAAAATTCCACTTAAAGCTATCATCCAAATAATGAAAACTATATATTTATAATATTCCCTGTAGCTTACTGAAAATACAATTAAAAACCAATTAGCACACAATACACTTATAAACATGATGCTTGTAATTTGTAAAATTGAAGCCAGTTCGAATGAAACGCAAACAATTTCCTCTCCTATAAAAAAATCCTCCAATGCTGAAAATATTCTGTAAAAACATGGAGTTATCAATAAATATACAGCGTCACTAATCAACCAATTCATAATATATATGTTGGTTGGGTTTCGCATATTTTTGAATCTTTGTATGATGTAGATTATTAATCCATCTGCTATGATTCCGACTAGACATATTATTGAAAATATTATTTCGTGTAGTATCATCGACATTGATTCTTCTGGAGGGATGTCATCGAAGGTGAAATTGTAACTTATGTTTGATATCACGTCGTAATCCATTTTTTATAGATTGGAGGTTTTTAGGTTTGTTTTATTTTTTGGTGGTTTTATATCTGAAACAGTTAAACTTGTATTAGATAAAAATAACAAATTTAAATAAAAATTATATATTTAATTTACATGACAAAAATTGGTGAAAATTAATAAATGAAATTTTGTTTAAATATCTAAATTTTTATTGTAATCAATTTGTTCTATAATAAAAGTCAACTATTGGTTTTTGAGTTATTTTGAAAAATTTAGAATTTTTAAGTAAAACTTGGTAATTTTACAATTTTGTCAAATACATATTATAATTGCAATTTTATAGACAAAAATGTTTGTTTATTTTCAAAATTCTTGTTTTTTTTTATTTATTTAAAAAAATCTAAAAATTAAAAAAAAGTACGATTTTTGAATAAATGGCAATTAAAAAGTTGAAAAAACTGATTAGAAACGTTTTTATTGTTATAATATTACACTAAATCTATCTAAAAATTGAAATTCATAAAAAATCAAAAAAATTGTTTAAAAAAAGTTTTCTAAACAAAAATGCAATTATAATTTAAAAAAAATTATTAAAAAAAGCGTTTGTTTTCTGCTTAAAAACGTATTAAAAACGCATTTGCAAATTAAATTACAACTTACAATAAAAAAAAAAGCTCAAAAAGCGCGCGTTTTCCAGCTAAATCGTCGTAAACGCATTTACATCTAAAATATTCTACAATTTATGTTTGAAATTTATCAAAAACAAATAAATCTGTAATAAACTGTTTAAAAATTGTTAAAAATTTCACAAAAAAAAGTTCAGATATTTAAACAAAAAACTCAGTTACTGTTTAAATGGACATCTACTAAAATTGATTAAAAACGCTTAAAAAGCATTATTGCAATTTCTTTAAGTAAACGCGTAAAACTTTTCAAAGATCAGAAACGCGTTTACATTAAAAATAATACAAATCTAATGATTAATATTATTAAAAATGCTGTAAAAATTTGCTAAGAAAATTGCGTTTTTTGTCTATATTTGAAAACACATTTGCTGTTTAAAAGTCTCACGTTTAAAATTTACTAAAAATTATTGGAACTAATAAGATTTTCTTAAACAATAAATAATTTTCTTTAACAAAGCACCCATCCCAATCAAACTACCGGCCTATTACTTATAAACTGTGTTCCTGCCCACCCGCAAAAGTTTTTGTTAAAAAGGAATTGCATATTATTACTACCTGCCCCTTTTTAGGAGCTAACAAACATAATAAAATGACTGACAAATGTTATTAAGTCTGAAGAAGCAGGTGACGTAAACAATTTGTTGATAACAAAGTTTATGAGTATTGGGTCAGTAGTTTGATATTGTGTACCCACCTACCCGCCCAAGTGTTTGTCATAAAGATATTTAATGTATCTATCACCTATCGCGTTTACAAACTTAACAGAATAATTGTAAAATGTCATTAAGTTTGTAGAGGGAAGTGACGTATCTAATTTCTTGATAACAAACATTAGGGCTAGTGGGCGGGAGCACACTATATAAGTATTGAGCCGGTGGTTTGATATTGTGTTCCTGCCCACCCGGCCAAGTGTTTGTCATAAAGAATTTGTATATAAATTGACTGATAAAAGTCATTAAATTTAAAAAAGAAGGTGACGTAAACATTCTCTTGATAACAAACACTTGGGCGGGTGGCCGGGAACATTAGACCGGTGGTTTGATATTGTCAAACTGTTTTTTGTTTATATTTTACTATTAAATAGAGTTTTTGCAAGTTTTTAATTATTTTATTGCAATTCTAAGCTATTTTTAACGCAACAAATTATTTTCGGCAACCTTTGCTAATAACATTAAAGCAATTGGGTTTTTTGGCAACTTTTGCTAATATTTTTGCATTAAATAGAGTTTCTGAAAGTTTTTAATAAATTAATGTTTTGAACAAATTTTAATGCAGCAAATAAGTTTTAGTTTGCCTCTACTCCCCTTGCTCAATTTGCTCTTTTGTGCTGCTAAATGCTGAGGCCTTTAAAAGCCTATTTTTGGCCTTTGATACACTATATACTATTCAGCACAATTTTGTTTCATAATTTTTGCAAAAAATAAGAGTTACGCACATTTTTTTATAGATTTAATGCTGTACACATAATTTTTGCGTCACGTTTGAAGATTTTTTGCAATAATTTGCTTTTCTGTCAATTTCTAGTAAATTAAATATCTAGTTTGAGCCATTTTTAATTATTATTGCTATAATGTGTTTTCTGTGATTATTTGTGATAAATTTCATGTGGAAATTTTATGCAATAATTGAGATTTAATACAAAAAATAGTTCTTTGTTTGATAAATTTAAGGTTCTGAACAATGTATAATGTAGCAATTGAATTTTTTTAGCACTTTTTGATTTATTTTACGCAATAATTACGTTCTGAATTTATTTTATCAATTATTTGATGCAATAAATAGGTTTTTTTTTAATCAAATGAATATTCTGCACTATTTTTGATAAATATTGTATTCATCAAATATTTGTTAATAGATTTAATGTATAATACACATAGTTTATGGAAGATATTTAAAGAATTTTGTTCAAGAATTGAATATTTTATAAAACATTTAGGTTTTGTAGACAATTTCATTGTAATAAATCTGTTTTCTTCAACAATTTATGGCAAATTTTTTTCTGTGCAAACTGTATGCCTAATGTTTGACATTTGTGGGCAATGTTTAGATACTAATAAGTATTTTGGTCAATTTTTAACTAAATTATTAGTAAAAATGGCTTATTATTTGTCAAATTTAATGTTTGGAGCAACTTTAAAGGGTTTTAAACTGTTTGTGCGTTTAAAAAATTTGTGTATTATGCTCGATATTTTTTTAAAAATTGCTGACTCAATTTACCGCACATAAATGCTTTGGAGATGCATTTACAACTCAAATATAGCAAATTTAATACTTGAAATTTAACAAAAAATAATAAAACTATTAAAAACGTATTAAAAACGCATTTGGAATTTAAATCATTTTATGATTTAAATTAATTAAAAAAAAATTGAAAATGCGAGTTTTGCAGCATTTACAACTAAAATATTGCATATTTCATGCTTGAAATTTATCAAAAATTGTTATAAAATGTTTAAAAATTGCTTAAAATTTCTTAAAAATGCGATTTAAAAAAAAAGATTTGAAATTTAAACAATTAAAAATTTTTTTTTTTCTGAAATAAACAATTTGAAAACGCAGTTACTGCTTAAAATTGAGATACAAACTACTAATATTGTTAAAAAACGCTTAAAAACTATTTATGCAGTTTCTACAAGTAAGTGCGTAAAAATGCTGAACAAAAATGTCTTTAAAACGCACCAGAAACGCATTTACAGTAAAAATCTTACACATCTTATTTTTTTGTCCAAATCCGCTTTGAAAACACGTTTACAGCTTAAATGTCTCATGTTTAATGGTTTAAATTTACTAGGAGTTATTAGAATTAATAAAAATTGCTTTAAAAATGCAAAATTATTAAATTATTAAAAATAATTTAAATAATGTGTTTTCTCCCTATTTCATTTTTAAAACCGCACTCTTAATTACTAACATTGATAAAAACTCTAAAAAAATGCTTTGGATACGCATTCAAAACTCAAATAATGCACGATTAATTAATGCTTGAAATTTAACAAAAATCAATAAAACTGTTGAAAATTCTTATTAATTGCCAAACCATAGAAGCTTCTATAAGTTGCAGCAAGTTTGTTTTGATTCTAGAAAGACACTATAAGTCTACAGTGGAATTAAAGTCCTTAAAAGATGATTTATAAATCTACATAAAAAAAAAACAACAAAATCGTAAAACTATAGAAGAGCAAAATAAATTCTAAAATGTAAAAAGACCTAAATTAAACTTTACACAATTAATTGAAAAATGTACATTTTGGCTTTCTTAGGGGTCCTTCTGTAAACTAGAGCCTAGATGCCAAACAACATGACATATCATAGTTTAATCTTTTCTAAATGTACTGGTAAAAAAATAAATCGATTATCAAATTATTTGTAGAAGCAGCGATGAAGGGGAAGTTGTTGTTTTTGTTAAAATACTACAAACCAAGGTAGCGGTCGGTATGCTTTTAAGCAGTCTGTGAACATTGACTTTAAATATTTGTGGCTTATAAGTCTTGGGAAATACTGAATTTATAATTTTATTCCATTTGTGGATAGTACGGTTAAAGAAATCTCTCTTAAAAGTTTCTGTCTCTAAACTGTCAGTAAAAATTTGTTTTTTTTTTAATTCCTATATACTTTCGAAGCAATGTCGACAACATTGTCGTTTCAGAGAAGATTATGTAAGATTGTAACTCCTAAAAGACAAATTGAAATAGATTTAGATATGGATTCGTTGTTTAGGTTAATATTTAGAACTTTTATCTTTTGAAACAGTTTTGAATGTGACTTTTTTCCTTTTATTAGATAACAAAATTTTGTACCCAATTTTATGTACTAAATTAGTAGCTGACAGATTTTTTTAATAGCTAATTCTTTAACTCAATCTCAAGCGAGCGATTTTCTTAACTGGTTTACTTGATAAAGGATTTTCTTCTTATTTTTTTAATGAGTTTGAGTAAAAAAGGGGCAATTCCAATTAAAACAGACCAGAGCAAAGGAGAGGGATGCGTCAAGAATCTTGTTTTAGCATTTTCCGTTTCTTAAACTTACTCGTAGTCTATTTATCGGTTTATAAAAGTATGAAACTTTTAAAAAAAGTTGTTTTTTAAATTTGCTCAAATATCGCAATTATAACAAAAAAAAATTACTATTATATTCAATGACAAACATTTATTTTCAGTCCACAATCTTATTATACGCCGCAAGACCCAAAAAACAGATATTTTGGCATTTTTGTGCTAAAAGGAGCATTTTGTAGTTTTTTTTCTACGCCCGATAAGCAAAACTCAATTTTTTAATCATATTTGATATACAGGGTTTATTATAAAAGTAATACGCATTTTCTATAAAAAAATTGATTTATTAATCGTACTGGTACAAACGCTTAAAATTCTTCAAAATACTCTCTCCTTGAACCTTGAAACTCTTCGACAGAAATGTCTTTTAATAACTTTGTAACATGCTCTTGGATGATATCCACGGACTCCCAATGCTTTTCTTTCAGCTCTCTCTTCAGCCAAGTCGGGAGTAAGTGAGCTGTGCGAAAAAAACCGTGGAGCTTGACCGTACCTTTGATCTCAGTTCTCACGCGCGCAATCTGGCATTTTAATCTTTTGACTTTATATTCCACGCGCTGCTCTGCCTTTTTGGTTCTGTGTCTAGAACATCCCGGATTTGTCTTTTGTTACGATAGAGTTAAGAAGTTAAAAGCTAAGCTAAAAGTTCTTGACAGCGCAAAATTGCGCCGTGTTATAAAGTCGAAAAGGACACTTCATGCGGAGACACGTCTTTCCGCTCGATACAGTCGGAGCAAGTTGGCGACCGGCTGCGTTGAAAGGGCAGATCCTCCACCACATTTCCCGACCAGTTTCACCGGACTGGGACAAGTAGACGCGTCACAATAAAATCATGCGCATTACTTTTATAATGGACTATTAATGTATAATTTCTCTGAACGCTGCTAAACGTGTTTTAGTTTATGTTCAAAATTAGGCATATTTTTGCAGTTTTTTTTGAGTTTTTAATTCACTTTTAAATACGTCAACTTTGGCGCTTAAAAAAATTGTTTCTTTTTGCTCATACCACTGAGACCAAAAAATGTTGAATTTTGCAGCGTATAGACTGGGTGTGTGTTGACTTAAAATAGCCTCAGAACTGGGTTTTAGAAAAAAAAATTGATTGATTTCACGAGTATATTTTTTTGCATTAAAATTGCATTTTTTTTAAGTTAAAAACGACAAAAAAAATTGTAAAAATTTTGTTAATGTTAAGTTGTATACTATTACGAACCGATAAATAGCGTTTAAAGCAATTTTCTAAAGATTTAATTTTTTAGAAGTTTTTTCTGACATTTTATGCGGACAAAAAATATTTTAAATTATTTTATCTACTAATTGAATGTTTAAACAATTTTTTTAATAAAAAACAGTTTTTGGAGAGAATTTTTGAATTTTTTATTTTTGTCGTTTATATTTATTTGAGGCGTTATCAAAGGAATTTTCTGGAGGTTTTGTTGAAAAAAAAAAAGGTTTTTTATGTGATAAAATAGTATTTTGAGAGATATTTTGAATTTTTAAATAGTTTATTTAATAAATAAGTTTCTTGAGTCAATTTAATTTGATTTTATAAGATTTTGGCTAATTTTTATTATTTTTTTTTTATTTCTAAGCTCAAAACTGAGCGTTTATTTAATACATTTTTAATTGTGGGTCAATGATAGATGCATAGTTGCATTCGTAAATAGTTACGCGCTAAGCGAAAATAGTGTTCTAGGAATTAGTTATTTTGGAACGTGACTGTGTGTTTCAGATATTCAATGTGTTCTAGCTTAAAGTCGCTCTTACTCAATTTGCATTTCTGGATTCTTTTTATGACTAATCTTTTTGGGTGCTACAAGGCATAATTTTTTTTTTTTTAAATCGTAGTCTTCTAAGGTGTTTCCGCAGTGTTTATCGTAGAGTCTGCTTTGTTTTTTTTTTAATTTGTTCTCAGTTGTTCAGCGTAAAGTTTTATATTTCATAGTTTGAGATTTTTTTTTAAGTATTTTAGAATTATGTTTATACAAATTTTGATGTTTGTAGTTGTTTTGTAAATTATTTATTGTTTTAAAAATAAAAAGATATATTGTTTTTAAAATTAACGTTTGTCTTCCAAAATTTGTATGGTTTGAGCTTATTTGATTTCTTTTTCTGAGGTGTTTCCTAGGTTCCGGATAAAAGCTGTATTCAATATTTTGATTACAAACTCATGGGTGGTTGGGATACGCCAATGTAAGCCACTTTACAATCATGATCTATGTTGCCCATCCACCTGTCTGAATGTTTATCATAAGAATTTCAATTGTTGTATAAAAATTGCTCGTCTAGATTAATGACAGTTAAAGGATTGAATGTTGTTATCATTTTTTTCTCTAACATATTGTCTACTGAAGTTTAAAGCAAAGAGAAGATTCTAATCTTTTGATATTAAACACTTGGTGGGTGAGTGGTGCATTCTAAAATTGGATGTCTGCTTCTCCTTTAGATGAATGACAATTGACGATTATTTTTTTTGTGTGACATAATTACAAAAACGTTAAAAGTTGAGGAGGAGAGCATGGATTGTTGTTCTGACTGATGCTAGACACACTGATGAGGGGCGTGTACCCCGCAATACTAGTGTATGACACTGGGTATATAACTTAATTATTTATTTAGAGTTTCAGTCTGGTAAATACTATAAATTGAGGCAATTTTATCAAGTATTGCCCCATGTAAATACGAAATATTGCTGGGTTGCCGGCTGTTAAGGCTGCAAGTTTGTTAGACAAGCAAGTTGATTGATGCAATACCTTTCCTATTAGCCATTTAGTAATTTTAAAATGTTTGGATTTTTTGTTATGATTAGTTTATCTCCAAATTCTAAATTAAGGATTTATGTTGATTGCTAGCGTTTGTCTATTGTAAACGAATGCCAAAAGTATTTATTCATATTATTCAGAAAGTTTGTCATGATAGATTTTGGTTCTTTTAAACTATATTTTTGATAATTTATAGCTAAACTTTGTTATTGTTAAAATTTTGTGCAATTTTATTTATAAATAAATTTACATTTTTTGTTTTTTTTTTAATGTTTTTTAATTTTCTAACCAAATTTTACTATTTTTGATTTTTTGTAACAAGGATTTTGCATTTTTTAATAATTTTTGACCAAAATTTTGTGTTTTTTGACAATATTGTTATATTTTAGAATAAAATTTTACTATTTTTGACATTCCATGAATAAAATTTTGCATTTTTTAACAGGATTTTGGTATAATATTTTTGATAGTTTTTTGATTGTTATTATTTAGATTTTATGAAAATGTTTACACTTTTTAAAATATATGGCCGGATTTTGCTATATTTATCATTTTATGAACAGAATTTTGTAGTTTTTAATTGTTTTTGGTGTTTATTTTTTATATTTTTGTATTTTAAGACCAGATTTTTATATTTTTAACATTTTATAAAACAAATTTTGTATTTTTTAACAGTTTATGACCAAATCTTGATGTTTTTGACAGTATTTTTATACTTCATAGCAAATTTTGCTATTTTTGTAGTTCTATAATTAGAATTTTGTATTTTTTGACAGTTTGAGGCCGGATTTTGTTTTTTTCTAACATTATATTTAATACTTTATTACTGGATCTTGCAGTTTTTGAGATTTGATGAAGATTTTTAGGTTTTCAACCGTTTTGGCTGGATTTTCATTCTAATTAGAAATATTTTGTGATTAGAATTAGTTATTTTTGACTTTTTATATATACAATTATAGATTTTCACCAAATTTATGTCAGGATTTTTACAATTTGTAACAATTTGTTGGTATTTTATCGCTGTTTTTAAAATTTTATATATTTTTTTTTTAATTTTTAAGCAATATTTTGATGTTTTATGGCTGAATTTTATTTATTTTGACATTTTATAAGTAGAATTTTGTATTTTTCAAAAGTTTTATGGCCAAATTTTGGTACTTTTAACAAAGTTTTCATATTTTATTATTTGATTTTGCTATTATTGACATTTAAAAAAATAGTGATTTTTTAGTAAAAAATATTTGCAGCTGGATTTTTTATTTAAGACAAAACTTGCTCAAAAAACCGTTTATACAACAAAATTATTTAAAGCAAAAATTGCTTAAAATGAATTTCTGAATGGCACATTAGATTTTATCTACTTTTTCACCATCATATTAGTAGTACTAATTCTTAAAAATAAACCAACATTGGAACTGTTTACTTTGCCCAAAGTCAACTAATCAAGCTCTCATACTTTAACAATTTCTTAAAATATTTATAACTTTTGATTTACACATTGGATCTTAACCTAACTTTTTGTCAATATACTATTACATCAGTAGTACTATTGTCTTAAAGGAAAACAAAATTAATACGATCAATTTTTCCCAAAATCAATTTGTTCCAAATTTCTACTAAAACTGTTAAGAATTCTAAATAAATATATAGCTTCTGAAGTAGACATTGGATCTCATGTAAATTTTGTATCAATATATTAATATATATTAGTAGTACTAATCTTTTTTTAATTAAAAAAATTTGTTACGATTAATTTTGCTCACAATTTAATTTATTAAATCAATCTCACACTGAAACTGATAAGGATTTTATTTCTTTTTACAACTTTTGAATTAGACATTGGATCTAAACCAAATTTTGTATCAATATACTATTACATTAGTACTACTAATTTCTGATAACAAACAAAATTAGTGCCATCAATTTTGCACAAAGTCAGTTTGATGTGTAAGACCAAACTTCTACTAAAACTAATAAGAATTCTAAAAATATTTATAACTGTTATATTAGACATATAATTTTAACTAAATTTTGTACCAATATACTATTATATCAGTAGTAATAATTTCTAAAAATTGAACAAAATTGGCACGTTCAACTTTGCCCAAACCCAATTTAATTTGAATAAAACTATTGAAGATTCTAAAAATATTAATAATTTAGATATAGGATTTTAATTAATTTTTGTATCAATATATTACTATATTAGTAGTACCAAGTTCTGAAAATAAAATAAAATTAGCACTATCAATTTTGCTCAAAATCAATCAGATTTATATGGTCAAACTTCTACTTAAATGTTCTAAAAATATTTATATGTAAACTACACAGTGGATTTTAACAAAAACGTTTGCTAACAGACTAATGTCACTAGTACCAATTTATAAAAAAAAGTTCAAATTGGTTTGGTCAACTTTGCCCGAACCCAACTTGGTAATCTAACCTATTTTCTAATACAATCGTTAATGTTTCTAAAAACATTTATAACTTTTAAATTACACATTGAATGTAAAGCAAATTTGGTAATAAATTACTTGTGTACCACTAGTAGCAATTTCTAAAAATAAAACAATATTGGCTCGGTCGATTTTACCAGAAGTCAGTTTAATTAAGCTAACCTATCTCCTACTAACACCGTTAAAGATTCTAAAAATATTTATAATTTCTATATTACAGTTTAGATGTTAATCAAATTGGGTACTAGTACATGTGTGTACTAGTAGTACCAATTTCTAAAAATAAATCACAATTGGCTTGTTCAACTTTGTTTGACGTCAACTTGATTAAAGCAACAAATAAAATAAAATAAATAAAATTTCTTTAACAAAAATTTTATTGACTGATTCAAAAATTGCGATATAGATCTGACAAGTAATAAAATTGTTTGAGTTGGTTAAATATTTAAACTTCTGTATTTATTAAACATTAATTTTAAAACGTTATTATTTATTATTATTTATCTTTTTTAATATCATTTGCTTTACATTTTCCACATCTTAAACATCCTTGAATGTATATTTATTATGTACACGAATATCAAACAAGCAAATCTTATTAAAAAAACCTTTAGAATTTTCACAGAATACTTTCTTTGAAGCCACCAAGCGAGCAACATTTTATATATACAATGTGTAAATTCCATCCCTTTTAAGTTTTATAATTTAGTTGAAAAATTAATTAAAACATGCAATGAGCAACCTGTAGAAATTAATATTAAAAAATCACAATAAAAAATTCTTTATTAATTATAAACTTTTTACCCTTACTAACTGATAATTTATCTATAACATTATTTTTTTTGTTTCAGGTAAGCAGACACTTTGAAGTTTTATTATAAGGTAACTTAATAATATATATATATAAAATATAAAAACTAAAATTTGATATTTTTGATCTCTCTGACCTTTAATATTTAAAATAACTTTTGTTCTTTTAATAGCATGCAAATATAATGTTGTTTATATCTCAATGGAATGTTTATTGTTACAAGTACGCGTAATAAAATTATATAAGCGCAAAAATGGCTAATGTTCGCGTAATTCAATAACGAAACACTAATTCGCACATCTCAATTGACTTGAAGGTCAGCACGGGCAGAATCATTTCGCAATTTTATATACAAATTTAATTTTTTAATTTTTTTATAATTTATAAACAATTACCTTTTTTAATATCACATTATTATGATTTTATCCGATTAAATAATATGCACTATAACACTAACTAACTGAGCTAAGTAGAATGCGTGTTCGTTTTATTTAATGTGGCACCACACTGAGATAGATCTGTTGAGTTCAAGTCGGTCTTGTCGTACCGAGGACCAATTTATTTGTTAAAATCACATTTGTAAGCGCACTGCTATTATGTGAAATTTATTTTGCACGACCTTTTTTATAAAATAATACCGCTACATTAGACAATTAATTAATTTACCTTCCCCTTTGAGCTATATATATATATATACTTGCGCATGCTTGAAATAGAATCATCAACAATAAAATTAGATATTGAATTGAATCATTTTAGAATCAAAAAGATATTTGTGTAATTTTGTTCAGAAGATAAATTTGATGTATTTTTGGTCCCAAATGCTGAACTTTACTTTGTTTGGATCATATTTTACTATGATACCTTTCTCTGCTACATAATGGATTCTTTGCATAATTCAGTTTTCTTTAATTCCGTTTCTAGCTTGTTAACTATGAACTTAATTTCAGTTTTTTTAAGCGTTTAGGTACTTCGTTCGCTAATGAGATATGTTGTGACAAGTTTAGAAATGACAAGAATGGCACAAGTCAAACCTTCTTTTGAGTTTATGTAGAATTGGACCTGTCAATTTAAATCATTTTTACACAGTTGGTATTTATGATAATAAAGTATATTGTTACTAATTTGCATAAAAATTTAATAAACCGTTTATTGGCAATGAATTTTTTAATCATGTCTTAGTTTCTGAATCTAGTTGAGACAACTCAAATGATTTAAAATTATTTAAAATTGAGCGAGTTAATTTGAATAATTTTTACACAGTTGGTACTTATGATAATAAAGTATGTTGCCACCAATTTGCATTAAAATGTAATGAACCGTTTAGTAGTAATGAGTTTTTTAGTCATGTTTTAGTTTTTAAATTCAGTTGAGACATGTTAAATAATTTGAGGTTATATAAAATTGAGCGTGTCAATTTAAATAATTTTTACTCAGTTGGTATTTTTAATATTAAAGTACATTGCTACCAATTTGCATGGAAATTTAATGTACTGTTTACTGACAATGAATTTTTTAGTCATGTTTTAGTTTCTAAATTCAGTTGAGACATGTTAAATAATTTGAGATTATTTAAAATTGAGCGTGTCATTTTAAATAATTTTTACACAGTTGGTACTTATGATAATCAAGTATGTTGCCACCAATTTACATCAAAATTAAATGTACTGTTTAGTAGTTATGAATTTTTTAGTCATGTTTTAGTTTCTGAATTCAGTTGAGACAAGATAAATAGTTTGAGGTTATATAAAATTAAGCGTGTAAATTTAAATTATTTTTACAGAAATGATACTTATAATAATAAAGTACCTTGTCACTAATTTGCATGAATATTTAATGAACCGTTTACTAGCAATTAATGTTTTAGTCACGTTTTAGTTTCTGGACCCAGTTAAGACATGTCAAAAATAATTTGAGGTTATATAAAATTGAGCCAGTCAATTTAAATAATTTTTGCACAGTTGGTACTTATGATAATAAAGTACATTGCTACTAATTTGCATGAAAGTTAAATGAACCGTTTATTGGCAAAGAATTTTTTAGTCATGTTTTAGTTTCTGATTTTAGTTGAGATGTTAAATAATATGAGGTTATATTAAATTGAACGTGTCAATTTAAATAATTGTTACACAGTTAGTACCTATGGTATTAAAGTATATTGCTACTAATTGGAATAAAAATACAATGAAACGTTTACTGACAATGAATTTATTAGGCATTTTTTAGTTTAAGATTATACAAAATTGAGCGTGTAAATTTAAATAATTTTTACACAACTGATACTTATGGTAATAAAGTACATTACTAGCTATTTGCAGCAAAGTTTACTGAACCGTTTACTGGCAATAAGTTTTTTAGTCATGTTTTAGTTTCTAAATCCAGTTGAGACATGTCAATTAATTTGAAGTTTTGAGCGTGTCACTTTAAATAATTTCTACAAAGTTGGTACTTATGATAATATACTATATTGTTACTAATTTGTATAAGAATTTATTGAACCATTTATTTACAATTAATTTTTAAGTCATGTTTTAGTATCTAAATCTAATTGAGATATGTTAAAGCTAAAGCTTATCAACTTTTAGGATTTGTCAAGCGTAGCTCTAAGGAGTTTTGTGGTTTTTGTACTCTAAATATTCTTTACAACGCTCTAGTACATCTAGTACATCTCGAGTATTGTTCAAATGTGTGGTCTCTATACAAAGCCGTCAGTAAGGAAAAAATCAAACAGATTTAAAAAAAGTTTGTTTGATTTTTGGCGTATAAATTCAACGTTGCAGGCAGCTACACAGAACTGCTTTCTACGTTTAATATTACCAGTCTTGAAAAAAGACGTTTTAATTTTGACGTGACACTAGTTTTTAAAGTGCTTCGTGGGATTATTGACTGTCTTGACTTGCTCAGCTCTATAATATTCATTATTTATGTCTTAGCTCGAGTTTTACGCAATGACTATTTATTTCATACTCCGTTCAAACGTACTGATTATGCGGTGCACTCTGCATCTACACGTATTTTACGGCATTCCAACAAAGTTAAAGTGGATTTTTTTTAATTTTTTTTTAATACCCTGCGTCGTTCACTTGTCACCCATACGTGACCTTTTTAATATTTGTAGATTCTGAGTCTAGTACATATTAAGTAGTTTGGCATTATATAAAACTGAACGTGTTAACTTTAATTATTTTTACACAGTTGGTACATATGATAATGAAGCATATTGGTACTAAATTGCAATAAAATTTAATAAATAGTTCACAAGTTATAATTTTTTTAATCAATTCTTTGGTTAGTAAGTATAATTAGTTTACGTCAAATAGTTTCAGATTATATAAAATTGGACGTGTTGATTTTAGTTATTTTTGCCTACTTATGATGATGCACTACATTGGTACTAATTTGTATTAAAATTTAATGAATAGTTTATGATTTGTTTAGTTTATCTAATTAGGTGAATTGGTTGTTGGTTAGATATTTATGAAATCTACTTGCTTTTGTCGTTTTGTTCTGATTGTTTTAAAATCTTGTAATGGTAACTTTCCTGGCCTTTTTTAATTTTTTAACTATGTTAGGTCATCAAATTGTATTAAAAACGTTTTTTACATCTGGCGACATTTTTTTCCCTGTTTTTGCTTGCAAGTTGCTTGGTTTGAGATTGGAAATATCATTACTTTACTAATGTTTAATGTAATTTTTTTGGTTCTTAACAGTGTGGGTGTAGTTTACTTTTTTTGTTTGTTTCTTAATTTTGGCGGCCAAAGGTTCTGCCAGTTTAAATTGTATTGGTAGCTTTTCTTTTTACATGGTTTGAGGTTGAGTTGCAAATGTTTTTGTGAACTTTCTTTATACATTTATTTTACATCAATAAAAGAAGATCTTTTATTTATTTCAAAAATTATTATGTTCTTATTATTTAGCACTATTGAGTCAGCTCATTTTGCAAGTTTAATGCTTTTTGTTTTTTTACCGGGGAGCACCAATTGAAAGATTTTGCATTAAAGTCTTCCCCCATCAGTATTTGTTTTTTGAGTTGTTGGATGTTTTTGGCTAAGGCGTGTAAGGTTAATAAAACGTTATCTTTTTTGATTGAGTGCGGAAAAAACCACGAGTATATTACAAAATTTTTGGCCACACGTACCAGTTTTTGAAACCTTGTCTGAGTTTTGCGGTAAGTAAATGGCTGCATTAGTTTTTAGGTCAGTAATCTATTTTATTAAATATGCTGCGTGTTTTTTAGCTTTTCGATTATTCTTTTATAGTTTGGACAGCTCATTGTTTCTGCTTTGTATCCAGTTTCTTTGGCACAGGTAGCAGGCTACTTTGTTTATGCATTTTCTTTTTAAGTTTTACGGCAGTTGTAGTATACTTCACGTCTTTCTTTTTTTACACATTCGACTGTTTTGACACACGATTTATTTTTTTTTAAATTATCAATTTGTTGGCTAGCTTTTGGATTAAGCATAGCAAAAACAAGCTTTATCCGCCTGGTGTTAGGCTTGTTGGATATGTTTATTTTATCTATCTATGTTTCAACTTCCACTTTCTAATTTTTTTTAAACAATTTTTTTGACATTATCTTTTAGAGTGTCTTTGTCATGGTTTATGATCAGATCCTAGACATTTCTAACTTTTTTTAAAAATCCTTTTTGACATTATCTTTTAGAGTGTCTTTGTCAATGTCAATGTTTATGATCTTAGACATTTTGTTTCTTACTTCTATATCTGCACTACCTACTCCCTACTTTTGTTTGAGCAATTTTTTAAGTGTCCGTAACTTGTTCAGCTGCTACTGGGGTGCTTTTTCCCTCGTTTATAGTTTGCTCGATTTCCTGTAATAATAGTTAAGAGCTTTTGTGTGAGGCCGGGCAGTTTGTTTTTTTTATTAGTTAAGTTTCCTGCCTGTTTAGAGGCTTTATTAGAATTTTGATCTTTTTTGCTAGTTCTCTGATTTGCATTCTAAGCTGAGTTTCTATATAACTTTCTTTTCATTTTTGTTTTGTTTTTGGCTATGCTATACCAGTAAAAAGCTTTGATAATGCTTTTACTGCAATTTTTAAGGGAATTGTTCTATTTTTTTCGATTTATCTTGTCGTAGTGAGACATTTTTTATATCTTTTGGTTTCTTATATTTTTTTTTTCTTGGTGTTTTTGGATTTAGAGCTTTTGTTGTTTTCTTCTTTCTTTATATCTATAAACATTTTTTTTCAACTTAATCAGAGTTTCTTTTTTTGTGTTTGGGTGTGGTTTCTACTTGTTTCTTCTCACTTTTTTGACTTGAGTTCAATACTGCCGTTTCTCTCTGGTGATTTGGCTATCTTATTATTTTAGGCAAAGCACTATTTGTGTATCAATAATTTTGAATAATTTTTTTTCTTGTTTACCTGTTTTTTGCTGTGTCTGGACAGACATTTATGTTGCTTCTCTAAGAATTTTGTGCCATGAAAAAGTAAAAAAGATAAGTTAAGAGTAAAAACAAGTAAAAAAGCAATAAAGTGTGAAGAAAGAATGAGACAGAGACACAAATGAAAAATCTTACAAGAATGCATAAAAGACAAAATGAGAGCAAGAAATGGAAAGCTATGAAGATTAAGGAAAATAATTACAATAGAACAAGAGAATCTGGAAAAGAGAGATACCACAAAATTATGGAAAAAGATTCAAATATACAAAAGCATAAAAAAAGAATACAATTGAAAGAGTCTAGATACAACGCAAATTATGAACATAAAAAAAATGAACTGCCAATGTACCTAGAAAGCGATAGATATATAAAAGATAATAAAAAGTTGATTGCAAGATTTAAATGTGATAACAAAGAGCGAGTGACAAGATTTTGGATGAAAGAGGATTTGAAAATGTGCGGTAAGACTAAGAAAACTATGGAACATTATATGTTAAAACAGAGTAACGAAATGATAGAAGAATAAATGGGAAAAATTAAGATATTGAAAGGAGACGGAAGAAGGATAGAATAGATAAAAGCAGTTAAAAAACGAAGAAAAAAAGTAGATGAACAATGAAGAAAAAATTTAGTTGTGTTAATTTTATAAGAATTATGATGTTGGGAAGTTATAAATATATTTGTAAATGTAATTTTTAAAGCCAAAACGTATCAATATTTTTTTAAAAATCTGTGGGTTAACCCACTTTTATGTGTAGAAAGGAATTTTCCGCGGGATCCTCATGAGAAATTGTTTTATCTAAACTATCCATTATGTCATTTTTAAGTTGGCAGCCTTGTCTATTTTAGGATTACTGGCAGCTAAGTTTTTTTTTTAAGAGTGGTGGGGAACTACTATAGAGAAAAAAAGGTTTGGTTACTAAATTCTTGATACCTAACATCAGTGGTAATCAATGATTTTGTCAAGAGTAGACTAAAGAGTTGTCTAAGAAAAAAAAATTTTCGCAGGAATCTTAATATTTAAATGATACTTATGATAATGGAGTAATTATTTGCAATAAAATCTAATGAATAATTTAAAAATTATGATTTTTTAGTTTGAACTTTAGTTAGTAAATCTAGTTAGCTCACGTCAAATAGTTTGAGATAATTCAAAATTGAGCACGTGACCTTTAATCTTTTCTGCTTCTAGTTGGTACATAAAACAAAGTACTATTTTGCAAAAAAATGTAATAAATTGGTTAGGACACAAAACTGCTAAATAATACATAAAAATTGTTGAACTGGTAAATTGCACTATAACTGTCAAAAATTACACTAAACTGTTTAATTTTTTCATAAAGTATTAAAAATTACAACATTATACTGTGGAACAAATTTTATCTAACTGTTAAAATGACATCCACGAATATAGATCCACTTTAACTATCAAAAATGACATAAAACATTAAAAAAATTATGTTTTTTTATGGCACTTTGCCTTTGATGTCAAAAAATACCTTAAAACTGTTAAAAATGACACTCAACTAGCAAATTGTAACTATAACTGTTGAAAATATACACTAAACTATTTATATTTTTTCAATAACTATTAAAAGTTACAAAATTTATCAGTAGCTGTCAAAAACGACACTACTTTTACTAAGTTTTAACATAATTGTCAAAAATTAGAAATTATTCAAAAATGTTAACCCAATTATCAAAAAATGCATAAAAAGACAACAGCTAAATTGCAACTATAATTGTCAAAATTGACACTAAATACACTAAAAAATGTTTTTGAACTGTCAACAATTTTAATGAGCAATAAACTATCCCTAAGTACAGAAAACAATTCCAAAACTGATTTTCTAAAATTCTTTTATGTCCAAAAATGTTTCTTAATAGTAAAAAATATTACTGAAATGTTCAAATGTGTTAAAAATTTTTTTCTAAACTTTCAACAATATTCCTGAAATGTATTTAATATAGTTTTTAAATTGCCAATAACATTAATGAATATTTAATTGTATTTAAAAATGTTTTTGAACTTATACAGGGTGTAGATTTATTGGCGGACAAACGTCAGGTAACTTTGAAGACCGTGCAAAAAGAAAACTAAAATTTTAATTTCAAAATGCTGAAAAACTCTTTAATTGGTTTCTTTTAAAATGTTTTATGCAGAAAAATGCTCTTAAACTATCAAAAATTATCCGGAAATGTTCTAAAGTGTAAAAAACAATTGCTGAACAATTAAATATATTTCTGAAATGTTCTAAAGTGCAAAAAAAAATCTAAACTGTAAAAAATATTTTGATGTGAAAAAAATATTCTTGAACTACCAAAAGTGTTCAGATACGTGATTGATATTAAATAAATTTGTTATATTTGTCGCACAGTATTCTTAAACTTTTAACAAATATTTTAACGTGTAAAAAAATGTTTCTGAACTATTAAACATGTTTCTGAGATGTTCTGAATCTAAAGTGCAAACAAACATTTCTGAACTATAAAAAAAGTTCTTAAAATGTTTTAATGTGCAACAAAGTCTGTCAATGAAATTTATGAAATGTTCTAAAGTAAAATAAAATGTTCTTAAAATGTCAAAAATTTTACTAAACTTTTGTGATAAGCGACAAAATGTTTTCCAAACGTCAAATTTGTTCTGATCTGCAACAAATTGCTTGTCTGACAAAACTTGCAAATAAATGTTTCAGAAATGACAAAAATATTTTTAAACTTTTAAGAATAATGTAATGAGCAACAAAATGTTCACTTAAATGTCAAAAAAGTTTTGGTGTGCAATAAAATGTTACCAAACTATCAAAAATTATTTGATACAAGACACAAATAATTGTTGAAATGTCAATTATGATCCAAAAATGTTCTGGAGTGTGACCAATTTGTCAAAAGCATGGTTGAATTGTCAGAAATGTTCTAAAATACAAAAGAAACTAAAATAAAACAAAATATGGTTTTTATAATGTTAAAAACATTCTGTTGTACAAGAAAATGTTAAAAAAACTGTCAATAATGTCTTGATGTGCAAACAAATCATTCTTGAACTATCAAAAACGTCGTTATATGTAAAACAAAATTCTTGTCAAAAAATATGCGACAAAATGATTCCGATGTGTCGAAAATATTCTATTGTCTAGCAATATTATTATTATTATTATTATTATTATAACGTTATTAAAATGTTTTAATATCTGTTGATACTTTGTATGTTTGTCTCTAAGTTACTCAAAGTATGGTTTTTGATTTGAGAGGCGGTTGTAGCTCTTAACAGTTTGTGATAGGAAACAGAGAGTTTTTTAGTGGAGCTACTCTTGCCTTGGCTTGCAACAGGTGTACGTGTACATATACTGAACTATGTTTAATCCTTAAAACAACTGCTGCAGCATTAATTTTTGACACAGAACATGTGCAGACTACAATTATTTTTATCTTTGCAATTGCAATAAT
This sequence comes from Tachinus rufipes, assembly GCA_963932245.1. NCBI lineage: Eukaryota > Metazoa > Arthropoda > Insecta > Coleoptera > Staphylinidae > Tachinus > Tachinus rufipes. The sequence goes on from OZ010744.1 coordinate 7,368,555, forward strand.
TCATTTTAAAATTTATATTTTAAGTAGAGCGTTAGGTCAGCAAGCTAGCAGTTTTCTGTAAAACATGAAAAAATAAAAACTTGTTTTTTATCTACCAAAGTGGTTTAGTCTTTTACTCCCCTTCAAACAAATAAGTTCAAAGTCACTATGACCTTGAACTTATTTTTACTATAGAGAGTTAAGATTTGGGTAATAATTTATTTTACATTTGTTCTGTGAAGAAATGTACTACAGCATACTTTGAAGACTACTCTTTTGTATCTGTATATTATCTTAGATCTATCTTTTTTGAATTAAATAAATTAAAGGGAGTTTTTATTCTTTTTATTTAACCCAATTTGTAGGAATGCCTTCTGAATAGAGATATTTGGGGCTATTATTTTATTATTTTGATATATTTTACGTAGTAATCGTGATTTCAGAGCAAGTTTCATGCTGAAAATTATTTTTTTGCAAAATTTTTGATATATTTTAAGTAGTAAACGTTTTGAGCAATTTTTTTAATAAAAATAAATCTGCGTTTTTGCGTTTTTTATGCTGTAAACGGGTTTTTTTGCATCTACTTTGATAAATTTCATGTGGTAAACGTGATTTAAGAGCAAATTTTATACTATAAGTAAGTTTTTTAGACGTTTTTTATGCTGAAGTAGGTTCTCTGCATAAGTTTAGATAAACTTCATGTAGGTAAAGGAATTCTTGAGAGCATTTTATACTTAAAATTAATTTTTAGTGTCAATTTTGATATATTTTATCAACTGTTTGTGATTTTTGAAAAAAAATTATGCAAAAATAAGTAGTTTTTTAAGTTTTAAATGAGTTTTCTGTCATAGTTTTATGTTATAAACGTAATTTTAGAGCGAATTCTATGCCAAAAATAAATTTTTGTTTATTTTTCAAGCTGTAAATAGGTTTCTTGAATCAATTTAGATAAATTTCGTGTGGTAAACAAATTGTATAGCGCATTTTAAGCTCAAAACTAATTTTTAGTGACATTTTTGATATATTTTATGTAGTAATTGTGATATCCTGGCATTTTTTTTGCAAAAATAAGTTTTCTGCGCTTTTTTCAAGCTGTGAATAGGTTTTTTTGCTTTATTTAGAACTAATTTTGTGTGCAAATTTAATGCAAAAATTAAGTCTTGTGCATTTTTATGCTATAAATATCAGGTGGCAATTGGGATTCCCAAGCAAATTTGATGTAAAATTATGATTTCTATGCTTTTTTAAGCTTTAAATGAGTTTTCTGCATTAATTTTGATAAGTGTCATGTAATAAATGCAATTTTAGAGCAAATTTTATGCTTAAAACAAGTTTTTATTGTCAATATAATATATTTTTTGTAGTATTTATGATTTTTGAAGGATTTTTATGTCAAAAATAAGTTTTTCGAGCGTTTTTCATGTTGTAAAGGTTTTTTGCGGTAAACTTTATGTGTTAAACTTAAATGCAATAGCAGATTTTGAATCAGAACATTTTATTTTATATAAAAATAATTCAAACTATGCATACAACAAATTCAGTAATCCTAAAAGGCTTATAAATTGACTTGAAACATTTTTACTAAAATAACTTACCTAATAAATGTTACTTTATAAAGTATTTCTTGCAAATTAATAGACCTATTTTTTATTAAAATGCTTAAAACTAACCATAAAAAATTAAGTTAGTCTTTATAAGGTCTTAAATTGACATACAAAAACTTTACAAAAGTTTTTTTTTTTTGATAAATTTAACTTTCTGAAATTATTTGTGCAAATTTTGTGAATTTAATAGTAGATTTGGAATTAGAAGACCTAATTCTGTAAAAAATTGCTTCAAACTATGCATACAAAAAATGAAACTAACTTAAAACATTTTTGCAAAAGTAACTTTTTTAATAAATAATACTTTCTAAAACAATTTTTGCAAATTTTGTGAATCCATATTTGGAATCAGATGTTTTAATTCTATAAAAAAATGCTTTAATTTATGCATACTAAAAATCAAGTTAGGTTTTTTATGTCATAAATTGACTTAACCAATGTAACTATCTTAGTAAATGTTACTTTCTAAAACTCTTTTTGCAAATTTTGGAAATCCAATAGCATATTTGAAATCAGAAGTCTTAATTCTATATAATAATCCTTTAACCTACGCATACAAAAAATTAAAATAGGTTTTTAAGGTTATAAATTGACTTAAAACATTTTTACAAAAGTAACCTTTTTAGTAAATGTTACTTTCTAAAGTCATTTTTGCAAGTTTTGTGAATCCAATAACAAATTTGGAATCTGACTACTTTAATCTATATAAAAATGCTTCAACCTAGGCATACTAAAAATAATAGTTTTTTTTAATTTTTTTTTTTAAATTATGAAAATTTTAAAAAAAGATATTTATTATTTTTTGAAAAATCTTAAATTTTGCTAAGGCTTTAAATAACTTATTTTTAATGTGCTTTAAATTTTGAAACAAAACTTTAGAAAATCAATTTTATTGCAGCATAATAAGATCTTTTTTATTAAATTAAAAAAAAAAATTAGGTATTTTTGAAAAATTCTAGATTTTTTAAAAGCTTAAAATTTCAAAAGTTGTATTTCAAAAATCAATTTTATTGAAGCATAATAAAATTTAAAAAACAAATAAAAATATAAAATTAAGAATTAAAAAAAATAAAAAAATTTGAAAACGCTTTAAACATTTTAGTGTTATAAATTTTAAATTAAAATTTCAATAATTGTTTCTAAAAAATCAGTTTGTATTATTTTAAAAAAATTAAGCAAAATTATTGAGGATTTTTTTTTAATTTAAATTTTTGATTTTCAAAAAAATTAAATCATATTTAGTTCTTTTTTTTGAAAATTAAAAAAAGTTATTTATGGACAAATATTTACTGACAATTCTAACCAAAACTTTTAAAAACTTAAAATAAATAAATAAAAATTAAAAAAAATCAATGTTATATTATGGAGCTGTATGTAATTATAATAAAACAAACTAAACATTAATAATATAATTTATTCTGTAATAGCCTTAACAGATTAACAACAAATATTGTAGACCTTCGTATTGAATTGCGTTGTTTATGATGCAAATAACATTGTTTATATGTAGATCAGTTCTTATCGCCTGATTCGACATTTAACTCTGGCAATGCGATAAGACCAGATAATCTCAGTTAATGTGCAATGTCCCGGTTGGCTCTACTGTAATTAATGCCAACAGAAGCCTCGCTCTCGTTTTCCGCGAAACTTATAGCCGCATCCACATCTCGTTCCTTTTTCCCAAATAACTTCAAGAAAGCTAATCGAAAATTTTTATCAACTAAGTATAAATAAAGAGCCAAACCAAGAGGGAGAATGAATTCTAGAGTCTCCGCAAACAAGTCGACGTATTCGACTGTATGGCCAGCCACTTTAAAAGCTCCAAATGCTGAAGTCAATATATAAACAAGAGCAATATTTACACGCATTTTATCATTACTGTTTCTAGCACAATTAATAATAAAGTTTGCAACAACAATGGTGGCGGTAATTAAATAACATCCCAAAAATATATCCTCAATTGGGATATGTATATCATAGGCACATAATGTTGATATAATTGCTCGTAAAGTAAAGGCTATTATCCATTCAGTTAATATCATAAATGTAAAATATTTAGGTTTTAATGTAATAACCCAATCGAATGTAAGTGTAAGTACTATGAGCACGTTTAGAATGTGATGGAAAATCTCGGCAGAGTCGAAAAGGCATGGGATGTAATGTTGAGGGGAATATTCGCGTAAAGTGTCCGCGAGAATCATCTCAGCGCCACCCAGCACGTCCGATATTGTATAATTTAATATGATTACGTTCGTTCTTGTTCGCATCCTTCGGTTGCGTAATATCACGTAAATTAATACGGCATTCGTGATCAATCCTAGAATTATCCACGTCGTGGAAGTGACGTAGCGGAGTTTGACATTTCCTTCCATTTCTACTTCCTATTTATTCTATTACTTTCTGAAACATACATAAAAAATGTCATTAGTTATAACGTTTTTATCGAATTTTTTTGCAATTTGACCTCAACAACATTACATTAAAATTTTGTAAAAAAGTAAAATTAATTGTACTAAATCGGGTTCAAATTAGCACTAATTAGTCTTGACAAAAATTTGTATTTAGATTTGAAATGATTACTTTTATTTTGAAATTAATAAAAAAATAAAATTTGAATTAATTATTTGTACCAAATTGAGCGTATAGAATTGGTTCAAATTAGCAACAAATTCTATTTAGTGTTTTTTGTAATTTGTAGGGATTTTAATTGAAAACAACTTTGATCAAATACAAATACATTTAAAGCTTAATATGCAAATATTGATGTTTGGATTATTACCAATCGACAAAAATGAGTTTCATTCAAATATTTGTTTTCACTGCAAAATAAAACGATATTGATGCGACGGACGCCATGCATTTAATTCGAAAATAGTTTTCAGTCCATTTTTTGCCATAAATGTGCCAGAATGATTTACAGCTTGCATTCGGAGGGTTTCCTGAATATTCAACAAGCAAAAAGGTGCATTTTCAAACTAACATCGCACCATATTGTTAAAATCAGAAAAACGGACTGTAACGATCCATAAATCACTTCAGTTAAAAGTCATCAATAAAAACAGTTTTGTATGAATTAGATAAAATAACAAATTGCTTAAATAAAGTTGCAATTATTTTGTTTTGTAATGAATTTATAATTATAGTATATTGAGTTTTTATAAAAGAAGTACTGTGGATTCAAGGTATTCGGGTTCTAGTTTACTGAAGCTTCCAAGAACGCCAAAATGCACATTTAATAGTTCATCGAATAAAATGTTCTTGCAAATATTAATTTGCATATTGGAGCTTTATTAAAACTTTACGTTCTTTTGTAATTTTATAATTTTTGTTTTATTAAATTAAATTTTTATTAAAATTTTGTGATACTCTAGCTTGCTTATAGACTTATAGTGAGTGTGTTTATGAAGATTTGATGGTCCTTCTGCATTTCTCAACAGTTTATGCTAGATTTTGGTTTTTCTAACCATATTTTTGACATTTATAAGTTTATTTGAAGATTTTTTTACATTTTTTAAAAGATTTTGGCCGGAATTTAGTACTTTCTGACAATTATTTAACATTTTAAGGCCGAATTTTTGTAGTTTTTAAAAATTGTTTAATATTTCTTGACCGAATTTTACTATTTTTTTTATTTTTGCAAGTTTTTTTACATTTTTAACAGTTTTTAGTTGTGGTTTTTGGTGTTTTCTGATAATACTTTATAACTGGATTTTGATATTCTTGACTTTTATATATAGAATTTTGCACTTTTCAATAGTTTATCACCACGTTTTGCTAATTCTAACAATATATTTTGCTAGTTTTAGGATTTTATCTAAATTTTACACTTTTTAAAAGTTTGTGGTCAAATTTTGGTGGTTTTCAACAATATTTTGATGTTTGAAAACCAAATTTTGCTGTTTTTGACATTTTATAAACAAAGTTTTGCACTTTTAAACCGTTTTTGCTCAGATTTAGTTTATTTTGACTTTTTGTGAGTAGAAACTTACACTTTTAAACAGTTTAAGACAAAACTTTTATGATTGTTGACAACAAGTTAATGATTTAAAGTCAGATTTTGTTGTTTTTAACATTTTATGAACAGATTTTGGCTTTTTTAAGCTTTTATGTCCAAATTTTGATTCTTTGTGGCATAATTTTAATATTTTACCGCTGGATTTTGTTGTTTTTTATTTTTATTGTTTTTTAAACTTAACATTTTTTAATAGTTTATAGCCGAATTTTTGTTATTTTTTTAAATATTTCAACGTTACAAAAGCTTTTTTTAGATTTTGGTGCTTTCTTTGAGGTTTTGAAGCGAAAATTTGCTTTTTTATACTTTCAACAGTTTATGACCTGATTTGGTTTTTATTTAAAATAATTTTGACATTTTATAACCGTGTTTTACTATTTTTGATAATTTGTGTAAAAAAAAATTATTTTTGAATTATTCATAAAATATTTGTAAATTTTGAAAATTGTATTTTTTTATATTTTTCAACAGTTTATGGTATTTTTTAGCAATATTTTAAAGTTCCAAGATCAAATGTTGCTATTTTTGAATTTATATGTTTTTCAGCAGCTGGATTTTTGATCATATTTTGATATTTTAAAGCCGGAATTTGCTAATTTTAATAATGTTTGAAATTTGTTACATTTTTCAACAGTTTATGGCTGGATTTTGTGCATTCTATCAATATTTTGAACTTTCAATATTATTTTTGACATTTTCTAAAAAGAATGTTGCACTTTTCAATGGTTTACTACCAGATTTTGCATTTTTTTACATTTTTTAACACTGAATGCTCAATTTTTTGGTTTTTTGACAATATTTACTATTCTTTACATTTTATAAATAGAATTTCCTACTTTTCAATAGTTTATTTTGATTTTTTTTAATGTTTTATAGTTGCATTTCGCTATTTTTTACATTTTATAAATAGAATACTACATTTTTTAACAATTTTATGGCCGAATTTTAGTTTTATATTTTAAATTTGGATTTTAAAATATTTTGAAATATTATAAAATTTTGTACTCTTTTCAACAAGATAAGATATATTTAGTGTTTTCTGATAATATTTTAATGTTTTAACGGAGGATTTTGTTATTTTTGAAATTTTGTAATTAGAATTTTGCCTTTTGAACCGTTTTCAGCCGGATTTATTTTTATTTTACTCTTTAGAAATAGTTTTGCAAGTTTTTATGATTTCTGACAATATTTTGATTAAAACATTAATTAATTTTGATGTTTTTGAACAAAAGTTTGCACTTGATTTTATGTAACAATATTTTACAGCCGGGTTTGGCTATTTTTTAATTTTTATGAATAGAACTTTACACTTTTCAATAGTTTATGACCGGATTTTTGCTAATTTTGAAAATATTTTGATGTTACAAAACCGAATTTTGTTTTTTTTTTTTTAATTTTTTTTTTAATTTTTTAACAGTTTATGGCACATATTTAGTACTTTTTAGGAATACTTTGATATGTTGATGCAGTATTTGCTATTTTTACTTTTTTAACCGTTTATGACCGGATTTGGTTTTTATTTAAAATAATTTTGACATTTCATATCTGGATTTTACTATTTTTAACAATTTAACAAAGACTTTTGAATTTTTTAACAGTTCATAAACTCTCTTTTATTTGTATTATACAATATTTAAGTTTTATGGCATGGCCAAATTTTACTATTACTATTGTGACGTTTTATAAAAAAATAATTAGAATTTTTAGCAGTTGATGGCCAGATTTTAGTTTTTACTTACAATATTTTGATATTTTTTGAAAGTTATATGATTTTTTTACTTTTTAACAGTTTATGGCTTAATTTTGGTGCTTTTGAACAATATTTTGATGTTTCGAAACCAGATACTGTTATCTATTTTTGATATTCTACAGATTTAATATGTTAGTTTATGGCCGAATTTGCTTCTTTCTGACAATTTTTTAGAAATATTTTAATATTTCTTGACCGGAGTTTACTATTTTTTTTATTTTTTAGAAGTTTTATGAGTTTGTTTACATTATTAACAGTTTATGATCGAAATTTTGGTGTTTTCTGATAAATTTATAATACTTTTAATATTTTTGACTTTTATATTAAAAATGTTGGGCTTTTTAATAGTTTACAACCAAGTTTTGCTAGTTTTAGGGTTTTATGTAAATTTTTACACCTTTTGAAAATTTGTGATAAATTTTTGGTGTTTTTTTGATGCCTAAAGACCAGATTTAAGGTTTTTAGGTAAGGTTAGGTTAGGTTAAAAGTTTTTAAGGTTTTTTGTGAACTTTAGGTTAGGGTAGGCAAAGTTGGGTTAGGTTTAAGGTTTCTTAATGCTTTTGAACATTTTAGGTTAGGCAGGTTTAAGGTTTTGATGGTCTTTGAAAATATAAGGTTAGGTTAGGTTAGGTTTAAGGTTTTTAAAGTTTTTAAATGTTTTTTATAGTTTTTAATAGGTCTGTTCCAACATACGATTTGGATAGATTGCAAACCGTTGAAACTATGCACACAAACAAATTACTGTGTATAAAAGATTGCATAAGGATGACAAATATTTGTTTGTGTGCACAGTTTGGACGGTTTGCAAACTGTTAAAATCGTATGTTGGAACAGACTTAATGATTTTGAATGTTTTTTTTTTTTAATTTTTAGTTAGGTTAAGTAAGGTTCAATGTTTTTAGGTATTTTAAATTTTTTTAAATGTTTGTTAAAAGTTTCTTTAAGGTTTTTTAATTTAAAATTTTATATTTTTAAATTTGAATATTTTAGGTTAGGTTAAGTTAAGTTAGGTCAAGTTTAAGGTTTTTAATGTGTTTTAGGTTTTAAAAGTTTTTAAGATTTTTAAAGATTTTTTTGATATTTTTAGGTTAGGTTAGGTAAGGTTAAAATATTTTTAAAAATTTTAAAGTATTATATATGTTTTCAGGGTTTTTAAAGTTTTAAAGGTTTTTAAAGGATTTCAATAGTTTTTAAGGTTTTTTTAAAGTTTTTTAAGTTTTCAGTTTGGGTTAGTTAGGTTAGGTTTAAAGTTTTTGAATGTCTTTAAGGATTTTTACGTTAGATTAGTTTAGGTTTGAAGGTTTTTAGGGTTTTAAGGTATTTAAAATTTATAAAAGGTTTTTTTTAACAGGAGCACAGCTCAAATAGGTGGCGGTTATCCTAATTAATATTAAAAATACCTCCAACAAGTTAGTCAATGGGAACAAACTTCATCTGCAGGGACAGGCAAAAAACACTATTTATATGCGAACGCATCTCTCTTTTTACCTTACGGGGGCAGGCAAAAAACACTGCACAAAACCTGAATACCGTTTTAACTGTTAACACTATAATCAACTGGACACTACAATTTAAAAGGCCGGATTAACAATTTAGTATTTTTGATATTTTATGAACAAAGTTTTGCACTTTTAAACCGTTGTTGGTTAAATTTAGTTATTTTTGACTTTTTTGAGTAAAAATTTTTAGTTTTTCAACTAGATTTTGCTAACAATATTTTGATGATTTAAAGCTGGATTTTGTTGTTTTTTAACATTTTATGAACAGACTTTTGCACTTTGTAACCGTCTTTGTTCAACTTTTAATTCTTTGTGACATAATTTTAAAATTTTACAACTAGCTTTTGCTATTTATTTTTTTATGAGTAGTAACTTTTTAACAGTTTATGGCCAAATTTTGGTTTTTTCTAGCAATACTTTGAAGTTTTGAGGCCAGCATTTGCTTTTTGCACTTTCAACAATTTATGACCGGATTTGTTTTTATTTAAAATAATTTTGACAATTTATAACCAAATTTACTATTTTTGACAATTTATAGAATAAATTTTGCATTTTTTAACAGTTTATAATCCTCTTTTAACTTTATTGAACAATATTTAAGTTTTATGGCCAAATTTTACTGTTTCTGACGTGTTTAATAAGAACATAAATTTTTTTGACAGTTAATGTCTAGATTTTGGTTTTTACTTACATTATTTCGCTATTTTAATACCAGATTTTGCAGTTTTTAATTTTTTTTTGAGTTTTTTAACTTATCATTAGTTTTTGGTCAAATTTTGGTGTTTTATAACAATATTTTGATGTTTTAAAACCAGATATTGTTATTTTTGACATTTTATATTTATGAGCAGGTTATGGCTTGGTTTTTGATCATATTTTGATATTTTAAAGTCGGATTTTGCTATTTTTAATTATATTTGAAATTTGTTATATTTTTCAACAGTTTATAGTTCAATATTTTGATCTCTTAAGGCTAATTGTTGCTATTTTTAACATTTCATAAAAAGAATTTTGCACTTTTTGACAGTTTATAGCCAGATTTAGCAATTTTTGACTGCAATTTGGTGTTTTCTGATAATATTTTCATGTATTAAAACTGGATTTTATTATTTTTGACTTTTTGGTGAATTTTTATGATCAAATTGTGCTTTTCCTACAATATATTGATATTCATTCATTTTGATAGTTTTTGGATTTTATGCATATTTTTACTCTTTTTGAAAGACTGTAGTAAACTTTTGATGTTTTTTTAACAATAGTTAGATGTTTCAAGTCCAGATTTTGCTGTTTTTGACATTTTATAAACAAAATATTGCACTGCAATCTGTTGCTGGTCAGATTTAGTTATTTTTAAATTATTATGATAAGTAATTTGCATTTTTTAACAGTTTAAGACCAAATTTTTATGATTTTTTAACGATTTATGTTTAAATTTTGACTTTTTGTGACAGTATTTTAGTATTTTACAGCTGATTTTTTTAACAAACCGGATTGTTGTGCTTTCTTAGAATATTGTTTTTTACTTTCTATTAAGAGAACCAATAGTTTATGGCTGGATTTTTCTGATTGCTTTAAGTAATTTGATTATTTATAGCCAAATTTTATTGTTTTGAAATTTGAAAATTTTAACATTTTTTAGCTGGATTTTGCTGTTTTTAATAATATTTAAAATTAGTTTTATTTTTCAATTATTTATGGCTGGTTTTGGTGCATTCTGCCAATATTTTGATCTTTCAAGGCTGAATTTTGCTATTTTCGACATTCCAAAAAGAATTTTGCGCTTTTCACCAGTATTTTTATAATAGGAATCTGAGTTATTTTGAGATATTATGAAAAAAATTACTTTTTAGGAAAATATGACTGGTGTTCTTTGATAATATTTTGATTTTTTAAAGGTAGATTTTATTATTTTTGATTTTTTAGAAATATTATGAACAAAATTTGTTTTTTTTACCAATATATTGATATTTTATGGCTGCATTTTGTTAGTTTTAAGATTTTATGCAATTTTTTAATACTTTTTGACAGTTTATGGACAAATTATGGTATTTTCTAACAACATTTTGATATTGGAAGACCAAATTTTGTTGTTTTTGACATTTTAATAATATAGTTTTGCACTTTTAACCGTTTTAGGGCAAATTCTTATGAATTCTGACAATTTTTATTTTATTTTGATATTTCAAAACCAAATTTTGCTATTTTTGGCATTTTATTAAGAACAAATTTTTGCAGTTTATGGTCCGGTTTTTGATGCATTTTGACCTTTATTTGATATTTTATAGCAAATTTTGCTATTTTTAAGATTTTATAAATATTTTTCACAGTTTATGGTCTGATTTTAGTGCATTTTGACAATATTTTGATGTTTTTAGGCCAGAGTTTGCTATTCTTGATATTTTATAACAATAATTTTGCACTTTTCAACAGTTTTGTTTGATATTAACATAATTTTCTGACTGGAGTTTAGTATTTATGACATTTTATGTAAAGAATTGTGCATTTTTTAATTGTTCATATCCTTATTTAGGTGTTTTTTGACAATGTTTAAATTGTATGGCAGCGTTTTATTATTTTTGGTATTTTATAAACAACATTTTACTTTTTTTTAGTAAAGCTATTTCTTCACTTTTAAAAGATAAGTTTGCATGACTCAGTTGCTTCTATTTGTCGTTTGAAATTTTAATGAAATCAAAAAGTTTCTTTGGTCAATAAGTAGCTATAGATAAACATATTTCTTTGCACATTTACTTTAATCAAACGATTTATCTGTCGTCTTAGTCTGCCACAAGTAAATCGGTTTGTTTATGGACGTTTGTAATGATTTACAAAACGGATTATTGTAGTTCTTAGTTCTTTGTAAATTTGAAGATGTTACAAGTCTTGATAACTGCATTTGCAGTTTACAGTTTAAATTGTGCGTTATTATTTTAATATGTTGCAATCTAACAAGCAAAAAAAATTATTATTATTAGTACTCTAATGTACTCTACATTATGCATTTGGCAGAAAAATGGTTACGTAAAAGAGAAAAAATAAAAGTTTCAAGACCAAATATTGCTATTTTTGACAATCAATGTGAAAAAATGCGCTTTCGGGAGTTTATGGCTTGATTTGTAATTATATTTTTAGATATTTTAAAGTCGGATCTTTGATGTTATATGAAATATTTTTCTACTGTTTTGCCAAATTTTGGTGTTTTTTGGCAATATTTTTTTGTCCAAGGCCAGATTTTGTTGTTTTTGACATTTCATAAGCAGAATTTTGCATTTTTTTACAATTTATAACTAAATTTTGTTTTTTTACAAAGTTTTGATATTTTATAGCCGGATTTTAACCTTTGGAAAATATATTACAGTTTATGGCAGGATTTAGCGCTTTCTACCAATATTTTGATGTTTTAGAGCTGGATATTGACTTTTTTAACTTTGCATGAAAAGAATTTTGACATTTTTTGAATAAATTTTTTGAATTTTTAACAGTTGATGACCAGATTTTGATGTTTACTTACAATATTTTGCTATTTTATAGCCATATTTTGTAGTTTTTGAAAATTTATTGAGTTTTTTTTACGTTTTTACAATTTTGGTTTTCTAGCCATATATTGCAATTTTTGACATTCTATGTTATTTTCAGCACTTTATAGCTCAATTTTTGATAATATTTTGATATACTAAAGCCGGTTTTTGCTATTTTAAATCATATTCAAAGTTTGTTATATTTTTCAACAGTTTTCTGGCTGCATTTCATTACACTCTTTCTTAATTTTGATTTTTTAAGACAAAATTTTGCTATTTTTGACATTTTATAGAAAGAATTTTGCACATTTGTTGTTAGTTTTTTTGCATTTTTTAACAGTAAACTTTTTTTTTGTTTTTTTACAATATTTTAATACAATTGTGTGCTGGGTTTTACTATTTTCTACATTTTATAAATTGATTTTTTTTAACTTTTTTAAATAGTTTTTAGCCGAATTTTGTTATTTTTTACATTTTTTTATATTAATAGAATACTACATTTTTTAACAATTTTATGGCTAAGTTTTGGTTCCTTTTAACAATATATTTATAATTGGTATTTTGGTTTGGAAGATATGACCGAAGTTTGGTGTTTTTTGATAATATTTTTTTTATAAATATTTTTACATTTTATAACAAAATTTTGTTTTTTTTGTCATTTTATTAAAAACAAATTTTAGCAGTTAGTGGTCCGATTTTGGTACTTTTAGACATTATTTTGATTTTTCATAGTCATAATTTGCTATTTTTGATATTTCATAAACAGAATTTTATATTTTTCAACAGTTTATGACTAGATTTTGTTTTTTTTTTGACAATTTAAGACTGGATTTTACAATTTTTGACATATGCAATGAATTTGGCATTTTTTAACAGTTTATTTAGAAGTTTTCTGACAATACCTAAATACATTTTATGGCAGGGTTTACTATTCTTGGTGTATAAATATAATTTTACCTTTTTTTTTTTTAGTTTTTAAGGTATCTCTGCGTAACCTTCTCAGGTCAATTGACAAACATTGCTCTTGGCACATTTGCATGCGGAGAGAAAAGTGGCACATTTACTCTAATCAAATAATTTATCTGTCGTCTTGGTCTGCCTCAAGTAAATTGACCTATTCATAGAAGTTTGAGGTGATTTACACGAGACGGGTTAACAAGGTTATTTGGAAATTCGAAAAAGTCACAAGCTTTGCTAACTGCATTTGCAGTTTACAATTTGAAATGAACGTAATTATTTCAAAATGTCGCAATCTAACAAGCAAAAAAATTGATTATTATTCTTAGTGGTAGTGCTCTAATGTACTTTACATTGTGTAAATGGCAAAAAAATGGTAACGTATAAAAAATTAATTTTTTTGACATTTTATGTAAAAAATGCGCCTTTTAGCAGTTTATTGGCCATTTGTGATCATATTTTTAGATATTTTATAGTCTTTTGATTTTGCTATTTTTTATATTTAGTATATAATTTTTTTATACTTTTTAAGTCAGATTTAGCTATTTGTTTACGTTTAATAAACAGAGTTTTGCATTTTTTAATAATTTATAACTAGATTTTGTTTTTTTACAAAATTTTGATATTTTAAACCGGATTTTCAAATTTTTGAAATTAATTTAAAAAAAAATTTAAAATTTTATTAAAAGTTTATGGCAAGATTTAATGTTTTCTAACAATATTTTAATGTTTTAGGGTTGGGTATTGACTTTTTTGAATTTGTATGAAAATAAGTTTAGAATTTGTAGCAGTAGATAACCAGATTTTGATTTTTAATTACAATATTTTGCTACTTTATAACCGGATTTTGTAGTTTTTAAAGTTTTTTTTTACGTTTTTACAGTTTATGGCTAAATGTTTAGTCTTTTTTAACTATATATTGTAATATTTGACATTCTAATTATTTTTTGCACTTTTTAGCTCGATTTTTGATAATATTTTGATTTTATAGCCGGATTTTGCATTTTAAATAATATTTCAAATTTGATAAATTTTTTAACAGTTTATGGCTGCAATTTAGTGCAATCTTATATAATTTTTATCTTTTAAGGCTAATTTTTGCTGTTTTTGACATTTAGTTTTCTACTTTTTAACAGGTTACGGCCAGGTTTTGTTTTTTGTTAAATATTTTTGCATTTTTTAATAGTGAAGACTCATTGTTTTGTTTTTTTTTTGACAATATTTCATTACAGTTGTATGGCCGGATTTTACCATTCTTTACATTTTATAAATAAAATTTAACTTTTTTAACATTTTACGGCAATCAATTGATTTTCTCAACATTTTTTTAAATATTTTTTACTCGGATTTTGCTGTTTTACATTTTAGGAATAGAATATTACATTTTTCAACATTTTTTTGGCAGGAATTTGTTTTTTTTAACAATATTTTTATATTTTATATTTAAATTTTGAATTATTTTGAGATATTAAGAAATTTGTTTCACTTTTCAACAAGATTTTGATGTTTTAAAGACGGGTTTTACTATTTTTGACTTTTTGAAGAATTTATGATCAAATTATTTCATGGAAACATTTTGTTAGTTTTAGGATTTTATGAATTTTTTAAGAATTTTTGGCCAAGTTATGATATTTTCTAACAACATTTTGTTATTTGAAATCCGGATTTTGCTGTTTTTGACATTTAATTAATAAAATTTTGCACTTTTAAACCGGATTATATTTTTTATTAACATGATTTTATATTTTATGACTGGATTTGATTATTTTTTACATTTTATGCAAAGAATTGTGCATTTTTTAACAGTTTATAGCCTGATTTTAATGTTTTTTGGCAATATTTCAATTTTATAGCCGGGTTTTACTATTTTTGATATTTTATAAACAAAATTTTACTTTTGTCTAGTGTTTCTTTACGTTTAGATGATGAGTTTGCGTAATCTTGTACACTCACTTGCTTTTATTTGTTGTTTTAACAGCCAGAAACGAAAAGTTTTTTGGCATATTACACCATAAACATTAACGCCAATCAATTAATTAATCTGTTGTCTTGGTCTGCTAAAAGTAAATTGGCTTGTTTATGGACGTTTGTGATGATTAACATGACAAACTAGCTAAGTCCTTGGCTTAGTCCTTACTAACTGCTGGCCTAATTTGTGATAATGTTTTTAAATATTTTATATCCGGGTTCTGCTATTTTTTATATTTATATAAGTTTTTATAATTTTCAACAGTTTATAGCCGAATGTTGGTGCATTCTGACAGTATTTTGATGTTTCAATGGTAGATTTATGACAATTTATAAACAGAATTTTTGCATTTTTCAACAATTTATGACTAATAATAATAATAATAATAATAATAATAACCTTTATTTACGGAAAAATGTATTATAAAAAATAATATAAAACATTAAACGGTATTAAACATATAGCATATTACAATAAGTATAAACTTAAGTTAGTATAATTACATTAAACAAGTAATAAACAAAATTAAAAATTATTGTGGTTAATTTGTTTTTTTAACATAGAAAAGGTTGGTTTAAAAATATTAAAATTAACATTGTTCATTAAACTATTGCATTCACGCATCAGTCTTGTGACTGATCTATGTTCTCCATAATTTGTTGAAATTTTTGCTTAAATATTATTGTATTACGAGTGGTCCTAGTAATAGAAAAGTTGAATTGAACGTTACTTAAGATCTCCTCGCAGTTTATGCAACTATTTATAACTTTATGCATAAAGCATAACTCAAAAGTTAATCTTTTTTCATTTAAAGGTTTTTAATTATACAAACATGCTAGTTTACTGTTTGAACTCATTCCAGTTTTATATTAAAAATATTTAAAAAATCTGTTTTGGACAGATTGCAGTATTTTAGATTGCCTTTTAAGATACGGAGACCAAATAACAGAACCGTATTCCAATTGGGATCTTACCAATGATTTGTATAGCAATATACTAGGCACCGACAGATCGACAGCGTTTCTCATTACAAATCCTATTAATTTGCGGCTTTTGTTGCATATTCTGAAGTGCAGGACTTGCATTTGCCAATGTTAAGATGCAAGCTATTTAAATTGCACCAAGTTGTAATTTTATCTAAATCATTTTGAATTTGATTACAATCATGTATGTTTTTTACACGCATAAACTATTATAAATCATCGGCAAATAGCAGATACTTAGAATTTTCAATCAAAGCTACCAAATCATTTATAAATAAATTAAATAAAAGTGGACCGCAATGCATACCTTGCGGAACACCCGAAGTAACGCTAATTTCTTTAGAAATGAAATTGTTAATTTTAACGCATTGCGTTTGACCCGATAAAAAGCTTTCTATTCAATTAACAATTTTTGTATTAAACCCTAGAGCTTTTAGTTTTGCAACCAAAATTAGCATATCCACTCTGTCATCGCAAACAAATTTACACAATCATTATGCTCATTATCACAAGTTTTATCACAGTAAGTCATTATTTTTGAAAATCCATTGGTATTTCTTTTTTCTTTTATAACAGTTTTGGCCGGGTTTGGTTGTTTTAAGGCCAGAATTTGCTAATTTTGATATTTTGTAAACAGAGTTTTCACTTTTTAACAGTTTATGACTGGATTTTGTTTTATATTGACATAATTTTGACATTTTATGCAAATAATTGTCCATTTTTTAATAGATAAAGCTTGATTTTGGTGTTTTTTTGACATTTTATATAATAATATATATAATAATATTCAAAATTAATTTTATTTTTTAATTATTTATGGCTAGATTGGCAGAATGCAGCAAGCATTCTGCCAATACTTTGATCTTTCAAAGCTAAATTTTCATAAAAATAATTTTGTACTTTTTAACAGTTTTTTATATTTTATATTTGGATTTTGAGTTATTTTAAGATATTATGAAAAAAATTACACTTTTCAACAAGATATCACTGGAGTTTGGTGCTTTCTAATAATATTTTGATTTTTTAAAGGTATATTTTATTATTTTTGATTTTTTAAAATTATTATGAACAAAATTTGTTTTTTTTACCAATATATTGATATTTTATGGCTGCATTTTGTTGGTTTTAAAATTTTATGCAGTTTTTTTATACTTTTTGACAGTTTATGGCCAAATTATGGTATTTTCTAACAACATTTTGATATTGGAAAACCAACCAGATTTTGCTGTTTTTGACATTTTAATAATATAGTTTTGCACTTTTTACCGTTTTAGGGCAAATTCTTATGATTTCTGACAATTTTTATTTTATTTTGATATTTTAAAACCAAATTTTGCTACTTTTGACATTTTATTAAAAACAAATTTTTGCAGTTTATGGGTTTGGTTTTTAATGCATTTTGAACTTTATTTGATATTTTATAGCCAAATTTTGCTATTTTTGAGGTATTATTAATATTTTAGATTATGGTCTGATTTTGATGCATTTTGACAATATTTTGATGTTTTTAGGCCAGAGTTTGCTATTCTTGATATTTTATAACAATAATTTTGCACTTTTCAACAGTTTTGTTTGATATTAACATAATTTTTACATTTTCTGACTGGATTTTAGTATTTATGACATTTTATGTAAAGAATTGTTCATTTTTTAATTGTTTATATCTTGATTTAGGTGTTTTTTGACAATGTTTAAATTGTATGGCAGCGTTTTATTATTTTTGGTATTTTATAAACAACATTTTACTTTTTTTTAGTAAAGCTATTTCTTCACTTTTAAAAGATAAGTTTGCGTGACTCATTTGCTTTTTTTTGTCTTTTTAAATTCTAATGAAAACAAAAAGTTTCTTAGATCAATAAGTAGCTATAGACAAATATATTTGTTTGGACATTTACTTTAATCAAACGATTTATCTGTCGTCTTAGTTTGCCACAAGTAAATTTATGGACGTTTGTAATGATTTACAAAACGGATTATCGTAAGTCTTAGTTCTTTGTAAATTTAAAGATGTTACAAGTCTTGATAACTGCATTTGCAGTTCATAGTTTAAAGTGTGCGTAATAATTTTAATATACAGGGTGTCCGGAAAATACGTGTACAACGTTTGACGACAGACTCCTGACGTCAAAATAGGTCGATCTAAGCCGACTTAGTTATATCCAAAATTGTCTCGTTTAGCCGGTAGAGGGCGTCAAAAATTTGTAAATATTAAAAAGAAATTACCTGTAACAATAATTTTTTAAGTGACCTTGTTGCTATGGCGTTTAATAATTTGACAATTATTGACAAATTGTCACCAGTCTATGAAATTTACTCAAGTATACGATCAACATTCTTGAATTACAAGTTCATTTTACCATTAAAAATGGAAAATTATACAAACTCTCAGAAAGTTGACATGCTCCTGGTATACGGGTTTTGTCAAGGAAATGGGCGTCAGAGTGTTAGGG
Source organism: Tachinus rufipes (assembly GCA_963932245.1). Taxonomy (NCBI): domain Eukaryota; kingdom Metazoa; phylum Arthropoda; class Insecta; order Coleoptera; family Staphylinidae; genus Tachinus; species Tachinus rufipes. The sequence continues at coordinate 7,387,276 of OZ010744.1, forward strand.
TTTACATGGAGAGGTTTCCTAACCGTCGAATACCAAACCACCAAACATTTGCCAATATTGAGCGTCATCTTCGGGAAACGGGCAGTTTTGAGAAAAAGTTTGAAGGTTTCGTATGCGAACAACTCGAACTGTGGAAACAGAAGAGATGATTCTGGAAAGAGTTGAAGAAGAACCAAGTACCAGTACCCGTCTCTTAGAACGTGAGTTAAATGTTCCTAAAACGATTGTCAATGAGGTTTTAAGAGAACAGTTGTTACATCCTTACCACATACAAAAAGTCCAGGAACTTTTACCGACTGATCCCCCCATGCGGCTTACATTTTGTCAATTTATTAGAAACAAAAAAATTCTTGTTCCAAATTTTTGTAGAAAAATTATGTTCTGCAATCTGCACAACGAACATATTTATTCCGATGAAAATCCACATGCCATTAAAGTTGCACATCATCAGCATCAATTTAAAATTAATATTTGGGCAGGTGTTATTGATCACTACCTTATTGGTCCCATTGTTATTCCAGACAGGTTAGATGGAAATATTTATTTAAATTTTTTGCAAGACACATTACCAATTCTTCTGGAGAATTTGCCCCTTTTACTTCGGACGGAAATGTGGTATATGCGTGATGGTGCCCCGCCCCATTTTTCCGTTGCCGTTCGGCAATACTTACATCATCAATATCCCAACCGATGGATTGGAAGAGGCAATGATGCACCAGTAAAATGGCCACCACGTTCTCCTGAGTTAAATATGTGTGACTTCTTTTTGTGGGGCGCTATTAAAACAAAAGTTTACAAGACTCCGGTAAACACACGCGATGATTTATTGCAGCGGATTTTAAATGCAGGCAACCATTTTAATAATCCCGAGACATTAGAAAGGGTCCAATATCATTTTTTAAAGAGTGTTAATAAGTGTATTCAGCAAGATGGCGGTCATTTTACACATTTGCTTAAGTAATGTTTTTGTTTTACTTAGTTTCTTACAATAGATACTTTCAACTTTGTTATACTTTTGTTTTTTTTGACGCCCTCTACCGGCCAAACAAGACAACCGAAACTTTGCTATTTTTGACACTTTATTAAAAACAAATTTTAGCAGTTTTTGATTTGATTTTGGTGCCTTTTGACAATATTTTGATATTTTATAGCCAAACTTTGCTATTTTTGAGATTTAATAAATATTTTTTTTATTTTTTAACAGTTTATGGCTGGATATTGATGCTTTTTGACAATATTTTGATGTTTTAAGGCCAGAATTTGTTATTTTTGATATTTTTTAACCAGAATTTTACACTTTTTAACGGTTTATGACTGGATTTTGTTCTTTATTGACACAACTTTGACATTTTATGCCTGGATTTTACTATTTCAGACATTTTTTGCAAAGAATTGTGATTTTTTTCATAGTTTATAGTCTGATTTAGACGTTTTATGACAATATTTAAAGTTTATGGCCGTATTTTACTATTCTTGGAATTTTTTAAATGTAATTTTACTTATTTTGAGTTTTTAATATCTGCGTGACCTTGTACACTTAGTTGATTTTGTCATTTTGAGTCTAAAAACTAAAAACTTTTCATGTCAATAGGTAGCCTAGACAAACTTATTTCTTGGCACATTTGCATGCTGTGAGAAAAATGGTTTATTTACTCTAATCAAACGATTTATTTGTTTACCACAAGTATGGACGTTTGTGGTCATTTACCGACGGCCTTGCCAACTGCATGTGCAGTTTACAATTTGAAGTAAACGTAATTATTTCAAAATGTTGCAATCTGACAAACTTTAAAAAGTTTAAATTAATTTACTTTTTAGTAGTTTGGGGTCTGATTTGTAATATTATTTTTAACCGGATTTTGTTAATTTTTATATTATATAAAATGTTGTATACTTTTTAACAGTGTTTGGCCGAGTTTTGATGCTTTTTGGCAATATTTTTTATTTTAGGGACAGTTTTTGCTATTTTTTGACGTTTTACAAACTGATTTTTTTTATTTTTTATCAATTTTAGATTTCTTATACAATATTTTGATTTTATATAAGTATTTTCAAGTTTTTGAAATTTAGTTTATATTTTTTTAAATACTTTTCAACAGTTTATAGTCAAATTTGGTGCTTTTTAACAATATTTTGATGTTTCAAGGTCAGATTTTGCTTTTTTGATTTTATATGAAGAGAATTTTTTAATAATTAATAACCGGATTGCTATTTCTAATAATGTTTTGATATTATATTGCATCTTGTAACATTTTGTGTTTGTTTTTTAACAATATCCAAATTGTGTGGCCGAATTTTACTATTCTTGACATTGTATAAATAGAATTTTACACTTTTCAACAGTTTGCGACCAGGTTTTGTCTTATTCCAACATTATATTGATATTTTATGGCCGGATTTTGCTATTTTTTATAGAAATGTAGTTAGAAAGGTTGTTTGGATAACAAGGTCTAAATACCTATTAGCGTTAACATTTGGAAAATAGTCAAGAGTAGTCTAAAAAACTGTCCAAGCTAGGAAGATACTTTTAATCGGTAATCTTCGCAGTAGAATTTGACACTTTAATGACCGAATTAAATTTTTAAAGGCCAGAGTTACAGTTTTAAAGACTGGTATTATAATTTAAAGACAAAATTTAAATTTTTTAAAACTGCAATTACACTTTTAATAGCCGAATTTGGGAGCCTGTTTAGCAATTGGTAGGCAAAATTCATCACTTTTACATTGTTAGAACTGGGGAGGACAACAGAAGAACAAAGGAATGCCCGGAACCGAAGCATTTTTAATGGATGCAAGGTCTGATCTACTTATATAAATAAAAAAAAAAAAATGTTTAAACAATTAAGATTATTTGGCCTCAACTAGAAAAAGAGTTTTTTTGTTATTTTAAATTAAAAAGAGTAAAGAGTATTTTAACTCCAAAAAGAGTATACTTCAATATTAACAAATAATAGTAGCAATATAACTTCCTTACAATAACTCCGTTAAAAAAATATTTTCAATTCAACTGTCTGACATATGAGTTATTAAAGTTTCAATTTAAACAATCAATTGTCAATTTTTTGAGAAAGTGTATAAAACTGTCATATAAACTGCAAATAGTTAACGTTTTTATATCTTTATGTTCGTATTTAGGGGAGCAAAAAATGTTTTGCATTTCTGAATACAAATATAAAATTTTAATCGTATTATTTTACAAGCAAATAATAAACACAAATATGTCCGCGTGCTCTTGAAATACTAATTCAATTTGATAACCTGTATCAGAGGTCAACATTTTTAAGAGTTTTATTAAATAATAGGCAGGCATAAGATTTAATTTGCTTACTTACCATGAGAGAATAATTGCCAGTGTCACTCATATTGTAGGACAGACGACACCGACGATAGCTCAATTAATTCTGCATAATTTATGGTGCGATACAAATCGTGTTAATATAAACACTGTCATTGCGTAATAAGACATGTTGCAGTTGATAAAACACACGCTTAAATAATCTTTATATTTTTAATAACAAGATTGTATACAAGTCGGAACGATTATGTTTATACATTCTACCAGTCGCTTATATGTAATAAAACACAGAATTATTCGTAATGACTCAATAGTATGAATTAATTTTATGAGGAAACAGTTTATTAGTTTTATAAAAACGTAATATTTAGGAATTACCTAATATGTCAACAACAAAAAAACCTTTGAATTTTAACGAGTGAAATAACACTCGCTACAACTATCACATTGAAGACTAGATTTAAGCAGTCTGTGAACATTGACTTTGAATATTTGTGGCTTATTAGTCATGTGAAACACTGAATTTGAAGCTTTTTACATCTATTAAAAAAATCTAGTTTTTTAGATACTTCGTCGACAACATGGTAAAAGATTATGTGAGATTGTAACACCTAGAAGACAAATTAAAGAAGATTTAGATATGGGTTTGTTGTTTAGTTTAATATTTGGTACTGGATAATACCTTGAATTTAAATTTTGGAACAGTATGAAGTCGAGTTTTTTAGAGTTAAAATTGACCAATTTGGTAGTGCCTCATTCAGATATCGTTTTGAGATTTGAGAGAAGTTTTAAAACGCTTTACCATATTTGTCGATATAGTCTTTGGAAAGTATAAAGTATGATTATCTGTAAAACTATGAATAAGATTTTTATATATTTGAAAAAGTAGAACTTTTAGGATTACCAGCATTTATGATTTTGGGGTTAGTTTTAAAACCATCAATTCTAACTATAATCTTTATATTGTCAAGAAAACTATTGATGAGATTTGTCATTTTTTTATCAAAACCTACAATGGAGTTTGTTGACAAGATTAAGATGCCATACTCTATCAAACGCTTTAGAAATGTTTTGAGCGACTGCAAGATTTTCATCTTGTTTATCTAAAGTAGAATTCAGTTTGTCACTAAAATAAGTCAAAAGATCTGTTGTTGCACGTTTTGATTGAAATTTATATTGAATTTCTGAGATGAACTCGCTTTGTTAGTTATGGGGAAGTAGTTGTAATTGGGTAGCTCCACCCAAAAGTTGGTTGTCCAAATATTTGATGTTTTTCTTCTCTGAACATAAGTTTTTACTTATTTGAGAGAAAAAATTTTGGATCCAACTTTATAAATATTAGGTGTGGCTTGATTTGAATTCTTTTTCTTTATTTCGCGTTTTACAGCTATTTTACATTGCCCCAGAAGTATTACGACTTGTTTGAAGGGGGTTGATGGGACCAACGGCTTATTAGATGACTTCCGAATTACCCCGATGGATAAAGAGCAAAGTTATTATTTTAGTCATATTTGGGGATTGAACCCGGGACTGTTAGAGTGCTACACTAACGCTCTATAACTGAGCTATCTTACTGACCTGCTCACTCACTAAAGTGTTAGTTATCTAGATTTTTTTGCAAATGTTGATTGTCACTAAATTGAGAGAAGAGGTTGACAGATCTAATACCTTTAAGACAAACAGTTAAGTAAGTGATTGAGGTATTATGTTCATTAATTTGGGGAAAAGTATTGGAGTAATCCGTTTACCCTCCTAATTGTTAGTGATTTATAGATCGGATGTTATCCACTTTTTTATTAATTTAGTGACTATTGGTATTTATAAAGAGAAATAAACCAATCTCTTAATTACAAACACTTGGGTGGGTGAGTGAGCACTCATTTCATAAATTTTAAGAGTGAGGTGGTAGTTGGAATGCTTTATCTACTTACTAAAGTTTGATCATTAAATTGGATATTACTAACTTTTTTTTAATTTAGTGACAGTTGGTGTTTGTAAGTAGAAACGCTATATATTTATTGATATTAAACACTTGAGTACTGGGTGACTTTAGAACGCTATATATATTAGCGTTACTTCAACTTTTGGTTTTTTATGGTTTTTGTAATGATATTTTTAGTTTGCTATATTTTTTTGGTGTGCGGTTGTGAGAGAGAGGATTTTCTTGTTTTAGTTTTTTATTGAATTTATTGCAGAATTTATTTTATCATAAATTTTTAAGCTTTTTGCTGTTTTTGCCTTATTTGGTAATTTTATATTCAGTTCAAATTGTAATTACAGTAGTCTAAGATCACTCCCACATTCTGCCATAGGAAGAGTCTTAGCATTTGGTCATCTTAGTTAGTTTTTTTTTTAGAAAAGAAGGTTTTAGTTCTAATTACAGAATGACAAATAATTCGGCGGGTAGGCACTTACCAGTAGTTGGTGACCACAGTTTGGTCATCTAAAAATTTGTTTTTTTGTTTCTCTAGACATATTTGGTGTAACTAAGTTGAGAATTAAATTACATAAAGGCAAAGTATTAATCATTCAGCTGTTGGTTAATTGTCAATAAATTGAGAGAAAGAATTGACAAATCTAATTCTTTTATGACGAATTGTCGGGTGAGTGAGTAGAGCACTTGATAGGAAAGTAGTTGGTCATCTAGAAATTGGATATTTCTTTGCTCTGGGCACGCCAGTTTATACTAAGTTGGGAGAAAAAAAAATACATATTTAATTAGATAATGACAAAAAGTTGGGCAAAAACATTTAGTTTAAAAATTGTGGACGTGGTTTCAATTGAAGTAACCCGCCCTTGTGTTAGTGATCTTTAAATTAGATATTGCTCCTTTCTTTTATAGTTTAGTAACAGTTGGCGTTTCTAAGTAGAAGAACATTTATTAATTACAAACACTTGGGGTGGGTGGGTAGAAACTTATTTCATAAATTTTGGCCGTATGGCTGTAATTGGAGTGAAAATGGTTTCTATTCTTTTTGCAGTTGCTGATTGTCACTTACTTAAAAGAAAAGATTGATAGATTTCATCATTTTGTGACAAACAGTGGGTAGGTGGGATGTTTGTTTCTTTGTAGAAGAAGAGGAATAAGCTAATTCCTAAATAATTAAAAGTTTTGCGAAGCATTCAGTGTACGCATTAGTTGCATTTGACTTGGGCACTTATTACTTATCCGTTCATCAAAAAGTTACATAGTTATCTTTCTGTGAATGTCAGAAGTCGCTTAATTACAAAAGGAAAAAGAAAAAGTTTTTTTTTTATAGTTAAAGAGATAGAAGATAGAGACAAGGCAATTTTTATATAACTAACATTTAGACGGGTGAGTATGGGTGGTACTTAATGCATGAATTGTAAGCGTATGATTTGTAGTTGTATGTTTACTTTATTGAGAACGACGGGGGTCACTTACCTGGAGAGCTAAAGAAAAAAGCCTATTTTTGATTAACAAACAATTGTGCAAGTGATTGAGGCACTTAATTGATAGCTTGTGACTTAAGCTTTTGTAGAACACCCATACGCCCAAATTTTGGGTTGTCAAAACATTTGATGTTTATTTTTCTGTGAATGTGTTTGGGTGGGCATTTTTTTTTTTTTAAGTTTCAAGAATCAATATTTTAGAACCCGCGTTTAAATATGTACCTGAAAACACAAATATATACTATTGCACTCGTTAATTGAGAGAATGGAGGCTTAGTGCAAGAATTAATAGCGTGTGATTTTGACACTTGTGGCTTACTTTACCTACCCACCTGAGGAAGAAAAAAAAATGAGAAAATTAGCAATTAGGCAGGCGAGTTGGGCACTTATTACATGAACTGTTAGCTTGTGACTGGCCCAAATCATTAAACGAATGGATATTTATTTTTTTGTAAATGTCATAAAAAAGAATTTTTGAAAAAGTAACGGTTGGCTGGGTGGTTAGGGCAGCCAATGCAAAAATTATTAGCGTGTGATTTAAGCACCTGTGACTTACTCATTTGTCTGAATGTTGGTCATCAAAAGGTTGGGCGTTTATTTTTTAGTAACTGTCAGTGGTCATTTGGGTTTGTAAGAAATTTGCACACGGTTTAAACACTTAAGTAGGCTGGCGGGGCACACTAGTTCAAAATATTTTTTCCAATTATGAACTGTAGTACCCCAAGTTTGTTACTGGTGCGTTTGTGGTGACAATGGTGTAGAATCTTCAAAATTCATTAGCCACGTGCCATGTTTAGCAAAATCTAAAGTTTATTAAACTTTTTCAACCTAAATTAGTAACATTAAAAATGAAAATTTGTTGATAACTTTTAAACCGTACATTGGATGCTAATGAAATTTCTTACCAGTCTACTGACATATAAGCATGATTATTGCTGCAAACTATAGTATAAATTATACGATCAGTTTTGCAGAATTTTAAAGTTGATTTTTTTTAACCTAAATTTAAAACATTAAAGCCCAAAAATTGTTGATAACTTCTAAACAATACATTGGATTTTAATGAAATTTATTACTAGTCTACTCACATATAAGCATTACTATTGCTGCAAATTATAATATAATCTATACAATCAGTTTTGCAGATTCTTAAATTTGTTGATTTTTATAACTTAAATTTGAAACGTTAGGGCTGACAAAATGTTGATAACTTTTAACTATACATTGGATTTTGATAAATGTTGGTACCAATCTATTCACATATAAGCAGTAGTAATGCAATAAATTAATATATAATTTATACAATTAGTTTTGCTGAATCTTAAATATGTTTATGTCTACTAACCTAAATTTGAAACATAAGAGCTTCAAAATTGTAAAAAACTTTTAACTAAAAAATGCTTTGTATTTTAATGAATTTTGGTACCAATCTATTTACATATAAACAGGACTAATGCTACAAACTATAATATAATCTTAACGATCAGTTTTGCAGAACCTTAAATTTGTTGATCTACTCTAATCTAAATTAAAGATCATCAAGAAAAAATTTTGTTGATAATTTCTAAACCATTCATTGGATGCTAAAAAAATTTAGTATTAGTTTATTTACATATAAGCAGTACAATGCTGCAAATTTTAATTTAATTTAAACAATCAGTTTTGCAAAATTTTAATATTGATAATGTTTTCTATCTAAATTAAAGACATTAAGTATGAAATTTTGTTGATAACTTCTAAACCATACATGAAATTTGGTACTAGTCTACATACATATAAGCAGTACCTTTGCTGCAAATTATGATATTATTTATACAATCAGTTTTTCAGAATCTTTTTAATTTAAATTGGAAAGATTAAAGATGGATATTTCTTGATAATTTTTAAACTATACATTAGATTTTATTGAAATTTGTTAACAGTCTACTTACATATAAACAGTACCATTGCTGCAAACTATTATAAAGTTTATACGATCAGTTTTGCAGAATCTTAAATCTATTAGTATCTTCTAACCTAAATTGGTTTCATTAATGATCAAAAATTGGTGATAACTTCTAAATCATACATTAGATTTTGATGAGTACCAATCTATTCATTTATAAGCAGTACTAATGCTACAGTTTAATATATAATCTATCAATCAACTATGCAGATTTTTTAATTTATTCTAAGCAAAATTGAAGACATGTGATGAATTTTTTTTGATAATTTTTAAACCATACATTGGGTTTTATTAAAATTTGTTAATAGTCTACTCACTTATAAGCAGTACCATTGTTGCAAATTATAATATATTCTATTCAATCAGTTTTGTAAAATCTTAAATGATGTTGATGTCTTCTAACCTAAATTTGAAACATTAGTGCTAAACAATTGTAAATAACTTCTAAACCATATATTGGAGTTTAATGAAATTTAGTACTAGTCTACTCACATATAAGCAGTAAAAATGCTACAAACTATAATATAATCTATACAATTAGTTTTGCAGAATCTTTAATTTGTAGATTTACTATAACTTAAATTGCAGACATTAAGTATGGAATTTTGTTGATAACTTTTAAACCATTCATTATATTTTAATGAATTTTGGTACCAATCTACTCACACATAAGTAGTACTTGTAATACAAACTATAACATACTTTAAACAATCAGTTTTGCAGAATCTTTAATTTGTTGATCTACTCTAACCAAAATTGGAAACATAAGGGATAACATTTTTTTTAATAACTTCTAAACCATTTATTGGATTTTATTCAAATTTGTTACCAGTTTATTTACATATAAGCAGTACCATTTTTGAATATTATAATAAAATCTATAAGATCAGTTTTGCAATTTCTTAAATTTTTTAATGTCTTTTAACCAAAATTTGAAACATTAGAGTTAAAAATTGAAAATATCTTTTAAACATTGGATTTTATTAAAATTTTGTACAAATCTACTGACATTTAAGCAGTACTAATGCTACAAATTAAAATATAATCTATACCATCAGTTTTGAAAAGTTTATAATTTGTTGATTTAAGTTGAAAACATTAAGTATAACATTTTGTTGATAACTTTTAAACTATACATTGGATTTTGATGAGTTTTCGAAACAGTCTATTCACATATAAGCAGTACCATTACTGCAAACTACAATGTAATATATACGATCAATTTTGCATAATCCTTAATTTGTTCATGTAATTCAACTTAAATTAAAAACATTAAAGATAAAAATTTGATTTGTTGATAACTTCTATACCATACATTGGATTATAATAAAATTTGTTATTACTCTACTCACATATAAGCAGTATTATTGCTGCAAACTATAATATATTTTATACGATTAGTTTTGCAGAATCTTACATTTGTTGATGTCTTCTAACCTAAATTTAAAACATTTGAGCTGAAAAATTTTAAATAACTTTTAAACCATACATTGGATTTTAATGAATGTTGGTACCAATTTGTTTACATAGAAGCAGTACTAATGCTATATACTATAATATAATCTATACAATCAGTTTTGGAGAATCTTAAATTTGTTAATCTCTTCTTAACCTAATATGGGAACATTAAAGATTTAAACTGGTTGATAACTTCTAAATTATACATTGGATTTATATCAAAATTGGTACCAGTCTACTTACATATATTTAATACTGATGTTGTAAATGATTTTATAATCTATACGATCAATTTTGCAGAATCTTAAATTTTTTGATTTTCCCTTATCCTAAATTGGAACCATTACGAATACAAAATTGTTAATAATTTTTAAATCATACATTGAATTTTAATGAAATTTTGTAGCAATCTATTTACAAATAAGAAGTACTAGTGCTGCAAATTCTATTATAATCTATACGATCAACTTTTTAGAATCTTAAATTAGTTGATCTTTTCTTAACTTAGATTGAAAACATTAGAGTTAAAAATTTGTTGATAACTTCTAAACCATGCATTAGATTTTAATAAAATTTAATACCAATTTATTTAAATATAATCAGTACTAATGCTGCAAACTATACTTAAATTGGTACGATCAATTTTGCAAAATCTTTAATTAGTTAATCTGTAACCTAAACTGGAAATATTAAAGACACAAATTTGTTGATAAATTCTGAATCGTACATTGGATTTTAATGAAATTTGTAATTACTTTACTCCAATATAAGCAGTACTATAGCTGCAAACTATATTATATTCTATACGATCAGTTTTGCAGAATTTTAAATTTATTAACCTCTTCTAACCTAAATTGGAAACATTAGAGATGGAAATTTGTTGATAACTTCTAAACTATACTTTGGATTTTAATGAGTTTTGGTATCAATCTACTCACATATAAGCAGTACTAATGCTGTAAATTATTAATTTAATTTATAAGATTAGTTTTGCAAAAACTTAAATTTGTTGCTCTTTTCTAACCTAAATTAGAAACATTACGGATCAAAATTTGTTGATAATTTCTAAACCATATATTGGATTTCAATAAGTATTGTCAAAAATTTATTTGCATATAAGTAGTACCATTGCTGCAAACTATAATATAATTCATACGATCAGTTCTGCAGAATCTTAAATTTGTTGATGTCTTCTAACGTAAATTTGAAACATTAGGGCTAAAAAACTGTTGATAACTTCTAAACCAAACATTGGGTTTTAATGAATTTTGGTACCAATATACTCACATAGAAGCAGAACTAATGTTATAAACTATAATTCAATTTATACGTTCAGTTTTGCAGAATCTTTAATTTGTTGATCTATTCTAACCTAAATTGAAAACAATAAGTACGAAATTTTGTTGATAACTTCTAAACTATACATTGGATTTTAATAAAAATTAGTACTAGTTTACATACATATAAGCAGTACCATTTCTACAAATTATGAAATAATCTTTAAGATCAGTTTTGCAGAATTTTTAATTTGTTGAACTTATCTAACCAAAATTAGAAACATTGTAGATAAAAATTTGTCGATAACTTCTTAACCTCTCATTAGATTTTATTAAAATTTGGTACTAATCTACTCACATATAAGCAGTTCTACTGCTGCAAATTTTAGTATATTCTATATGATCAGTTTTGCAGAACCTTAAATTTGATGATGTCTTTTAAGTTACAATTGAAACATTTGAGCTGAAAATTTGTAAATAACTTTAAAACCATACATTGGGTTTTAATGAATTTTGGTACCAATTTATTTACATAGAAGCAGTACTAATGCTATAAACTATATTATAATCTATACGATCAGTTTTGGAGAATCTTAAGTTTGTTGATCTCCTATTAACTTAATATGGGAACATTAAAGATTTAAACTTGTTGATAACTTCTAAATTACACATTGGATTTGTTTGAAAATTGGTACTAGTCTATTTACATATAATTAGAACTAATGTTGTAAATGATATTATAATCTATACGATCAATTTTGCAGAACCTTAAATTTGTTAATCTTCTCTTATCCTAAACTGGAACCATTACGAATACAAATTAGTTGATAATTTTTGAACCATACATTGGATTTTAATGAAATTTGGTAGCAATCTATAAACGATTAAGAAGTATTGGTGCTGTAAATTATATTATAATCTATACAATCAATTTTTTAGAATCTTGAATTAGTTGATCTCTTAGCTTAAATTGAAAATATTAGAGTTAAAAATTTGTTGATAAATTCTAAACCAAGCATTAGATTTTAATGAAATTTAATACCAATCTACTCAAATATAATTAGTACCAATTCTGCAAACTATACTCAAATCTGTACGATCATTTTTGTAAAATCTGATTTAAAAGAATTGCTGGTAATCTAGATCTGGAGTGACCTACCCACACGCCTTATTGTTGATTATCAAGAAATTAAATATCATTTTTTTTTTTTTACCAAAAGACTTCTAATACTTTTGGAGATATATTCAATTCTTTTATAACAAACATTTGGGCGTGCGGGTGAGCATTTTAGTTGTTAGTAATTATGATTTGGAGTGACCCACCTACCCGCCCTAGTGTTGGTCATTAAGAGAATGAATATTACCTCTTCCTCTTTTGACTAAGAAACTTCTAATATTTGCAGAGAGACATTTTTAATTCTTTTATAACAAACATTGGGTCGGGTGCGTGGGCACCACTCTAGTTTCATTTACTTGCTGGTAATCATGATTTGACTTCTGCAAACAACCCTTCCGATGTTCTTTAGGCCTTCGAGCGAGTTTTGTTTTACCTCCTCCACAGTGCCAAAACGCTTTTCTCTTATGTCTCTTTTGATTATGGGAAACAAGAAAAAGCCCATAAGGCTAGTTACGGTGAGTAGGGGGGTGGTTAATTGGTGTCATGCAGTTTTTGGCCAAAGCTGTGTGGGCCGGCGCGGGTCATGATGGAAGAACCAGTTGCTTGTGCGCCAAAGATCTGCTGTTTTCTTCCGGATACTCTTCCTCAATCTTAAAAAAACCTTCATGTAGAAGTTCTGGTTAACAGTTTGACCCGAGAGGGAACAAACACCTCTGCAATCAAAAAAACAAATAAGCATTGTCTTGATGTTTGACTTCACTTGGCAAGTTTTTTTGGGACGAGAAGAACCAGGTGTCATCCATTGGTTTAATTGCTGATTTGTTTTGGGGTTGTATCTATGAAAAAAAATCAGGGTCTTCTTTGAGCTGATTTTGAAGCTTAAAACGTGCCTGAAGTCGACGCTCCATTTGCTTGCCTGTGAGAAGGCAGAGGACAAATTTGGCTGCAACTCTTCTCATATGCAAGTCTTCGGATAAAATCCTCTGAATTAAATTCTATGATATTTTAGACATTTCACAGAGTTAATCAATGGTTTGGCGATGGTTTTTACGAACGAGAGCATTGATTTTGTTGACGTTTTTGTCACTTCTTGACGTTGAGGTGCGCCCTGAACGGGGTCGGTCTCCGTTTTTAAAACGTGAAATTACTTGTAGATTCTGGTTTTACTTAGAGCAGCATTCCCATAAGCAGTCGGCCGATTTTCCCAACAGGAATCAAAATTTCACAGCCGCGCGTTGCTTTTGACAATCGGCCATCACTTTTTTGGCGAAATGGATAAAGTTGTTTCACTTAAAAAAAATTCCACACTCTCAGCGACAGAACTTTGCACACTAACTCAGGAGACGTGTTTCTAACGGACATCGGATCAAACAATGGGTTTCTCCATTTTCCCTCCCCGCCACAGCGCAATTCCCGTTACTAGACCCAAAGTCTCTCCTCGTATTTGCAAAGAGAATACATTTTTAATTCTTTTATAACAAATACTCTACACTTGGGTGTGTTGGTGGGCACTCTAGTTCAAACTACTTGCAGGTTATCATGATTTGGAGTGACCTACTCACCCAAGTGTTGGTCATTAAGAGAATTCCTCTTCTGACTATGGGACTTCTAACACATGGGGAAAACATTTTATTTTTTTTGTAACAAACTTTTGGATGAGCTTTCTAGTTTCAATTACTTGCTGGTAATCATGATCTGGAGTGGCCGACACATCCGTCCAACTGTTGGTTATTAAGAGATTAGATATCACCTCTTCCTCTTCTGACTGAGGGACTTCTAACATTGGCAGATGGGATACGATTTCAATTTTTTGATAACAAACACTCGGGCGGGTGGGTGGGCACTCCAGTTTAAACTACTTGTTATTAATTATGATTTGGAGTGACCCATCCACTCACTTAAGTATTGGTCATCAAGAGATTAGATATTACTTCCTATTCTTTTAATTAAAATTTTTACTTGCAGATTTTATTCAAATTTGTTACCAGTCTATTCGTATATAAGCAGTACCATTGCTGCAAATTATAATATATTTTATACACTTTTTTGTCACGTTTGCAAAACTTTAATTTATTCATTTCACAGAAAGCGTGCTTTATTGTCAATTTCCATTCCAAAAATAAATTAACTATAACAGAATAAAGCAAATTTAAAGAAAATAAATATATTCATCAATAAATCACAATTTACATCACACTTAAATTAACTATTTTGAGGCCCAGATATTATATTAATATTAACCTTATCATCTTCAGCATTTTTAGAACCCTCATTAAATCCAATCGTAGCATCAACAGCATAACCATGTACACTACGTTTGAATAGACTTAAGAAACATATTTTAAATTTATAATCCGCCCAAATTAAATACATTAAAATATAAGCTGATTTCATACTATCAATTGTAAATAGAAGCACATTAAAGAAATTATAATAAATAGGCCTAGTATCAATCAATATACAAATAAATAAAACATAAATATAAATTCTAGCAACATACAATCGAATCCGTCTTTCTTCACTTATAATAACGCAACATCTGTAAATATCCTTACTAACTACACTAATTAATAAAGCGATCAAAGCACTGCTTATTAATAAAAATATTAAAGGTAATTTATGATTAATAATACATAAAGCAATTGAAAAACTAATTAATACCATTAATAAAACATAAGTTGTAGCAAATAATGTTACATTACTTATACGTTTAGATTCAACTACAGTATCAACTATTAATATAAATATAAATATAGTTTCCATAAATTGAAATATTTCATCATCCTGAAATGCAATACATTGTAGTTCATTAAAACCAAACAATTCCGTAATTAAAGCCGGTTTTAATATTAAATTCATAATGTTGTTGATGGAATAATTCATTATTAAAAGGTTGCCTCTGGTTTGCATTGTTTTATGCCGTGCTACTGATAATATAATTAAAATGTTGGATGTAATTCCTATGAAGAATCCTATTGTGAATGTAGCTCCATCTAGGAATGGGTTCTCTTCGAATTCTTCTAGTAGGGTTTCATTTCTAAAATATGATTCTATTTCTTCTTCCATTATCTAGAAATTAAATTTAGTTATTATTAATATAGTGCAATCAACCGGTTTTATTATATTCATAACATTTTCAAGGTTAAAGTAATAAAATATATTTTTTAAAATTATAATTATAGAATGTATATAAACAAATTATTAGGTAGGTTAACATAATTGAATGGGAAGACGTTTCAGTCAACACATTAATTAAAATAAGTGAATTCACAATATCATTTATTATATGATGATGATTTTGTTGTAGAAAAGTGTTTATATTTTGTGTTTTTTTTTTTTAATAAATGCGTTTTTTGGACAGTTGGTTTTTATTAAAGAAAACATTTTATTTACATTTTGTTTGGTCTATTAAATCTTTATTGATATATTTTGTTTAAGAAACAGTTTTTTTTTTATAATTTTAAATTGATACGAGATTGAAAGATAAATAAAACACATTTACTTTGTAGTATATCACAATTATATTTAAAAATCGGTAACATATGTCTACCTTCTACAAGGCCATCATTGGACGGTGATATAAACAAGTATGAATATAAAAGAAAAAATACAAACCATATATGAGGCTATGAGAGCAACCTAACCCACCAGCAAATCTAATTAAGCTAAATGGTATTTTTTAAAAGTTTATTTTTATTTTTTTTATTTACAAAATGTTTCCAATTTTCAAATTATTTATAATTTATATTAATTTATTTAGTTGTTGTTTAATTTTAGAAAACTTTAACATTTCACTGCAAATTTATGTGGGTTAGGCTACTATTGCTGTCATAGCCTCATATAATTTTTTTTTTTTTTTTTTTTTATTTAGTAATTTTAAGAATTTTTAACAAATTTAATTTTTTGCTTTTAGAGCAGTTGTGAATGATTTTAAGCTAACCTAACCTAACCTAACCTAACCTAACCTGACCTAACCATAAGGTCATTTTAACAAAATAAAAAAAAATAGGTTAGGTTAGGTTAGGTTATGTTACGTCATTTTAACAAAATATTTTTTTTTTACATTTTACTACTTTTTCAGTTTTTAGCATTTTTTATAGTACATCCAAAATTTTTACAAAAATTTTTTTTTTTGCGATTTTACTGAATTTTCTGTTTTTGCATTTTTGATAGTTAGGTTAGGTTAGGTCAGGTTAGGTTATTTTAAAAATAAAATAAAAATAAAAAAATGACTTTTTACTATTTTTGCAGTTTTTGCTATTTGATGGTAAATAATATTTTTTCAAAAAAAATGGTTTTGAATCTTTTTTTATAGGTTAGGTTAGATTAGATTAGGTTAGGTTTGGTTTTTGCATTTTTGATGATTGTTAGGTTAGGTTAGGTTAGGTTAAGACAATTTAGCAAAATAATTTTTTTGGTCATTTTAACAAATTAAAAAAAATGACTTTTTACTGAATTTTCAGTTTTTGCAATTTTGACAAACAAAATTTTTTTCGAGATTTTACTAAATTTTTCAGTTTTTGCATTTTTGGTAGTTAGGTTAGGTCAGGTTAGGTTAGGTGATTAGACTTAGCATTAGAAATAGACCGACGTTAAATAAGAGGAAAAAAGAAAAAAAAAGTTAGGTCATTTTAACAAAATAAAATGTCTTTTTTAGGTTAGGTTAGTTAGTTAGTTCATTTTTTTGCATTTTTGATAGGTTAGGTTAGATCATTTTATCAAAATTAAAAAAAAAGACTTTAAAATTTTTAGTTTTTGCATTTTTGATGATTTATCTGAAATTTTGACAAAAAAAATTTTTCAAGATTTTATTTAACTTTTAGTTTTTGTATTTTTGATAGTTAGGTTAGGTTAGGTCATTTTAACAAAATAAAAAAGTTTTTTTTAGGTTAGGTTAGATTTGGTTAGGTCATTTTAACAAAATAATTTTTTTTATCTATCTTTTACTACTAGTTCAGTTTTTAGCATTTTTTCCAACATTTTTACAATTTTTTTTTATTTAATTTTTGCATTTTTGATAGTATGGTTAGGTTAGGTTAAGTCATTTATCCAAATTAAAAAAAAAATTTGGTTATGTTAGGTTAGATCATTTTAACAAATTAAAAAAAAAATTGACCCTATACTACTTCTTTAGTTTTTAGCATTTTTTATGGATAGTCAACATTTTTACAAAAAAAATTTTTCGAGATTTTACTGAAATTTCAGTTTTTGCATTTTTGAAGGTTAGGTTAGGATTTTAAGAAAATAAAAAAAAAAGATTTTTTACTATTTTTTCAGTTCTTGCTTTTGTTATGGAAAATAATATTTTTACAAAAAAAAATGGTTTTGAGTCTTTTTCTATAGGTTAGGTTAGATTAGATTAGACAAGATTAGGTTAGGTTTGGTTTTCGCATTTTTGATGGTTGTTAGGTAAGGTTAGGTTTGGTCATAACAAATTAAATAAAACGATTTTTTGTTGAATTTTCAGTTTTTGCATTTTTAATGATTTATCTGAATTTTTGACAAACAAAATTTTTTTTGAGATTTTACTGAATTTTTAGTTTTTTATTTTTGATAGTTAGGTTAGGTTGGATCAGGTTAGGTTATTTTAACAAAATAAAAAAGTATTTTTTAGGTTGGGTAATTTTAACAAAATAAAAAAATTTATTGATTTTTTACTACTAGTTCAGTTTTTGGCATTTTTTATAGTTTTAACATTTTTACAAACATTTTTTTTTTTTTTAGATTCCACTGTTTTTGCAGCTTTTGCATTTTTGTTAGTTAGGTTAGGTTAGGTCAGGTTAGGTTAAGTCATTTTTACAAAATATTTTTTTTTTTTTTTAGGTATGGTTATGTTATGACAGGTTAGGATTTTTACAAAAAAAAATTTTTTTTTTAGATTTCACTGAATTTTTAGTTTCTGTATTTTTGATAGTTAGGTTAGGTTAGGTTAGGTCAGGTCAGGTTAGGTTAGGTTAGATCATTTTAACTAAATAAAAACAATGATTTACTATTTTTTCAGTTTTTGCTTTTTTGATGGTAAATGATATTTTTACAACAAAAAATAGTTTAAAGTATTTTTTTATAGGTTCGATTAGGTTAGGTTAGGTTGTTGCATTTTTGATGTTTGTTAGGTTAGGTTAGGTCATTTCAACAAATTAAAAAAAAATGACTTTTTACTGAATTTTTAGTTTTTACATTTTTGATAGGTTAAGTTAGATCATTTTAATAAAATAAAAAAAAAATACTTATTGCTAAATTTTCAGTTTTTGCATTTTTAATGATTTATCTGAAATTTTGACAATTAAAATTTTTTTCGAGATTTTATTTAACTTTCAATTTTTGATAGTTAGGTTAGGTTAGGTTATTTTAACAAAATAAAAAAGTTTTTTTTTAGGTTAGGTTAGATTAAGTTAAGTCATTTTAACAAAATAATTTTTTTTTACTTTTTACTACTAGTTCAGTTTTTAGCACTTTATATAGTTAATCCAACATTTTTACAAAAAAAAATTTTTTTTTAATTTTTGCTTTTTTGATGGTTAGGTTAGGTTAAGTTATTTTAACAAAATAATAAAAAATGTGGTTAGGTTAAGTTAGGTCATTTTAACAAAATAAAAAAAATGTTGACTCTATACTACTTCTTCAGTTTTTAGCATTTTTTTTTTAGATAATCCAACATTTTTTCCAAATTTTTTTTTTAAAGATTACACTGAAATTTCAGATTTTACATTTTTGAAAGTTAGGTTAGGTTAGGTTAAATCATTTTAAGAAAATTAATAAAAATGACTTTTTACTATTATTTCAGTTCTTGCTTTTTAGTGATAATTTTAAACAAAAAAAAAATGGTTTTGTGTCTTTTTTTATAGGTTAGGTTAGATTAGATTAGATAAGATTAGGTTAGGTTTGGTTTTCGCATTTTTGATGGTTGTTAGGTTAGGTTAGGTTTGGTCATAACAAATTTAAAAAAACGATTTTTTGTTGAATTTTCAGTTTTTGCATTTTTAATGATTTATCTGAAATTTTGACAAACAAAGTTTTTTTTGAGATTTTATTTAACTTTCAATTTTTGATAGTTAGGTTAGGTTAGGTCATTTTAACAAAATAAAAAAGTTTTTTTTTAGGTTAGGTTAGATTAAGTTAAGTCATTTTAACAAAATAATTTTTTTTTTACTTTTTACCACTAGTTCAGTTTTTAGCACTTTATATAGTTAATCCAACATTTTTACAAAAAATTTTTTTTTTTTAATTTTTGCTTTTTTGATGGTTAGGTTAGGTTAAGTTATTTTAACAAAATAATAAAAAATGTGGTTAGGTTAAGTTAGGTCATTTTAACAAAACAAAAAAAATGTTGACTCTATACTACTTCAGTTTTTAGCATTTTTTTTTTTAGATAATCCAACATTTTTTCCAAATTTTTTTTTTAAAGATTTCACTGAAATTTCAGATTTTACATTTTTGAAAGTTAGGTTAGGTTAGGTTAAATCATTTTAAGAAAATTAATAAAAATGACTTTTTACTATTATTTCAGTTCTTGCTTTTTAGTGATAATTTTAAACAAAAAAAAATGGTTTTGAGTCTTTTTTTATAGGTTAGGTTAGATTAGATTAGATAAGATTAGGTTAGGTTTGGTTTTCGCATTTTTGATGGTTGTTAGGTTAGGTTAGGTTTGGTCATAACAAATTAAAAAAAAACGATTTTTTGCTGAATTTGCAGTTTTTGCATTTTTAATGATTTATCTGAATTTTTGACAAACAAAATTTTTTTTGAGATTTTACTAAATTTTTAGTTTTTTATTTTTGATAGTTAGGTTAGGTTGGGTCAGGTTAGGTTATTTTAACAAAATAAAAAAGTATTTTTTAGGTTGGATAATTTTAACAAAATTAAAAAAAAATGATTTTTTACTACTAGTTCAGTTTTTGGCATTTTTTATAGTTTTAACATTTTTACAAACATTTTTTTTTTTTTAGATTCTACTGTTTTTGCAGTTTTTGCATTTTTGTTAGTTAGGTTAGGTTAGGTCAGGTTGGGTTAAGTCATTTTAACAAAATATTTTTTTTTAAGGTATGGTTATGTTATGTTAGGTTAGATTTTATTGAATTTTCAGTTTCTGCATTTTTAATAGTTAGGTTAGGTTAGATCATTTTAACTAAATAAAAAGAAATGACTTTTTACTATTTTTTCAGTTTTAAGTCTTTTTTTATAGGTTAGATTAGATTAGGTTAGGTTTGGTTTTTGCATTTTTGATGTTTGTTAGGTTAGGTCATTTCAACAAATTAAAAAAAAATGACTTTTACTGAATTTTTAGTTTTTACATTTTTGATAGGTTAGGTAAGATCATTTTACCAAAATTAAAAAAAAAAATGAAATTTTGACAAACATAGGTATTACTAAATTTTCAGTTTTTACATTTTTATAGTTAGGTTAAGTTAGGTCAGGTTTGGTTAGATCATTTTAACAAAATAAAAAAAATTTTTTAGGTTACTTTAGATGAGTCCAATTTAACAAAATAAAAAAAGGTTTTTTAAGTTAGGACATATTAGCAAAATAATTTTTTTTTTATTATTCTACTACTTCAGTTTTTAGAGTTTTTACATTAGTTAGTACATCCAACATTTTTACAATAAAATTTGTTTTTGAGATTTTACTGAATTTTTAGTTTTTGTATTTTTGATAGTTAGGTTAGGTTAGGTCAGGTCTGGTTAAGTTAGGTCATTTTTACAAAATATTTTTTTTTTTAGTTAGGTTAGATTAAGTTTGGTTAGGTTAGGTCATTTTAACAAAGTAATTTTTTTTTTTGACCTTTTACTAGTTTAGCTATTAGCATTTTTTTATAGTTAATCCAACATTTTTTTATAGTTACTAAAACATTTTTACAAAAAAATATTCTTTTGAGATTTCTGATTTTTCAGTTTTTGCATTTTTGATAGATAGGTTAGGTTAAGTCAGGTTAGGTTAGGTCATTTTAACAAATTAAAAAAGAAATCGACTTTTTACTGTTATTTCAGTTTTTGCATTTTTGATGGTTAATTTGATTTGATTTTGATAGTTTTTACAAAAATAAAAGTTTTTACTGAGTTTTCAGCTTTTCCATTTTTGATAAGTTAGGTTAGATTATTTTAACAAAATAAAAAAAATGACTTGTTACTAAATAATTTTTTTTTAGTTTTTTTAGTTTAGGTTAGGTTAGGTCATATTAACAAAATAATTTTTTTTTACTTTTTATTACTTCTTCAGATTTTAACATTTTTGGTAGTTAATCTGACATTTTTACATATATTTTTTTTTTTGAGTTACTAAATTTTTAGTTTTTGCTTTTTTAATGATTAATCTGTTGTTTTTACCAACAATTTTTTTGAACGTTATATTACGTTTCTTAAAAAAATATTTTTTTGAGATTTTTTTAGGTTAGGTTAGAATAAATCATTTTAACAAAATAAAAAAAATTACTAATTTTTACAAAAAAAATATTTTTTTAAATTAATCTGATTAAATAAAATACTACTTATTTATTTTTTTTTACAAAAATTGTGTATTATTAAATTTTTTATGGATTTGTTACAATAAATGCGTTTTATATTTGATTCTTATTTTCTATAAAGACTGTCTTGACTAAATGTTAACAGTTTTTTTTAAATTTTGCCCCATAAATGTTTGTGCAATGTTTAGGGTTTTATTAAATAATTGTTTAAATATTTTACCTAAAATTTATACAAATTTTAATCTTATAATTATAAATAATTTAATATATGTATAGGCAATCCCATTTCAAACTTTAGTAATTTTTTTTCAGTTTCCATAACTTATTAGTAGTTTTTTTATCAGTTCATAAGAGTAAAAAACCCTTAAAAAAATTATAGTTTTTTGTTATTTTTTAACTTAATTTCGTTTTTTTTTATTTGCAAATTTATATCAGAATAAAAAATTACTAGTGAAATGATCAGAATTTTTTTGTAGAATTGAAATCTGGCGCCATTTCAAATCTATACCCTGTCTATAAGCCGCAAAAGCCACAAAACCATATTTTTGTTCTCTCTGGGCAAAAAGGAGCATTTAAAAAAAATTTAACCGTCAATGTGACGTATTGATATATTTTAATTGAAAAATATGAATTTGTTTTGTGTATTTGGGTTTTAAGGGTCTAATTCAACTTACACTCTTACTAATTTACGTTTAGCCGCGCGCAAAAGAACAATACACTAAATATTATTAAAAATTTGAATTTTGGGGACAATTTTACTTAGAAAATAGTCAGAGTTGTACTCATCGACCATAGAAAAGTCCACCTAGAAAAAAAAAATTCAGGCAAAAAATGCGTTAAAAATTAATTATTTTTCCATATTCACAAAAAATATTATAAACACACTATGGAGTGGTTTAAAACTTTTTTTATCAAATTTTGATAAGCGCCTAGCGGATTTATGTTTGAATGCCAAAAATAATAATATTCTCAAATTTTGGCGCCAATAGATCAAGTTTAAATTTGTGCCGCAAGCGCAAAAACTATCAAAAAAAAGTAAAATCGCCCAAAATTGGTTCAAGCGACAAAAGATGTCTTTGTTAAACTTCTGATATAAGCTTAAAAAAAATATAAATCAAATAATCTTAAAAAAAAAATGAACATTGTTTTCTAGATGGACTTTTTGAAGCCTGATAAGCGCGACAGTGACTATTTTCTATGTAAAATTGTTTGCAAAACTAATTTTTAATAATATTTAGTGTATAGTTTCTCTGAAAACTGCTAATGTGTGTTGTAAAAGTTTATGTTGAAAAATAGAATTTCGAGTTTTATACCCCTAAAACCCAAATGCATAAAACAAATTTATATGTTCCAATTAATATACATCAAAATACTTCAACTTTGGCGGTTAAAAAAAATTAAAAAATGCTCCTTCTTGCACACCCAACTAAGAACAAAACATGGTATTATGGTTTTTGCGGCTTATAAACAAGATATAAACTTGAAATGACGCCAAATTTGGATTTTACAGAAAATTTTTGATTGATTTTACTAGTAAATTTTTTTTATAGTTAAATTTGCGATTTTTAAACAAAAAATGCGATTAAGTTAAAAAACGACAAAAAAACTAAATAAATTGTCGGTTCTTTTAGAGTTTTATACCTTTATGAACCAATCAAAAGACTACTAAAAAATTAAAGAAACTAAAAAAAAAATACTAAATCAAATTTCTCAACGCACTAAAATCTAATAAAAACAGAGTGAACGTAAAATAAGATTTAAGAAAAAATAAAACAATAAAAAACATAATATATGCAAAAAAATCCATTAAAAAATTAGGTAGAAAATGTATAAAAATCTAAAAAAAAACAATTTTTAACTGAGATCTAATAGAAACCACAAAGTAATCGTAAAATTAGAATTAATTAAAAGTTAATATTTTAAAATGATGCACAAAATCTATAAAAAAATGTAAAGAAAATAGCAAAATAAATTCAATTTTTAACTAAAATATAATAAAAACCGAAAAGTAGACGTACAATTTTGTATTAATTTAAAGCAAATAAGCACAATTTATGAAAAAAAAAACACATAAAAATTGCCCAAAAAGCATATATACAGGGTGTCCGGAAAATACGTGTACAACGTTTAACGACAGACTCCTGACGTCAAAATTGGTCGATCTAAGCCGACTTAGTTATATCCAAAATTGTCTCGTTTAGCCGGTAGAGGGCGTCAAAAATTTGTAAATATTAAAAAGAAATTACCTGTAACAATAATTTTTTAAGTGACCTTGTTGCTATGGCGTTTAATAATTTGACAATTATTGACAAATTGTCACCAGTCTATGAAATTTACTCAAGTATACGATCAACATTCTTGAATTACAAGTTCATTTTACCATTAAAAATGGAAAATTATACAAACTCTCAGAAAGTTGACATGCTCCTGGTATACGGGTTTTGTCAAGGAAATGGGCGTCAGAGTGTTAGGGTTTACATGGAGAGGTTTCCTAACCGTCGAATACCAAACCACCAAACGTTTGCCAATATTGAGCGTCATCTTCGGGAAACGGGCAGTTTTGAGAAAAAGTTTGAAGGCAGGGGTCGTATGCGAACAACTCGAACTGTGGAAACAGAAGAGATGATTCTGGAAAGAGTTGAAGAAGAACCAAGTACCAGTACCCGTCTCTTAGAACGTAAGTTAAATGTTCCTAAAACGATTGTCAATGAGGTTTTAAGAGAACAGTTGTTACATCCTTACCACATACAAAAAGTCCAGGAACTTTTACCGACTGATCCCCCCATGCGGCTTACATTTTGTCAATTTATTAGAAACAAAAGAATCCTTGTTCCAAATTTTTGTAGAAAAATTATGTTTACTGACGAGGCATGCTTTACAAGATCTGGGGTAACCAATCTGCACAACGAACATATTTATTCCGATGAAAATCCTCATGCCATTAAAGTTGCACATCATCAGCATCAATTTAAAATTAATATTTGGGCAGGTATTATTGATCACTACCTTATTGGTCTCATTGTTATTCCAGACAGATTAGATGGAAATATTTATTTAAATTTTTTGCAAGACACATTACCAATTCTTCTGGAGAATTTGCCCCTTTTACTTCGGAGGGAAATGTGGTATATGCATGATGGTGCATCGCCCCATTTTTCCGTTGCCGTTCGGCAATACTTACATCATCAATATCCCAACCTATGGATTGGAAGAGGCAATGATGCACCAGTAAAATGGCCACCACGTTCTCCTGAGTTAAATATGTGTGACTTCTTTTTGTGGGGCGCTATTAAAACAGAAGTTTACAAGACTCCGGTAAACACACGCGATGATTTATTGCAGCGGATTTTAAATGCAGGCAACCATTTTAATAATCCCGAGACATTAGATAGGGTCCAATATCATTTTTTAAAGAGTGTTAATAAGTGTATTCAGCAAGATGGCGGTCATTTTACACATTTGCTTAAGTAATGTTTTTGTTTTACTTAGTTTCTTACAAATAGTTGAAAATATCTAATTTTCAACTTTGTTATACTTTTGTTTTTTTTGACGCTCTCTACCGGCTAAACGAGACTATTTTGGATATAACTAAGTCGGCTTAGATCGACCTATTTTGACGTCAGGAGTCTGTCGTCAAACGTTGTACACGTATTTTCCGGACACCCTGTATATATATTGTTTAAAATATAAATTAAATGAAAAATTTTAAAATTTAATAATACAGATTTTATGTTATGACACAAATTGATTAGAAAACATTAAGTATTTTTTTGAATTAAATATTACTAAAAAAACATAAAAAAATAATTAAATAAATATAAATTACAGACATAACTGATTGTTGCACAAATTGCTTATAAATTTACTCCAAATGTAGAAAAAATTGCACAATAATAACACTTTTTTAAATAAAATTAATTAAAAATTCCCGAATAAAGGTGTTAATTACTTTAAATTGATATAGAACCAAATAAAAACGCATTTATTACATTTAAAA
The DNA here is from genome assembly GCA_963932245.1 of Tachinus rufipes. Taxonomy (NCBI): domain Eukaryota; kingdom Metazoa; phylum Arthropoda; class Insecta; order Coleoptera; family Staphylinidae; genus Tachinus; species Tachinus rufipes. Next base: position 7,413,236 of record OZ010744.1, read on the forward strand.
CAAATTTTATTGCAAATAAAAAAGTTAAATTTTAATAAAAAAACTTAAAATTGATTAAAGTAAATTAATAAAATTAAAGAAGAATGTGTGAAATATTTAGATAAATTGCCATTTGTTTAACTAAAAAAAAATTTAAAACCGTTGTAAAAACGTAATAATTGCGTTCATTTATGAAAGCCTGGCAAACACATTTATTATTCATAAATTAAATAAAATTGGTCGGTCTTTTTTTAATTAATGTCAGACAAATAAAACAAAATTATTACAATTAAATACAACACAAAAACTTGTTCTGCAAAAAAGGTTAGATTAATGCTTAAAAAACCATTTATTGTGCAAAATGTAAATAAAATAATTGCACGTTTCAATTAAATCAACTAAATAATTAATAAGATAATTAATTGTAATATGATTTATAAAAATATAGAATAAAATAGAAAAACGCAACCAATTCTTAAATAAATATTTATTAAACTCAATTTATAATACTTGATAACAATAATATTAAAAAATTATTAAAGTTTTTTTTTATATTTAAAAAAAATTAATTTACCAAATTTTTACAATAAAATAAACTCTGTGTATTGAAAATATTTTAATTAATAGTTTATTAAAAACCAAGCAAGAATTTTTTTACGGTTTAAAAACTATTATAGTGTTTCGGTAATTTTGACTAACCCTTTATAAAAAATTGCTTTAATTTTTTTTTTGTTATATTAGTTAAATCTATCTAAGACAGTATTATTATTTGGATTCCATTTTAAACTGTAGGTTCCGCATGTTTGTGTAGAACTATTATTGCACACCACAAATATACGAAAGGGGAGCCTACGCTCATAGCGATTACGGCACTATAAGAAGAAGACAGTATTAGAAAAATGTATTTATTGTAACAAGTTTTTTTTTAAAATTGCTTAATATTACTCTATATATGCATCAGTTTATAGTAAACAAAAAAAAAGAAATTTATGAAAAATTGTTCATAAAATACAATACCGTGTTGTGCACAACACACAAAATTTAATTTTCTTTAAGATTATTTGGATTATATTTTTTTAAGCTCATTTCAGAAATTTAACAAAGACATCTTTTGTTGCTTGAACCAATTTTGGGCCATTTTACTCTTTGTTTGATAGTTTTTGCGCTTGCGGCACAAATATAGGCGCCAAAGTTTGATAATATTATTATTTTTGGCATTCTAACATAAATCCACCTGAAGCTTATCAAAATTTGTTAAAAAAAAGTTTTAAAACACACCCTAGTGCGTTTATAATATTTTTTGTAAATATAAAAAAAAATTAATTCTTAAAGCATTTTTTTGCCTGAAATTTTGTAAACGTTTCTTTCAAGATAGACTTTTCTATAGACGATGAGTACATCGCTGACTATTTTCTATAAAAATATGTCTTTAGAATTCAATTTTTTAATAATATTTGGTGTATTTGAAGAATTGTCTACTTTGCAGATTTTTTGAGTTTTAGACTCTTAAAACCTAAATACACAGAACAAATTTATATTCTCCAATTAATTTACATCTAAATACGTTTATTTTTTTGAGTTATAATTGCAGTTTTTAAACAAAAAGTGCGAAAAAGTCAACAAACGTAAAAAAAACTAAAAAAAATAATAGAATTTTTTTAAGGGTTTTATAGGGTTTCATATACTGATCAAAGGACTACTAATAAGGTATAGAAAACTAAAAAAAAAAAATACATAAGCAAGTTTCTCAATGGACCCCCTCCTTACCAGCTCTTATCCGTTTGAAATGGAACTGCCCATATGTTTTTTTAAACGTTTGAACATTTATTTTAAACAAATAAGACAGTATTGGTGTTGGGTTTCAGTGAAAAACACATGTTTGGAGCAACTTTTTGAATATATTTTGTAATAAATGTTTTTTTTCTTTTTTGAGCACATTTAAATTTTGTTATATAAGCAAATTTTAGATTTTTTTAAAAATAATTACCGTTTTTTTTTTAAATTTCTTACTTAAGATTAATGCAAGTTTAAGAAATTTTGTGTGTGCAATTCGATTATATTTTCTATACAAAAATTGTGTTTTATAAGCATTTTTTTATAGATTTCTTTTAATAATTGCATTTTTATGTCTTATTTCACATTTTTATAAACACTATCAAATGGCCAAATTTACTTACTTTGTATATAAATAGCAATTTTATAAACATTGATGCAAATAATACTTTATTAAGCTATTTTTAAAAGATTTTATTTAAGATTTGTTGTTGTTTTGTACATTTTCAATTGTATAGAAATTGTGTTTTATAAGCGATTTTGTATAGATTGGTTGTAATAAATGCGTTTTTATGATAAAGTTTTTACACTAGGTAGGTAGGTTTAGTTTATTTAATTGAGAAAGCATTTTTGGAGCTTTAAATTGTATAATGTATTTGATTTTGATTTTATATTTTTTTAATTTAATTTATCTGTATTTTTTTTAATATAAATTTTTAGCGCGTTTTTGTTTAATTTTTTTTTTTTTTAATTCATTTTAAGTTTTTATTAATTATTATTTAAGTTAACATTTTTTTTTAATCACGTAATTACTGACCAATTTTAACTATTTGGGTGTTTTTTTAGCAATTTTTATAATCTTATAGCAATAAATGCGATTTTTATCTGGCTTCACATAAAGTTTGTGCAATTAACACTTTTTCTTGACAAATTTAAATTGATTTTATTTAAAAAAATTAAGTATTGTGCAATTTTATATACATTTTGCGCTCATTTTTATGCATTTTGTGCAAAAGTCGTGTTTTGTCATTTATTTTATATTAGCAATATTTAATTGATTTTATTTAAACTATGCACTAACAAATCAGCTTTCATTCTTTCAAAATTATTTTTTAATTGATATTTTATAGTGGCATGGCATCATATGTTATGTTATGTGATAAAATATTGTCTTTATGGTTTTACGTTATTTAATTTAATTAATACGTTTTCTCAACGATTTTTATTAAATTTTAATAAGTTTCTTGAATTAGTTACGTGTTTTGCATTACTTCACATAAAAATTATATAAACAAATTAATCGTTTTTTTTTAAGATTTAATTAAAAAAAATTAAATTATTTTAAAGTTTTGAAATTTTTTATTTAAGAAATTCATTTTTGTATAATTTTATATATATGGGTAATTCCATTACATTTCGACTAATTTGAAAAAGTCGACCTCTTTGATTTTGCTCAAATTTTCAGGGATCAAAATATGGATGAAAAAATGAGATTCCCAAAATTTTGGACTTTAAAATATTACCTGTTCAAAATGACACACTATTTGAAGCTCAAAAATTCTACAATAAAACGTCTTTTTTAGCTTATTTTGTATCTCAATTTTTGGGTTTCTGGAAAAAGATAAAATTTTCCACGATGGCTCAAATTATTTCTTATTACATGTACTTTAAAACCCATATTTTTATGTTTAATATCGTGGCAGTCATTTTGATATATTAAGCTTCAAAAAACCGTAAATTTAAAAGAATTGCAAAACTTTGCTTTTTTTAAACCATCTAACTTAACAAAATTTAATCCACAAAGTCTAGATTTCTTTGTGTTTATCTCTTTTTAAAGTGATCACACAAGACTTATAGAATCAATACGTATACACCACTATTTTGATGCAGGAAGTTGTACATATTTTTGCGATCTTTAAAACTTGAAATTTTTAGGTCCCGAAAAAGCTATGTCGATTTTAGTCAAAATTTCAGTAAATACTCTTTAGAGCACAAGAAAAAAGGTTATCCATATGAGAAATGGTATATCAAGCATTATAAAAAAATTAATATTTAAAAATTGGCAAAATTGGCAAACTTCACATTTTTGTATCTCAATTTTTGGGCTTTTAGAAAAAAATAAAAAGGCCCACGATGGCTCAAAATATTCCTTATTACATGTACTTTAAAACCCATATTTGTTTATTTAACGTTGGGGCAGTCATTTTGATATATCAAGCTTCAATCATTATTTAAAAAAAAAACATAAATTTAGCAAAACTGCAAAATTGTGCTTTGTTAAAACCGTTCTAACTTTGTCAAATTTTAAAGAAATTTGATCCTTAAGGTCTAAATTCTTAAAATTTTTCCAACTACTAACTTCAGATTCAACTTTGATATTTGCTTTCAATAAAGAAACCTTAATTTTATCTTGAAATCATCAAATGAATCAGATTCCCTAACTTCCACTTGAAAATTAGGATCTAAATTTAAAAAAATATATTTTAGAACAATTTTTGGAATCCGAATTTTTGATAAATATAACGGAGCAGGAATTAGTACCAGAACACGTTGTTATGACTCCAGAAAAGAAGCAAGAATTGCTGTGTAGATACAAATTAAAAGAAACCATGTTGATGAGAATTCAAGCTGTTGATCCCGTAGCTTGATACTTTGGACTGAAAAGAGGACAGTGAAAAGCGGCCATCAAGAAGTGACCTAATTGTTCTAGTAGCCCACAATAATGATCTAACAGATCAGATGTTTGTCTTCTTTTCAAATGATTCTAAGATTGGCATCAAAAGATTTAGAACTTCTAGCTATTGGTTTTTTATTTGTGTCAGATTGTTCAGTAGATGATGATACGACAGTACTACTTTCAACAATAATTTTAATTTCTTTAACAATTTGCATCTTTTCTGTTGAACTAGCTTCTATCTGCAAATTTGCAGAATTTCAAAAATTCAATTCTTCAGCAACAATTTCCTTTACTAAAGGTTCTTATTCTACTACTTCTTTAATTTTAACAGACTCGGCTAGCATATCTTTTATTTCCTTTTTATCAATTTGAGATAGACTTTTTTCAATAGACTTTACTGTTTCTGATAAACTTTAAAGTTTTTCAATTACCTTACCATCAACAACTTTACATTTAACTTTTATTACTTCTATATTTCCTACTTGATCAACATTTGGGCCATATTAGATCTTGCTTTTATTCAGTATTTTTTGTGTCTTCAATTGTTTTAGCAACTGTTTCTTTAACAATGGACATGTCTTCAATTGCTTCTACTTTAGCAGCAAAATATTCTTTACAAACTCGTTTTTCTTGAGTTGAAGATAAAGCTTATTTTTCAATTTAAACTTCTTTAGATTTAGTTGTTTTAGTAAAATCAACTTCCATTTCTTTGTTGGCTTTATCTTAAATTTCTTTAGAACCTTTTTTTAACTAAAGTTTGGTGGTTGTGTAAGCAAAAATTAGTTTCTTTTCTTTAATTATTTTTGATTTAATTTCTTTCATTTTTTTTACTTATGATTCTTCATTTTTTTCAGTTTTTGTTACTTCAATTTTTTTTTTAAAGAATTAATTTTAGTTGAAACTTTATTGGTTTTAGACTTTGTTTCTTTAACTTCATTTTCTTTAGGACAAGGCTGCATCAGTTTTGACTAAAGCATTATTAACTTTCTTTTTAACATTTTTTTTTCTTAGGTAGCTATGTTTTCAGCAGATTTAATTGGCAGTTCATTAACATCCACTTCTTCAATTTCATCTTTTGATTCTAAAACTGAATCAGTTTCAGTTTTGTCTTCAACTTCATATGTTTCATCATCTTTATTTCAGATTTTATTTACTTTAGTCTCAACTAATTGGTTGGACTCAACTTTCTTGACATTCCTTTATACAAATTGCTTGTACGCTATACCAAACCACCGACGCAATTTCTGCTGTTTTTAATGTGACAGATTAAATGACAATTGTCATTAATATCAAATTTGGGCAGAATAACAAATTTCTTGATAACTAAAAACTAACACTTGGGCGAGTAGCCAATATTTATAAACTGTGTTAGCGCCTACCCGCATAAGTTTTTGTTATGAAGAAATTAAATTATTCTCATGAATACGTTAGAAATGAGCACAATAACAAATATTTTAATTACCAACACTTGGGCGGGTGGGCGGGAACATTTTATCAAACCACCTACCTAATATTTATAAACTGTGTTCCCGCTCACCCACCCAAGTGATTGTTATCAAAAAACTGCATTATTCTTACACTAGCTGCACCCCTGTTTATAAAACTGTAAATTTGGCATTAAAAAGTGTAAATTTGGCATTCAAAATTGGCAATTTAACTAACAATGTTTGGCTTTTGGCTTTTTTTTTTAAAGAAACTAAATAAAGATCTTTTATCAACATGTTAAATTCTATTACCAAACTGTTAATGTTAATATTAAAATTGAGTCTTAAAACATCAAAATATTGTTTGAAAACAGTAAATTCTTATGAAACATCAACATATTGTTAAAATAGCAAAGAATTTTAATACACTTTGTGCAAAGTTCTATTCATAAAATTTAAAATAGCTATAAAATATCAGAAAGCAAAACTATAGAAAGTTGTAAAATCTATTCATTTAACATCAAAAATAACAAATTGTGGTTTTGAAACATTAAATTATTGTTAGAAAGTAACAAAATTCAGCCATAAACTATTGAAACATTAAATTTTTTTTATATAGAACTAAAATTCGGCAAAAAATGGTCAGAAATACAAAATTTTTGCATAAAAAACTGTTAAAAAAGTAAAAAAAAAAATCAGAAATTTCTAAAAACAGGAAAATCTGGCTATAAAATTGTCAGAAAATTTCAGAATTCAGTCATAAACTGTAAAAAAGTGCAATATTCTATTTATAAAGGGGTTGATGGGACCAACGGCTTATTAGGTGACTTCCAAATTACCTCGGTAGATAAAGAGCAAGTTATTATTTTAATTTCATATTCGGGGATCAAACCCTGGAATTTATCGTTGGGCTTGTGCATAGGCGTTTTACAAAGACGAAAACAACTTAGAAAATAAAAGTAACTTGCACATTACAGTTAGTACTACAAATACTGCAACAAGGAAAAAATAAAATAAAACTGAAATATGTGTTAAAAAGAAAACTTTGGTTTTATTCATTATTTTACTTAGAATTGATGCAAACATTATTTTAGTTTTTATACTACACTATCTTATAAGATTTAGTAATTTAATTGAAAAGCATTTTTGAAGCATTTTTTGATTGTTTTGTACAAACCTAACTATTTTAATTACAATCAATATGTTTTCTAATCAATTTTTTATTAATTTAATGCAAAATTTATGCACAAACCTAAGTGATTTTTTTTGGTATTATATCTTCAAATGCGTTATTTGTGTGATTTTACTTTTATTTAGTTCAATGAACACGTGTTTTTTGGGAATTTTGATAAGATATCAGTTAAAAATTATGTTTATTTTGCCATTTTGTTTTTATTTTACACAATTATTTATGGATTTTGTGCATAAATTATGTTAATTATGCTTTTTAAGGTTTTTTGATTGATTTTAATGTAAAAATATTTTTTGCATAATTTCTTCTGAGCGACATTAAATTCATTTTATTCAAAACATCTATTTGGAGCTAATCTTCAAATTATTACTTTAAAAGAGTTATCTATTCGATTTTTTAGTGTCATAGCATCAAATGCATTATCCGTATGATTTTACATTTGTTTAATATAATTTATTGCATTATTTTATCAATTTTTATTAGGTTTCAGTTAAAAAATGGATTTATTTAACAATTTTAGTAATATTGAATACAATAAATATGATTTCTAAGCGATTTTTTATAAATTTTGTGCATAAATTGTGTATTTTGTTATATTAAATTTTAATAAATGCAAAATTTACTTTCACTTAGCTGTTTTTAAAAGATTTTAGTTAAAAAAGTTTCTAAAAAAAATTTTTTTTTAGATTTTGTGATTTAATTGAGATTTTTGCTATATAAATAAATTTTACGACTATTTAAAGATTTTTATTAGATTTTATTTATATATATATATATATATATATATATATATATGTTAACCCGGCAAGTCGGGCTCGTAAAATATATATTTATATTATGTCATATTCTAATGTATTTTGTCAAACTAACCTCCTAGGGACAAACAAACCCTTGTCTATTACTTCAAATAAAAAAGTTATAGCCACAATGGTATAAATCCGGCAAGTCGGGCTCTTTGCTACTTATTGTAACTCAACGTGGATATAATATTTTTAAAATATATTTATAATTTATTGATATTTTCATAGCTTGTAAACGTTGCTAATACTTTTATGAAAAAAAAATTATAAATAACCTGTGTTTATTTGAATATTCGTGTATAAACTCGGCAACGTGGGCTCTTATTAAAATTTATTGTATAAGTCCAAGTTAACAAATGGTTTTATAGAAATATTTAGAATCTATTATCATTTAAGTTGTTTCTAAATGTTTCTTATACATTTGTGATAAAAAAGTGTTATAAATGTTTATTTAAATGTTCGTTTATAAACTCGACAACTTGGGCTCTTACCGTAAAAGTTATAAGAAATTGTTTTACAGAAATATTTATAATATATAATAATTTAAAATGTTTCTAAAAGTTTACTTACACAATTACGATTAAAAAAATATAAATTAAGTAAGTTTTGTTGAATGTTTATGCATAACATCGACAATTTTTATTTTGATTTTTTTTAATATTACTTATTATATTCTTTTATAGAAAGACTTCTTTGCATATTTATTTGTCAAATAATTTAATGATGTAGAATACAACAAAATAGTTGCATGTATTTGAAACTACTATATTATTGATTAACAAGTATAAACAATATTCAAAGTATTACATCTTTAATTTTTATTATTATCAATGAATTTATGATGAATTATTTTAAAAGCAGTAAAACTATTTTAAGGTCAGTCTATTCATGCATGTTTTTTTTAATTTACGACTTCTTTATTGTCCTGATATTTATTCAGAATTTCCTTACATCTGGATAGTTGCAAAAAATAACAAGCGGCAATAGTAACAAGTTATTTACATTAATTTTAATATTTATTAAAAGTAGTAGTAATAGTGCAAAAAGAAAATATTTATTTTCCACTTGCATTTGCGACAAACAAATAAGTTGAAAATTTTAAAAATAATTTTTATACATATTGTTAGTTGTAGAATCACCATTTTTGTAATTTTCAAAACTGAGACTTAATTAATTAAGAAATTAAGAGCATTCAAAGTAATGTCAAAGTTTTAATAAAATTATCAATATTTAAGAGAATAATTTGAATCATATTTTTGTTCAAATACAATAAATTCTACTAACTTGACAAATAGTTGTTAAATTATGGGCAGACAAAACTTTGATATTAATTTAAGGATTAATAAATTTCACAAAAATTTAGAAAATTTGTAAAATTAGGAGTATTAAAAGTAAGACGAAATAACAACATTTATTGGTATAGCTAAAAGTTGCGGTTTAAAATATGCAAATTACAATAATGTGGTGAAGTTATAAGCATTCAAAGTAACAGGGACAACATTTTGATATGCCTGTGCAGTATCTTGGATTTACTTAAAATTTGGTTTACAATGATTTTATTACTATAGACTTAGCTGACATTTTCAACAAAAATGTTTGATACAAAAGTTTCAAAGCAAGCAGTCAAAAGTAAAGTTGAATTATAAGCGTTCAAAGTAGCAGGTCCAATATGTGTGGTCATATGCAATATCTTAAATTTAACTGAAATTTAGAAATCATAAGTTTTATGGTTTGTAGATTACAATAAACATGACAAATTGAAAGAAGTTTGACTAAATTAACTCAGTAAAAGCAATTGACTGTGTTTTGTAAAAAAATTAGTTTAAAATTTTGAAAGTGTTTATGAGACACTAAGTAGCATTGAAGTTAAATGACCAAAGTACTAAGTAGATTATAGTTAAAAAAAGAGTGAGACAGGGTTGTTGTTTATCATAAACGTTGTTCTATATGCATGCCAAAAAGATGGTAACAAAGTGCTGAAAAGGGAAAGATCACTCCTTAGTTGCATAGGAGAAAGAAGAATATAATCTATTTAATTTGCCAATGATATGATCGTGTTTGCAGAGAGCACAAAAGCACTAAAGATCATAGTTAAAGAAGAAAGAAATAAAATCAATGTATGGACTGAGTATAAACAAAAACAAAACAAAGGTTATCAGAAAGAATAAACGTACGTTAAAAGAGATAAATTGGAGCAAGTGAGAAAGTACTGCTACTAAAATAACAAAGAAATAAAAAAACAAAGATAAATAATAAATAGCATAGGAATAATGAAAAAGCTTTTAGAAAGAGTAGCAGGTTAAGTATAAATTTGCAAATAACAATTGTGAAATGTTAAGCATAAAGTGTGAAGCTTGGACATTACGTGGTCAGACAAGATCCGGAATAAAGGAGTATTAAGAATGTCAGGTGAGGAAAGAGCGCTAGTAAGAGAGAAAAGACGGATAGTACATGCAATGAGAAGAGATTGTTTATTAAAGAACGTGATCAAAAGAATGGTAAGTGCAAATCCGAAAAAGATGCAAGATAACTGATGTTTTAAGGAATAGGGAAAGGTACAGTGAACAAAGCAAAAGACAAAGAACCAAGAAAATTGAAGAAGATACACTTAAGACCTGCAAAGAGCAGAACACTAATAATGATGAAGTCAAAATGGCAAAATGTATGTTAAAAAGTATTGATTTAACTAAAGTTTTTTTAATTTTAAAATATTACTGGTTTTAAATTATGCAGTATATAAAAGTAATAATAAGCATTTAAAGAAGAAGTTTGATGTTTTGATACACATGGCCGTGCTTTTACTGTATATGGATTGTAATAATAATACCAAACTAATATTATTCAAAGTAATGTTATCAAAATTTATTTTAAAAATTAATAAAACTAGCTTAAATTTAGCAGTGATGGTGGATTAGCGCATTAAGTACACACAATTATTTGCAATTGTTATAAATATGATTTATGTTCAAAAACATTCAAAACAATGATGTTTAAACAAACTCTTAGTACATAGCAAAGCATTTTAACACTTACATACTATATTTAGATATGTAAGACTAAAACTTTTACAAAGAATTTTTTGGACTATCAAGACAACTATTTGGTTTTTAATTTCATAATTTTCTAAAAATCAAAAATTGCTACTGTTCTAGATTAATAATCAGTTTTTTTTTAAGAGATGTTAATTAAACTAACGCGTTAACATCTTTCTCGTTTTTGAAATATATATTGTGGGTCAACAACATTTTGTTATAAAAGTTTGAAGAATACTAAAATTAAAAACATAGATGCAATCGGTAGAAAAATAAAGATATTTACTCGTATGTTTTATTATCCGCATAAAACTCAATTAAGCATACATTAGATGTTAACATCATGCAATAAAATAATGAACTCTCTGTAGATATTTTTGTATAAGTATGCAATATCATTATTTCAACAAAATCAAAAACTAAAACAGAATGCTGCTGACTTTTGAGCATTTGTAATAAATAGCACAATAACCTGTTTTGATAGAAATTTAAATTAATCTATTCCATCAGAAGAAAATGCAATCAATGTAAGATATCTGAAAGTTGAACATATTTTTAATTGTGTAGCTATTGCAAAAAACAACACGACATTATATTATGTAATATAATTCTATTATATTTATGTTTAAAATATTTCTATAGGCCGCAATTGGGTCTATAGCAGCAGGTAGTGTCATAAATTAAAGTGATAACTTCTCATGTCCGACAAAGAATCGTATTATAATGCAATGTTAATATTCTTACATTTATAATATATATCTAATTGAATAATAATAAATATTTAAAACAGTTTTTTGTTTTTGTTTTACTTATTGCTATTTAATTGCAAAGAGGCAATTATTGACGTGTATTATAATGAAGCCGCGTTGGAAGAATGAAAACAAACGTTAGTGAAAATAGTTAGTTTTGTTATATTTATGTTTAGGTATATTAAGATTTTAATTAATTTTCTTATACTATTAATATTATATTTTATTATTACATAAATAACATTTGAAAAGTTATACTTAAATATATAAATTAATACAAATTGTTTTTAAAAGATAAGGATAATTGATTGCAATAGATAATTAGCCAATGGTAAAGCTTGTGGCTTAGTAATGACATGAAAAATATAGAATATGAAAATTTTTTACAAATGAAACTGCACATCTGGGCTATAAAATGTTCCAGTACAATGCATATAAAACAATTAGAATAAACATTTAAAATAAGAATATACAAAATTTCTTGCCGTCGGAACACGACTCAATATACACATTTGCTGGTAGATTTTAAATCTCGAAGTCGTTGGTTTGTGGTGAAGGCTGATTACAAAAAAGATCATAAATCAATGTAAAGAATTTAGGGTCAAATACTTGGAAACATTTGCTCGTAAAGCGGCAATGTTTTCATTCAAATATGTAATAATCATAATATATAATATATAATTTGATTTTACATTAAATTATTTTATTTGATACAGAAGTAAACAATGATTAAGAAAAACAATATAAATTTAAATTAATTACGTTTTTTGATTCAATTAGAATTAGCATGTATATATTTATTCAACTATACAAAATAGATATTTATGGATCAAGTGCAGTTTACAATGATTGTTTATTATTATTACTGCATGGTTGCTAAATTTCAATAGAATCCAAAAATTCTAATTATAATTGATAGAATTTTGAAAACTTTTGGTTTTTGAGGTGGTCTAGCGACTACAATTTCTTGTGTACCTTGTTACTTTTTTAGTAAATCCAGTTTTCTTCAGAAACTTTTGCTAAAAGATAGACTGTTTTAAGCTTTTCTTTGGTTAGCTTCTGCTTGCCAAAGAAGGCTCTACGTTGCGTATTGTAAGCCTTTTTAGATTATAATCTTGGTATGCAGATGAGACGGACTCTGTTGTTTGTGGCAGATTGTTTATGAAGTTTATCACTAGTTTGCATTTAATTACTGACAACCGTATAGCCTATAGAACCGATTAGCTCTGCAACATGATAGTTATTGGTCAGTTAAAGTATTGTCTTGATTTGATGTTTTTAGAGCTACATTTAATAACAGCTAATTTTGCTTGAAAGAGCATGTTTTCCTAGGAATAATTCCGGTTCTGATGCTATTGTAATGTTTAGATCCATCTGTATATCATATAAATTCTTTTGCTTTGCGACGGTAGTATTAAATGAAAAGATTTTTTCATGCAATAACTTTTTATAAAGTGTGATATTATTTTTAGTGTTTCTTTCTCATGTAACACGTTTGTTGGTCTAGGAACCTCAAGATTTACAGTGTGTTTGTTTATCTATATTTGATATGTTGCTTATTTCCCCTCCATCATCACTAATAAGTGAAGTAGTGGTAGCAAAAGCAGTGTTTCCATAGCTGCTGTTAGAGTTGTTCTTGTTGCTTTCTTTATTTAATTGCGTTGACTTCTAGCCTGGGAGAGAGGGGAGACATCCGCCAGCAATTTTAGCTCTTTTCCTATAATGTAATTGTTATAGTTTGATTTTTGAGCATGAAGTTCACCCAATATCTAACAAGAAGTAAAGCGCTTCTGTTTTCCATTCCCGTAGCAGTTTATTGAAAATGAAGTTTGTCAAATGCTTTTTAAATGTCTAGGAAAGGTCCCAAAAAAATTTCTTTGCAGTGGATAGTCTTTTTGCACCCGATGGAAACCTGATTTATAGCTACATTGAGAATTTAACTTAAATGTTTAATCCTCCAACTGTTAAACCTTTGTATGCAAAATTTTGATAAAATCTAAAAATATTGAACATACATAAATGTCAACATTTCTACACAAAATAGTGAATTTGGTATAGAATGTATTATTTTAATAATTAATGTCAAAATATTGGCATTACTACTGTGATAACTCATAATCTAATTCAATCATCATTAAAAATTTCAAAAACTTAAAAAAAAGCATGTTTGTTGAATTTTGCAAAATTCTAAAGTATTTAACTTAATTTGTAACTTTTTGACATTGTTATTTCTAACACATATAATCTAACACTACCATTGTAATCCGCTTACTTCAAAAGCCGTTTGTCAACCAAATTTAATTAAAAATAATTAATTTTATAATTAGGGGTTGTTAAGGGTAAACTGCGCAAAATAATAAAATAAATTTAATTGTGCTTATTAATTGCTATTCCAAGAAGCAATTACTTTAAAAATTTTGTTATTTAGTTTATTTATCAAAATACTAATTTAGGGTTGTTAGCAATTAAAAAAAATGTATTGGATGTATGTATACTATCTTGTAAAGTCAAATTATTTTTATTACATATCAAAATATTTTTGGTGAAGGTGCCGTGGAGCCCGACTTGCCGGATTAGTTCCCGAAAGTAAACGGCAACGTGACACACGAGCCCGACTTGCCAAAAAGAGCCCGACTTGCCGGATTCATACCCAGAAAGAGCCCGACTTGACGGATTAATATACATATATATATATATAAATCTTTTATTGACATAAGTTACATAATTTAACTTTCCCACACATTCCCCAAATAATATTAACAAAAATAAAAAGAAAAAGAAAATCTAAATTATTCATTAGTAGTAGAACTGATACATTATTTAAATTAATTATTATTGTTTTTATGCTATTACGCTTCTACCTTTACCGCTTTCGGGCAATATGTCTTTTATAGACCACCCCTGCACTACCGCTCCTGCATTACCGCTACATTTTTGGGGACATATTGGGGTAGTTTAAATATTATTAGTTTTGTGTAATGTTTACTGTATGTTGAGGTATTAATTTGACTATAATATGTTTGACTATTTTGTCCTCTTAAAGTCTCAATTATTTCACCATATTTCAGATAATCCTAATTGTTCAAAAAACCTTTTTCTGTCTTCCGTCCATCTATTCTTTTTTGCATTTTTGTGTGTAATTATTTTATTTTTTGTAAAACTAAAATTTTGTATCGAAATTTTTTTTTTTCAAATCTCACTGTTTTTTTTTATAGCAGTCATTTGTATAAGTTTTTTTTGTGCTTCTTGCATAACTATATACTTTGGCGTGTTTCTATCCAGTTCTAATGTCCATCTAATGTATTTGTGTTAAACTTTTTCAATGGATTCTTGTTTCTTCCATGCCCATACTTCTACACCAAAAGTTAATATGCTTCTTACTATTACATCAAAAAGAGTTATTTTAGTTTGAAATTGTGCTCCTAGTTTTTGCTTTCCAATACTCCATGACTGATGCATGGCAACCTCCGCATTTTTGTATTTTCTGTAATATGTTTTTGTCAAAATAGTACCCTAAATACTTGATTTTGTTTACTACTTCAATTGAATCTGATTCCTAATAAAATTCTTCGGTTTTGCGTATACATCTTTTTTTGATTTTTGATTTTTCTGTGTTTAACCCCAGTTTCCGTTTTTCTAAATAAGATTTTAGTCTTTTTATTACTTCTTTCATTTTTTTGACATTTGGTACTAATAAAATAATATTTGTCGGCGTAACTTAATGTCAAAATTTTACTACTTCCATATGTCTGAAATATATATGTTGAATAATATTGGACTTCTTTGTCTTAAACTTTTTGTTGTTCTAAACGGTTTGGATCTTATTACATTACTTTCGACTGAGTTAATGGTTGTTTTGTATATGTCTTTTATTGCTTGTATTAGCTCTAAATCAAGATAGTTTCTATATATACTGTCAAAAGCCGATTTTAAGTCAACAAATAGCGCAAATAACTTTTGTTGTTTGCTTTCTTTCAGAGTATGCTCTATACACCAATTTAATGTGAATATGGTGACATATACTCCCCGTTTTTTTCTAAACTCCATCAGATTGTTTTCTAGAATTAGTTTGTTTTTTACCTCTTTTTATAATCTATTTTTTTATAATAGAAGCATACATTTTATAAGATGTATTTATTAAAGTGGTTGGCCTATAATTTTTTGCTACATTTTTAGCACCTGAACCAGTTTAATTATACCCATCTTCCATTCCTTCGGTATACCTTCTTTTCAGATTTTATTCATAATATCCTTTAGCTTTTTTTCTAAGTTAGCGGTTGCGTAGATCCATGCCTCATTCGGAATATTATTAAGTTTTGTTAATTGTTCTTTAATGTCTTCTATTGATATCTCCTCCTTATGTGCAACTACCTCTTTTGATTCTTGGGTTGTCTTTGATTGAGAGTCTTGATTGATTCCGTCCATTGTATTTATAAAGTATTCTCAAAAGGTTTTTGCATCTAAACTGTATGTAGAATTACTTCTATTTTTGCAAGTTTTAATATATTCTAAAGCTGATCTTTAGTAGTAATAATTTTAATTTTCAATAAGGTTTTAGGAAAGCTTGAAATAGGAAATTGGTGTATTATGGCCCAAATCCTATATTAACAACAGATGATAAACATATTTTAGTTAACTGGATTACTACCTGCCAAAAGAAAGGATTTTCACGGCAAAAAGAAGACGTACAGAAGAGTGTAAAACAATTTCTTGCTAATGGAATACCCAATGACTGGGGGTATGGTATTAGTGACAGCGGCTGAATGAAGGCCAAATTATTCTACGAGTATGTTGGTATATCCTAATGCAACTTGAATTCTACAACCTGCAGACGTAGCGGCATTTAAACCATTAAAAAATGCGTGGAAAAGGGGTGTATTAAACTGGAGAAAAGAGAACCCCACTGAAGTGTTAACAAAAGAAAAATTTGCGGCAATTCTCAAAATTGTAACTGATACATGTTTCGATCCATAAACGGATTCCGGGCATGTGGGCTCTATCCGTGGAACCCCACGGCAATCGATTACAGCAAATGCTTAGGCAAAGGCGCTAAATGTTCAGTAATAAGTTTGGGGGATCAAGAAGTAAGCACGGTATTGAAATATGCAGCATTTTAGGAAATTGTTGGCAACGATACCCTACTTCAATTTTAGGAATATGATTAATTTGAAAAGCAGAATGAACATGCTGCAAGAAGATAAAATCAACACACTACATATAGAAGCCTATACTTCTTATAGTAAAACAGAGAACTCAAATATACAGACAAAAATGATAACGTCAGAAAAAGTAGTGAAAACTGTAGCAAACTTAAATGAAGACAATTTACCATCAACAATTTTTTAGATTTGCCTAATTTTGATCAAAGCATAAGCATGGATATCGAAGAATTTGACATAGTAAATATTTTAGTCATCTTTGAAAACGCTCAATCTCTAGAAGAAACTAAAGAAATTCCACACAAAGCATTAAGTTCTCCTTCAATGTCGGTAGAAGAGAATACAAAAATAGACAATATTTTACACTGGCCACAAACCCCTAAAAGGAAAGGTAAACGAATGCCTTATGTTGTAACATGCTCAAAATAGAAGGAAATAAAAAAGAAGAAAGATGATGATAAAATAGAAAAACAAAGTAATGCAGAAGAAAAACAAAAGTTAGGAAAAAAACAAAAAAAAAACTGCCAAAGAAAAAAAAACGAGCTGCAGCGGAGAGAAATCGAAAAAAAAATAGGAAAAACAATGTAAAACAACCTCGCAAAAAGTAAACGAGGCTCTTGAAAGTTGCCAAAAAGGGTTACAAAGCCTAATACTCAAAAGCTAAACTCGACTATAATATGTAATAGCCAGGATACAGACAGTGAAGGTCAGAAAAGCAAAGTCCATATTATATTAATCTAACAATCGTTACAGGAGTTACCACCCACGAATTGTTAAATAACATTCCTAGAAACAATCATACTGTCCCAGCTCTATGTGATAAAATCCAGGAACCATCTAATGATGTCTGTACGAATATAAATAAGATTTCAGGAATACTGTGTGAAAATGCATTGAACTTTCCAAAAAACAGTTTCAATGATAAGGGACTTTGTTATAGATGTGCAAAAAATATTACTATAAATAATAATAATAATGCCATAAAATTATAAAATATTTTTAGAAATAACTAAAAAAGGTAAAATTTTTTTGTGTTGTTTATAAAATATTCAAAATAACAGAATTTGATCTTAGAATATCAAAATATTGTCAGAAAACATCGAAGTCTTATGAAACATCAAAATATTGTTAATATATCAAAATTTTGCTATAAACGGTGTGCAAAGTTTTATTTTTAAAGTTTAAAATAGTTATAAAATATCAGAAAACACAAAAATTTGGCCAAACACTATTGAAAATTGTAAAATTCTATTTATTAATCATCAAAAATAACAAATTTCGGCGTTAAAACATAAAAATATTGTTAGAAAAAGACAAAATCTGGCTACAAACTGTTAAAAAATGATAAACTTTAACTGTAAAATTTAAAAAACTGCAATATTACTGCTTTGAACATCAAATTATTGTTAGAAAGTAACAAAATTTGGCCATAAACTGTTGATTCATTAAAATATTTTTAGATTGAATTAAAATCCGACTAAAAACGCTCAGAAACACAATTTTTTTTGCATAAAACATCAAAATATTGTCGAAAAACTTCAAAATCCGGCCGTAAACTCTTTAATTTAAAAAAATTTATAAATTTTTAAAGACAAAAAAATCTGGCTATAAAATTGTCAAAAAAATTCAAAATCTAGCCATAAACTGTAAAAGAGTGCAATATTTTATTCATAGTGTGTCAAAAACAGCAAATCCATCATAAAGTATATATAAAAATTTGTTAAAACGTACCAAAACTCACCATAAACTAATACAAACTGCAACATTCTATTTATAAAAATCAAAAATGGCAAAATTCTGCTATCCAAAATTAAAGTATTAAACAAAAATAGCGATGAAAAGGTTAAATTTTTTTTTTCTTATTAAAGGAATTCTGTTTGTGCTTTTACTGAATTCGGCGATTCAGCTAGAGGCCATTAGTTGGTGGTGAAAATCTATTTGCCAAATTCAATCAAAAGATCTTTTTTTTATTGAAGGTCGCTTTGACTGATTTTATAGATGCCTTTGCAAGGTCATAGTGCAATACTGCTTCAAGGTTTTCCAAGATTACTGTACCGGCTGTGATTTTTGTTTGTTGGATTGACTGATGGCAACTCACATCCTTCAGTATTTTTTGTTGGTAGAAAGAGGTTTGCTATAACTCCTGAAATTGCACCTGGACTTCATTGATTTTTTCAAGAGATCTTTAAGCTAACGCTAACTATTTCTAAAGCTTTTTACGTTCTGGTTGTCGCAATTTTTAATTTGGCTATTGGCAATATTGCTCTTTTGCTGACAGTATGTAGCTGTGTTGTGTAGAAACAGTTTCCAAGTTTTGCCCTTCATTTTGTTTGTTTGGTAGTCATTATTGTAGTCGGTTTGCCAGTCTTCTTCTTTGATGTAAAAATGCTATCTGCTTGGTCAACATGTATTGTGATCGTGGTCTTCTTGACCAACTAAATCTTTGTTGATTAAATTAATAATTAAGCAATTGATATTGAGTTCTGGTTGGTTCCAGTATTTGATTTCAAATATAGGATAGAATAGAACTTTTTATTCGTGGGTCGTGTTAGTAAATATCCTACTTTGCTGGAAATAATTTTACCTAATTAGCTATTTAATTAATTTACAACATTTCCATGCAGTGCAGAACACAAAAAATCATTAAATAGTTGATATATCCGCATCAAAAGAAATGGACTAGTTTAAGTGCTATTTAATTTATGTTTAAAAATGTTTTACGTGTTTTTGAAGTATTTCCATTCATTGTTTGCATTATATGCGGATTCTTTGTCCGGTTCAATAACCTCATAGGAATCTATTTGGTTTACTTTCTATAGAAAAATATTTTAACAATCAATTAACCATGTATTGCTTATTCAAATATTATCGGTTGGTTTACATATTGATAGATTGATCTATCTTGAAAGATTTATTATTCTTGAAGAATTTAAAATAATTTCTATTAAAATTTATTTTTTATTCAAAAGCGTTTTTTAGAAACGAATGGTGAATAATTTGACCGTAAATTAGGCAGCTTATAGCCTCCAGCAATCTATTTCGCAAAAGAAATCGACATTGAAATTGTTTACTAACACCATACTTAAAACCCATAATATTTAAAATAATAATTATTTACTAATTACAAACTTACCAAATTAATTAAAATCACAAAAAACTAGAAATGCGGCTCGCGTATGCCAACTCTACGGTTTTCGGCTGAGAACTGAGTTGTTGTTGAAAGCGGCACAATCCATCCATCCATCGACTAACTGGTTTATTATTAAGCGATGAAATAGTAACATTAATTAAATAATTCACTGGTCTTTTCACTTAACCTTGCCTATCTAAAACCATCACATTTACACTATTGTTCTATTGTAAGTGAATATCATTTTAGGCCAGGTCAGTTAATAAAGTTATTTATTATTGTCAATAATTTTTTGGAAATATTACACAATATAAAGTCATTTCATTCATTGATATGAATGAATGAAAATAAATTTGATAAGAATTTTGATGTTTTTTTAGTACATTTCAATTTGTATCAATTAGATATAAATCAGATCCGAAACGCTTAACAGAATGCAATTAAAATTATATATATTCATGATGCATGACGAATATAGTTGATGCTAATTGCGGAAATTATTAAAAAAGTAGTTCATATTAACATGTAATAATAAAACCAGTTCTTATAAAATACTATATATATAATTTGTACGTGATACAATAATAACAGGACATAATAGGACAGGACAGACAAAGTTGTTAAACGTAATTAAAATGATTGAAAGAATGATAGCATAGTTAATGAAGTGATTTAATAAATCGATTTAAATGTTTTCTCTAAAAAAATTTGAAGGAAGGTCCAATGTTACTCGGTGAACAAACCAGAATACATGTATTAAGCATTGTAAGAGACTCATAATATTGATCATATTGAAATGAAATGAACACTTTTAGACTTTTAAAATCTATTCAGACTTTTTTTAAAAACAATTTTTTTTTTTTTAAGTGTATTTATAAAGGGTGTTTAAAAATTAATGTAAAATATTTAAGGGGGTGGTCGTACGAATCACAACAACCAAAAAGTCTTAATAAACATGGATTGTCATAGCAACGGTTTTGAAGATATGGAACATTATTTATTTTTATTATTTTTTTTCTTTATTTTATATTTTGCAATAAGGTGCATTTTCTTATCCTATTTTTGTGAAATAAACATTCAGTATTTGACAGTTGTTGTTAGTGCACAAGTTTTTATTGCTATGGCTGATTACTCTAATGCAGAACTAGCCTACATGCATTTCATGTATGGTCGTGCTAATGGGATTGCCACCAAAGCGCGACGTCATTATGTAGAAGCTTATCTAAATTGCCAGATTCCTTCACATCGTATGTTTGGAAGAATTTACTAGAAATTGAGAGATACCGGTTCACTTCGAAAACAGTTCTATCTTTTCGGCAGACCAAGGTCTGTATCTACTCCTAGAGCAGAACAAGACATTATAGCACGAAAAGTGCATAATCCAGGGACGAGTGTGCGGAGAATATCAGCCGAGGTAGGAATTGGTGCTACTTTTGTTTGGAAAATTCTTTGCAAGCTCTATTCATACTATGTACAACAAGTGCAGGCTTTAAATTTAACTGATCTTTGGGCACGTTTGGTTTTTTGTTGCTAGTTTCTACGCAAGGATGCTGAAAACCCTCAATTTCTTGCTAAAATTCTTATTACGGATGAAGCCGGGTTCACACGAAATAGAGTTTTTAATTTTTATAAAGCACATTGTTGGGTCGACGAAAATCCTCCTGCTGTAATTGAATGTGAACATCAGACACTTTTTTTATTAAACATTTGGATGGGTATTGTAGGCGACAGGTTTCTAGGTTCTGTTGTTTTACCAATTCGATTAACAGGCCCTGCTTACTTCAACTTTCTGCAAAACACAATGAATGATCATTTGGATGACTATTCTTTGGCCCACAAGCAACAAATGTGGTTCTAGCTTATTTTTTGATTGCCATTAGAGAGTATATAGACCAAACTTTTCCACATAGGTGGGTAGTAAGAGGCGGACCAGTTTTATGGTCAGCAAGATTGCCTGACTTAAACTTTTTTGATTTTTTTCTTTAAGGATATTTGAAATCATTAGTGTATGATACTTCTGTAAACAGCCTCGAGGAGCTGCAGTTAAAAATTAATGAAAAGTGCCAAGAAATCCAAGCCAGTGAGGGGTTTTAGAAAGAGTACGAATGTCTTTTAGACAAAGATGTCGTGCCTATTTGGAAATAAAAAAGGGCACTTGAACATCTTCTATAACTCTGTTTTTTGTAAAAATATATAAAAATAAATAATGTTCCATATCTCCAAAACCGTTGCTGTGACATCTTATGTTTTTAAAATTTTTTTGTTTGTTGTAGTTTGTACTACCACTCCTTTAATTTTTTTTAATTTTTTTAAAATTTTTTTTAAATTAAAAAAAAATATTTTTTTTTCAATTTTTTTTTAAATTATATGACAAATCCATTTATTGCAAAAAAATATTTAAAAATAGCACAAAAATCCTATGTAATGCATAAAGATGCGCAAAAATCGAGAAGCAGTTATGTCAAAAAATAATTCAAAAATTTTAAGAAAACCTATTTAATTTAATTCATCAATAATTATACGTAAAATGCATTTATTGCAAAAAAATATTTAAAAATTTTAAAAAACTTATTTAATGCATAAAGTAGCGCAAAAATGTTGCATAAAATCTATTTTCTTTAACTAATTTATCAAAAATCATATGGAAAATGCATTTATAGCAACAAATTAACACAAAAATTGCACAAAAAAAAACATTTAATGCATAAAGTAGCGCAAAAATTGTTCAGAAAAGGCAGTAATGTTATAAATTTAATCAATTTTTTTTTTAGAAAACTCAATAGATTTAAAAAGTAGAATAAAAACATCTATTTCCTGTAGTTAATTATATGTAAAATGCATTTATTGCAAAAAAATATTCAAAAATTGTACAAAAAACCATAAAATAGCGCAAAATTCGCTCAGAAATGGCAGTTAAGTCATAAAATTAATCAAAAAATTTACAGATAACCCATTTAATTTAAAAAGTAAAGCACAAACTGCGCATAAAATCTCTATTTCTCTTAATTAATTCATTAAAAATAATATGGAAAATGCATTTATTGCAAAAAATTAATCAAAAACTGCACAAAAAACTTATTAATTGCATAAAATACTTAAAAAATCGCTTAGAAAAGGCGTTATTTAATAAAGTTTATTATAAAAATTTGTTCACTTGTTTATAGTATAAAATTTAATCAACAGATTGTGGAGAAGAATTTTAAAAATCTTATTTGCATTAATTAAATCATCAAAAATAATATAAAAACCGCATGTATTGGATTGCTCAGAAAATTTGTTTATTATATGAAATAATGCGCAGATAACCCATTAGTTAGTGCAAAAATCACGCATAAACAACATTTGTCTTAGTAAATCCATCAAAAATTGCACTGAAAACACAATTATTGAATAAAATAGTCCAAAAATCGCGTAGAAAACATGTTTATAATACAAAATTTATAAAAAAATTGCACAAAAAACTAATTTATTACATGAAATAGTGCAAAAATTGTATATAAATTTAGTTTTTTCTGTATTAAATTTATCAAGAGTTGTACAGAAAACGTTTGTGATTTATTTCATACAACCAATACAAATAGTTGACAGATTTTATTAGATAAGTGTTTTCTGACCAACAATTGTTGGATTTTTTATAATAAATTTTTTGATCAATTTTTATTGAAAAATAGTTAGATTTTCTGAGCGATTTTTGATGGATTTTTTAAATAATTTTTGATAGATTTTATAGAGTAAATGTAATTTTGAGTAATATTTTGTAAATTTCTTGCAAACATATACAAATAACATGTTT
Source organism: Tachinus rufipes (assembly GCA_963932245.1). Lineage (NCBI taxonomy): Eukaryota > Metazoa > Arthropoda > Insecta > Coleoptera > Staphylinidae > Tachinus > Tachinus rufipes. The sequence goes on from OZ010744.1 coordinate 7,436,944, forward strand.
TTTTAGGCAAAATTAAATAAGCCTTGTTTGAAAACAGTGTGTTTTTGGTCAATTTACATTTATAAAAGCATTTTCTGATGGTTTTTGTACATCGATAGCAAAAGTTTAATGAATTTTACTGCATAAATGTTATTTTTGGGCGACTTTTAAACTTTTTAAATAATTATAAGCAAATTTAGATGTTTTTTTAAGCAATTTATTTTGAATTTTACACAATAAACGTGTTTTTAAGCGATTTTTGACAAATTTCTTAAAGTACTTGTGTTTTAAGTAATGTTTAGTGACTTTTTTGGCTGTTTTTATACAAGAAAAGCAGATTATTGATAGATTTTATTTAATTAATGTGTTTTGATAACTCAATCAAATTGTTTTTAAACGATTTTTGTTAGATTTAATTAAATATTTGCATTTTTAGCAATTTTTCATAAACAATAAATGTATTTATAAGCGATTTTTAGTTTTACGCATTTTTTGGGAGAATAAACATAGTTTTTGAGTCGAGTATTGCAATGGTCTAGTGCAATAGATTGCTTAAGTTGTGTGGATTTTAGGTTAAACTGTAGGACACGCTTTGTTTGTGTAGCACTATTTATTAAACATCACAAACATACAAGAAAGGTGCTCACGCTCGTAACGAGTTGGAGCACTGTATAAAGAATAAACATAATTTTTAACGATATTTCTTACAAAACATGTATTTTCAATTAAACTTTTTAATTAATACTTTATTTTCAAAGCAATTTACTATGGTTTTCATATATTAATTGAATAATTAATTCTGTTAGACTTATTGTGGATTTTATTCTTTAAATGTGTTTTTTGTAAGATTTTTAGTTAGATTGTTTGTAATAAACTAGCTAGTAATTTTTAACGGTTATCATACAATAAACGTTTCTTCTAAGCAATTTTGTTATAAAATTGAAAAAATAAATTTATTCTGTGGGCGATTTGTATGGTTTTAAAGAAATAAATGCGCAATTTTTAATGGCTATCACACAATAAATGTGTTTTGTAAGCGATATTTGGCAAATTTTACATAGAAAGCACACTCTATAGTTGCGTTTTAAAAAATTTAAGCAACTGTTGGTAGATTTTAAATAATAAATGTAGTTTGTGAGCAAGTTTTTATAATTTTTTAGCATATTTTATGTGTTTTATTATAGAATTAAAGAAATAAAAAGAAATAAGTTTTAATGAACTAGTACAAACCAATCTGAGCGACTATATCTGGTTTTGAACAATTTATGATCGAATTTACATAATTAAGCGGTTTTTTTTACAATAAATGTGTTTTAAGTGTTTTTTAAATAATCTTTAATTGATTTTAAAAAGTTATTGTAAAAAAAAATATTTAAAAATTTCTTTTAAAAATGTTGGAATAACATTTTTTGGGCTATAATAGGTAGATTTTGTAGTAAAAATTTTAAGCTTTGCAATATCTAATGATTTTTGTACAATAGAAGCAAAACTTTGATGGATTTCACTTCATAAATGTTATTTCTAAGCTACTTTTGTTGGTTTTAAACTTTATAAATTAATTTTATGAGAAAAATACGTTTTAATTTGCGATTATAAGCAAATCAACTAAATTGTTTTATTAGCAATTTATTAAGCACTAAACGTTTTTTTAAGCGGTTTTTTTACATTATTTTTACAATAAATGCGTTTGTTAAGCGGTTTTTAGTGCGTGCGTGCAATAATAAATTATTTTTTGAGCGATAACTTATCATTTCTTTCTAATAAAATTATTTTTAAGCGATTTTTGTTGATTTTGATCAAATAATTGCATTTTTAGTTATTTTTGATAAATTTTAAACTAAATTATAAGCAATTTTCAATAAGAATCACGCATTTTTTTTAAGTATACATTATTTTGAACATTATTTTTCACAACAGAAATTTATTTTTAAACAATTTTTTTAAGTTAATACATTTGTTTTCAAAGCGATTTACTTTAGTTTTATATAATTTTTTCATTTTCTGTTAAGTTTGTTGTGGATTTTATTTTATAATTGTATTTTTTGGTCAATTGTTAGCAATTTTTTTGTGATAAACTAATTTTTTAGGTAATTTATAACGGTTATCATACAACAAAAGTGGTTTCAAAACAATTTTTTTGTCAAATTTAAGAAATAAGATTATTTTGTAGGCGATTTTTATGGTTTTAAAGAAATAAATAGGTAGTATTTCATGAACATTACACAATAAATGTGTTTTATAACCAATATTTGGTAAATTATACATTGAAACTACACTATTTAGTTGATTTTAATGTTTTATTAGTTTTATTTTTTGTAGATTTTAAATAATAAGTTTAGTGTGCATGCATTTTTGGAATGGAGTTGAAAAAAATTAAATTTTTTATTGGATTTGACTGTATACAAATTTTACTTTATTTTTTATTTATGTTTATAATCTTTTTCAACAACCAAAAGCTTAACAGTTATGGAGATGACAACACCCAATATTTTCTAAAGACCATAAAACATGTGTGTTTAATTATACTAGCTTTGTTTGATTAGAAATGTTATTGACTTCAATAGTATTTAGAAAAATTAACTTTCTTGACATATTATTATATGGGTTTAAAGAAAAACGTTTAAAGTTAGACAATTTTATTATATTATTAAGTATTTAATTAGAATAAAATAATATTTTCAAGAATTGGATATATTATGAGTGATTGTTATTTATTATATAATTTACTTATTTATCAATTTAATTTAATAACAATAATTTAAAGGGGAGCTGGATATGACATTTGAAGACGTATTTTTTAACTTTTTTGTCTTGTTTTCAAAACACCTTATTGCTACCTATTCTAAATGCAAGAAAGTTAAATTGAGCTTCTGAGAACTTACATTTTTTGCCCCGGGATCATAATTCTTTAAAAAAATTATTTTCCTACCGATTCTATTTTTGATTCCCCCCTACCGCATTTTTTAATATAACTTCGTTGATGTCAATCTGTCAGAAAAAGTATAAAATGGAAAAAAGAATTTAAGTTTATAAAATATTAACTTAAACAAACAAACAAAAACAAGTTTACGGAACAAGTGAGGAATACTTTAGTTTTAATGGCGCGATGAGCTTTGCCGGACCGTTATTGAGTGATTGCCATAAATTTACATTAAATTTTTGGACTAAGTCTAATGTGTACAAAACCTAGTCTACAGTCTACAGTACATTGTGGAGCAAGTAGCACTAATCTACAAGACAAATCTCCTCCATAGCCAAACAAAGTTTATGATACAATTAAATTGGCAAAACAATGTTTTACAAATCAGTTTCATCAACCAAACATTGATTTAGTTTGTGGTTTAAAAGTTTTTTTTTTTTTTTTAATTTGAGGTCTGAAAAAGAATTTAAATTATGTTCATCAGCATTTTAAACATAGAAAATCTCATATTTTTGACCGAACACAAAATAAACAATAAAAATTCAGATCGCTTAAATCTAATAGGTTCTAATTATTATCTTGATCATTTATTTGCTGAATAACAGGGTGTTTGTGCCTACATCCACAAACAACTAGGATATTCTAAACTGACGACAAATTGCAGAAGACGTCAACTCTAAACACTAAAGGTCAACAATTGCGGGTATACTCCAAACAAAAAACTACAGTATAAATTTTCTTACAAAAGTCCCGCCGGCTACCAAGGCAAAGCACTTTACTAAATGATTATTTTGTTAATTGCCAAACCAATAATTTACTAACGTCTAAACTGAGTGGTTTTTATCATAAGTTTGTGTTGCGTTAAATGCCACATTCAGGTCTTGTATAGTTTAGTTGATAATAGTACCTGTAAAAAATTAAAAGAAAAAATTGTTATTACAAAATTGTTTTGTTTAAAACTAAGTACTTTTGCAATAACTGGCTTAAATAGCATCTAAGATAAAATTAAAACAATTAATGATCTAAGCCCTGACTACTACATTGTAGTACAGGAACTTTTGTGAAAAGGCTCAAACAAGAAGAAAAATGTTTACTACCTATACGGATTGGATTATTTTTTCTCAACTTCTGGAATGAAGTATAGACAGCTTAGCCTCAGTACAAATGGCCGCAGACGTAGAAAAAGAACATCAAAATTTTTACCGGCATTATCCATAAAGCCATGAACAAAACTTCTGATTTGGGTTAATAACTAATGTATTTGTGTAATATCTCCAAACTTTTACGTAATAGACGCATCTTCATTCAGAACAATAAAGTTTTTGCTCACAGACTCAAATTTCAATGTTTTTTTACTAAAACTACAAATCTAAAACATATCAAAACTAAAAAAGTAGTCTTCAACCTCTTAGGCCTAATGGCAACATTATTTTTTTGATTAACATATTATGTTACGGTTTACATTTATTATCTCATGTGTTGTTTACAATTGATAACTGTTTACTATCAAAAGTTGTATGAAAAAGATCATTTAATTTTCTAATTTCTATTTACAATTTTTAATTTTTTTTTTAATTTTGTGTTATAGTTACTCAATAATTTAAAGATTTTTACTTTTTAAGTTTGTCTAAAAAATCTTCTACAGATTTTTCAAACTTCTTATGGTTTTTAAAAAATATCAATTGGTTTTAAGTAACTTCTTAGTTTATTTCACATAGTTATGACTTTGAGACCAAATATTTTTTTAAACCCAGATTTTTATTTTGCATATAAAACAAAATTTTGCTTTTAAAATTCAAATTTTTACAGTTTAGGCAAGTTTTTAAATTTTTTAAATGTTTGTTGAAATATTTTGCTTTAAAACTAATGATTTTTGATTATAAAAACCCGTTTTGTTTTTATTTATAACAATATTTTGCCGGATTTTCATATTTAAAGCAGGATTTTTAAATTTTTAAGCAGGATTTTATGCTGTGAGACTAAATATTTATACTTTAAGACCAATTTTTTACATTTATTATGCATTTACAACAAACTTTTGTATTTTAAGGCCGGATTTTTATAATATAAGATTTTTAATTTAAAATTTTTGGCTTTGAGACCAAATATTTATTTTTTAAAGCCGGTTTTTATGTTTATTTTGCATTTATAACAAAATCATATATTTGAAGGCCGAGTTTTTAAATTTTGGACTAAATTGTTAAATTTGTATGCTAGATTTTTTATTTTACAAAATTATTGCTCAAAAATTTTTGCTTTGAGACTAAATATATATGGGTAATTCCATTACTTTTCGACCAATTTGAAAAAGTTCACTTCTTTGATTTTGCTCAAATTTTTAGTGATCAAAATATGGATGAAAAAAATTAAATATCTAAAATTTTGGACCTTAAAATGTCGCCTGTTCAAAATGACACACATTTGAAGGTCAGAAATTTTACAATAAAACGTCTTTTTTAGCTTATTTTGTATCTCAATTTTTGGGCTTTTGAAAAAAGATAAAAAGGTTTGCAATGGCTCAAATTATTCTTTATTACATGTACTTTAAAACCCATATTATTTTTTATTTTATATTTATGTTTAATATTGTGGCAGTCATTTTTATATATTAAGCTTCAAACATTATTCCAAAAAAAACGTAAATTTAGCAAAAACGCAAATTTTGTTTTCTTTAAACCGTTTTAACTTTGTCAAATCTTAACAAAATTTGATCCACAAAGTCTAGATTTCTTCGTGTTTAATTTCTTTTTAAAGTGATCACACAAGACTTAAAGAATTATTACGTATACACCACTATTTTGATGTAGGAAGTTGCACATGTTTTTGCTTCAAAACTTGTAATTTTTGGGACTCAAAAAAGCTCTGTCACCCTATGTCGATATTAGTCAACATTTTAGTAAATACTCTTTAGAACACAGGCAAACAGGTTATCTAAATGAGAAATGGTATATGGGCATTATCAAGAATTTTTTAATATTCAAAAATTGTCAAAATCGGCGAACCGCACATTTTTGTAACTCAATTTTAGGGCCTCTGGAAAAAGATAAGAGGGTCCACGATGGCTCAAACTATTCCTTATTTTATGTACTTTAAAACTTATATTCGTATATTTAATGTTGGGGCAGTCATTTTGATATATCAAGCTTTAACAATATTTAAAAAAAAAACAGTAAATTTTGCAAAATTGCAAAATTATGCTTTGTTTAAACCGTTCTAACTTTGTCAAATCTTAAAGAAATTTGATCCACATGGTCTAGATTTTTTTCTGTTCAATTTTTCTTTAAAATAATCACACAATATTTATTGAATTAATTTTTTCAGGACCTAAAAACTACAGGTTTTGAGGATCGCAAAAACATGTCTATAAGTCTTGTGTGATCACATAAAAAAAAAGATTAAATTCAAAAAAATCCAGATCTCAAAGATCAAATTTCTTTAAAATTTGACAAAGTTAGAACGGTTTATACATAGTATAATTTTTGCAATGTTGCTAAATATACGGGATTTTTTGGAATAATGTTTAAAGCATAATATATCAAACTGCCCTAACAATAAATAAACGAAAATGGCTTTTAAAGTACATAAAATAAGTAATATTTTGAGCCATCGTGGACCTTCTTATCTTTTTTTAAAGGCCCAAAAATTGATATACAAAAATGTACCAATTTTGACAATTTTTGAATATTAAAAAAATCTTGATAATGCCGGATATACTCTTTCTCATATAGATAACCTATTTTTTTGTGCTCTAAAGAGTATTTACTGAAATTTTGACTAAAATCGACATAGGGTGACAGCGCTTTTTTGGAACCTAAAAATTACAAATTTTGAAGATTGCAAAAACATGTGCAATTTCCTGCATCAAAATAGTGGTGTATACGTATTGATTCTATAAGTTTTGTGTGATCATATTAAAAAGAGATTAAACACGAAGAAATGTAGGCTTTGTGGATCAAATTTGACAAAGTTAGAACGGTTTAAAGAAAACAAAATTTTGCGATTTTGCTAAATTTGCGTATTTTTTTGGAATAATGTTTGAAGTTTAATATATCTAAATGACTGCAACAATATTAAACATAAAATATGGGTTTTAAAGTACATGTAATAAGGATTAATTTGAGCCATCGTGAAAATTTTTATCTTTTTTTAGAAGCCCAAAAATTGAGATACAAAATAAGCTAAAAAAGACGTTTTATTGTAAATTTTCTGACTTTCAAATGTGTCATTTTAAACAGGCATTATTCTAAGGTCTAAAATTTTGGAAATCTCATTTTTTTCATCTATATTTTGATCCCTAAAAATTTGAGCAAAATTAAATAAGTCGACTTTTATAAATTGGTCGAAAAGTAATGGAATTACCTTTATACTAAAAGCCGGGTTTTTACATTTATACAACATGTTTGATTATTTAAAGTTTAAGGCCAGATTTTCATATATTTTACGGATTCTCATGTTTTTAGCAATTTTTGACATATTTTTAACAGCTTAGTGCGGTTTTTGGTAATTTTGGACATATTTTAGACGTTTATGGTAGTTTCTGACATATTTAACAGTTTTAAACGGTTTTTGACATTTATTACACTTTCAGACTTAGTTTTTAAAGGTTTGACATATTTTGTTTAATATACTTTTTAACAGTTTTTTTTTTAATTTATGACATATTTTTAATAGTTTTTAACGTTTTTGGCAGTTTCTAACACATTTTTGACAGGTTTTGTTGTTTTTGACAATTTTTTAACATTTTTTAGAGTTTCTGACATATTTTTGACAGTTTTTTGCAATTTTTAATAGTTTTTAGCAGTTTATGACATATTTTTTGTAGTTTCTGACATGTTTTTGGCTGTTTCTGATATTTTTTTGGTAATTTATGACATACTTTTGACTTTTATAGCAGTTTCTGAAATATTTTTTTTAATATTTTTGTCAGGTTTTGATAAACTTTTGAAAATTTTTGACATTTTATTAATTTTTTGAGGTTTCTGACATATTTTTAATAGTTTTTAACGTTTGTTGGCAGTTTTTGACACATTTTTACAGTTTTTGACATTTTTTTAACAGTTTCTGACATATGTTTTACAGATTCTGATATTTTTAGCAGTTTTTGACATATTCCTAGCGCGGTTTTTGGTAATTTGGTAGACATATTTTAGAAGTTTATGCCAGTTTTTAATGTTTTTATAACATATTATTGACAGTTTTTGACGTTTTTGGCATTTTCTTAGACATTTTTTAAACTTTCTGACAACAGTTTTTTGTTGTTTCCTGACATATTTTTGATAGTTTCTGACGTATGTGGTAGTTTCTGACATTTTTAACAAGTTTTGGGTATTGTGTGACATATTTTTAAAATTTTTGGTAGTATTTAACATATTTTTGATAATTTTTTAGTTTCTCTCATGCTTTTGACAGTTTTTTTTGCAGTTTCTGATATGTGTTTGACAGTTTTTAACATATTTTGGAAAGATTTTGACATGTTTAACAGTTTCTGCTTTAAATAATTTGCTTTTACTGTTTAAAACTTTTTATGTTCTAATTTTGCTTCAAATATCAAACTCAGCTTTTAATTAACTGGGAAAATATTTACAAACTAATATAAAAAATATAATAAGTTGCCTAAATATTCAAAAATTTGTAATATAAACTCAATTCTTTTATTGTCCACAATAAATACATAAATTATACATCTTAAACTAATTAACATTCAACAATATCAGTATCACTATGATATCTATACCTTTCCTTTCTGAATAAATTGACAAAACAAATTTGAAATTTATAATCAGCAAATAATAAAAATATAAAAATATATAAAGACATTAAACTAATTATACTATAAAAATATTCATTAAAAATTGTACCTAAAGCCACCATCATCATCATAAATAATTTAACAAAAAATGTAATATAAATATAAATCCTAACCAAACTCAACCTCAATTTGCTATCATCACTAATATCTTTATCCGTGAAACAGTTATGAATATCTTTAGCAACAACTAATACCATCATGGTCAACATTCCAATTGCAATACCCATATATAACAAATGCGACATGCTAATCTCACAAACTAAAATTGAAGTGCTGGTTAAAATTATGAACCATGAATATAAAATTGTGAATAATAATTTATTATTAATTGAAATATTGATGATTGTATCCGATAACAATATAAACATCAATATCATTTCCATTAATTGAAAAAATATATCTATATGCGATGCAAAGCAGTATTCCGATGTAAATTTAAAAAAGTAAACTATCAATGATGGGGTGAATATTAGATTTAAAATGTTGTTAATGGAAAAATTCATTATTATCAAATTAGTTCTGTTCCACATACGCTTGTTCATTGCAATAGCTGATATAATTAATGCGTCACATACTATTCCCAAAACACACGCCACTGATAACATAATAATTTCATTTTTAAATTGATTCTCGTGTGTTGTGTTTGTAAATAATTCTTCAATTTCTTCTTCCATAATTAACTGTAATAAAATGATTATATTTTAATAAAATAATTCTATTATAAATTAACTTACCTGCAGGAAATAATAAATATAATAGAGCTTTAAATCCAACTATTGTTGTAACAACAAAGAATGCACGTGCTGTCTAAGCGTCAGCAGAATGACCTAAACATTATTAGTATACGAGACGTCCAACCATTATCGCATTTGGTTGTATAATATAGAAACAAAAACGTAATAAATTGTATCCGTCGTTAATGTCGCCTTATCACATTGAAAGTAGTCGGCTGTTAACTGTTCCAACGTTGCATTAAATTAAAGTTATCAAAAAATTTGTTAATGCACTTAATTTGGTCTTTTGTTATATTAATTAGTTCACTTTGCTACGGAAATGAATTAAATGATTATATTATACAGGGCGATGAACATTTTATAGCAGAATAAGTGAACTTTAATAAATATAAAATTATTCTGAAATTTTGAAATAAAAAATAATTAACAATTGACAATAGGCCATAATGCGTTTTAGACGAACTGACTGTTGTAAATTTAAGATCTGGTAGTTTTGGTTTCTGATATAGTGATAAAGGCCATTGTTCTTCATTTTTTGTTAAAAATTCTGGTCCGTGCCACCACAAAAAGAGAGAAGTTAGTTGAATTGGATTTGTCCTTCTTGAGATTGCATCTGCTGGATTGTTCAGAGATGCCACAAGATGCCATTGATTTGCTAAAGTTAATGATTGTATTTTGCTAATTATATTTGCAACAATTTTTTTATAAAGTTTTGATTGAAATTTGATCCAATTTAAAACTATTGTAGAATCTGCCCAATAATATTCTTTTGTGATATTTTCATAAAGTTCATCTTTTGTAGCTACGATAAGTTAAACTAGTAACAAAGCACCGCACAGCTCAAGACGAGGAATTGACTGCACCTTTATTGGGGCTACTTTCGATTTCGAACAAAGTAAATGTATTTTGTAGTCTTCATTTTCTGACATTGTTCTGATGTATATACATGCTCTATATGCTTTCTCCGAAGCGTCACAAAAGCCGTGCACTTCAATCTGGTTTTCTTCCACTGTTCTTCTTAGAATCTTGATTTGATCTAGCATGTCTTCAAAATTTGCTCCAGTAATGCAATCATCAAGGTTGAAATCTTTTTTCAAAATTTTCCTTGCGTATGAATATTTGTCTTTTTCAGAATTTGATAATTGATGTAAACATCCGATCGCTTGGAACGGAGCTGATGGTGTTTCATATGTAATGGTTGTTAGTTTGTACGTGCTTATTGCATCAGTATCACTGTATCGCTATAAAAATTTTTGATCATTTTGATTGTCTGGATGCACCCATTTGACGGTACATTTTTTTGATGTGTTCTGTGAGTACAAATTGATGCTTTTGAAATTGCACAATTATTGCAAACAAGTCATTCTGGATGGTAGGTCTTATGTAAAGTGTGTCGTTTAATGACATACCGGTGGATGTTCTTGCGGAACCGTCAAAAACGACTCTAATCTTCGTTGTACTACTGTCGGTCTTGAGAATGCAATTGTGTGGTTGATAGTATCTGTTCGTATTATTGCATTCCATTTTTTTCATGTGACCCATGTTTTCATACTTTGTCATAAAATTACGATAATCTTGTTGTAACGACAAATTGTTTCTTAATTTTCTCTCAATTGACAACAGTTGGTTAGTAGCGGCCTGCTTCGAAGATCCCAATTTTTGTATGTTGCTGTTAAATGGCAATCTTACAATAAAACGTCCATCCTTGTCACGGTTTGTTGTATTTGAGAAATGTTCCTCACAAATTCTTGTTCTGGTGTAAGATTGTTCTAACTTCCAAAATTGTTGTAACAGTTTGTCAATTTGTAATGTGCTGACGTGACAGGTTGTATTATGATCGGTACCATATGTGCTGCCAGACACAATCCATCCTAATCTTGTTTTTTTGTAGTATTGGCCTGTTCTTGACTGTTCTTTGTTAATGACAGCTGGCCAATGTAAAGCAGTTCCCAAAATATATTTGCTCATAATAACATGTCAATCCTTCCCGACTTGTCAAAGTTTGGATTGGCTAATGGAGTATTCTTGGGAATTGTGTATTTTGATGTGTTTAATAGTATTGATGGTTGATCAGATGTAATAGTGGATATTACAAAAAAAATCAGTTCTTTAGAAAATGATTGGTTTTTGGAGTTCATTGTTGTTGTTGTTGTATGCGATAAGTTAGTCGTTGAGTTGCCAATTTTGTTAACAAAAATATTGATAGGCACTTGGTTAAGACGTAACCTTTGACACCATTGTTTGGTGATGAAATTGGATTGTGCTCCATTGTCTAGAAATGTACGACAGATATGTTGTTTGCCGTTTTTGTCATTGATATAAACACTGGTTGTTGAGGAAGGCTATTGTGCTTTTCATTGCAAGTTTTGCAGCGTCTCGATTTGCATTGATCCAAAGAAGAACTCTTTCCTAGACAGTTTATGCATAGCTTTAATCTGTTTGCTTTTGCCAATTTATCTTCACAAGATAAATTGAGGAACGTGGTGCAGTTGTAAATGCCATGGTTTTGACTGCACACATTGCATTTAAAACTGGTTCGCGTTGCCAAAGTATGAATGTATCGAGGTTTTGGCGGTCTCAAAGATGTAGGTCGTTCTTCCAGCACCTGATATCGCTGATTCAGAAATTTAATCGCTTTGTTTAATGTTGACTTTTGTATTTTATTGCTATGTTCTTCTTATTTATCTTTGGTAAAACGATCTAATTTGGATGTTTACAGATAGAAAAGTAATGTGTCTTTGCTTGGTTTGTCTATTGCACTTAATGCACGAATGTTTTTGGTGAATTTATTGACATGATGCCTTATTGATACCCTTTTCAATTCAAACAGCCGCCAAAAATGATTTTCGACAATAAGTTTTTTTTGTTTTCAAAACGATCTTTTAATTGTAATTTGCGAAAGTGGTAAATATAGAAGATAATACTTGTTGAGCTTCTCTTGTCAGACATAATCGGAGATACATGAATTTTCGGATGTCACTTAATGCCTTGTTTGTGTCCACCAATGAATTAAACACATCGATAAATAAAATCCATTCTTCAACTGCGCCATTAAATTTGGGCAGTGAGATTGTTGGCAATTTGACGGATTTTTTGACTGATGAAAGACTTGTGGCTCCATTTGCTGATTTTCGTGCTAATGCGTTTGAAAATGCAGTAGCCATTGAACAATATTATTTTTTAAAATTTGCCATCTCTTGGTATTCATCAAGATTGACTAATTTTTCTGTTTCGATCATTTCAATCTCGGCTTGAATTGCTTCAAATTTAATTGCTGTGTCTTTCAGCTTGTCAACTTTCAACTGAATTTTGTTTGGACAGGTTGTTTTGTCTATTGAAGAAGCGAATTGTTGAAGTCAAGTTAATTTGAGTTTTAACTCTTTCAATGTCATCTTTATTTTGAAAGACGGGCGTCACGGAAAAAAAGGACCTCAAAATGATAAAGATAAATCTGTTGTCGTCGACTTCTTCTTTTGGCTTGGTTTCTTATTTTAAATTTCTCTGTTTTGAGATCTTTGGGAACAGACACAAGCTCACAGATGTTGTAATTATTGATACCATGCAAATGCACCCTTGTAATTAAAACTAATAATACTCTTGAATGTTTATTTTTAATCATGACATGCATTTTAATATGACTGACGTAAGATTGGTTTCCACAATCTTGATCCAGAAATAAATAACTTAAATTAATAATTATATTCTATACAGAATATTGTGAGTGGGAAAATACACTCAACACATGGGTTGTCATAGCAACGGTTTTGGAGATATGGAACATTAATTGTTTTTATTATTCTTTTTTTCTCTATTTTTTATTTTGCAAAAACTTGCTTTTTCTTATCATAGTTAGATGATGTTTTGTGAAATTAACATTAAGAGATACCGGTTCACTTTAAAAACAGTGCTATTTTTCCGGCAGACCAAGGTTGGTACTTACTCTTAAAGCAGAACAAGAAATTATAGCATGGATAGAGCATAATCTAGGAACGAGTGTGCGGAGAATATCAGCCGAGGTAGGAATTGGTGCTACTCTTGTTTGGAAAACTTTCTACGAGCAGCTGTTCTACTCATACTATGTACAACGAGTACAGGTCTTAAAAACATTAGTTTTTAAAGTGCTCTGTGGGATTATTGATTGTCCTGGTTTGCTCAGCTCAATTGGTGTTTATGTCCTAGCTCAAATTTTACGCAATGATTATTTATTTTATATACTGTATAAACGTACAGATTATGCGCAGCATTCTGCCTCTATATGTATTTTGCGACATGCCAACATAGTAGATTTCTTAAGGATTCTCTTAATATCATGCGCCCTGCATTTGGCACAACAGATTATTACTTATTTTGATTAAATATCTACAGTTTTTTGACAAACTATTTAACTAACACAGTTAAAAATTATTTTTAAAATTACTGCCACACATTACTTAGAAAAATTATCTTATCTTATCTTAGAAGACTAAAAAAAATTAAAAGAGTTAAAGTATTAAAATATTTTTCATAAAGCACCAAAATTTTTGAACACAACTAAAATATCGATTCGTTTATCTTATGTTTGTGAAAATAATATTTAAATAGAGGAACAATCACTAGTGGCGTAACTAATTATTCAAATGAATACGAATTATTTTTGAAATATGTAAATTGTTAATGAAGTAATTTTTCATTCGCGCCGAAAAGGAGATTATAAAATACAAACATTTTTTATTCATTTGTTAATTCTGTTGTAAAATTCATATCAAAGTTTGTTTATCATGTTTTTTGAAATAAAAACCATTCAATGCATATTGTTAAAATAATTTATAAGTTGGTACTACAAAAAAATTTAAATATGAATTTTTGACTATTTTTTTCGAATGGTTTTTAGTTTTTTATATTTGTGATTTAATTTTCAAACTAGCTTAGGTGAGATTGATTTTATTGAGGTTAAGTCAAATTTAACGTATGGGTTTTTATTAATTTTACACAACTTTTTCTAACTGCACTAAAGTATATTGAGTTAAAATTTTATAAATTTTCAATGAATGGTTTTGAAGTTATAGGTTTTTATATTTTCCAAACATTTTTTAAGTTAATTTAGTTGAGATTCATTAGATTGAGGTTATGTCAAACTCAGCGTATGAATTTTAATTAAATTTCCACAACTTTTTCTAATGTTAGTGAAGTATATTTATACTAAATTTTATATTATTTTAATGAATGGTTTTGAAATTATAGCATACTATATTTTTTATTCAATTTTTAAGTTAACAAAGGTGAGACTGAATTGATTGAGGTTATGCCAAATTCAGAGTATGGATTTTGATTAAATTTACACAACTTTTTTTAATGCTAGTGAAGAATATTTATACTAAATTTTATATTATTTCAATGAATGGTTTTGAAATTATAGCATTCTATATTTTTGCTTCAATTTTTAAGTTAACAAAGGTGAGACTGAATTGATTGAGGTTATGCCAAATTCAGCGTATGGATATTAATTAAATTTACACAACTTATTCTAATGCTAGTGAAGTATATTTATACTAAATTTTATATTATTTCAATAAATGGTTTTGAAATTATAGCATTCTATATTTTTGATTCAATTTTTAAGTTAACAAAGGTGAGATTTAATTGATTAAGGTTATGCCAAATTCAGCGTATGAATTTAAATTAAATTTACACAACTTCTTCTAATGCTAGTGAAGAATATTTATACTAAATTTTATATTATTTTAATGAATGGTTTTGAAATTATAGCTTTTTATATTTTTGATACAATTTTTAAGTTAGCAAAAGTAAGATTGATTTGATTGAGGTTATGTCAAATTCAGCGTATGGGTTTTTATTAAATTTACACAATTTTTTCTAACATCATTGAAGTATGCTGTGTTTATATTTTATAAATATTTAATAAATAGTTTTGAAGTTATAGCTTTTTATGTTTTCTTGACACTTTTTAAGATAACTTAAGTGAGATTGATTGGATTGAGGTTATGTCAAATTCAGCGTATGGATTTTAATTAAATTTACACAACTTCTTCTTATGCTAGTGAAGTATATTTATACTAAATTTTATAATGATTTTGAAATTATAGCTTTTTTATTTTTGATACAATTTTCAAGTTGGCAAAAGTGAGATTGATTTGATTGAGGTTAAATCAAATTTAACGTATGGATTTTAATTAAATTCACACAATTTTTTCTAACATCATTTATCAAGTATGCTGTGTTAAAATTTTATAAATGTTTAATAAATAGTTTTAAAGTTATAGCTTTTCATAATTTCTTGACACTTTTTAAGATAACTTAGGTGAGATTGATTTAATTGAAGTTATGTCAAATTCTGCGTATGGATTTTAATTAAACTTCCTCAACTTCTTCTAATGCTAGTGAAGTATATTTATACTAAATTTTATATTATTTCAATGAATGGTTTTGAAACTATAGCATTCTATATTTTTGATTCAATTTTTAAGTTAACAAAGGTGAGACTGAATTGATTGAGGTTATGCCAAATTCAGAGTATGGATTTTAATTAAATTTACACAACTTCTTCAAATGCTAGTGAAGTATATTTATACTAAATTTTATATTATTTCAATGAATGGTTTTGAAATTATAGCATTCTATATTTTTGATTCAATTTTTAAGTTAACAAAGGTGAGACTGAATTGATTGAGGTTATGCCAAATTCAGAGTATGGATTTTGATTAAATTTACACAACATTTTTTAATGCTAGTGAAGAATATTTATACTGAATTTTATATTATTTTAATGAATGGTTTTGAAATTATAGCTTTTTATATTATTAATACAATTTTCAAATTAGCTAATTTGAAATAGTTTTGATTAAGGTTATGTCAAATTTAACGTATGGATTTTGATTAAATTTACACAATTTTTTCTGACATCATTGAAGTATGTTGTGTTTAAATTTTATAAATGTTCAATAAATAGTTTTGAAGTTATAGCTTTTTATATTTTCTTGACACTTTTTAAGAAAACTTAGGTGAGACTGATTTGATTGAGCTTATGTCAAATTCAGAGTACGGATCTTAGTTAAATTTACCCAACTTCTTTTAATACTAGTAAAGTATATTTTTATGAAATTTAATAATGATTCAATGATTAGTTCTGAAATTATAGCTTTTTATATGTTTGATACAATTTTTAATTAAGCAATGGTGAGATTGATTTTATTAAGATTAGGTCAAATTCACCGTATGGATTTTGATTAAATTTACATTATTTTTTCTAACATCATTTAAGTATGTTGTGTTTAAATTTTATAAATAGTTAATAAATAGTTTTGAAGTTATAGCTTTTTATGTTTTCTTGACACTTTTTAAGATAAATTAGTTAAGATTGATTTGATTGAGGTTATGTCATATTCAGCGTATGGATTTTATTTAAATTTACACAACTTTTTTTAATGCTAGTGAAGTATATTTATATTAAATTTTATAATATTTCAATGAATGGTTTTGAAATTATAGCTTTTTATATTTATGATATAATTTTCAAATTAGCTAATTTGAAATTGATATGTTAAAGGTTATGTCAAATTTAACGTATGAATTTTGATTAAATTTACACGTTTTTTTTAACATTTTTGAAGTATGTTGTAATCAAATTTGATAAATGTTTAATAAATAGTTTTGAAGTTATAGCTTTTTAAATTTTCTTGACACTTTTTAAGTTAACTTAGGTGATACTGATTTAATTAAGGGTATGTCAAATTCAGCGTATGGATTTTAACTAAATTTACAAAACTTTTTCTAATGCTAGTAAACTATGTTTAAACTAAATTTTATAATATTTTAATAAATTGTTTTGAAGTTATAGGTTTTTTATATTTTTGATACAATTTTCAAGTTAGCAAAAGTGAGATTAATTTGATTGAGGTTATGTCAAATTCAACGTATGGATTTTGATTAAATTTACACTCTTTTTTTTTAATATTATTGAAGTATGTTGTGTTTTAATTTTATAAATATTTAATAAATAGTTTTGAAGTTATAGCTTTTTATATTTTCTTGACACTTTTTTAGATAAAGGTGAGATTGATTTGATTGAGGTTATGTCAAATTTAGCGTATAGATTTTAATTAAATTTTTACAATTTCTTCTAATGCTAGTAAGGTATTTTTATACAATATTTTATAATATTTTAATTAATGGTTTTGAAATTATAGCTTTTTATATTTTTGATACAATTTTTAAGTTAGCAAAAATGAGATTGATTTGATTGAGGTTATGTCAAATTTAACGTATGGATTTTGATTAAATTTACACATTTTTTTCTAACATCATTAAAGTATGTTGTGTTAAAATTTTATAAATGTTCAATAAATAGTTTTGAAGTTATAGATTTTTATATTTTCTATACATCTTTTATATTAGTTTAGGCGAGATTGATTTAATTGAGGTTATGTCAAATTCACTGTATGGATTTTTATTAAAATTACACAACTTTTTCTAACTGCAGTGAAATATGTTGTGTTAAAATTTTATAATATTGCAATGAATGGTTTTTAACTTATCTCTTTTTTGTTACAATTTTTATGTTAGCAAATTTGAAATTGATTTTATTGAAGTTATGTAAAAATTAACGTATGAATTTTGATTAAATTTACACATTTTTTTAACATTATTGAAGTATATTGTGTTTAAATTTTTTAAATGTTTAATAAATAATTTTAAAGTTATGGCTTTTTATATTTTTTGGACACTTTTTTAAATTAGAAAAAGCTTTTAGAGAAGCATAGTAAGTGCATAAAAGCAACATTAATTATTAAATGACTTTGAAGGGCACAACAAGATTTTATGGACATTTTTTTGCAATTTTTTAAAACTTTTGTTTTTTTTGAAAGTCACAAAAAGTGCACATTAAGAAAGATTAAGATTTTTTTTTTTAAACCTTAAGATGCCTTTACAGTTTTGAAACTATCATACTAGACTTTATGTGTTTCTGGAAGCATTTAAAATTGTTAAAAAAACACTTAACATTTTAAAAAAATCTTGAATGCTACCAGAAATGACTTAAATAATCTTAGAAAGCACTTGGAAAACTTTGAGACGTTTGAAAAGACTATAAAGTGTTTTTAAACATTTTGCAACTATTACACAATATTTTAAGAGCAACCAAGAAAATTTTGTAAGACGTTGTGAGGCTCAAGGTAAATCTAAAAGACTACAAAATAAGTCTACAAACATGCGATTGTTATAGAAGATATTTAGATTACATAAAACCACTAAGAGAATACTTAAAATTGAAAAAAAGTTTTTTATTGACTTTCAGAGGCCTATTCTGTGTTTCACTATTTGCATTTTTAATTTTTTTTTTGTATTTGTATGAACGTTCTCTTTACTGTTGCGTCTTCAATTATGTTTTTAGTTCTGCCATTTTTTGTTCTATCTTTGTTTTGTAATAACTTTTATAAAAATTTTAATTGTAAATTTTACTTTTTTTTATGTTTATACTATTTTTGATACTATTTCTTTTTATCTTTTTGATTTTTTTTATGTCTCTATTTATATACACTTCTAGTAGCTGATGGTTCAATTCTACTCTTTCTCCAACCAATTTTGTCTATCTCTTGCCACGCTTTTTTATTTACCATATGTAGTCAATTACCGATCTTTTGCATATTTATAGGAATGTAGGTATATTCTTTTTTTATCTCCTTCTATATTTTTATTTAGTGTTTTCATTACCATTATTTTTTTTCCAGTTTATTTTTCGACTTTTTTTTTGTTTTTTTGTCTGTTTTTTTTTATTTTTTCTGTTTTTATTCCGGTCTTAGCGTTTAAATCATCTCCTATTACTAGATTTTTCTTCTGATTCTTGTATTGACTTTATTCTAATTCTATCTTTCTGCTAAACACCGTAACCATCTTATATTTTGAATTTTCAAAATTTAAAAAAAAAATGTTTGGCTATGAAAACTTTTTTGGATAATTTTGAAGAAAAAAGTTTTTTATAATTTTTTCTTAAAAATGCAACCTTGAAAAGTTACAAACGATCAAAAAATGTAAAAAAACTGAAAAACTTTGATTTTTTTAATTTTTATTGCCTAACACTTGGAAATAGATTACTAAAAAAATCTGAAAAAATTTACGTAATTAGGATTTATGTAGAGGAAGGCATTTTCAGTGGTTTGAACAAAAACAAATTTTTATTCCGTACACTTGAATTATACATGGCCATATACATTGATTCTAGTTTTTTAAGTTCTATTACTTGCATCTTATTTTCTTTGCTTTCTGCAAATACGATTATATCATCGGCAAATCGAATAGATTTTTTTAATGTTTATTTCCTTGTTTCTTTTTTAGCATTTTGCTACCATCTCTTTGACATAAATATTAAACAATGTTAGAGATAAACTACTATCTTAATCCTATTTTAATTTCAGAACACGCAATTCTATTGTCATTTATCTTTATTGGTACTTCAAACGGTCTTGAGAAGTATTAAAGCATTTTGCAACAAGCACTGAAGAATTTTTGGAGACAACATAAAAAGTCTTTTAGAGGAATATAGTAGGTGCAGCATAAAAGCGACAAAATGAGTTAGAAAACGCTTAACATTTGTTAAAAGACGCAAAAACACTTTAAAGATAAATTTTACAACTTTTGTCTTTTTGAAAGACAAGACATCTTAACTGCACATTAAGGAAAAGTTTGAAACCTTTAAAAAAAGCTTAAAAAAATATAAGAAGTTTAACAGTTTTAAAACTATTGTAAAAAACTTATACTCCTGAAGACGTTTAAAAATGCTTTAGAAAATACTTAGCATTTTTTAGTTCATCTAAACACTATTGTTAATCAAATGGTCTAGCGCAAACAGATTTTGATAACCTGTTAAAAATTTAAATATGAGTAACTTTAGTTTTACATGGTTATTTTAGATCATATCAAGACCAAGCAGCATCTGTGTAACTTGAATTAATTTAATAATATTATCAGATTTTTATTAGATAGAGTTTCTGAAATTGTTTCTGTTTCCAGAATTTGCAATTTAAAAAATTTGTAAATAATTTATTTTATTTTTATTAAATAATTATAAAATTATAAAACTAAATTATAAATAAAATAAATTTAATTTACATTTATTAATAAAATATTTCCAACATAAATATTAGAAACTTCTAGAACAATTTGATAAAGAACACTTTATCAATTTCATTGAAAATCTTTAAATAGATAAGAAAACAAATATTCGACTCGCATTTTATGCACAAACAATTTTTTTACTAAGCGTCTTATCTCGACTTTGTTCTTCGTGCGCAAGGCGATTGCGCTCAGCCACACACCTCTCACACAGTACCGTGAGTCACCTGCATTGATCAAATGTGTTTAATTTATTAAGTGTACATTTCTGCATCATTTATAATATTAATTAGTGAATTTTAATTAAAAATAAGTGTGTGATGGTTTAATATACATTGATGGAAGTATGCGATAGGAAAAGTAGGCATTTTAAAGGTAATATACAAATACAAATAATTTACTTGTCTATTCTAACAATAATAATTGAAACATTTTTATTAATTTATATTATTGAATTAAAATCGTAAACGGTATTGCATTTATGTTAACATAATATGTTTTATAACAGTTTTGAAAGTAAAGCAGTGAAAAATAGTATGATTTTAAATAGCAAATTTTTTAAAGTTTAAAATGACTACGAGTTACTAAATTTGCTTAGTCTTTAGAGCTACTGAAGGCAATTTAATAGTTTTAGGAAGCATTTAAGGTTGCTTAGAAAACTTTGAGAAGTCTGAAAAGTCTTTAAAAGTCTCAGAAGAGTAATTCTACGATAGTTCAGACCATCGGCCTCACATCGATATCTCCGATTTTGCTGTACACATTATTGGTGTACCAAAATGTGATGATTCCTAAAATTTTAGATCTTTAGATGCAATACAGAGTAAATGGCGGTCATTTTAATTTTGTAAGGAATATTTTGTCTTCTTTAGTTTTTATAGTTTGAGCAAGTTTATTCACAACAATAATTGATTTACTTATGTTTTCAATTATGTTATGATGGTTTATTTTGACATTTATAAAGACTTATTTGTGATTTTTAAAGAAGAGAACTTAAAATTTGATATTTTTCAATATGTGCATGTATATGTTCAGTACGTAATTTTTTGATAACTAATGTTTTTTTTAGGTTGAAAAGCTAGATTAAATTGTGACATACTTTAACAGCTTAGAGTGATTTAATCATTGAAATGTTTAAAAAAAAACTTTTTTTGTTGGTTCACTAGTGCTACAAAAGCATTTGAAAAACTTATATTTTATAGTGAGCAAGCAAAAAAAACTTTTTTTTTAGTTTTTTAAGATTAAAGAAGTATAAAATATTTTGCAACAAACACTGAAGAGTTTTTAGAAACAACTTAAATAGTATACTTAATATATCAAGGGCAGTAAAGCAAAGTTGCATGCTGATGTTTTACAGCACAAGTGAAGAGATTAAAGAGCTGCAATTGCAATTTGAAATTAAACAAGTTTTAATAATAAAAAGAAATTAAAAATTATGCATTTAGTTTTTTTACTGTGGGCCGCAAAACATTACTATCCAAATAGAAGTAGGCAGTCAAAACAAGCTTTTAGAAGAGTGTAGTAAGTGCATAAATGCAACCAAATGAGTCTCATGCAACGCCTTTGTTAAGAGTTAAAGTCACAAAAATATTTTTAAAACAACATTTTGCAACTTTTCAAAACTTAATCTTTTTTCAGGGTTACAAGAAATTTTAACTGCACATTAAGACACATTTTGTAACTTTAAAAAAACGTAAGAAGTTTTTAACAGTTTTAAAACTTTCAAAGATGAATTTAAGTGTTCTTAAAAAGTTTTAGACAACACTTTACATTTATTAGAATTATTTTATGAGAAGTACAAAATGACTAAAAATTATTCAATAAATTTCTATAGTCTTAAGATCTACTGGAAGTTATTTAAAAAGTTTTAAGAAGCACTTAATATTGTTTCAAAAATTTTGAACTGTCTAAAGTGTTTTAAAACATTTTGCAACTATTACTTAAGTGTTTAAGATCAACTAAAAAATGTATATAAGGTTCAATGTAAATCTAACAGAGTACATGAAGAGTTTAATAAATCTAAAAGGATTTTGTGATTATTATAAAAGTATTTTAGATCACAAAAAACAACAACCAAAAAACTTTTAAATGATTAAAGTTGTTAAATGACTTTGAGAGGCTTAAGAAAGCTGTAGAAGAGTTTAAAAAGTAATACGATTTGAAATAGTTTCTAGCAATTTATTTATTATTTATTAACGGGGTTACCCAATTTTTAATTAAATTACAAATAACAAGATGATTACAACATATCATTTGAGTTGCAACAACTGAATCAAAACATGTAAATAATATTAATACAATAACAGATAAATACAAAAAAAAAACAATATTAATAAGGATTACACATTAAAGATATCAAGATCAGATTCATTTATAAATCGACACATACGCTGCAATGGAGTCCTTAAAATAATTTGATCTACAAAACTCGGAATAAAATGTTTTTACATTTCTAGTATGTCATCTAGGTACATTAAAATTTACTAAACACAGATGACTAGGACAATCAATAATTCCATTTCAAGTTGGATTAGTTCTCTCATTTCAGTACAAGAAAAGTTATATGAAATATCTTCTCTTTTAAATGACAAATATTCAAGAAATTTGTTTTGGACTCTTTCAATTTGATCAATATGAATTTCATAGGATGGAGACCATACCACAAAACCGTATTCCAAGATAGGGCAAACCAGGCCACAGAATATTGATCGAAGAGCTGTTCGTGAAGTAAAATGCTTAGTATGGCGTTTGATAAATCCTAATGTTCTTAAAGCTTTGTTGGTAACATAATTAAAATGTTTAACAAACGTCAATTTGGTATCCATAAATACACCAAGATCTTAAAAAAAATCGACTCTTTCTAATATCTGTAAGTTTATACTATAGTCGTATGCAAAATTAGATTTTGATCTATTAAATGTCATTACCTTACATTTTTTTACATTTAAGTCCATACCATTAATAGTACACCATTTTTCAACATTTTTGATGTCATTATCAATTAAAAATGCATCTTCAGCTGTTGTTACTGCTCTAAAGAGTTTTAAATCATCGGCAAAGAGAAGAAATTCACACGATTTTATTGACTGAGAAATATCATTGATAAAAAGTAGAAATAATAGCGGCCCCAGATGACTACCTTGTGGAACACCTGAGGTAACTGTTATTGTATCAAAAATAAAACCATTAACAGTGACATATTGTGATCTAATATTACTTATCCAGTTTAAAAATTTCCTGATACGCCTATATTTTTTGTATTAACACATTGTGATTAACTCTATCAAATGCCTTGGATAGATCAATATATATAACATCTACTTGATGCCCATTATTGAAAGCATTCAGAATATATTGTTTAAGTATAAGAAGATTAGAAGAAGTAGATCTTCCTTTGCAAAAACCATGCTGTTGATCATTTAAAATATTTTTAAATACCACATTTATTTTATCATAGACAATATGTTCAAAAAGTTTTGGTATAGCACTTATAATAGAAATTGGTCAATAATTTTGTATATTAGATTTATCTCCCGACTTATATATTGGTACAACATATCTGGACTTCCATATAGATGAAAAATAACCTGTATTTAGGCTAAGATTGAAGATGTAATTTAAAGAGGTGGCAATTTCATGTTTACATTGCTTAAGTATAGATCCTGGTATACCATCAACACCAGGTCTAATGTCCGATTTAAGTCCAAATATTTGGTTTTTATTTTCTTTCAAGGTGATTTTACAAGAGTTAATGTCAATAGCAGAGTTAACTGTAAGTGGGTCGGGCTCCAGTAATTTAGTAGAAGAGTATACTGATGAAAAATATGAAGAAAATAAGTTAGAAATATCTTCTCCTGTGGATGCCGTCACATTATTATAAAGCATAACGTTAGGAATGCTATGATCAGAATTTTTAGATTTGACATATCTCCAAAACTTTTTTGAGTTAGTATAAACTTTTCTTTCCCGATTGCTGATGTACTCTTTATAACATAAATCATTTTCTAACTTGCATTTATTTTGAATGTTTGTAAAAAGTAAATAGTCTTCAAATCGACCAGAATTTTTATAGGTTTTATGTGCAATTTTTTTATTTGTTATTATTTTTTTAATTTTTTGGAGAACCAAATGGGATAACTAGGAGACAAATTTGTGGTAAACTTAGGAACAAATAACTCAATGCAAGTATACAGTGTATCATAAAATACTTGTGTGCAGTCTTTAAGGTTTAAACCCTCAAAAAGAAATTTCCAATCCTCTAAATGTAGGTAATTCTGAATTCCCACTAAATTGGCTTTTTAAAAGTTATATAAATGGACTCTAGAATGATTTAATGCTTTGAATTCTATATTAGATTTAATAGTTGTTTGTAAAGCCCGATGATATTTATCGCAGGAAAGTAAATGATTGTCAGAAGTACTAAGAAGCATGTTCATGAAGATGTTGTAAGGCTTGAGTTAATTCTAGAGGATTACAAATCAAAAGTTTAAAAAGATTTTGCAATCATAAAACATTTTCTCTATAACTCTCTGTCGTTTTTAGTCTTGGGTTTTTTAGATCCAGTTTTTTGCAATATTTTTCTTTTGTTACGTTTGTTGGCTTTTGGTTTCCACTCTAATAGTTTTTTGTATATTTTTTGTTTTTTCTTTGACCTACGTGTCCAGCACATCTTTATTTGAGTTCTGTTATTTGTTCAACTACGTCTACTACTTTTTTTTGTTGTTTTTTTTGCTGATGCGGTATTGTAGGGATACTCCAAGCTTTCTTTGGTTGTCAGCTATGAGGCTAAGAGAGTACTTAAAATTAATTATTATTTAATTTTTTTTTAAAAGCTTAAGAAACTATTGAAGATTTTTAAAAGTATAACAGTTTAAAATGTTTTTAATGTATTTTTCAACTATCCCACAGGACTTTAAAAGCAAACACTTGTAACACTTTTTAAGGCGTTGAAAGACTTGAAATAATTCTAGAATTCTAGAAGATTCTAAAAAGATTTTTATCATAAAAATGTTTAAAATACAAAAAAAAATTGGTACACAACATGGCTGTTTGGTTAAACATAATTTGTCTTAAAGTTAAACGCATAGCTTTTAGTAAGGACGTTATATGTATAAAATGAAAATAATACAAACTGTCAATAACGAAGCAATATTTCAATATCTGATATGCAAAATGGGCGCTTAATTGAACATAATTTGTCCAAAAACTCAAACATTTTTTTTTATCAATTGCAAAGCAATGTTTGGTAAATTGAATTGGTTTCAGTAAGGATCTTGTTTGTATAAAATGAAAACAGTATAAATTGTTAATTGTGAAGCATCATTTTAAACACAGAATGGTCGCTTGATTTAACTTAATTTGTCTTCGTAATATCAAACTTCTAATATAGCATCTAATAAACTATTGGGTAATAGAAAAATCGATCGTATAAGTATGTTAAATTTTGTTTATTTAATGGTATCATTATAGTACTTACTTTTGTTAAAATTAAAAAAAAATCATGTTGGGTTTCTGATATTGCATCATTATAATTTTCTAAATTTTTTTTAATTGGAAGAAATTTAACTTAATTATTAGAATAATTGACCGTATAAATATGATTAAGTTTTGTATATTTATTTGTACTATCATAGTACTTACTTTTGCCAAAATTTCAAAAAAATTTAATTTTGGGTTTGTGAGATATTGCATCTGGCATACATTAGTATCTTATATAACTTTTTTAATTTGAAAAAAGATAACTTAAAAAATAGAAAAATATTATCGTATAAGTTTTTTTTTAAATTATTATTAATAGTACTATTGTATTACTTACTTCTCTACTTACTCTGGCATACTTCATTATTTTATAAACGTTAAAAAATTAATAATTTTTTTAATAATTAATAATACTATTATGGTATTTTCTTTTTTTTTAATTTTAAAAGTTTTAAAAATTGACCACTATTTTATCTAACTTTTTTAATAAAAAAAATTAAATTAAATTAAATTTTGTATATTTAATAGTACGATTATAGTACTTATTGCTTCAAAAATTTTAAAAAAATTTAATTTTTAATTTACGAGATATTGCATCTGGCATAAACTATTATTTTTTTATAAAACTTTTTTAATTGGTAAAACTTTAACTTTGAGTATAATCATTTATTGCATCAATATTATCAAATTGTGTACTATGAGTTATTGCATTTGGCATGCATCATTATAATATAAAAAAAAAAATTAAAAGAAATTTAATTTAAAGTTTACAATAGTTGATTGTATAAATTTTATATATTTATTAGTACTATTAATAGTACTTACTTCTGCCAAAAGGTTTGAGTGAAATGATTTAAAAATTTATTTTTCTATAAAAAGAAATTTTGAAATTGTTTTGATATAAGATTATATAAATTTTTTAAATTTGGTAGTACTAAGTTTGTACTAAATTATGTAAAACTTAATTTTTTAAGGCAAGAGGAAGGAGAAACAATAAATTCTTTAATGACTAACACTTGAGTGGGCGGGTGGGTAACAGTTAGAGAAGCTACCCGTTAACATATTGAACTTAGTGCACGGCCACTTACCCAAGCTTAAGTTATTAAAGAACTACGCTGTCAACCATAAACAACCGCCTATTTCGCATCGACCAACCACGCGCTACCAAGAAATCCGTTTCTGGATTCCGCAGTCAGTCCAGCGACAGCAAAACACCAGTCAACATCTTTGAATCTCTGAGAGCTGTTTCTCGCGTTTACCACGGACATTTAACGTTTTACGCGACTATCCCCGTCACGTACCACGGGAACCTCACGGCTGAAAATTAACCGACTCAAATTCACGCCGCCGACAAGTCGAGACACGTCAAGACAAGTCCAAAACGTAAGACTCCACGTTATCCCCATTTAACACTTGATGCTTCTTGATATACCATACTTGAGTATGGTACTGATATTACCTCCTGGCACTTCTGAGGTTGCATTAGACGTAGCAACCGGTCTCAAGACACGAGGTTACCCGCCCAGCTGTCTATCATCGATTTTTGGATTTGCTAGGGTCAGGGATTTTTCTCAACAATCTCCCGGGCCGGTAACGAAGCCTTTTAGTGATATCTGATATTTATTCTGTTGATATAATAACTACAAGAACACAAGAGGTGGGAGAAACATTAAATCATTTAATGATTAACATATAAGTGGGTGGGTCACAATAGAAGAAGCTACCAGCTCACAATTTTAACTTTGTGTTTCCCCACTTACCCAAACGTTAGTTATCAAGAAATTTATAGTTAAACAATTTTTTGATGTTTAAGTGACAACTGACATTTATTTTCTTGTATATAATAACTGCAAGAACACAAAAAATGGGGGAAACATTAAATTCTTTAACGACGAACATCACAGTAAATAAAAGCTGCCCGCCCACAATTCTAACTTACTGCCCTCCCACCCACCTAAGCGTTAGTTATTAAGGGAAACTACCCGCCCACAATTTTAACTTATTACCCGCCCACCCACCAAAGCGTTAGTTATTGAAGCATTTATAGTTAAAGAATTTTCTGATGTTAAAGTGACATCTGACGTTCATAGTGCAACAAAATAAGAGCTGGAAGAAACATTAAATTTTTTAATGAGTAACACTTAGGTGGGTGGGTGGGTCACAGTAATAAAAACTTCTTCTTCTTCTTCAAGTGCATGTTCATTACTGGAGGTTTGCGACCACTTCTTTAAACGAATCTCTGTCCGCAGCTTTCCGAAACAGTTGAACCACATTTAGTCCCGTCCAATTTCTGATATTCCTCACAGCGATTTTCTGCCAATTCCACGCTTTCCTTTAATGCGGTCTTTTATGATGAGTCTCAGTAAGTTATATTTGCTGTTGAGGATAATATGTCCAAGATAGGCAGTTTTTCGTTGTTTTATCAGTTGTAGTAATTCTCTATCTCGGTTCATGATCTCTAAGACTTTTATGTTCCGCACTTTTTTAACCCATGAAATTCTGTGCATTCTCCGATAGACCCACATCGCAAACGCTTCTATCCTTTGTAGTTTCGTTACTTTGAGGGTCCATGTTTCCATATCCGTATAATAGTGCAGAGTGTTGTTAGGTTTAGTTACCCGCCCACAATTTTACCTTAGTGTCCGCCCATTTATTCAAATAACTAACTCTTAATGGATTTGTTGTTGAACAATTGTCTGGTGTCTTAGTGACTTCTGACATTTATTCTCTTGTATATAATAACTGCAAGTACACAAGAGGTGAGAGAAACGTTAAATAATTTATTGACTAACACTTCGGTGGGCGGGTGGGTTGCAGTAGAACAATTTTAAATTAAATTTTGTTGCTTAAATTGAGTTTATGAAAAAATTTTAAATTTGGGATTAATACGTTGGATTTGAAAAACTCTTCTACACAGAAAATTTTTTGGTAATACTTATGCAGAATTTTTTTTTAACAAGAAATTCAAAAGAGAGTGCCAATTATTTAACAAAGTCGCATAATTTTTAAAGCTACTCGATGTGACCTAGCAAGTCTTAGGAAACACTGAAAAAAGTTTAGAAAATGTTGCGAGATTTTAGAAGACTTTAAAATTGTCTGAAATGTTTTAAAACATTTTGCAACTATCGCACAATGTTTGTAAGACACTGTGAGGCTTAACTTAATTCTAAAAGTTTTCTAAAAAGTTTGAAACAAAGACTAAATAAAATTTGCAATCATAAAAAGTTTAAAGGAGTATGTGAAACCAATTAACGTTTTTAAAAGGCCTTTTAAAACCTTATTAAGATATTGTAAAGCTGGAAATAATTGCAACAAATTTAAAAAAATATTTTTGCAATCATCATAGAACAATATTGAAATACTAAAAAAGTACTTAATACCAATTAGTTTTAAAAAACTATAAGATGTCTGAGATTGCTGTAGAAAACTTTTTAGAAAACTTTACAAAAAAATACTACAGGGTCTTTATAAATGTCTGGAGTTATGTAATCACTTTAAATCTGCCGTTTTTTTTTAATTGTGCATTAAACTATTTACGTTGTTTTGACAGTTCAGTATTTACGCACTCTGAACTATTTCACTAGATACATACGTATACGTGTTTGAAATGTTTAATGTAAATTACTATACAATACTTTAAGACCATACCGACCGCTACCTTGATTTGTAGTATTTAAACAAAAACGGCAACTTTGGCTTCTACAAATAATTTGATAATCGAATTATTTTTTTACCAATACATTATTAATTGGATTTGTAGTTTTTTGTTTTTACAAATTCAGCAAGTTTGGGTTAATGACTGTCTCTCAAATCAAATACCGGTTACGTCTGGGGTCTCTCAAGGCTCTCACTAGGGGCTTTTGCTTTTTAACATTTTTATTAATGATATTGGAAAATATATTCAAAACAGCAATTTATTTCTTTATGCAGACGATTTCAAGTTGTATCGTGTTATTATGACTGTTGATGGTACTGACTTATTGAAAAATGATGTACAAAGGATTTAGTTTTGGTGTGAGCATAATAAATTATATTTTAATGCAAGAAAATGTTTTAGCATTAGCTTTTACAGAAGTTAACAAAAATTTAGTAACATTTATGAAATTAGTGAAATGGCCACTTGTGCCAGATTTGCTATTTGCCAGATTGTGTACCTCAAATTAAAGATTTGGGGGTATTGTTTGAAAATGATCTTAGTTTCTTGACACACATCAACAACATTACTATTAGATCTCTAAGAATGTTAGGTTTTATTATGAGAATTGGTTGTGATTTTTCTGCTGCAACACTTAATATTCTTAATTGTTCTTTGGTAAAACCAATTCTGAAGTACGCTTCCATTATTTGGTCTTTTTATCAGCAGTATTTGATTGATCTGCTTGAAAGGGTGCAGAATACATTTTTACATAGAACTGCGTACAAATGTCAATTTCATCTAGATGCATTGTTAAGCTCCGTCTACACCTAACACGACAAATCACGTTTTACTGGTTATCTCGGCCGAACCTAACCTAACCTAACGCGACAAATAACGTTTTACTTATTATCTCAGCCGAACATGGGCGTACGGCGTATTTTTTTACCAAAAAATTGCATTTTAGTAAATAACAGCAATTATGGCATTATACTAAATTTTTTGAATATGAAAATTTTAAACTTTAGAGGTGATATGTCTGATTTAATTCATAGTTACATTGACTTATCTTCAATTTTTTTGATGATTAATTTATCATTTAGTGGACGTCATACGCGAAATGCTCCTTTGTTTAGAGTTTCATTTTATAGGACTAATTATTTATTTAATAGCTCTTTAAGCCGTCTAATGCGTTGAGGCAATAAGTTTAGAATAGATTTTTTTGTTAATTCATTAAGTTTGTTTAAATCGTTATTAGTTAGAAAACTTTAATTAATTGTATATTATATTATGTTTTGTTTTGAAATGAAATGTTTTTTTATTTGTAATACTTTGTAAATTATGTTAATGTTTAAAGAATACATTAGAAAAATAATTTTCTTCCATTACAGGTGCTAAAAAATAAGAAAAACCACCGTCTAAAAAATTGGTAAGATATTTATTATATTTACACATAATCACATTCCAATAAAACTATTGAATAAATAAAATTAACATATAAAAACAGAAGCTATTAATTAATTCAAGCAATACATTTATTTTCCCTACAATAGCATTAAATTGTACTTGTAGATATAATAAGAAGCTTTAATTACACGATTGTAAACTTGCAATACATCTTAAACTGTACCGTAATTCCATGTAATTAAATGTTTGAGTGAACGTGAAGATTACTTAAGCTGTCTACAAATATACGTTTCTACTTGTATCAAGATTTCCATATAATTTAATATTTATACATGTTCAGTATTAGATTCCGCAGTTACTCCATTAATTCCATCATCAACAATACCATTACCTTGCTCAATATTATACATATTCACTTTTTTTCTGAACAAATTCAACAAACAAACTTTAAATTTATAATCAGCTTTGATTAAATATACCAACATATATAATGAAATTAAAGAAGTTAATAAATAAACAAACACATTAAATCCACTATGAGGAATCATTACAAAAACATTAACAACAAATGTAACATAAGTATAAATACGACAAATATTTAATCTTATTTGATCCTCTTCACTCAAATCATTTTTACCTTTACAACATACAATAATATGTTTACCCATAACAACAAACATTACAACAAACATAGCTAAAGTTATTAATCCGTAAATCATTGCTTCCCTTCCAAACTCGCAAAGACAAACAGCAATTATGATGATGATTGAAAATAGGCTATAAGCAATCCCTAAAATCCATATATTGCTTATTTTTTCAGTTTCCATTATTGTTGTTGAAACCATCATTAAGATTAAAATCATTTCCATACATTCAAATAATATATCGACATGTTTTGTGAAGCATTGGAAAATTTCTGATTTTCCAAAGAAATATGTTATTAAAGATGGTGTAAACATCAATGTGATTGTATTGGCAATGCATAAATTCATCAAAAATATTTTGGTTCTAGTCCAGATGCGTTTATTCATGGCGATTGATAATATAATCAAAATATTGCATATAATTCCTATTGTACTGCTTATTGTTAATGTTATTACTTCATATGGTTGAACTGTGTACATCTCTTCTATTGTTTTGTTGTACATTAATTCGTCCCATTCTTCCTCCATTGTTTATCTGAAATTAATTTATTATTAAAATAAATTTAAACAAATATTTTTTAATGTAAATAAATGCAGTTGAAAATATGGTTTTGATAACCTTTAAGTTCATCAAAATATTATTGTTGCTTATTGCAGACATTACGCATATTTATAATAATAAATATGAAATTATTTTTTGTTCTAATAATAGAATTATGAATTTGTTTACTTATATAATAATAATAATAATAATAATAATAAATCATTTATTTACCAAATCAACAAAACATATTTACATAATTAAAGTAAAAATAGATTATTTTACATATGTTCTTGGTGGCAAATAGGAGAGAATTCAGTTAGGCACATATGTACCTCGCTGTTCTGCCATTCTACCCTTAAACTATATACTAAAACAAAAATTATAATTAAACTATATACTAAAACAAAAAAAATGTTTAAATAGTATACTATATATATTTAAACATTCATCCTTATACATCTTTACACACTTACATATAAACATAACATAACATAACGAGAAAAAAAAAATAAAGAAAATATATAACTAAATCAATAAAAAATGTATAATATATATTACAAACAATGTACTTTCTATATATATATATATATATATATATACGTTTCATTGCACATCTAATCATATTTTTTGAATAGCCAGTTAAACAAAGCATCTCTAAACTTATAGGGTTTTACTGATTGTATATCAAATGGAATACTATTTAAAGTTTTACATATATCATATGAAAAACATTTTTGAAAGTGACTCAAACGGTGTTTGGGTGGGCAAAGAGTGCCTTTAAACCTTATATTAATAGTATGCACATCAGATCTAAATGTTATTTTATTATAGAGGTATGCCGGCTTTTTAGAGACAATTATGTTTTTATAGAAACATGATTTGTGCAGCGTTCGTCGCTGTTTCATATTAAGCCATTTGGAGTCTTTAAGTTTATATGATATTCTTTCTCTTTTTCTTATACCAAATATAAACCTAAGGCAAGATTTTTGCACCCGTTCTATTCTTTTGCGAGTTACTGAATCAATACAAGCATCATATAAACTATCACAGTAGTTAAAGGGCTGGAGGTGATCTATATAAATGCGATTAACTCTGACTAGTCCTTAGCACAATGTGATTTTTTTGGATTTCCTTATAAAAAGTATAGTTCAAAAAATATTTTGAGTAATTGACAATTTGTTCTTTGATAATTTGCAAAATTTTAAAAAATTGTTTTCAACAAAAGTTTACATAATTATTTGATTCTTTTATTAAAAATATATATTAAATATATTTTTTTGATTGATCAAAAAATTATATGACTCTAATTTAAGTGAGCATTGTTGCAAGTTAAAATTGTGTCTTGAGCAGATGTTTTCAGTCGCTCTTTTCTATGTTACCCTTGCAGACTCTTGTTGCATGCATTTGAAATTAAACTGTTTTGGCCGTAATTGGTTCTAGAACATTTCCAAATGTGTGCTTGAATACTTTGGCTAATGTATACAGTTTTGCTTATCTTCCTTAGCTTAAATTCTATGCTGTTTTTGACAAGGATTTTATCTTTATATTTGTATCCAATATATGGATGGACTTATCTCTAGTATTCTCTGGAGCAAACAGAACGCATAACTTTTCTAAACCCTAGACGAAAACTTTAGCATATTTTTAAAACCTTTAGAATTTTTCTAAAGTATGTATTAAGAACATTTTCAAAATACTTGAGAAACTTTTCTAAAATGTTTATAACATTTAGAACGTTTTTCCAGTTTTTAAAATGTTTTTGAACAATATAAACAATTTTGAAGCAAAAAATGTTTAAAACATATAATTTTTTTTTATTAAACACTTGTTTTCAACATTTTTTAAAACTTTTAGAACCATTCTGAAGCATTAAAAATATTTTCAATGAACCTGGAATATTTTCTAAACATTATTAAAGCACTTAGAACATTCTTCAAAACTTTTAGAAAACTTTTGAAGCATTACTAACATGTTCAAAGCATTCGGAGGATTTTCCAAATATGTTCAAAACATATTAAACATTTTTCAAAATTTTAAAAACATTGTTAAAGCAATAAGAACGTTTTTAAAGCATCTGAAAAAGTTAATTAAAATGGTTAATCATTTTTTTTAAATTTTAAAATAAGCATAAAGAACAGTTTTAAGGCACTAAAACCTATTAGACATTGTTTTTAAATTTTAAGAAAAATGTTAAATCATTGAGAACTATTTCCAAGCACTAGGAACATTTTTAAAAAATCTTTAAAACATCTAACAACATTTTTCAAAATTTTAAGAACGTTTTTGAAGAATTAAGAGCATTTTAAAGCATTTGGAACATTTTCTAAAATTGTTTGAAACACTTAAAACATTTTTAAAAATTTTAAGATGCTTTTTGAAGCATTAAGAAAATTTTGAGAGCATTTGAAACATTTTTTTTTAATGTTTGAAACATTTACATCATTCTTTAAAACGTTAACATTTTTGAAGTATTATAAACATTTTATATCACTTGAATTTTTATTTAAAAATCAAGGACTGATAACATTTTTAAAGCACCTTTTACAAAAATGATTTAAAATTTCAAAAACATTTTTGAAGCATTAGGAACATTTTCAAAGCATTTATATTATTTTCTAAATTCTTTGAAACATTTAGAACATTCTCCAAAACCTTTAGATCTTTTTAAAACATTACGAACATTTTTCAAAATTTTAAGAACAGTATTGAAGGATTAAAAATATTTTTAAATTATTTGAAACACAACATTTTTTTAAGATTTTAACAACATTTTTGAAGCAATGGGAACAGTTTTAAAGCATATTTTCTAAAAATCACTAAAAATATTTGAATTAATTAAAAAATATTTAAAAAATTTAAGAACAATTTCAAAGAACTTGAAACATTTTTTAATTTTTTTTAAATCTTTTTAAAGTAGTTTGAACATTTTTGAAGAATTAAAGACATTTTCAAAAAATATTTAAAACTTTTAGAACTTTTTTTAAAACTTTACTAGTATTTTTAAACATTTGGAACATTTTTTAAAATCTAAAGAACATTTTTGAAGCATTAAGGACGTTTTAAAGGAACTTAATTTTTTTTCCAAACTTGTTTATAACATTTAAAATATTTTTCAAAATTTTAAGATTATTTTAAAACATTAAAAAAATTTCAAAAATTTGTAGAGCGTTTTTTGAAGGAATAAAAACATTTTTAAAGCATTTAAAGCATTTTTCAAAATTATTTAAAACATTTATTACATTTTTTAAGATTTTAACTACATTTTTGAAGCATTAGAAACATTTTTATTGCACTTAAATTATTATTACAAACTTGTTTGAAACACCTGAAGCATGGAAAACCTTTTCTCTTGGAACATTTTTTAAATATTATTGACACACTAAGATCATTTTCCAAAATTTTTAAAATTTTTTTAAAGCATTACTAACATTATGAAAAGACTAAGAACATTTAAAAATAAATAAAATAAAATTAAATCACACTATTTTTCAAACTTTTAATTAAGAACATTTTCCAAATTCAAAAACATTTTTGAAGCATAAAGAACATTTTTAAAGCACTTAAATCCTTTTCCAAACTTGTTTAAAACATTTAAAATTATTTTCAAAACTTTAAGAACATTTTTGAAGCATTAAAAACATTTTATAAAATTCTTTAAAATGTTTAGCATTTTTTTTTACTTTAAGGGTATTTTTGAACACTACGAACATTTTTCAAAAATGTTAACTAAACAATAAATATTTCTCAACACTTTTATGACTGTTTTAAAACGTTATTCAAATTTTTGAATTATTTTCTAAAAATGTTTGACACATTTAAAATGTTTTTCAAAATCTTAAAAAGATATTGGTGCATTAAGAACGTTTTTTATGCATTAAATTTTTTTTTAAGTTTAAAACATATAAAACATATTTCAAAATTTTAAGATCATTTTTGATGCATTAACGGCAATTTCGAAGCATTTGGATAATTTTCTAAAAATGTTCAATTTATATAAAACTTTATCGACGCATTAAGAACGTTTTCCAAAACCTTTATTATCTTTTTGAAGAATTAAAAAAGTTTTCAAAGCTTTTGAATTATTTTCCAAAAATGTTTGAAACACTTAGAATGTTTTTCAAAATTTTTAGAGCCATTTTTGAAACATTAAGTAGATTTTCAAACCACTTTAAACATTTTGAAAGCATTTGGAACATTTTTCAAATATGTTTGAAAGGTTTAGAATGCTTAAAAATTATAAGAAACATTTTCTAAAATTGTTTGAATCATTTAGAACATTTTTTTTAATAGATTGTTTTTGAATTATTATTAATGTTTTCAAATTACTTAGAACGTTTTTCAATTATTTTTTTTAAGTGTAACGAACATTTTAAAAAGAACATTTTCAAAAAGGTTAGAAACACTTACATTTTAAAAATCTTAACAACATTTTTTGAAGAATTAAAAACGTTTTCAATGCACTTCAAATATTTTCTATATACTATTAAAGCATTAAAAACATTTTTCAAAACCTATAGAACAATTTTAAAGCATTAGGAATATTTTCCAAACATTTGGAACATTTTCAAAGCAATTGAATCATTTTCCAAAAATCTTTAAAACACTTAGAAAATTTTTCAAAATCTTAGTAACATTTTTAAAGCATTGAGAACATTTTTACAGCACTTGAAAAAATTATTTTAAAAATGCAAGCATCAAAAACATTTTTAAAACATTTTCAAGTAAGTAATAATACTTAAAAAAAAATTCAAAGCAATTTGAAACATAAATTATTTTCAAACATTTTTTTAAATCTTAAAAACATTTTTAAAGCATAAGGAACATTATTTTTTCAAACTTGTTAAAACTTTAAAAATATTTTTTAAAATTTTAAAAATCATTTTTGAATCATTCATTTAAAACATTTTCTAAAATAGTTTTAAACTTAAAAAAAATCAAATCTTTCAGAGTATTTTTGAACATTAAGAAGTACACAATAAATACTTCTCAACACTTCAAATTCGTTTTAAAACGTTAAGATCTTATTAAATCTATTGGAACATTATTTAAAAATGTTTAAAACGCTTAAAATATTTTTATTTTTTTAAGATCTTTTTTAAAGCTGTTGGAACATTTTATAAATTTTTTTGAAACATTTAGAACATTTTTTTTTAATAGAACGTTTTTGAAGCATTCGGAACATTTTCAAATCACTTGTAACGTTTTTCAAAAAAAAATTGAAGTGTTACAAACATTTTGAAAAAACATTTTTAAAAAATTTTGAAACACTTACATTTTTCAAAGTCATAAGAACAATGTTTGAAGGATTTAAAATGTTTTCAATACACATGGAATATTTTCTAAATACTATTGAAGCATTACAAACTATTTCCAAAACCAATACAACAATTTTAAAGCATTAGGAATATTTTCTAAGCATTTTGAACATTTTGAAAGCACTTAAAGCATTTTTTTTTTAAAGGTTTGAAACACGAATGTTTTTCAAAATATTTAGAATTTTTTAAGAATTAGTTCATTTTTAATGTAATTAAATTTAGCAAATATGATTGGAACAGTTAGAACATTTTTCAAAATTAGAAAAACATATTTGAAGCATTAAGAACGTTTTCAAAGCACTCAAAAAATGTTTATTAAAACTTTTTTTGAAAATTTCAAAATATTTTTAAAGCATCAAAAACATTTCTATAGCACTTGGAACATTTTTCATGTATGTTGGAAACAGTTAACGATATTTTTAAAGCAATTTAAAACATTTTTATTAAGTTTTTTTTTAAGCATTAGAAACATTTTTGAAGCATTTGGAACATTTTCCAAATTTGTTTGAAACATTTAGAACGTATTTGAAGCATTAGGAACATTTTCAACGCACTTATAATAATATAAAAAATAATTTCTAAAAATATTTTAATGGTTTAGAAAACATTATTAATTTAATTTGAACATTTTAGAAACATTATTGACGCACTAAGAACATTCTCCAAAACCTTTAGAACCTATTTGAAGCATTACAAACATTCATTAAAAATTTAAGTACATTTTGTAAGAATTATAAAAAAAATTCAATGCACTTGAAGCATTTTCCAAAAATGTTTGAAACTATTTTAACATTTTTTAAAGTTTTAAGAACATTTTGTAAGCATTATGAACACTTCAAAAGCAATTGAATTATTTTCCAATTTTTTTTTTAACCATTTCGAACTTTTAAGAACTTTTTTGAAGCATTAAGAACATTTTCAAAGCATTTGTAACATTTTCTAAAAATGTTTAAAATATGTATTTAAAAAAAATTTAAAATTTTTAAGAACATTTTTAAAGCATTTGAAACATTTTTTAATTTGTTTGAAAGACTCACAACATTTTTAAAGTACTTATATCATTTTACAAACTTGTTTGGAACATTTTTTTCAAAACTTTTTAGTCTCTCATTAAAAACTCTTTCAATGCACTTGGAACAATTTTCAAATATTATTGAAGCACTAAGAACATTTTTCAAAACCTATAGAAGCTTTTTGAAGCAATACAAACATTTTGAAAAGACTTAAAATATTTTCAAAATGTTTCAAATTTTCTGGAATCCAAATCTGTTTGAAACACTTAGAACATTTTTCATAACTTTTAGAACTTTTCTAAAACATTAAAAACATTTTTAATTTAATTGGATGATTTTTGAAATACTATTGACGCACTAAGAACATCCTGCAAAACGTTTAGAATTTATTTAAAGCACTACGAAGATTTTTTTTAAATTTTAAAAACATTTTTTAAGGATTAAAAACATTTTCAAAGCACTTGAATTATTTTCCAAATTTGTTTGAATCATTTAGAACATTTTTTAAAGTTTTAAGAACATTTTTGAAGTATTTAGAACTTTTTCAAACCACTATAAACATTTTCTAAAATTATTCTAAATTTTTAGAATTTTTTTACACTTTTACAGAATTTTTTAACATTAACAATATTTTCCAAACACATTAAATACTTTTCAACACTTTTATTACTGTTTTAAAGCGTTAAGAACAAATTAAAACGTTTGGAAATTTTTTAAAAAATGTTTTTTTTTTTTAATTAAAAGAACATTTTTGAAGCATTAGGAAAGTTTTCAAAGCATTTGAATTATTTTTCAAAAATGTTTCAAACACTTACAATATTTTTCAAAATTTTTAGAATCTTTTTTGAAGCATTAAGTTAATTTTTAAAGTACTTGAAATTTTTCCCAAATATGATTGGAATACTAAAAACATTTTATGTTTTTCATAATTAGAAGAACATTTTTGAAGCACTGAGAACATTTTCAAAGCACCTGAAACATTTGTTTTAAATGTTCGAATTTTTTAGAAACTTTTTTTGAAATTCTTAAAAAAAATTTTGAATCATCAAGAAAATTTTTTTTTTTAACATTTTCTAAATATGTTTTATAACACTTGGAAATATTTTCAAACCTTGTTGAAACTTAGATTATTTTCAAAGCGGCTGCAAATATGTTTTAAACATTTAGAACATTTAGAACATAAATTTTAAAAACATTTTTGTTGCTTTAAGAGCTTTATCCATTTAAATTACTTAATAAAAAAAAAACAAAATTTTAAGAACATATTTGAAGCATGGGGAACATTTTTAAAGCACTTCAATTGTTTTCCAAAACATTTAAACGTTTTTTCAAAATCTTAAAATCATTTTTTAAAAAAGTTTGAAATTTTTAGAACATTTTTAAATCTTTTAGAATTTTTTTAAAACATGACGAACATTTTGAAAGCACTTGGAACATTATCAAAAAAATTGATTGAGAAGTAATGACATTTTCCAATAAGATTTGAAGCACTTTAGAACACTTTTCAATATCTTAAGAACATTTTTTATGCATTTGGAACATTTTTAAAGCACTTCAATTGTTCTCCAAATTTGTTTGAAATATTTAGATTTTTTTTCAAAATCTTAAGAACATTTTTCAAAAAAGTTTTAAACTCTTAGAACATGTTTTGCATTTAAAAAAAAATTTGAGAACATTGGGTCATTTTTCAAATTTGATTAAATCTTTTAGATTTTTCAAAACAGTTTAAAACTTTTTGAACATTTTTTAAAATATTTAATTTTTTTAAGCATTTTTCAAAAATATTTTTGAAACTAAAGTACTTGAAACATTTGTCAAAAATGTTAAAACACATAAAACATTTTTCAAAACTTTTTTGACTGATTTAAAGCATTAAGAATTTATGACATTTTCTAAAAAAAACTTTCTTTAAAAATAACATTTGGTTTGCACACCATTCAAGTCAAAGGCGGGCAAAAACTTCCAACTAGCAATTTTACAAAAGGTTTCTAAAATACAAACAATTTAGGGCGCCCAAAACTGCACTTGTGACCTTTTCGGCACCCAACAAACAAGACAATCAAGAAATTGAATTTTTAAATAAAAAACTTTTCAATTTTTTTTTTAATTCTAAGATTAATTGCAACAAAACAAGTACGACTTTAACAAAAATGCTTCCAAATTCAGTCGCATTGTTGTGGCAAGCCAACAGTCATCAATTTTTTTTTTTTAAACACAAGGCATTTACTTGCTATTAAACTCTGATAATCACAAATGTTATTTCTTTATGTCAAATTTTTATATCTATTTATTGCAACGCGAGAAATCAATAATGTTTTTTTGCTGCTTGTCTTCCTGCTTACCAAATATTTGCATGCGACTTCTAATAATTACGTTCTTATCTGCTTCTTCAATCTGCAGTTTATGTTAAGCTATGGGTTTAGATGAATTAATTTTTTTTTAATGTTTATTGCAAAAACAAAACTATTTTAACAGAAATGTTGTCAACAAATTTTTTTTGAAATATACAATTTATTAGAGGGTAATTCCAGGATAGTTTGGACAATTGTCCCCACATCGACATCTTCGATTTTGCAAAAATTTTTTGTAGATATGTTTGGGATACCAAAATATGACGATTCCTAAAATTTTAGATCTTTAGATTTTAATTTTTTAGAAACATTTTGTCACTTTTCAATTTTTGTGCTGTAAATAAGCAAAAAATAATCAAAAATCGTATTCAAAAGACTATATCGTATAGAAAATGTTTGGTAGAACACGATTTTGCTCTTTTTTAAGCGGAAAATTACTATTTTATCAAAAATTTAATATCTTTGATTTCGCTACACCTGAAGACTTGAAACTTGAATATGATAATTCTGAAACATAGTACTTTTGATCCCAAAAATTAAAAAACTGGATTTGCTTGCTCTAGGGTGAAATATAACACATGATTGCTGAAAATGGGTTTCTTTTAAGCAATTTTTCTTAGATTTTCTGTAATTTTACTATTTTTTGGTTTTTTTCAAGAGAATTTAAAAAAACAGACATAAAAATTGCGTTCTAGCAAATCCAGTTTTTTTATTTTTGGGATCAAAAGTACTATGTTTCAGAAGTTTCATATTCAAATTTCAAGTCTCTAAGTGTAGCGAAATCAAAGATTAAATTTTCGATAAAATTATTATTTTCCCATTTTTTGCAAAAAATTTTGGAAATCTAAATGCGGGTTTGTGTTCTACAAAAAATTTCCTATAAGACACACCCAATTGAATATGATTTTTGACTAGTTTTTGCTTATTTACAGCACAAAAACTGAAAAAAGACAAATTATTCATAAAAAATTAAAATGGCCAAGAATCGTCATACTTTGGTACCCCAATTATGTGTACAAAATTTGAGCAAAATCGGAGATGCCAATGTAGGGCCGATTGTCCAAACTATCATGGAATTACCCTAGAGTGGTAGTGAAAATATGTAGTCAACATCGTGCTGCTAATTTGATTAAAGAAGCGCATTATTTATAAACAACTTTACATGCAATCAACAGCATACCATGCATTCGTGTTTGTAGATAAATAATTTAATAAGGAATGTTTGCCAGTTTTTTTTTGTATATTATAGTTATCAAATAAACTAACATAAATAATTTGATTAATACTTAAGAACTAATAAATTTTATTATTAATTATGTACTTACTTTGAGATATTACTTTTAAAATACAATATATAAAACACAACGTGATCTGTATGGTATGCTGGTAATAACGTATATACAATTGCCAAGACCTCGGATAAACTGACGTAATTCACACAGACGAGATATCCTCCCTATTAACAGTGAGAGCACTCCTATTTTGTAAACAAAAATATAACATTTCATGTGATAACAAATTCAGTCGGTCAATTAATCAGGCAATTATGTTTACTTAATTAAATACTTTCACATCAAAATATTTAAACGAGAACTTTAGATTAAATTAAATATTTAAATATAAGTGAAAATAATATTATTAATTTAATATAAAAAAAAATTAATTGAGCAATGATGGGGTCATAATGTTAGAATTTTTATATTATAAAAATTGGGCCAAATATAAGAAAAATAGTCTTATTTATTTATTTATAACTCAATTTTTAATTCAATTACAAATTACAAAATAATTACAATATATCATTTGAGTTGCAACAACTTAATATAAACATATAAATATTATTAATACAATTACAATATTAATAAATATTATACATTAAAAATGTCAATATCAGATTTATTTATAAATCGACACATATGCTGCAATATAAAATCAGTATAAAATGTCTACATTTAAATTCACTAAACGCAAAAGGCTAGCACAATATATAATATAATTTGCAATATATTCAACATCAATTTTTTTTTCTATCACAAAGTGTTTTGAGTTGAATTAGTTTTTTTTTTTCAGTACAAGAAAATTTAAGTGAAATATCCCCTTTATTAAATAACAAATATTTTTGAAATCTGTTTTGGACCCTTTCAATTTGATTGACCTAAATTCTATAAGATAGGATGAACCAGGCTACAGAATAGCGCGCGAAAGCTGTTAGCGACGTAAAATGATTTGTATGACGTTTGTTAAATCCCAATATTTGTAAAGATTTGTAAGTTACATGATTAAAGTAACAAATGTCAATTTGGTATTCATAAATATTTAAAGATTAAAAAAAATACTTTTTTTGATATCTGAAAGTTTATAGTGTAATTGTATGTGGAAGTAGATTTATTGATGATGTTGTTACTGCTCTAAAGAGTTTTAAATCATTAATATAAAATAGAAATTAAAGTGGTTCGAAATGACTTTTTAATAAAAACAGTATTTTTAATATATTTTGATAATTGTACAAAATAAATACAGGTGGAACGTTTGAACCGTTGATGTTGATTTAATTACAATTACAACGTATTGAACAACCTATTGCACAATATAATGCTAGGACCACCTACACGTTGCAATATAATTGCGCAATTTTTTTGTTAGTTACTAACAT
Organism: Tachinus rufipes; assembly: GCA_963932245.1. NCBI lineage: Eukaryota > Metazoa > Arthropoda > Insecta > Coleoptera > Staphylinidae > Tachinus > Tachinus rufipes. The sequence continues at coordinate 7,480,525 of OZ010744.1, forward strand.
CTCTGCAGTCAATATGTGGAATAAATTAAAAGAAGTTGTGTGACCATTGCTTTAGTTATAGCTTTAAAAAAAGAAGGAGAAAAAATGCAGGTGGTCGAAGGAATGGTTAGAAAAAAACTTTTAGATTAGATTGTGCAATAAAAATTAAACTCTTTTTGATTGATTTTATGTATTCTGCAATGTTTCAATATGATCTACAAACGGTCACTATTATTGTATAATATTAATTATTGTGCAATATATTGACTATAATATTAAACTTCTAGTGGCCGCTTTAAACGTCAAGAATAGTAAAATATGGTCATAAAATTTATATATTGTTAGAAAACACTAATAATTAATTGGAAGCAAACTGTTGAGAGTGTGAAAAAATTATAAAATAAAAACCAATATTTGTTCATAGAACATCAAAAGTTGTAAAAATGTACCAAAAATCCGGCCATGAAATTTTACATATAAAAAGTCAAAACTAGCAAAATTCAGCCTTGAAACATCAAAATAATGCAGAAAATTTACTAAAACCAGCCATAAACTGTTAAAAAGTATGAAATTTTACAATTAATTGAAATTATGTAAAAAAAAAACAAAATTTGGCCAAAAACAGTTAAGAAGTTCCAAAATAAAAAAAAAATTTTTAGAAAGCACTAAATTCTATGCTTTAATGTCAAAAATAGCACAATCCAATCTTGAAACACAAAAATCTAAATAATGAATAAAAAATAACTAAATTTGGTCATAAAACATTAAAATAATTTTAGATAGAGTCAAAATCAAGCTAAAAATGGTTTAAAAGTGAAAAATTTTGTTTAATATAAAAAATCTGGTTACAAAAATATGTTAGAACAAACCAAAATCTGGCAAAAAACCGTTAAAAAATGCAAATTTGTAATTATAAAAAATTAAAAATTGCAAAATTTGGCTTGGAAACATTATAATAATGTCAAAACATTAAAATCCATCTATAAACGTTTAATAATTGTAATTTTTTTATTAAATTATATAAATAGCAAATCTAACTTTAAAATATCAAAAATATTGTTAAAAAAAATGTAACATAAACAATTGAAAAGTGCAAAATCTAAAACATGAACTTTATACCAATTGTTAGAAACTGTTAGAACTCTTAAAAAGTGTAAATATCTTTATAAAATCTTAAAAATAGCAAAATTCTGCAATGAAACATAATAATTATTGTTAAACAGACCAAAATTCGGCCAAAAACTGTCAAAAAAATGCAAAATTTACTAATTACATTTACTTTAAATTGGTTTCTAACTCAACTTCTAACTCAAATTTCTCGATGTAGACATTTTGTAAAAAGTTTTTTCATTTTTTTCAAATATTCTAAGAACTAAGCATGACGTCCATGAGATTATTGGTGTTATTAAGATCTTTCAAAAACAAGTTTAATATTAAAAATATTTTCTACTACTACTACAGCTGAAGACAAAAATGCAAGGTTTTGACCTTATTTTTGGGTTAAACTGTAATAGTGTTAGAAAGTATTACCCTAATATGACAATTTTGCTATGCGTTTGTTGGTATTGAAGCAATTATTTATGTCTTAAGAAAAACAACTTTAAACTTGCAAACTGTTAATAAATAAAGTAATAAGACAATACTACTGAAGTGACATATTTATTGATTAAAATTATATTATCAAATATTTGAAAAATGAGTTCAAAAATATATTTTTTTTATTAATTTGGTAGTTTTCCAAGACTTCCCTGAATACTTCTGGCAATTCAAAATATAGTACTACTGATCTAGAGTTTTAAACAATTTCATGTTTAACCTTTTATATTCAACAAAAAGGTTTGATACTTTATAAATTTTAATTGTTAGCGTTCTAAAAATAAAAGGGAGTTTTGATACTAAAATTTAATTGTTAACTTTTTAAAAGCAACAAATAGTTTTGATGTTTTAAACAATTTTAATTTAATTTGTATTGCAAAGTAGTTGTAGCCCCATTATGTTGCTTCAACCAAAGAACCCAAATACTATCGATAAATCAGTATCACAACTAGCAACCAAATTGCAATGTCTAAAGAAATAGACAATCAAATATAGTTTAATAAAAAACAAAGGTTTAAAATCAATTACTCACACCCAATCCAACTCCAAAGCGACCAACTACTTTGCACTACAAATTATTATCTAACTTGTGTTAAGAACACGTGAATCAACTATTCGAATTTATCCTTCACCATCAAGCGATGCCGTACCACCAAGATGCATTCATGAGGATTTGTAAAAATCGAAACAATTGTCTGGCTTTGGAGTTGGATATAAACCTTTGTTTTCTCATTAAATTTTATTTTAGTTTTCTAATGTCAATATGGAGGTTTGGTACTTTATAAATTGTTATTGCTAGTTTTCTAAATGCAATAAATTATCAAAATCCTTGCTTTTATTTAATTTTAAACTATTTTTTGTATTTACAAATCTGCCATCAAATTTGTATAAAAAAGATTTTTAAATTGTTTTTGTAACTAATAGAGAAACTGTGGAAAATATAAATACAAACTTAAATTCAAATTCAATTATCTGCTACTAGTTTTAAAAAAATTGTTGTTTATTCCTTTGTCATTTACCTCAACTATTTAAATAAAAACATAAAAGGTTTTCCAAAATTACTGCATTAGATATGTAAAAATAAATATTACTACTACTAATTAATCTTGAAATTGATTGTTGAACTACTCTTACGTATTCTTATGAAAAGTTAGCTTTTATGGCCAGTTTCTTAAAGGATAGAATTTTGATATTAATATTTTGTATTTGTTTAAAGCAACATTTTATGTTTGAAATATATAAATTGTATACATAATATTATTAATCAATATTTTTGTTTTATTTCAGGTGCCGATTAAAAAAAAAAACTTTCATCTACATAATTGGTAAGTAGATTATTATTTTAACATTTACAACATTTAAAAATAGGGATTATAACAAATTTTTGAGGAAGCTTTTAATCATAAACTTTTCTTTATTTTAAGCAATACATTTGTTTTACAAATATATTTTTCTAAAACATTACTTCTTTATCTTTGTGTATTCTTATCAGGACTTCCTCGTTAGTTACTCGATCTACCCAGCTGATCTGTAATACGCCTCTATTTTTTTCGATGATGCTTCTGTAATGCAGCCCATACACGCACGAATTTGCTCATGAATTTGCTCGTTGAGGCAAGAGCGATACGTAGAGAAATGAGCGAATTGACCATACACGTACAGTTCGTCACTTACAACGCGCCTTCAGTTTGCTTGCCCTGTTTCTTTGTAGCGTTAACTTGTATCTCTTCACAAATGAGTTTAATTGACGCATGTTATGGATAAAATAATGGTTGCAAAGATGTTCTAATTTTTGCATATTAATTTATGTAACAATTTAAGAATGATCAAAAATACTTTGTTTCGTTATTGCATTTTGTAAAATAATAAAAAAAACGAAAGTCATAAAAAACAATGCTTTACCAATGTGTATTACTTACTATTACTAGAAATTGTGTCTTTATAAAATTTATTTTGATTTAATTAATTATTAATTAAAATAAAATAACATTTAATTAATTAAGAATAAACTTATGAAGTTAATATATTGGCACATTTACAATAAAATATTTTTGTATATGAATAAACAACGCACTGGTTAAAAAGTTGTACGATTAATTAAGATTAATGGACAAAGAAACATGATTTGTTTTAGTTTATTAATATTATTTAAAAATCATAATAAATTAAATAATTTCAATACAGTTTTAATATTTAAATTGGATTAAATCAAATGGATTAATTTATTATTAAAATAGTATAGTATTTCATTATATGTATAACTTTTAGATATTTTAGTATTTATTAAAAATTTACAAAAAATTTAATTTGATTATTAAGGTTTTATTTAATAAAAATCTATATAACAGTTGATTTATTGGCTCATTCCGTACATCAGAAGTTGTCATTGCACACGCTTGAATCGTTGGCCCGTGCACGAAAAATCAAACATTGCTTGATTCACTTTACCTCGAGCATGTGTGTCCGACTCAAAGTTTTCTTCCGCCAGTGCGCATGCTCAGACCTCTTCATACGCCAAGCGCTAACATAAGTTCGTGCGTGTATGGGCTGCATAAGAGTCCACGCCTCCATTCCGTAAAGTAACACCGAAAAAACTCTCATCTTCCGGAAGGCTTCCCGAGCAAGTGCAATTCTGATTTTAATTTCGGCCAAGTGATCCCAGTTCTCATTCATATTGCAGCCCAGATAAGTAATGCGTTGCATTCTTTCAATAGCCGTGTTGTTTACGTGGAGACCAGTATCAATTGGATTTGTGTCTTTGCTTACTATCATGTATTTTGTTTTGGCTGCATTTAGTTTAAGTCCGTAGTCCTCTCCAGCATCAGCTACTGTTGAGATTTTTCAATAAATTGGTAATATTCTGTGTATATAAAACTAAATTTGAGCGGTCACGAGTTATATGTGTGACCGTAATGCAGAGCGTATTATTCTTTCTAAATGGATAGACTTTACCAGGTTCATGTTTTAAGCAAAATACTTTGTTTGAAATATAAGACAAAAGTATTTTTACTCAAAGAAAGCAATACATTTTTTTTTCTTTTGTGGCTTTTTTGATAAAATTTGTTATTTGATATACTTGATCGGTACTGGAGTGTTTTTGACAAAAACCAAATTGAAAGTTACGGATTAAGTTGCTGTTTTTTATTAATGGTTTTAGTTTTGTTAGAAGCAATTTTTCAATTAGTTTTGATATGATTGAATGTAAAGAAATAGGTTGACATGATTTGATATGGTTTACTGGCTTGCCCGGTTTCGGAATCATGGTTATTTCTGTTACCTTCCACGTACTTGTTATACAGGAGACAAAATTTTGGCAGTTGTTTCAATACCTTGCTAGTAATAAGGTCTAACTTGAAGCTTTTTTAGAATTTAAGTTAGTTTTATTCACATGGGCAACTTCTTAGAAAGTTTAGATTATATTCTATTGCAAGGTCAGATTGAATATGATTTGAGTTTAGTGCATTGAATAGTTTTGTTTTTTCTCTCAGTATTTTTTTCTTTGATTGGCGGAATAGATAAGATAGACTTATTGGTGTCTCTCTACAAGAAATAATTTGTTTTTTTTTTCTGCAGACAGGTTTATGAGATATTTACATAATTAGTTCTTTGATATTTAAAATAGTTTGTCTTGTAAATTGTCGCTGGTTTGGGCCTTGCTCCAGCAGAGCATTTTACGAAATTGTGACATTTATTAATTTTAGACATAGTTTAATACATAGGTCAGTGTCTATGTAACTATAATTACAATTAATACAAAAGTGTGGGTGGACTAAATACTAAGCTTTGTCACTATCTACAGCGCTCACAATTAACGGGTTGACAATATATAGGGTGTTTTTTAACTAAAGGTGAAAAATAAAACTTTAGGTACATATTTTAATTTCAAACAGAAAATTTAAATAACATTTTTTTTTGCTTCGTTTTTGAGATAATCGCAAAACACATATTATTTAGAACACTTTTATTTAGCAAAATTTAAGTACAAAAAACATTTGCAACATTGGTAAAAACAAACAAAACAATATTACTCAAATTCTCAAAATGGCTACCATGAGCGTTGATGCAAGCTTGACAACGCACTAAAAGAGTATGATAAATTGCTTCAAAATCTGTTGTGTTTTAAATATGCAATGCAGCATTTGCAATTCTTTCTTGTAGCTGCTTTAAGTTGTTTATTGGCTCGGCAAAAACCAATTGTTTTATGTGCTCCCACACATAAAAATTTAATAGATTTAGATTAGGAGATTTTGCAGGCCAGTTTACTGAACTTCTTCTATCAATTTATCCATTATTAAATTTATCGTTATGTAAGACAGGAGGGACATTGTTTCCAACACAGTTTTCTTTTAAATTTTAAGAAATTCTGTGTATAAAATAACATTTAAACTTCGGTTAGATTTGAATTGGCAGTAGTTGCCTATTAAGAAACCCAAACCATGTGTTAACTGAAAATCTTTGTTGGTCAGTTCGTACTCTAACTGCGCACGGATTTCCTAATGACCAGATATGCTTATTATGTATATTGTTAATGCCATCTTTTGTGAACATTGATTTATTGTTCCACAATATTGAACTAAAGAAGTTGGAATATTGTTGATGTTGTTCAAGAAGCTATTGAGAAAATACAAGTTAACATTTTAAAAGTTTCTCTAGGTTTTTCAGACAAAGTTTTTAGTTAGTTGTAAACGAGCGGAAAGTTGCCTAAAGCTCACCTCTGGTTTATCAATAACTCTGTCAACTATTTGTCCCTCTTCTGCCACGTCGTGTGCTGTTGATGTAGACCTATACTACTGCGATTTTCAACTCCAAATTTACGGAGCCTTTAAAAAGTATCAAAAAATTTGCGACAGAAAGCAACCTTTTTGTAGCAAATTTTTGTTAAAAAAAATTTTAAAGTTTTTTTTTGCCCAGCTCACTGAGACCAAAAACATGGTTTTGTGGCTTTTGTGGCTTATAGACAGAGTATAGACTTGAAATGGATTCTACGGAAAGGTTCTGATTGATTTTATTTTAAATTTATTTGATCTAAATCCATAGGTTCAATTTTGTGTAGTCTTAATTATTTTGACTTGACCTATCTTAAACATGTAACTTGAAAGACAATTAAAAATTGTATAAATTCTAAATGATACAATGGATTTTTATTAAAATTGGTACTAATGTACTTTACTATTATTAGTACAAATTGTGTAAACTTGATCTAAATCCATAGGTTCAAATTTGTGTAGTCTTAATTATTTTGACTTGACTTATTTTTAACAAGTAACATGAAAAATATTTAAAAATTGTATAAATTTTAAATGATACATTAGATAGTTTTAAAAATCTATGCAAATATACTTCAATATTATTAGTACCAATTGTGTAAATTTTATTTAGGTCCATAGGTTCAATTTTGTATAGTCTTAGGTTTATTGACTTGACTTATCTTCAACATGTAACTTGAAAGATAATTAAAATTGTATAAATTCTAAATGATACAATGGATTTTTATCAAAATTGGTACTAATGTATTTCATTATTATTAGTACCAATTGTGTAAATTTGATCTAAATCCATAGGTTTAATTTATTGACTTGACCTATCTTCAACATTTAACTTAAGAGATAATTAAAGATTGTATCAATTCTAAAAGATACATTGGATTTTTATCAAAATTGGTACTAATGTACTTTAATATCATTAGTATCATATGTGTAAATTTGATCTAAATCCATAGGTTCAATTTTGTGTAGTCTTAATTATATTGACTTGGCCTAACTTAATTAATAATGCTTTAACGGCTTTTACTGGACGATTTAAGATATACTAGATGATTCTATTAAGTGTTCTAGCATATTTTAATAGTCAAATAACATAATAACAAACGACTAAAAGTGATTTAGTCTTTTAACAAATTTTGAGATTTGCCATTGATTTTATAAGTGAACTTCATATCAGATTAATAACTAAAACAAACAATGTTTGGGCATTATTTAATTTATATTTTACTACTAAAACTTCATAGTATAGAATCCAATGATACTAAGCCAATAATTGGTACTAATATAGTACTACAATTTTTCAAAATATCTTTTATTTTTAATGTATAATTACAGAGGTACAAACATAAATTTAATCTAAACCATTCTCAGAACTGTATAGACTAAACATAAATATTCAGCCTATTATTATCAATACCATTATAGTACCACAATTTCATATATTTTAATTGTTAATTTAAGAACGTATTTACTTAATTCTATTTCGGCTTCATTTTGATCAGAATTACTTTGAATGAGAATATTTTTTTAGTTATTTACTACTTTATTAAATTATCATTCTATTGACTGCACTTCCATGTCATCTATACTATGTACGCTAACGTTTTTATCATCACTATACCTTGCATTTATAGTATATTTATTTTTTAAGAACAAATTCAATAAACTAGCTTTATAATTATCATCAACACAAACAACATAAATTAAAATAATAAAAGAAACCAAACAATACCCAGCATCTAACATCCCATTAATGGCACCCATATAGATATTAATTATAAACATATAAAAAATAATAACTATATACATAAAAATTCTAACAATATTCTTCCTAAATCTACTTTCATCACTATATATTCTACCAGTACAGCATACATATGCATCACTTATAAACACAATCAAAACCAATAAAAGACAAATAAATGCAATCGTTATATAAATCCATTGCAACATATGCAATTCACAAAGGGTTACGGATAAAATAATAAAACACACAAAAACTATATAACTATATAAAAATAACACACTATCACTAAAAGTATCACTATCAATTATACCATCAAAAAATAGCATTAACATAAATACAGATTCCATAATTTCTGCATAAATAGCAATATGCGAAATTAGGCAAGGGAAATAATTTAATGAATCGAAAAAATGTGTAAATAATGTTGGTGTGAATATCAATGCAATTATATTGATGATACAGAAATTCATTAAGAGCAAATTGGTTCTTGTCTTCATAAATTTGTTCAAAGCGATTGCACATATTAATAAAATATCGCATATTATACCAATCAAACAACTTATTATAATTATGATGACTTCCATTGGGATATGTTCGAATGCATCGTGTAATGTTTTGTTTCTGAAATATTGTTCAATTTCTTCTTCCATTATGGTAATCTGTAACAGAATTATATATTAGTAAAAAATTGATTTTGAAATAAAAAGTTATTTAAATAATTGCTCAGAAGGCAATAGAATAGCTTTAACTATAATTGCCACAATTAAAAACCATATGTATAGAATAATATAAAATAATTCTAAAATATTTACTTTACAGAATTTGACCAGGAAATTTATAGAAAATAGTCATAAAGACCCAACAACTACTTACCGTAAATTTAAATTTTAATAAAAAACTTAATTGTTTATAATATTTTTGTTACTTTGAGGTTAAGATTATGTTCAATTTAAAGGTCAACTTTAATTAATTAGAAATAAAAAAATCTGATTGAAACTTCTCTAATTTATTACATTTACAATATTTTACAATACAAAACTATCTGATTGGTTATCATCTACAATTTCTACATTATTTCTTACATCTGTAGTTGCATCAATATTATACTTATTATTTTTCTTTTTGAACAAATTAATTAAACATATTTGATAATGGTAATTAGCATTAATAGCATATATAAGCACAACTGTATAAATCATAGAGTCAAAACAAAACAATATGTGATTAAGTCCCCAATTAAAGAACATATCATACAAAATAGAAACAATTGCAACATACATAACAATTCTAACAATGTTAATTCTAAATTTATTCTCATCACTGTACATGAAAGTTCTTGCTTTGTAGCATCTGTATATATCAGTTATAAATACAACAAATCCTGAAATTAGTACTGCATAAAACATAAACAAATATATCCAACTAATACTGTCCAATTCAAATGTGCAAAGTATTGTTGCTGTAATTATAAACATAGCTAAACATAAGTAAGTTATCAAAAATAACACTTTATTACTAATTTTATTAGTTTTAACTATGGTATTGCTATAAAGCATTATTAAAAATACAAATTCCATAACTTGTGAGTATAAATCAATATTATATCTTAGACAAGGAAAAAAATCCCATTCTTCAAAAAATATTGTAATAATAGACGGTCTAAATATTAAAGTAATTATGTCGCAGATCGACACATTTAGAAATAATAAATTAGTTCTGCTCCACATAGATCTATTCATTGCAACAATGCATATTATTAGAATGTCGCTAATTATACCAATTATACAAGATATTATCAACATAGTAAATCCCAGTGTTATGTTATCGAATGCATCGTATAATGTTTCATTATGGAAATATTCTTCTATTTCTTCTTCCATTTTGGTTTAATCTAAAATAAAATAAAATAAAATAAATTTTGTTATTTTTAAAATAATTTAGTTTACAGAAAAGAAACAATTTGTTGTAGATATTAGAAAATTATTCAAATTTTTATCAATGATTTTCACACGTTTTAAAAGCATTTTGTGAAAATTAGAATTAGTTATTTTAAAAATTAATCGTTTTTATTTTTCAAAAATAAAATGAAATTTTAAAAATTAGTTAAATTTTTAGCAATGGTTTGCACACGTCTCGAGAGTTTTTTCTGATTTTAGTTTTATAAATGGTTTTTTGCAATTTTTAAGTTTTTTTCTAACTAACTTTGATATATTTTATGTAGTTAATATCTTTTCTGTATAATTTTAAGGTTTTAAGCAAATTTCATGCTTAAATTAAGCTTTCTGTGCAATTTTCTTGTTATAAATGTCGCTTTTGTGCAATTTTAAAATTAATTAGACTAGAAATTGGTTTTATGCGTTAGTTTAGATCAATTTCATGCAGAAAATGTACTTTTTTGAGCAAATTTTGTGCTTGCAATAGAGTTTCTGTGTAAAGTTTCATATATTTTATGTGGTAAAGCGAATTTTATGCTGAAAATTACTTTTCTGCGCGATTTTTAAGTTCACAATATCTTTTTTGTACAATTTTTTAGTTTCCAAAGCAAATCGATGCTATAATTATAATTTTGAGCAATTTTCTTGATAATTCAATTTTTACTAAAAATATTTTTTTGCAAATTTGTAGTGTTGTAAGTAATTGTATGCTATAGATGTGTTTCTTTGCTTTAGTTTTAATAAAATTCAAGTAGTAAACCTGATTTTTTAGCAAAATTGTCGTTATAAAAGTATTTTTGGTGTATTTTTGAAGTTTTGTAAGCAATTTTTATGCTTTAAATAAGTTTTTTTCATCAACTTAAAAAAAAAATTGATGTACTAATAATTTTTAAGCAAATTCTATTTTGGAAATGAGCTTCTACGTGATTTTTATGTTGTAAATGTCTTTTTTGTGCTGTTTTAAAGTAATACAAAGTAAATTTTATGCTGTAAATGTTTTTTTTTGCGCAATTTTTTATTAATCTTTTGGGATAGTTATGATATTTGAGCAAATTTTATGTTGGTATAATTTTTCTGCATAATTTTGCGCTAATTTTGATTAATTTTATGCAATAAAAGTGATTTTTGAGCAATTTTATGCTGAAATTGAGTTTTCTTATTAATTTTTAAGTTATAATTGTTTTTACTGTGCAGTTTTAAGTTTTTCTAACCAAATTTCATGCTATAATAATAATAATAATAATAATAATAATAATAATAATACGTTTATTACACTTAGGCCACCATTTACAATTATAAAATTCAAAATTAAACAGATATACATATATATTGCAGCGGATGTGTACGTCAGAATATTTAAAAACTAACTTAATTACTAAAACATATTAAAAAAACAAAAATTAAAACAATATAAACAATCAAATAATATAAAAAAAAAACAATCAAACAGATTAAAAGAATATAAATCAATCAAACAGATATCACCCAATAGCTTTAAATTGCACAAATTCTTTAAATGTATAGAAGCAATTCTGTACTAGATATTCCTTCAATTTTAGTTTGAATAGCTTTATGTTGTTACAGCATTTTACAAGTTTTGGCAGTTTGTTATATACCATCGGACATGTATACATTGCTGATTTCTCATACAGAGTGCTGCTATGGGAGACAGTTCTTATGTCCGACCCATGTTGCGTTGAGTAATTGTGCATGTCATTATTTTTAACAAATTTGTTGCTATTTTGAAATACATATACAGCGCATTTATAAATATAGACATTTATAACAGTAAGTATTTTATTCTGAGTAAATACTTGCCGGAACGACTCAATTTTTCTTATGCCAAATATAAGCCTAATAATACGTTTTTGGGCAGTAAACACTCTGGTTATGTCGCTTCTGCCCCATACTAGTATGTTAAATGATAAGTGCGAGTAGACAAGAGCATAATACATATCAATTACTGATTTGAATGAAAATTTGCCTTTTAGTTTTAGAATGGCATAATATGCGCTATTTAGCTTACAAGTTACATGATCAATCTAACGTTTGAGGTTAGTTTTTCATCAATAAAACTATCAAGATATTTAACAGATTGTGAGTTATGATCAATTGGATTCTGTGGTGGTTTACGATTATAAAACTGGATAGAAGTTGTTTTATCTGCATTGATAATTAAATGGTTTTTATTGCACCAATCACTCACTTCTCTGTTGATAATATTTATTTTAAGCAAAAGATCGTTTTGACTTGCTGCACTAATGACTATAGCGGTATCATCAGCAAAATTGATCATATAACCTGCGCTAATAAATTCACTTAAATCGTTAATGTACAATAAGAACAATAGTGGGCCTAATGTTGATCCTTGCACTACACCTTTGTTTAAATGGCATACTTTGGAAGCGCTTTGCCCGACTTGCACAAATAGTTTTCGGTTGGTTAAAAATGATTCGATCAGTTCTAACACGGTACCACGAATTCCAAGAGCAAATAGTTTGTCACGTACAAACTTCACTTCGACAGTAAAAAAACGCACGCGAAAAGTCATAGAATAGACTCGCAACGCACTTGCCCGCATCAACATTTTTTGATACTTCTTTTATCAGGTCTACACTTGCTGTTTCCGTAGAATGATTTTTTCAAAATCCATGCTGGGCTTTGTTAATTATATGGAAGTGCTGAATGTAGTTTTGTAGTTTAATTACTATGATTTTTTCAAAATTTTTAGAAAATACATCAAGTAAAGCAATAGGACGATAATTACCTATATCGGTTTTATTATCTTTTTTGTAGACTGGCACAATTTTCGATGTTTTTAAAATATCAGGAAATTCTCCTTTACTAAATGATAAGTTTATAATATAATGTAAAGGTTCCATAATAACATTTATCACACTTTTAATTATGTATGGGCTTACACCATCTTTACCAGGGCTTGCATTGTTTCTTAAAGCAATAACAACATTATAGATTTCTGTTTTGGTTACTGGCATTAGGTATAAGGAATGCTGTCTATAAGGGGACGTTGTGCAGGTATCTGATATGTTGTTTCCAAAGTGCTCGTTGATTTTCTTATCTGTTATTGAAGAAAAATAATCAGCAAAACTATTTGCAATTTCCGTGGATTCGGTTATTGTTTGCCCTATATTGTTTTGAATTATGATTGGCTCATGCAATTTATTTCCTGTAAGTTCTTCTCGCACTAGTTTCCATATCTGCCGTTGTTTGTTATTACTGTTTGTTATTGTCTTACTATAATAATTTCTTTTGGTAGACTCAATAAGTGTTCTATGTTCCTTTTTTTTGTCATTATATAGTTTTTCAAGAGGTAGTGATTTTGCTCTTATCATCAGCGAGTGCATTATTTTAAGATTGCTACTTGACTTTATTATTTCATTATTTACCCACTGGTTGTGTTAAAGAACGACATTTATTTTTTAAAGGACAAGATATATTAAAATAATGTAAAAACTCATCCACAAACAGATTAAAAGAGGTACTGACGGTACCGGTTCTTATAGACTGCCAGTTATTTTTTTTCCGAATAAAATTTGAGTTCATTTAGATTATGAGGCTTAAATTGCCTTTTTTTCTGAGGCGTAATAGTTTTATTACATATTTTACGACAATCTTTAATACACACTATATATAAGATTTCCACAAAACTTTCTTGTTGTAAAGGTCACTTTTGCATTTTATAAATATTTTCTAAGGGATTCTTATTGTGTAAATAGGTTTTCTGCTCTAGTTTGGAAGTTTTATGTGAAATATGGAATTTATGCGCCAAGTGTTTTACGTGATAATTGTGATTTTTGAGCAAATTGTATTCTGGAAATTCTTTGCAAAAATGTTATGTTGTAAATGTGATTTTTGTGCATATTTGTAGTGTTCTAACCAATTTTATGCTATATTTGAGTGTTTTGTTTGAGTTTTGATAAGTTTTAAGTAATAATCCTAATTTCTGAGCAAATTTTATGCCATTAATGGCAATTTTGATAATTTTGAAGTGGTAAATTATATTTTTAAGCAAATTTTATATAGGAAATAAAGTTAAAAGTATTTTTTGTGCAATTTTGAAGCAAATTTTATGCTATAAATTGGTTTTTTATTTTAATTTATAATAAATATCATATGATAAACATGGTTTTCAACTAAATTGTATACTAGAAATGATTTTTCTGCATGATTTTAACGATATACATGTTTTTTTTGCAAATTTTAAGATTTGTAAGCAAATTTTAAGCTGTAAATTAGTTATTTGCTTAAATTTTATTACATTTTATGTGATTAACATAAATTTTATGCTAAAAATGAGTTTTATGCATAATTTGTTATATTATAAACATATTTTGTGTGTAAATTTTTGAATTTTTAAAAGCATTTCATGCTATAAATGGATTTTTGCGGTAGTTTTGATTAATTTAAAATTTAGTAAATAAGATTTTTAAGCAAATTTTATTTTGGAAATTAGTTTTCTGGACTTTATTTTTCATAAATTGTATGTATCAAACATGATTTTTAAGCAAATTTTATACCAAACAAAAAGTTTTCTGCATAATTTTTATATTATAATATTTTGTGGTTTTAAGTTTTGTTTCATTTTTTTTTTTATATAAATCGATTTTTTTTGCATTTTTTATAATTTTCAAGTTGTAAATAAAATTTTAAAGCAAATTTGATACGATAGATGGGTTTTTTGCGCGATTTATAAGTTTTAAGTGTAAATTTTGTGCAAATTTTTGGTAGTTTTATGTGATAAGAGTGATATTTGTTGATTGTTACATTATAAATGACATTTTTGTGCAAATTTATGTAAAATTTTGATCAAATTTATGTGATAAATTTGATTTTTGAGCAAATTTTATGCTAGAAATCATTTTGTTGCTTCATTTTTTTGTTATAAATAATATTTTTGTGCAAACTTGTAGTGTTCTTTTTGGGGGCGAGATACTTCTTCTACTGTGACCCACTTACCCACCCAAGTGTTAGTTATCTCTTGTGTGCTTGGATTTAAATACATGAAAATTGTTTAACAATAAATGTCATGATAATTAACGCATGGGTGGGTGGAACAAAGTTTAATTTGTGAGCAAGTTACTTCTTTCATTGTGACCCACTCACCTACCCAAGTGTTCTGTGCTTGGATTTAGATTTGAAAAAATTGTTTAATGATAAATCTTTTGATAACTTACTTAACTTAACTAAATAATTTTTTATGTGCAATTTTTGTTTTGTAAATATTCTTTTTTGCAATTTTAAAGTAATTAAGCAAATTTGTTACTGTACTTTTCATAAATTCTACGTGGTAATTATGAGATCAAAAGAATTTTATTCTAAAAAGAGTTTTTTGCAAAATTTTTATAACGTCAATGACTTTACAATTTTGAGATTTTTTATGGAAATTTTTTAGTATAAATATATAAATTATAATTGTGTTTTTCAAGCGAAGTTTATGCTGCAGATGAGTTTTTTGCGTGTAATTTTTGTGTAAATTAATGTTGTTTGATTTTTATATTAAAGTACTTTTTTGTAATTGCGTTCTTTTTAATAATGTTTAAGTGGTCAATGTGATTTTGAAACATATTTAATACAGGAAATGAGTTGTCTGCGTAGTTTTTATGTTGCAAGTGTCATTTTTGAGCAAACTTGAGGTTTTTTTTTGCAAATTTTATTCATTAATTAGGTTTTTTAGGCTTATTTTAATAAATTTCATAAGACAATAGTGATTTTTTAGCGAAATTAGGGGTAGAAATAAATTTATTACATGATTTTTACAGTATAACTGACTTTTCTTTGTAATTTTCTGGTTTTGTTTGCGAATTTTATGCTATAAATGGATTTTTGCGCCAGTTTTAGTAAATTTGAAACTAGTAAATGTGGTTCTCAATTGAATTTTAAGCTATAGATGATTTTTTTTGCGTTATGTTCATCATTTTAATGCAAATTTAAAAATAAAATTTTATGTTATAAATATGATTTTTATGCTAATTTTCATAAATTTCATGTCATAAACTTGATTTTGAAGCGAATTTTATGCTTCAATTAAGTTTTCTGCATGATTTTTAAGATATAAATATTTTTTTATAAGTTTTGAAGTTTTGTATGCAAACTTCATTTTATAATATAGTTTTTTTACTTCAATTTTAATAAATTTAAATTGGTAAATTTGATTTTCAAGCAAAAAAAAATTTGTTGTAAGTGTTACTTTAGTGCAAACTTACGGTGTTTTGAATAATTATAATGCTATAAATAAGTTATTTGTTTTAGTTTTGATGAATTTTAGGTGATAAACATAATTTTTGGTCAAATTTAACGATAAAAATGAATCTTTTTAATTTTAAATAGATATTGTAAAAAATATTTTGCTATAAATAAATTTTCTTTGTCTGTTTTGATAAATTTCAAGTAGTAAAAGTGAATTTTATTTTCAAGACGAGTTTTTTGCGCGATTTTTATTTGACTTAGTATGCAATCTTTTGTGTTGTAAGTATTATTTTTGATCAAATTATTTTTGGATAAAAGGATAAATTTTATGTAGAATGTGTAATTTTTAAGCAATATTTATGCATAAAAACTCAGTTTCATGCAATAAACGTGATTTCCGAGCAAATTTTATGCTAGAACTTAATTTTTGTTTGTTATAAATGTGATATTTGTGTAGTTTTGAAAAAAAATTATGTAGTAAATATGATTTTCAAGCGAATTTGATTTTAGAAATAAGTTTTTTTTTATGTGTCATCTTATTTTTGTTCAAATTTAGAGTGTTTTAAGCAAAAAACATGCCTTATTAAGGTTTATGTGCCAAGTTTGAGGTTTAATTTTATTCTAAAGACAATTTTTTTGCAAATTTGTAGTGTTCTAAATAATTGTATGCTAAAGATAGGTTTTCTGCTTTAGTTTTGATAAATTTTAAGTAGCAAACCTGATTTTTGAGCAAATTTGTTGCTATGAAAGTTTTATCGGTGTAATTTTAAAGTTTTGTAAGCAATTTTTATGTCATAAATAAGTTTTCTACACCAACTTAAAAAAATTTGATGTACTAGTAAGATTTTTAAGCAAATTTTATTTTGGAAATGAGCTTTTACGTGATATTTATGGTCTAAATGTTTTTTTTTGTGCCGTTTTAAGGTAATACAAAGTAAATTTTATGCTATAAATGAGTTTTTTGAGCAATTTTTTCATTAATCTTTAGAGATAATCATGATATTTGAGCGAATTTTATGTTGGTATAATTCTTCTGCGAAATTTTGCAATCATTTTGATGAATTTTGTGCAATAAAAGTGATTTTTGAGCAAATTTTATGCTGAAATTGAGTTTATTTTTTAATATTTAAGTTATAAATGTTTTTACTGTGCAGCTTAAAGGTTTTCTAAGCAAATTGTATGCTATAATTAAGATTTCTTCACTTTTGCATTTTTTAAATATTCTTTAAAGGATTTTTAGAGTGTAAATGGGTTTTTTGCGCTAGTTTGAGAGTTTTATGTCGAATACGGAATTTATGCGTCAAGTGTTTTACGTGATAATCGTGATTTTTGAGCAAATTGTATTCTGGAAATGGTTTTTTTTGCAAAAATGTTAAGTTATAAATGTGATTTTTGGGCAAATTTGTGGTGTTTTAACCAATTTTATGCTACCTAATTTCTGACCAAATTTTATGAATTTGCTGCATAATTTTGCAAATAAATTTTATATTATTAATAGCAATTTTTATAATTTTGAAGTGGTCAATAATCTTTTTAAGCAAATTTTATTGTGGAAATAAGGTTTTTGCGCGATTTTTGTGTTAAAAGTATTTTTTGTGCAACTTTGAAGTAAATTTTATGCTATAAATTGGTTTTTTGTTTCAATTTATAAAAAATAACATCTAATAAACATGGTTTTCAACTGATATGCATACTAAAAATGTTTTTCTTTCAAATTTTATGATGTGTAAGCAAATTTTGTGCTGAAATTTTTTTACATTTTATGCGATTAACATAATTTTTGAGCGATTTTTATGCTAAAAACGAGTTTTTTTGCATAATTTTTGTGTGAAAATTTAAGAGGTTTTGAATGCATTTTATGCTATAAATAGATTTCTGCGCTAGTTTTGATCAATTTGAAATAGTAAATAAGATTTACAAGCAAATTTTATTTTGGAAATAAGTTTTTTTGCGTACTTTTTGGGTTGTAAATGTTACTGAATTGTATGTTAGAAATGATTTTTCTGAATAACGTTATAAAAGTTTTGTTTTTGTTTAAAGGATTGATTTTGATAAATTCTATGTAAATCTTATGCTAAAAACGAGTTTTCTGCAATTTTGAGATTTTGTATGGAATTTTTATGGTAGAAATAGATTTTTTTGATAGTTTTGACAAATTTTAAGTTGTTAATGAGATTTTGAATCAAATTTTATGCTGTAGATGAGTTTTCTGCGCGATTTTCATGTTCTAAATGTTATTTTTGTGCAAACTTCAAATATTTTGAATTTTTTTTTCTATAAAAAAAATGTTGAACTAATTTTGATAAAATGTATGTGATAAATGTGATTTTTGAGCGAATTTTATGCTTACAATGATTTTTTTGTTATAAATATTATTTTATTGCAAATTTCTGGAATTGAATTTTATGTGCGATAAATAATAATAATTGTTAATGTTATTTTTGTGGTTTAAGCAATTTTTACTCTAATTTTTATAAATTTTATGTGTAAACATGATTTTAAAACAAATTTGATACTAAAAAAAAGTTTTTTGTCTCTTTTTTGCAATTTTGAGGTTTTTTAACGGAATATTTTGGTATAAATACATTTTTATTGTTAGTTTTTATTAATTTTATAATATAAATGTGATTTTTAAGCTCATTTTATGCTGTAAATGAGATTTTTTGCGCAATTTTCATGTTCTTAGTGTCGTTTTGATGTAAGTTTTAATTGTTTTTATTATTATTTAGCTATAAAACAGTTTTAGCAACAATGTTAATTAGATTTATGTAATAAATATGCATATTTTTTTTTAATAAAATTTTTATATTACAGTATTTTTTTGTAATTTTGAAGTTTTATATGCAAATATCATTTTATAAATAGATTTTAGGCGTCCGTTTTGATAACTTTTAAGTGGTAAATATGAATTTCAAAAAATATAATTCAGGCATTGAGATTTCTGCGTAATTTTTGTAGAAACTTGATGTGTTTTGAGTAAATTTTATGCTATAAATAGGCTTTTGCACTAATTTTGATAAATTTCAGAAGATAAAAATGATTTTTTTTTGTAATTTACCGGTGTTATTTGGAATTAGTAAATGTATCTAAACGAATTTTATGTGGGTGAGTTTTTTCTTGTGGTTTTCACGTTGTAAATATCTTTTCTATGCAAATTTTATGCTATAAATATGTTTTTGGCATAATTTTTAAGTTAGAAATGTTTGTTTTTGTTTTGTTTTAAAGTTTTATATGCAAACTTTATGCTATATTTTAGATTTTTTACTTTAGTTTTAATAAATTTTAAATAGTAAATTTAATTTCGAAGAGAATTTTATGCTGTGAATATGATTTCTTTGCAATTTTTATGTTGTAAGTATTATTTTTGTGCAAACTTTCGGTGTTCTGAATAATTATAATGCTATAAATAGCTTTTTTAGATATTTTAGTTTTTTGTTGTTAGTTTTTATCAGTTTTAAGTAATCAATATGGTTTCCAAGCAAATTTTATTTTATAGATAAGTTTTCTGCGCGATTTTTATGTTGTAAGCGTCATTTTTGTACAAATTTTGTCTTCAAACAACAAAGAGCACTAAGAGGAATCTATAGTTTACTATTTAGAGAATCTTGCAAAAATAATTTCTCTAAAAAGAAATTGTTTACCATGCCTAGTTTATATATTCATAAAATTGAAAATTTATTAAAAATATTATCTCAGACTTAATATCTATTACAGTTATAATACCAGACATTAACTCAACTATATAGGAACTAAATTTTATAATCTCTTTTTGATCACAAAAGGTCACACCAGCCAAAACTGCTTATTAAAAGTGTAAAAGTATTTTGTTTTAAAAACTAATAAATCTATTATTATTACGATTTTTTGCAGTTTTGAGACTTTGTATTTAAATTTTATTCTATAATAGGATTTTTTGCATTTGCGTGTGGTAAATTTTATGTGGTAAAGGTGATTTCTAGGCAATTTTTATTTTGTAGATCAGTTTTTGCAATTATTATTGTGCAAAGTTCATATAGTCTGAGTAATTTTCTGTTATAATAAAAATTTTTGAACTAATTTTTATAAATTTTAAGTGACAAAAGTAATTTTTAAGCAAATTTTATGTTTTTTTTGCAATTTTAAGGTTTTGATTGCAAATGTGCTGTTTTTGATAGTTTTGATATACATTATGTAATAAATGTAATTTTCAAACAAATTTTATGATTTAGGTGAGTTTTTTGCACAATTTTTATGTTGTAAGTGTTATTTTTGTGTTAACTTCTTAGTGTTTTTTTAATTTAAATCAAAATTTAAATGTTAAAAGTAATTTTTGAGCAAATTTTTTCTTTGCTATTTTGATGTTTAACACAAATTTTCTGATAGATTTTAAGTGGTAAACAAGATTTTTATGCAAATTTTATGCTGTAGATAAGTTTTCTTTACAGTTGTAAATATCATTTTCAAATTAGGGTTACTTTGTAACTTGATTTTTTTAGATTTTTTTTTGGTTGTAACAGTTTGCTAACTGATTGCTTAAATAAAAAAAAGTTTTTGTTGTTTAAAGTTTATTGAAAGTAATGAATGAATTACTTTCATATGCTTTTGTTAAAACAAACAAGCATAGTTTTTTTTTTCTGTGATGATATCTGTCTGTTACAAATTGTTTGTGTATTGTTAGTGTTTTGAGCATAAATTCTCTTGTTGCGGCACGAATTGTGGCAGCTTTAGAAGACGGACGCGGTCAGCGCGAAACTGCAAGAAACGTTGTTGCATGTCTCTCGAGTGTGGCGGCGGTACAAAAAAACTAGTCAGCTCACTCAAAGACCTGGTTTAAGGCGAAGCATCAGTACAACAGCTAGAGATGACCGCTTTTTCATTTCTAGTGCTTTGAGAAACCGAACGGTCACGGCAGTTTCTTTTCGAAATCATCTGCAAGAAGAGAGAAATGTAAATATAAGTGAGTGGACAGTTAGGAGGTGACTTCATAGTGCTGGATTATCTTCTTAAACTAGTGCTACTGGACCGCCGCTTTTGCGTGAACATTGGATTGCGAAGTTGAATTTTGCACGACAAAACTTGGCTTGGACAATAACAGATTGGAGTCGCGTATTGTTTTCTGAAGATTTGCGATTCTGTCTTACGGATTCAGATAGACGTGTAAATGTGTGGCGACGACAAGGCGAGAGATATGCTCAAGCATGTATTGTCGAGCGACTTCTATTTGGTGGAGGATGGCATGGGGAGACATAACTTTTGACACTTGCACGGAGTGACGAGTGTCAAACTACGCGATTTGTTTGGCTTGCTTGCAGTCCAGGTTTGAATTCAATTGAGCATAATTGGGATAAGATGGGAAAACGTTTACGGAGACATGTGCCGGCCCTCGAAATTCTAGAGAGCTATGCAACATATTGGTGCAGGAATGGGACAATCTTCTGTAGAATGTGATTTAAATTCTGATCCAGAGGATGCCTTGTCGTTTGCAAACCGTTATCTCTGCCAAAGGAGGGAATACTTGCAATCGAAGTAAACATTATTACTTAGCATATCAAATTGAAATTGTTCATTTTCATTACTTTCAATAAACTTTAAACAACAAAAACTTTGTTTTTTAAGCAATCAGTTAGTAAACTGTTACCACCGAACAATCAAATTACGAAGTGACCTTAATTCTATGCTTGGCATACACTGGTTTTTGCTCTATATTTGAAATTTGTATGTGATTTTTGAGCTTATTTTATGCCACATTTTTTTTTTCATAATATTTTTTTATAATTTTGTGGTTTTGTTTGCAAACTTTTGTGCTGCAAGTATCATTTTTGATTAAATTTTGTGTTGTAGAAGAGTTTTTTGGGCAAATTTTATGGTTTTGATGTTATTTTTGTGCAAATTTAAGATATTTTAAGTGAATTTTATGCTATAAATAATTTAGTTTTGATAAATTTTATGTATTAAAAGAGAAATTCATGTTAGAAATGATTATGAGTTTTATAAGTAACTAACTATTCTTTACAATTTTGGATTTTTTGCGTCATTTTTGACAAATTTCAAGTTATAATGTGTTTTGAAGAAAATGTATGCTATAAATGTTTTTTCGCTAATTTCGATTTTTTTGTTATAATTGACTTTTCTTTGTAATTTTGTAGTTTTGTCTAAAATTGTTATGCTATAATTGGAATTTTTGCTTTAGTTTTTATATATGTAGATTGCTTAGACGACACAAAAAACTGGCAACACATAACTCGAGATCTTTTTTATAAATATTCAATAAATTACGAAACAACTAGATATATTATAATTAATCATAAAACAATAAAGTTGATTTAAAATTAGTTTTATGAGCTACATAGGGCATTAAAGTTTTATTCACAATAATTTACAAAGCGACATGTTAACAATAATTGTGAAATTTATAATTTAAACTTAGTTGTTTTGATATACGATTAATTGCAAAACAAATAATAGTTTATATTAATTTGTTGTAAATTGCAAAGCGACATAAGGCTTTAATTTTAAAATTTACAGTAATACTAAAACTTACGTATTTTTTTTATTGACTGTACAATATTGTACAAACTTAAGTCAATTGAGCTCAAGATGGGTTCAATAAGGTTAGTGAAATATGAAATATTTTGTAAAAAAAAAATTGAAAGAAAAATGCGTTCTATTTTTTGTCAATTTAGCTGAAGATGTGCTTTTGTTTTTACTGACTGCCACATTAAATATTTTTTTTTTGTTGGTTGCAATATTGTACAAAAATTCTTAAATTATATATGTTTAAAATTTTAAAAATATATAAAAAAAAAATTTTGCATTTTTTTTTAACTTTAATTTTTTAATTTATTCTACAATATTGTTAATTTTTTTTTTCAATTAGTTTAAAGATATGTTTAATCATGAATATGAAAATCAAAACAAAAATTTTAACATAAAATTGCAATTTATATATTTTTGCCGATTTCCATAATAAAACTCATATATCTTGAACCAATTGAAAATTAAAAAATTATACGTCAAACGGCACAGTAAATTGGTGGACGATTAATTGCAAAGCAATAACAAAAGTAATTATTTTATTAAACGTCTAATAGAATAATAAATTAATTGCAATGCAACTTATTTAAATTGGTATAAAATTAATAGTACCACCTTGCCATATTGCATTTAAAAATAAGTTTGCATACGTTAGTATTAACTAATACTTTATCTACATATTTCTTACCCTATTAACTATTTAAAAATAATTTTAAATTTCACTCAACACACTATTTTTATATCATTTTGTTTTAAAGTCTTTTTGTTTTCACTTCACAAGTTTTTATATTATCATATTTATTAACAATATTAAAGCATCCAATAGTTGTTAATCGCACAATTTAAACAGAACATAATATTTTTGAATTAATATTATCACATCCAGAGCTCTTTATCAATATACATTTGACCTTTCAATATGATATAAACATTTAATTAATACTTAATCAAATTTTTATAAAATTGAAAGTTATAATTAGAAACTACTTACCAATTTTCATAAATATGGTTTATAAAATTAATATTTATTTACAACTTGTAAATAATGCACAAAGTTAAAGCAAACTTAAAAAATCAAGTAAATAATATTTTTAAAAAAAAAAAAAATTTTACATTCCATGACTAACATTAATATCAATTGTAGCATCAATATTATCTTTATTTCTCCCCGCTCTGAATAAATTCAAAAAACATATTTTTGTATTTATGATCTACCTCAATAGCATATCTTATTTCTAGTTTCATAGATTATTTGTCAAAAATTACTTAAATAATTGACAAGATTAACGTGATTAAAATAATAAAAATTTGGTTTACAATTAAAAAAAAATTGTCGTCAATTAAATGACCTGCCATATGTTAAAAAGATCCGTATAAAGTGACTACAGGTTTTAATAAAGAATTACAATTTTAAAACAACTAAAAACAAATTGAGAATAAACATTTATTACTAATCAATTAATTTAAATTAAGACTTTTTTATTATTTGCAATTTTATCAACTTGTGCTGAAGAAGAAATGATTTTATTGTCTAATCAACTACTAATAAAAATTAATAATATTATTTTATTATATTTACAATATTTTTACAAAACAATAGCTGATTAGATATTATTTACAGTTTCTAGATTATTTTTTACATCTATAGTTGCATCAACATTATACTTATTATTTTTCTTTTTGAACAAATTAATTAAACATATTTTATATTGATAGTTAACATTAATAGCATATATAAGCAAAACTATAGGTAGCATAGAGTCCAAACAAATCAATATTTCAATAATAGCAAAATTAATAATCATAACATACAAATTAAGAGCAACTGCATAATATATATTAATTCTAACAATGTTAATTCTAAATTTATTCTCATCACTGTACATCAAAGCTTTTGCTTTGTAACATCTGTATATATCAGTCACAAAAACAACAATTCCTGAAATTAGTATTGCAAAAACCAGAAACAAATATATATAACTAGCACTGGGCAATTGAAATATGCAAAGTATTATTGCTGTAAGTAAAAACAGAGCTAAAAATATGTAAGTTATCAAAAATAACATTTTATTAGTAATTTTATTAGTTTCAACTATAGTATCGCTATAAAGCATTATTAAAAATACAAATTCTACAACTTGTGAGTATAAATCAATATTATATTTTAGACAAGGAAAAAAATCCCATTCTTCAAAAAATATTGTAATAATAGATGGTTTAAATACTAAAGTAATTAAGTTGTAGACGCACACATTTAGTATTAATAAATTAGTTCTGCTCCACATGGATCTATTCATTGCAACAATGCATATTAATAATGTGTCGCATATTATACCTATTATACAAGATATTATCAACATACTAAATCCCGGTGTTACGTATGTATCGTATAATGTTTCATTATGGAAATAATCTTCTATTTCTTCTTCCATTTTGGTTTAATCTAAAATAAAATAAAATAAAATAAATTTGGTTATTTTTAAAATTACTTAATATTTTAGTTTACAAATCCAATTTGTTGTAGATATTAAAAAAATATTTAAATTTTTATTAATGATTTTTATACGTTTTAAGATTATTTTGTGAAAATCAGAATTATTTATTTTAAAAATTACAGTTTTTTCAACTATCCCTCAGTCAATACTTTATATTTTTTAAAAACTCAAAAAAATTCAAACTTTTTAGCAATGTTTTGCTCACGTTTCGAAAGTTTTTTCTGATTTTGCATTTATAAATGTTTTTTTTTGCAACTTTAAAGTTTTTTTCTTTCTAATTTTGAAATGTATTATGTAGTTAATATCTTATTTGTATAATTTTGAGATTTTCTAAGCAAATTTTATGGTAAAATTCTGTGCGATTTTCTTGTTATAAAAGTCACTTTTGTGCAATTTTAAAATTAATTAGACTACAAATTGGTTTTATGCGTTAGTTTGGATCAATTTCATGCAGAAAATGTACTTTTTTGAGCAAATTTTGTGCTTGCAATAGAGTTTTTGTGTAAACTTTAATATATTTCATGTGGTAAATACTAATTGCGAGCAAATTTTTTGCTGAAAATTACTTTTTCCAGCGATTTTTAAGTTATAAATATCTTTTTTGTACAATTTTTTGATTTTGATTTGGTAAACATGATTTGCGTGCAAATTATGCGCAATTTTTAAATTATTATTGTTTTTTTGTTTTATAGTTGCTCAATTTTTTTATTATAAATGTAATTTTGTTGTAGTTTTTAAGGTTTTCTAAGCGTACTTTATGCTATAAATGTTATTTTTGTTGCCAATTAAGACAATTCTTATAAAGAATGTGTAGTTTTTAAGCAACATTTATGCTTAAAAACTTAGTTTCATGCTATAAACGTGATTTCTAAGCAAATTTTATGCTAGAACTTGATTTTTTGTTTGTTATATATGTGATATTTGTGCAGTTTTGAAAAAAAATTATGTAGTAAATATGATTTTTAATGTTAGAAGTAAGTTTTTCTTATGTGTCATCTTATTTTTGTTTAAATTTAGAGTGTTCTAAGCAAAAAAACATGTCGTAGTAGGGTTTATGCGCCAAGTTTGAAGTTTAAATTTATTCTAAACACAATTTTTTTGCAAATTTATAAATGTCATTTTCTGCAAATTTGTAATGTTTTAAGTAATTGTATGCTATTGATTTTAGGTTTTCTGCTTTAGTTTTGATAAAATTAAAGTAGTAAACTTGATTTTTGAGCAAATTTGTTGTTATAAAAGTTTTTTCGGTATAATTTTGAAGTTTTGGAAACAATTCTAATGTCATAAATAAGTTTTTTACATCAACTTAGACAATTTTGGAATAATAATATGATTTTTAAGCAAATTTAGTTTCGAAATTGAGTTTCTACGCGATGTTTATGTTCCAAATGTTTTTTTTATCCGTTTTAATGTGTTACAAAGTAAATTTGATAGTTTTTTGCGCAATTTTTTATTAATCTTTTGGGATAATCATGATATTTGAGCAAATTTTATGTTGATATAAATCTTTTGCATAATTTTGCGCTATTTTTGATTAATTTTACGCAATACAAGTGATTTTTGTGCAAATTTTATGCTGAAATTGAATTTCTTTTTTTAATTTTTAAGTTATAAATGTTTTTACTGTGTAGTTTTAAGTTTTTCTAAGCAAATTTCATGCTATAATTAAGGTTTCCAAAAAACTTTCTTGTTGTAAATGGGTTTTCTGTGCTAGTTTGGTTAGTTTTATGTGAAAAATAGAATTTATGCGTTAAGTGTTTTACGTAATTAAAGTGATTTTTGAGCAAATTGTATTCTGGAAATGGTTTCTTTCAAAAATGTTAAGTTATAAATGTAATTTTTGTGCATATTTGTGGTGTTCTAATCAATTTTATTGTATATATGAGTGTTTAGTTTGAGTTTTGATAAGTTTTAAGTAATAAACCTAATTTCTGAGCAAACTATGAATTTGCATAATAATTCTGCAAGCAAATTTTATACCATTAATGGTAATTTTGATAATTTTGAAGTGGTAAATAATAATTTTAAGCAAATTTTGTTGTGGAGAACCTTATTTTTGCGCAATTTTTGTATTAAAAGTATTTTTTGTGCAATTTTGAAGCAAATTTTATGTTATAAATTGGTTTATTGTTTTAATTTATAAGAAATGTTATCTAATAAACATGATTTTCAACTGAATTGTATGCTAGAAATGATTCTTCTGCTTAATTTTAAAGTTATAAATGTTTTTTTTCGCAAATTTTAAGATTTGTAAGCAAATTTCATGCTGTAATTAGGTTTGTTGCTTAAATTTTATTACATTTTATGTGATTAACATAATTTTTGAGCGATTTTTATGCTAAAAATATTTTTTTTGCAAAATTTGTTATATTATAAACAATTTTGTTGTGAAAATTTAAGAAGTTTTGAATGCATTTTATGCTTTAAACGGATTTTTGCGCTAGTTTTGATCAATTTAAAATAGTAAATAAGATTTTCAAGCAAATTTTATTTTGGAAATAAGTTTTCTGAACTATTTGTTTTTTTTTTCATAAATTGAATGTATCAAACATGATTTTTAAGCAAATGTAATACTAAACAAAAAGTTTTCTGCATAATTTTTATGCTATAAATGCATTGTTTGTGTTTTTAAGGTTTTGTTTAGAATTTTTTTGATATAAATAGATTTTTTTGTAACTTTTTATAATTTTTAAGTTGAAAACGAGATTTTTAAGCAAATTTGATAAGCTAGATAGGTTTTCAGCGCAATTTTAATGTTCTAAGTGTAAATTTTGTTCAAATTTTAGGTAGTTTTATGTGATAAGAGAGATATTTCTTGATTGTTACATTATAAATGACATTTCTGTGCAAATTTAAGTAAAATTTTAATCAATTTTATTTTTTAGCAAGTTTTATGCTAGAAATTAATTTTTGGCTTCATTTTTTAGTTATAAATGTTATTTTTGTGCAAACTTGTAGTGTTCTAAGTAAATCTCATGCATTAGATTAGTTTTTTATTTTACTTTTGAAATTTTTAAGTAGAAAACCTAAATTTTGAGATAACTATTTTGTCTCAAGACTACAGTTTGTCTATAATTTTAAATCGGTTATGCTTGCCAACATTGGAAGATCGTCGCAATTGCACTGATCTTATAACTCTGCATGCATAGAATTCTTTCATCCACAATAGTTTGCTCTAACATAATTAGGCAATTGGATTTCTTTATTCCAATTTCGGATCGTAGAACAAGACAAATTACATTGTTTTGTTTGCCACACCATGCAACAAACTATGGATTACATGCTCCCCTTATTAGGTTTATGCGCAATGCTAATTTTATGATATCCAAGTACCCTGGTATAGATTTTTTTATGATGTCATATACAAATTTTTCTTCAAAAATTTGGTATTTAGATTTAACAAACTTGTAATTAATTGTATTTTGAAACCTTCATGTTTTAAATATAATCTGTAACTTTAATACTTTTGTGTATATTATATTATGAGTATTTATTGTCATTTACTTTTAATTTTATACGTATATTTAAAAAGAAAATTGTAATTACAATGGTTAACCGATAATGAATAAATAAATAAATAAATAAATAAACTATGAATTTTGTGCATACATGTGTGGTATATTTAGTAAAGAAAAACGAATTGTTAATAATTGTTTAATAATAGAAGTTAATTGGTACAACATTTAATGCAAAGTGTAATCACTTGAAACTGCTTCCAGTCGCACTCTTTAACTTTCCTTTTTTGTTAGACCGTTTATCATATAGATGTATGGCCCCGTCTCTATTTAGTACGACTGACCTTCTATCCCGGTCGGACTCCGGTCTTGTCTCATTTCTCTTTCATAATAGACTTGTCCGTGGGAATTCTTGCCCCTACATCTTGGCTTTCCTGGACTAGGACGTCCGATTCGGATGACTCATCATTAAAAGTTTGGACTCATGGCTTCATGTACTCAGCACATGTTGAATTTAAATTTAGACTCTCATGGAACCCCTTTTTGTTGACATTATATGTATTACGTTGTTTGACTTTTGTGATTTGATAAAGACCCCAAAACTATGGTTTTAACTTTAAACCAGTTCCGAATTGTGTCCTTTTTATTGCGACTAAGTCTCCTCTCTTGTATTCATTTGGTGTACGACTTCTCAAATTATAATAATTCCTATTTTCCTCTTGGACTTTGAATATTTGTTTTTTTGCTAATTTTCTTAGTTCTTTACGTGATTCGTTAAACTGAATCTTTATTTCTTATTGTATTAGGGTATTGATATCTTTATCGTCATTTTTTTTTTTCATTTTTGTTCCTATTAGCAACTTGAATGGTGTTATACCAATACTTTGGTGGTACGTCGAGTTCAATATCTGTTGTACTTTTGGAACAAATTGATACCATTTGGTCGAGTCTTCTCTTGACAGTTTTCCTAACACAGGAATAATTGCCAAATTTACTCTCTCTATTTGTCCATTAGCTTTTATTAAACCAGTTGTGATTTTAAAATATTTAATGTTTTTTTTCACATAGAAATCTTCAAATTCATGAGCTATAAACACACTTTCTTGATTGGATATTATGTTGACAGTGTTGCCAAACATTTTTTTTAGGTTTTCTAACTTGCTTATTGATTCATTTGCAGTTGTAGTTTTTACTGGGTAAAGCTAAACGTACTTAGTGAATGCATCAGTAATGGCAAAAATGTGGTTATACTTTTTTTTAAGATTCTAGTGGTCCTAAATGGTCAACATGATAGGTGTATAATGGAATCTTTTTCTTATACAACGGGTATAAGAAGCCTTCTTATGTGCCTCTTTTCTTATTGTGTAAGATGCATGGGATGAAACTCAACAAACAATTCCGAGTTTTTGTTGACGCCTGTGGGATATAGTAGTCTTGTTTTAATATTTTTTTAATCTTTTTTGCATTTAGTTGGCCATATCCGTGGGTTTTTGTATAATTTCTATTTGCAAAGATTTTGGTAACATTAACAGATCTTGGCTTTGGTGCAACTTATAATATACTATTTAATATCGTACGGTTAATCTTTTAAAAATTTTCTGATTGCTTTAGCCTTTACATCTTTTCTCGGTGCCTTCTGAATTTTTATTAAAATACTATCTTGTGCTTTGAGCAGTAAAATAGGATTACGGCTTAATGAATTTACATGCCGCATCGTTGTTCCTGACCTGTGTTTGATTACGTAATCATACTCTTCTAGTAGCAGAGCCCATCTTGCTACTATTGTTGCTAAATCTCGTTTGTTCATGGTTTTGGTGAATGCTGAATAGTCTATTATAATCTTAAATTTATGACCCAGTAGGTATACTCGGAATTTCTTTAAAGCTTCTACTATTGTTAACATTTCTAATTTGTATGAGATGTATTTTTTTCAGCGTTGATTTTTTTTTACTCATGATGCAACTGGTCATCTTCACTGTCCTGCCTTTTGTAATAAAATTGCTCCGCATTCTTCCTGACTGGCATCGGTATGCACTTCAATATTACCTTCTTAATTGTATACTTTTAGGACTGGTTTATTTGCTACTTATTAGTTGTTCAAACGCTATTTGGTTGGCGTCTTCAAATTTGAATTTAACATTTTTTTCAGTAAATTACTTAATGGCCTTGCAATCGATGAGTAATCTAGAATGAATATGCGGAAATATCCTGTCAATCCTAAGTAATTTTGAACTTGTTTGATAGTTTTTAGTTCTGGGAAGCGAAGTACTGCTTTGGAGATAGTTTTTCCTTTTCTATCCATGTCCTAAGAATTTAATACGCTTCTTCAGAAATTGGCTCTTCTTTAAATTTAATTTTAATCCATTTCGCTCAGCTTTCTTTAATATTTGTTTTAATTTTATTAATTCGTCTTGCTCATTTTGTGACGGAATTATCAGATCATCTAGATACGGTAAAACTATACATTTATTGATCAATTTTTGAAAGACATGATTAATATATCTTTGGAACATAAACAGTGCATTACACAAGCCAAACAGCATTGTCTTAAATTGATAATGGCTCATGTGTGTCAAAATTGCAGTAAATCTTCTGTTTGCTTTATTTACAGTAACATGAAAGAACCCATTTTTTAAATCATGGTACTAAACATATGAGCATTTTGTAATTTATCAAGTTGATCTTCAATCAACGGCAAAGGATATCTATTTTTAACAATTACCTTGTTTATTTTCCTTTTATCGATGCAAATTCTGGGCGTACCATCTTTCTTCTGAACTAACAAAGTTTGATTGTGAAGGTTCTATGATATTATCTTTCATCCACTGCTCGACTTGCTCATCAACTATTTTACGCTCTATGAAAGGTAAACGTCGAGATGACAAGATATTGGTTCTTTATCTTTGAGAGTAATCTTCATTTCTAATGTTGTATTCTTCATCTTTTTTAGTGTATAACCGTGTATCAATTCTTCTACTTCTTTTTTTATCTCTTGATCAACTTTAAGATTTATGTCCAGTTTAATTTCTTCTATGACTGCAATGTTTATTAAAGCTGCTTCAATCTTTTTTTCGTTACCTGTACACCTTCTCTATTGATTAGCACATCTGCTTCTTCTAATAATTTGTTTCCAATTATTGCTTTTATTGTCATGGTGTCGTTTGGAACTACATAAATCTTTGTTTGGTAATCATCTTTATCGATGGTAACTGCTTTTTGAAAATGTTCAATGGTCTTTGTACTTGATTTTCCAAAATTATTTAATACCAGATTCGAATCATAAAGTGTTGGAGAGCCTATTATTTTATGAGTTTGTTTAGTCACTACATTAACTTGGCTGCCAGTATCAATTAATGCATCAATTTTGACATCATTTTAGTGAAAGCCAAAACTGTATAGAGTAATTGATTTTAAACTTTTGTTTGTCTACTTCTTTAGACATTGCAATTTGGTTGCCAATTGTGATGCTGAAGTATATCGATGATATTTGGTTTCTTTGGTTGAAGCAACACAATGGAGCTACTACTTTGCACCACTAAATGATCTTTTTACACATTTTATTTAGATCTAACTAAAAGTTGTTGACATCAGCTGGCTTGTTGTCTTTGCACTCAAAACGTCGATAACCAAACTTGTTGCACTTGAAACATTTTGATCTCTTTTGTTTTGAAGGACAATCCTGAGATTTATGAACTTATCTCCACATCCAAAACATCGAATATTTTTAACGGGTTTTACAGTTGATTGAACTTGACTCTCTTTTTGCTTATCATTTGTTGATTGCGTCTTTTTTTGTGTTTGTAGTTGCCTGCTATATTTTTAATCAGGTCCTACCATTAGATTTTTTTCTTAAATTTTTTACACGTCCTAGCACCATATAGAACAATTTTGTTGCTACTATTATTCAGTATTTTATTGATTGTGTATTGAATAGTGACTTTTTCTTCAGTGTTGCTACAGCTATAAATTTTTTGCATGATCAAGAAATATTCTCCAATTGTTTCTTCTTTTTTTTTTCTAGTCATCATAAGTCGATGAACCTCAGTACTGTTTTTTTAAGAACAAATTCCTTTTTGAGCAAATTCTTCAATTTTGACCAGGTGGTAATATTTTTTCTGATTGAATTAGTAGTTTTGCTAAACTTTCAAGCAATTTTCAACAAATTTTATATTGTGGGCGAGTTACTTCTTCTACTGTGACCCATCTACCCACCAGTGTTAGTTAACAAAGGGTTTATAGTTTGTCCCACCTCTTGTGTGCTTGAATTTAGATACGAGAAATTTGTTTAACAATAAAAATTTTGATAATTAACGTTTGGGTGGGTGGGTGGATACAAAGTTTAAATTGTATGCGAGTTACTTCTTCTGCTGTGACCCACCCATCCGTTCAATTGATACTCATCAAAAGATTTGTTGTTTGTTCTACCTTTTGTGTGTTTATTTAGATATAAAAAACTGTTTAATAATAAATCTTTTATGAAATGAATTAATAATTTATTCAAAATCAGTCAATCGAATCACAGCGGCCAAGGGTCAAGCATAGACAATTGTTTTTTTTTAATAAATCTTTTGATAACTAATTTTGAAGCAAATTTTATTGAAAGTTTTATGTGCAACTTTTGAAAGTAATCTAAGAAAATTTGTTACTTTATAAAAAATAAAATAACAAATTTTCTTAGATAAATTTTATGTGGAAAACATAAGAACAAACAAATTTTATACTAAAAATGCGATTTTGAGTTTTTTTCTGGAAATGCTTTTTAATGAATTTTAAGTTATAAATGTAATTTCTAATCAAATTTAATGCTGCAGATGAGTTTCTGCGCAATTTTTATGTTCTAAGTGTATTAGTTAATTAGTTTAATGTGATTTACAGATTTTTGAACGTATTTTATGCTATAGATGAGTGTTTTGGTTACTTTTTATATTATAATTTTTTATTTTGTAATTTTGTATGTTTGTATGTTTTGTATGCAAATTTTTTGCTATAAATAGAATTATTGCGTCTGTTTTGATAATGTTCAAGTGGTAAATGTGATTTTGAAGCAAATTTTATACAAAAAAATAGTTTTTTGCCTAATTTTTATGTTGCAAGTGTTATTTTTGTGCAAACTTGAGGTATTTTGAGCAAATTTTATTCAATAATTTTTTTTTAGGTTTTTTTTAATAAATTTCATAAGATAAAAATAATTTTTGAGCGAATTTTGCGCTAGAAATAAATTTATTGCATGATTTTTTAACTATAACTTACTTTTCTTTGTAATTTTTTGGTTTTATTTGCAAATTTTATGCTATAAATGAACTTTTGTTTCAGTTTTAATAAATTTGAAATTAGTATCAGTGGTTTCCAAGCGATTTTTATGCTGTGGATGAGTTTTTTGCGTAAGTTTCACGTTGCACATGTCTTTGCTATGCAAATTTGAGGTGTTCTAAGCAAATTTTACGCTATGAATATGTTTTGTGAGCTAATTTTGATCAATTTTATGTCACAAACATGGTTTTTTAAGCGAATTTTATGCTACAATTAAGATTTCTGCATGATTTTTAAGTTGTAAATGTTTTTTTTGTACAATTTTGAAGTGTTGTATGCAAACTTCATGCTCTATTATAGATTTTTCACTTTAGTTTTAATAAATTTAAAATAGTAAATTTGATTTCCAATCAAATTTTATGCTTTGGATGTAATTTTTGTGCGACTTTTATGTTGTAAGTATCATTTTTGTGTTAAGTAAACATGCGACAAAAATTAAAAAGGGTTTTTCTTTAGCGTATTCTAAAAGTATTTTGTCCTATAATGACTTCTGAAAATCTTTTTTGTTTTAAAGATACAGGGTGAACAAAATTTGCGACAGTTACAACATTTTATTATCAAAAACTACATGTAAAGTTGCTGAATCTACCATACATGTTTAAAATTACTTCCTCCAGCCTGAGTACAAGCATTCAATCTTCTCGTCATTAAGTGCTGAACTCTTTCAAACACATCAAGATTGTTCCTATTTGAGTTACACTTAGAAATTGTCTGATTTTGTAAATTGTCTAAATTCTCCACTGGAGTAGCGTAAATTTATGACTCTAGATAGCTTTATAAGAAATAATGCGTGTGGCCGACTTGACCAATCCAGCGATCTCCGTTGTTGTTAAATAATCACAAAACAACCAAACTGAAATGTGGTGATGCACTATCGTGCATAAACCACAATGCAATTTTTGTTGCCAATGGCACATCATTCAGAAACTGAGGTAGCATGTGTTCCAAAAAGTTGCTATAAACCTTGCCGGTAAGTCTTCTTGGTAGAAATTCTGGTCCAATTAGACAGTCGCCCACAATTCCAACACAATCATTCAAGGAAAACTGATGTTGACATACCTGATGAGGATTTTCATCTGCTTACACATGGTTGTTATGAAAATTATTGCATTTCTTGGTTTTATTGGTGAAAATAATACGAGGGAGACTGCCAAAGTTTGCGGAAAATATAAAACAAATTACATTATATAAATTGCTTTATTGCTTCTCAAAATATACTTTAAAATCTGTACACTTTTGCATCCAATGAAACCAATCTTTAAAACAATTTTGCCACTCTGAGCGAGGTACCCCCAAAACAAGTGATTCTTCAGGCAATGAAGAACGCTTGCCACGCATTTTATTTTTGATATTTTAAAACAGGAAGAAGTCATTGAGTGATAAATCAGGCAAATATGGGCAATGATTCGTTAATTGGATGTTGTTACTGGTCAAAAACTGTTCAGTTTGTCTTGCTGTGTGAGCGCTTGCATTGTCATGATAAACAATGATTTGCCGGTTTATGTTGTTCCTTCTGATTTCAGTGATAACTTCCGGTAATCAAATTGAAATATTCCAGTCAGCGTTAACTGTCCTTTGATCTTCTAATGTAACAGTTGCAACATGACCCGTTTTTCCAATAAAACAAGCAATTTTCGAGCAAATTTTATGTAGTAAATATTATTTTCAAGCGAATTTGATTTTAGAACAAAGTTTTTCTTATGTGTCATCTTATTTTTGTTCAAATTTAGAGTGTTCTAAGCAAAAAACATGGGTTTATGCGCCAAGTTTGAAGTTCAATATTAATCTAAAACAATTTTTTTGCAAATTTATAAATGTTATTTTGTGCAAATTTGTAATGTTCTAAGTAATTGTATGCTATAGATGGGTTTTCTGCTTTAGTTTTGATAAATTTCAAGTAGTAAACCTGATTTTTGAGCAAATTTGATGTTATAAAAGTATTTTCAGTATAATTTTGAAGTTTTGTTAACAATTTTAATGCCATAAATAGGTTTTCTACATCAACTTAAAAAAACATAAAGTGTTAATAGGATTTTTAAGCAACTTTTAGTTTGGAAATGAGCTTTTACGTGCTTTTATGTTGTAAATAACTTTTTTGAGTCGTTTTAAGGTGTTACAAAGTAAATTTTATGCTATAAATGGGTTTTTTGCTCAATTTTTCATTAATCTTTAGAGATAATTATGATATTTGAGCGAATTTTATGTTTTTATAATGATTCTGCATAATTTTGAGCTAATTTTGATAAATTTTATGCAATAAAAGTGATTTTTGAGCAAGTTTTTAGCTAAAATTGAGTTTTCTTATTAATTTTTAAGTTATAATTGTTTTTACTGTACAGTTTTAAGTTTTTCTAAGCAAATTTCATGCTATAATTAAGATTTCCATCAAACTTTCTTGTTGTAAAGATCATTTTTGCGTTTTTAAAATAATTTCTAAAGGATTCTGATGGTGTAAATGGGTTTTTTGAGCTAGTTTTGGAAGTTTTATGTAGAACATGGGATTTATGCGCTAAGTGTTTTACGTGATAATTGTGATTTTTGAGCAAATTGTATTCTGGAAATGGTTTCTTTGCAAAA
Organism: Tachinus rufipes; assembly: GCA_963932245.1. Lineage (NCBI taxonomy): Eukaryota > Metazoa > Arthropoda > Insecta > Coleoptera > Staphylinidae > Tachinus > Tachinus rufipes. The sequence goes on from OZ010744.1 coordinate 7,517,101, forward strand.
ATGTTAAGTTATAAATGTGATTTTTGTGCATATTTGTGGTGTTCTAGGCAATTTTATGCTATATATGAGTGTTTAGTTTGAGTTTTGATAAGTTTTAAGTAATAAACCTAATTTCTGAGCAAATTATATAAATTTGCTGCATAATTCTGCAAGCAAATTTTATACCATTAATGGCAAATTTGATAATTTTGAAGTAGTCAATGATATTTTGATGCAAATTGTATTGTAGAAATATTGTTTTTGCGCGATTTTTGTATAAAAATTTCTTTTTGTACAATTTTGAAGCAAATATTATGCTATAAATTGGTTTTTTGTTTTAATTTATAATAAATGTTATCTAATAAACATGATTTTCAACTGAATTGTATGCTAGAAATGATTCTTCTGCTTGATTTTAAAGTTATAAATGTCTTTTTTTAGCAAATTTTAAGATTTGTAAGCATATTTCATGCTGTAATTAGGTTTGTTGTTTAAATTTTATTACATTTTATGTGATTAACATAATTTTTGAGCAATTTTTATGCTTAAAATGAGTTATTTGCATAATTTGTTTTATTATAAATGATTTTGTTGTGAAAATTTAAGAAGTTTTAAATGCATTTTATGCTATAAATGGGTTTTTGCGGTAGTTTTGATCAGTTTAAAATAGTAAGTAAGATTTTCATGCAAATTTTATTTTGGAAATAAGTATTTTGAACTAATTGCTCTATTTTTTATAAATTGTATGTATCAAACATGATTTTTAAGCAAATTTTATACTAAACAAAAAGTTGTCTGCATAATTTTTATACTATAAATGACTTTTTTGTGATTTTAAGGTTTTATTTAGAATTTTTTTGATATAAATCGATTTTTTGCCATTTTTTATAATTTTCAAGTTAGTTAATGAGATTTTATAGGAAATTTGATGAGTTTTCTGCACGTTTTTTATGTTTTAAGTATAAATTTTGTGCAAGTTTTAGGTAGTTTTATGTGTTAAGAGTGATATTTATTGATTGTTACATTATAAATGACATTTCTATGCAAATTTGAGTAAAATTTTTTTTTTCATGTAAAAAATGTTGTTTTTGAACGAATTTTATGCTACAAATGATTTTTTTGCACGATTTTTTTGTTATAAAAGTTATTTTATTGCAAATTTGTGGTGTTTTAAGTAAATTTTATACAATAGATAGGTTTTTTTAGGTTTGATAAATTTTAGGTAGAAAAAGTGACTTTAATATGATACATGTATTATAAATGTCTTTTTTGTGTATTTTTAAAGTTTTGCAAGCAAATTAAATGTTATAAATGGGTTTCCTACACTAGTTTTGATAAATTTAAAGTGGTAAATGAGATTTTTGTGTGCGATTTTATGATGTAAATGTTATTTTTATGCAATTTTTAAGCATTTTTTGTTCTACAATTTATAAATTTAATGTGGAAACATGATTTTTTAATATTTTGCATATTTTACTAAATTATTAATAGTTTTTTTGCAATTTTAGGTTTTTTATGCAAATGTTTTAGTATAAATAAATTTTGATTGTCAATTTTTATGAATATAAAATTTATAAATGTAATTTTCAAGCAAATTTTTTTCTTTATATATGTTTTTTGCGTGGTATTCATGTTCTAAGTGTCATTTTTGTATAAAGTGTTTTTAGTATTTTTGCTATAAAATAAGTTTAGAGCATATTTTATGCTAAAAATGAACTTTTTGTTTGATTCTTATATTATAAATAACTTTTTTTGTAATTATGATATTTGTATTCAAATTCATTATGCTATAAATGGATTTTTTGCATCCGTTTTGATAATTTTATGGTGGGTAAATGTGATTTATTAAGCAAAATTTATACAGCAAATGATTATTTTGCGTAATTTTCATGTTGTAAGTGTAATTTTTGTGAAAACTTGAGATGTTTTTACTAAATTTTATGCTATAATAAGGTTTTTTGTGCTAATTTTGATTATTTTAGAAAATAATAGTTATTTTTGAGCAAATCTTGTTTTACAAATAAATTTATTGCAAGATTTTTGTTATTATAACTGACATTTCTTTATAATTTTGTGGGTTTGTTTGCAAATTTTATGTTATTAATCTTTAATCTATGTCCGCGTCAGTTTTGATAAATTTAAAACTGGTAAATGTGGTTTAAAAGCAAATTTTAAGCGATGGATGAACTTTTTTGTCATTTTTATGTAGTAAGTGTCATGTTTGTGCATACTTAACGTGTTCTGAATAAATATAATGCTATAATTAAGATATTTGCGCTAATTTTGTTAAATTTTAGGTAATAAACATAATTTTAAGCAAATTTTCAACAACAAAATTTTTTTTGCATGCAAATGTATTACTAGAATTAGATTGTTTTGTCAGTTTTGATCAATTTCAAGTGGTAAATGTGGTTTTTAGTTAAATTGTATGTCCCAAATAAATTTTCTGCGTAATTTTCATAATTAAACGATATTTATTGAAACATTTTCTGTGATGAACTTTATTTTTGATCAAATTTAATATTTGAAAGCCGGATTTTATAATTTTTTAGCTTTACAAAATTGGTTTTCAAAATTTTTAATTTTGAGACCTAATATTTATATTTTATAGCCGGAGTTTTAAATGATTTTTGAGTGAGTTTCATGCTAGAAATGATTTTTTTCTGCATGATTTTTATGTATCTTTTAAGTTGCGTATCCTAATTTTATGCTATAATTAGGTTTTGCGTTAGTTTTGATAAATTTCAAGTGGTAAATGATATTTTTTAAGGTTTTTATGTTTTTTAAAGAAATTTTATGGGATAAATGAGTTTTTTAATAAATTTTTAGACTATTAATGGGTTTAATGAGTTAATTTTGAGAATTTTTTTGAGCAAATTTTATGCTAGAAATAGAGTTTTTGTGTGAATTTTGATATTTTTTATATGGTAAACACGATTTGCGATCAAATTTTATGCTGTAAATAATTTTTTTGCGCAATTTTTAATCTATGAATGTCTTTTTTGTACAATTTTGAAGTTTTTTTACCAAATTTTATGCAATAAATAAGATTTCTACGCGATTTTCTTGTTATAAATGTTTTTGTTGTAGTTTTTAAGGTTAAGCAAATTTTATGCTATACAGTTTATTTTGTTGCTTATTTAGAGAAATTTTATGTGGAGTGTGGGGTTTCTAAGCGATATTTATGCTTGTAAACCCATTGAGGTACAATTTTGGAGTTTCATGCGATAAACGTGATTTCCGAGTAAATTTGATGCAGGAAATTAGTTTTTTGTCCATTATAAATGTAATATTATGCACAATTTGATAATTTTTATGCGGTAAAGGTGATTTCTAAGCGAATTTTATGCTAGAAATGCATGATTTTTATGTTTTGCAAGCAAATTTTATGCTATAAATCGGTTTTTTGCTTTATTTTTTATAAGTTTATGTGATGTGACATAATTTTTTCTCAAATTGTATGCTAGAAATGATTTTTCTGTATGATTATAAATGTTTTTGTCTGCAAATTTGAGGAGTTTTAATCAAATTTTATGCTATAATTAAGATTTCTGAGCAATTTTTAAAGGTCGCACACACTTACACAAATTTGATGCTAAACTTTGTATGCAAGAAATTACTTTTTTGCTGGATTTTTAAGTTATGAATGTTTTTTTCGTACAATTTTAACTTTTTCAAAGCAAATTTTATGTTATAAATAAGGTTTTATTTTTATTAATTTGGATAAATTTCATGTTTCCAAGCAATAAACGTGATTTTTGACTGAATAATAGGTCTTTTGCACTAATTTTGATAAATTTTATATAATATTATTAAAGTGATTTAATGTTGAAAATAAGTTAGACGCGCGATTTTAACGTTGTAAGTGTCGATTTTGTGCAAATTTAAAGTTTTTTTTTGCAAACGTTGCGCACATTGCGCCCATTTTACGGTAAATTTGGTGGCTCTTCACAGTCGACTTTTTAACGTTTGGTGGCCAAATTTGAGGTTACAGGTTTGGTAAATAATCAGCCAACACTTGTACGTTCAAGGAACGCAAGATCGACGGATAAAATTGCTATAATATGTGAAAGTGTACAGCAGAACCCGAAGCAGGCGATTCCTCGCCGTGCACAAGAACTTGTTCTTTTGCTGACTATATATTGGCAAATTTTGCGTCTAGACTTAGGCATACACCCGAACAAAATCCAATTGACCCAGGAGCTTAAAGTTTATGACCATAGACAACGCTGTTTGTTTGCTGACTGGGCTTTGAATTGTTTGGAAGAGGACCCCAAAAATCATTTTTAGCGACAAATGGCTACGTCTACAAGCAAAATTGCCGTATATGGGACGACACCAACCTACACGAGGTTCACCAAGTAATAATGCATCCTAAAAAGTTACCGTTTGGTGTGTAATTTGGGCCGACTGAGTCATTGGTTTGTATTTTTTTGAAAACGAAGTTGATGAGGCGGTCACCGTCAACGGCAAGCGCTACAAAACAATGATAACCAATTTATTATGGCTTAAATTAAATCATAAACATGTGGTTCAAGCAGGACGGCCCCACATGCCTTACAGCAGACGCCACAATCGATATTTTGCATTAACGTTTTGAGGGTAAAGTTATTTCTCGCAGTGGTGATGTAAATTGGCCACCAAGATCATGCGATTTGACTCCGCTAGACTTTTTTTTGTGGGGTTTCTTAAAGTCGTAGGTCTATGCAAATAAACAACAATCGACCGATGCTCTCAAGGTACACATAACACAGGTCATTGCTCAAACTCAGCAGAAGAGTCATTGAAAATTGGACCACTCGGATTCTACACTTAATAGCATACATGGGCTTTTCAAATGAAAAAAGATATTTGTTAATACCTCACACAGAGCTTGTTGCCTTTATTAAAAAACCATTAATATTTTTTGTAACTTCTGCGTTTTATGAGTAATGCATTACATGTATCATTGAATAAATTTGTCATCTGTGCATTTATTAGATACTTCTTAAAAACAAACAAAAAAATATTTTTTTTTTACGTTTTACGTTTTTTCTGAGCGATCCATTGTATGTTTTTTGCAACTAAAGCACTTTATGACCGATTTATTATACATTTTATAGACTAAAGCAATCTGTTCAGAATCTATGTAAATAATGCTTTTCTGAACATTTTGTGGTACGTTTTGAGCATTTAATGCATTTTTTGAAATTTTTGGTCGATTTATTATTTTTTTTAATATATGTTAAAAACAGAACAATTTGCCTTGGAACATTAATATATTTTTAGAGAGCACTAAACTCTGATTAAAAAAGTGAAAATAATGTTTATTAAATGTCAAAAATCGCAAAATTTGATTTTGAAACATCAAAATATTGCAAAACTATATTATAAAATGTCAAAAATAGCAAAATTCGGCTATAAAATAATAAAATATTGTCACAAAGAAATAAAGTTTAAGCATAAACTGTAAAATTGGCAAAATCCGGTTTTGAAGTATGAAAATATTATCAAAATGTTTCAAAATCCGGTCATACACTGTTGATGAGTTTAAAATTTTATTCATAGAATATCAAAAATAGAAAAATCCAGTCATAAGGTATTTAAAGAAAATACTAAAATTTACTATTAACTATTAAAAAATTGTAACATTTTATTGATAAAAAATGGGGAATGGCAAAATTCTGAAATAAAATATTTAAAAAATTTAAAAGTATCATATCCGGCAAAAAACCATTGAAAAGTGCTAAATGTTGTTTATAAAATGTTAAAAGTAGCAAACAATTAACAAAAAGATTAAAAATGTGGCAATTAACTGTTAAACAAGTGTAAAATATTGTAAAAATCTCAAAAATTCAAAAAATGTTACAGAAAATCAAAGCCCGGCATAACAATAGTTTTGAAAAATTCAAAATTTTTGTTAAAAATTCAAAACTATAAACATAAATACTAAAAAATAGCTAAATCCGGTCATAAAATATTAAAATCTTTTTAAATAAAATTAAAATCTGGCAAATTTTGGTCGTAGAACATTAGAATATTGTTGGAAAGTACTAAAATTTGGTCATTAACTGTTATAAAATGATAAAAAATATCATAAAATATTAAAATATTATTAGAAAACAAAAAACGGTCATAAACTCGCAATAAGTGTAAAATTCTATTTATAAAAGGTCATAAATAACAAATTTTTGATCATAAATATGAAAATATTTGCAAAAAGTATCAAAAATTACCATAAACTGTTAAAAAATCCAATGTTCTATTAACGAAAAGTCAAAACTGGTAAAATTCTGTCATAAACTATTAAAATATTTTCAAAATGAACCAAAAATGGTTAAAATAGTGTGTTAAAAACATAAACTGTTAAAAAGCGCAAATATGCTAAGTTTATACCATAATTTTTTAATAATAATAACTTTATTTACGGCTTATGTCTTTAAATATAATAAATTTTATAAATACATATTTTAATTTAAGAAATAATATAAAACTATGAAAATAATAACAGAAGAACATTTGTAAAAATAAATTAAAAAAAAAATTAAAAATTAAAATAAAATAAAATAAAGTAAAGTAAAAACATGAAAAGTAAAACTTACTTAAAAAAAATGTAGATAGATAGATTGTAAGAACAAACAACAAAAATGATGAATAGTGTACATAAACATAAATACATTTAATAAATTAGATGGTTATTAAATATATAATTTTTTTTTTAAGTTATTACATGTGCGCATAAAACGATCTAATGGATTGTAAAAATCAAAATTTGTTCTATGCTAATTGCATCTAAATAATGTAGAGTGTCGCGTATATTTTTCCATACAAAAATTAAAGTTTAGCATACTTAATAAATCAGGACAGTTGATATTGCCTATTACTAATTTATTTAAGAAATATTGGTCATTTAAAATTTGTCGTTTTTGTAATGGTCTTATATATATTTTGAACTAGTGGCAACTGATCCCGAAATTTATAGCTAAAGTATGTTAAATATGCAAATGCAGTTAATTCTGAGCTTGACCTATTAATAAAACCTAACATTTTTTTAAAGATTTCTCACATATTTGATTAATATGAGTTTGAAAATTTAATTTACTGTCCAAATGTACATTTAGATCACAAATTTGTGACTTTTGTAATAGATCAATATTAGTAATTTGATAAGTGGTACATATAGAATTTGTATCTCTAAAAAAAGACATTACACAACATTTGGGTTTATTCCAATAAAAATCATTTTGTACGAACTAATTGTTTAAATTGTTTAAATCTTTTTGGAAAAGCTTGCAATCTTTGTTTGATTGAACATTTCTAAAAATCTTTAGACCATCAGCATAAAACAAATACTCACTATGCACAACAACATTTGAAAGATCATTAATAAATAACAAAAATAGCACAGGTCCGCAATGGGATCCCTTCGGTACACCAAAGGTAACATCAAAAGATTTTGACAATTTTTTTTTTTTTTTTGCATTGGTTTCTTCCCACCCAAAAACTGTTGGTTGCACAGAATTAAATATATGTGAATAGCAAATATGCTGCGCATTTTATGATAACTTTTATAATTTAAATATTATAACATAATTAAACTCTCTGTGCAATACTTAATAACTGTTTTACAAGTTTTGTGAATTAATTTTTTTTATTAAAATAAAAAAATAGAAAAATTAATATTTGCTATCCAAATTTTTAAAATTCATTAAGTGCATCTTAAGCAACACTTATTATTATCAAAACAAAATTCATAAATTTTTATCCATAAACAATTTTTATATGTTTTTGTGAATTAAATATTTTTTATTAAAATCAAATATTTGGAAAAAACTACTATTAACAATTACAATTTTTAAAGTTTATCAAATGCACTTTAAGTAACACTTAATGAAGCTTTATCAAAAGAAAAATTATGATTTTTTAACAATAAACAAACTTTTTATTTAAAGTTTTATGAATTAAATATTTTTTGTTAAAATTAAAAAATTGGAAAAAATAAATACTTACAAATAATATTTTTTTAATTCATTAAGTGCACTTTAAGCAAAACTTAATTAAACTTTATCAAAATAAATTTTATAAATTTTTATCCATGAACAAACTTTTTATAGAAAGTTTTGCAAATTTTTATTGAAATCAAAAAATGAAAAAAATAAACACTTACAAGTAAAAATTTTTAAATTCATTAAGTGCACCTTAAGCAACATTTAATCAAACTTTATCAAAACAAAATTCATAAATTTTTATTCATAAACAAACTTTATATAGCAAGTTTAGTGAATTAAATATTTTTCAAAAAAACCAAAAATTTGGAAAATATTTATATTTACAATTTAAATTTTTTAAATTAATTAAGTGCATCTTATCAAAACAACTTTTATAAATTTTTATCAATAAATAAACTTTTTATAGAAAGTTTTGTGAATTAAATTATTTTTATTAAAACCAAAAATTTGAAAAAACAAATTATTTTAGATAAATATTTTTAAAACTTCTTAAACGCATCTTAAGTAACACTTTATTAATTAAACTGAAAAATAAAATTACATAAATATTTTATTAAGTAGGCTATTTATATAATGTAATTGATTTTGCTATTTTTTGTTGAAATCAACATAAATACTCATAACTCAAAAATTTTAGTACAAATTGCATAAAAATTACACAAATCCATACGCTGAATTTGAAACTATTTCAATTTCAAAAGCAGAAATAATCTCAAAATGACCTAAATTGCACGATTTTGATAATAAATTCAAATTTACGCAGTAACCAGCAGGAATTTTAATTTGTTGATAATAAATTTGGATTCAAAATACTTAAATTCATAAAAAAAAAAAAACCAATTTATATAAATTGATTTGAAGAAGAAATGGTCCCAAAATGACCCAAATTGCGTGATTTTGTCAATAAATTCAAATTTGCGCAGTCACTAGCAGGAATTTCAATTTGCTGATAACAAATTTGAATTTAAAATACATAAATTGATAAGAAAAAAGTTTAAAACTATTTTATTTAAATTGATTTGAAGCAAAAATAGTTCCAAAATGACCCAAAATGCATGATTTTGTTAATAAATTCAAATTTTTGCGCTAACTCGCATGAATTTTAAATTGTTAATAATAAATTTGGATTTAAAGCACATAAATTGATGAGAAATAAGTTTGAAACTAATTTATATAAATTGATTTAAAGCTGAAATGATCCCAAAATGACCCAAATTGCATGTTTTTGTTAATAAATTTAAATTTGCAAAGTAATAAGCAAAAATTTCAAATTGTTGATAGTAAATTTGGTTTTAAAATACATAAAGTGATAAGAAAAAAATTTAAAACTAATTTATATAAATTGATTTGACGCAGAAAATAAAATGACCCAAATTGCATGTTTTTGTTAATAAAGTCAAATTTTTAAGGTAACCTGCAGGAATTTCAAACTGCTAATAATAAATTTAAATTTATTTTACATAGATTTATAAAAAAAAATATTGAAACTAATTTATAAAAATTAATATGAAGCATAGATGGTTCCAAAATGACCCAAATTGCATGATTTTGTTGATAAATTCAAATTTGCTCAGTAACTAGCAGGAATTTTAAACTATTAATATAAAATTTGGATTTTAAATGCATAAATTAATAATAAAAAAGTTTCAAAAAGTTTTATTTAAATTAATTTGAAGCAGAAGTCCCAAAATGCGTGTTTTTTTTGATAAAATCAAATTTGCTTGGTAACCAGCAGGAATTTGAAATTGTTGATAATAAATTTATATTCAAAATACATAAATTGATTAAAAAAAAGTTAGAAACTATTTTATATAAATTGATTTAAAGCAGAAATGGTCCCAAAATGACCCAAATTTAAAATTGCTGATAATGAATTTCGATTCAAAACACATAAATTGATAAGAAACTAATTTATATTTACTGATTTGAAGCAGAAATGGTCCCAAAATGACCAAAATTGCATGATTTTGTTAATAAATTCAAATTTACGCAGTAACCAGCAGGAATTTTAAGTTTGGTATTTGGTATACGTTTCATGCCAAACGCAATACAAAGATGCTTTAGCCAAAACACTGAAACAAATTGATGTCATCAAACATTTGGTGCAAAAATATCCCAATCAATTGGAATTTGTAACAGCTGCGGATGGTAATTTTTCTTTTTTTTTTCAAACATGGATAAAAAACGTGCTTTTATATGTGAAAAAGAAAATTTCAAAAAGTGCCGTGTAGTACGCTCCGAGATATCTTACAATGTATCCACAGAAATTCTTAAAAATAGCGAAAAATGCTTAAATTTCATTTTCTGTGGATACATTCTAAGATACCTCGGAGCGTAGTGTACAAAAAAAAAATACCCGTCATCTTATTTAAAAAAAAATAGTCTTTTAAATTTCAGGAAATTTTTTAAAGTTGAAGAAAAAAAATTGTTGGATGTAAAAACTTATTCTTTGAATAATTTTGAAAAAAAAGAACCTAAAGTTTTTTTTCTAAAAATGCAATTCAGTGAAATTACATACGATCAAATTTCAAATTTTTAAGTATTTCTGAGGATACATTCTAAGATATCTTGGAACGTAGTGCACAGCACTTCCTAAAATTTTTATGGTATCTTTTGCACATATTACACCACGTTCTAATCCATATTAAAAAAAATTGTTTTTTAAAGTTTTGCAAAGTTTTCAAAATTTAAGAAAAAACTTATTTTTTGGACAATTTTGAAGAAAAAAGTATAATAACGTAAGAAACTTAATTTTTTCAAACTTTAATTGATTATAGCTCACTGAAAAAATTTGAAAAAAATCATATAATCAAGATTCATGTAGAGAAAGGCATTTTCAGTAGTTTGAGCAAAATCAAATTTTTATCCTGTACACTTGACTCATACATGACCATATATGAATATGTATATGTATATTTGCACAAAATTAAACTTCCAAAAAAGAAATCAAAATTAATTGAATAAAAAATAAAAAACAAAAATACTTTAAATCAGCAAATATTAAACTCTAAGATTTGTCAAAAATTTATTAAAAAAAAATCAAATTTCAAACATTGCCCAAGATTAATTTAAAATAGCTCAAAAAACTAATTGTAACAAACCTAGAAACTTTGAAATTTATTTTTTAAACAAAATTTTGTAGCCGAATTATTTAGTTTTTTATATTAAATTTTTTTTAAACTTTTCAGCTATATTTAGAATTTCTAAAAATAAACTTTTCAAAATCTTCCACAAGACTTTTAGATGTATAGCTTCTCAGAAAATTTTAAAATAAAAACTTAAGGAATTTAAAAAAAAAAAACTTTTCAAAAGTCTTCTGCACAATTTTTAGAAGTTCATACGGCTTTTTACTCTAAAATCTGTAAAAAAATTAAAATTAGTAACACATTTTCAAAAGTTTTCCGCAATATTTTTAAAAGACTCTTAGAAAATTCTAAAATGATTAAAAAACTTTTTCAAAATAAGTTTGCAAAATTTTGAGAAGTAGTTGAAGCCGTTTAGAAGATTCTAAAATGTGTAGAAAACTTTTAAAATTTGTAAACTATTGAAACTATTTAAAAACATTTTCAAAATTACTTAGAGCTTCTCAGAAGATTCTAAAACGTTTAAAAAACTTTTAATATTTGTAAAATATTTTAAAAACTGTAAAACTGAAACTGAAAACTTTTCAAATTTCTGAAAGAGTTTAAAAACCTGTCAAAAATGTTTGGGCTTTTGTAATTTATCAACAAATTCTAAAACTAGCTAAAGCATTTAACTTCTTAAAAAATTGTCTAGAATTTTTTTTTTTAAGTATTTAAAACTTTTCAAATAAAGCCAAAATTTGTAAAAATTTGTTAATGAGTTCAGAAACAAGTCAAAAATTTTAAAACTTCTGCAATTGATTAATAGATTCTAAAACTAAACAAAACATTTAGAATTTCTTAGAATCGTTCTTAAATGTGTTGATAACTTAGAACTTGTAGAAAATTTAAAAACTTTTCAAAAATCTTTCACAAATTTTTTAAAAATAATTAAAGACAAAAAATTAATTTAATAGAAACATTAAAACATTTCAAAAAAAATTTGCAAAAAAAAATTGATAACCTTTTAAAAGTCATTTGCAAAATATTTAGAAGTATTTAAAGCTTCTCAAAAAATTCTAAAATTTGTAAAAAAAAATTCTAAAATTTTTAGCAAAATTTTTAGAAATATCTAAGACTTCTCAGAAGGTTCTAAGCTCTGTATAAAACTTTTAGAACTTGCAAAAAGTTTAAAAACTTTTCTAAATAATTTTTAAAAGTATCTACAGCTTTTTAAGATTCAAAAATGTGTAGAAAACTTTTAGAATTTGTAAAAAGTTTTCAAAAACTTTTCGCAAATTTTTTAGAAAAATTTAGAACATCTCAGAAGATCTTGTGAAAGTATTTTCAAAAGTTTTAAAACTTTTTTAATTCCAAGAAATTGGATTTTTATAAAGTTAGTTGTTTTTTGTGCAATAAATAAGTTTTTTTGTGCAATTATTGATTAATTTTATTAAGTAAATAAGAGTTTAATGCAAATTTTATACAATTTATAATGATTTTTATAAAGCTAGTTGTAATATGTGCAACAAATGAGTTTTTTGTGCAATTTTTGATTAATTTTATTAAGTAAATATGAGATTAGTGCAAATTTTATACAATTTATAATGAGTTTTAAAAAGTTAATTGTTTTTTGTGCAATAAATGAGTTTTTTGTGCAATTTTTGATTAATTTTATTATGTAAATAAGAGTTTAGTGCAAATTTTATACAATTAAAATTGATTTTTATAAACTTAGTTTTTTTTTGTGCAATAAATGAGTTTTTTGTGCAATTTTTGATTAATTTTATTAAGTAAATAAAAGTTTAGTGCAAATTTTATACAATTTATAATGATTTTTATAAAGTTAGTTGTTTTTTGCGCAATAAATGAGTTTTTTGTGCAATTTTTGTATAATTTTATTAAGTAACTAAGAGTTTAGTGCAAATTTTATACAATTTATATTGATTTTCATAAACTTAGTATTTTTTTGTGCAATAAATGAGTTTTTTGTGCAATTTTTGAATAAATTTATTAAGTAAATAAGAGTTTAGTGCAAATTTTATACATCTTATAATGATTTTCATGAAGTTAGTTGTTTTTTATGCAATAAATGAATGTTTTAGTGCAATTTTTGAATAATTTTATTAAGTAAATAAAAGTTTAATGCAAATTTTATAAAATTTATAATGAGTTTTATAAAATTAGTTGTCTTTTGTGCAATAAATGAGTGTTTTGTGCAATTTTTGATAAATTTTATTAAGTATATAAGAGTTCAGTGCAAATTTTATACAATTTATATTGATTTGTATGAAGTTAGTTGTTTTTTGGGCAATAAATGAGTTTTTTGTGCAATTTTTAACTAATATCATTAATTAAAAAAGAGTTTAGTGCAAATTTTATACAATTTATGATGATTTTTATGAAGTTAATTGTTTTTTGCGCAATAAATGAGTGTTTTGTGCAATTTTTGATTAATTTTATTAAGTAAATAAGAGTTTAGTGCAAATTTTTTACAATTTATAAAGATTTTTATAAAATTAGTTGTTTTTTGTACAATAAACAAGTTTATTGTGCAATTTTAGCAAGTTTTATGCAAATGGTTTAAAATAAATTGCTTTGTTGTGCAATTTTTATACTATAAATAAGTTTGATCTGCAATATTGTGTTTTTTGATCATTTCAGATCAAATTAGTAAATTTTCTGTGCAATTTATGATAATAATAGGTTTTATGTAAATTTTCTATGCAATAAATAGATTTAAGGTTTAATGTTTGTTTATCAGTTGTATCTTTTAAATTATTTTTGATTAAAACTATAAGTTTTTATGTAGTTTATGATTAATTTTAAAAAACAAATCATTTTTCTTTTGCTTCAATTTTTAATGTAGTAAATCAGGTTTGGTGTCAATTGAGTTTTTAAGTCATTTTTGATTAAATTTTAGTTTATTGCATTTTTTTGTGTGCAAACTATGCTAAACTTTAGTTTAGTTTTGTGAGTTTTTGCAAAATTTATGTCATAAACGGGTTGTCTGTGCCATATTTGTTGAATTTTGTGATTTTACGGTTACTTTAGATCAACTTAGTCAGCTTTCTACGCAATTTGTTATAAATTTTATGAATTAAAAAAGTTTTTGTGCAAATTAACTTAGTTTTTGTGCAATTTTTTTAATTATTTTATTGAGATAAATTTAACAACCCTACTAAAAAGTGTCCAAAAACTGTTTGCCAGTTAGGAGCAACATAAAGTGTTGATTTGGTTAGTTCAGACCAGTGTTAAAATGCCAATAAAACAAAAAACAAACAAATTTGAGCTCGCCATACTTCAAACTAAAACAGTTGATTTTGTTGAGAACTGATGTTGCCTTAGGATGAAAATATTATAATTTTTATTTCCAATTTTGCTTGTGTATTTTTCTGTGCTCAATACCACTTTCATCTGGCAACAGTGGTGAAAATTGATCATTGTTTAGTGTGTACTGCATCATTGTTATAGTTCAGTAAAGAGTGGTTTATACTATGCGTCTCAACTAAATAAGAACGGTTGTATAGGGTTTTCTATACTACATTATTGTTAAAACCTTGAGTTTTAAGTTTAGAAATTAGCACATTATGGTTTATTCTATCAAAGGCTTTTGCAAAATCTGTATAGATTGCATCAACTTGATTTCTATTTGCAAAAGCTTCTAATATATATGATTGGAATGTTAATAAATTTGTAGACGTTGAACGGCCTGACACAAACCCATAATGAGTATTGTTTATAATATGTTTTGTAAACCACTTTAATTGCTCTGCTACGATAGAATCTAATATTTTTGGAATAAAAGACTGTTTACAAACAGTTCTATAGTTGCATATATTGTTTTTGGGCCACTTTTAAAAATTGGTTTATTGTAATTTTTTTTCCAATACTCAGGAAATATGGACTTGGTAATTGACTTACTAAAAAGCATATGTAACGGTACAATAAGCGGATAAATACAACATTTTAAAAATATATTTGGTATACCATCAGGACCCGCTATCACAGAATTATCAAGGCTAATAATTTAAGATGACTACAGTTTTAACTAACAGATACATATACATATATATTTACTTTATTGTTACTTGTATAGACAGACGAAAAATAACGCAAACATATTAACGCAGTCTGTTTCATTATCACTTATGGTATCATCATATAGCATGCACTTAGAACGACCATTTCGTTTGCAATTTATGAAATTTCACAAAGATTTTGGATTTTTACAGATTTCTTGACTACATTTAGTATAAAAAGCATTGTATAAAGTTTTGCCCAAGTTTTTTGAACTAGAACGTAAGTTCTTAAAAATGTTGTACTCGTCTAGGTTTCCTGTCTCTTTATATCTTCTATGTGCAATTTTTTTATTTTGGATAAGGATGACTAAATCTATATTAAACCAGTAAGGATAAGTGTTCAATAACATAATACAGAATGTTATAGAATTGTGCTACACTTTTGTCAATATCATTGTTTTTAGTTTTAAGAACAAATTCCCATTCAACACTGGATAAATAATCATTTATGGCAATTTAATTGGCTTTATTAAAATTAGGTACCCATTCTATTTTTTCTTCTATATGGCATTTTTTATAATTATTCTAATGGATGTATGATTAATACTATTAAGAAAAAGATTATCATCATCATCGGCCTCTGAAACTTTAACAGATTTATGATTTGTAAGTACTAAATCTAAAAAGCTTCTTCCCTGAATAGGTACGTTGTTTTTCTGTGAGCGTATACAAATTCCGCAACTGTTTCTTCAGCGTTTGAAGAAATGTTCTCAATTATAGCACCCATTTCGTCAAATTATAATCTCCACATATTACTAGTTTTGAATTTAGAAATATTTTTTGAAATGCAATTTAATGTTTTGCTATGTAAAATGTATTTATCTATTACATTACTGAATGGTATATAGACAGCTTCAATAATATAATGTATCCCTGCTATGTAAACAGACACAAACTGTTGCTCAACTAATGGTGATACGTCCAGTACCTGAACAGCCTTTAATGAATTTTTAACTGCGATCATAACTCTACCTCCGTTTTTCTTAACGCTAGAATTAATTGATCTATCACATCTACATATAATAAAATTGATCTAGTACTGAATTCATTATCTATCTATTCTTTCTGATCCGGTCTCTCTGTTGAGCAATGTTAACGCATTTATTGTTTGAAATTTGAATTTTAAGATATTTGATATTAATGTGTGCGAGGTGATAAAGCAAATTATTTATTTCTGGAGTAATAAACAAATCTAATGGGATCTGTCCAAACGACTCAGTAAATTGAATTCAATAAAATTGTAAAACAACTAGAAATATTAGAATACAGTTTTCTTACCCAATTACTATTAAAAAAAATTAAATTCCTTTTAACACACTATTTTTAAATCATTTTATTTTAAAGCGTTTTTGTTCTCACTCCGCACGTTTATATATTATAAAACTAAGTCTATTAATAATAATTTAAGCTTCCAACAGTTGTTAATCGCACACATTAAACAGAACATAATATTTTTGAATTAATATTATCGCATCCAGAGCTCTTTATCAATATACATTTGACCTTTCAATATGCTATAAACAATCAATTAATACTAAATTTTTTTTTTTTTAAATTAGAAAGCAATAACTAGAAACGACTTACCAATAGTAGCTAATACATGTAGCTAAACTGAAACACTTTAAATAAATGATAGGGGGCGTGAATTCAATCAAATTAATGGATGATAAAATTAATATTTATTTACAATTTATGAATAATATACAAAGTTAAAGAAAATATAAATACAGTCAGTAAGCTAATAGGTTTATAATTACTAATTTTATATAAAAAAAAATGTATACCTTGGTTTAAGTAATGGCAAGTTTAATTCACCAGATGATATAGCAAAATTATATAAATGCGTTAAAAGATTTACAAAAACGATTAACATTGCAGAGGTAATCTTGTAGATATTTCATCAAATCAAAATGTAATAAAAAAAGTTCTTTATTTGGAGAATGCTTTTTATAAAAATAGAAATTTAGTTTTAAGAAATATGGTATTATAATCAATACCTTGAATTTTGCTGTTCAAGAATAAGTTACTTTTAAAGGTCATTAAAAATAAATTATTGAAGCTACTCAAATTCATTATATTTACAATTTTTTTACATTACAAAAGCACCTGATTGGTTATTATCTACAATTTCTGCATTATTTCTTACATCTACAGTTGCATCAATATTATACTTATTATTTTTCTTTCTGAACAAATTAATTAAACATATTTTATATTGGTAGTTAGCATTAATGGCATATATAAGCAAAACTATAGATAGCATACAGTCCAAACAACTTAATATTTTTAAATAACTAAAAATCATAATATACAAATCAAAAACTATTGAAGTATATATAAAAATTCTAACAATGTTAATTCTAAATTTATTCTCATCACTGTATATTAAACTATTTGCTTTGTAGCATCTGTATATATCGGTCATAAAAACAACAAATCCTGAAATTCGTACTGCAAATGTCATAAACAAATATGTCCAACGTTCCATATAAAATAAGCAAAGTATTATTGCTGTAATTACAATTAGAGCTAAAATTATGTAAGTTATTAAAAATAACATTTTATTACTAATTTTATTAGTTTCAACTATAGTATCGCTATAAAGCATTATTAAAAATACAAATTCCATAGCTTGTGAGTAAAAATCAATATTATAGTTTAGACAAGGAAAAAACACCAATGTTTCAGTGAATATTGTAATAATAGATGGTCTAAATGCTAATGTAATTATATTACAGATGCACTGATTTAGTATTAATAAATTAGTTCTGCTCCACATAGATCTATTTATTGCAATAATGCATATTATTAGAATGTCGCCAATTATACCAATTATACAAGATATTATCAACATAGTGAAGTCCAGTGTTACATTATCGATATCATCGTATATAGTTTCATTATGGAAATATTCTTCAATTTCTTCTTCCATTTTGGTTTAATCTAAAATAAAATAAAATTGTTATTTTTCAAATTATTTAATTTAAAAAAATATATTTTTTTTTTATTTAGTTCTATGAGCAATTTAAACTGTTAAAAAATGTAAAATCTTTTATAAAAATTTAAAAATAACAAATTCTGACCTGCAGCATCAAAATTATGTCAGAATGCAACAAAATCCGGCTCTAAACTGTAAAAAAGTGCAAAATTCTTTTTGTGGAATGTCAAAAATACAAAATCCAGCCCTAAAGTATGAAAATATTGTCAGTATGCACTAAAATTTATTATTAACATAATAATAATAATAATAATGTGTATTTATTTGATAATGTAATACAATAACAAATAACAGTCAAATAAAACAAAACATAGTAAGAACACTACAAGAATTCATCTTGCAAAAAACTCATCTGTTGAATAATATGACTTTGCTCTTAATAATAATTTCAGTTTATTTTTAAATTGGATAATGGAACTACAATTTTTTACTATATGTAGAATATGATTAAATATTTTAACGCAATTATATCTAACTTCTTGTTTATAGGCTTCTTTATTGTGCAAAGGCACAGTTAATAATTTACGATTTCTACTATTATAATGCTGAAAACATCCGTTTTTTTGAAAATTCTGTAAATTTTTACATACAAAAATACAAATTTCGTAAATGTATAAATTATACAAGGTTGGTAATGCTAATTCTGCAAATACTTCTTTGCACGAATCAATAAATTCTAATCCGGTAATAATTCTAACTGCTCGCTTCTGAATAACAAATATGCGACTGAGAAGTTTTTTTCTGCATTGTCCCCAGTGCAAAATCCAAAATTTCAATCGAGAGTTGAAATGGCTGAAATATAAGGATCGTAAAGCACCACCGCTACATTCTTTAGAAGCAATTCGTATTGCTGCAAGAACCGAATTTAATATATTTGCTAGATAGTCTATATGTGCATCCTATTTTAATGATTTGTCAATGTAGATTCCCAACAAACGTGCATTGTTAGACAAAAACAAAATACTATTACCCAAATTTATTGTTAAAATATCCTGATTTTGTGAATTAGTTTGAAGTATGCACGTTGTTTTATCTTCGTTAAGCATCAACTGGTTATTATCAAACCATTTTTTTATTTTAATGAAAATTAAATTTGCAATTGCCAGAAGCGAATTAAAATCATCGGACTGCATGACTATTGTTGTGTCATCGGCATATCCTACTAGGTTACCCAAATCATTAGAGTGCAAAAAATCGTTTGAAAAGGTAATATATAAAATTGGCCCTAGAATGGACTCTTGCGGAACACCTGATGTAACTTGTACTGTTTTGGATTTGTTATTATTAAAATTTACAAACTGACTTCTGTTTGATAAATAAGTTTTGATCCAATTTTGTGCTTTATCTCTAATTTCATATTTGTGTAACTTATTCAATAAAATTTTGAGTGAAACGCTTTTTTAAGATCTACCATAATTGTCAGACAAAATCTATTAGAGTCTTTTCTATTTGTTAATATTTCTAAAACTTGATTTAAAGCAGAATTTGTATCTTTGTTTTTTCTAAAACCATGTTGGTTATCACTGAGTATATTATTTGTAGTTAAAAAATTTATTAGAGCGTTGAATATGTTTTCAATTTTTTTTGAAAAAACTGGTAATATACTGATTGGTCTGTAATTGTGGTAATCATTTTTATTATTTTTTTATGTAATGGTTTAATCATTGATGTTTTTAAACTTCAGTTTCTATAGATAAGTTACACAAATAAGTAAGAGGAGAAATTAAAAAGCACGCACACATCTTTATAATAAATGAAGACAGACTATCAGAATCAGGACATTTGCTTAATTAAATGTTTTTAATTATTCTTAATATTTTATATTTGTTACAGGTTCCAAAAAAATAGTTTTGGTTACAGTTTCTATGTGATTAAGATTACAATCACCTTTATCTAGACTAGCATATTGTGCTGCAATTTCTTGGAAATACCTATTAAAAGTCTCAGTCGCTCACAAATTATCCAGAGCAGTTTCATTAACAATTATTTTTTTCCGCCTTAAATTTATGTTTAAATTTGTTTAGTATTTGCCATATTGTTGTAGATTTATTACCGGATGCTAATACTAAGTTATCATTATAAGATTTTTTGGCCAAGGAACATGTCATATCATACTCTTTTTTAAGAAATTTATATTCATCTTTAAAAACTAGAGATTGGGTAGACATATTTTGTGAAAGTGATACTTTTTGCTTCAGATATAATAATTTGGGTGTTGTCCAATACTGTTTATTTTTTTGTATAGTTTTGTTTGAATGTTTTATGAAAGGACAATTAATGTTAATGTAACACAAAAATATATTTAAAAAAATATTAAACGAGTTATCTTCCCAATTTTCTTTTTTTAAATGATTACTAATATTGTTTATTGTAAACGCATTGATAGTTCTTTTATAATAACTATTATAGGTTTTATTTATATTTAAATTAAATTCAAAAAATTGACAGAGATGATCAGATAAAGCAGAGTATAAACATCTTGAAGATATAATTTTTAAATCAGCCCTAATCAAGAAGTTATCAATACACGTTTCGGTATTATTATAGTGTATTTTTGTAGTTTCAATTATAATGAAAGTAATGTCGTAGCCACTTATCATATCTTTCAACAAGATTGAGTGTTTTTGAACAGATGAGAAATCTATATTAAAATCTCCTCCTATTATTAAGGCTTTGTTAATGTAACAAACATACCTTAAAATTAATTCAAAAACAATAAAAAAATCATCAAAATTTTCGCTGTATGGACGATATATAGCTATCAAAATCAATTTTTGATACTCACATGCACAACACTCTAATGTACCTTCAATTGACATATTATTAATTTCAGATATCTCATTTGTACCTGCAACACTATCGCTTCTTACAAATATATCTGCTCCCCCATTTTTTAAATATATTCTACAAAACATTGTAACTAACTTATTATTATTTAGGTTAATATTTATCATAGTGTCCTGTTTTTGCCAATGTTCACTAAACATTAAAATATCTGGGTTTTCATTTTTTATAAACAGTAATTGAGGCAATTTGTTTGAGATACACTGAATATTCTGGTGAATAACTTTAATCAATTTTGTTTTACAAGTTTGAAACTGTTTAACTTGATTTAGTTTTACTTTAACCTTTGGTTGCTATATATCATATTGCGTCCTTGATCTGATGTTTAGTACTATTACTTGATATATAGGACATTTGTTGTCCATCGCCGAATGATTCTCGTCGAGATGAAGACTCCTTGATTTATTTCTCGTTTTGCAATTTATGCAAGACTAAGACGTGTTATTGCACTCGGCTAATTTATGATTATCTGAACAATTGGGACATGCAAGATTCTTAGTGCATTTAATTGCCATGTGTCCAAATCCTGAGCATTTGTAGCACCTCATTACGTTTTCAAATTGAGTTACTTAACATCTTCAAAAATTCATCTTTAATTACTTTATTAAATGTTTTAACATCGATTTCTACAACCAAATTAATCAGCTTTGTGTCACTTTCAAATTGCTTATTATTATTTATTCTTCTAATTATCTTAAAACTCGAATCAGAATTAAAAGTGTTTTGACGTGCAAAGTATTTTGCTAGTTGTAAATTATCTAAATCTGAATCTTCAACATTGAAAATTTTTATCACAGGTTGTAATTTTTTACTTTCCGATATTTCAAAGTGTTCTCCAATTTGTTTTTAATCTGTGACATGCATTCTTTTCTGGCACAGTTTAATATAAATAATTCTTCTTTCATTTTACATTTCGTTATTCCTCTGCCCAATTCAGCTGAATTTATTGATGATTTGATTGTATTAATATAGTGAGATTTGTTTATTGCTTTAACCATAAGAACATGATCCGTATTTATTTTATTTTTATTATTATTGATTTTATTACTTTGCTGAAACTTAATCCAGGCGACATCTGTGTTACACTAGTTGTGTTTAGATTCAATGTATGAGACTCATACTGGTTAAGTACTGATTGCTTAAATTGCTTATCAATATCGCATAACCTTATTATTAATAAATTAGTTAATCTTCTTAGTGTTGCACTCATCAATTTTATTTTCGTTTATTTGATCTACTTCGATATTTATTAACACACATTCCTTATAAGTTTATTTCTCCTTATCGATAGAGATCAAATCACAAATTAGATCAAAACACTTTTGGTGAACTCTTTTATTGCACATAGTTTAAAACTTGATCTGCAGAAAACCCATGATTTTAACTGTTAAAAAAAGCAAAATTCTATTTATAAAAGTTAAACATAGCTAAATTTGGTCATAAAACATTAAAATATTTTTATATAGAATTAAAAATGTTTGAAAAGTTGAAATGTTTATTTATAAAATGTCTCCGGCCTTGAACTATCAAAATATTGTTGGAAAGCAATACAACTCAGTTATAAATTGCTAAAAAAAATGTAACCTATTTCATAAAATTCTAAAAATATATCAAAATACTGTAAGAAAGATGCAAGCTTTTATTCATAAAAAAACAAAAGTAGTATTGAGTATAAAAAGTATAAAGCAACATTCTATTAAATTTATAAAAAGTCAAAAATGGTAAACTTTGATTATTAAAATATTTTCAAAAAAAAAAAACAATTCTGACCCAAAAACGGTTAAAAAAAAAAATTATATTTATAAAATATCAAAAAGTATCAAAATCCGAGAATAAACTGTGTATGAAAGGTGTAAAAAATTTAAGAAATTTTAAAAATACTAAAATCTAGCTAAAAAACTATTGAAAAAATGATTTTTTTCAATGAAATGTTAACATATTATTAAAAATTTAAATTCTGTTTTGAAACACCAAAATATTGTCAAAAAGCATCAAAATCTGGCCATAAACTGTTTAAAAGTGCAAAGTGTCTTGATGAAATACCAAAATCTGCCCATAAAGTATAAAAACATTGTCAGAAAGCACCAAAATTTAGTCAATAACTGTTAAAAATGAAAAATTCTAATAATAAAATGCCAAACATAGCTAAATCCGGTTATAAAACATTGAAATAATTATTAGTAGGATCAAAATCCGGCCGAAAGCGGTCAAAAATAGTAAATTTCTGCTTTGAAACATCAAAATATTGTTAGAAAGCACTAAAATCCGGCCAGAAATTGTTTAAAAATGTAAAAAAATTATGAAATTTAAAAAAAAACAAAATCTGGCTATGAAATATCAATATTTTATAAAGGATATAAGTTGTCTAAACATATTTTAGTAAGTTTCAACTATTATACAAGAAAACGCTTATTTACATTAAACATATAATAGATTGCTTAGACAACACAACAAACTGGCATCACATAAGTCGAGAGCTTTTTTTAGAAATATTCAATAAAGTACGAAGCAACTAAATATATTAGAATTAATCATGAAGCAATAAAGTTGATTTAAAATTAGTTTCATGAGCTACATAGAGCAATAAAGTTTTATTAAATCAATTTACAATAATTTACAAAGCGACCGAACATGTTAACAATATTTGTGAAGCAATGCAGTTTATATAAAGTTGTTTTGATTTACGATTAATTGCAATTAAATAATAACTTATATTAATTTGTTGTAAATTGCAAAGCGGCATAGAGTTTTAATTTTAAAACTTGCTTATCTTTTTTTTATTGATTGTACAGT
This sequence comes from Tachinus rufipes, assembly GCA_963932245.1. Classification (NCBI taxonomy): domain Eukaryota; kingdom Metazoa; phylum Arthropoda; class Insecta; order Coleoptera; family Staphylinidae; genus Tachinus; species Tachinus rufipes. The sequence goes on from OZ010744.1 coordinate 7,540,847, forward strand.
ATTATACAAATGTTAATAACGTAAGATGAAGATATGTTCAATAAAATGAATAAATAGGATTCAATTGAATTAAAGAAGCAATTTTTAATGTTATGAATTAACTGTATTACTAAAACTTACGTATCTTTTTTATTGACTGTACAATATTGTACAAACTTAAGTCAATTGAGCTCAAGATGAGTTCAATAAGTTAGTAAAATATGAAATATTTTGTGAAAAAAAAAATTGAATTGTAAAATGCGTTAAATTTTTTGTCAGTTTAGCAAAAAAAAATTAATAAAAAATTTAATAAAAAATATTTTTTTTGGCTGTAAAATTGTACAAAATTCTTTAATTATATATGACTAAAAATATATTAAAAAATTTGTGCATTTTTTTCGAAAAATATTTATTTTTTTATTTATTGCACAATTTTTTTAATTAGTTTAAAGATATGTTTAATAATGTGAGAAATATATAGAAAATTAAAACAAAAAATTTAACAAAAAATTGTAATTTATATATTTTTGCCGATAGCCATAATGAAACTCATATATCTTGAACCAATTCAAAATAAAAGAATTATACGTCAAACGACTCAGTAAATTGGTGGACGTTTAATTGCACAGCATTTACAAAAGTAATTATTTTATTAAACATCCAATAGAAAGATAAATTAATTGCAATGCAATTTATTTAAATTGATATAAAATTCTTGCCATATTGCATTAAAAAATAAGTTTGCATACGTTAGTATTAATTAATACTTAATCTACACATTTCTTAACTCAATAATTTTAAAAAATGATTTTCAATTCCAGTCACCACACTATTTTTATATCTATCATTTAATTTTGTACTCACTCTGCACGTTTTATATAATATAATATTAAAGCTTCCAACAGTTGTTAATCGCACAAATTAAACAGAACATAATACTTTTAAATTAATATTATTACATCAATATAAATTTTACCTTTTAATATGCTATAAACAATTAATAATTAAAAATCAAACTTTTATAAAATTGTAAAGCAATAATTAGAAACGACTTACCAATAATACATGTAGCTAAACTGAAACACTTCAAATAAATGATAGGGGGCGTGAATTCAATCTAATTAATTACAATTTTTATAAACACAAATGATAAAATTTAAAAAAAAAAATAATAATTTTTATCAGTAACATTAATCTCATTTGTAACTCCTATAGTAGCATCAATATTATATTTATTTCCCCCCCTTCTGAACAAATTCAAAAAACATATTTTATATTTATAATCTACATTAATAGCATATATTAAAATAAACGCGGACAACATAGAATCTAAACCATATAAGAATGCATTTATAATTCCAAAAGGAATCACCGTAATAAAAAAACTTAGAACAAATCCACAATACACAAAAAATCTAACAAGATTTTTTCTTAATTTATGTTCATTATTGAATGTTAAAGATGTTGCTTTGCAACATTTGCATATATCTATAATAAATATAGTTACTGATGAAATTAGTATTGAATATGTTATAACCATATAAACCGAAAAAAGCACGTCGAATACGCAAAGAATTATTGCTGTAACTAAAAATATTCCCAAAAATATATTAATTATAAACAATAAAATCTTATTATTAATTTTTTCAGTTTCAATTATTGTATCTGAAAATAACAATATTATAAAGAAATATTCTACTGCTTCTGAATATATATCAGCATGGAACATAAGGCAAGATAAGAAAAAAAAGTTTTCTGATTCGTAAGCTATAATGGATGGTCTAAATATTAATGTAATAATGTTGCAAATACAAAAATTCATTATTAACAAATTTTGTTGTTGCATGTTATACCAATTAAACAAAATATTATTGTTATAGCAAGTTCCAATGCGTGGTGTCCAAATAAAGCAAATAATGTTTCATTATGTATATATTCTTCTAATTCTTGTTCCATTTTAGTTTATTCTGAAATAAAATTTAAATTAGTTAGAATAATAATATAAAATTTTAAACTAACTTTTTTAAATTTTTTGACGTTGTGTACAGTTTTATGTTTGAAACATTATTATCTTTAATATTTTAAACTATTTGATTTTTTTCAAACTTAATTAAACAATTTATTGTTTCTATATAACTGACGCAACGCACGCTAAACCTTTCAACCACCACAACGTGCTTTATTCAACGTTGTTTATTAATTAACTTAAAACTAATTTATTTAAGGAACAACCTTTGACTTCAAATCATTCGACCGCATTTTTTACTGGGCAAAAGTTACTTATTTTAATTTTGTCCTGCAGTTGACTCCTACTCCAGTTGCTTTTGCACTATTGCGCTTTATTTTATTTGATTCAATCCATCTTGACAATTTGCACTAGCTTGTTTGCTATTGTTTCCGCGTAATTTGCTATAAATTGATCCTAGAAATAAAGGGTCTTCCATTAAGAGCGCCCCCATTTGAAATGTAAATAAAACGAGCAATTGATGAGATATCAAAAATCTGTTTATTATGCGTTGAAGGTGACACTATACCATTAAGAATGGAACAGAACATCGTTCAGATGGCCACCTCTGGAACGCCGGCACGAATTTTCTATCACTTTTTCACACAAATCTGGCGATATGTCAGCAATGACTCTTTCAATATTGGTCTGGAACTCTTCGAATGTTGTTGGTTTGTTGCTGTAGACCACTGACTTAACGTACCTTCAGAGAAAAGAGTCTAGGGACGTTAAATCGCACGAACGAGGCGGCCAATTTGTTGGGCCGTGTCTTGAAATAACACGGTCTCCGAACTTGGTCTTTAATAAATCGAATGTTTGGCCGGCTGTATGGCATGTGGCCCCGTCTTGTTGGAACCACATATTGTCCACATCGAAATCATCCAATTTGTCCCAAAAATAATCGGTTAACATGCCCCGATAGCGATCGCCGTTGACCGTGATGGCATTTCCTGCATTGTTGAAAAAGAAATAAGGGCCAATGACTCCGCCTGCATGAAAACCACACCAAACAGTGAGTTTTAATAGCTACAAAGGTGACTGGTTGATTTCCTGAGAATTTTCTTTTGCTCAAACGCGACAGTTCTGTTTATTAACAAAACCGTTTAGCCAAAAATGAGCCTCGTCAATCAGAATGATTTTTTTATTAAAATCATTATCTATCTCCATCTTGTCTACGGCCCAATTGGTAAAATTTCTGCGCAGCAAATGATCGGCTTCAATTCAATTCTTGGGTTAGAACGATCTTATACGGCTGTAGGCCAAGTTCTTTCCGCAAAATCCGCCACAATGTTGTTTGGCTGATCTCCAACTTCTGAGAACGGCGTGAAATCGATTGTTTTGGTTGTTCGGCTACAGAAGCTTGTACAACGCCAATATTTTCTTGGCTCCAGGCTGGTCTTGCTCTTTTCGACACGGGAACATCCAATAATGAGTAGGTCAACTCGAATTTAGCCACTAAACGAACCACAGACCGTTTATCCGGACGATTATAACGACCAAAAATCGGAGTCAACGCTACGTTGCGGTGACCGAACTCGAATGTTCGTAATAAATTTTAATAATTTGCAAACGTTGCGCACACGTGTACTTCACCATGATGAAATGGTATAATGTCTCGAACAAATTGACGTTTATAATATGGAGCTAACTTCACACATGTTTAAATAGCAGCTATTCAAAACAGGGGCGTCCTTATTGGAAAACCCTATTAATATATTTGTGCAATTAACAAATATTTAATTTAATTCTAGCATAAGACCAACTGGTCGGCATTTTAGAATCCCTGTAATATTAATACCTAGTATATTATATTACTAATTACCTTATTAACACATTCCTAAAGTATTCTTTAATACAACTGGGTTTTATTAGTTTAATGTTCCTTGCATACAACTTTAAGGCCTATTTAGTTTTTGAAGTGTTAAACTTAACAGCCAAATTATTAATTTGGTTTTAAAACTGTAAATCAGGCTTTTAAAACTAAATATCCAGTAACGTGTTAATTTTGACTGCTAAACTGTTAATTTGGCGTCTAAATTTAAAATTTGGCCATAAATCCGACTTTAAAAAGTGTAAACAAAACATTTAAAAACAGAAATCCGGCCATCAACTTGTTAAATTCTACTGCCAAATTATTATTCCGCATTCAAATCAAAATTCCGGCTTTAAAAACTGTAAACATGGCTTTCAAAGTGTTAAACTTTACCGCCAAACTGTTAATTTAGCTTCTAAACTGTCAATTCGGTTTATAAAAGTGTAAATTTAACTTTTAAACATGTAATTCTAGCCACAAAAGATATAAATATTATTACCAAAGTGTTAATCCGGCTTTTAAATTATCAATCGAGCATTTTGAAAGTTTGGCTTTCCAAACTAAACATTTTGCAAACAATATTTGGTTTAAATTAAAAAAAAAATGCCAAAATATAAATCCAATCTTCAAATTATAAATCCGGCCGTTAAAACTGAAAATCCGTCTTGTAAAGATGTATATTTGGCTTTCAAAGTTTTAATTTTATCTGTCAAACAATTAATCTAGTTTTTAAATTATAAATCTGATAGTTTACATGTTAAATTTGATTGATAAACTGTTAACCTGGCTTTCAAACTATAAATCCGGTCTTTAAATCATCTGATATAAAAAAAATACGTGTTAAATTCTACTATAAAACTGTTAACTTGGCTTCAAAAATATAAGTTTTGCATTTAAAACTGTAATCTGGTAAATTCAATGTTAAATTTTACTTTCAAATTGTTAATCCTGTCTTCAAGTTATAAATTCAATCTTTAAAATTGTAAATTTGGTTTTTAAAATTGTAAATCCGGCCACCAATGTGCTTAAATTTAACGCAATACTTTTAATCCTGTCTATAAAACTGTAAATCCGGCATTAAAAAGTGTAAATTTGGCTTTTAAATTGGCAATTTAAATAACAATGCTTGGTTTTAATTTAAAAAAAACGTTAATTTATGAACTAAATAAAGAGCATTTGAACCTTTAAAACTAAAATTTTTCCAAAAACGTGTTAAATTTTATTGCCAAACTGTTTATCATGCTTTCAAATTGATAAATTGTTCGTAATAATTGTAAATTTGGCTTTTAAAAATGTAATTGCGGCTTTTAAAAACTCAAATCTTGTTTTTAAATTACAATTCCAGTTTTTAAAACTGCAACTCCGGTCTTTAAAAGTTCAATTCGGTCTTTAAAGTGTCAAATTCTACTGCTATATAGTTAATCCGGCCTTTAAAACTGTAAATCTGGTTTTCAAAGTGTTTAATTTAAAGATTACCGTCACCACATTTCAGTTGTGAGCCGTTATTGAGACGGTTTTAGAAAAATGCGTACAGATTTTTTTTATCTTGTTTATAAAAATCAAAAATAACAAAATCCGGCCATAAAATATTAAAATATTTTTAGATAGAACTAATATCCAGCCAAAAACGGTTAAAAAATTTAATTTTTGTTTATAAAATGTTAAAATAACAAATTTGGGTTTTAAAACATCAAAATGTTGTCAGAAAACAAATAATTTTGTAAAATAGCTTAATTTTGTCGTAAACTGTGTGCAAAATTTTATTAATAAAGTTTAAAATAGCTATAAAATGTCAAAAAGCATTAAAATCCGGCCTAAAACTTTTGAAAATTGTAAAATTCTATTCATTAAACATCAAAAACAACAAATTTTGGCGTTGAAACATAAAAATATTGTTAGTAACATCCGGCTATAAACTGTTGAAAAATAAAAAACTTAAAATTGTAAAATTTGAAACACATCAAAATTGCGGCTTTGAAACATTAAATTATTGTTTGAATGTAACAAAATTTAGCCATAAACTATTGAAACATTAAAATATTTTTAGATAGAATCAAAAACAGGCTAAACACGGTCGGAAATACGATTTTTTGCATAAATCATCAAAATATTGTTGAAAAACCTAAAATCTGGCCGTAAACTGTTAAAAAAAGGTAAAAAAATCCATAATTTTTCAAAATCAGAAAAAATCTGGCTTTCATTGTCAGAAATTTAAAATTTAGTCATAAACTGTAAAAATATTCTATTCATATAATGTTAGAAAACAACACAACCATAAAGTATTAAATTAAATGTGATAAATATAGTTTTTGAGCGAATTTTATGCTAGAAGTAAGTTTTCTGCGTAATTTTTATATTATAACTAACTTTTTTATGCATTTTTTCAAGCATTTTCTTTGCAATTTTTATGTTGTAAATATTATTTTTGTGCAAACTTAAGGTGTAATGTAATAAAAGTGATTTTCTGCGCACATTTTGATCAATTTCTTGTGGATTCTTGCGGTTTGGACTCTTTTGAAACTATCTTTATAAATAACACCGGTTTTTCCTGATATTACTAAAGTATCGGAGACAAAACTAAACTAAAACAACTCTTGTTAGCCATTAGTTTTGACTAATTATGACTATATAATGCTTGCGGAATGCTGGTTTTCTCTAGATGTGTGTGATATGTAACTAAAACGTTGATATAATTTATTTAGGTACGACTTTTTCTCCATTGTTGGATAAGCTTATTTTTTGCAGTCCATTTTTTTCTCGTTATAGTTTTTGTCATTGATCTATTTTATTTAGTGTCTCCAAGCTTTTTTTTTTGTTTCGCAAAGCCTCCAAAATGTTTTTCTGTTTGATCACCATTCTTTGCTTTGTGCCACATATCAAGCCCATCTTCACTCAAGGCTTGATGTGTGCTGCATGATGTCTTTACCTTTGTTTTAGCCCAGATGTTGCTATTACTCATTTTGTCTCTGAGAGTAATTCCTATCATTGCAATTTTGATAACGAGTTTTTTAAGCAAATTTTGTTTTAGAAATGAGTTTTCTACACAATTTTTATGTTTTTTGTGCAAAATTGTATGTTATAGACACAATTTTTAAGCAAATTTAATGCTAGAAATAAACACATTTGTCGGAAAATAAAGGATGGGATTTCTTGGCAAATTATAAGAAAAAAGTTCCTATTAACATGGTTCTGCAAATGCATCATTTTTGAGATACAAGGTGTAAAATTTTTATTTTTTTTATTTTTTGACGATATCTCTCTAGAAAAAGTAGCAACATGATCACAAAACCTTTATTTTACAAAACTAAGCAATAACATAAAAAATGAAAATTACCTTCTTCTACGGTAACGCAGGCTTAGTGACTGACGTACACGTTCGAAAATAGCTGGAGTGTTTCGTATCGAATTGCAGGATGCAATAATGCGATTTCTTAGTTCTTCATCAGTATTAACTGATGTAGTGTAAACTAAACTTTTTAAGTGACCCCACAAAAAAAATCTAAAACATTCAGATCTGGAGACCGAGGAGACCAAGCCTGTGGGTCTCCTCGACCTATCCAACGGTTCCTATACTGTTCATTTAAGAGTTGACGCGCAACTAAACTAAAATGTGCAGGAACACAATTGTGCATGAACCACATTTTGTTTCTTAATTGAACCGGAACGACCTCTAAAAGTCCTGGCAGCTCTTCTTCAAGAAAATTACAATATGATTTACCATTTAGCCTAAACGGCAAAAAATATAGACCTAATAAATGGTTTCCTACAACACCTGAACAAACATTAACGGAAAATGTTTGCTGATGATGGCCTTCTATTATAGCATGTGAATTTTTGTCGGCCCATACATGATTATTATGGAAGTTAATAATCGCATTGCAAGAAAAAGTTGCAAATTTTTTTTGTTCTTGTTCTAAGAATTGATAATTTTGCGCATTTTTTTCTTGAAACCATTGACACATAGCCAATCTTTGTGAAAAGTCCGCTAGTAAAAGGGCTTGTACTTGCTGTTTGCGATAAAGATATAATATCTGGCTTTTTATTATCCTTCACACTGTAACGTGATTAAGGTTTAGGTTTAAAGCTATTCTTCTAGTGCTAGTTGATTGATTGTTTTCGATTTCTTGAAGAACATTTTCTTTAATTTGCGGAGGTAGCAGGCGAGGTCTCCCATTTCCTGCAGTTCTTTTATGTACACTTCCAGTTTGATGTAGACGTTCGTGAATACAAATGAATGTTCTTTCATTTGATACTTGTCGGTTTGGAAACCTTTCTTGATAAAATTGACGAGCTTTTGCTGCATTTCCATCGGCAACGCCATAAACAAAATGCTTATTGCACATCTTGCTATTACAGTATTTATTCATTTTGCTATCACCACGCACGCAAAATACTAAGAATGGGCAAATTAATTGGGTAATAAAGATAATAAGTTCACGCAATATTGACTTCTTTTGAAAAAAGGTTATTTAACAACTAAACGACAATAACTCAAATGCATGAACTAGATCAAAAACAAATGTTTTTAACAACAACAAAACATGTTGCTACTTTTTTTCATGTTTTCAATCATAAAATGCCGTATTTCTCTAAAACGGTTTACGTTAGAGCTTTTGATTAAGAGTACCTTTTTTGTGTAAAAATTATTGGTGGTTCACAATGTGCTTTCAGAATGCCAATAAAAATTAGAGCCATAAAACCTCACGCAACCCTAAAATCTCCGTCAATGGCACATGAAAAAAATTAAATAAGCGCTTAAAAAGTAGCTATTATTAATGCTAAAATGTGTACAAAAGCTGAGTTTTGTATCTCAAACGGTTCTTAAAATATCGTCAAAATTTAAAAAAAAAAAAAAATTTGTATCTTGAAAACGGTGCGTTTGCGGAACCATGTTAATGAGAACTTTTTTTCTTGTAATTAGCCAACTAATCTTACCCTTTATTTTCCGAAACATGTTTTGAAACAAATGTCTTTTTCTTGCAAACTTGAAAGTTTGTTAGCACATTTTTTTGCCACAAATAGATTTTTGCTTTATTTTTGATCATTTTTATGTGTAAAACATGATTTTTAAGCAAATTTTATATTCTCCCGCATGATTCTCAGCAAATTTAAAGCAAAGTAAATTTTATGCTATAATTTTGATACATTTTATATAATAAAAGTGTTTTTTGAGCAAAATTCATTAATTTTCTGCATGATTATTATTTTATGAGGGTATTTTCTTTGCGATTTCAAGATTTGTAGCAAATTTCATACTATAATTGGGTTTTTTGCGTTCTTTTTGATAAATTTCAAATGTTAAATGTGATTTTTGTGCAATTTTCAAGTTGTAAGTATGATTTTGGTGCAAACTTAAGGTGTTCCGAGTAAATTTTATGCTATAAATAGGTCTTTTGCTCTATTTTTTATCAATTTTATGTAAAAAAAATGTTTTTTAAGCAAACTATAACTGACTTATTTTTGTAATATTGTTTTGTATGTTAAGTTTTATTTATAAGTAGGTTTGGCTGCGTTAGTTTTAATGAATTTCAAATGAAAAATGTAATTTTCAAGCTAATTTTAAGCTGGAATTGTGTTTTTTGCGCGATTTTCATGTAGTAAGTGTATTTCTTGAGCAAGTTTAACGTATTTTGAGCAAATTTTGAGTAATAAATGTGTTTTTTAAACGAATGTTATGCTGTAGATGAGTTTTGTGCGTTATTTTTATGTTGAAAGTGTTATTTTAGTGCAAACTCTATGTGTTTTGAGTAAATTTTAAGAAATTTGTTATTGTGCCCACTTCTGATGTATTGATGACTATTGTCATTCAATCTGTCATACTAAAATAGCAGAAGCCTAGCTAGTGTATTAATTATGCAATTTCTTGATAACAAACATTTGAGCGGGTGGGCGGGGACACAGTTTATAAGTATTGGGCCGGTAGTTTAATATAGTGTTCCCGCCCACCCGCCCAAATGTTAGTTATTAAGAAAAATATTATTATGTTTACATTTGACGTATTTATGATAATTGTTATTTAATCTGTCGTATTAAAAACAGCAAAAAATAACAACCACTTGGGCGGGTGGGCGGGAGCAGTTTATAATTATTGGGTCGGTAGTTTGATAGTGTTTCCGCCCACCCGCCCAAGTGTTATCAATTAATATCAATTGCCATTCAATTTGTCATACTAAAAACAGAACTACAGTCACTCTATGAATATTGTTAGTTTTTCTTTTTTAATTAGTCATGTCCGATAATGTGAGAATAATATAAAAAATTAAAACACAAAAACAATTTTTATTTTTTATTTTCACAATGAAACTTGGATATCATGAAATAAATAAACCTGCTAATATGTTTTTTAATGACAGCCATAGCAATTCTTCTCAGTGCACTGCTAATTTGTTTGCTGAATACTTTATTTCCATTTATTCTGCACCATCTCCTGGTAAGAATTTTAATGTTTTAGTGTGTGATAAAATGGTGAACTCCACTCTTACATTAAGGGTTGATGAAACTACGGTATATCAAGCAATCATGAATTTAAGTAAATCTGCCAGTAATGGCCCTGATGGCTACCAAATTTGCTGTTAAAAAATGTATTTGCACTCTAACTAAACCATTGATTAATCTGCATTTTTAATCAATCCTTAGCTCAAGAACTGTTTCCTAAAATTTGGAAAAATAGCTTTATCAATCCAATTTATAAATCTGGAGATAGGTCAAACATCACCAACTATAAAGGTATAAGTTTACAGTTGAGTATCCCTAAACTTCTGGATGAATTAGTCTCAAATTAACTTAACTGGATTTGCAAAAGTATTATTATTGACAAACTGCATAGATTTCATTCTGGAAGATCAACTACTATATTTTTTTTTACTTATCGGTCTGATCTATTAGAAGCCTTGGAGAATCAGTGTTAGGTTGATGCAATCTACACTGATTTCTACAAGGCTTTTGATAGCGTTAATCATGGTCTTTTAATTAATAAATTAAAAATAGTTGGTTTTAACACTATGATTATTAACTGGATTTCTAGTTTTTTGTCTTCACGAGTTTAACAAATTTGGGTTAATGGCTGTCTCTCAAATCAAATACCGGTTATGTTTGGGACCCTCAAGGCTCTCACTTGGGGTCTTTATTTTTTTACATTTTTATTAATGATATTGGAAAATAAATTAAAAATAGCAAATTTCTTCTTTATGCAGACGGTCTTAAGTTGTATCGTGTTATTAAGACTTTTGATGATGCTAAGCTATTGAAAGATGATGTACAAAGAATTGAGCCTTGTTGTGTGCATTATGAGTTACCATTTAGGAAATTAATAGAAAGACCACCATAGATTGTGTATCTCAAAATAAAATTTGGGGGTAATGTTTAAAAAAAATATTGTATCTTGACACACACCAACAATATTACTATTTGATTTCTAAGAATGTTAGGTTTAATTATGAAAATTGGTTGTGATTTTTCTGCTGTTACACTTAAATTTTTTTACTGTTCTTTGATAAGACCAATTCTGGAATTTGCTTTTACTATTTTGTTTCTTTATCAGCAGTAATTGATTGATTTGCTTAAGAAAGTGCAGAATAAATTTTACGTAGAACTGCGTACAAATATAATATTTCAGCCAATAACAGCCACTATGGAGTTTGACGTGTATTTTTTAAGATAAATCAATAAATGTTTATTTCATTGTAAAGAGGATTAACATTAACATTAACATTTGAAAACGATATCAGTCAAATGGCCGCCACGGTTACGGTTGCAGTACCACATTTTTTTTATAAAACTTTCCATGACCAATTCGCACATTTGCGGCTGTATGTCTTTGATAACTTCACAAATTCCATCTTTAATGTCTTGAATCGGTTGTGTTGTATTGGCATAAACCTTATCTTTCACGTAGCCCCAAAGAAAAAAGTCTAAAGGTTTTAAATTACAAGATTGCTGAAAATAAACGTTGTCCACATCAATATTTTCCAATTCCGGCCATAAAAATCATTAATCATAGCTCGGTAGCGCCATCCGTTTACCGTAACAGTTGCACCAGCTTCATTTTTGAAAAAGTAGGGTCCAATCACATTGCCAGCCCAAAAACGCACCAAATAGTGACACGTTAAGGATGCAAAGACTTTTTAACAATCACTCTTGGATTTGCTGAGCCCCAAATGTGACAATTTTGCTTATTAACGTAGCCTCCGAGGTAAAAATGAGCCTCATCACTAAAGATGTTTTTTCAATGAAATTCCAGATCATTTTGATGCATTTGGAGGACCCAATCAGCAAAAATACGACGTTTATGGTGATCGACCGGCTTGAGTTCTTGTGATAACTGAACTTTAAAAGCCTTAAGACTTAAGTTTTTATGCAAAATACAGTGTAATGTTGTTTGTGGAATGTCTAATTCTAAAGATCAACAAGAAATCGACAAACCTGGGTTTTTTTCAACACAATGGGCTATATCAGCATAGGAAAACCCTTAAATTATCCCAAATTTTAATCTTGTTTATATTTCGAATACTTTGTTTTGTTTGCAAATTTGAAACAAAAAAATATTGTAGTGCTTTGTGCTTTGCTATTTTTATAATAATTAATTGATTATCAACTATCAATCCTAGATTAAATAGAACCAATATATCATTTTTAATAAGAAGTATTGATGAGAAAAGAATTTATTTTAACTATTTCATCGTTATTTTAGTTTAATACTTTAATTTTTTATGGCAGAATTTTGCCATTTTTGACTTTTTATTAATAAAATGTTGCAGTTTTAAACAGTTTATGGTGAGTTTTGGCACTTTTTGATACTATTTGATACTTTTTTTCAGTTTATGACTGGATTTTGAATTTTTCTGACAATTATTATAGCCACGTTTTTTTGTTTTTAAAAATGTATGAAGTTTTTTATACTTTTTGAACAGTTTTCGGCCGGATTTTTAAGTTTTTTTAAACAATTTTTTGATGTTTTATGAAAAACTTTTATATTTTTGACTGTTTTTAGCCGGATTTTGATTCTATCTGAAAATATTTTCAATAGTTTATGGCCAAATTTTGTTACTTTCTAACAATAATTTGATGTTTTACAGCTGCAATTTTGCTGTTTTTCAAATTTTACAAATTAAGTTTTTTATTTTTCAACAGTTTATAGCCAGCTTTTGTTGTTTTTTACAATATTTTTATGTTTAAACGCCAAAATTTGTTATTTTTGATGTTTAATGAATATAATTTCACAGTTTTTAATCATTTTTGGACAAATTTTAGTGTTTTATGACATTTTATAGCTATTTTAAATTTTATGGATAAGACTTTGCACACAGTTTATGACAACATTTTGAAATTTTAACAATATTTTTATGTTTTATAGAAGTTTGGTGTTTTTTTCTGACAATATTTTGATGTTTTGAGACTTAATTTTGTTGTTTTTAACATTTTATAAAGAAAATTAAATTTTTTAACCGTTTTTGGCCGGTTCTTTCTAAAAATCTTTTTTGAATTAAAGTCCGGATTAACTATTTAGCAGTAAAGTTTGACACTTTAAAGACTTAATTGAACTCTTAAAGACCGGACTTACAGTTTTAAAGACTGAATTTATAATTTAAATACGAGTTTTTAATTTAAAAAAACTGTAATTACACTTTTATAAGCCGAATTTACTATTAATACGACCAGTTTAATAAATTAAAAGTCTGATTAATAGTTTGGCAATAGAATTTTAACACGTTAGTAGAGAATTTTTAGTTTTAAATGTTCAAATGCTATTTATTTGGTTTATAAATTAACGTTTTTTTTTTTTTAAATAAAACTAAACATTGTTATTTAAGTTGCCAATTTTGAATGCCAAATTTACACTTTTTAATGCCAGGTACAGTTTTATAGACAGGATTGAATGTATCGCAATAAATTTAAACAAATTAGTGGCCGGATTTACAATTTTAAAAACTAAATTTACAATTTTAAAGATTGAATTTATAATTACCAATTTTACAGTGAAATTTAACATTGAATTTACCGGATTTTAGTTTTAATTGCTAATTTTATAGTTTTGAAGCCAAGTTAACAGTTTGATAGTAAATTTTAACACAATTTTTTTTTATCGGATAGTTTAAAGACCGGATTTATAGTTTGAAAGCCAGATTAACAGTTTATTAGTCAAATTTAACATGTAAACTACCGGATTTATAGTTTAAAAACTAGATTAACTGTTTGACAGATCAAATTAACACTTTGAAAGCATGTTTTACTCTTTTACAAGACGGATTTACAGTTTTAACGGCCGGATTTATAATTTAAAAACTGGATTTATAGTTTGGCAGTAAATTTTAACACGTTGGTTAACGAATTTATTCTTTTTTGTTTATTTAAACCAAATATTGTTTGCTAAATGTCTAGTTCTGAAAGCCAAATTTGCAAAATGCTGGATTTATATCTTAAAAGCCGGATTACTACTTTGGTAGTAATATTCAATTTTTAAGTAGTTAGAATAACATTTTTATAGGCCGAATTTATTTTTTTATAAACCGGATTGGCAGTTTACATTTTAGAAGCTACATTAACAATTTGGCGGTAAAGTTTAATACTTTGAAAGCTGTGTTTACAGTTTTAAAAGCCGGATTTATGATTTGAATGCTGGATTAATAGTTTGGCAGTAGAATTTAACAAGTTGATAGCCGGATTTTAGTTTTTAAATATTTTTTTACTCTTTTTAAAGCCGGATTTATAGCCAAATTTAAAATTTTTACTTCGAGTTAACAGTTTGGCAGTCAAATTTTCACACGTTTTTAAATATTCAGTTTTAAAAGCCTGATTTACAATTTTAAAACCGGCAATTAAATTTAACACTTCAAAAACTAAATTTACTCTTTAAGAAACCAAATTTTAAATTGAATGGCCGGATTTACAAAAATTTTGTTTAAACATTTAAGATTATTAGGCCTCAACTAGAGAAAGGGTATATTTTTTGTTGTTTTGAACTAAAAAAGTAAAGTGTTCTAACTCAAAAAAAAAGTATGTTACTAAAAAAGAGTATGTCTGATTAGCCTGATTACTATCTCGCATTTTGAAAAAACATACTAGAATTTAAATGGTTATAATTAAATTGAAGGAATAAATTGAGTGAAATAGTTTATTTTGGAAGATTAACATAATTAAAGCACAATTGAAACGGAATACAAAACACAACCTAATATTTATGTAATTGTTAATTAAAAATTAACTACGGTTTTAGTTTTTAACGGAAACGCACTATTTAAGTGATAAGTTATAATTTTAAGAAAAGTATATGTTATTTATATTTATTCTGTCAAATTACAAGCGACATACGAGTTAAATTGCCTTATAATTAATTATACTGCATTGCCATGTTGCATTTAAAACTAAGTTTTCATACGTTATATAATATTAATATAATTTCTTACCTCAATAATTAATGAAAATTTTAAACTTTAATCATCACACTATTTTGAAATCATTTTTTTTAAATCAATTTTGTTCTCACTCAGCACGTTTGTATATTATAAAACTGAGTCTATTTATTAACAATATTGAAGCTTTCAACAGTTATTAATCGCACAAATTAAACAGAACATAATATTTTTGAATTAATATTATCACGTCCAGAGCTCTTTATCAATACACATTTGACCTTATAAAAAATTAATTAATTTAAAAAACCTATTTTTTATAAAATTAAAAAGTAATAACTAGAAACTACTTACTAAGTAGCTAAACTGAAACACCAAACATGGATTATAAAACTAATATTTATTAACAATTTATAAATAATACACAAAACACAAAAAATATATATATATATATTTTTAATTTCCATTAGTAACATTAATATCATCTGTAACTCCTATAGTAGCTTCAATATTATATTTATTTTCCCCCCTTCTAAACAAATTCAAAAAACATATTTTATATTTATAATCTACATTAATAGCATATATTAAAATAAGCCCAGATATCATAGAATCTATACCATATAAAATTCCATTGAAAAATCTAAAAGGAAACGTTGTCATAATAATACCAATGCCAATTCCACAATACATTGCAATTCTAACAATATTTATTCTTAATTTATGTTCGATATTATATGTTAAAGTTTTTGCTTTGCAACATCTGTATACATCCATAATAAATATAATTACTGAACAAATTAATATTGTAAATGTTATAATTATATAAACCGAATAAAGCATATGGAATACGCAAAGGATTATTAATGTAACCAAAAAACTTCCTAAAAATATGTAAATTAATATCAATAACATTTTATTATTAAGTTTTTCAGTTTCAATTATTGTGTCTGAATATAGCATGATTATAAAAACATATTCTATTGCTTCTGAATAAACATCAGCATGAAACATCAGACAGGAAAAGAAATCCAATTCCACTGATCCGTTATAAGTTATAATGGTTGGTCTAAATATTAATGTTATTATGTTGCAAATACAGAAATTCATTAATAACAAATTGGTTCTTGTTTGCATGCGTTGATTTGTTGCTATCATGCATATTATTAATACGTTGCATATTATACCAATCAAACTAGTTGTTATTGATATTGTGAGTTCTAATCCCACGTGTCCAAATGATTCTGATAATGTTTCTATGTGGAAAAATTCTTCTAATTCTTCTTCCATTTTATGTTATTCTGAAACAAATTAAAACAAATTGAAATAATAATGTAAACTTAAACCACAATTTGAAAAGTTGTAATTTAAAAAAATATGATATGTTTCAGTGATTTGCCCTACTTTCCAGTGACACTTAATGATATGAGTGCTCCACTCACCGACCCAACTGTTTGTTATCTAATTTCTGGATCACTGGCAATTGGATGGGTGGGCGGCGCCGCTTTAGTTAAAACTACTTCCTAAAAACCATTGTGTGAGTGCCTTGCCTACCCACCCAAGTGTTGTTTGTCTAATTGTGGGATTACTAACACTTGAGTGGATTACTTTAATTAAAACTACTCACTAAAATTATTGTATGAGTGCTCCGACCACCCAACCAAGTATTTTTTATCTAATTACTAGATGATTAACACTTGGGTGGGTGGGCGGGCTTGCTTTAGTTAAAAGTACTTTTCAAAAACCATTGTGTGAGTGCCTTGCCTACCCACCCAAGTGTTGGTTGTCTAATTGTGGGATCATTAACACTTGGGTGGATTACTCTAATTAAAACTACTCACCAAAATTATTGTATGAGTGCTTTGCCTACTCACCTAAGTGTTTTTTATTAAATTACTGGTTGATTAACACTTTAGTGGATGAAGCACTACAGCTAAAACTAATCAATTATGTAAGTGTTTTACTTGCCCGACTGTTTGTTTTCTAATTTATGGATTACTAACACTTAGATGGGTGGGTTTGGGCACTCCAATTGAAACTACTTTCCGGCAACTAATGATAAAAGTGCCCTGCTCACCCACACTAGTGTTTGTTATCTAATTTTTTTCTTTTTTTTTTAGTGTTTTATTTGCTCCGGATATTAGCTTCTTCTCCTTGTTCACTGCACTGCGAAAAAGTTGCAGCAATAAAATTTGGCGTCTCTGGTCTTTTCTTTCCTTCACCTTTTATTCCAAAATTAGTTGGAGTATTCTGCATCTATTACTATGCCTCATAACGTGCTTGAAATATTTTAATTTCCTAACCTTTACAAATTTTAATATTTTCTGTTTCTTGCCCATTTTCTGCTAAACCTTCTCATTACTAATGTGCTTTTTCTATGAGATATTCAGGATACAATGATAAGTCCATAGTTCAAAGGCTTCCAGTTTTTTTCTGTATACTTTGATAGGGTCCAGGATTCAAAGTCGTACATTAGTGTTGAGAAAACGTAGCAGCGCAACATTTTGATCTTAATTTGCATGCTCAAGTCTGGGTTGTTTAAAAACTTTTCTCATCTGGATAGGTGTTGTTCTTGCTGTTTCTATTCTGCATTTGATTTTTACTAAATGATCCCAGAGTTTATTCACGCATGTGCCTAGATATGTGTATTTGATCACTAGGTCTATGGTTTTCTTGTTGAGAAGTATCGTCCGCTGTGATGGATTATTTTTACAGATAAGCATATATTTGGTCTTTTGGAGATTGAGATCGATTTAACTAATTTGATCTTAAACATCATCAGCTAAAGTCCTTGAACTGTACTTGTCAATATAACAGAGTCGTCCGCATACTTTAAGTTGTTAATTATTTTGCCGTTGATTGATAATCCTTCTTCCACTTCATCCAGCGCCTTCTTAATTATTTCTTCCAAGTAGATGTTAAAAAAGTTTGTCGAAAGCACACAACTCTGCCTTACACCTCTGCAAGTTTGGATTGTTTTCGTGCTTTGGTTTTCAACTCGTACTTTTGCCTTCCTTCTGTTGCCAGTATAAGTTTGCTATTATGCGGATGTTTTTATTGTCGGTTCCGGTGGTCTTGAGTATCTTAAGCAATTCTTTGTGTTTCACTCGATTGAACGCTTTACTGAAATCTATAAAACACAAATGTACCTCGCAATTAACGTCTCTGCATTTCTGGATTAATACATTAAGCGCAAATAGTGCCTCCCTAGTACCCAACGCATTCATGAAACCAAATTGCAATTTTTCAATATGGTCTTTGCATTGTTGGTATATACGGCGGTGTATAATTTTGAGAAATATCCTAAGGGCATGACTCATTATACTTATAGTACAATATCTGTCGCACTGCGTTAATGTTGGTTTTTTCGGAATAGTAATAAATGTGGATTTAAGCCATTCTTCGGGTATCTTTCCGTTATCATATACTGCATTATATAGTTGAGTAAGCGTATTTATGGCATTTTTGTTAAATAGCTTAATTATTTTTGTTGGGATTTTATCTGAGTCTACCGTTTTGCCATTTTTTTATGTGTTTATCGCATTTCTAACTTCTTTTGTTGTACTTTTGAGGTCCAGTGTAAGCGTTCTTTATACCATAATTCTCTAGACGAGAATTTTTAAAATGCTTGTGGAAATAGTCTTTCCACATCAATATTTTCATTTTCATGTCCAAAATTTCATTTTAACTTTTGTCAACAAGTACTCGTTTTCTTCCAGCGGCCCTCCTTTATCTTTCGATGCATCTTGAAGTGATTATGTTTCTTTTGTAGTTCTTCTATTTCTAGACATTCAGTTCTTCCTTAGCATTTTTGATTTTTATCCGTATTTGTTTATTTAGATTTTTGTATTTTTCTTGGTATTTTTTTAAGCATTCTTTTATCGTTCATCATTTCTAAAATGTTACTTGTTTATGTTTTCTGCGTCTCTTTTTTGATACATGTTCTTTAATTATAGCACCAAGCACGTTTTTGATGTTTTCCCATTCCTGTTCTACGCTTAGATCTCATGTGTTTATTGTTTTGATTATCGAGTTTGTTATAACTGTTTTGAGATTAACGTTTTAAGTCGTATATTGAGTCTGGTGATTGCTGTTTGTTTTTTAGCTTTTTAAGTCTAGTCTTAAATGATAATAATAATAATAATAATAATAATTTATTAGTCCAGAAGATCTATACAAGATATAAGACAAGTCATCACAAATATACTAAACATATATAAATATATAAAAAATAATAATAATAATTAGTTTACAGTTATAAGAATTAAAATAATACAAATTTTAACTTTTAATACAACAATACATACAATACAATAATAATAATAATATATTTATTTACGGTATTCACCATTTTACAGATATAATACATTTAAAAATCATAATAATTAGAAACATATTGACTAATTTATCTAATATAATTAAAATGAAACATTAAACTTAACAAAAATATATCTATGTTGTAAAGAGTACAAAAACAAAAACAACCAATAAACAAATGCAAATTAACTAAAATGTAACACATCACAGATGGATAAATCTATTCTCCTCAAATGACTAGCGAATAATGAGTAGGATTGCATAAATAGGTTTATATTGTAATGAGCAGATAAATTGTTGTAATACCGCATAAACCTACATAAAGGTGCATGAAAACCATAATTGCATAGATGAAAAGCCAACTTAAATGTTCTGACATGTCGTGAATTTCGGTAAGGCGGTATATGAAAATTAAGTTTTACTAACAAACTGGGACAATTGATGCTTCCATTAACAAGTTTGTGCAAAGTACAGAGATCAATCATTCTTCTTCTATTTTGCAACGGTTCAATTTTTAAGATGCGTAAAGTATTGGAGCGACTATACATTTCATGATTATATCCTAAACGATATGCTGTTAATTTTAAATATTTGTTTTGTACTCTTTCCAATTGCGCAATTGCATTAGAATAATATGGAGTCCATATTGGACATGCGTATTCTAATGCAGGACGAACTAACGATAAATATAATGTTTTTGAAGTCCACACGGAAAATGGTTTACTAAACCGGCTAATAAAACCTAAAACAGACATAGATTTAGCGCATATATTATTAATATGTTTAGCAAATGTAAGAGTAGTGTCAAAAAGTACGCCTAAATCTTTTACATCTGGTTTAAAAACAAGTTTATGTTCATTAAGAAAATAGTCTCTTTGGACAATCTTACATCTGCTAAACGATATTGAAACACATTTGCTCAAATTTAGATTAAGCTGATTAATTTTACACCACTGCATCAAAATTTTTAAGTCGGTTTGAAAATTATTTTGATCAATGCAATTCTGTACAATATTAAACAATTTCATATCATCAGCAAACAACAAAAATTTACAAAAATTTAATTTTGTACCAATATCGTTTATAAATAATAAAAATAGTATGGGTCCACAATGCGAACCTTGTGGTACCCCAGAAGTAACATCTATAGCACATGACACAAAGTCAAATATTTTTACATATTGTTTTCTATCAGTTAAAAAACTTGAGAGCCACTTTAATGCTAGGTTTCCAAATCCTAAAGACTTTAATTTGTTAATTAAAGTTAAATGCTGGACCCGATCAAAGGCTTTGGAGAAGTCTGTGTACACCGCATCTACTTGCTTTCCAGATTCCATTGCGTTAAGAATAAATGTTTTGTACATCAACAGGTTGGTAAGAGTCGATTTTCCTTCACTAAATCCATGCTGTTCTTCAATGACGATATTCTTACAACACCACATAAGTTGATCTGCAATTAGTTTGTCAAGCATTTTAGCTAATGTAGATTGTATTGCAATGGCGCGGTAGTTGGAAATGTTTTCTCTATTGCCATAACATAACATACTACAACACATTAAAAGAAGCATCTTGAATAAATTCATTTACTGAATAGTATGCTTTATGCAACAAGATTTCTTTAATTTCATTTTTAAAGCGCTTTAGATTTAAAGATTTTATTTTTCCTGGTAATTTGTTATATAGTTTTATACCCATATATTTAGGACTTTTCTCATAGAACGTTAATTTGTGAGTTGGGTATTCAAGAAGTGTGTTGCCATGCCTGGTATTATATACCGTGTTTCCCCTATTTACTGTCGTGTAGTTTGCTAAATTAGTTTTAACGTTTATTACAATTTGAAAAATGTACAAACTATACACCGTTAAGATGCGATTTTTAATAAACACGCTTCTACAATGAGAAGTTTGTGGTAAACTTAACATTATTCTTAACATTTTTTTCTTTATTTTAAAAACACGTTCAATACTACTTGACTCACCCCATACAACAATACAATAACGAATAGAGGACTCAAAATGCGCAAAGTAAAATAGTTTAATTGTATGTCTGTCTACAAGTTTGACAAGTTGTCGCGCGACATAACAAAAAGAACATAGTTTTTTTGACAGTTTCTCTATGTGCACTTTAAAGTTGCATGCTTGATCTACATCAACGCCTAAGAATCGGGTGTTATTGGCTTGTTTAATTGTCAGATTGTTACATCGTATTAAGAAAGAGTATTTTGAAGTAAGGTTGTTGGCTGTGAATTTAATTGAAACCGATTTTTGAGTATTTAGATGTAAATTGTTACATTTAAACCACTGATCTATATTTTCTAACAGTTCATTAGCTTTTTTTGGAATATCATCCGCTTTTTGTGATGATAAAAATAGTGACGTATCATCAGCATATATGACACTGTTTTCAACTACCAGATCATTAATATAAATAATAAAAAGTAATGGACCTAGTACTGAGCCTTGCGGTATACCTCTATTCATATATAATGTACTTGATTTTGTATTGCCAATTTGAACGTAATGTGGTCTGTTACTAAGATAACTTACAATCCATTGTAAACTTGTACCTCTCATTCCATACTGGTAAAGCTTGGCAACTAATAATTTATGACTAACGAGGTCAAATGATGCCACAAGAGGGTTGCGATCAGAGTTTGCATCTGCTCCTGGGTATGTTTTTGCAAATTTTATGCTGTTTTGAAATCTTTGGTTGATAGTTATATAGTCAATTTGGTTTCAGACTACTTTTTGAGTTGTATTTGCTGGTAATGTTCAAGTATAAAGGCGCTTTTTGGGAAGTTTATAATTAAGAAGCTGGAAAAGCCTCAACAAAAATGTAAAAAATGAAATTGATTATATCAGCAGTAAGCGAAAAAATGCACGGATGTATCGGTACTTAACAAATTTGATACTGGAAGCGAACACAGCCTTGTTAGAGCCACCGTACAAATTAACACTTAAATAACAACAAATTGAGCAAAGAAAGACCAAGTATCAAGAGACACTACAGGCAAAATTAAAAGCAACTAAACCATTACAAGAGATGGAAATAAATACCCTAGCACAGAAAATAACAGAGAGTATACAAACAACTGCAAAAAAAAATTATGCACACAATCACAACCGGTAAAATTCGACAAGAAACAACAAAGCTAATGGAAAAGCACCGGAATACTAGCCGACTGTAAAATGAATACAAATAGTTAAAGAAAAAAATCCGCACAGAAATCAGAAAAGACCTAAGATCATATAACACTAAAATAATTTAAGACACTATAGAAGATAATATACATATGAGGGTACTACGATCCAAGCTGTCAAAAGGTAAATTCAAAATATGCAAGATGAAAAACGAACATGGATCGTCATTACAAATAAAATTGAAATCAGAAATGTGATTTAAAACTTCTATACGCATCTGTATAGCTCAACCGTTCCAGAACCAGAGCCAAGAATTTTGCAACAAACGATAATAAATGTGGGTTCGGAAGAAATTCCTGATATCGATAAAGCGGAAATAAAAATGGCTCTTAAACAAATGAAAAACAGGAAATCAAGATAGAATAACGGCTGAAATGATCAAATTAGGTGGAGACGTCTTGGGAGAGGCAGTCAGAATACTCTTAAACAAGTGTGTCCACAAGGGAAAAATTCTAGACACAAGGCAGAATGCGGTGATAAGTCTAGCATGGAAAACTATCGTCCAGTAAGTTTGTTGTCACACCTGTACAAACTTCTCACAAAGATAATCACAAACCGTTTATCTAAAAAACTTTATTTCTATCAGCCGGTGGAACAAGCAGGGTTTCGTAAAGGGTTTGGTACGGCAGATCACCTGCAAACAATCCACAACTTAATTGAAAAGTGCACATTCCTCTTCATCTTGCTTTTATCGATTATCACAAAGCATTTGACTCGATAGAAAAATGAGCGTTCTTAACAGCCATGGACGAGGCAAGGATAGACACAAGCTATACGAACCTTATAAAATACATATACCAAAACGCAACACTCCAAGTTCTAATCGAAGAGGATTCAATGACCGATCAAATCCCAATCAACAGATGTGTTCGTCAAGAAGATACGATCTCTCTAAAACTTTTTACAAAGGCCATGGAAAATATATTAAAAAAACTATCCTGGGAAGCCAAAGGTCTAAATATAGACGCAATATACCTACACCATCTACGCTTTGCGGACGTCATTGTTTTGATAAGCAGCAATCTCAATGAACTGAAACATATGATAATCCAGCTACAGGAAGCTTCTAAACAGGTTGGACTAAAAATGAACTTTAATAAGACTAAAATTATGAGTAACAAAGAACTACATATAACTATCGACAACCATGTCTTTAAAATTGTAAAAGAATACGTCTATCTCGGTCATTCTGTCAAACTTGGTAAAGATAATCAGACTGCTAAAATCACCAAGAGAATTCAAATGAGTTGGGCTCCATACGAGAAGTTGGGTCATATCTTAAAAGATGTGAATATAACTATTATCTCAAGAGGAAGGTATATGAGGCCTGTGTTGTGCCAGTAGCTACTTATGGTTTGGAAACTGCAACCCTAACACAGAAAAGTGCAGAACGCTTTAGAACAACGCAGAAGGCAATGGAAAGATTTATGCTCGGAATAAGTTTGCGAGATAAAATACGCAATACAGAAAAAGACGGACATCATCGAGCGGGTAGTTGAGCTAAAGTGGCGATGTGTGGGACATGTTGCAAGGCAAGATCCCAACAAATGGACAATCCGCATTGTTAAATGGCGGCCACGACAATCAAAACAGAGCGTAAGAAGACCTCAAAAGAGATGGCTTGATGATATAAAACAACTTACGGGCAAAAACTGGCATCAAATCGCTCAAGACAGAATTGCATGTGAAATATGGAAAAGATCTATATTCAGGAGTGGATGAGCACAGGCTGAGAAGAAGAAGAAGAAGCAACACATGACACGAGTTTAATTCAATCAAATTAGAATAGATAATTATGAAGCGACATAGTTTATGTAAACTTACTTTAAAAGTAATGTCGGCGTGGCGAGTAGTTCTAGTGGAACAAACTAGCTAGTCTATCCCACTACCACAACTAAGCTCTATTTTTTACTAATAAAGTGTGACCGTCGCACATTGCATACGCATGTTTATTGAAACAAGAGCAGAGATTGTACATACATACATATAAACCAGCACGGAAGTCTATCTTTGTCATAAATCTATTAATTTTATATAGGGTATTCCAATAAAAAATTTCATTTTGATATTAAAAAAAACAGGTATTCTTTAAAAGAAATCAATAAATGTTTATTTCATTGTAAAGAGGAAGGTATGCCATTAAAATTTGAAAACAATATCAGTCAAAATTTTGTCACGGTTACGGTTGCAGTACCACATTCTCTTCATGAAATTTTCCATGACCAATTCGCACATTTGCGGCTGTATGTCTTCGATAACTTCACAAATTCCATCTTTAAGGTCTTAAATCGATTGTGTTGTATTGGCATAGACCTTATCTTTCACGTAACCCCAAAGAAAAAAGTCTAAAGATGTTGAATCACAAGATCTCAGTGGCCAATTGTAATCATATCTTCAAGAAATGACACGACCAGGAAACTTTTCTTGCAAAATTGCGATTGTTTTGTTGCTTGTGTGGCGCACACTTGCTGAAAATAAACGTTGTCCACATCAATTCCGGTCATAAAAAATCATTAATCATAGCTCGGTAGCGCCATCCATTTACCGTAACATTTGCACCAGCTTCATTTTCAAAAAAGTAGGGTCCAATCACACTGCCTGCCCAAAAACGGACCAAATAGTGACACGTTAACGATTCAAAGACTTTTCAAGAATCATTCTTGGATTTTCTGAGCCCCAAATGCAACAATTCTGCTTATTAACGTAGCCTCCGAGGTGAAAATGGGCCTCATCACTGAAGATGATTTTTTGATGAAATTCCAGATCATTTTGATGCATTTGAAGTACCCAATCAGCAAAAATGCGACGTTTATGGTGATCAACCGGCTTGAGTTTTTGTGTTAAATGAACTTTAAAAGCCTTAAGACTTAAGTTTTAATGCAAAATGTTGTTTGTGGAATGTCTAATTCCAATGATCGACGAGGAATCGACAAACCTGGTATTTTTTCAACACTACGGGCTATATCAGCATAGAAAATCCCTTAAATTATCCGTAATTTTAATCTTGTTTTTATTTCGATTACTTTGTTTTGTTTGTAAATACAAAAAAAAAATTGTAATGCTTTGTGCTTTGCTCTTTTCATAATAATTGATTGATTATTAACTAATAATTTTTTTAAATAGATTAATTAGAACCAATATATCACTTTTAATTAGAGGTATTGAAGAGAAAAGAATTTATTTTAACTATTTCATCGCTATTTTTGTTTAATACTTTTATATGCCAGAATTTTGTCATTTTTGACGCAGTTTTAAACAGTTTATGGTGAGTTTTCGTGCTTTTTGACAATTTTTTTATACTTTATGGCTAAATATGCTGTTTTTGACATTCTATGAATAGAATATTGCACTTTTTTACAGTTTATGATTGAATTTTGATTTTTTCTGTCAATTTTATAACCAAATTTTTTTGTTTTTAAAAATTTATGAAGTTTTTTATACTTTTTAAACAGTTTTCGGCCGGATTTTGAAGTTTTTTTAACAATTTTTTGATGTTTTATGGAAAACTTTTATATTTTTGACTGTTTTTAGTCGGATTACGATTTGATCTGAAAAAATTTTAATGTTTCAATAGTTTATGGCCAATTTTTGTTATTTTCTAACAATAATTTAATGTTTTAAAGCTGCAACTTTGATGTTTTTCAAATTTTACAAATTAAATTTTTTATTTTTCAACAGTTTATAGCCGGATTTTGTTTCTTTTTTACAATATTTTCATGTTTGAACGCCAAAATTTGTTATTTTGGATGTTTAATGAATAGAATTTTACAGTTTTTAATCATTTTTGAACAAATTTTTAGAGTTTTATGACATTTTATAGCTATTTTAAACTTTATGGATAAAATTTTGCACATAGTTTATGACAAAATTTTGCTATTTTAACAATATTTTTATGTTTTATAGGAGTTTAGTGTCAAACAATGCTACTTATTATCTTCAACATCTGCCAATTGCTCGATTAAGAACTGTTTTAAAACTGCCTGAGCGGCCGTAACCTTGTTTATACATATCCAAAAATTTAAATGTATTTTGCCGCAACAATTCAGCAACCAACATAATCAATCTTTTTGATTCTAAAACACCCTCGATAGCATCTAATGTTTGGTGTAAATTAGCAGCCGCGAACCTTTTAAATTCAGTATTTAACATTTTATCAATCAATCGTGATAAAAAATGTCTGATATTAGTAACTTTTGCTAATTGCTTTGCTAATATGTCCTGCGTGCTTGCTATTAATTTAAAAGCGGCTACATAAATTGATGAACTTAATAAATGCTGCAATGTTGGTTGCGTCTGCAATACTGTTGACATTATTTTTGATTTATCTAACAACATAGTTTGATTATTTCTCGATCAAGCTAATGATAATAACTTTAATGAATCTTTTGCCAAATTTTATCTAAAAGCTATCGACATAGACCACCGTTTCTGCAAACGAATAATATCCAGAGCAACGGGACTACCTATATATAAAATTTGCATCATTACGGCTAATGTAGATGCTTACCAGAAACTGTTGCAACACGGCGTTATCTACTAAAGCCGGCACTTTCTTGTTTACAAAAGCTACGCTTCAGTTCCCCTACCGATACCAATGCAACGCATTTGACCATAAAACAGAAGACTGCACAGCTCACCTCAAATGTAGCAAATGTGGACTTGCTCACAAAACCGCAAGCTGCACAACAAACCTACCATTCAAATGCAGCTCTTGTAACGAGGAAGGACATGAACCATGGTCTCTAAAATGCAAGAACCGGCTCACACAACCTATAGAAGGCATACCAAATGTCAAAATTAAGGCAGCAAACAAAGGGTCGGGAGAAAAAACAAAATCATCTCAAATTCACTCACCTATCATCATCCATGACCATATAATCGACACATACCTTGACAAAATTAACAACCCCAAATCTATAGACAGACAAGAACTTATAAGAAAATTAAAATGACGATTCATTGAGACTTACAATATAGACACAATAGTTTCTTTTTTTGCCAACCGCATGTTTATAGTTATGCTAGATCTTATAAATCTTGACCATGCACCTCCCACGGTCCCTATAAACGGCATACAAGTTACCATCACTCAATCTCAAAATGACTAGCATAAATATCCTATATTTCAACATTAATAGTTTTCCTCGTAAATCCACCCTTATTAAAAATTTCCTTATAAAGGAAAATATATCCTGTGCCATGTTTGTTGAGACCAAAACCCAAAATTCTATTTTAATAATAATCCAAAACCCTTCCAACATCTTTAATCGTTATAATAGCGGAGGTTCCGTAGTAATGACACACCCAACTGTCCGTTTAAAAAAAGATAACCCTCTTAGCATTAACAATCTATTAAATGACTGTCTCCATTTTTCTATCCCATTCCTACAAGATTTAATCCATATTTTCATAGTATATATTCCCCAAACCTCCAACATAGAGGATAACATCTTTGTGAAAGCTGCCCAATACCCGCATGCTATAAATGTAGGTAATTTTAACGTTAATTTAATGAAATCCCGGCACCTCCAACAATTTATTTCCAACTCCGGTTTTTCCAAAATCCTTACTTCTCCAACGTTTATAATGTCGGATAATCAATGTACTACTCCTGATATACTTCTTTGCACATCCAGTTTAAAACCAGTCAGTTAACGTTATACCTGATCTCTGCTTCGACCACCCTGCATTATCTTTTCAAATCAATGTACTACCCTTACTACCTCCTAAGAACGAGTACATCTATAACTTTAATAAATGTAATATAAAGAATTTGAATCAAGATGTATCCTCGTTCATCAGTTCTAACCCCATTATCTTACCTAATATTATAACATCATTCTCATCAACTGTTTCGTCATCTATTAAACATAATATCCCTTAAGTTTTAAAATTATATTATAATTACCCCTTCCCTGTTTACATTCTTAGGTTAATAAAATACAAAAGACAATTATACAGAGAGTTTCGACTGACAAACGACAAGACTTTAAAAAGAAAATTCAATGACCTTAATAAAAAATTTTACGATTTAATACTTCAATACAGAAACGACAAATACATCACCGCATGCAATAAAATTAATAACAAACAAGAAAAAGACTATTTCAATGAAATGAAAAAGCTTAAAAAATACAAACGGTCTATCCAAATCTATTCCATTACTGATCCAATGACAAATAAATGCTGCTCGACAGATATTGACATCGCTTGTACATTTAAAAAACATTTCAGTGAAGCTTTTACATTTTCATACTCGGACAATTTTGACAATGACAATTTAAATATTATAAATAACTGGTATGACAATTTTTGTAGACAAACCCACGTTACACTAGAGGACGAAACAATTGACAAAGACGTTTATTAGGATGTGTTAAATAACGGAAAAAACTCAGCACCTGGACGTGACCTGGTGACAAGAAAAATATTAAAACAGTTAAATGACCATATTCACAACTATATAATTGACATATATAACTACTGCCATTCACAACAATATTTTCTTAAAGAATGGAAAATGGGAACTATTATATGTTTACATAAGTCCGACTGTAATATGTCTTACCCTTCCAGCTACCGTCCTATTACATTACTTCCTGTGCTTGGAAAAATATTTGAATCTATTATCCAAAAGAAAATACTATCTTGGACAGAAAATATGATTCCTGTAACCCAATTTGGCTTTCGCAAATCTAGATCAACATCCCACCCAATCACAATTCTTACATCCAATCTACAAACTTCCCACCTTGAAGGTAGGCATTTGAGCGTCCTGTTTATGGATATAAATAGGGCATTCGATTCGGTCTGGCACAAAGGTCTTTTCTTTAAACTGTCTAGCCTAAACCTTCTTTCTTACCTCATTAACCTAATTCATCAATTCCTAAATAACAGAACTCTTCCAAGTTCGAATACGCTCCACTTACTCCCTCTTGATAACTCCGCTCCAATGTGTCCCGCAAGGTTCTCCGCTCTTGCCCCTCCTATATAATCTGCTACGATATCTACAGTTTTAACCCAAAACATTTTGTCAGTCGTACAACTACAAGCTTTGTTGGATCATACTGTTACGTGGTTTAATAAATGGCGCCTCCTTGCAAATCGACTTAAAACACATCTCCCTATTCCCTACCATAAATTGTCTGTCAACTGCCCGCACATCCATATGTATCAACAACAAATTCAACCATCACAAGTACTTGGGAATATCTTTTGATGCAAAACTTAAATTTCAATCATACGCTTGTTCCCTTAAATTGAAAGTCACCACCAGAGCAAAACATTTCCGCTCACTTACATATAAAAAAGAGAGCATTGATCTTAAATGTTTAACTCACATCTACAAATCGATCTGTCGCCCTCTTCTTGAGTATAGTTCAATTTTATTTCTAAATTCCACTAATCCAACCTTTATGTCGCTGAAAGATTCTCTCTACGCTCTATCCGTCATCGAAATAATCCTTCACATAATCCATCCAACGAGCTACTATATGACAAAACAAAGATAGTCCAATTAGACCAACGATTACAAATGCTACATTTAAAATTTGCTAAAAATTCTAAAAATCACGAATTTTATTTTTTTTTTGTAAAGTTAGTAATTATTTTAAGAGAAACACAATGCATTTTTTGAAAATAAAGACTGGATTTATAGTTAGAAGCTAGATTAACAGTTTATCAGTCAAATTTAACATGTAAATTACCAGATTTATAATTTAGAAACTAGATTAACTGTTTGACAGATAAAATTAACACTATTTCAAGACGGATTTACAGTTTTAACGGCCGGATTTATAATTTAAAAACCGGATATTTAGTTTGGCCGTAAATTTTAACACGTTAGTTACCAAATTATTTTTTTTTTTGTTTATTTAAGCAAAATATTATTTGCTAAATGTTCAGTTCTAAAAGCCAAATTTGCAAAATGCTGGATTTATAACTTGAAAGTCGGATCCAGACTTTGGTAGTAATATTTAGTTTCTTGGTAGCTAGAATTACATTTTTAAAGGCCGAATTCACACTTTTATAAACCGGATTGATAGTTTACAATTTAGAGGCCAAATTAACAGTTTGGCGATAAAGTTTAACACTTTGAAAGCTATGTTAACAGTTTTAAAAGCCGGATTTATGATTTGAATGCGGGATTAATAGTTCGGCAGTAGAATTTAGTAAGTTAATGGCCGGATTTTTATTTTTAAATGTTTTTTTTACACTTTTCAAAGCCGGATTTATGGTCAAATTTGAAATTAACAGTTTGGCAGTCAAATTCAACACATTACTGAATATTCAGTTCTAAAAGCCTAATTTACAGTTTTAAAACCGGATTAATAATTTGTCAGTTAAATTTAACATTTGAAAAACTAAATTTACACTTTAGAAAACCAAATTTTAAATTTTAATGCCGGATTTACGCTATTAAAGCTAAATTTCTAATTTCAAAAATTGGATTTATAATTTGGCGGCCTGTTTAGCAAATTGGCGGCCAAATTTAACAGTTTTACACCGTTGAGACTAGGAAGGACAACAAAAGAACTGAGGAATGCTTGAAGCAATTAGGATTATTAAACTTGAACTAGAAAAAAGTTTATTTTTTTGTTATTTTGGACTAAAAAAGAGTATGTCTGGTCAGCCAGATTACAATCTTGCATCTAGAAAATACATTTACCGCAAAATACAGACTAGAAGATAGATTTTAAATAGATTTAATTAAATTGTAGAAAAAAAAATGAGTGAAATGGTTTATTTTGGAATAATATGAAACGTTTGTTATCGGAAATTTTAGGTAGCATAATCAAAAGAAGTATGGAGTAAGAAATCTAGATTAACCTATTAAAGGCACAATTGAAATTACAAATACATAACACATAATCTAATATTTACGTAATTGTTAATTAAAGATTAACTACGGCTTCAGTTTTTAACGGAAAACCGATTTAAATTCCAATAATTTGCAAAGCAACTGAAGGTAAATAGAATTAATCGTGAAGCGACATGCAAGATAAATTAGCTTTTAATTAATTATACTCGCATTATAGAATAAGTTTGCATACGTTATGTAATATTAATACTTCTAATCTACTACTAATTTCTTACCTCAATAACTATTAAATATTTTAAACTCCAGTCATCACACTATTTTAAAATCATATTTTTTAAAGCAATTTTGTTCTCACCCAGCACGTTTATATATTATAAAACTGAGTATATTTATTAACAATATTGAAGCTTTCAACAGTTGTTAATCGTACATTTAAACAGAACATAATATTTTTGAATTAATATTATCACATTTGACCTTATTAACAATTAATTAATTTAAAAAATCAATTTTTTTATAAAATTAAAAAGTAATAACACTAAACATGGATTATAAAACTAATATTTATTAACAATTTATAAATAATACACAAACACAAAAAAATATTTTTATATTTTTAATTTCCATCAGTAACATTAATATCATCTGTAACTCCTATAGTAGCTTCAATATTATATTTATTTGCCCCCCTTCTGAACAAATTCAAAAAACATATTTTATATTTATAATCTACATTAATAGCATATATTAAAATAAGCCCAGATATCATAGAATCTATACCATATAAAATTCCATTAAAAATTCCAAAAGGAAACATTGTCATAACAAAACCAATACCTATTCCACAATACATAGCAAATCTAACAATATTTATTCTTAATTTATGTTCGATATTATATGTTAATGTTTTTGCTTTGCAACATCTGCATACATCCATAATAAATATAGTTACTGAACAAATTAATATTGTAAATGTTATAATCATATAAACCGAATAAAGCATATGGAATACGCAAAGGATTATTGATGTAAGCAAAAAAATTCCTAAAAATATGTAAATTAATATCAATAACATTTTATTATTAAGTTTTTCAGTTTCAATTATTGTGTCTGAAAATAGCATGATTATAAAAACATATTCTATTGCTTCTGAATAAATATCAGCATGAAACATTAGACAGGAAAAGATATTCAATTTCTCTGATACGTAAGTTATAATGGTTGGTCTAAATATTAATGTTATTATGTTGCAAATACAGAAATTCATTAATAACAAATTAGTTCTTGTTTGCATGCGTTGATTTGTTGCTATCATGCATATTATTAATATGTTGCATATTATACCAATCAAACTAGTTGTTATTGATATTGCGAGTTCTAATGCCACGTGTCCAAATGAATCTGATAATGTTTCATTGTGGAAAAATTCTTCTAATTCTTCTTCCATTTTATGTTATTCTGAAACAAAATTAAAACAAATTGAAATAATAAACTTAAACTACAATTTGAAAATTTGTATATTTAAAAAACTTTGTGTCCTGGTGTTAACTAACTAGTTAGCCGACCCCTATAATAGTAACACCATTGTATATAAACAATTAACCATTCATTCTAATTACAATAGTATTGTTATTCCTTATTGCAATTGTGCAGTTTAGATGCACTCTGTTTGTATTATCTCCTTAAGAGATAATAAAAAGCTTATTAATCTAATATTAAGTATAAATAGAAATTAATGTGTAATATTAATCAGTTATAGATCAGACATGTAACACGCATCGTCATATATTCATTTATAACCCTCCGTACTTATAAAAGCAGAGTTAAAAAAGTAATTTATATAATAATGATATTTCATGTACGAAATATTAAAATATATATTAAAGTTTAAATAAAGTATGTTTGTAAGAAAAATAAAGTGTTTTTAAAACTTATCAAACATATGCTTAAACATAACTGGCGCAGTCGGTAGGATTGCTCAACAATCGTAATCATAATCGATTGGTCTATATCAATAGTTCATGTGCAATCCGAATTAAAAAAAGTGAAAGTTAGTGAAAGTAACTAAACAGCTAACTACCAAATCTACAAGAAGATCACCTTCAACATAGAAAGGAACCCAAAGATATTCTTCAACTCCCAGGATCATCTCATCATTGTATTCCGAGCTACACATCATCATATACTGAATCAACTTGTCAACTGGCTAGCAGAATCCCTCTACGTCCAGATCGTCAGGTCATCAGTCAACACAATTTTTTAGAGACTCTAAGTTCTTATATAAATATAAAAAAAAAACGGAATATACCATCTACACTAGGAAAATGAAAATACAAACGTAAGTATTTTGTTAAATATTGTATTTCTAAATATTCGCTTATCCTTATGAATATTGATCAACCTGAGTTATATCCCCCTCGTGAAATTAATTTTGAAGATCTTCCCGACTTACCGGAAGACGAATTTGACGAGGAAGAAAATATTTTAAATTTAAATTTAATAAATAGAAATAATATGGCAGAATTTCAGCCCGTGTTTTTAAAAGCAATCCCAAATTTCGACGGTTCTCCCGTAACAATTTCTGATTTTTTGGATGCTTGTGATTTAATTATAAATCAATTCTATAACTTTCTAGATGAAACATTTTTGAATCGTTTTTTAATAACAAGTATTAAAGGTAAATTAACAGGCCGAGCAAAAGTAATAAGTAGTGCTCGAGAAACCAGAGATTGGTTACAATTAAGACAATTGCTATTGACTAACTTTTCCGATCAAAGAGATGAAAATTCACTTTTAAGAGATTTAATGTTACATAAACAAGAGAACAAAACACCTTATCAATTTTGTTCAAGAGTTCAAGACGTGAAATCATTATTACTGTCACACGTAAATATTAATGCTGCAAATAATTAAAAGAACCTCTAGGCGCTATAATAAGAGCGAGAAAGCCTCTAACTATTGAAACGGCGTTAAATCAAGTATTGGAGGAAGAAAATATCATTTACGCGAGAAACAGAACTCAAAATTTAAACCTAAAACAATCTCTTGCAATTATTGTAAAAAATCAGGTCATAATTATATTTCTGAATGCAGAAAGAAAGATTATGATAATAATTTAAATAAGAATAAATCTAATCCTAATAATAATAATTTTGGTCAAAATAGATTTCAATCTATTAATCAAAATTATCGCTACAACCCTCAGAGGAACGCGAATAATAAATTCCAAAATCCACAAAATAATCGTTTTAATGTGCAACGAAACACAAATCCGCAAAATAAAAATTACCAAGGTAATAACAGGAATTTTACAGAAAATCAAAGTAATGAACAAATGGATTGGGAACCGATACCCCAACATTTAAACCATTTAAACGAACCATGCCAAGGGACCAGCGGGGTGTCACCTTGCAGGGCAACACAAAACCCCAACGAAGATATGTAGATAAAAATTTAATCTATCTTAACAATGCCGTGTCAGCAAATAATTTACCTTACGTAATATTTCCCAAATATAATTTGAAATTTCTAATAGACACTGGATCTACTAAATCATTTTTAAATCCAGTTGTAGTAAATAAGTTAAAATATAGGTATTTTAATGAAGAATTTATAATTAAAACGGCTCATAATGAAACAAAACATAAATACGTAACAAATGTTAAGTTACCCTCTATGTTAAATTTATCACCAGGTACATATTTCAAATTTATTTGAATTTAATTCAAATTTTGATGGTTTAATAGGAATGGATATGTTAACCTTCCTAAAAGCT
This sequence comes from Tachinus rufipes, assembly GCA_963932245.1. Lineage (NCBI taxonomy): Eukaryota > Metazoa > Arthropoda > Insecta > Coleoptera > Staphylinidae > Tachinus > Tachinus rufipes. Next base: position 7,576,106 of record OZ010744.1, read on the forward strand.
AAAATTGATATTGAAAAGAAATTATTAATAACCGATGCCGCAACACTTAAATTACATTTTAATGGTAACCCGAGTGGTACCTGTAATCAAGTAAACACATCGAGTAATATTTCTAATAAACAAAATAATAAACCCCATGCTAATAAAACCATGAGAGGTAATAATAATAGTAGTGACCCGAGAGGCACAGACTCTGAAAATAATATAATCAATAAAAATCATAATAATAATAAAAATAATAATATTAAAACTAATTTTAATAAAAATAATGAATTAAATAATAATTTTTATGAGTTTATGAATAGCAAAAATAACATACAAAGTTATCCCAACATGGAAATAGTCAAACAGGATTTATTCCAAGTCAGCTCTGATTACACATTTGCACATTGTGTATCAGCAGATCTGTCAATGAACAATGGAATTGCCAAACAATTTAAAGAAAAATTTAAAAATATAGGTCATCTATGTTTAAATAATAATGGACAACTTGAGAATTATGCTAAAAAAAGCATAATACTTATAAGTGATAATAAAAGAAACATATATAATCTAATTACTAAAACTAAATGTTTTGATAAACCTTCTTTGTATGATTTATTTAAAACATTGATAAAAAGCGTGATATCCCAAAAATAGGTTGCGGATTAGACAAGTTAAATTGGAATCAGGATGTAAAACCAATGATTCAATATATCTTTAAAAATACTAAAATAAAAATATTAGTATGCATATTTAATGACAACGAAGTAATAACTAAAAGTGGAGCACTTGTGAATAATAACACAATATTCATAGAACCCAGAACAGAACAAATTATTAGAGTACCAGCAAATAATACTAATGGTCAACAGGAAGGAATAATTTCATACACAAAAATAAATGGATGCGAAATACCCGAGTTCTTAGTAAAACTCGAAACTAATTTTGCAATCACATCAATAATAAATCCAACAGAATCAAAAAAAGAAATATTATTTAACAAGCCAATAAATATTGATAGTATAGAAAACAATGTTATTTTATTAAACAACATTGATACGAATAAAATTAGTGTATATAATAAATATGGCAGCTTTGATAAAAATGTAAGATTTAATATAGAAGAAAAAATCAGAATCAATCATCTTAATCAGGAAGAAAAACAACAAATTATCAAAGTATGTAAGGAATTTCATGAGATATTTTATAATGAAGAAGATTCTTTAAGTTTTACAAATTAAATAAAACATAATATTCGTACAACCGATGAGGTACCAATATTTACTAAATCATATAGATATCCATATATACACAAAGACGAAATTAAAACTCAAATTCAAAAAATGTTGGATCAAGAAATTATTCAACTAGTTTTTCTCCATGGAGTTCACCACTATGGATAGTACCAAAAAAATGAACGCAAGTGGTAAACAAAAATGGCGTATTGTTATAGATTACAGACGCCTTAATGAGAAGACAATTGATGACAAATACCAGTTACCAAATATTACGGATCTACTAGACAAATTAGGAAGAAGTATGTACTTTACGACATTAGATCTAGCATCCGGGTATCATCAGATTGAAATGGATACAAGAGATATAGAAAAAACTGCGTTTAATACTGAAAACGGACATTTTGAGTTCAAAAGGATGCCGTTTGGTTTAAAAAATGCCCCGTCCACATTCCAACGCGAAATGGACAATATTTTAAGAAGAATACAAAATGAAAAATGCCTCGTGTATCTCGATGACATAATTATATATTCTACTTCATTAGAAGAACATATTCAGAGAATAAGAGAAGTTTTTAAAAGATTAAGAGTATCAAATCTTAAGATCCAATTGGATAAATCAGAATTTTTAAAGTAGCTTATTTTGGGCATGTAATAACACCGGAAGGAGTAAAACCAAACCCGGTTAAAATTAATGCAATTTCAAAATTTCCTATTCCAAATACAAGAAAAGAAATAAAATCATTTTTAGGTTTATTAGGTTATTATAGAAAATTCATAAGAGATTTTGCCTATTTAGCAAAACCAATGACAAAATGTTTAAAGAAAAATCAACAAATTATACATAATGCAGAATTCATTAATTGTTTTGAAACTTGCAAACGAATTTTAATGAATCAGCCGATATTACAATATCCGGACTTTGAAAGACAATTTGTCTTAACAACAGATGCCTCAAACGTAGCATTAGGTGCTATCCTTTCCCAAGGCGAGATAGGTATAGATTTACCAATTGCATATGCTTCTAGAACATTAAATGAAACTGAGGAAAAATATTCAACTATAGAAAAGGAGTTATTAGCCATCGTCTGGGCAACAAAATACTTTAGGCCTTACCTATATGGTAGAAAATTGAAAATTGTAACGGATCACCAACCATTACAATGGTTGTTTTCAGTAAAAGATCCAAATGCTAAATTAACTAGATGGAGGCTTAAGTTAGAAGAATTTAACTATGAAATAATTTATAAAAAGGGAAAACTAAACTGTAATGCAGATGCTCTTTCAAGAGTAGAAATTAATTATAATGAAATAGAAAGTATAGAAAAGGAACAAGACAATGACGAATCAACACATGTTGATCAAGAAATCGAAAACATAATCAACAAGTAAAGAAGAAAACTCTATTAAACAAAAACCAGAAATAAAAATAACGCAAGACATACTTATTCAACCAGCAAATAGTGTCGACCCATTAATTAATAACAAATCAATAATTGAAGAAATCAATAAAATAATAAATAATAAAACAAGGCAAATAATTATAAATGAAGTTTTCAACAATCCCAGTAAACCACTTATAAACAGAAATAACAATGCTCATTTTATATATTTGGTCGAAATCCCAAAAGATAATAATAACGAAATAATCAATAAATTTCTATTAGAATATTGTGAACCTAAAAAGAAATACTATTGTTATTTCCAAAACGAAAATCTGTTTTAATGCTTTTGTAGTGCATACCTTAATTTATACGGAGATAATACCACCAAACCAATCTTAATTCGATGTACAGAAAGAAACATTGAAGTAAATGATAATGAAGAACAAATTGAATTAATCCAAAATTATCATGAAGGCAAAACAAATCAAACATACGAGAAATTAAGTAGACGATATTATTGGTTAAATATGAAAAAAGACATTTTTAATTATATTACTAAATGCCATTTATGTAACTCAAGCAAGTACGAAAGACACCCAGTAAAAGTACCAATTACCTTAACAGATACCCCTTCACAACCTATGGAAAAACTTCATATAGATACGTTCCAATTAGCAGGAACAAAGTTTTTAACAATAATAGATACTTTCAGCAAATTAGATCAAGCCTATCAAATTGTAAGCAAAACCGCTACTGAAATAGCAGAGAATTTAATTAAATTCTTTCAACATTATGGTACACCGGAAACCATTTATTCAGATATTGGTGGAGAATTTCAAAATAAAACAATCGAAGATTTATGCAAATGTCATAAAATAAATAGTCATTTTACAACGGCAAACCATCCTAACTCAAATGGAATGATAGAAAGATTACATTCCACTTTAATAGAACATTATAGAATCCTTAAAGTCAAACATAATGAAAGTCCTAAAAATCTTATGTCATATGCAATAATAGCATATAATAACAGTATTCATTCTGCTACTGGCTATACACCACTAGAATTATTGTTAGGACATACTAAAACACGTGACCCTAATGACATATTTTACGATAAGCATTATTATAATGATTATATTCAAAACCATAATGACAAATTAACAATTACCTATGATAAGGTAAAGGAAAAAATTCAATGTGAAAAAGATAAGACGTTACTACGAACTAATAAAAATTCAGAAGAAGTGAACAAAATATTTAAAGTAGGACAAACAGTTTACGAAAAATCTAATAGAAGAAACAAATATCTTCCAAAATACCTAGGTCCCTATACAATTAAACAAATAGACTTTGAGAGAAATACATGCATCGTAACTAATAATAAAAACAAAAATAAGAGAATGCATTTAAGTAACTTACGACATCCTGTTGCAGATTCTACAACCTCAGCACAATCCTAGTAATTACTAATATTACTCAGGCGAAGAAAAACTACGAATTACAAGAATTAAATAACTTACCCGTAAGACTAGGAACATCTCAAAATATAATTGATTATTGGAAATTCATCAAAGTAATAAATATCAATAGCATACTCAATGAGTATGAACAAAACTTTAATAACTATTTAAAGATTAAAAATACTTTAAAAAATAAAAATGTAACGGACGCTTATCATAGCTATATTCTATTATTAGAATTCCAATTTACTCAAAAAAAAAAAATGGAAATGCAGTCAAATACTAAACAAAGACATTAAAGAAAGAAATAAAAGAGGTTTAATAGTTGGCTTAGGTAGCGTAATCAAGCTGATATCTGGAAACCTTGATGCAGAAGATGGTAAACAATTTAGCAATAAAATAAATCAATTGCAAAATAATCAAATTAAAATAAAAGATTTATTTAACAAACAAATTTCAGTTTCATATAAACTTAATAATGAATTTAATGAAACAATAACTAAAGTCAATAAAAATAACGAATTCCTTATTAAACAAGTAATGACTTTGGAAAAGGTCATTGGTAAATTAAATATAACCTCATTTAAATTTACGGTTCAAATTCAAAATTTGCTTACCCTATTAATGGAATCTAATAATTTAATTGAAACATTGCTCCTAAACCTGGAGAGCACAATTGCTTTTGCGAGAACTGGAACTGTACATCCATCCATTTTGGAAACAAAAGAATTATTGTCAGAACTACAAATTATTCAACAAAACGTAAAAAATTTTAAGTTACCATTTTCAATAGAAAATAATTTTATAGAAACATATAAGAATATAATTACATTACAAGCATTCCATAGAGGTAATCAAATTATTTTAAAATCCCATTGGTGGAGCTGTTACCATACAACTACTACCATTTATTCTCTTTACCAACTCCTGCTGAAAACCTGTCAATATTTAAATCTATATTACCTAACTCCAGGTATTTAAATCTAAATGAATTACATTATTTAACAACTAACACACCATGTAATGAAGTATTGAGCAAAAATTATTTATGCTCAAATTTAGAAACAATTCGACTATCACAAAATAATCCCTGTGAAGTGAATGTGTTAAGCTCAAACTTTAATTTAGACAACTGCAACATCAACTATTTAAGAATTAAAGAAGCTAAAGCACAATACCTCTAAAATAACCAGTGGTTATTAATTGTACCAAAAACATTGTAATAAACTGTGACAATGTAAAAACATCAAAAACTTTAAAAGGTAATTACATATTAAGAATAATTGATAATTGTGAAATTCAGTTTGGTAATTACAAACTATATGAATTTCAATCTAGAGTTAAGACAGTTGGTGATATTGTAGAAACACCACATATAACAAATGTAAACCTCACATTAGAAGAAGAATTATATAAAATATTACCTGAAATATCTCTTCAACATATTAATCTAGATAACTTTCAAGAAAATAAAAATGAATTGCTTAATTTAAAAATGGATGTTGGAAAGATTGGAAATTATTCTTCTATGGGTGATGGTCGTTATATATCTATTATTATATTATGTATTATTGTAATTAGTGTTATTGTATTATTTAAGTTTAGAAGGTGTTATAAAAAACTACCGTGCTTCAAAAGAAAAATTTGCTGCAACAAGGAAATCGAACACAAACCAATGATTTATAAAAAGACTACTGTGACAGATCCCGCAAATTTAATTCCAATGGAAGACATAATACTGAAAATTCCTGCTTTACCGTAATTTTCATTCTTTGGGTGGAGGAGTTAACCGACTCCTATAATAGTAACACCATTGTATATAAACAATTAACCATTCATTCTAATTACAATAGTATTGTTATTCCTTATTGCAATTGTGCAGTTTAGATGCACTCTGTTTGTATTATCTCCTTAAGAGATAATAAAAAGCTTATTAATCTAATATTAAGTATAAATAGAAATTAATGTGTAATATTAATCAGTTATAGATCAGACATGTAACACGCATCGTCATATATTCATTTATAACCCTCCGTACTTATAAAAGCGGAGTTAAAAAAGTAATTTATATAATAATGATATTTCATGTACGAAATATTAAAATTAATGTTAAAGTTTAAATAAAGTATGTTTGTAAGAAAAATAAAGTGTTTTTAAAAACTTATCAACATATGCTTAAACATAACTCACTCAACGACCCAACTGTTTGTTATCTAATTTCTGGATGACTAACACTTGTGTGGGTGGACGGGGCCGCTTTAGTTAAAACTACTTCCTAAAAACCATTGTGTGAGTGCCCCGCCTACCCAACCAAGTGTTGTTTGTCCAATTGTGAGATCACTAACGCTTGGGTGGATTACTTTAATTAAAACTACTCACCAAAATTATTGTATGAGTGGTCCGCCTACCCACCCAAGTATTTTTTATCTAATTACTAGATGATTAACACTTGGGTGGGTGGGAGGGCTCGCTTTAGTTAAAACTACTTCTCCAAAACCATTGTGTGAGTGCCCCGCCTACCCACCCAAGTGTTGGTTGTCCAATTGTAGGATCACTAACACTTGGATGGATTACTCTAATTGAAACTACTCACCAAAATTATTGTATGAGTGCTCCGCCCACCCACCCAAGTGTTTCTTATCCAATTACTGGATGATTAACACTTTGGTGGGTGAAGCACTACAGCTAAAACTACTCAATTATGTAAGTGTTTTACTTGCCCGACTGTTTGTTTTCTAATTTATGGATTACTAACACTTAGATAGGTGGGTTGGGCACTCCAATTGAAACTACTTTCCGGCAACTAATGATATAAGTGCCCCGCTCACCCACACTAGTGTTTGTTATCTAATTTTTTTTTGAAGCTCTTTAATTGCTCCGGATAATAGCAATCATCATCACGATCTTCTCCTTGTCCACTACAGTGCGAAAAAGCAGCGATGAAATTTGGCGTCCCGGGCATCATTTTTCCTTCACCTTTCCTTCCAGATTCAGTTGGAGTATTCTGTATCCATTACTAAGCCTCATTACGTGGCTGAGATATTATAATTTCTTAACCTTTACAGCTTTTAATATTTCTTGTTTCTTGCCCTTTCTGTGCAAAACCTTCTCATTACTAATGTGCTTTTTTCAAGAGATATTCAGGATACGACAATATGTCTATAGTTTGAAAGCCCCCAGTTTTTTTTTTGTATCCTTTGATAGGGTCCAGGATTTGAAGCCGTACATTAGTGTGGAAAAAACGTAGCAGCGCAACATTTTGATTTTAATTTGCATGCTCAAGTCTGGGCTGTTTGAAAACTTTTCTCATCTGGATAAGTGTCGTTCTTGCTGTTTCTATCCTGCATTTGATTTTTACTAAATGATTCCAGAGTTTATTCACGCATGTGCCTAGATATGTGTATTTGTTTACTTGGTCTATGGTTTTGTTGTTGAAAAGTATTGTCCGCTGTTATGGATTATCTTTACTGATAAGCTTATATTTGGTTTTTTGGAGATTGAGATCGATTCAACTAATTTGATCTTATGCATCATCAGCTGAAGTCCTTGAGCTGTACTCGCCAATATAACAGAGTCGTCCGCATACCTCAAGTTGTTAATTATGTCACCGTTGATCAATATTCCATTTGCTACTCCATCCAGCGCTTCCTTAAATATTTCTTCCGAGTATATGTTAAACAAGGTTAGCGAAAGTATACAACCCTGCCTCACACCTTTGCAAATTTAAATTTGGTCTGTTGCCAGTAGAGGTTTGCTATTATGCGGATGTTTTTGTCGTTGGCTCCAGTGGTCTTGAGTATCTTAAGCAATATTTGTGTTTCACTCGATCGAACGCTTTGCTGAAATCTATAAAAGACAAATGTATCTCGCAGTTAACGTCTATGCATCTCTTTATTATTACATTAAGCTCAAATAGTGCCTCCCTAGTACCCAACGCATTTCTGAAACCAAATTGCAATTCTTCAATATGGTCTTTGCATTGTTGGTATATACGGCGGTGTATAATTTTGAGAAATATCTTAAGGGCATGACTCATTATACTTATAGTACAATATCTGTCGCACTGCTTTAATGTTGGTTTTTTCGGAATAGTAATAAATGTGGATTTAAGCCATTCTTCGGGTATCTTTCCGGTATCATATACTACATTATATAGTTAAGTAAGCGTATTTATGGCATTTTTGTTAAAAAAACTTGATTATTTTTGTTGGGATTTTATCTGGGCCTTCTGCTTTGCCATTGTTTTATGTGTTTATCGCATTTCTAACCTTTTTGTATTAAATGGAGTTTGCATTGTTTCTATTGAGCTATTTTTAAACTCTTCCAATGTATTAAAAATTGCTCTAAAGTGATTTCCCGAGCTTTTACTAACTGCAACAAAAGTGTTCCAAACTGTTTCTGGGTGTACTAAGCTATTTCAGTTCAATTTAATCTGTGTCAATGTAAAAGTGCTCTAAAGTATACTGAAACTGTTCCCAACTACACCCAAAGTGTTCCAAGCTGTTCTTGGGTTGTACTGAGCTATTTAAAATGAAAATTAACATGTTTTAAAGTAATTTTAGTTTCTCTTAAGTGTCCCCTAAACTGTTTTTAAGAGTTTTCAAGTTCAATAAGCAATTTTAAACTAATAAATTAGGAATTATTTTAAAGTGTACCAAAATTCTTTTCAATTGCACCTAATGTGTTCTAAGCTGTTCCTGGTTTACTGAGCTAGTAAGCTCTTTTAATAGAATTTAAGTTTCTTTCGAGTGTTCCTGAACTGTTTGCAACTGAGCCTAAAGTGTTCTAGTTGTTCCAAAATGTATTTAAATTATTAAAAAGGTATTTTTAAATGTGTTATTATGTAATATTGAGGTTTTTAATGTAGTATGAGTTGTTCTTTGGAGATTTTAGTTCTGCCTAAGTTGTTCTCAACTACATGTTGATCTGATCCAGTGCAATTTGAGTTGATTTAAAGTGTTTACAGTTGCACCCTAACTACTCCTATCTGTACCTTCCTTGCATTCCAATTTGAGTTGCTGTGTTTTCAGTTAGATCAGAACTATTCTCAAGTGTATCTAAGCTATCTCCAAGTTTGGTAAGCTATTTCGAGTTGAATTTATACTCTTTTAATGTATTTGGAATTGTTCTAAAATGTTCTAAAACTGTTCCCAACTGCACTTCAAGTGTTCTAAACTGTTTCAAGCTTGTACTGACCTATTTCAAGCAGTGGCGTAGCTAAGATTTTTAGATCTTACCACAAAATATTGAGTAAGGCTTAATTAAAATTAAATTAAATATTGAAAAAAAAAATCAACTCTGAAGCCCTCCAGGTTTTGAGTAAACATCACAAACAGCTAAAAGTTTCTACAGGTTTTCAATGCTAATCTCAACACTAGTAACAAATCTCATTAGTCAACCAAGCAGCATTGCAGCAAACTGTCAAAAACCTACCAATCGACATCATCCAGGCACTGAGCACCATTGAAGAAACGAAGAAAACTTGCAATTCATTTGATGCAAACCTAAATCAGCGCAAACATAACTTCAAGAAAATAAAGATATAAAAGCAGAAATATTTTAAAATACCTAAAAATCAAATAAACAAAGTCGCCAAAGTAGAAGCAATCCAAACCAAACCGTCCATAACTCAGAAATCCAGCTTAACTAACAAATATCATTTTGGAAGCAATGCAGCAAGTTTTCAAAAACTTAGCAATCATGACCATAGACATCAACAAAGAAGTAAAGCAAACTTATAATCCGTCTAAATCGCACATGAAGCAGTGCCCCAAATTACTCTTTAGATGTAAACCATAGAATAAAGATAAGAAAGCAGAAAAAACTTAGAAAACCTAAAAAAAACTAAAAGACAAAGTCACCAAAATGAAACCAATACAGACAAAATCAACTTTCAAAAATCAACTTTCAGTTTGCTTTTCCAAAAAAGTATTAAAAAAAAAAGAAACAAAAAAAAGTAAAAAATTGCAAAAACCAAGAAGCCATTTCAGAACAACAACTAAGATAGATAAAAGTATTAAAATCTCATAGAGAATTCTTAATATCTGATTTTAAAAATACTCCTAGGTGCTGGTAGTTTGGTTAGGTCGTGTTAATTTTACAATCGGTTTTTTGTTTCACAAATTTTCTTAGTGCGGGGAAGTAAAACACGTCTCGAGCAATGCTTGCAGGTGTCCGAACGTTGATGACTTTGACTTATTTGCTCAAGGCAAGTTGATGACTGATTATAATGTTCTCGCTTTAAATGACGGTATAAGACTGGTAAAAATAAAACAAAACTGTTACCGCTTCAAGGTTTTGTAGAGGAAGACCTTCTTTACAAGTCTAATAAGTTGGTGCTTTTAGATGATCTCAAAAATGAAGATCAGGGTTTGCTTGTTTGTTAATATTAATGTAAATATTTTATTAATCTTGATGTGCATTGAAGTGGTTTGCACCAGCTCTGGTTTTTCTGGTGTCACCACGTGTTATGTGAAATATTACGAGTACAAACTTGTCCACGACATGAACTTAGACCGGAATTGCTTCAATACCAAGTTTCATTTCAAGTAGATGGTTTATTCTACGTAAAGCGTTGCTTGCGAGGGGCACTTTGCAGCTTAACAGGGTTTATTAAAGACAAAATTCAGGTCTTTAGTAACGGTGTGGTGACTACAAATGCTGTTGCAAAACTGCATACAGAACTCTTGAATAAACTTTGAGATCTACTGTAAGCGTTCTTTATACTATGATTATCCGGACGAGTATCTTCAAAAAGCTTGTAGATATAGTTTTTCCACATCGATATTTTCTTTTTGGAGTCCGTAATTTCATATTTACTTTTGGTAACAAGTTTTCCCTGTATTCTTTTTCTTCCAGTACCCACGGTCTCTTTTATCTTTTGATGCATATTGAAATGATTATGTTTCTTTTGTAGTTCTTCTATTTCTAGACATTCAGTTCTTCTTTAGCATTTCTGATTTTTTACCGTATTTGTTTATTTAGTTCTTTGTATTTTTCTTGGTCTTTTCTTTTAAGCACCCTTCTATCGTTTATCATTTCTAAAATGTTACTTGTCATCCACTTTTTATGTTTTTTGCGTCTCTTTTTCTTTAATTATAGCTTGTTTATAAAAAGTATTTGTTATAACAAGTTTTTTTTCTCTACAGAATTGGACGAGTTTGTCTACTCTATCATTCTGTGACCCAAGTCCGTAAGGTTCGACTATATTGAATTCTTCTCCTTGTCCAACCTTAGCATTGAAATCTTCCATTACTAGTCTAACCTTGTTTTTTTTTGGTTAATTTTAGGACATGTCTTATCTGTTCATATAGTTTTTCTACCTCTGTGTCATCCTTGTATGTAGTTGAAAAGTATACCTGTACGATGTTTATGTTAAATGGCTTTGCTTCTAGTTGAACCATTATGTCTCTATCTGAATGAAATATTACATTTTTGACTGAGCTTTTGACATCTTGGGTTACTATGCTGGATATGGTCAAGTACTGTATTACATTTTGAGCCCTTCCAACGCATCTCACTTATGCCCATAATTTTGATTTTCATCTTATTCATTTCTTGCACAATGTTTTCAATTTTTCCATCTTCATATGCACTCCGCACATTCTAGTGTACTGTTCTTCTCTATTCTGGACTCGGAGATTGTTTGCACCTTTTGGGGCCGTTTTTAGTTTTGTCCGTCATAATGATGATTGTACTAGGGATGTCTTAGAGACCTTTGATGCCGTAGTTTCCCGTTTTTTCCTTATTACAACGCCTTTGGAAGTAGTTTCTTACTTTTGCGGCAAGGATTTGTCTCACTCCTGTCAGTTCTTCCACCCAAAGCTGTTGGCTGGCAAGAGGGAGCTGCTTATACCGACAGCAATTTGGTTAATGCAATAAATAAGTTTAATGCAACAAATTTACAGTTAATTCAAGATTACAAAATATTTTTGTAATTTTTGGATCACTATTATTTGGGTGGGTTGGTGGGTCACTTTAGTTGAAACTTTTTCATGAGTGCCCCGACTACCCACTCGACTGTTTGTTATTCAATTTTTGGATCACTAACACTTACGTGGGTGGGTGCGGCATTTCAGTTGTAACAACTTTTTAAAAACACACCTACCCAAGCCTAAGTTATCCAGAAATAAGATAAAAAAAAAATTGTGTGAGTAATTGGGGCACATAAACAATGGTTTTTGAGAAGTAGTTTTAACTAGAGTGACCCACCCACCCACCCAAGCGTTAGTTATCAAGAAATTGGATAAAAAAACATTTGTGTGGTTGATTTTGGCACTTATACAATAGTTTTTGGAAAGTAGTTTTAACTAAAGTGACCCACCCACCTACCCATGCGTTAGTTACCCAAAAGTTTAATAAAAAAACTTTTGTGTGGGTGATTGGGGCACTTATACAATGGTTTTTGAAAAATAGTTTTGATTGGAGTTACCTACTCATCCACCCAAGCGTTAGTTATCCAGAAATTAAATTTAAAAAAAATTGTGTTGGTGATTGGGGCACTTATACAATGGTTTTTGGGAAGTAGTTTTTATTGGATTAACCCACCAGCCCACCCAAGAGTTACTTATCCTGAAATTAAATTAAAAAAATGTTGTGTTGGTGATTGGGGTACTTATACAATAGTTTTTGGAAAATAGTTTTAATTGGAGTAACCCACCTACCCACTCAAGAGTTAGTTATTCAGAAATTAGATTAAAAAAATTTTGTGTTGGTGATTGGGGCACTTATACAATGGTTTTTGGGAAGTAGTTTTAATTGGATTAACCCACCCGCCCACCCAAGAGTTAGTTATCCAGAAATTAGATTAAAATTTATTTGTGTTGGTGATTGGGGCACTTAAACAATGGTTTTTGGGAAATAGTTTTAACTGGAGTGACCCACCCACCCACCAAAGCGTTAGTTATCCAGAAATTGAATAAAAAAACTTTTGTGTGGGTGATTGGGGCACTTATACAATGGTTTTTAAGAAGTAGTTTTAATTGGAGTGATCCACCCGCCTACCCAAGCGTTACTTATTTAAAAAAGGAATAAAAAAATTTTTGTGTGGGTGGTCTGGACACTTATTTAATGGTTTTTGAAAAAAAAGTTTTAACTGGAATGAAGAAATTTTATAAAAAAACTTTTGTGTGGATGATGGGGGCACTTATACAATGGCTTTTAAAAAATTATTATATTATATTTAATCCAATTAAAACTATTATAATTGGAGTGACCGACCTACCCACCAAAGCGTTAGTTATCCAGAAATTAGATTATAAAAATGTTGCATAAGTAACTGGGGCACTGAAACAATGCTTTTCGGGAAGTAGTTTCAATTAGAGTAACTCACCCAAGCGTTACTTATCTAGAAATTGAATTAAAAAAATTTAGTGTGGATGGTCTGGCCACTTATACAATGGTTTTTGGGAAGTAGTTTTAACTGGAGTGACCCACCCACCCACCCAAGCGTTAGTTGTCCAGAAATTAAATTAAAAAAATTGTGTGTTGGTGAATGGGGCACTTATACAATGGTTTTTAGGAAGTAGTTTAAATTGGAGTAACCCACCCACCCACCCAAGCGTTAGTTATCCAAAAATTAGATGATAATATTTTTGTGTGGGTGATCGGGGCATTTAAACAATGGTTTCCGGAAAATATAGGGTGCAAGAGAAATGTTGCGGCGTTCAGAGAGAATATTTTGAGCAACAGAAGAACAAGAGAACAGTGTGAATCTTATAGCAGGCAAAAAAATGAGAAAATTGTTGATAATTTTTAAACCATACATAAGATTTTAATAGAATTTGGTGATAGTTCATTCACAAATAAGTAGTACTAGTGCTGTAAATTATTTTATAATCTATACGTACAATTTTGCAGAATCTTAGATTTGCTAATCTCTTCTTAACCTAAATTGAAATCATTAGGTATACAAATTTATTAATAACTGCTAAACCATGCATTGAATTTTAATAAAATTTGGTAGTAATCTACTCACATATAAGCAGTATCAGTGCTGCATATTATACTACATTTTATACGATCAGTTTTGGAAAATCTTAAATTTGTTGATCTCCTCTTAACCTAAATTGAAAACATTAGGGATACAAATTTGTTGATAACTTCTAAGTCATACATTTCATTTTGATGAAACTTGGTACTAATTTACTCACATATAAGCAGTATTAATGCTGCAAATTATAATTTAATCTATACAATCAATTTTGCAGAATTTTGAATTTGTTGATCTTTTTTTAACCTGAGTTGAAAACATTAGAGATACAAATTGGTTGATAACTTCTAAACCATACATTAAATTTTAATGGAATTTGGTACTAATTTACTCACATATAAGCAGTACCAGTGCTGCAAATTATATTACAATTTATACGATCAGTTTTGCAGAATCTTAAATTTGTTGATCTCCTCTTATCTTAAATTGGAATCATTAAGAATACAAATTTGTTGATAATTTCCAAACTATACATTGGATTTTAATGAAATTTGGTAGCAATCTACTCACTTATAAGCAGTATTAATGCTGCAAGTTATATTATAATCTATACGATCAATTTTGCAGAATCTTGAATTTGTTGATCTTCATTTAACCTGAGTTGAAAACATTAAAGATACAAATTTGTTGATAACTTCTAAACCATACATTGAATTTTAATGGAATTTAGTATTAATTTAGTCACATATAAGCAGTACCAGTGCTGCAAATTATATTACAATTTATACGATCAATTTTGCAGAATCCTAAATTTGTTAATCTCTTCTTATCCTAAATTTTAATCATTAAGAATACAAAATTGTTGATAATTTCTAAACCATACATTAGATTTTAATGAAATTTGGTAACAATCTACTCACATATAAGCAGTAATGATACTGCTAATTATATTATAATCTATACGATCAATTTTGCAGAATCTTAAATTTGTTAATCTCTTCTTATCCTAAATTCGAATCATTAAGAATACAAAATTGTTTATAAATTCTAAACCATACATTGGATTTTAATGAAATTTGGTAGCAATCTACTTACAAACAAGCAGTACCAGTGCTGCAAATTATATTATAATCTATACAATCAGTTTTGCAAAATCTTAAATTTGTTGATCGCCTCTTATTCTAAACTGAAACCATTAAGAATACAAATTTGTTGATAATTTCTAAACCATACATTGGATTTTAATGAAATTTGGGAATAATTTATTCACAAATAAGCAGTACTAATAGTGCAAATTATAATATAATCTATACGATCAATTTTGCAGAATCTTAGATTTGTTAATCTCTTCTTAACCTAAGTTGAAAACATTAGAAATACAAATTTGTTGATAACTTTTAAACAATGCATTTCATTTTAATAAAATTTGGTAACAATCTATCTACATATAAGCAGTACAAGTGCTGCAAATCATATTAAAATTTATACGATCAATTTTGCAAAATCTTAAATTAAATAAATTTCTCCAACCTAAATTAGAAACAATAGAGGTGGAAATTTGTTGATAACTTCTAAACAATGCATTGGATTTTAATGAAATTTAGTAACAATCTACTCACAAATAAGCAGAACTAGTGCTGCAAATTATCATACAATCTAAAAATCAGTTTTGAAAAAATTTTAGTTAATTGATTTCCTCGAGCCTAAATTGGAATCATTATGGATGAAAATTTGTTGATAATTTCTAAATCCTATATTGGATTTTAATGAAAATTGATTCCAATTTACTTACATATAAGCAGTACCAATGCTGCAAACTGTAATATATTCTATACTATCAATTTTGGAGAATTTCAAATTTGTTGATCTTCTGTAATCTAAATTGAAAACATTATGGATGAAAATTGGGTGAAAGAAAAGGTCTATGCTAATGCTCCACAATCAAGACCTTAAAGATAAAATTTGTGAAGTTATCGAGGACATACAGTCGCAAATGTGCGAATTGGTCATGGAAAATTTCATGAAAAGAATGTGGTACTACAACCGTAACCGTGGCTGCCATTTGAACGTTTTCAAATGTTAATGGCATAACTTCCTCTTTACAAGGAAATAAACATTTATTAATTTTTCTTAAAAAATACCCGTTTTTTTTATATCAAAATTAAACCTTTTATCGTGAAAAATACAATTTTTATATAAAATTATTAATTTTTTACTTACCTATATTGTTCTCGGATATTTCATAAATTGATTGCTTAAAATATACACTTTTACTTTTATTATTTTATTGTATCACTCTTCCGAACAACTGGATATTAATCTGTAACATATTATTAACAATTTTTTGATACTCAATTAGCACAAAATAATTACCTTTAAACAAACATTGTGACTGCATATAAACCAATATTTAATGTAACTAAACCATAAACAAGCCGACTGTTTTCATTCTCGGTTATCAAATCCTAGACCTTCGTATCAAAATTTGACCTTTTAATATGCAATAATATTAATAAAATTTATATTTTATTATTCAAAACAGGATTATTTTAATATGCTTAATCAAAATGTATTATAATTACTCACCAAGTATTAGTTAACGTAAACAATGTATGAAATAATATGATGTGCGTGGATGTTAGAATGTTGTTAAACTAACACGATCTGGTTAAATGATCCGGGGGCGTGGATTCATTTATACTAATTATGGAATTTTCTAAACAACTTCCACTAAACTCATATTAAGTTCTGTTTCAATAACAAAAACGATGAAAAATTGAAGAAAATATTGATTAAATTTAGCATTTAAAACTGTAATCTGGTAAATTCTATGTTAAATTTTACTGCTAAATTGTTAATCCTGTTTTCAAATTATAAATTCAATTTTTAAAATTGTAAATTTGGTTTTTAAAATTGTAAATCCGGCCACCAATATGTTTAAATTTATTGCAATACTCCTATCTATAACACTGTAAATCCGGCATTGTAAATTTGGCAATAACATTCTTTGGTTTTAATTTTAAAAAAGAACTATAATTTATGATTCAAATAAAGAGCATTTGTACTTTTAAAACTAAAAATCCTATGTACCAAAGTGTTTAAATTTTATTGCCAAACTAATAATTTGGCTTTCAAATTGTTAAACTGGTTAATTGTAAATTCGGCTAATAAAAGTGTAATTGCGGTTTTTAAAAATTAAAATCTTGTTTTTAAATTATTAATCCAGTCTTTAAAACTGTAAATCCGGTCTTTAAAAGTTTAATTCGGTCTTTAAACTGTTAAATTCTACTGCTAAATAGTTAATCCGGCCTTTAAAACTGTAAATCCGGTTTTTAAAGTGTAAAATTTAAAGATTACCTCAACCACATTTCAGTTGTGAGCTGTTATTGAGACAGTTTTAACAAAAAACGTATATTTTTTTTAACTTGTTAATAACTGTTGAAAACTTTTTAATCAAAAATAACAAAATCCGGCCATAAAATTATTAAATATTTTTAGAAATTATTAAAGTCTGCTTAAAAACTGTTAAAAAGTTTTGTTTTGTTTATAAAATGTTCAAAATAACAAAATTGGGTCTAAAAACAGCAAAATATTGTCAGAATACACCAAAGTCTTATGAATACTGTTAAAACAGCAACATTTTGCCGAAAACTGTGTGCAAATTTTTATTTATAAAGTTTAAAATAGCTATAAACTGTCAGAAAGCACTAAAATCCAGCCAAAAACTATTGAAAATTCTAAAATTCTATTCATTAAACATCAAAAATAACAAATTTTGGCCATAAAAAATAAAAATATTGTTAGAAAAAATAAAATCTGGCTATAAACTGATGAAAAATAAAATACTTTAATTTGTAAATTTTGAAAAACAGCAAAATTTCGGTTTTAAAACATAAAATCATTGTTAGAAAGTAACAAAATTTGGCTATAAACTATTAAAATATTAAAATATTTTTAGATAGAATCAAAATCTAGCTAAAAACGGTCAGAAATACAAAATTGTTGCATAAAACATTAAAATGCTGTTGAAAAACCTTAAAATCCGGCCGTAAACTGTTAAAAAAGTGTAAAAAAATTTATAAATTTTCAAAAACATAAAAATCTGGCTATGAAATTGTCAGAAAAACTCAAAATCCGGTAATAAACTGTAAAAAAGTGCAATATTCTATGTCAAAAACAGCAAATTCAGCTATAAAGTATAAAAAATTTGCCAAATAGTATCAAAACTGACCATAAACTGTTAAAAACTGCAACAATCTATTTATAAAGAGTCAAAAACTGCAAAATTCTGCTATAAAAAATTAAATTATTAAACAAAAATAGCGATGAAAAAGTAAAAAAAAATATTTTTCTTCAATACTTCTTATTAAAGGAATTCTTTTCATGCTTTAACTGAATACGGCAAGTTGACTAGAGGCGTTTATTTGGTGGTGAAAATTTATTTTATTTTCAATCTGAAAATCTTTTTTCTATCAAAGATTGCTTTGACTGTGATTTTATAGATGCCCTTGCAAGGCCATAGTGCAATATTGCTTTAAGGTTTTTCAATATTATTGTAATGGCCGTAATTTTTGTTTGTTGGCTGACGACTCAGATCCTTCACTATTTTTTGTTACATGAAGAGGTTTGCTATAACTCTTGAAATTGCACCTGGGTTATTTTGGATTTTTCAAGAGACCCTACTTATTTCTGAAGTTTTTTACGTTTTGGTTTTGCTGTCAGTATGTAACGGTGTTGTGTTGAAAAAGTTCTGTTTTTTTTTATTGTTTTGGTAGTTATTGTTGTAGTTGGTTTGCCAATCTTCTTCTTTGGTGTGAAAATGCTATCTGCTTGGTCAACATGTATTGTGATCGTGCTCTTCTCGACCAACTAAGTTTTTGTCGATAAAGATGTCCCGATTATCATCTTTGTTTTTTACAATCCCAGTATTACCGAGACAATATCATATTTTGTGAAATTTTAAAAATATTTTGAAATTTGCAAACAAATATTTTTTTTTTTAATTTACAAAAACTGGAACTGGAACTTTTTTAATATTTTTAATATTTTAGAAATATGCAAAACAGTTTGAAGTTTACAAATTAATTTTTTTTTTTAGTTTACCAAAACTGACATTGCAAGTTTCAAATGCAGTGCTCCAAAATCAAAGAAAATTGTAGAATTTTTTTAATGGTTTTATACCTTCATGTATAATGAGTTATAGAAACAGAAAAAAAATGGAATTGCTCGCATTAGAGTTTAATAATGATATAAATAATAGCTGTGAAGATGCGGGTAAAAAGTACAATTTTTCAAACCCTATATATTACGCCAATATAGTTGTAGTATAGTTGGAGTGCAGTTATTCTGAAAGTGATTTTGTATAAAAAGATTAGGGATTTAAAGTGTAAAACATCTTACACTTTTAAAAACTTGTAAAAATCTGGTTACTCTGGTTTATGAATTCTGACAAATTGCTAAAACCGAAGGCTCCGCTTACCCGCTTAATTATTAATGATGTCTAGATTTGGTTACAAACATTTGAGCGACAAATTATTATTAGTCACTAATTATAAACAGTAGTGCCCGCCTACCCGCCTAACTGTTAGTAATCTATAGATTGGATTACAAATAATTGGGTAAGCACTATGAACAATTTATTAGTAATCATAAGCTGGAATGTTCTGGCCACTTGCCCAAATATCAGTAATTTAAAGATTGAACTACTCGCACTACTGTAAGTGATGTATAGATTGCATTAAAAACTTTTTGTCTGGTGGGCGGGCACTCCAGTTTAAAAAGTTTGTTATTAATTATGAAATATAGTGCCTTGCCCACCCGATTTAGTGTTAATTATGTATAGATAAGATTGCAAACACTTGGGCAGTTGGAATGGCACTTTGTTAATAACAATGAATTGAAGTGCTCCGCTTAAGTTAAAAATTTATTAGTTTCTAAAATTTATTCTAAAAGTTTATCATTTTTTTAGTGTGCATTTGCATTGCATTTAAGGATTAAGCTTTTAGATTCTAATCTATAGGTTGCATGAAGGTTTGATTGATAAAAGCCATTTACCCGCAATTCCTAGCCCTTGTATTTTTTTGTTAATTTAGAATTCATGAGGTTGCCCTGCAGTCATGTACATTAATCTTATTTTACTCACCATCAAATTCTAATTGTTTGTTTAAAATTTATTAGCAAATTTATTCATCCTATAGCTTTAAAGATAAATTAGACCATGTCAATTATTTTGAAGTTATAAATTCAAATTAACACAGTTTTAAGTATTGATAACAGAGAGCATGCTTACCAAATTGCTTTAAATTTTAATGTTTAGTTTAGTAGTTATAAATAGAATTATTCATTTTATAGCTTCAAGAAGGAGTTAGACCATGTTAATTAAATTGAGGTTATAACAAATTGAGTGTATGGATATTTTTCAAATTAACACAGTTTGAAATATTGACATTGAAGAGTATGCATTTACTAAATTGCATCAAATTTCAATGTTTAATTCAGAAGTTATGAGCAGAAATATTCAGTTTATAACTTTAAGAATGTGTTAGATCATGTCAATTAAATTGAGGTTATGTCAAATTTATTGTATGAATGTTTTTCAAATTAACACAGCTTAGAGTATTGGCAACAAAGAGTATGTTTACCAAGTTGCATCAAATTCCAATGTTTATTTTAGTAGTTATGAATAGAATTAATTTTCTTATAACTTCAATAAAGAGTTAGACCATGTCAATTAAATTAAGGTTACAACAAATTTATCGTATAGATGTTTTTCAAATTAACACTGTTTAAAGTATTGGCAACAAAGAATATGTTTACTAAATTGCGTTAAATTCCAATGTTTAGTTTAGTAGTTATGAATAGATTTATTTATCTTATAGCTTCAAGAAGGAGTTAAACCATGCCAATTAAATTGAGGTTATGACAAATTTATTGTATGAATGTTTTTCAAATTAACACAGTTTAAAGTATTAGCAACAAAGAGATTTTTTACCAATTTGCATCAAATTCCAATACTTTATTTAGAAGTTATACGTGAAAATATTTAGTTTATAGGTTTAAGGATTTGTTAGACTATATTCATTAAATTGAGGTTATGACAAATTTATTGTATAAATATTTTTTAAATTAGCATTGCTTGTAGTGTTGGCAATGAACAGTGTGTTTACCAAAATGCTTTATGTTTCAATGTTTAATTTAAAAGTTATGAGTGGAATTATTTATTGTATAGCTACAAAGTGGAATTATACCAGGTCAATTAAATTGAGGTTATGACAAATTTATTGTAAAGATGTTTTTTAAATTAACACAGTTTATAAAGAAGAATGTGTTTACCAATTTGCATCAAATTTTAATGTTGAATTTAGAAGTTATGAGTAGAAATATTTAGTTTATACCTTTAAAGATGTGTTAGACTATTTTTATTAAATTGAGGTTATGACAAATTTATTGTATGAATATTTTTTAAATTAACACAATTGTAGTATTGGCAATGAAGAGTATGTTTACTAAATTTTATCAAATTTCAATGTTTAATTTGGAAGTTATGACTAAAATTATTTACCATATAGATTTAAGAAGGAGTTAGACTATGTTAATTAAGTTGAGGTTAAGACAAATTCATTGTATGGATATCTTTTAAATTTACACAGTTTGGAGTCTTGGCAGTAAAAATAATGTTTACTAAATTTTATCAAATTTTAATGTTTTATGTTTAATTTAGAAGTTGTTGTTTAACAAATTCATTTTTTATTTTTTCTCTTTGACGGAACTGTCTTCCGGTTTGTCTTCATCTTTTTACGATTAATATTCTGAAAAACAAAATACGTGCAATTTGTTTTCTAGAATTTTTTTTTCAGGTTTCTTTGTCTATGAGTAGGACGGGTTAAGTTTATTTGGGGTATAGTTTTATATTTGCCACTTTGCTTTTATTGGGAGAAACTTTGAACTGTGTGTGATGTACGGAGAGCTATAGAACACGGATGATTCCTAATGATTTTAAATATAGCTTTTTTCTACTCACCTAGGTGAAAAAGTTTGGTCTAAATGCTCTCTAATAGTTTTCGAAAAATGAGCTGGAGCACCATCATGCTGAAACCACATTTGTTGCCTGTGGTCCAAAAGAATGTCATCCAAAATATCATACATTGTGTTCTGCAGAAGATTGAGTTAAGCCGCACCTGTTAATCGGTTTGGTAAAACAGCAGGACCTAGAAACTTGTTGTCTGCAATACCCATCCAAATGTTTAATGAATAACGTGTTTGATGTCTACATTCAATTACAGCATGAGAATTTTTGTCGACCCAACGATGTGCATTATGAAAATTAACAACTCCATTTTGTGTGAACCCAGCTTCTTCCGTAAAAAGAGTTTTGGCAAGAAACTGGTTTTCAGCATCCTCTTGTAGAAACCAGCAACAAAAAACCAAACGTATCTGATGATTAGTTAAATTTAAGGGTTGTAGTTATTGTACATGGTATTGACAGAGCAGCTGCTTGTGGAGGGTTCTTCAAACAAAAGTAGCATCAATTCCAACCTTGGCTGATATTCTCCGCACATTCGTCCCTGGATTATGTTCTATTTGTGTTATAGTTTTTTGTTCTGCTCTAGGAGTAGATACCGACCTTGGTCTGCTAAAAAGATAGCACTGCTTTTAAAGTAAACCGGTATTTTTTAATCTCTGGTAAATTCTTCCAAACATACGATGTGAAAGAGTCTAGCGATTTCGATAAGCTTATGAATAAATACGTCGCGCTTTGGTGGCAAACCCATTAACAAGACCATGCATGAAATGCATGTCGGCTAGTTCTGCATTAGGGTAATCAGCCATAGCAATGAAAACTTGTGCACTAACAACAACTGTCAAATACTGAGAGTTTATTTCACAAAACATCAGCTAACTATGATAAGAAAAAGAATAATAAAAATAAATAATGTTCCATATCTCCGAAACCGTTGCTATGATAACCTATGTTTATTAAGACTTTTGTTTGTTGTGTTTTGTACTACCACCCCCTTATATATTTTGCAATATTTTTTAAACACCCTGTATAATAAGTAAGAAACATAATTTTTGAAATTTATTTATACTTTAACATAAATTTAAAACTTACATAAAGCGTATTCTTTATAGATTTATTGCATTTTTTTAACAATATAGTTAAGCAAGCGCAAGAAAAAAAATATATTTAGAGAGCAAAAGCAATAAAATTAATTTAATTATTTCTTGCATTATTAACATTTTCTAATTGCGAATCAATACTAATTTGATTCTGTTTTCTCTTGAACAAATTCAAAAAACATATTCTATATTTATAATCTACACAAATAGCATAAATTAATATAAATGCAGACAACATAGAATCCAAACTAATCAAATATATTAAGTGTTCTAATCCTATATAAACTAACAAATTAACAATTATCCCGCTATAAATAACAAATCTAACAATATTAATTCTTAATATATACTCATCACTGTTTAACATATTTTTTGCTTTGCAGCAACTGTATATATCGCTAACAAATACAACAATTGTTGAAATTAATATTAATAATACCACTACTGACAATATCCAATGTATCAATTCAAATTTACAAAAAATTATAGATGTAGTTAAAAATATTACTAAAAATGTATAAATAATTAAAATTAATTTTTTATTGGTAATTTTTTCAGTTTCCACTATTGTATTTGAAAATAGTATCATTATAAAAACATATTCTATTGCTTCTGTGTATATATCGGAGTAATACATTAGGCAAGGAAAGAAATCTAAGTTATCTGCCATTAATCTTGCTATAGACGGTCTAAATATTAAAGTGATCATATTGCAAATGCAAAAATTCATTATTAACAAGTTGGTTCTTGATTGCATTCGTTGATTTTTTGCTATAATGCATATTATTAGTATGTCGCATATTATGCCAATTAAACAAGTCGTTATAATTAGGGCGAATTCTAATTTTGTATTGCTGAATGAATCGGATAGTGTTTGATTATGGAAAAATTCTTCTAATTCTTCCTCCATTTTGTATTAATCTAAAATGAAACAACACAAAATATTATAAAATAATATTGTTATTATTATTTTTTTTTAATTAAATACATAATTTTTGCAGCTGCTCAATGACATTTTACATTATATAATTTACTTCAAAACATTATTACCAATAAAATCAAAAAGAATTTATTTTTTGTATAATGTATACATTGTTAACCTACCTTATTTCAGACAATATTGAATAGCTTCCAGTATTTTTTACTATTTGTAGTTCTAGTTAGCACTAACTAATATGTCTTAATCTATTAGAATTTTTAGTCCAATTGGATGTACATCTAAACAGAAAGAAAGAAACTATTATGAGCAAAAAACAAATTTTAACAATATACTAAATTTGTATGATTAATTTAAATAAATTCATGACTGCTTGCAGGCTAATATTGTATATTACTAAATAATATGTTCGTATTCTACTATCACATCATGGTCATTATATCAAAATAACTTTGACCTTTTGATAATCTGCATCCAAAACCGTCTGCAAAATTATGCGGTAGGTCCCAAAATATCAGAATTAATTGAATAAATTAGAAATTTGTCTCTGGATCAAATATTTGTTTAACACAATGTTTAGTTTTTTACTGTTTTATCTAACTTTCAATTTGTTGGAATTATTTTGTCATGTTGTTACTAATAATATCTGTTATCCCATGTCAAATTTTTTTGACAGAATTAACAAAAATCTTACCAGAAACGCATTTTTTTAAGAAATAATTTCAGTTTTTGATAAAAATGTCACCAAAAATTATCAAAAGTTTAGTTTTTAACCGAAAAAAACACCAAAAATGCAATTTTTAACAGAAAAATTAGTAGAAATGCATTTTTTACAAAAGATAACTACTGAAAACGCAGTTTTTGAATTATAAATGCGTTGATCTAGTTGATTTATATAAACGTATTATGATAATAGATTGGACCCCGGTCAAACAAGAAATTGACAGTAATAATGCTTGTGCCAAATTTTATAAACTATTGTATAACGCATTTGATGAATTTATTCCTAAAAAATGTCAGGTATCCAGTGGAAAGCAGTATCCAGCATGGTACAACAAAGACATAATAACACTGTTAAAATTAAAAAACAAGATACACAAACAGTTAAAATCATCTGTCCAAAATAGCAATGAAGTGAACAGAGAACAATATGAACAAATCCGACGTGAGTTTAAGGACAAAAGTACTAAAGCTTATGCTACTTACATTCAGGTTACTGAAAGTAACATTTTTTTGCAACCAAAAAGCTTTTGGTCGTTTGTAAATAAGAAAAAGAAGAAATCTCGTATACCCGGAGAAATGATTCTGGAGAACACTACTTTGGATACCCCTCAGAAAATTATTAAAGGATTTGCGCAAAAATTTGGAAGTATATACAATTCGGCTACAAATTCATCTTATCTAAAGTGTAGTAGCAGTGTTGATGTGATGGGCAAAATTAATGTTAGTAAAGAAAGTGTTTTAGAAAAGTTAAAGCAAATTAAAGGCAATTTTACAATGGGTCATGATCAAGTGCCCGGTTGTATTATTAAAGACTGTGCTGTGTACTTTGCAGCCCCGCTTACTCATATTTACAATTTAATGTTGTCTTTTGGTGTTTTTCCTAACTGTTGGAAACTTACTCGGGTCTGCCCTATATTTAAATCTGGGGACAAGTCCAACATTGCAAACTATACCGATATCATTAATTGCAAATTTTTCTAAAAATTTTGAACGCATTCTATCTGATTATATTCATAGTTGTGTTGATCACAAGTTGTCAATTAATCAACATGGCTTTATACATAAAAGAAGCACCCAAACTAACCTTATGTGTGTAACTCAATACATTTCAGATGCATTAGATCTTGGTATAAATTACATCCACCTGACGGATGTAATTTATACAGATATTAGCAAGGCGTTTGATGGTGATCCATTTGACAAGCTTATGGTTTATTTAAACCATTATGACATTGCTTCTAATGTTATAGATATAATTCATTCTTTTCTAAGTAATAGAGAGATATTTGTGTGCTATGGTGGTTGTAAGTCTGAGACATTTTTGGCAACAACTGGGGTGCCTCAAGGTTCCAACTTGGGACCACTTCTGTTTATAATATTTATTAATGAAGTGGCGAGTGTTTTAGACTGTAACTTTCTTGTGTATGCTGACGATGTCA
The DNA here is from genome assembly GCA_963932245.1 of Tachinus rufipes. Taxonomy (NCBI): domain Eukaryota; kingdom Metazoa; phylum Arthropoda; class Insecta; order Coleoptera; family Staphylinidae; genus Tachinus; species Tachinus rufipes. The sequence continues at coordinate 7,602,321 of OZ010744.1, forward strand.
AACTATATAATGTTATTAAGTCTGTTAATGACTAAACTACAAACTAATTTATCTCGCTTGTCAACGTGGTGTACATCAAACGATCTTGCAATAAATGTTGCCAAATGTCATATCATTTCATATAGTAGATCCGTCAATAAAACTCTGTATAATTACTCACTTGGTTTAGAAAACATACACAGGAGTGATACTATTAAGGATTTGGGTGTCCTTTTTGATTCTAAACTGTCTTTTAATGGACATGTTGAAAAGGTTGTCAACGAATGTTATAAACTACTTGGGATTATTATCCGTAATACTCGTGAGTTTATTAATGTCACTGCCGCCATAAAACTATTTCAGGCTATTATCTTGAGCAAACTAAACTATTGTGCCTGTGTTTGGTCACCTACCTACGCACGTCACATTAATGCTCTGGAAAAAGTGCAGAAAAGATTTCTGAAACACTTATATTTTAGAAAATACAAAGTATATCCGGATAGAGATGTCTCTTATGAGCAATTATTGGAAGAGTTTGCTATGATATCGATCTACAATAAGCACAGATTTTTATTTATTAATGAGTTGTATAAGATCATTCATAATCACGTAGACAATGGACAGTTTTTACAAATGATTGATTTTGCAGTTCCCAGGTTAGCTTGCCGCAGCAAACAATCTTTTCAATATGCAACCCCACGCACAAACTTACAATTAAATTCCCCATTACTTTTAATGATAAGAATGTATCATGAAGTGCAATATGGTGTAGACATATTTGGCAATGACAGAAGCAAATTTTTAAAAGAATTAAAATTCTGCTTGCTTTAATTTGTAATTTGTTTCTAAATGTTTTATAGATCAGAATTATTATTTTTTTTATATTGACTATTTTATTGTTATTTTGTTGTATTTTTACTGTTTTTACTTTTAAGTTGTTATTGAATTTGAATTAATTTGTACTAAAGGAAACGTTTTTCATTTCTAATTTTTTTTCCTTTGTAATTAGGTTGTAACCTGTTTAGGAAAATAAACATATTATTATTATTATTATTAACAAAAAAGTTTTTCAGTTTTTGACAGAAAAACCATTAAGATTTTTACAAATCTTATCTTAAATCTTACCAATAATGCATTTTTTGTAGAAAAGTTTAATTTTTAACAAAAGATTTTCAAAATTGCAGTTTTTGATATAAAATCTTACCAGATAAACATTTATTAAGCAAAAAGACTGTTAAAAGTTACCAAAAATTCTTTTTTTTTTTTCAGAAAAATTACCAAAATTATAGTTTTTGACAAAAATCTTACTAGAAATGCATGTTTTACAAAAAAAAACAAAATATATTTTTTGTTGTAAAGTCACTAAAATCTTTTTTTTTTACCGAAAAGTCAATAAAATTGCAGTTTTTGACAAAAAAACCTTACTAAAAATTTAATTTATGTTAGAAGAATCACCAAAAATTTATTTTTTACAGAAAAGTTACTAAAATTGTAGTTTTTGGCATTTTTTTGTATCAGAATTCTATTATTTTATTGAAAAAATTACTAACAGTTTAGTTTTTGTTAAAACAGTCACCAAAATTGCAGTTTTTAGCAAAACTCCAGAACAGCATTTTTTTACAGAAAAAAAATAAAAAAATTGGTTTATTAGTATTATTTTTTTAATTTTTAAATAATTTAGAAAATTTACTAAAAATGTAGTTTTTGCTTTTACCTGAAAATATTACTAAAAATTCGGTTTTTATTACAAAAGTCATTAAAATTGCAAACAAAAATCTCAAAATGCATTTTTTTTTTAGAAAAAATTACTAAAACTTTATTTTTTCTTTTTTTTAAGTCACTAAAAGTACATTTTTTTACAGAATCTTTACTAAAACTGCAGTTTTTGTCAAAAATCTTATTAAAAAAAAAATCAGTGTTTTAGTTTGTTATGTTCTTGAAAGAAAAGTCAGTAAAAATTCATTTTTTTTTACAGGAGCTCTACCAGTTTTAAGAAATAATCTTATCAGGGGGTCAATTCTGATTCTATTCTGATTTTGGAGACTTTTGTCGTTGGTGAGTTTTATTACAGAAACTACTTTATTTTATTTTAATGAAATCTAAGTAATATTTTGTTACATTACGTCATTTTACAGCAATCAAAAATTTAGTTTTTTACGCCAAAAATGCAATTTTTTACAAAAAAGTTTACTGTTTTTGACAAAAATGTTATCAAAATGATTAGTTTTTGATCTTATCAGTAAAATTACCAAAAATTCGTTAGAAAAGTTACTAAATATGAAATTTTCTTACAAAAAAATTACCAAAATTGCACTTTCTGGCTTTTTGCCATTTTTTCTAAATGATCAAATTTTTTTTGTTAGGATAACAGTTTTTTATATTAAAGTTTAGTTATTAAAAAACTCGAAATGCAGTTTTTACAGAAAAAATTACCAAATGCATTTTTTTGACAGAAAATTTTAGTTTTTGACACTAAAAATGTAGTTTTTGATCAAAAGTTTACAATTTTTTTTTTTGTAGAAAAAGTTACCAATCATTTAGTTTTTGACAGAAAAGTCACTAAAACTGCATTTTTTTTTAAATTAAATTAACAAAAATGCAGATTTTGTCACAGATATCTTGCCAGAAAAGCATCTTTTTGCAGAAAAAAGTATCAAATTTTTTTTTTTTTTTTTAGTTTAGTTTTTAAAAGAATTGTTATCAAAGATGCATATTTTTATAAAAAAGTTAGCAAAATTGCAGTTTTTGACTCTTACCAGAAATGGGTTTTTTACAGATAATATTTTGTTTTATTTTACACTACGTCATTTCTATAGGATATCCAAACATTCACTTTTATTACAAAAGTTATTCAAAATTTAGTTTATTTATAGAAAAAAATTTAACAAAAAAAAACAACTTTTCACTTGAAAATTTCCATTTTTATCATAAAGTTGCAGATTGCATCAAAACACGTAAAAAACTTTTCACTCGATTCTATCAAAACGCGTAAAAATCTGATTTTTTTTTACTTTTCACTTGATTTTTGAAAATTTTAATTTTTTTCAAGACTATTTTGATGCAAAACGTGTAAAAAATGCATTTTTTACAGAAAAAAATTATTAAAAATTTAATTTTTGAGAGAAAAGTTAATAAAAATGTATTTTTTTAAGAGAAAACTTACTGAAATTACAGTTTTTGACAAAAATCTAAACGGAGTACTTTAAAAGAAAAACTTAGTTTAAAAAAAATGTACAAAAATTTTTCTTTGCTAAAATTGCAGTTTTTGACAAAAATCTTAGCAGAAATGCATTTTTTTATTTCAAAAAAATGACGAAAAAGTCAGTTTATGTTAGAATTGTGATCAAAAATGCAATTTTCTTAAAAATAAGTTATCAAAATTATAGTTTTTGGAAATAAACTAAAAATACATTTTTTTATTAAAAAAATTACAAAAAATTCTTTCTGTAGAATAGTTTGAACTAATGATGGCCCACTCTAGAACATGATTTATCTTTGAGTTCATTTAACTGGTCGTCCACCCACCCGAATGTCAGTTGTCAAAAGGTTGCATATCAACATCCACTCTTATTTATTTTGTTACCAAAATTCTAGTTTTTGTAAAAAGTGTTCAAAAATGCTACTTTATTTACAGAAAAGTTACCAAAATTGTCGTTTTTGACAAAAATACCACCAAAACTGTGTTATTGTACAAAAAAAATTTGTTACAATACAATTTGAATTTTGAAAAGTTATTTTTTACAAAAACCTTACTAAAAATGTATTATTGTACAAAGAAATTTACCAAAATTTTAGTTTTTGTTAGAAAAGTAACCAAAAATGCGATTTCTGTTCAGAAAAGTTACTTAAATTGCAGATTTAAACAACAATCTTATGAAAAAAGCATTTTATACAGATATATTAATAAAAATTCAGATTTTGTTAGAAAAATCACAAAGAATGCAAGTTTTGACAGAAAAGTTAAAAAAAAGTAATCAAAAATAAATTTTTTACAAAAAAAGTCTTTATAATTGCAGTTTTTGACAGAAGAGTCTACAAAAAATGCAGATTTTGACATAAATATCTTAACAGAAATCTATTTTTTTTTTCAGAGAAAGGTACCAAAAATTTTTCAATGAACAATTTCAGTATTATAAAAACGTCATCAAAAATGCATTTTTTACCAAAATTACCGTTTTTGACAAAAGTCTTACCAAAAACGTATTATTGTACAAAGAAATATACCAAAATTTCAGTTTTTGTTTAAAAAGTGATTAAAAATGGTATTTTGTTTACAGAAAAGCTACTAAAATCGCATTTTTTATTAAAAAAAATTACCAAAAGTAACAAAAAATTTTAGTTTTTAAAAAAACATTTGCAACAAATACATATAATTTTTTTACAGAATACTAAACGGAAATGCATTTTTAAATAGGAAAAATTACCAAATATTTAATTTGTTTTGGAAAATATACTTTTTTATAAAAATGCAAAGTTTATTTTAAAAAAAGGAAAAAAGAATTTTTTTTACAAAAAACTTGCCAAAATTGCAGTTTTTTTACAAAATTTATTTTGTTTACAGGATATTTTATTAGAATTATATTTAATTAAATAAAATTACAAAAAATTTAGTATGAGTTAGAAAAAAAATTTAAAAATGTAATTTTTGTTACAAAAAAGTTTAGTTTTTAAAACATATACATTTTTTTACAGAAATCTAAACGGAAATGCATTTTTACCAGAAACCAAAAGTTTAGATTGTGTTAGAAAATTACAAAATATGTATTTATTGTATAAAAAAGTTTAGATTTTGTTAGAAAAGTTACCAAAAATGCAGTTTTTTTACAGAAAAGTTTAGTTTTTGAAACATAAAAGTTACTTAAATTGCAGGTTTGTACAAAAATCTCATCAAAAATGCATTTTTTATTTAAAAAAAAAAACTTAAAATTTAGTTTTTGTTAAAAAACTATTAAAAATGCATTTCTTGTTAATAGAAAGTTATATTTCTGATAGAATATTTGCCACAAACACATATTTTACAGAAAATTTAATCAGAAATGCATTTTTTAATAGAAAAAACTACAAAAAGTTTAATTTGTGTTAGAAAATTACCAAAAGTGTAATTGTTGTCTAAAAAAGTTTAGTTTTTGTTAGAAAAGTTAAACGCAAATTTTTACAGAAAAGTTTAGTTTCAAAAAAGTTATCAAAATTGCAGTTTTTTACAAAAATTTTACCAAAAATGTATTATTGTATAAAATATTTACCAAAAGTTTTAGTTTTTGTTAGAAAAGTGTTTCTACCAAATTGTTACCAAAATTATAGATTTTGACAGAAATCTTATTAAAAATGTATTTTTTATTAAAAAAAAAAAAAACTAAACAATTAGTTTTGATGATTAATTAAAACAATATTTAGTTTTTGTTAGAAAAATTACTAAAAATGCATTTTCTGTTACAAGAAACTTTAGTTTTTGAAAAAATATTTTATTTAGTTTTTGACTATGTTTTTATCAAAAATGCATTTATGTATAAAAGCAACCAGAAATTTAATTTTAAAGTACATTTTGTATCTGTGGCTGGGTGAAACATTTCAATTGTCAAAAAGTTAGAAATTAACCTTCACTCTTGTGACTAAACGTCTGCTGGCGTCTGGACAAACATCCAACTTCTTAATGTTTACACTTGGGTGGGTAGATGGGACACTTCAAAGCATTGTTACTATCAAATATTTTAAACTGTATTAGCCCACTTAGGCATTCAAATGCCAGTTGTGAAGAATTTGCTTATCAACATCCATTATTTTGATAAAATGTTTTTTGACGTTTTAAGAAAGAACAAACATCTATCTTTTTAATTATTTATATTTGCGTGGGATACTTCAAAGCATTATTATCATTGAGTAGTTTGAACTGAAGTAACACACCCACTCATTCAAGTGTCAGTTATCTAGATTGTATATTAATATCCGCACTTGTGACAAAATGTCTTCTGATTTCTTTAAGAAGGACAACTTTTTGATTGCTAACACTTGGGTGGGTTGGTGGAACTTTCTAGAACAAACACCAAAATTGCAATTTTTCACAAAAAAAAATCAGAAATACATTTTTTACAGAAAAAAAACACTAAAACTTCAGTTTTTCACAGAAATTCAGACAAAATTCTCATTAGAAATCTATTTTTTTTACAAAAGAAATTACCAAACATTTATTATTTGATAGAAAAATTAGTAGAAACGCAATTTTTGAAAAAAAAAGTTACAAAAAAATGTAATTAAGATGTTGTATTTCTTTCTTTTTTTAGTTGATATATTGTATTATAGCTTAGTTTTGGAATTTTTCAGATTTTTACATTTTTGCATGTCTTTTGGATATCTGGTTGATTTTTTTTGACAGTTGGCAAATGCTCATACTATCAAATTTTTGTATACTTTTTAGTTTTGTTGTCAAATCTTTTTGCAACTTCCATTCTTACAAATAACTCATTTAAATTGCAGTTTTTATTAAATACTTCACCAGGAATGCACCACAAATTTAATTTTTCTTAAAAAAACACTAAACATGCATGTTTTTCGAAAAAAGTTTAGTTTTTAAAATAAAGGTTACCAAAATTTTAATTTTTTTTTACGTAGAAATCACCAAAATTGCAAAATCTCAACGTTTTTAGAAAAATGATCACCAGAAGTACAATTTTTACGGAAAAATTTACCAAAAACTTAGTTTGTGTTCAAAAAGTTACTAAAAATGCATTATTTACAAAAAGTTTAGTTTTTGCAATGAAAACTAACAAAAATGCAATTTTGGTACGGAAATGTCACTAAAATTGCAGTTTTTGACCAAAATTTTAACAAAATAAAATACGTTTTTACAGAAAAAAAATACCATCAATTTAGTTTTTGCAGAAATGTTATCAAAAGTGCAGTTTTTAACTCAATCTTATCGAAAATTCACATTTTAACAGAAAATAAAAATACTATGTACAAAAAAGTTACAAAATCTGCAAAATAAATTTTTTTAAATGTATTTTTACAAAAACAATTACTAAAAAATTAGTTTTTGTTATAAAAATCAACAAAAATGCAATTTTGGTACAGGAACGTCACCAAAATTGCAGTTTTTGACATAAATCTTAACAGCACAATGCATGTTTTTGCAAAAAATAAATACCAAAAATTGAGTTATTGATAAAAGTCACTAAAAATGCATTGTTTACAAAAATTTTACCATAATTTTTGACAAAAAACGCAATTTTTTACAGAAAAATTACAAAAATACAATGTTTTTGACTAAAATTTTATCATTAAAAATTGCAAAAAATTTGGTTTTTGTTAGAAAAGTCATTAATAAAACATTTTTTTAAAGTCACAAAAATTGCAGATTTGGACTTAGTTGTTTACAGATATGTCATCAAAAATGCATAGTTTTGGACAGAAAATGATTTTAATTTTTTTGTGTACAAAGTGATAAGTCTGGTAAAATTGCAACAGAGGGCATTACAGTCGCAAATTTTGGATGACATTTTTCAATACTATCACTATGCCACATTAAAATTTTTAAGTAGGTCTGTCAATCTAGTTCAGTTTTGACAGTCATTGAAAGCAGCTAACCTATCATATTTTTGCAAACATGGATAAAAATTTGTGTGCCATTGCTAAAATCAATGAATTAGGATGTGGAAGCAATTTGCAGTATGGCAACACACAAAATTTACTTTTTTTTGCAGAAACACGATGCATCAAAACAGAACTAATTAGTGCTGATTTGAACCAGTTTGATGCTTTCAATTTGGTACAATTAATAATTTCAAATTTTATTTTTTATTTTTTATCTTGGAACGTATTATTAAAGTTTGATACATTTTGGTTACATTAAACCATCAAATAAGAGCACTAATTTATGTTAATTTGAATCAATTCGATACGCTCAATTTTTTACAATTAACTATTTCAAAATTTACTTTTTTTAAACATGATTAATGTTTATATATTTTTCCTATAATAACAAATCAATTAATTCTATCATAAATTCCAGAACTTATTTTACATTAACAAATTAATTTTGCATTTTGATTAAGTATTTCTATTAAATGGTCAGTTGATATACATTATGATGCATACATTAAAATACTGAATGGATAGGTAATTTGCTTAAATTACAATCATTTAATATTGATAGTAAATACAATTAATTTTTTTGGATGAAACAGAATACAATAATATTTATGCTTTAGTGAACATTAAAGCTTATTGCTAAATTTTAAAATTAATTTTAAACAATTAATAACAAATGGCCATGCATATATAAAGTCAAGGAGAATTAAATTCATATAAGTTCTCCATTATTAACATTTTCTAATTGTGTTTCAAAATTAATTTTATTCCTTTTTCCTCTGAAAAAATTCCAAAAGCATATTTTATATTTAAAATCAACACAAATAGCATAAATTAATATAAATGCGGACAACATAGAATCCAAACTATTCAAACATGTTAAGCTATCTATTCCTATATAATAAAACAAGATAACAATAACTGTATATATCGCTAACAAATAAAATAATTAATGAAATTAAAATCAAAATTGATAATAACATGAATATCCAAACTAGCAATTCAAATTCAAATAAAATTACAGCTGTAGTTAAAAATATTGCCAGAAATGTATAAATAAGCAAAAATAAATTTTTATTTGTAATTTTTTTAGTTTCTACTATTGTGTCTGAAAATAGCATTAGTTTAAAAACATATTCTACTGCTTCTGAATATATATTGGCGAGATATGCTAAGCAAGAAATGAAATTCAAATTGACTGATATAAATTTTAATATGGAAGTTCTAAATATTAACGTGATAGTGTTGCAAATGCTGAAACTCATTATTAACAAATTGGTTCTTGTTTGCATTCGTTGATTTATTGCTATAATGCATATTATTAATATGTTGCATATTATGCCAATTACACAAGTTGTTATTATTATGGTGAGTTCTAATGTTGCATTTTGAAATGAATCAGATAATGTTTGATTGTGGAAATATTCTTCTAGTTCTTCTTCCATTTTGTATTAAACTAAAAGTAAACAAAGTAAGCAAAAATATAAAGCGTTATTTTGAATAGTGAGCTTTTTTTTAAATTAATTACAAAATTTGTTAATTATTTTTAGATTTAGGGACAAATTGTATAAAGTACAAAAAAGTTTTTGAAACTTATTATGAAACAGTAAAATGGTTGTTGGCGATAGTTTTCTGTTAAAAGTTGTAAACTAAAATAGCTCTAAGTTGTAGGCTCATTTTATTTGACGTTTTGGCTAATCACACAGGTGGTTGTCTTTTAATACTCTGTATGAAAAGCTAATATTGATAAAATAACTTGAATCATTAAAATTAATGTGAGTTTATTTGGTTTATTTTAATTTATTTTGATTTTTTTAATAAAAAATTTTACCGATTGTTTAGAAATCACACTAGTCATCATGTTCTTTAAATGTTAACCCTATCAAAAATATATGGAACAAAAATAGGGACGGACTCTAAAAGCTTGAGAACATATTTCACATTGTTTTGTATGTCAAATCATTATTACCAATAAATCTAAAAATATTTTAGTTGTATAATGTACATGTTATTAACCTACCTTGATATTTAAAAAAATATTGAATATCTTCAAACTTGTCTCGTCTTTTAATTATTTGATTTTTCAGTCTAAATAGATGTATATCTAAATAGAAAGTAACAAATTATTATCAACAACAACAATATTATTTTTTTAATTGTGTAGCTTGAATAATTACCTTATATAAAATAATGTCTGCTTGCAAGTCTATACTTGATATTACTAAATCTTAAATGTAAATATTTGCTTTATATTTTATTATCACCTTAAACCTTTAGATCAAAATAATGTTGACCTTTTAATAATATTGTTTTTATTAATAATTTAAAAGAGTAAACATTTAAAATTTATAGTAATTTTGATATATATTTATATAAATACTTTAAATGTTTATATTGAATAATTAAAATAATAGTAGTGAAAGCAGTTTTTTTATTTTGAACAAATTAAAAAACAATATTTATTTTTATAATAATTATACTATTTTATTGATGAATTAAAATGATGAAAAATTTTGTTTTAAGTTAATTAGAAACTAAGTCCTTAAAAATGCTTTTTTTACTGAACCAAAGTTGCAGTTTTGACAAAATTCTTATCAGAAATGCATTTTTTTTTGTTAAACAAATACAAAAAAGTTCGTTTTTGTTAAAAAAAAATAACCAAAAATGCAGTTTTTTATAAAAATAAGTAACTAAAATAGCAGTTTTTGGCAAATATCTTACCAGAAGTAAAATTTTTTACTAAAAAAATCACTTAGAATTTAGTTTTAATAAATAAAATTTGCACTTTTTACAAAAAAAATTACAAAAATTTAATTTTTGGAAAAAAATTTGTTTTTGACAGAAAAATCAAAAAGTTCAATTAAAAAAAAAAATAGATTTTGTTATAAAAATTGTTATTAAAAATGTAGTTTTTACAGAAAAATTACTAACATAATAGTTTTTGAAAAAGATGTAAGATTTTTTAACAGGAAAATTTTCCAAAATTTTTGTTTTATTTGGAAAAATTACCAAAATTGTATTTTCTTTACAGAAAAAATTAATTTAAAAAAAATATGCACATTTTTACAAAAAAAAAATACTAAAATTGCAGTTTTTGACAAAATTCTCATAAGAAATGCATTTAATTCATTAAAAAATATCTAAAAAAAATTGATTTTATTAAAAAAATTTAGAAAAAAAAACAAAAAAAAAGATTTTTACCTAAAAGTCACTAAAAATGCAATTCTTTTACCAAAAAAATTCAAAAAATGCTATTTTTTACAATAATCTAACCAAATATGTTTTTTTTTTTTAACAAAAACACCAAAATTGCAGTTTTTGACAAAATTCTTATTAGAAATAAATAACCAACAAAGTAGTTTTTGTTAAAAAAGTTAACAATGCCATTTTTGTATCAAAATTTACCAAAGTTTTACAAAAAATAATAGTTTTTTGACAAAATTCACATCAGTAATGTTTTTTTTTGCAAGAAAAAACACAAAGAATTTTTATTTTGACAGAAAAGTCATCAAAATTAGGCAGAATTTTTTCAGAAATGCAATTCATTTATTCAAAGATACCAAAAAATAGTTTTTGTTAAAAAACTTAACAGAAATACTATTTTTGTACCAAAAAAATACTAAATTTTAAGTTTTAAAAAAAAGTCATTAATTTTTTTTTTACAAAAATGATTTATTTTTGACAAAAAATCACCAAAAATGCAATTTTTTTACCAAAAAGTTACCAAAAATGCAAAAAAATCATATCAGAAATATTTTTTTGGAAAAAAAAACACCAAGAATTTAGATTTTGAAAAAAAGTTACAAAAATTTAGCAAAAATCTTTTCAGAAATGCATTTCATTTATTAAAAAATACAAAAAAAAATTTAAAAAAAGTCATCAATAATGCTATTTTTGTGTCAAAAAAATACCAAAATCTTAGTAAAAGCATTTTTTTACAAAAAAAACTAAAAATTTAGTTAAAGAAATTATTAAAAATGTATTTTTTTACAAAAATGATTTATTTTTGATAGAAAATTTACCAAAAATGCAATTATTTTACCAAAAATGCAGTTTCTTTACAAAAAATATAGCAGAAGTAATTTGAAAGAATTTAGATTTTGACTGGAAAATTACAAAAATATAGCAAAAATTTCTTCAGAAATGCATTTCATTTATTAAAAGATACTAAAAAATTAGTTTTTGTTAAGAAAGTCAACAGAAAAAATACCAAAATTTTAGTTTTACAAAAAATCTTAGTCAAATGCACTTTTACCAAACAAAAAATTAAAAATGTAGATTTTTTTACCAAAAAATGCCATCTTTTCCAAAATTATTTCAATTTTTTACATAAAAGTCACTAGAAATGCAATTCTTTTATAAAAAAATTACCAAAAATGCATTTTTTACAAAAATCTTACCAGAAAGGTTTTTTTTTTGCAAAACAAAATATTTAAAATTACCAAAATTGCGGTTTTTGAAAAAAATTTCATCTGAAATGCATTTGATTTATTAAAAAATACCAAAACATTTGTTTTAGTTAGAAAAGTTAAAAAAATAGCCATTTTTGTACAAAATAATTAACAAAATTTTAGTTTTACAAAATGATCTTCAACTCAAAATGCAAAAAAAAAAACAATACTAAAAATTTAGTTTTAAAAAAAATAGTCGACCAAAATGCATTTTTTACCGAAAAGTCACTAAAAATCTTGCAAGAAAAAACATCAACTCAGATTTGGACAAAACATGGTGTTTTTAACAAATTTTTTATTAGAAATGCATTTGATTTATTTAAATAATACTAAAAAAAATTGTTTTGTTATAAAAGTCAACAAAAATGCTATTTTTGTACAAAAAAATTTAACAAAATTTCAGTTTTACAAACAAATGTACTCTAAATGTACTTCTTTATAAAAAAATACTAAAAATTTAGTTTTGACAAAAAAGTCACCAAAAATGCAATGCTTTTAACAAAATGTTACTTAAATAATAAAAATAAAAAGTTTTTTGACAAAAATCGATTAGATTGATTGAATCGATTAGATTGAGATTTTGATTGAACTTATTACAGAAAAGTTTTGTTTTTGACAGAAAAGTAATTAAAAATGCAATCTTTTACCAAAAAGTCACAAAAATGCAGTTTTTTTTACAAGAATCTTATTAGAAATACGGAAAAAAAATACCAAAGTTCTTTTTTTCTCAGTTCTTTTACGGAAAAGTTTCCAAAATTTTTGTTTTGGACAATTTTTTTATTAAAAATCCATTTTTTTACTGAAAAAATGTTTAAGTTTTGTTAGGTTATGTTAGGTTAGGTTAGGCATCATATTTTTTCAATAAAATCACTCAAATCGTAATTTTTGATCAAAATCATACCAAAAATGATTTTTTTCAGAAAAATTTTAGATTTTGTTGTCACTAAAAATGCAGTTTTGTACGGAAAACTTAATGAAATTCTAGTTTTTGACAAAAATGTTATTTTTCAAAAAAAAAAATTACGAAAAATTTAGTTTTATTTAAAAAAGTTACTAAAAATGTATTTTTTTACAGAAAAGTTTAGTTTTTGAAAGAAAAGTTATTTAAAATGTATGTTTTTACAGAAAAGTTACCAAAGTTATTCATCAAATTCTAATCAAAAATGCATTTTTTTATTGGAAAATAGTAACAAATTAGTCAACAAAAATGCAATTTTTGTACAAAAAAAATCGCAAAATAATTAAAATAAAAAAAAATTTTAGTTTAAAAAAAAAGTCACTAAAAATGTCATTTTTACAAACAAGGATGGTTTTTGACAGAAAAGTCACTAAAGATGCAGTTTTTTTACCAAATAGAACATCATCAAAATTGCAATTTTTTGCAAAAATCTTACCAGAAATGCATTAAAAAAAATTGAAAAATTTGGTTTTAAAAAAACGATACTAAAAATGTCATTTTTTATAGAAAAGGTTGGTTTTAGACAGAAAAGTCAAATATTCTAGTTTTTGACATAAAAAAATTACAGAGAAACATAACAAAAGTTTAGTTTTTGTTAAAAACATTACCAAAATTGACAAAAATATCATCAGAAATAAATTAAAAAAACTTAAAAAATTTAGTTTATGTCCGGTATTTAGTTTTTTTAACAATAAAATTATTGTTATATTTTTTTTTTTGGATTTTGCTATTTATGAAATTTTATGACAATTTTTACATTTTTTAAGAGTTTATGGTAATTGTTTTTTTTTTTAATTTTTACAGTTTGTCGATTTTTGGTTTTTTCTAACAATATTTCAATGCAAAATTTTATTTTTAAGATTTTTAAACAAAAATTAAACTTTTTAAAACTTTATGACTCAATTTTGATGTTGTTTTGACGTTTTATGAAAAGAATTTTTAATTGTTTTTAGTAATATTATTATTTTTTTTTTTATTATATTATTATTTTATGATCAAATTTTGGTATTTTTGACTTATTGTAAATAGAATTTTGCTATTTTAAAACTTTTTACATCAATTTTAATGTTTTTTTTACAGTATTTTTATAGTTTTTGGACGGATTTTGCTTATTTTTGTAGTAAAGTGTAACTAGACCACATATATTAAATAAATAAGGAAAGAAAAGACGAAAAACAAAAATTTAAAAATAATTTAAAAAAAACGTGGTGAAAAAATAAATATAAAAACAAGAAAACCATAACAGGAAGAGTATTTAATCTCAATATTGTGGCGTATTTGTTATTGTAATCAAGGAGCTATTTAATATTTGATTTTTTACAAGTGCTTTCTGAGAATTGTTTGAAATTTTATGGCCGGATTTAAAAAAAATAATATTTGATTAATAGAATGCTACACTTTTTAACAGTTTATATCCGGATGTTGTTTTTTTCTAACAATATATTGATGTTTTATGGTTGTATTTTGCTATTTCTGATATTTTATGAAAAAAAAATGCACTTTTGAAACGTTTTAGCTAAAGTTTGTTATTTTTTAACATTATTTTGAAGTTTTTTAGCATTTCAATAAAGAATTTTGCAGTTTTCAACTGTTTTGAGCCGGATTTTTATTAATTTTGACGTTTTTGACCGGATTTTACTATTTTATGACTAAAACTTTGCATTTTTGAATTGTATTGAGCCGAATTTTGTTATTTTATAAATAGAATTTTACACTTCTTAACCGGTTTTGGCCGGAGTATAGTTTTTCCTGAAAGTATTTTGATATTTATGACCGAGTTTGGTAATTTTTGACTTTTTATGAATAGAATTTTTTACTTTTTAACAGTTAAGAGCATACCGACTTCTACCTTGGTTTGTAGTATTTTAACAAAAACGGCAACTTTGGCTTTATCGCTGCTTCTACAAATAATTTGATGATCGATTTATTTTTTTACCAGTACATTTAGAAAGGATTAAACTATGATATGTCAAAATTCTTTAGTCAAATAATAGTTAGGAAATAGCCGAATAAAACCTATTAAATATAAAAATAAATGCGTTTTTCTATATTTTTGAATGCATTTTGTAGCTATTTGCAAATAAAAATTCACAAAAAAGACTTTGACATATCATAGTTTAATCCTTTCCAAATGGACTAGTAAAAAAATAAATCGATAATCAAATTATTTGTAGAAGCAGCGATGAAGCCAAAGTTGCCGTTTTTGTTAAAATACTACAAATTATGGTAGCGGTCGGTATGGTTTTAATCAGTATAAAAAATATATAATTTTGTTTGCTTTTTTTTATATTGAACAAATTAAAGACTATGATGCAAGAAATGATGAAAGAAATTAAAAACGACCAAAAACAACTAAATCAATTTTTTGCATTGCATGAAAGAAGAAAATCTACAGTTGAAAAGTAAGTTAAATAAACTAGTAGATGAGAAGCAATGGAGAAAAGATTTAATAAATCATTGAAGGATAGTAATGGAAACTTTTGGCAACGGATGGAATATTGTGGCTATTTCTTTTACAAGGAAGTTTACCATTTGCAGAAAAACATTATTAACAGTAAAAAACACTTCAGTATAAAAACTTACTAAATATTAACAAGTTTTCTGTGAAACTGTTTTGTGAAATCTGTGGCATATTAAAAGACTGTTACAATATCTTTTTTTTTTGTATTTGAAAAGCATTTTTTTACATTTACCAAAAAATCAGATTTTTCAAGAAAAGTTACCAAAATTGCAATTTTTGACAAAAAAAGTATCAGAAATGCATTTTTTTACAGAAAAATTACTAGAAATGCATTTTTACAATAAAAACACTAAAAATGCAGTTTTTTGTCACAAAACCACATATAGGTTGTAGTATTTCTTTCTTTTCTCTAGTAGATTTATGGTATTGTAGCTTAGTTTGGGTTGTTTTGGATTTTTACATTTTTTCAAGTTTTTTGAATATTTGCTTAATTTTTTTTACAGTTGGTAAATGCTTATACAATTTTTTTTATATTTCTTTGTTTTATTGTCAAATCTTTTTGTTACTCCATTTTGTTCTTACAAATAAGTTACCTTAATTCCAGTTTTTATTAAAAACCTTACCAGGAATAATACACTATTTTACATAAAAAATGACCACAAATTCAATATTTTTTAAATAGTCACTAAAAATGCATGTTTTTATAAAAAAGTTTAAATTTTTTTGAAATCAAGGTTACCAAAATTTAATTTTTTTGAAAAGAAATCACCAAAATTTTTGGTAAAAATCCTAATAGAAAAACACTAGGAATACAGTTTTTACTGACAAAGTAACCAGAAATTTAGTATTTGTTAAAAAAAGTCGCCAAAAGTGCATTATTTACAGAAATAATGCAATTTTGGTAAGGAAATGTCACTGAAATTGCAGTTTTTGACCAAAATGTTAAACAGAATAATGTACGTTTTTACAAAAAAATTGTTTTTGTTAGAAAAATCATCAAAAATTGATTTTTTTACAGAAAGGTTACAAAAACTGCAGTTTTTAACAAAAACTTCTTGGGAATGCACATTAAATGCAGCTATTTACAGAAAAGTTACCGAATCTGCATTTTTTTACAAAAAAATCTTATTAGAAATATAGACAAAATTACTAAAAAATCACATTTTGGTAGAAACATTATCAAAAATACAATTATTTGCAAAAAAGTTTAGTTTTTATAGTAAAAATTAACTAAAATGCAGTTTTGATACAGAAATGTCATCAAAATTGCAGTTTTTGACATAAATGTTAACAGAACAATACATATTTTTGCAGAAAAAATTACCAAAAATTGAGTTAATGTTAGAAAAGTTACTAAAAATGCATTTTTTACAAAAAAAGCAATGTTTTTGGCTAAAACCTTATCAGAAAAAATTACTTAGATTCAGTTTTTGTTGGGAAAGTCATTAATTTTTTACTAAAAGTGACAAAAATCGCAGATTTGGAAAAAAAACTCACCAAAAATGCGTTTTACAGAAAAAAAACAATTTAGTTTTTGACAAAAAATACAAGTTTAACTGTAATTAGCAACATTTGGGGGGGGGTGGGTTGAACACTCCAGAGCATAATTACCATTGGGTGATTTGATCTGGAATGAAACACCTACTTACCCGAGAGTCAGTTGTCAAGCACATTAAGATTAACATCTACCACTTTATTATTAACACTTAGATGGGTTGGTGGGAAACTCTAGAGTATGAATACCATAGAGTAGCTTAAATTGGAGTTGCTTACCAAGCCACACAAGTGTCAGTTGTTTAGAGTTTGGATATATCTATCTTCTTTTGTAACAAAATGTTTTCTGATGTTTATTAGAGGAACAAACGTTCAACTTTTTAATTACTTGTACTTTGATGTGTGAGTGAGACACTCTAGAGTATAATTACTATTAAGTAGTTTGAACTGGAGTGGTTCACTTACATACTCAAGTGTCAGTAGTCAAGAGGTTGTGTATAAACATTTACTTTTGTAGAAAATTTTTTTTAACATTTTCAGTAGAGAAATAATTAACCTCTGAATTACTAACATTTGGGTGGATGGGTGTGATACTCTAGAGCATAATTACCATAGAGTAGTTTGAACTGAAGTGGTCCACTTACCCATTTAAGTGTAAGTCATTAAAAAGCTGGATATTGCTATTTTCTCTTGTTTACAAAACGTCTTTTGGCGTCTTCAGGAAAGACAAACATTTAATCTAGAGTATGATTGCTATTGACTAGTTTGAATTGGAGTGATTTACCCATTTAATCAACTGTCAGTCGTCAAAAGATTGAATATCAACATCTTTTTTGTAACAAAATGTTTTCTGACGTCTTCATGAAGATCAAAGATTCAATCTCTCTCTACTCCATAGCATGATTACTATCGAGAAGTTGGATTTCAACATCCATTCTTGTGACAAAAAGTTTTCTGACGTTTTCTGGTGGGACAATTATCCAACCTCCACTTTAACGCATAAATACTATCGAGTATTTTGAACTGGCGCTTTATTACTAAAAAATGCAGTTTTTAATATAATAATTACTAGAATCAAATTTTTAAATACAAAACATGCAGTTTTTGACAGAAAAATTACAAAAAATGCATAGTTTTGGTCAAAAAATGATTTTTTTTTTTAATTTTTTTGTGCGGAATTGACAGATAGTATGTGAAACGCCTATCTGCCATTTAAGTGGCGTGTGTACAAGACTTTAGAAAAAAAAATTTATAATCATCAGTTTCAGGATGTGACAGATAAGTAGGCCTGCAAAGTGAAAAGTCTGGTAAAATTGCAACAGAGAACATCACAGTCTCAAGTTTCAGATGACATTTATCAGTACCATCTGTCACTAGGCTACATAAAAAATTTTAAACATATCTGCCAATCTAGTTCGGTTTTAACATTCATTGAAAGAATGCAATGAATTAGGATGTGGAAGCATTTGCAACTATGGCAACACACAAAATTCACTTTTTGTGTCAAAATCAGAACTAATTAGTGTTAATTTCAATGGATTCAATTTGTACCAAATTAATAATTTCAAATTTTATATTTAAACTAATTTCAAAATGCTAGCAATCAATACAAATCTAATTATCTTGGAACGCATTTGTAAAAGTTTAATAAATTTTGGTTATATTAAACCATCAAATAGGACTAATAATATATGTTAATTTGAATCAATTCGATACGCTCAATTTTGTACAATTAACTATTTCAAGAATCACTTTTCTTCTAAACATGATTAATGTTTATATATTTTTCCTATAATAACAAATCAATTCATTTTATCATAAATTTTATAACTTATTTTACATCAACAAATTAATTTTGCAATTTGATTAAGCATTTCTATTAAGTGGTCAGCTGCTATACATCATGATGCATACTTTAAAACTCTGAATGGATAGGTAATTTGCATAAATTACAATCATTTAATATTTATAGTAAATACAATTAATTTTTTTTATGAAATAGAATACAAAAATATTTATGGTTGAGTGAACATTAAAGCTTATTGCTAAATTTAAAAATTAAGTTTAAACAATTAATAACAAATGGCCATGCATATATAAAGTCAAGGAGAATTAAATTCATATATGTTCTCCATTATTAACATTTTCTAATTGTGTTTCAAAATTAATTTTATTCCTTTTTCCTCTGAACAAATTCCAAAAGCATATTTTATATTTAAAATCTACACAAATAGCATAAACTAATATAAATGCGGACAACATAGAATCCAAACTATACAAACATGTTAAGCTATCTATTCCTATATAATAAAACAAGATAACAATAACTGTATATATCGCTAACAAATAAAATAATTGATGAAATTAAAATCAAAATTGATAATAATATGAATATCCAAACTAGCAATTCAAATTCACATAAAATTACAGCTGTAGTTAAAAATATTGCCAGAAATGTATAAATAAGCAAAAATAGATTTTTATTTGTAATTTTTTTAGTTTCTACTATTGTGTCTGAAAATAGCATTAGTTTAAAAACATATTCAACTGCTTCTGAATATATATTGGCGTGATATGCTAAGCAAGGAATGAAATTCAAATTGACTGATATAAATTTTAATTTGGAAGTTCTATATATTAACGTGATAGTGTTGCAAATGCTGAAATTCATTATTAACAAATTGGTTCTTGTTTGCATTTGTTGATTTATTGCTATAATGCATATTATTAATATGTTGCATATTATGCCAATTACACAAGTTGTTATTATTATGGTGAGTTCTAATGTTGCATTTTGAAATGAATCAGATAATGTTTGATTGTGGAAATATTCTTCTAGTTCTTCTTCCATTTTGTATTAAACTAAAAGTAAACAAAGTAAGCAAAAATATAAAGCGTTATTTTGAATAGTGAGCTTTTTTTTAAATTAATTACAAAATTTGTTAATTATTTTTAGATTTAGGGACAAATTGTATAAAGTACAACAAAATTTTTGAAACTTATTATGAAACAGTAAAATGGTTGTTGGCGATAGTTTTCTGTTAAAAGTTGTAAACTAAAATAGCTCTAAGTTGTAGGGTCATTTTATTTGACGTTTTGGCTAATCACACTGATGGTTGCCTTTTGATGTTCTGTATAAAGAGATAATATCGATAAAATTACTTAAATCATTAAAATTAATGTGAGTTTATTTGGTTTATTTTAATTTATTTTGATTTTTTTTAATGAAAATTTTAAAAATATTTTATCGATTGTTTAGAAAACATACTGGTCATCATGTTATTTAAATGTTAATCCTATCAAAAATATATGGAACAAAAATAAGGACGACTCTAAAAGCTTGAGAACTTATTTCACATTGTTTAGTATGTCAAATCATTATTACCAGTATATCTAAAAATATTTTAGTTGTATAATATACATGTTATTAACCTACCTTGATATTTAAAACAATATTGAATATCTTCAAACTTGTCTCGTCTTTTAATTATTTGATTTTTCAGTCCAAATAGATGTATATCTAAATAGAATGTAACAAATTATTATCAACAACAACAATATTATTTTTTTAATTGTGTAGCTTGAATAATTACCTTAAAAAAAATAATGTCTGCTTGCAAGTCTATACTTGATATTACTAAAGCTTAAATGTAAATATTTGCTTTAAATTTAATTATCAACTTAAACCTTTATATCAAAATAATGTTGACCTTTTAATAATATTGTTTTTATTAATAATTTAAAAGAGTAAACATTTAAAATTTATAGTAATTTTGATATATATTTAAATAAATACTTTAAATGTTTATATTGAATAATTAAAATAATAGTAGTGAAAGCAGTTTTTCTATTTTGAACAAATTAAAAAACAATATTTATTTTTATAATAATTATACTATTTTATTGATGAATTAAAATGACCAAAAATTTTGTTTTAAGTTAATTAGAAACTAAGTCCTTAAACATGCTTTTTTTACTGAACCAAAGTTGCAGTTTTGACAAAATTCTTATCAGAAATGCATTTTTTTTTTGTTAAACAAATACAAAAAAGTTTGTTTTTGTTAAAAAAAGTTACCAAAAATGCAGTTTTTTATAAAAATTAATAACTAAAATAGCAGTTTTTGGCAAATATCTTACCAGAAGTTTAATTTTTTACTAAAAAAATCACTTAGAATTTAGTTTTTGACAGAAAAGTCACCAAAAATGCATCTTTACAGAAAAAATTACTAATAAAATTTGCACTTTTTACAAAAAAAATTACAAAAATTTAATTTTTGAAAAAGGTTTTTTGTTAACAAAAAAATTTTGTTTTTGACAGAAAAATCAAAAAGTTCAATTAAAAAAAAATAGATTTTGTTATAAAAATTGTTATTAAAAATGTAGTTTTTACAGAAAAATTACTAACATTATAGTTTTTGAAAAAGATGTAAGATTTTTTAACAGGAAAATTTACCAAAATTTTTGTTTTATTTGGAAAAATTACCAAAAATGTATTTTCTTTACAGAAAAGTTTAGTTTAAAAAAATATGCACATTTTTACAAAAAAATTACTAAAGTTGCAGTTTTTGACAAAATTCTCATAAGAAATGCAGTTAATTCATTAAAAATATCTAAAAAAAAAGAGATTTTATTAAAAAAATTTAGAAAAAAAAAACAAAAAACAATTGATTTTTACCTAAAAGTCACCAAAAATGCAATTCTTTTACCAAAAAAATTCAAAAAATGCTATTTTTTACAATAATCTCACCAAATATGTTTTTTTTTTTTTTTTAACAAAAACACCAAAATTGCAGTTTTTGACAAAATTCTTATTAGAAATAAATAACCAACAAAGTAGTTTTTGTTAAAAAAGTTAACAATGCCATTTTTGTATCAAAAATTTACCAAAGTTTTAGTTTTACAAAAAATGATAGTTTTTTGACAAAAATCACATCAGTAATGTTTTTTTTTGCAAGAAAAAACACAAAGAATTTTTATTTTGACAGAAATGTCACCAAAATTTGGCAGAATTTTTTCAGAAATGCATTTCATTTATTAAAAGATACCAAAAAATAGTTTTTGTTAAAAAACTTAACAGAAATACTATTTTTGTACCAAAAAAAATACTAAATTTTAAGTTTTAAAAAAAAGTCATTAATTTTTTTTTTACAAAAATGATTTATTTTTGACAAAAAATCACCAAAAATGCAATTTTTTTACCAAAAAGTTACCAAAAATGCAAAAAAATCATATCAGAAATATTTTTTTGAAAAAAAAAACACCAAGAATTTAGATTTTGAAAAAAAGTTACAAAAATTTAGCAAAAATCTTTTCAGAAATGCATTTCATTTATTAAAAAATACAAAAAAAAATTTAAAAAAAGTCATCAATAATGCTATTTTTGTGTCAAAAAAATACCAAAATCTTAGTAAAAGCATTTTTTTACAAAAAAAACTAAAAATTTAGTTAAAGAAATTATTAAAAATGTATTTTTTTACAAAAATGATTTATTTTTGATAGAAAATTTACCAAAAATGCAATTATTTTACCAAAAATGCAGTTTCTTTACAAAAAATATAGCAGAAGTAATTTGAAAGAATTTAGATTTTGACTGGAAAATTACAAAAATATAGCAAAAATTTCTTCAGAAATGCATTTCATTTATTAAAAGATACTAAAAAATTAGTTTTTGTTAAGAAAGTCAACAGAAAAAATACCAAAATTTTAGTTTTACAAAAAATCTTAGTCAAATGCACTTTTACCAAACAAAAAATTAAAAATGTAGATTTTTTTACCAAAAAATGCCATCTTTTCCAAAATTATTTCAATTTTTTACATAAAAGTCACTAGAAATGCAATTCTTTTATAAAAAAATTACCAAAAATGCATTTTTTACAAAAATCTTACCAGAAAGGTTTTTTTTTTGCAAAACAAAATATTTAAAATTACCAAAATTGCGGTTTTTGAAAAAAATTTCATCTGAAATGCATTTGATTTATTAAAAAATACCAAAACATTTGTTTTAGTTAGAAAAGTTAAAAAAATAGCCATTTTTGTACAAAATAATTAACAAAATTTTAGTTTTACAAAATGATCTTCAACTCAAAATGCAAAAAAAAAACAATACTAAAAATTTAGTTTTAAAAAAAATAGTCGACCAAAATGCATTTTTTACCGAAAAGTCACTAAAAATCTTGCAAGAAAAAACATCAACTCAGATTTGGACAAAACATGGTGTTTTTAACAAATTTTTTATTAGAAATGCATTTGATTTATTTAAATAATACTAAAAAAAATTGTTTTTGTTATAAAAGTCAACAAAAATGCTATTTTTGTACAAAAAAATTTAACAAAATTTCAGTTTTACAAACAAATGTACTCTAAATGTACTTCTTTATAAAAAATACTAAAAATTTAGTTTTGACAAAAAAGTCACCAAAAATGCAATGCTTTTAACAAAATGTTACTTAAATAATAAAAATAAAAAGTTTTTTGACAAAAATCGATTAGATTGATTGAATCGATTAGATTGAGATTTTGATTGAACTTATTACAGAAAAGTTTTGTTTTTGACAGAAAAGTAATTAAAAATGCAATCTTTTACCAAAAAGTCACAAAAATGCAGTTTTTTTTACAAGAATCTTATTAGAAATACGGAAAAAAAATACCAAAGTTCTTTTTTTCTCAGTTCTTTTACGGAAAAGTTTCCAAAATTTTTGTTTTGGACAATTTTTTTATTAAAAATCCATTTTTTTACTGAAAAAATGTTTAAGTTTTGTTAGGTTATGTTAGGTTAGGTTAGGCATCATATTTTTTCAATAAAATCACTCAAATCGTAATTTTTGATCAAAATCATACCAAAAATGATTTTTTTCAGAAAAATTTTAGATTTTGTTGTCACTAAAAATGCAGTTTTGTACGGAAAACTTAATGAAATTATAGTTTTTGACAAAAATGTTATTTTACAAAAAAAAAAATTACGAAAAATTTAGTTTTATTTAAAAAAGTTACTAAAAATGTATTTTTTTACAGAAAAGTTTAGTTTTTGAAAGAAAAGTTATTTAAAATGTATGTTTTTACAGAAAAGTTACCAAAGTTATTCATCAAATTCTAATCAAAAATGCATTTTTTTATTGGAAAATAGTAACAAATTAGTCAACAAAAATGCAATTTTTGTACAAAAAAAATCGCAAAATAATTAAAATAAAAAAAAATTTTAGTTTAAAAAAAAGTCACTAAAAATGTCATTTTTACAAACAAGGATGGTTTTTGACAGAAAAGTCACTAAAGATGCAGTTTTTTTACCAAATAGAACATCATCAAAATTGCAATTTTTTGCAAAAATCTTACCAGAAATGCATTAAAAAAAATTGAAAAATTTGGTTTTAAAAAAACGATACTAAAAATGTCATTTTTTATAGAAAAGGTTGGTTTTAGACAGAAAAGTCAAATATTCTAGTTTTTGACATAAAAAAATTACAGAGAAACATAACAAAAGTTTAGTTTTTGTTAAAAACATTACCAAAATTGACAAAAATATCATCAGAAATGAATTAAAAAAACTTAAAAAATTTAGTTTATGTCCGGTTTTTAGTTTTTTTAACAATAAAATTATTGTTATATTTTTTTTTTTGGATTTTGCTATTTATGAAATTTTATGACAATTTTTACATTTTTTAAGAATTTATGGTCTTTGTTTTTTTTTTAATTTTTACAGTTTGTCAATTTTTGGTTTTTTCTAACAATATTTCAAGGCAAAATTTTATTTTTAAGATTTTTGAAAAAAAATTACACTTTTTAAAACTTTATGACTCAATTTTGATGTTGTTTTGACGTTTTATGAAAAGAATTTTTAATTGTTTTTAGTAATATTTTTTTTTTTTTAATATATTATTATTTTATAATCAAATTTTGGTATTTTTAACTTATTGTAAATAGAATTTTGCTATTTTAAAACTTTTTACATCAATTTTAATGTTTTTTTTACAGTATTTTTATAGTTTTTGGACGGATTTTGCTTATTTTTGTACTAAAGTGTAACTAGACCACATATATTAAATAAATAAGGAAAGAAAAGACAAAAAACAAAAATAAAAAAAAATAATTTAAAAAAAAACGTGAAAAAATAAATATAAAAACAAGAATACCATAACAGGAAGAGTATTTAATCTTATTATTGTGGCGTATTTGTGTTTGTAATCAAGGATCTGCAATGCAGAAGGACTCACTTGCATATAGGGCTATTTAATGTTTGATTTTTTAAGTGCATTCTGAGAATTGTTTGAAATTTTATGGCCGGATTTAAAAAAATTAATATTTGATTAATAGAATGCTACACTTTTTAACAGTTTATATCCGGATGTTGTTTTTTTCTAACAATATATTGATGTTTTATGGTTGTATTTTGCTATTTCTGATATTTTATGAAAAAAAATTTGCACTTTTGAAACGTTTTAGCTAAAGTTTGTTACTTTTTAACATTATTTTGAAGTTTTTTAGCATTTCAATAAAGAATTTTGCAGTTTTCAACTGTTTTGAGCCGGATTTTGACAATATTTTGAAGTTTTTAACCGGATTTTACTATTTTATGACTAAAACTTTGCATTTTTGAATTGTATTTAGCCGAATTTTGTTATTTTTAACATTTTATAAATAGAATTTTACACTTCTTAACCAGTTTTGGCCGGAGTATAGTTTTTCCTGAAAGTATTTTGATATTTATGACCAAGTTTGGTAATTTTTGACTTTTTATGAATAGAATTCTTTACTTTTTAACAGTTAAGACCATACCGACTTCTACCTTGATTTGTAGTATTTTAACAAAAACGGCAACTTTGGCTTTATCGCTGCTTCTACAAATAATTTGATAATTGATTTATTTTTTACCATTACATTAATGAAAGAAATTAAAAACGACCAAAAACAACTAAATCATTTTTTTGCATTGCATAAAAAAAGAAAATCTACAGTTAAAAAGTAAATTAAATAAACTAGTAGATGAGAAGCAATTGAGAAAAGATATAATAAATCATTGAAGGATAGTAATGGAAACTTTTGATTGAACGGAGGGTATATTGTGGCTAATTCATTTACAAGGAAGTTTACCAATTGCAGAGAAACATTATTAACAGTAAAGAACAAACTTCAGTATAAAAACTTACTAAATATTAACAAGTTTTCTGTGAAGCTGTCTTGTGAAGTCTATGGCATATTAAAAGACTGTGACAATATCTTTTTTTTTTTGTATTTGAAAAGCATTTTTGCACAGAAAAAGTTACCAAAAAATCAGATTTTTCAAGAAAAGTTACCAAAATAGCAATTTTTAACAAAAAAAAGTATCAGAAATGCAGTTTTTACAGAAAAATTACTAGAAATGCATTTTTACAATAAAAAACACTAAAAACGCAGTTTTTTACAAAATTGTCACAAAACCACATTTAGGATAAAGTATTTCTTTTTTTTCTCTAGTAGATTTATGGTATTGTAGCTTAGTTTGGGTAATTTTGAATTTTTACATTTTTGCATGTTTTTTGGATACTCTCTTGAATTTTTTTACAGTTGGTAGATGCTTATACAATTTATTTTATATCTCCTAGTTTTATTGTCAAATCTTTTTGTTACTCCATTTCGTTCTTACAAATAAGTTACCTAAATTGCAGTTTTTATTAAAAACTTTACCAGGAATAATGCACTATTTTACATAAAAAATGACCACAAACTCAATATTTTTTAAATAGTCACTAAAAATGCATGTTTTTATAGAAAAGTTTAAAATTTTTTGAAATCAAGGTTACCAAAATTTTATTTTTTTGAAAAGAAATCACCAAAATTTTTGGTAAAAATCCTAATTGAAAAACACTAGGAATACAGTTTTTACGGACAAATTAACAAGAAATTTAGTATTTGTTAAAAAAGTCACCAAAAGTGCATTATTTACAGGAAGTTTAGTTTTTGCAATAAAAATAATGCAATTTTGGTAGGGAAATGTCACATCAAAAATTGATTTTTTTTACAGAAAGGTTACAAAAGCTGCAGTTTTAACAAAAACTTCTTGGGAATGCACATTAAATGCAGCTATTTACAGAAAAGTTACCAAATCTGCATTTTTTTACAATAAAATCTTATTAGAAATATAGGCAAAATTACTAAAAAAATCAGTTTTTGTTAAAAACATTATCAAAAATACAATTATTAGCAAAAAAATAATGTTTTTAAAATAAAAATTAACTGAAATGCAGTTTTGGTACAGAAATATCATCAAAATTGCAGTTTTTGACCTAAATCAGAACAATATATGATTTTGCAGAAAAAATTACCAAAAATTGAGTTAATGTTAGAAAAGTTACTAAAAATGCATATTTTACCAAAAAAGCAATGTTTTTGGCTAAAATCAATAAGATTTTAGCCAAAAACATTGCTTTGAAAAAATTACCAAAATTCAGTTTTTGTTGGGAAAGTCATTAATTCTTTACTAAAAGTGACAAAAATCGCAGATTTGGAAAAAGCTCACCAAAAATGCATGTTTTACAAAAAGAAACAATTTAGTTTTTGACAAAAAATACAAGTTTGAATGTAATTATCAACATTGGGGGGGGGGGGGGGGGGGTGAACACTCCAGAGCATAATTACCATTGGGTGATTTGATCTGGAATGAAACACCTACTTACCCGAGAGTCAGTTGTCAAGCACATTAAGATTAACATCTACAATGTCTTCTGACGTTTTCAGAAAGGAACAACATCCAACCACTTTATTATTAACACTTAGATGGGTTGGTGGGAAACTCTAGAGTATGAATACCATAGAGTAGTTTAAATTGGAGTTGCTTACCAAGCCACACAAGTGTCAGTTGTTTAGAGTTTGGATATATCTATCTTCTTTTGTAACAAAATGTTTTCTGATGTTTATTACAGGAACAAACGTTCAACCTTTTATGGGTGTGATACTCTAGAGCATAATTAGCATAGAGTAGTTTGAACTGAAGTGGTCCACTTACCCATTTAAGTGTAAGTCATTAAAAAGCTGGATATTGCTATTTTCTCTTGTATACAAAACGTCTTCTGGCGTCTTCAGGAAAGACAAACATTTAGTCTAGAGTATGATTACTATTGACTAGTTTGAATTGGAGTGATTTACCCATTTAATCAACTGTCAGTCGTCAAAAGATTGAATATCAACATCCTTTTTGTAACAAAATGTTTTCTGACGTCTTCATGAAGATCAAAGATTCAATCTCTCTCTACTTC
The DNA here is from genome assembly GCA_963932245.1 of Tachinus rufipes. Taxonomy (NCBI): domain Eukaryota; kingdom Metazoa; phylum Arthropoda; class Insecta; order Coleoptera; family Staphylinidae; genus Tachinus; species Tachinus rufipes. Next base: position 7,630,473 of record OZ010744.1, read on the forward strand.
ATAGCATGATTACTATCGAGAAGTTGGATTTCAACATCCATTCTTGTGACAAAAAGTTTTCTGACGTTTTCTGGTGGGACAATTATCCAACCTCCACTTAAAAGCATAAATACTATCGAGTATTTTGAACTGGCGCTTTATTACTAAAAAATGCAGTTTTTAATATAATAATTACTAGAATCGAATTTTTCAATACAAAACATGCAATTTTTGACAGAAAAATTACAAAAAATGCATAGTTTTGGTCAAAAAATGATTTTTTTTTTAATTTTTTTGTGCGGAATTGACAGATAGTATGTAAAACGGCTATCTGCCATTTAAGTGGCGTGTGTACAAGACTTTAGAAAAATAATTTTATAATCATCAGTTTCAGGATGTGACAGATAAGTAGGCCTGCAAAGTAAAAAGTCTGGTAAAATTGTAACAGAGAACATCACAGTCTCAAGTTTCAGATGACATTTATCAGTACCATCTGTCACTAGGCTACATAAAATTTTTTAAACATATCTGCCAATCTAGTTCAGTTTTAACATTCATTGAAAGAATACAATGAATTAGGATGTGGAAGCATTTGCAACTATGCAACACACAAAATTCACTTTTTGTGTCAAAATCAGAACTAATTAGTGTTAATTTCAATGGGTTCAATTTGTACCAAATTAATAATTTCAAATTTTATATTTAAACTAATTTCAAAATGCTAGCAATCAAAACAAATCTAATTATCTTGGAACGCATTTGTTAAAGTTTAATTAATTTTGGTTATATTAAACCATCAAATAGGACTAATAATATATGTTAATTTGAATCAATTCGATACGCTCAATTTTGTACAATTAACTATTTCAAGAATCACTTTTCTTCTAAACATGATTAATGTTTATATATTTTTCCTATAATAACAAATCAATTCATTTTATCATAAATTTTATAACTTATTTTACATCAACAAATTAATTTTGCAATTTGATTAAGCATTTCTATTAAGTGGTCAGCTGCTATACATCATGATGCATACTTTAAAACTCTGAATGGATAGGTAATTTGCATAAATTACAATCATTTAATATTTATAGTAAATACAATTAATTTTTTTTATGAAATAGAATACAAAAATATTTATGGTTGAGTGAACATTAAAGCTTATTGCTAAATTTAAAAATTAAGTTTAAACAATTAATAACAAATGGCCATGCATATATAAAGTCAAGGAGAATTAAATTCATATATGTTCTCCATTATTAACATTTTCTAATTGTGTTTCAAAATTAATTTTATTCCTTTTTCCTCTGAACAAATTCCAAAAGCATATTTTATATTTAAAATCTACACAAATAGCATAAATTAATATAAATGCGGACAACATAGAATCCAAACTATACAAACATGTTAAGCTATCTATTCCTTTATAATAAAACAAGATAACAATTATTCTAGTATAAATAAAAAATCTAACAATATTAATTCTTAATTTATACTCATCAGTGTATACTAAATTTGTTGCTTTGCAGCAACTGTATATGTCGTTAGCAAATAAATTAATTGATGAAATTAAAATCAAAATTGATAATAACATGAATATCCAAACAAGCAACTCAAATTTACAAAGGATTACAGCTGCAGTTAAAAATATTGCCAAAAATGTATAAATAAGCAGAATTAAATTTTTATTTGTTATTTTTTTAGTTTCCACTATTGTGTCTGAAAATAGTATTAGTATAAAAACATATTCTACTGCTTCTGAGTATATATTGGCGTGATATGCTAGGCAAGGAATGAAATTTAAATTGACTGATATAAATTTTAATATGGAAGTTCTAAATATTAACGTGATAATGTTGCAAATGCAGAAATTTATTATTATCAAATTGGTTCTTGTTTGCATTTGTTGATTTTTTGCTATAATGCATATTATTAATATGTTGCTTATTATGCCAATTACACAAGTTGTTGTTATTATGGTGAGATCTAATGTTGCATTTTGGAATGAATCAGATAATGTTTGATTGTGGAAATATTCTTCTAATTCCTCTTCCATTTTGTGCTAAACTAAAAGTAAACAAAGTAAACAAAAATATAAAGCGTTATTTTAGATAGTGATCTTATTTTTAATTAATTACAAAATTTGTAAATTCTTTTTAGATTTAGGGACAAATTGTATAAAATACAAAAAAGTTTTTGAAACTTATTATGAAACAGTAAAATGGTTGTTGGCAATAATTTTCTGTTAAAAGTTGTAAACTAGAATAGCTCTAAGTTGTAGGGTCATTTTATTTGACGTTTTGGCTAATCACACTGGTGGTTGCCTTTTGATGTTCTGTATAAAGAGCTAATATTGATAAAATTACTTAAATCATTAAAATTAATGTAATTGGTTTATTTTAATTTAGTTTGATTTTTTTTAATGAAAATTTTAAAAATATTTTATCGATTGTTTAGAAAACATACTGGTCATCATGTTATTTAAATGTTAATTCTATCAAAAATATATGGAACAAAAATAGGGACGACTCTAAAAGCTTAAGAACATATTTTACATTATTTAGTATGTCAAATAATTATTACCAATATATATATATATATATGTTATTAACCTACATTGATATTTAAAAAAATATTAAATATCTTCAAACTTGTCTCGTCTTTTAATTATTTGATTATTCAGTCCAAATAGATGTATTTCTAAATAGAAAGTAACAAATTATTATCAACAACAACAATATTATTTTTTTAATTGTGTAGCTTAAATAATTACCTTAAATAAAATAATGTCTGCTTGCAAGTCTATACTTCATATTACTAAAGCTTAAATGTAAATATTTGCTTTATATTTTATTATCACCTTAAACCTTTATATCAAAATAATGTTGACCTTTTAATAATATTGTTGTTATTAATAATTTAAAAGAGTAAACATTTAAAATTTATAGTAATTTTGATATATATTTAAATAAATACTTTAAATGTTTATATTGAATAATTAAAATAATAGTAGTGAAAGCAGTTTTTCTATTTTGAACAATTTAAAAAACAATATTTATTTTTATAATAATTATACTATTTTATTGATGAATTAAAATGACCAAAAATTTTGTTTTAAGTTAATTAGAAACTTAGTCCTTAAAAATGCTTTTTTTACTGAACTAAAGTTGCAGTTTTGACAAAATTCTTATCAGAAATGCATTTTTTTTTTGTTAAACAAATACAAAAAAGTTCGTTTTTGTTAAAAAAAGTAACCAAAAATGCAGTTTTTTTATAAAAATAAGTAACTAAAATAGCAGTTTTTGGCAAATATCTTACCAGAAGTTTAATTTTTTACTAAAAAAATCACTTAGAATTTAGTTTTTGACAGAAAAGTCACCAAAAATGCATCTTTACAGAAAAAATTACTAATAAAATATGCACTTTTTACAAAAAAAAATACAAAAATTTAATTTTTGAAAAAGGTTTTTTTTAACAGAAAAATATTGTTTTTGACAGAAAAATCAAAAAGTTCAATTAAAAAAAATAGATTTTGTTATAAAAATTGTTATTAAAAATGTAGTTTTTACAGAAAAATTACTATTACTATAGTTTTTGAAAAAGATGTAAGATTTTTTAACAGGAAAATTTACCAAAATTTTTGTATTATTTGGAAAAATTACCAAAAATGTATTTTCTTTACAGAAAAGTTTAGTTTAAAAAAATATGCACATTTTTACAAAAAAAATACTAAAGTTGCAGTTTTTGACAAAATTCTCATATGAAATGCATTTAATTCATTAAAAAATATCTAAAAAAAATAGATTTTATTAAAAAAATTTAGAAAAAAAAACAAAAAACAATTGATTTTTACCTAAAAGTCACCAAAAATGCAATTCTTTTACCAAAAAAATTCAAAAAATGCTATTTTTTACAATAATCTCACCAAATATGTTTTTTTTTTTACAAAAACACCTAGAATTTAGATTTTGACAAAAAAGTCACCAAAATTGCAGTTTTTGACAAAATTCTTATTAGAAATAAATAACCAACAAAGTAGTTTTTGTTAAAAAAGTTAACAATGCCATTATTGTATCAAAAATTTACCAAAGGGTTAGTTTTACAAAAAATAATAGTTTTTTGACAAAAATCACATCAGTAATGTTTTTTTTTGCAAGAAATAACACGAAGAATTTTTATTTTGACAGAAAAGTCACCAAAATTTGGCAGAATTTGTTCAGAAATGCATTTTATTTATTAAAAGATACCAAAAAATAGTTTTTGTTAAAAAACTTAACAGAAATACTATTTTTGTACCAAAAAAATACTAAAATTAAAGTTTTAACAAAAAAAGTCATTATTTTTTTTTACAAAAATGATTTATTTTTGACAAAAAATCACCAAAACTGCAATTTTTTTACCAAAAAGTTACCAAAAATGCAAAAAATCATATCAGAAGTATTTTTTTTGAAAAAAAAACTTCAAGAATTTAGATTTTGAAAAAAAGTCACAAAAATTTGGCAAAAATCCTTTCAAAAATGCATTTCATTTAAGAAAAGATACAAAAAAATATTTTTTGTTAAAAAAATTAACAGAAATGCTATTTTTGTGTCAAAAAAATACCAAAATACAAAAAATTTTGTTTTTAAAAAGAAAGTCATTAAAAATGTAATTTTTTCACAAAAATTATTTATTTTTGATAGAAAAATCATATATTTTACCAAAAAAGCAGTTTTTTGACAAAAATCATGGCAGAAGTATTTTTTTGGAAAAAAAACACCAAGAATTTGGCATAAATCTCTTCAGAAATGCATTTCAATCATTAAGATACTAAAAAGTTAGTTTTTGTTAAAAAAGTCAACAGAAATGAAAATATTTTTTCGATACAAAAATGTATCGAAAAAATACCAATATTTCAGTTTTACAAAAGAATCTTAATCAAAATGCAAACAGAAAACTAAAAAAATATATTTTTTTAAGGAAGTTACCAAAAACGCAATTTTTTACAAAATATATTAATTTTTACATAAAAGTTACTAAAAATGCAATTCTTTTACTAAAAAGTCACCAAAAATGCAATTTTTTCACAAAAATCTTACCAGAAATGTGCAAATTTTGCAAATCAAAATATTAAAATATTTAGATTTTGACAGAAATGTTACTAAAATTGCGGTTTTTGACAAAAAAATTGTCAGAAATGCATTTGATTTATTAAAAAATACCAAAACTATTGTTTTAGTTAGAAATGTTAACAAAAATGCCATTTTTGTACAAACATTTTACTCAAATTTTAGTTGTCTTACTCAAAATTCACTTCTTTACAAACAAAATACTAAAATAGAAAGTCACCAAAAATGCAATTCTTTTACCAAAAATCTTACCAGAAATGTATTTTTTTCAAGTTACCAAAATGCATTTGATTTATAAAAAATAGAAAAAAAAATTGTGTTAGAAAAATGCCATTTTTGTACAACACATTTAACAAAATTTCAGTTTTACAAAAAAATTTATTCAAAATGTACTTACCAAAAAAATACTAAAAACACAGTTTTTTTTTTTTAAGTCAACAAAAACTTTGTTTACAAAAAAAGATTCATTTTTGACAAAAATGCAATGCATTTACAAAAATGTTACCAAAAAGGCAGTTGTTTTGATAAAATTTGCATTTTTTTACAAGAAAATTTTCTTAAAATTTAGATTTATAAAAAATTTTACTCAAAATACGTTTTTTACAAAAAAAAAATGTACAAAAATTTAATATTTAAAAAATTACTAAAAATGCTATTTTTTCAGAAAAGTTTTGTTTTTGACTGAATAGCAGATTTTTGACAAAAATCTTTTCAGAAATGCAAAAAAAAAATAAAAATTCAGTTTTTGACAGAAAAGTCACAAAAGATGCAATTTTTTTACGGAAAAGTCTCTAAAATTTTAGTTTTTGACAAAAAATTATCAGAAATGCATTTTTTCATAGAAAAAGATACCAAAAATTTAGTTTTAGTTCATATGCATCTTATTTTTACAAAAAAATTACATTCAATTATACCAGAAATAATTTTTAATTCAATTCAATTTAATTCAATAACCTTCTAATACCGTTAAGTGTCAAGGTAAATCTTAAATTAAATAAAAATTGTCACTAAAAATATAGTTTATTACAAAAAAATCAGTAAAACAATAGTTTTTGACAACGACATTAGCAAAAATGCAATTTTCTAAATTACCAAAAATTTAGATTTATTTAAAAAAGTTACCAAAAATGTATTTTTTTACAGAAAAGTCTAGTTTTTGAAAGAAAAAATAATTAAAAATGTAATTTTTTACAGAAAAGTTTCCAAAGTTGCAATTTTTTATCAAATTCTAATCAAAAATGCATTTTGTTTATTAAAAAACAGCAACAAATTAGTCAACAAAAATGCAATTTTTATACAAAAAAAATCACAAAACAAATAACGAAAAATACCTAAAATTTTTAATTTTTGAAACTTTTTGAAATTCAACAAAATTTCAGTTTTACAATAAAATCTTACTCAAAATGCACTTCTTTACAAAAAATAACTAAAAAATAAATTTTTTAAATGAAAGTCACATTTTTTTTATTTTTTACAAAAAAGATTCATTTTTTTTACATAAAGATTATCAAAAGTGCAATGCTTTTACCAAAAATGCAGTTTTTTGACAAAAAAAAATTAAAAACACAATTTTACAGAAAAAAATAGCAAAAATTCTGGTTTTGATAGAAAAATTACTAAAAATGCATTTTACAAGAAAATTTACCTAAGATTTAGATTTATAAAAAATTTTACTCAAAAAAGACTTTTAAATTTAGCAAACATTTAGTTTTTGAAAAAAAAGTTACTAAAAATGTTATTTATCACAGAAAAGTTTTGTTTTTGACAAAAAAGTCACTAAAAATGCAATACTTTTATTATAAAGTTACTAAAAATGCAGTTTAAAAAAAATATATCAAAAATGCAGAAAAAAATACAAAAAAATTGTTTTTGGCAGAAAAGTCTTTAAAGATGCAGTTTTTTTAAGAAAAAGTTTTCAAAATTTAAGTTTTTAGCAAAAAAATTATCAGGAAAAAAAATTGTCACTAAAAATACAGTATTTTTACAGAAAAATGACTAAAACTGTAGTTTTTGACAAAGATATTACCAGAAATGCAGTTTAAAAAAAAAATGTGTTTTTTTACAGAAAAGTTTAGTTTTTGAATGAAAAGTTACTAAAAATGTATTTTGTTATAGATTAGTTACCAAATTTGCAGTTTTTGATAAGATTTCAATAAAAAATGCATTTTGTTTATTAAAAGATAGTAAAAATTAGTCAACAAAAATGCCAATTTTGTACAAAAAAATTACAAAACAATTTTTACAAAAAAAAAATGACCAAAAAGTTCTAGTTTTTTAAAATGGCTCAATAAAAATGTTATTTTTTATAGACAAGGTTGGCTTTTGACAAAAAAGTCACTAAAAATTCAATTTTTTTTTAGCTAATATTCACTAAAGTTTTAATTTAAAAAAAAAAAAAAAATCAAAAATGCATTTTTTTACATAAAAACATGTCAAATTTAGTTTTTGTTTACAACATTACCAAAATTGCAGTTTTTGGCAAAAATCTCACTAAAAATCCAAAAAAAATATTTAAGAATTTAGTTTTTGAAAAAAAGTTACTAAAAATGTCATTTTTTAGAGAAAAAGTTGGTTTTTGGCAAAAAAATTATCAATAATGCAGTTTTTTTAATCAAATAGTAACCAAAATTTCAGTATTTGACAAAGAAAAATATCAGAAATGCATATTTTTTACTGAAAAACATACCATAAATTTAGTTTTTGCTAAAAACATCACCAAAATTGCACACTTTTTAAAAGTATATGACCTGATTTTGGTGCTTTTGCAATTGTTTAAAATTTCAAGTTCAGATTTTGATGTTTTGATGTTTTGACGATTTATGAAATGAAATTTGTAGTTTTCAATTTTTTTTTATATAATATAATTACATTATCATATTTTGCTATTTTAATACTCCAATTTTTAAGGCTTTTTTACAATATTTTTATAGTTTTTGGATGGATTTTGCTTATTTTTGTAGTAAAGTGTTGCCAGACATAAATTGGAAAAATAAATAACGAAAGAAAAGACAAAAAACAAAACTACTGAAATAAAAGAACTTGGAGAATAAATAATCCCACAAACGGAATTCAAAAACAAGAAAGCTATAACAGAAGTATTTAATCTCAATATTTTGGCGTAATCAAGGATCTGCAATGCAGAAGGGCTCATCTGTTTTAAAACTTGGGACGGATTTTGCTATTTTTGACGTGTTACAAATAAAATGTTGTACTTTTTAAGAGTTTATGCGAGGTTTTATTTTTTCTAACAATGTTTTTACAAAGGTTTTGCTGTTTTGTATGAGTGCTTCTAAGATTTGTTTAAAATTTCAAGGCCGTATTTTGATATTTTTTGACACTTCATGTACAAAATTTGATTTTTGATTGAGATTGTTCAATAGATAAAGGTTTTAAGTCACTGGAATTTTATTGGGCTAAATCTCGTTCGTCTATTGTAAGAAATATAGAAGTTAGCAGTTGCTAAAGAGTGTATAGACAACTACTTCTCTTAATGCATAAGATAAAATAATTGTTTTTTTTTTAATGCATAAGTTTGTTTCCTATTTTATGTATCTAGATATAATTCTACAAAAAATGTTTATTTAACTCTACCAAATAAAAGACACTAAAAACGCAGTTTATTTAAATAGTAGTATTTCATTCTTTTCTTTAGTAGATTTATGGTATCTGTTTAATTTTTTTGACGGATGGTAAATGTTTATAGTATTTATTTTTTTTATATTTCTTTGTTTTATTGCCAAATCTTTTTGTTACTTTATTTCTTTCTTAATTTACCTAGATTGCAGTTTTTATTAAAATCCTCAGTAAGGGTGCATTATTATACAGAAAAAAATACCACAAATTTAATTTTTTGTAATAAGTCAAAAAGTTTAGTTTTTGAAATAAAAGTCTCCAAAATTTATGAAGAAATTACCAATAATACATTTTTTGACAAATTTTTTATAAGAAATACATTGTTTTTTAGAAAAATTGAACACTAGAAATACATGTTTTATGGACAAATTAAACAGAAATTCAATTTTTCTTAAAAAAGTTACCAAAAATGCATTTTATACAAAACAGTTTTTGCAATGAAAACTAACAAAAATGCGGAAATGTTAAAAAAATTGCAGTTTTTGACCAAAATCTCAACAGAATAATGTACGTTTTTAAAGAAAAAAATACCAAAACGTTAGTTTTTGTTAAAAAAGTTACCAAAAATATTTTTTTTTTTACAATAAAGTTACTAAAAGTGCAGTTTTTAGCAAAAATCTTATTGGGAATGCATATTTTTATAGAAAATAAAAATGCAGCTATTTAAAAAAAGTTACCAAATCTGCAATTTTTAACAAAAAAATCTTATTAGAAAATGCATTTCTAAGACAAAATTACAAAAAATCAGTTTTTTCTAGAAGCGTTACCAAAAATACAATTATTTGCAAAAGTTTTTAAAATAAAAATTGATACAGAAACGTCACCAAAATTGCAGTTTTTGACATAAATCTTAACATAACAATTCATGTTTTTGCAGACAAAATTACTAAAAATTGGGTAGGTAGGATGAACACTCCAGAGCTTGAATACCATAGAGTAAGCTTACTCACCCAAGTGTCAGTTGTCAAGAACTTTAAGATTAACATTCACTTTTGTAACAAAATGTTTTCTTGCGTCTTTAAGAGAGACCAATCATTTTATTATTAACACTTGGATGGATGGGAGAGATACTCTAGAGCATGATTACCATCGAGGAGTTTGATTTGGAGTTGCTTTAAGTGTCAGTTATCTAGAGTTTAGATATTTTTATCTTTTTTTGTAACAAAATGTTTTCTGACGTCTATCAGAGAAATAAACATCCAACCTTTTGATTACTTGCATTTTGATGAGTAGATGGGATACTTTAGAGTTTAGAGTATGATTACTATCAAGTAGTTTGAACTGGAATCTATTACTTACCCACCTTTCCAAGTGCCAGTCGTCAAGAGGTTGAGTGTAAACATTTAATTTGTCAAAAAAACATTCTAACATCTTTAGTAGAAAAATAATTAACCTCTTGATTACTAACATTTGGTTGGATGGGTGTGATACTCTAGAAAATAATTACCATAGAGTAGTTTGATCTGAACTGGCCTACTCACTCATTTAAGTGTCAGTCATTAAAAAGTTGGATATTGCTATTTTCTCTTGTTTACAAAACGTCTTCTGGCGTCTTCAGGAAGGACAAACATTTAATCTAGAGTATGATTACTATTGACTAGTTTGAGTTGGTGTGGTATACCATTTACTCAAATGTCAGTCGTCAAGAGATTGGATATCAACATCTTTTTTGTGATCAATTGTTTTCTGACGTTTTTAGGAAAAACAAAGATTTATTCTCTCTCCATGATTACTATCAAGAAGTTTGAATGAGTTGGATATCAACATCCATTCTTGTAACAAAAAGTTTTCTGACGTTTTCTTGTGGGATAATTATCCAACCTCCTCTTTAAAGCTTATGTACTATCGATTATTTTAAACTGGCGCTTTATTAATGCAGTTTTTAAAACAATAATCACTTAAAAAATATATAGTTTTTGACAGAAAAGTTACAAATAATGCATTTTTTTACAGATAAATTACAAAATATGCATAGTTATGAAAAGAAAATGATTTTTTTGTGAAGAATTGACAGATAGTATGTGAAACGCCTATCTGCCATTTAAGTTGCGTGTGTACATGATTTTAGAAAATTAATTTTATAATCATCAGATTCAGATGGTGACAGATAAGTAGGCCTACGAAATGAGAAGTCTGGTAAAATTGAGGACATCACAGTCGCAAGTTTTAGATGACATTTATCAGTACCATCTGTCACTAGGCTACATTAAAAATTTTAAACATATCTGTCAATCTAGTTCAGTTTTAACATTCATTGAAAGAATGCAATAAATTAGGATGTGAAAGCATTTGCCGCCATGGCAAAATCAGAACTAATTAGTGTTAATTTTCAATTTGAACCAAATTATTAATTTCAAATTGTATATTTGAACTAATTTCAAAATGCAAGCAATCAATACAAATCTAATTATCTTGGAATTTAATTATTAAAGTTTGATAAATTTTGGTTATAATAAACCATCAAACAGGAATACTAATTTATGTTAATTTGAATCAATTTGGTACGCTCAATTTTGTACAATTAACTATTTCAAAATAAACTTTTTTCTAAACATGATTAATGTTTATATATTTTTCATATAATAACAAATCAATTAATTATATTATAAATTCCAGAACTTATTTTACATCAACAAATTAATTTTGCAATTTTATTGAGCATTTCTATTATGTAGTCAGTTGCTAGACACCATGATACATATTTTAAAACACTAAAAGGTAATTTGCATAAATTACAATTATTTATAATAAATACAATTAAATTTATTTGGATGAAATAGAATACAATATTTTGTGCTTATCAAACATGCTTGAGTGAACATTGCTAAATTTAAAAACTAATTTTAAACAATTAATAACAAATGGCCATGCATATATAGAGTCAAGGCGAATTAAATTACAAAATTTAACTATTTCCTCCATTATTAACATTTCCTAATTGTGCATCAAAATTAATTTTATTCCTTTCTCCTCTGAACAAATTCCAAAAACATATTTTATATTTATAATCGACACAAATAGCATAAATTAATACAAATGCAGACAAGCAAGAATCAAAACTATAGATATATATTAATGCATCCATTCCTATATAAACAAACAAACTAACAATTATCCCGGTATAAATAAAAAATCTAACAATATTGATTCTGAATTTATGCTCATCACTGTATACTATATTTTTTGATTTGCAGCAACTATATATATCGCTAATAAATACAATAATTGATGACATTAAAATCACATATGTTACAAACATGAATATCCAATGGAGATAATGAAATTCACAAAGAATTACCGCAGTAATTAAAAATATTGCCAAAAATGTATAAATTATCAGAATTAAATTTTTATTTGTAATTTTTTCCGTTTCCATTATTTTATTTGAAAATAGAATTATTATAAAAACATATTCTATTGCTTCTGAGTATATATCGGCGTGAAACATTAGACATGGGAAGAAATCCATGTTGTCGGACAGTGATGACAGGGATGGTCTAAATATTAATGTTATAATGTTGCAAATGCAGAAATTCATTATTAATAAATTGGTTCTTGTTCGCATGCGTTGGTTTTTTGATATTATGCATATTATTATTATGTCGCATACTATGCCAATCAAACAAGTTGTTATCATTAAAGTGAGTTCGAATGTTGAATCTTTGTATAAATCGTATATTGTTTGATTGTGGAAGTTTTCTTCTAATTCTTCTTCCATTTTGTTATATTAATCTGTAATGAAATAATAAGAATTAATTTTATTTAAAAAAAAAACTTTTTAGCAAATTATATACAAATTTAATTTTTTTTTTTTAATGTTGTAATGGCATTTTTTGTAAAATGAAAATTATGCAATTTTTAAAAAAATTTAAAATTTATTTAATATTTTTTGTTAATTACCAAATTTTGGAAATTATTTTAGCAACTTATTAGCAAATTGAATACAAAATCTGAAATTAATTTTTTGAAAATAGTTGCTTTAATGACAATTTTTGTTAAATGAAAATTATGCAATTTAGGTAATTTTTGAAAATTTATTTAACATTTTTTGAAAATTATCAAATTTTGGAAATTATTTTAGAAACTTATTAGCATATTGTATACAAAATTTGAAATTAATTTTTTGAAAATTGTTGTTTTAGTGGCAATTTTTGTAAAATGAAAATTATGCAATTTTTATAATTTTTGAAAATACATTTAACATTTTTTGAAATTTTCCAAATTTTGGAAATCATTTAAACAACTTATTAGCAAATTGTGTACAAAATTTGAAATAATTTTTTTGAAAATTGTTGCTTTAATAGCATATTTTAAAAAATGAATTTAATGCAATTTTTAAAAATTTTGAAAATTTATTTAACATTTTTTGTTAATTACCAAATTTTGGAAATTATTCAAGTAACTTATTAGCAAAATGCATATAAAAATTGAAATTAATTTTTTTAAATTTGTTGCTTTAATGGCAATTTTTGTAAAATGAAAATTCTATAAATTTCAAAAAATTTGTAAATACAGTTAATGTTTTTTGATTATTACCCAATTTTGGAAATTATTTAAGCAACTTACTAGCAGTTTGTATACAATATTTCAAATTAAATTTTTAAAAATTGTTGCTTTAATGGCAATTTTTGAAAAATGAAACTTTAACAGTTTTTAAAATTTTTAAAAATTCATTATACATTTTTTGAAATTTACCAAATTTTGGAAATCATTTAAACAACTTATTAGCAAATTGTGTACAAAATTTGAAATTAATTTTTTGAAAATTGTTGCTTTAATGGCAATTTTTGTAAAATGAAAATTATGCAATTTTTAAAAATTTAAAAATTTATTTAACATTTTTTGAAAATTACCAAATTTTGGAAATTATTTAAGCAACTTATTAGCAAATTGTGTAGAAAATGTGAAATTAATTTTTTTTAAATTGTTGCTTTATTAGCAATTTTTTTTTAAATGAAATTAATGCACTTTTTAAAAATTTGGAAAATTTATTTAACATTTTATAAAAATTACCAAATTTTAGATTATTTAAACAACTTATTAGCAAATTGTATACAAAATTTAAAATTAATTCTTTAAAAATTGTTGCTTTAATGGCAATTTTTGAAAAATGAAATTAATGCAATTTTTAAAAAATTTGAAAATATATTTAACATTTTTTGAAAATTACCAAATTTTGGAAATTATTTAAGCAACTTATTAGCAAAATGAATACAAAAATTGAAATTAATTTTTTGAAAATTGTTGCTTTAATGGCAATTTTTGAAAAATGAAATTCATGCAATTTTTAAAAAATTTAAAAATATATTTAACATTTTTTGAAAATTACCAAATTTTGGAAATTATTTAAGCAACTTATTAGCAAATTGTATACAAAATTTGAAATTGATTTTTTGAAAATTGTTGCTTTAATAGCAATTTTTGTAAAATGAAATTTATGCAATTTTTAAAAAGTTTGAAAATTTAATTAACATTTTTTAAAAAATACCAAATTTTAAAAATTATTTTAAGCAATTTATTAGCAAATTGTATACAAAAATTGAAATTAATTTTTGAAAATTGTTGCTTTAATGGCAATTTTTGTAAAATGAAAATTCTGTAAATTTCAAAAAATTTGAAAATACATTTAATTTTTTTTGATAATTACCAAATTTTGGAAATTATTTTAGCAACTTATTAGCAAATTGTATACAAAATTTGAAATAATTTTTTAAAAATTGTTGCTTTAATGGCAATTTTTGTAAAATGAAACTTTAACAATTTTTAAAATTTTCGAAAATACATTAAACATTTTTTGAAATTTATCAAATTTTGGAAATCATTTAAGAAACTTATTTTTGTTAAAATGGCAATTTTTGTAAAATGAAAATTATGCATTTTTTAAAGTTTTTGAAAATATATTTAACATTTTTTGAAAATTACCAAATTTTGGAAATTATTTAATTAACTTATTAGCAAATTGTATACAAAATTTGAAATTAATTTTTTGAAAATTGTTGCTTAAATAGCAATTTTTGTAAAATGAATTTAATGCAATTTTTAAAAATTTTGAAAATTTATTCAACATTTTTTGTTAATTACCAAATTTTGGAAATCATTTAAACAACTTATTAGCAAATTGTGTACAAAATTTGAAATTAATTTTTTAAAAATTGTTGCTTAAATAGCAATTTTTGTAAAATGAAAGTAATACAATTTTTAAACTTTTTGAAAATACATTTAATATTCTTTGAAAATGATTTAAGCAACTTATTAGCTAATTGTATTTAAAATTTGAAATTAATTTTTTGAAAATTGTTGCTTTAGTATCATTTTTTGTAAAATGAAACTAAAACAGATCAGAAGAAAATTTTAAGATTTTTTTTTTTGAAATGGCAAAAGCGTTGTGACCTGAATTCAGACAAAACTAAGTGAACCAGAAGAAAAAAACACTGAGAGGTTGAATACTACCTAATCAAATTTTTGAGTAAACATGGGTTTTTTATTGACTACTTTAACAGGTTTGGTCTTAGAAAAACTTCTAAAAACTGGTTTTGCAAAAACATTGACGTACCGGAACGCAGAGACAAAATGAACTCAAATATTGGAGCAACTGCAAGAAGAACTAGGAAGTAATATACAACTACATTAAGAAAGTGCTGCCAAGCAAATGTAAATTTATAAAAATTTTTATACTTTTTTAATAGTTTACGACCGGGTTTTAGGGTTTTTTAACAATATCTTGATGTTGTATGCAAACATTTTGTATTTTTGACCGTTTTTAGCCGGATTTTAATTCTATTTGAAAATAATTTAATGTTTTAATAGTTCATGACCAAATTTTGTTACTTTCTAACAATAGTTTGATGTTTCAAAACCGCAATTTTGCTGTTTTTTAAATTTTACAAATTAAAGTTTTTCATTTTTTAACAGTTTATAGTCGGATTTTGTTTCTTTCTAATAATATTTTTATGTTTCAACGCTAAAATTTGTTATTTTTGATGTTTAATTAGTAGAATTTGACAATTTTCAATAGTTTTTCGCCAGATTTTAGTACTTTTTGACATTTTATAGCTATTTTAATCCTTATGAATAGAACTTTGCATACAGTTTATGGCAAAATTTTGCTATTTTAACAATGTTTCATAAAACTTTGGTATTTTCTGACAATGTTTTGATGTTTTAAAACCAAATTTTGTCATTTTTAACAAAATTAAACAAAATATCAACAAAATTTTATTTGTTTTTAGCCGCATTTTAGTTTTTTCTAAAAATATTTCAATATTTTATGGCCTAATTTTGTTATTTTAGAAATTTTGCACTTTTCTGCAGTTATTAACAGAATAAAAAAATGACAACATTCTGTACGTTTGCGACGAGTCAATAACGGCTCACAACTAAAATAAGGTGAAAGTAATCTTTAAACTAAACTTTGAAAACCGAATTTACTGTTTAAAAGGCCGGATTTACTATTTAGCAGTAGAATTTGACACTTTAAAGACCGGATCTACAGTTTTAAAGACTGGATTTATAATTTTATAACAAGATTTTAATTTTTAAAAGTTGCAATTACACTTTTAATAGCCGAATTTACAATTAATACGACCAGTTTAACAATTTGAAAGCCTGATTAACAGTTTGGCAATAGAATTTAACATGTTGGTGGAGAATTTTAAGTTTTAAAAATACAAACGTTTTTTATTTAGTTCATAAACTAACTTTTTATTTTTTATTAAAACCAAACATTTTTATTTAATTATCCAATTTTTAATGCCAAATTTACATTTTTTAATGCTGGTTTTACAGTTTTATCGACAGAATTAAAAGTATTGCAATAAATTTAAACACAATGGTGGCCGGATTTACAATTTTAAAAACCAAGTTTACAATTTTAAAGATTGAATTTATAATTTAAAGACAGGATTAACAATTTGGCAATAAAATTTAACATTGATTTTACCGGACTACAGTTTTAAATGATAAATTTATAGTTTAAAAGCCAAGTTAACAATTTGAGAGTAGAATTTAACACGTATTTTTTTTTATCAGATAGTTTAAAGACCGGATTTATAGTTTGAAAGCCAAATTAACAATTTTACAGTCAAATTTAACATGTTAACTACCGGATTTATAATTTAGAAACTAGATTAACTGTTTGACAGATAAAATTTACACTTTGAAAGCTGGATTTACACTTTTACAAGACGGATCTACAGTTTTAACGGCCGGATTTATAATTTGAATATTGGGTTTATAGTTTGGCAGTACTTTTTAACAGTTAATGGTAATTTGACTTTGCTATTTTTAGGAATTTATTAAAATTTGTACATTTTTTAACAGTTTAGCTCAAGTTTTGGCAGTTTCTGACAATTTTTTTAAAATTTTTTGCCCGAATTTATTGCTTCTGAACAACATTTTGCATTTTATGATAGAATTTTGTATTTTTAGATCTTTTATAAACAGAATGCTGTAGTTTTTATTAATTTATAGTAAATTTTGGTACTTTTTGACAATATTTTTATACTTAATGGGTAGATTTTGCTATTTTTTTAAACTTTTGAAGTGAAATTTTGCACTTTTTAACAGTTTATCATCGAATTTTGATAATATTTCAATATTTTAAAGCTACATTTTGTTATTTCTAACAATATTTTCATGTTTGAAGGCCGGATTTTGTATTATGTTGAAATTTAATAAATAGAATTTAACATTTTTCAAATGTTTATGCAGAACTTTGGTGCTTTCTGACAATATTTTGATGTTTTGATGTTTTAAGAATTTGTTATTTTTTAAATAATTTTTGATACTTTTCAAACGTTTTTAGCCGGATTTTAGTTTTTTTTTCTAATATTTTAATATTTTATACAAACATTTAGACATTTTTTAATTTTTTATAAACAGAGATTTGCACTTTTTAAAAAGTTACTGCCTAAATTTATAGTTTGTAAAACTAGAATTACATTTTTAAATGTTGTATGTGTTATTTGAAGACGGAAATTACAACCGGATTTATATTTTAATAGCCGGCTTATCAGAAGACCAGATTTTCAATTTTAAAGGCTAGATTAACAATTTAATTCATAGTTTAAAAGCTTTATAACCAGTTTAAAGCCTGGTTTTATAATGTGAAAGCCGGATTAATAATTTATAAGTGAAATTTAACATGTTAGTCACCGGATTTATAATTTAGAAACCGGATTAACTATTTGGAAAATAAATGTAACACTTTCAAGGCCGAATTTACAATTTAAAAAGAAAATTAATAGATTGACAGTCAATTTGAATAAGTTGCTTATCGGATTTTTAGTCTTAAAAACCCGATTTACAGTTTTAAGTACCAGATTAGTAATTTGGAAACCGGATTAACAATTTGTCAGTGAAATATAAGATTTTTCACATTTTTCTTTAGTAATAAATTTGCGTACTTTTACTTTTTTTTATTAAAATTAAATGTTAGCTGAATTTCTAATTCTGACAGCCAAATTTACTATAACTTAGAGGCCGGATTATCACGTTAGCAGTATTATTAAATAATTTGGTATCCGGAATTACATTTGTAAAGGCTGCATTTACACTTTTAGAATTAATACTTTATTACAACTCCTAAACACTATATACACTACTGGTTTTATACTCCAAAAATGGCTTCTTTTAAACCTTTATAACCATAACAAAGAAGATATGTTTGAAATGTGATGCTACAGACGAGAGTATTGGGCTGATTATGTGACAAAAGTTTGAGGTATTAAACTAAGGAAGGAAAGGAAGGAAAGGAAACTAAGATACTTTGAACAAAATACAAAAAATTTTCTTTTGTATGTAAGAAGACGCAAAAATTTGCGGAAATGATACTAATGCAGTACAATAGAACTATTTTGAACAGCAGTGAACAGATTGAAAATTTGCAAATAAAAGAAATTACGATGAATTAATATACTGTTGGAGATCATTAATGAAAAGCAAAAATAAAATTAGTCCACAATGAGATCCTTGAGGAAGACCTGATGAAACACGAATGCCTATGACAAAAAATTATTAATTTTCACACACTATGTGCGATTTTTTAAACTGCTAAATAACCTAGAAACCCTTTATGATAAAAACCTAGAGCTCTGACCTTAGCAATCAAAATGTTGTGGCTTACACAACCAAACGCCTTTAAAAAGTCGGTATAGATTCAAATGCATTTAAAATCTCATTTTCATAACAAAGTAAATTAGTAAGTGTGGAACGCCCTTTATAAAATCCGTGCTGCTCTTCTACTAAAATGCTTTTGCACATCTATTGTAACTGATTAATTAGAATTTTATTAAACAATTTAGGGATGGCAGATTGAATGCATATACCGCTATAGTTAGTGATAAATTTATTTTTTTTAACTATCTTTTTTTACTGGTAGGACATGACAATAAAAAACCGATAAAGGTGCGTGGTTTTCAGGTAGCCACAATAATGGGGAACCACTTTTTCATATTTTATCTGTAAACTATTGTCCTCCTTTGCACATTACTTTTGACTATTTTCCGGATGCCAACGCTAATAGGTATGGAGAGTTTAGCATCAAAACAACCTTTAATATTAACTATCTTTCTGTACTGGTGGGACATAACACAACACAAAATCGATAAATAGTCACAACAATAAAAAGCTACCATTTTCCCTTAAAAAAAATGGGTATAAATTTTTTTGTAAGAAATAGTATTTAGAAGGGTTCTAATTACTTAAGAATTTTGCGCCTACCACTAAACCAAAATACAAAGCTTTGAAAACAAACACGCACATGACAGAATGTCTTCTTCTTAAATGTGATCTTTTAAAAAAGGAGGAATTGTAGGTCGTTCTTCTGAAAGAAAACACTCAGTATTAGTAATAAAACTATAGAGTACTGCGAGAATCCATCACATCAAACTTTGAAACAAAGAAGAGAAGACATTTTAGTGTATTCCAAAGTTGGATAGTTGTAGCAAGCAAAGCTAGATTGTTACTAAGTTGTATGACAGAAGAATTAGACAAATTTGCAAAATACGTAAAAGAAGTAACAATTAAAAAATTGTTTAAGGAATTAGTAGCCAAACTGTGCCTAATTGTTAAAAACCTCTATTTCTAAAGTAATAAATTGCATAAGAAGTCCCATCTATTAAACTGAAAACCGAAAACGCAGACGTAACGCAACTTTTTTGAGAAAAATAACAAAATTAAAGAGAAAATACGCGAGACCATAACAAACAATAAAATGAAAACAGAAACAGAAAAAGAAGCATTGAGGAAACTTCCTCGCTTGAAGAAACCTACAAAAAGTGTAGAATAATGAGAAGAGTTATTCTGTTATACAACAAACTGATAAAAAGAGTAAGCAAGATCTAACAGACACAATAAATAGATCTGTGCAACTAGGTAAAGTGGTGTACATAAGCAGCAACAACAGAATAGTAGACAAAAGTGACATTACAGAGACTGAAACCCGATGTATATATGAACCTGGCGGGCTACTAAGCAAAAACCAGAAGAGACAACGTATATGATATGATTAATGGACTAAAAATAGTCAAAACTGCAATTGGTAATGAAGAAAACAAGAAGCTACTCTTCTCTTGCACCAAACTTAATAAAATTTTGGAACTAATGTTAAGAGAAACAAATTACAATTTGCACAAAGAAAGTATTTCAAGCTTGATGCGTACAAGCACACAAGAATGGCAGCAACAAAATGAAACTTGATTAAAGTAAAAAAGAACCATAAAAAGCAAAAATTCTAGAGAAAAGAACTTCCTATTTAGATATAGTAGTTAGGAAAATTAAAAAATGCCAAGAAAGCTATGTCAAGTTTTACGTATTCAACGGAAAACAAGAAGGAGGAAGAGGATAGTTAAAAACGGTGCTAAAAGAGAAGCTCAACAAATTGGTAAAAGTTTTCCAAAAAAAAAATATAACAATTATGGACATAGGAAGAAGAGGTCAGAGATGCAAAACCAAAGCAAAATACGCGAATAACTACTACGATCAAAGTCAAAGCAAACTCCAGAAGGCTCAAATATGCAAATAGAATTATACACAAAGCTGAGGGCAACACATTTCTTGCAAATGAAATGAGGCGCATTGTTAAAAAGGTGGCACCAGTATAATGCTACAATTGCGGAGAAATCAAATGAAAGGATTTGCACAAATTATACTAAACTAATGAGTGAGCTAAGAAGGAACGACAAGGAACTACTATGCAATTAAAAATACTTTAAGTTAACTTAAGTCGCGGTTAAGCAGCGCAAGATCTACATAGAACTGTCATCACTAAAAAATTAGACGTAGTAATAGTAGCAGAGCCAAATAAAAATATGATTGACAACAAATATTGGTTTAAAGATACCAATAGAAACACGGTCATACGAATATACAACAAAGGACTCAAAGTATTTTTTCTAAGTACAAAATCTTTTATTTTGGTAAAACTATAGGACATGATAGTATAATTGTCAATGCTATTTAACCGCGTTGTTGCTAAATTGTACAAAAATTCAATGTTTGGTTTACAAGTTACTATATAGTTTATTAACCTCTTTACAAACATTCAACTCAATCTAAGCAACTTAAATTGATTTTAATTAAATTTGGACGTATTAAATTAAATACATTTCACACAGTTGGTTGCAATGCTATTTAGGCGCATTGTTGCCAAATTTCATAAAAATTCAATGTTTGATTTATAAGTTACGATATAATTTATCAACCTTAGTACAAACATTCAATGATGATTTTAGTCAAAATTAGACGTATCAATTTGGATGCATTTTATACAGTTAGTAGCTATGGCCGCGTTCAGGACGACTCATCATGCGTACTGAACGCGCTTGATGACTGTCGTTTGCTGGCAGCGCTTGTCATTTTACTCATCATACATCTAGGTTTGCTTGATCCGCGCTTATATTTGAAAAGGAAACTCATCATGTCAAAACTAAACTACATAGCAGTTATATATGTTTTTAAACGGGAAAAGGAACAACATAGGTAACTATGAGATTACAACGTAATATTAACGCTGTAATAACTTGGGTGGGAGAAGTAAAAAATGATAAAGATAATCAATTGCCGTACTTCGTTGCCAACTTCAGAGTAATCTTATCCTACACCTTCGCCTTAGATGGCATTACTTATTGAGAATATATTATATCTTGTTAAGTAGCGGCTTCATAAACTAATTAAATCATTTATTTAAATTCAAAACTCTGAGCTTTATGTTTATGTAGTTGATAAAAGTTTACACGGTTGGCAACAGTGGCAAAAAATACCGTTCAGACGGGCTCAGCGCTTAATAGGTCAGCGCTGGCAACTGATGAGTTGTACTGAACGCAACCAATGCTATTTAGGCGCCATGTTGCCAAACTGTGTAAAAATTTAATTTTTTGGTTTACTAGTTACGATTTGATTTAATAATCTCTTTACAAACATTAAACTCAACCAAAGCAAACTAAGTTAATTTTAATTAAAGGTGGACGTATCAAATAAGATGCATTTTACACAGTTGGTTGCATTGCTATTTAGGCGCTTTGTTGCCAAATTTCATAAAAATCTAATGTTTGGTTTATAAGTTACGATATAATTTATCAACCTCAGTTCGAACATTCAACTCAAATGAAGCAACCAAAACTGATTTTAGTCAAAATTATACGTATCAAATTGGATACATTTTATACAGTTACTCGCAATGCTATTTAGACGCATTGTTGCCAAATTGTGTAAAAATCCAACGTTTAGTTTATAAGTTACGATTTGATTTATAAACCTTTTTACACACATTCAATTCAATTAAAGCAAGCTAATTTTATTTTAATTAAAATTGGACGTATTAAATAGGAAGCATTTTACACAATTGGTTGCAATGCTTTTTAGGCGCATTGTTGCTAAATTTTATAAAAATCCAATGTTTAGTTTATAAGTTACGCAATAATTTATCAACCTCAGTACAAACATTAATCTTAAATGAAGCAACCTAAACTGATTTTAGTCAAAATCATACGTATCAAATTGGATACATTTTATACACTTAGTAGTAATGCTATTTAGACGCATTTTTGCCAAGTTGTGTAAAAATCCAATGTTTGATTTATAAGTTACGATTTGATTTATGAATTTAACTCTACGTATCAAATAGGAAGCATTTTACACAGTTGGTTGCAATGCTTTTTAGGCGCATTGTTGCCAAATTTCATAAAAATCCAATGTTTGGTTTATAAGTTACGATATAATTTTACAACCTCACTACGAACATTCAACTCAAACGAAGCAACCTAAATTAATTTTTGTCATAATTAGACGTATCAAATTAGAAACATTTTAGACAGTTGGTAGAAATGCTTTTTAACTACATTGTTGTTAAGTTGTACAAAAATCCAGTGTTTAGTTTACAAGTTACAATATAATTTATTAACCTCGTTACGAACATTCAACTCAATTGAAGTACATAACTTGTTTTTAGTCAAAATTAGATGTATTAAATTGGATTCATTTTACAAAATTGATAGCATTGCAATTAAGACGCATTGTTGCCAAATTGTACAAAAATTCAATGTTTGCTTTATTTGTTACAATATAATTCATTAACTTCTTTACAAACATTCAACTCAATCAAAGCAAACTAAGTTGATTTTAGATAAAATTGGACGTATCAAATTGGATACTTTTTACACAGTTGATAGTTATGCTATTTAAGCCCATTGTTGCCAAATTGTACAAAAATCCAATGTTTGGTTTACAATTTATTAATCTTTTTTTAAAAATTCAACTCAATCGATGAAACCTAAATTGATTTTAGTCAAAATTGGATACATTTTACACAGTTGCTAACAATGTTATTTAGGCGCATTGTTGCCAAATTGTACTAAAATACAATGTTTTACAAACTTTTGCAAAAATGACTAGAAAATCTATCTCAGAAAGTTGCGAGACAACGTCCCAAAAAATAAATGTAAAGGTATCATAGTTGCTGGCAATTTGAATTTTAAAGCGCAGATGAAAAAAACAAGATTTTACTAAAATAGATAACAAATAGCATTAGTGGTACAGAACATTGGCACTAGCTTTACATTTATAAGAAACGAAACTAAATCTCACTTTGACGTCACTCTGAACTCTAATTGCTTACTAAGTCACCGATTAGAAAGTGTCCAACAGTAAAAACCTAAGCTTTTACCAAAACATCTACTACAAATCAAATGTAAACCAAAAAATGACTTTAAAAGTTGAAGTGGCACATCAATGAAGCCAAAATGTTACAGCTTACGGACAACCTACGAAAGGAAATTTGGAAAAGATTAATTGTTTAATGCAAAGAATGGCTTGAGCGCAATTAACAATGTTATAAATACCACAAATAAAAAAAAACAACAAGCAAAAGTAGCTTTGTATATTGGTACAGCCAAAGCATAGAAGACCTACTGCAGTGTATTACAGCTAAAAGAAAAATAACTAAGAGCAACAAACTCAGCGACCAAACAGAAGCAAAAAAAGAACAGATAATAAACAACTATAAAAGCAAACAAATCGTTCTGATGAATGAAATTCTGTCAGCAAACAGGAATAGCGCAATGAAATAGGACAGGACACGTAGGTTTTAAGCTACAAAATATTTTGCAAAAAATAAGTCAAGACGCATCAAACGACAAACAATTAAGAACTGCAAATATGCTGTTTCTAAAGCACCAAAAATAGATTTGGAGACTGTTAGATCTAGGCAAACAAGATGTTTCCGAAATAACAGAAAAAGAGATTGTACACGCGGTTTAACGAATAATAATGAATTATTATCTAAAGACAGGAATATTTTTAATAGAATGTGTTGATTTAAAAGCAAAGAATAGAAGACACAGAGGCAAAATACAGGCGTCACCTAGTCGTGATGGAAATAACAGCATTGCTAGTATGCAAATCAGAGGAAAAAATATCTTTCTATTAATACAGATTTCGGAAGACACAATCGACCATAAATGCTATGAACCATGTTTTAGATGTCGTGCACAACACCAAAAGATAACTCTGCACTATGGAAGGAAATAATAGACATAAAATAAATGAGAACCAACAAGTACATGAGATTGACAAGCGGAATTCTACAGGAATTAGGCCTAAGCACGATACTGTGCAATATATTTTACAACAAAGTACTCTAAACAACACTGCTAGACAATGTAGAAGCAGTGGAATTTGTAGACAAATTTTTAATTATAGTGGAAGCCAAAACTAAGGAACGATATGCAGGATGGATATAACAGTCGATACTCAAAAAACAGCTTCAATTTGCGCGAAAGTGGTGATACTTAACGGAAGATACAAACTGAAAATAAGAGGAACTTAAATTGAATTAATGGATAAGTACTTAGGGATGTATTTTGCTAGGAACATTTGTATGAAACAATATGTTAACTTGCAAAATGCTAAAATACCTTTATACTTTTATTTATATTATAGTTCTGAGTAAACTATATGTTCGGACTAACTACAGTTAGCGCAGTGGAATTGGGTCAGTGGGATTATCAATTATGCTATACACAACCTCAATTTGAAATTTGGATAATACGGTACAAAAAAATATAATAACAAGTCTGCAAAAGAGGCCAGCTATAATAAATGACATCAAACTTATTGATAATCTTATTGATGCACGTAAATTATACAAGAACAGAAAGAAATTTAAAAAAGTGTCAGTTTTGGAATGGCAAAAACGTTGAGACCTGAACTCAAGCAAAGCGCCAGGAACAGAAGAAAACACGGAGAGGTTACACTACATGACCAAATTTTTGAGTGAACATGGGCATTTTATTGTCTACTTTAACAGGTATGGTCTTAGAAAACCTCAAAAAATGGTTTTGCAAAAATATTGACATACTGGAATACAAAAGCAAAATGAACTCAAATATTGAAGCATCTGCTAACGTAGACAACATAATCAATCAATTGCTGACAAACAAAAGAGCTAGGAAGTAATATAAAACCATATTAAAAAAGAGTTGTAAAGCAAAGAGAAACACAAGAAGTTTATGAGAGAAAGGTAAAGAAGAAACAGTTTATTTTCTTTAGCAGCAATTTCTATTCAATCTTGGGCATAAACGTCTCTGATTTTTTTTCTATTCTGTGCTATTCTAAACTAGTTTTTCCTGCAATGTTGTTGATGTTAGTTGCAAAGTTTTACATACTAATTATAACACTTGCAATTGCTCCAAAATTAGACATTAATATATGATAACATTTTGGAAATAAGTAGTATTAATGTAATCAAATTTGTTTGAAATTCATACGCTCAATAATTCTGTAAGTTTATACAAACTAATTGTAAATTAATTACAATAATAAAAATACATTAGTGCCATTTGATAAAATAAATGCAATAAATTTAATTATTTAAAATATAATATTAACAATTACTTACCGACAGTATTTAACTAAAACAATATATTAATAAATTAAACAATATGATGTGCATTGATGTTAGGATGGTACAGAACTAACACAAAGTAGTTAAATGGTCCGGGGCGTGGATTCAATTATAGCAATTATGTATTTTTCTAAACAAATTGCATATTAGGACATTTTTACAATGACAAAACAATTGAATATTACATAAATTTATTAATTACTTCAATGCAAAAACAAGTTTTTTTTTTAATTTATTATTGTTACATTAGGAAAATTTGTCAATATGGTTCTAACCCTTGCTGATTTTTAAATGTATTATATCTGTAAATAAAAGTGAATAAATATATTATTATTATTAACAATATTCAAACCTTAATTTGAATTAACTTATTATCAATATTCTCATCCATTTGATTCCTGAACAAATTTATTAAACTTAATTTATAACTATAATCAACCCTACTAACATATATCAATATAATTAAAGCAACTAAACAATACAAAGAATAAATAATCAAAACAAATACATTCTTAACTGGAGTTCCGGATAATCCATAAGTTATATAAATAATATAAGAAAAATAAATATAAATCCTAACCAAATTTAATCTAAATTTACAATCATCACTTTTAATATCACTATTGCGACATCTAGCATCATATATTGTTATAAATACAATTACAATCCACATAATCAATCTTAAAATTAAATAAATATTTAACGCACAAAAATTAAAACATATAATAGCCAAAATAACAACAAATTCATAACTCAAAATAAACCACATCCTACTACTAACCTTTTCTGTTTTTATAATAGTTTCTGAAAATAATAATGTCATGAATATAATTTCCAGTAATTCTGTAAACAAAGATATGCGTAAACAATTGATTGCAATAAAATCTTTAATAAGATTAGATCGATATATCAATGTAGCCATATTGCATATGCAGAAATTCATAATAATTAAATTGGTACGTGTCCACATTTTTTTATTCAAAGCAATGGAACATGTAATCAAAATATTGCTTGTAATTCCAATTAAACAACTTATAGTTACAATACTTCGTTGCCAAATAGTAGCTTCTAATGCTTGTGATATTGTTGCGATATGAAAATATTCCTCAATTTCTTCCATTATTGATTAAACTGTAAAAGATTCAATTTATATGTATGTAAATAATTTTGTAATTGTAATTAACTTACCAGTCAATATTATATTTTAATAAGAGACGAATAATTAGCAATATTAAATAACGCAATATTAAATACAAAAGATGTGCTTTGATGTTTGCTTCATGTAAAAATGTCGCGAACTGCATTGAGAAGAGTTAATTAATGTTTAACCTTATTCAGAAAGGTGCATATTTTTAGTTACGAAGTACATAGTATTCAGTCAAGGTTATTATATCCAAATGGTTGTATATAGTATTATTAATTACTTCATATTTTGCGTCAAGAAACTTGCTTTAGAATTTATTTTAACCTTCCATCGCTATTTTTGTTTAATACATAATTTTTTATGGCAGAATTTTACCATTTTTGACTTAGAATGTTGCAGTTTTTAACGATTTATGGTGAGATTTGGTATTTTTTAGCAATATTTTTGTACTTTATGGCTGGATTTGCTATATTTGACATTCTATGAATAGAATATTGCACTTTTATGACTGGATTTTAATTTTTTCTCACAGTTTCATAGCCAGTTTTTAAAACTATATTAATTTTTTTACATTTTTTTAATAGTTACAGCCGGATTTTGAGAATTTTCAACAATATTTTGATGTTGTATTCAAAAACTTTGTATTTTTGGCCGTTTTTAGTCGGATTATGATTCTATTTGAAACTATTTTGATGTTTTAATAGTTTATAGCAAAATTTTGTTATTTTTTAACAATAATTTAATGTTTCAAAACCGCAATTTTGCTGTTTTTTTTAAATTTTACTAATTAAAGTTTTTCATTTTTCAACAGGATTTTGTTACTCTCTAACAAAATTTGCATGTTTCAACGCCAAAATTTGTTATTTTTGATGTTTAATGAATAGATTTGTACAACTTTCAATAGTTTTTAGTCGGATTTTAGTGCTTTCTGACATTATAGCTATTTTAAAGTTTATGATTAAAACTTTGCACACAATTTATGGCAAAATTTTTGTTATTTTAACAAAATTTTGATATTTTATAAAACTTTGGTGTGTTCTGACAATATTTTGATGCTTTAAGACCCAATTTTGTTATTTTTAACATTTTATAAGCAAAAACAAATGATGTGAATAAAATTTGTTAACAACTGTTAACAGGATAAAAAAAATTCAACAAAATTCTGCACGTTTTTTTTTTTCAAAAACTGTTTTAATAACGGCTCACAACTGAAATGTGGAGGCGCTAATCTTCAAATTTAACACTTTCAAAACCGGATTTACAGTTTTAAAGGCTGGATTAACTATTTAGCAGTAGAATTTGCTACTTTAAAGACCGAATTAAACTTTTAAAGGCCGGATTTACAGTTTTAAAGACTGGATTTATAATTTAAAGACAAGATTTTAATTTTAAAAGCTACAATTACACTTTTAATAGCCAAATTTACAATTAATACAACCAGTTTAACAATTAGAAAGTTTGATTAACAGTTTGGCAATAGAATTTAAGACGTAGGTAGAGGATATTTAGTTTTAAATGTACAAATGCTCTATATTTGGTTCATAAATTAACGTTCTTAGTTTATTAAAACTGAACATAGTTAATTAAATTGAGAATTTTACAGTTTTATAGACAAGATTAAAAGTATTGTAAAAAATTTAAACATTTAAGATTTAAAACATTTTAGACAATACTCAAACCTAATTTTTTTAAGGGGTCTCTTATTATAAAACATTACATGACAAAAAACTTATAAAACGTGATTATAAAGTATGGGACTTTAATAGGTTAATGTACGAGTTCTAAATTTACGTTTGAAAGTGGGCAATAGGGGAAAAAACTTGGGTAACAGTGTGGTACATGAGCTCACAAATATATTAGTGGGAAAATATAGTGTTTTTTGATAATTATTCTAATTCCATCAAGTTACAACAATTTTTGATGTCAAAGTGGATAGTATGGGAGTGCAAAATTAAAAAACTTTCTTATTTCAACTGATGGCCTGGTAGCCTTGAAATGAGTTCATTGCAGAAGAAGAAAAATTGATCTACAGAAGAAGTTGAGCTGAGAAGCATATAAAAATTCCATAAAAAATTGTACAAATTAAAAAAAATATATTTGTACGTTGTGAATGCTTATTTTCTTTGTTGTTTGTTTTACAGCTATTTTACATCGCCCCAGAAGTCTTACGACTTGTTTGAAGGGGGTTGATGGGATCAACAGCTTATTAAGTGACTTCCGAATCACCCCGGTGGATAAAGAGCAAGTTATTATTTTAGTCAAATTTGAGGATCAAACCCCGGACTGTTAACGTGCTACGCTAACGCTCTATAACTGAGCTATCTCACCTTATATCCTTTACTAAACAAGATTTAACGCAAAGAGTTACAATTTGATAATGAGACTTATTGGAATATCCACTCCAAACAAAGCATCAGTTTGGACATCAAAAGCGTGTCACATGCAACAAAGAAGTACATTGTTAAGATATGGTCATTGCAGTTCCAAAGTCTACCAAACAATGTTAAAATGCAAGACTTGTAATGTTGGATTGTGCTTTAAGTTTAATAAAAGCTGTTTTGAAATTTATATTTAAAATTAAAAATCAAACTAACTTTCATGTAAAATAAAATATCATTGTTAAGTACAATTTTTAACGAGTGGTATCGTATGATAACTCCGTCCTGCAAAGTTTAATTTTATTATTTTATTAGTCTAATTTTTTGCAGTTGGTCTTTTATGTACATTAAAAATTGGTCATAAAACGCATTTATTGTATGAAATCAAACATAAATTGATTCTAAAAAGCATTTTTCTTTAGAGTTTACAAAAACAAATTCTTTGAAAAATATTTAATTTAAAAACAATTTTTGAATTTCTCAATTTAGTATTTTAGATCTATTAAAAATTTGTTTTTATTTCTTTTTGGTGTCTATCCGCTTCTAATCATGGCAGTCTTTATAAAGGTTTGTATTTTGTCTGCTGCAACTCTCAACAAACTTGTTTTTAGCCACAATATTTTTCATTTTTGTTTAATTTACTATTTCTTGTAGTATAAGCTGCAACAGTTCAAATCGTTGACCTTTCAACATTTTATGGCTAAGATATCCTAGTTTTTTTGGTTTTAATTGATATTAATATTTCTTTTACTTTGTTTATTTTTTGCAGGAGGAAGTGTTGTACTTTTTTGCAAGCTTTCTGAAAGTTGATAAAGCTTATATGGACATTAAAGTCTATATCCCTGCATTTCTGTATCAAAATCTAGAGTGTTTTTTTTTTCTTCCAAAGCGTTTCTGAATCCAATGCGGCTAATGTGTTTTTTGCATATCTTAGTTATTCTTTAGTGGATCATTTTTAGAAAAATTTTATTAGTTGGTTTATTAAACTTATAGTGCAATAGTTGCTTCAGTATTTAGCGTTCTATTTCTTTGGGAGAGTAATGAATGTTGATGCCAGCTATGCTTCTGGTATTTTTTATTTAACATACACTTTGTTAAACACAGTTATTAGTTATCGGATGTCTTTTGCATCAAGCAGTTTTATAAATTTGTTATAAGTGTTGTCTGGTCTAGAGGATTTACTTTCTTTTAGTTGTTCTATTGTCTGCGACTTTAGCCGTTGTCATTTTTGTGCTTTCTAGCTTATTAGTATTGGGATCCGATCTTCTCTAAAAAGTTTGTTGAAGTATTTCTTCAAAATGTCAATTTTTTTAAATTTATCTATATTTTCCTTGCCATTCGTATTACATAATTTTAATTAATATTAATAGTCCTTTCAAAGTTTGGAGTAATAGACGTATTTATATCAATTATTACGTTTTTGAATGGTATTTCGCATAAACATTACTTTCTGAGGGTGCACACAAAGAAATTCCACAAAAAAACTATTTAAAAATTAGTTTAATGTACATATATGTGAATCTGAAGAGGCATTTGCTTCTGCGTACGTTTTTACACTTTTAATGTAGTTTTCAAAGCGGCTGTAAATCAGGATGAAGTCTATTTGGTTCCAAACTATATTCTTCTAGTGGTCTCCCTGTGACTTCTAAATGAAGAGTTGTTTTTTTAGTCATTTGTTTGGTAAACTCTTTGTTTAAAAATGTATTTAATTTAAAAATAGTTTCTAAAATTTATTAAAAATGCAATTGGAATATTAAAAATTACTTACATAACGCGTTTATTGTGTACAATTCTAGTGGATATTTTGAGCTACCAGCTCAATGACTGTGAGTCAGTTATTTTAGATATTTATAGACTTATAAGAAATAATGAAGCAGAAAAATCAGAAAAATTTTAAGGAATTTATTTGAAAAAAATGCTAATTTTTTTTGAGGAGCAAACAAATATTTATACAAATTTTAGAAGTGATGAGTCGAAATGAGATGACAATGATAACGTTTGATTAGACGTAATAAGTTAAAAAATTGTACAAATGACCAATCTTATGTCACACTACAAAATATAATTAATGAAAAAAACATTACTTAATTTACTTAACAATGCAGAAGCTTTTTTAGACGTATTTCTTTAACTTTTTTTGAAAGCATAATAAAATAAAAACGTTTTTTAAACAAACTTGTAAGTAAATTTACTAATGGGCGTCACGCTAAAGCATTTTTTTACGCCACGCAAAGAAAATGCTTTGGTACAGAAATTACTAATTATTTTTTTAATCACTCCGCGTCTTTTAATTAAGCGCGACTATCTCAAAAGCAAAGTTGTTGGTTACTTTTACACAATCGTTTGATTGATAACCATATTTAAAGAATTTTGTAGAAAGAAACAAACCTAATTTTTGTATTTCAACCTTAGCCTTGACATAGATTTGTCGCAGAAGTGTGCTATTTTAAGCAAATTATCCCGGCTCTTGTCAAGATCATTTCCAAAAAGAAGAAGAATGGATCTACATAAAAATTTAGCTGTTCTAAAATATTAAAAGAATAAAATTTGCATATAAGATATTTGGATAAGTTTGTTATGCTGAAAAGCATATACGAAGTAGACCGCAAGTCCTATAAATGGCGACACAGATTTTTTTCTTTACAAGATAAGAATTAGCAGCATTTATTGTAAGAATTTTTTTTTTTAATAGAAACGCTTTTGGTTTTTTTAGTGTATTAGAAGTTACATTTTTGGTCGATCGCATTTTAACAGTGAACAAAATTTGGTGCTTCCTATTAATACTTAATATTTTATAGCCGGATTTTGCTATTTTTGAAATTTCATAATTAGAATTTGGCACATTTCAATAGTTTATGAACAAATTATAACTATTTATAAATAAAATTTTATACTTTTAATAGTTTATGACCAAAATTTAATGTTTTTTGACAATATTTTATACTTTATGGTTGGAATATGCTATTTTTGACGTTTCGACAGTTTATGACCAGATTTTGAATATAACTGACAGTAATTTGATATGTCATAGCCGGATTTTGTTATTTTTAAATATAGTTTATTTATTTATTTATTTATTTATTTATTTATTACAATCTTTATTTATCATTTTAATCAGATAAAAAGGCGAAGTTCAGCTATTAAGCTGCTCTTCCACTTAACCGTTAAATTTTACAATAAGTTTAAATATATTAAATTAATACTACATTCTAAAACCACTGCTTCTCCATGTTCTCTATCTTTTAAATAATTTTAGTGTTGCTTCTTTTACCATTTTAGTGTTCTCTATACTCTCCAGTACTTAATAATTTGATAAGAAATCGAAAATATGTCAATATGACATATGATAGCGTCAAATTTTTTTACACTTTTTAACAGTTTATGACCAAATATTGCTATTTTTAACAACATTTTAATATTTCATTGCCAGATTTTGTTGTTTTTGAAGTTTCATGAAAAAATAAACAGTTTATGGTCAAAATCCGACTGCTTTCTGGAATTATTTTGCTATTTTTGACATTTTATGAATACATTCTGTTCTATTGCACTTTTTATTTATTTTTAGCCGGATTTTGTCATTTTTTTATCAGTTTGTGTCTAAAATTAGGTGATTTTTGAGATTACTGCATCTTTAATGCCAAATTTTGCTATGTTTGACATTTTATGAATAAAATTTTGCACTTTTTGACATTTTATGACCGTATTTTAAATCTTGATGGCAGTATTTTGATATTCCATAGTCGGATTTTGCTATTTTTGATATTTTAACAGTTTTATAGCCAAATTTTGCTGTTTTTGACTTTTTAGAAATAGAATTTTGCACTTTTTATCCGTTTTTGGTCAGATGTTGCCATTTTTGAAATAGATGTTATAGTATTTTTCAGTTTCTATAACTTATAAGTAGTTCTTTAAAAAAAATTCTACGATTTTTTAAAGTTTTTTGTAGTTTTTTAACTTAATTGCCTTTTTTGTTTAAAAATCAAAAATTTTACTCAAAAAAAATTAATTTACTAGTGAAATCATCATCATCATTTCAAGTCAATACCCTGTCTATAAGCCGCAAAAGCCATAAAATTAAGTTTTTGTTCCCAGTGGGATGAGGAAAACGAAACATTAAAAAAAAATTTACCGCCGAAGTTGACCCATTTTGATGTAAATTAATTGGTAAATATAAATTTGTTCTTTTTATTTGCGTTTTAAGGGTCTAAAACTCAAAAAATCTGCAAAATAGGCCTATTCTTCAACATAAACTCTTACAAATGCACGTTTAGCCGCGCTCAGAAGAACAATACACCAAATATTATTAAAAATTTGAATTCTGGGGACAATTTTACAAGGAAAATTGTCAGTGTTGTACTCATCGTCTATAGAAAAGTCCATCTAGAAAAAAATGTTTACAAAATTTTTAAGCAAAAAATGCGTTAAAAATTAATAATTTTTTTATATTTACAAAAAATATTATAAACACATTAAAGTGTGGTTTAAAACTTTTTTTAACACAAATTTTGATAAGCGCCAAGAGAATTTATGTTTGAATGCTAAAAATAATAATATTCGCAAACTTTGGCGCCGATAGATCGAGTCTAAACGTGTGCCGCAAGCGCAAAAACTATCAAACTAGGTTTTGACTGTCAAATACTAGCGGTGTAAAGTAATGCCAGATGTGAGTAAACTCTTTGAATATAAAACTAATTTATGTATACAAAATATGACTAAGATTGATTTAAAAAAAAAAAAAATTGGAACATCAATGCAGCTTGCATTTGCCCACAATCATATATTGTGTGACCCGCCGAACCCGTCAGTGTTTGTCATCTAGAAATATTTTGATCACAAAAATTTGGGTACACCAATTTACCAACAATTATAATTTGTGTTCAGCCTGGTGCACTAACCAGAAGTAGGTCTTGCTTAGCAGTATGACAATCTCGATTTTAAAAACTTTTAAAGGTTACTAGAAATCTGACTGATTGTCCAAGAAATCAGAAAAGTTTTTTGAAAGTAATAAATTTGCACATACGCTTTGTGTTAAAGTCTACCGACAAGCGTCAGTGTGATGGGCATTTTCAAAACAAAGAATTTGATTTTTTGAAATTATTTTAGTTTGTGGGCAAAAAAGAAATAATTTTTATAAATGTTATACGATAATGACGACATCAAACGAATTGTTAAATCCAATACTAGAACTAATTTTGATTTCTTGGCAAGCTTTGTAAGTACTTTGAGCTATTTGTCATAAGTTTTATTCTGAAAAGTACTTGGTTTTTATTTAAGAAACAAAGCTCTTAACTAATTTCTTATTATTATGTTAAGCAAAGTTAAGGAAAACCTATCTCAACTTTTTCGAAAGCAGTATTTTAGTTTATCTTAATCAGTTCAACTCACAGGCTACAGGAGCATCTAAGGACAACATAAAAAGTTTTTATGGTCCGCAGTTACATAGATGGCAAGCCAAAAAAAGATTTTTTTGTACAAAGTCATGATTGCAGTGCGGTTTACTGGTAAACATTTAGGTATTACTTCTTAAAGAAAACTTAAAAAACACCACCTTATTCATGTTGGCAAAAGCTATTGAAAATATGAGTTTTGACATGGAAAGGTTGGAAATGATTAATTTTTGTTGAAAAAATTTGTCTAAATTTATTCAACATGCAACCTTCCTGCTTCAACACATTTTTCCATCTTCTTTTGAAATTCATTATAATCAATGTGTATAATCTCTGGTGTTACTGTAGCAATAGCATCAGTAAATTTGTTTTTTAAAATCTCAATATTATCTTGCATTTCTGTGGCATACATTATCGGCTTAATTTAGATAATCCTACAGAAATTAATCTATTGCCGTTAGGTCTGGAGAGTATATCGGTTCATTGCGGTCCATCCAATTTGCTCTAAGCAGCCATCCTGCTGGAATATCATATTTCTTTTAAATTTCTTATTTTGTTCTTCCAATTGAGGCCAACAGTATTCACCAAGAATTTTCAAATAATAATTTGCGTTTAGTCTTCCTTCCAAGAAAAATGGATCAATTGTTTTACTAAAATGTATTTTTTTTTTTGCTCAAAAAGCGACAATTTTTACTAGACGGTGTCCTATTTGTTAGAAACGTAGATTTGTCACTGAATATAATATGAAGGTAAAAATTGCGGCGATCAAGTATGCGTTTATCCATTAATAAATATAATTCAAGTCGGTATGAATCATCTCTTTCTTAAAGTTTATGAAAGTTGGTTTGAATGCGTAAAATTTATTTGTGGACAGAATACTACATCCGGGTAATTCTACAATAGTTCGGTAATCGTCCCTACATTGATATCTCCGATTTTGCTCAATCAAAAGGAATTTTTTTGTAGAACGCAATATATTTTGTTTGTTTTTTGAAACTCTTCTAAAAAAAACAAAAAATTAGTAAAATTACAAAACATGCAAGAAAAATCCCTTAAAAGCAACCCATGTTTAGCAATTGTGTGTTATATTTCACCCTAGTGCAGGCTAATCTAGTTTTTTTTATTTTCGCGATCAAAAGTACTGTTTCAGGAGTATCATATTCAAATTTCAAGTCTCCAGGTATAGCGGAATCAAAGATATCAAATTTTTAATAAAATGGTAATTTTCCCATTTTTTGCGGAAAATTTTGAAAAACCAAGGGCGGGATCAGGTTCTACGGAAAATTTCCTATAAGATACATCCTTTTGAATATAATTTTTGACTATTTATTGCTTATTTACAGCACAAAAACTGAAAGAAAACAAAATATTTCTAAATAATTAAAATGACTGCTATTTACACTGAATGTTGGGAACCGTCATATTTTAGTACCCCAAACATGTGTACAAAATTTAAGAAAAATTGGAGATATCAATGTGGTCCGAACTATCGTGGAATTACAATTAGGTGTTTTGTAAAAAAAATTTGAAGCAACAATTTCAAATAAAAAATTTAAAAAATTCAATAAATTAATTTCTGTTAATCATAAATTGTTCCAAATTTCTAAAATTAAATAGTGTTTAAGTTTTAGAAAATTATTTTAAATTTTTTTTTTTTTAATTTAAGCAAATTATCAGAACCCGGCTTTTGTCAAGACTATTTCCAGAACGAAAAAGAATGGAACTACAAAAAAAAACTAGCTGCTCTCAAATAGTAAAAGAATATAACTTGCATATACGAAGTAAACCGCAAAACAGTTTTCTTTGCAAGATAAGAATAAACGCAAAAAGTTAAATACTAAAACAACTTTGCATAAACTTGACTTATCGGAGTTTAACAAAGCGTCTGCATTGGCTGAAAATTGACTTAACAAGTTTATGGTATAAAAAAACATTGCTAAGATGTGGTCATTGTAGTTTCATGTAGTCGAAATGCAAAACTTGTTATGTTGGATTGTGCTTGAAGTTTTGCAAAAACTGTTATAAAGTTTTTTATTTGAAATAAATGTTTAAACTAACTTTTTTATAAAATAATATACAACATTTTTTTAAATAATTAACTACATTCTGCAGGATAATGAGTGAACATTTTACTTTAATTTTGTCAGCCTGAATTTGTCTAGATAAAGTTTAATGTAGTTTAGATCAAAAATTTTTGTTTAATTGAAATTAAATTTAGTCTTAAGTATATTAAAAATTGATCGCATAATGAATTTATTGTTACAACAAGTCTAAAAACAAATTAATCATAAAAAGCATTTTTGAACTTAATGAAAAAAATTAAATAAAAATTTAATTTAAAAACAATAGCTAAAACTTCAAGAACGTTTTTAATTTGTTTGGTCTTTTAAGTATATTTAAGATTATCACAAACGCATGTATTGTATGAAATCAAACAAAAATTGATTATAAAACGCTTTTTTTAATCTTATAAAAAAACTTTTTTTGAAATTTATAAAAAAAATTATTGGCGTTTTGTAAACATTATTAAAGTCTTCAATAGTAAAACTTAAAAGAATAATGTCCAGGCAACATTCTATTACTAATTAGAGCATAAAATATAAAAGAATATATGGCCTAGGCTTTATTTAGGCTTATTACTGCAATTTTAGATCTTTTATTGGTTCCTTCTTAAGTTTATTAAAGTCTTAAGTAGTAAAACCAAATGTTATAAATTTTAGATATCTTTGCTCCACTAATTTAAGTAAGAACTATTTTTTTACGGCTTAAGCTTAAAATTTGACAAATTTTACATTTTATTGTCTTTGTTTGGACGTTATTAAAGTCCTTAGTATTAAAACTTAATTGAATAAATTATAAGCAACATTTTTCTTCTTTTTTTTCCAGCCATCATGTATCCACTCCTGGATGTAGGCCTCCTCCAAAAAATTTTACGTTTTCCTATTTGCTGCAGTTTGGATCCAGTTTTTTCCTGCAATATTTTGGATATTATCTTGCTATCTTCTTTCCAGCACTTTGTCTGGTCTCTATCGAACGCCAAGTTGTGATCCTCATTGTCCATTTGTCCGGGTCCTGCCTTGCTATGTGGCCAGCCCATCGCCACTTAAGCTGCGCCACCTTAATATGTACCTCTATCACACCGGTTCTTCTTTGGATTTCCTCATTCCGAACTTTGTTCTACAAAGTAATTCTGAGCATAGACCTTTCTATTGCTCTCTGTGTGGTTTGCAGTCTGCTAGATGTTTTTCTGGTCATGGACATTGCGCGAGGCCGTAAGTGAGCACTGGCATCACAAAGGTACAAATGCCATCCTTCTGAGATTTATAGAGAACTCCATGGATTTGAGGATATGGCTTAATTTACCGTAAGCCGCTCAAGAAAGAGCAATTTTTCTTGAGATTTTTGAAATCTGATTTTCTTTACAGAGGAATTTTATAGCCAAGATAAATGTATGTAGATACTTCTTCAATGGATTGATTATTAATTCTTACCTGGATATTTCCTGGGCTCATAACTTTGGTTAATTTCAAGTCCGATTTTTACTGACTCTTGATAGACTTTCTGAAGCATGCTTTTAAGATCTTCTGTAGTACTGCTAATGACAACAATATCTGCAAATCGCAAATGATTGAGGCGTACTCCGTCAATATTTATTTTTTATGCCAGTTTAAGGTTTTGAAGACATCCTCCAAGGCTAATGTGAAAAGTTTTGCTAAAATTGTATCTCCTTGCCGCACTGTTCTTTTAATTGGGATATTATCTGTCTTTGAGTCTTCGTCAATTTTAACTTGGATTATCGCGTTTTCTTAGATCTGTTTGATAAGGTTTGAGTATCTTGAGTCGATTTTCGCATTGTCTAGGATCTTAGTTTTGATGGAGCTTTCTTGTAATCAACAAAGGGTAATTCCACTGAAATTCGGACAATCGTCCCCACATTGATATTTTCGATTTTGCTCAAATTTTTTACACATGTTTGAGGTACCAAAATATGTAGATTCCTAAAATTTTAGATCTTTAGGTGCAATACAGTGTAAATCGCGGCCATTTTAATTTTTTAGGAATATTTTGTATCTCCTAGCAACATTTTGCCATAATCTATGTGCAAAGTTCTATTCAAAAAGTTTAAAATAGCTATAAAACGTCAAAAAGCACTAAAATCCGGCCAAAAACTATTAAGAATTGTATAATTCTATTCATTAAACATCAAAAATAACAAGTTTCAGCGTTGAAACATAAAAACATTGTTAAAAAGAAACAAATTCTGGCTAAAAAATGTTGAAAAAAAACTTTAATTTGAAAAATTTGGAAAACAGCAAAATTGTGGCTTTGAAACATTAAATTATTGTTATAATGTATCAAAAATTAGCCATAAACTATTGAAACAATAAAATATTTACAAACGAATAATTTTTTTTTAAATTACAAAAACTGAAATTGGAATATACATTTTTTAATTTTTTTTTAATTTGGATAAATATTTAAATTTTTGAAATTTGGCAGTTAATTTTTTTTTTTTTTTTTAATTTAAGGTTTAAAAGGTTTTATCCGCTTATGATCTAATCAAAAGACTACTAATAAGTTATAGAAATTGAAAAAAATATATTAAAGAAAGTATCTTGACTCACGCTAAATTTGAATTGTAACAGATTATATATAACCATTAACAGTTCAAGATTTATAAAGTAGAAAAACTGCAATAGAGGTATAAAAATTGATCCTTGTGGTATACCAAATAAAACAATTTTAATTTATTCACAACCATTTAACAATTACAATACAATTTAAGTATCCAAAACAACAATTTCTGCATTATCTACACTAACACGTGCATCTCTAACACCTAAACTTGCATCCATATTATACTTATTCTTTTCCCTCCTGAATAAATTCATCAAACAAATTTTATATTTATAATCAACTCTAACAACATAAATTAATATAACTAAAGAAACTAAACAATACAATGAATATGTTATCAAATTAAATACACCCATTACATCCGTTTCTAAAATTGCTAAACATATATTAATACCAAAAGAATAATAAATATAAATCCTAACTAAATTAAAACGAAATTTACAATCATCGCTGTATATTTTACTATTACAACATCTACTTATATCGTGTACAACTATTGCAACAAATGCAACAAAAATAGCAAAAGCCAAAGGTAAATAAATCCAATGCAACATATTCAATTCGCAAAAGGTATAAGACATAATAATTAAAATAGCAACAAATGTATAACTTAAAATAAACAACAATCTACTACTAATTTTTTTAGTTTCTATTAAATTCTCCGAAAATAAAATAATCATAAATATAAGTTCCAATATTTCAGTAAATAAATCCATATGTAAGCAATTGAGATTAACAAAATCTTTCAAGTAATATTTGAGTAGATTAGGATGGAATGTTATTGTTGCTATATTGCAAATGCAGTAATTCATTATAAGTAAATAAGACCTTGTCCACATCTTTTTGTTCAAAGCGACAGCACATATTAACAAAATATTACTTGTTATTCCAATTAAACAACTTATGGTTATAATGGTGCGTTGCAAAGTGGTTGTTTCTGATGCTTCTTCGAATAGGGTTTTGTTATTGAATAAGTCCTGGAATTCTTCCTCCATTTCAATTTAAACTAAAACTAAAAAATGTGAATATTAGTAGTAAACAAATAAATTTGTTTCAGATCTGCATCTATTGTGTTTAGCAACACTGAGAAGGGTAAGTTTTAAATAAATATAAAGTAGGTTATTTTTTACATAAAAAGTGCTTGATTATAGTAATCACATTGAGACTATTTATCACAATATATTTGACCTCTTTATATAGCAAGCAATAATTTTATACACAAAACTAATTCAATTAATATACTATTTAATTAACCTGTTTAAACAACTTACCAATTAAAACTGCTATAATTTTTCAATATTGCACGATTAACACTGTAAAGATGTGTTTTTGTACGTTTGGTTCACATAAAACTGACGCGAGATGATGTTATGTTATGACTCCCACAGTTAATTAGTATTTTTAAATAAATTTATGTGTGGATAAATAACACACACACATCTGCTCTTATCAACCGTTTTCTGTTATTCGTAATTATGTTGATGATGTCACAAAATTACAATTATTTCTGATATTTCCGGTAATAATAAAATAGTAAATTTTACTGCAATGAATTATTGATTACTTAATTAAAACTTATTTTTGAAAATTGCTTCAAATGTAAGCAAATGTTTTTAAAATATAGGTCTTTATTGTAAAATATAAATAATCAAAATTTTTTAAATTATTTTTAAGAAAATAATTGCGTTTTCTAAAATATTTTACGTTTACCAGCCGATTTTTAAACATTAATTGCGTTTCTTAAGCAATTTTTGATGTGTCTTAATAAATGAATGGGTTC
Source organism: Tachinus rufipes (assembly GCA_963932245.1). NCBI lineage: Eukaryota > Metazoa > Arthropoda > Insecta > Coleoptera > Staphylinidae > Tachinus > Tachinus rufipes. The sequence continues at coordinate 7,671,921 of OZ010744.1, forward strand.
TCTGGAATAATTTTGACAGATTTTGTATAGGAAATGTGGTTTTCAAGCAATTCTTTGCAAATATCACACATTTTTTGCGTTTTGTAGCTGGTTTTTAATTAATTTGAAACATTATTTGCGTTTTCTAAGCGATTTTTGATTAATTTCGAGCAATAAAATTGTTTTTTAGAAAAATTATGATCGACCAAGAATCGTGGAAAACTCATCTACAAAAAACTTAAAAATGTAAATATTTATTATCATAATGCTAGCGGAATAAAATCAAAATTAACTGATTTTTATTTAAAAATAAATTTGTCAAATTATGATATTATTATTATTACGGAAACTTGGTTAAATAGTGATATATCAAATGAAGAGTTTCAACTAAACAATTTTATTATATTTAGATGTGATAGGTCAATTAATTCTAGCGTTAAGATAAACGAAAGTGGAGTTATGATTGCAGTTAAAAAGTCATTTAAGGCTGTTCAGGTATTGGACGTATTACCATTAGTTGATCAACTGTTTGTCTGTTAACATAGCAGGGATACATTATATTATTGGAGCTGTCTATATACCATCCAGTAATTTAATAGATAAATACATTTTACATAGCAAAAAATTTAAATCACATTTCACAAATATTTCTAAATTCAATACTAGTAATATGTGGAGATTATAATTTGACTTCATTACGATGGAAGAATGACGAAATGGGTGCTATAATTGAGAACATTTCTTCAGAAACAGTTGCGGAGTTTGTATACGCTCACAATATGATCCAGAAAAACAACGTATCTAATCAAGGAGGATGCTTTTCAGATTTAGTACTTACAAATCATAAATCTGTTGAACTTTCAGAGGCCAATGATGATGATAATCTTTTTGTTTAATAGTATTCATCATACAGCCATTAGAATGATTATAAAAAATTGCCATATAGAAGAAAAAATATTTGTTTTAGAACACCTGATTTTAATAAAGCCAATTATATTGCTATAAACGATTATTTATCCAGTGTTGAATGGGAATATGTTCTTAAAACTAAAAACAATGATATTGACAACAGTGTTGCACAATTCTATAACATTTTGTATTAAGTTATTGAACACTTTATTCCTTATAAATTTGTAAGAAGTAAGTCATATCCTTACTGGTTTAATACAGAATTAGTCAACCTTATCCAAAAGAAAAAAATGACACATAGAAGATATAAAGAGACAGGAAACATAAACAGAATAGAATATATATTTATTGTTAAAAATGCTTATTGGCAACAACGTCAAGATTACATACTTGAAATAGAATTACAATTGATGTGCTATACATACATACACACATAATCAAACAAAAAAATACTTAAGAATACTTAAGAATACATTCATACTATATAATAAAAAAATTAAATACACACAAATTAAAATAATAATTAATAATCAACAATAAAATTAATAAAACTACATGCTCGTAGACATTGTACAATTATTAAACTCTTCCAAAGTATAAAAACAGCCGTCTATAAGGAAGCATTTTAATTTGTTTTTAAAAGAAATAATTGATTTGGCCAATTTACATTCATTTGGCAAATTATTAAAAATATAACTACCTGCACATTTTGGAGATGTTTTGTAGCGGGCTGTTCTATATTTGTCAATAAAAATATTGTTAGAAGATCTGATTTTGTATTTATGCTGCGCTACTTCTTTGCAAGTGCTAAATAGATGGCTATTCTTAAAAACAAATATACATAGTCTGTATATATAGATACAACAAACAGTTAATATTCCCATTTGCTTAAATGTAGTTCGACATGATTCCCTATAATCTAAGTTGAACATTTGTCGAATTACGCGTTTTTGCATGACAAAAACTCTATTTATATCTTTAGATTGACCCCACAAAATTATGTTATAGCTAAGATGGCTGTAAACTAAACTGTAATAAACTGATTTAATATAATTTAAAGGTAACTGATTTTTTAAGTTCATTATTGCATATGTTCCTTTTGATATTTTAGAGCAAATGTTGTCTATATGGCTAGTCTAGTTTAAATTGTAATCTATAAAAATACCCAAAAGTTTTGTAAATTTACATTGATTTATAATATCCAACGAAATATCCTGCTGTATGTTATTGCGAAAAACAATGCTAGATGTTTTACTTAAATTTAAAATTAAGTTGTTAGATGACCACCATAATTTAAATTTGCTGATAGTGTTTCTAGCTTTTATCTGAAGTTCTTCTGGTGTTGTCGCTTGAATAGTTACTGACGTATCATCTGCGTATATAACCGTATTACCATCAGTTAAATAATTTGGTAAGTCGTTGATAAATAATATAAATAAAAGTGGACCAACAATTGAGCCTTGTGGTACCCCAAGGTTAATATTTTTTTTATCAGATTGATGTTTCTTTACATTTACTACAACATATCTATCACTTAAATATGATTTTACCCAACCATGAATTGAACCTCTCATACAGTTTTTCTAGAAAAAAGTTATGATTAATTACATCAAATGCAGCTGTAAGGTCAAATATTAATGTAGCTACGCATCTCTTTTTGTCTAGTTGGTCGTATATATTTTGAACAAGTCGATAAGAAGCTGTTTCCGTTAATTTGTTTTCTCTAAAATTGTGTTGACAAGGATGAAGAATATTGTTTTTATAAAGAAAGTTGTTAACTCTATCGCAAAATAATTTTTCAAAAATTTTGGAAAAATAGCTTAAAAGTGTTGTTGGGCGATAATTTTCTATATGCGTTGGGTTCACCTTTTTTATGTAGAGGAATCATAGAACCCGTTTTTAGTATTGTTGGGAATACTCCTGATGTAAATGATAAATTTATTATATCTGATAATATACCCGATATTTCTAGTTTAATAAATTTTAATAATGCAATCGGTGTTTCGTCTAGTCCAGTACTTGTTTTATTTGCCATATTTGAAATTATTTCCTGAATTTCTGTATCTAATACTAGTTGTATATATATAGAGTTGGAATTAAAAATTGGTCATGTTCATGAAATAGATACATTATTTTTGAAATGGTCATTAATTTTATTTTGTGCCACTGTAGCAGATTATTATTTTCATTTAAAATCTGGATATTATTATTACAAGGTTTACTGCCTTATTATCCTTTACAATTTTTCATAGAGTTTTTACTTTGTTGTCAGATTTATTTATTTTATTTAAATTGTATTGATGTTTTTCTTGAAAAATTTGCGTCTTTAAATGTGTAATACAGTTCTTCAGAATCAACTGATTTGCATATCCAATTTAAAAATTTCAAATGATCGTAGTTTTTTTGAAGTTGTACTGAATGTTTAAACTTTATACTTTGTTTAACGCATTGCCTAATTTGTTTTGGACATGCACCATAAAAACTGATCCCAAAACTTGTCAAAATAATTATTTACATTGATGTGAAATCTTGAAACATTATATGTTATAAAATAATATTTAAACGTAGTCATATTGTTAAAATTAAAAAGTCTTTTTTCAGTAAAATTTTTCCTTACTTTTCCTTTTTACACAAATTGAAGTGAGTATGCTTTTGTGATCCGATATCATAAATTCATGAACTGCACAATCAATTGCGTCTACATTTATATTCGTTATCATGTAATCTGAGTAGAACAATTAAAAAAATTTCTTTAATCAATTCTTGTTGGTTCGTTTATCAGCGAAGTTATATTAAATGAATTAAGGACATCTAACAAATTTTTTGATTGATTAGTTACTGTTAAACCATCAACATTGAGATCTCCCGTCAAAATTATTAATTTGTAATGTGCCGATGCATAACTTAACGCAGCTACAAGGTTTTTCATAAACGTATTAAAATCACCGGACGGTGAGCGATAAATGCAGATAATACAGGTCCATCTATCAATAATAATTGAGGATATTTCTATGGATTTCTGTAAGGATAAAATTTCAATTTCAGTTACAGATTTACAAATAGAATAGAAATACATGAACCGCCATGCATATCGTTTACTTTACAGTACGACGATATAAGTTTAAAATCACTTATATTACAAACAGAAGCTTGGTCTTCTAGCAGCCAATGTTCACTAAAACATAATATATTAGCCGTGGGATCAATTTTACTAAGTACTAATTCAATAAAAGATGTCTTGCTACACAAACTTTGTACATTTGCCGACAATATTATAAAATTAAAGCTGCCGTTATCACACAATTCTGTTCTAAAAAATAGTTATTACCATTATCTTCAATACCTTTGTTGAATTTATCACTAAAAGGTACTTCAGTTATAACATGATTCTAATTTAAAGAACAATTACTTTTATTATTCTGAATAACTGCGTCGTATTGCTCATTAATAGACATGTCTGCTATCACGTGATTAAGGTTTACAATATAATTACTATTATCTACAATAACTGATGTTTCTGCAATTTCGTTGAACACTATTATATTAATTTCAATCAAATTGTTAGTGTTGACATACTGAGAGTTTTTTAATTTATTGAATTGATTAGTAATTAAATAACAAAGTTTATCCATAAGTTTTGCCTTTCTTGCTTTATTAAGGCGTGATTGTTTATCAACAAGTAAGCTTGTCATTGACTTATTTATGTCAACAAGGGCAAGAATTTGCTTTGTGCTATAGTTATTAACATAATTAGATAAAGTAAAATTAATTGTATGTACAAATTTATTTCTAACTGGCCGCCCAATGATTACTGGTACACTTGCAAAAATTAAATTAGTTTTACGCAACAATGATAACAACTTAACTATATATGTTTCCAAAATGTTGTATCCTTTATAACCATTGTTACTCACAGCCATAATAACCACAAAATCAGAATCAGTAAAGTTTCTTGCTAGTGCTTCAATTTCAATTGTTACTTCTTCCATAGTATCATTTGGTTTAAATATAGTTTCCACTTGAAATTGTTTTTTAAAATTGTCATGAATGTGCTTAACTAGATGACGTCCATTATCATCAACCAATATTAGTACTTTAGGTTTATCTACTTGATGCATTTTTGCTTTAGGTGCATTATTTTTGTTTTTTGAATTATTATTTTTAACGTTGAAATTATTGCGTATTGTACTAATTGATTTTTCTACTACAGTATTAATTAAATCTATGTTTTTGTTCAGATTTATTTTTATTTGTTTTGGATTGATATTAGTTGCGTTATTGGTAATTTGCTTGTGATTATCCGCAAAATTGTTTATAATTTCATTTTTTATTATCATCTGTTAAAAATTTTATTTTATTTTCCATATCTTCAATCTTTTTTAAAATAGTGATGCATTGATTGTTTAAATCAGGGTTTGTCTTGTTTATAGGATAGAATTTCTATCTGTAGTTTCAATTTCTATAAGACTATCGTTAAATGCATTTTTTTTATTCTGTCATAGCAGGTCTATATTGTATATCAAATATATTTTTAAAATGTTGTATTTGCCGCTTGTTGTACCGTTACATATGCTTTTTAGTATGTAAATCACCAAATCTATATTTCCTGAGTATTGGAAAAAAAGTTACATTAAACCAATTTTTAAAAGTGGCCCAAAAAACAATATATGCAACTATAAAGCTGTCTGTAACCAGTCTTCTATTCCAAAAATATTAGATTCTATTGTGGCAGAGCAATTAAAGTGGTTTACAAAACATATTATAAACAATACTCAGCATGGGTTTGTGTCAAGCCGTTCAACGTCTACTAATTTATTAACATTCCAATCAAATATATTAGAAGCTTTTGCGAATGGAAATCAGGTTGATGCGGTCTATACAGATTTTGCAAAAGTATTTGATAGAGTAAACCATAATGTGCTAATTTCTAAACTTAAAACTCAAGGTTTTAACAATAATGTATTGAACTGGTTGCACAGTTTTTAGGTGGGAAGAAGCCAATTCGTAAAAATAAAAAATGTTTTGTCAGAATCGTTTGATGTTACCTCTGGTGTACCGCAAGGATCCCATTGCGGACCTGTGCTATTTTTGTTATTTATTAATGATCTTTCAAATGTTTTTGTGCATAGTGAGTATTTGTTTTATGCTGATGATCTAAAAATTTTTAGAAATGTTCAAGATTGCAAGCTTCTCAAAGAAAATGTAAACAATTTAAACAATTGATGCGTACAAAATGATTTACACTTGAATTAACCCAAATGTTGTGTAATGTCTTTTTTTAGAGGTACAAATTTTATATGTACTGCTTATCAAATTAATAATACTGATCAAATACAAAAATCACAAATTTGTAATCTAGGAGTTCATTTGGACAGTAAATTAAATTTTTAAACTCATATTAATCAAATATGTGCCAAATCTAAAAAAAAAATTAGGTTTTATTAATAGGTCAAGCTCAGAATTAACTGCATTTGCATATACTATATCAATAATTAGTGCGATCCAACATGGAATACGCAACGGTTGTATAGTCACCGTATCAATTGGGACACATTGATCAATGTGAAGCAATCCAAAATGAGTTTATTAAATACTTTAGCTATAAATTTCGGGATCAGTTGTTCAAAATATAAGACCATTACAAGAATGACGGATTTTAAATGACCAATTACTCTTAAATAAATTATTAATAGGCAATATCAACTGTCCTGATTTATTAAGTATGCTAAACTTTAATTTTTGTTTAGAAAGATATACGCGACACTCTTCATTATTTAAATGCAATCAGCATAGAACAAACTTTGCTTTTTACAATCCATTAGATCGTTTTACGCGCACATGTAATAACTTTCAAAAAAACACCAATTTTGATATATTTAATAACCATCTTATTTTTAGACGCAACTGTTTGGATATGCCAATGGCTATTAATTAATTAAATGTATTTAAGTTTATTGACACTATTCATCATTTTTGTTCTTAAAATCTATCTATCTATTTTTTTTGTAAGTAAGTTTTACTATTTATGTTTTTTCTTTATGTTTTTATTTTATTTTACTTTATTATAATTTTAATTTTTTTTTTTTTAAATTTATTTTTTTAGTTTTCTGTTATTATTATTAACATAGTTTTATATTATTTCTTAAATTTAGGTTTAAATATGTATTTATGAAATTTATTGTATTTAAAAGCATAAGCCGTAAATAAAGTTATTATTATTTTCTAAGCAATTTTTGATTAATTTCGAGCAATAAAGGTGTTTTTTAGAGAAATTATGATAAATTTCTTATAAGAAATGTGTTTTCTGGAAATTTATTTACAGTATTACACATTATTTGCGTTTTGTAAACAGTTTTTGGTTAAATTTTAATATTAATTGTTTTTTTCTAAGCGATTTTTGATGTATTTTAAGCAATAAACAAGTTTTCTAGATGAATTTCATACCGGAAATGTGTTTTTTTATTGATTTTTGATAAATTTTGCATTTTCTAGAAAGTTTTTTGTAAAAAAAGTTTTTTCTAAACAATTCTTTGCAAATATCACACACAATAATTGCGTTTTTTAAGAGATTTTTGATAGATTTTAAGTTTTTTCTAAAAAATTGATAATGGCGTTTATGTAGGAAATGTATTTATAAGTCATTTGTTGTAAATATTACACATGATTGGCTAATTTATAATTAGTTTTGAACAATATTTGCGTTTTTAGAAGCGATTTATTTGGAAAAATGTGTTTTTAAAGTAACTTTTGAAACAAATTTACATATTTTGTAGCCGATTTATAAATATTTTAACACTTTTTGACTTATTTTAAGCAATAAACGTGTTTTTAGAAGAATTATGATAAATTTCTTATAAAAACTATGTTTTCTGAGCATTTATTTACATTATTACACATTATTTGCGTTTTGTAGACGATATTTAGTTAAATTTAAATATTAATTGTTTGTTCTTAAGCAATTTTTGATGTATTTTAAGCAATAATCTGATGAATTTTATACCGGAAATGTATTTTTACATCGATTTTTGATCAATTTTGAACAATAAATGCATTTTCTAGAATTTTTTTTGGGTTTTTTATAGGAAAAGTTTTTTCCGAACGATTCTTTGCAAATATCATACACAAATTGCGTTTTGTTGCCGATTGTTAACAATAATTGCGTTTTTTAAGCGATTTTTGATATATTTTAAGCTTTTTCTAAAAAAGTGATAATGGATTTTATGTAGGAAATGTGTTTTATAAGTCATTTGTTGTAAATATTACACATGATATGCATTTTGGCTAATTTATAATTAGTTTTGAATAATATTTGAGTTTTTAAGCGATTTTTCTAAGCAATAAATGCATTTTTAGAGAAGATTTATGATGGACTTTATCTAGAAAATGTGTTTTTGAACGATTATAAAACGTTTTCTAGAAGATTCATAATGAATTTCATAAATATCATGTACGATTTATGTTTTTTACTCAATTTTTATTTTAAATAGTTTTAAATATAATTTGCGTTTTCTAAGCAATGTTTAAAAGTATTTTATGCAATAAATGCATTTGTAATAAATTTATGACGGGTTTCTTACAGAAAAATATGTTTTTTGAACGATTTGTTGTAAGTATCCCACACCGGTAGCGTTTTTAGTCGATTTTTAATTAGTTTTAAAAGATATTTGCATTTTCTAAGCGATTTTTGATTTATTTTAAGCAATAAATCATATTTTTACAAAATTTTTGTAGAAAATGTGGATCTGAACAATTTTTTGTAGTTATTACGCATATTTTGCATTTTGTAGCCGATTTTTAAATAATTTTAAACAACACTTGCGTTTTCTAAGCGATTTTTGATTACTTTTAAGTAATAAATGCGTTTTCTAAAAGATATTAAATGACTTTTTAAAATGTGGTTTTCAAACAACTCTTCGCAAATATTACACGTTTTTTGCGTTTTGCAGCTAATTTTTCATTAATTTAAAACATTATTTGCACTTTTTGAGCAATGAATGCGTTTTCTAGAAAAATTATGACTGATTTCTTAATGAAAATATGTTTTTTGAGCAATTTTTTGCAAATATCACGTACGGTTTGCGTTTCTTAATCAATTTAAAAAAAAAATTAACAGCAAATGCTTTTTCTTATAAAATTATTATGAATTTTATACAGAAAATATATTTTTGGACAATTTTCTGCGTTTTGTTACCAATTCATAATAAGTTTTAAACATTAATTGCGTTTTTTAAGCGATTTTAAATGTATCTTTACAAATAAATGCAATTTCTGAAAGATTTTTGACAAATTTCTTATAGGAAATATGTTTTTTAAGAAACTTACAAATATCACACATTTTTTGCGTTTTGTAGTTGATTTTTATTTAGTTTGAAACATTAATTGCAATTTCTAAGCAATTTTTGATCAATTTTGAGCAATAAATGCGCTTTCTAAAAAATTTATGATTCACTTCTTACTAAAAGTTTGTATTTTAATAAGTTTTTAGCAAATACCACGTACGGTTTGCGTTTTTTTAATCAATTTTTGCATTATTTGAGTTTTTTAAGCAATTTTGGATGTATTTTAACAAATAAATGCGTTTTTTACTGATATTTTATGTGTTTTTTAAGCAACTCTTTGCAAATATCACACATTTTTTGGGTTTTGTAGCTGATTTTTAATTAATTTGAAGCATTATTTGCGTTTTCTAAGCGATTTTTGATTAGTTTTGAGCAATAAATAGGAAATTTGTAATTATTTTTGAAAGATAATTGCGTATTCTAGGCAATTTTTTATTAATTTGAAGCAATAAATGCGTTTTTCTAGAAAATTTCTTTGTAAAAATGTGTTTTTAAAGTAACTTTTAAAACAAATTTTTACATTGTTTACATTTCGTAGCCAATTTTGAATTATTTTATACAATTTTTGATTTGATTTTAAGCAATAAAAGTGTTTTTAGAATCATTATGATAAATTTTTTATAAGAAATGTGTTTTCTGAGCATTTATTTACAATATTACACATTATTTGCGTTTTGTAGACAAATTTTGGTTAAATTTATATATTAATTGCAATTTTTGATGTATTTTAAGCATTTTCTACATGAGTTTTATACCGAAAATGTGTTTTCCCTTTGATTTATTTACACACGATTTTTGTATTGTTGCCGATTTTTAATTTAATGAATCAAAACTTGGTTTTTCTAAGCGATTTTTAATTAATGTTGAGCAATCAATGCATTTTTTAAAAGATTAATGATGAGTCTTTTTGTAGGAAAAGTTTTTCCGAAGAATTCCTTGCAAATATCACAATCAATTTGCGTTTTGTTGCCGATTGTTAACAATAATTGCGTTTTTTAAGCGATTTTTGATATATTTTAAGCAATTAATTTTTTTTAGAAGATTTATAATGCATTTTATGTAGGAAATGTCTTTTGTAAATATTACTTTTTATTTGTATTTTTTGACTAATTTATAACTTGTTTTGAAGAATATTTGCGTTTTTTAAGCGATTTTTTAGAGAAAATTTATGATAGATTTTACCTAAAAAGTGTGTTTTTTGATTTTTGATAAATTTATTGTATTAAATACATTTTCTAGAGTATTTATAATAAATTTTATTTAAGAAATATGTTGTTTAAACGATATTTACTTTTTCTAAGCGATTTTTTAAGCAACAAACGCATTTTTTACAGAAAATATATGATGGACTTTATCTAAAAAGTGTGTTTTCTAATTTTTGATTATTTTTATGCATTAAATACGTTTTCTAGAAGATTCATAATGAATTTCATTTAAGAAATATGTTTTTTATAAGCAATTTTTTGCAAATATTATGCACGCGTTATGTTTCTTAGCCAATTTTTAATTTTATTATTTTAAGTTTGCGTTTCCCAAGCATTGTTTAAAAGTATTTTATGCAATAAATGCATTTGTAATAGATTTAAGACGGATTTCTTACAGGAAAATAAGTTTTCCAAACAATTTGTTGCAAATAATGCGTCTTTTAATCGATTTTTAATTATTTTTTTGCATTTTCTAAGCAGTTTTTGATTTATTTTAAACAATAAAATTTATTTCTACATGATTTATGACAAATTCTCATAGGAATTGTGGCTTTTGAGTAATTTTTCCACTTATCACAAATAATTTTCATTTTGTAGCCGATTTTTAAATAATTGTTTACGACACTTGCGTTTTCTAAGCGATTTTTAATTAACTTCAAGCAATAAATGCGTATTCTAGAAGATTTGAGATTATTTTCAAGCAATTCTTTGCAAATATCACACATTTTTTTGCATTTTGTAACTGATTTCTAATTAATTTTTAAACATTATTTGCGTTTTTAAGCAATTTTTGATTAATTTTAAGCAATTAATGCGTTTTTTAGAAGACTTATGACTGATTTCTTACTGAAAATATGTTTTTGAGCATTTTTGTGCAAATATCACGCACAGTTTGCGCTTCTTAATCAATTTAAAAAAAAAATTAACAGCAAATGCTTTTTCTTGAGGAATCATGATGAATTTCATACAGAAAATATATATTTTGGCAATTTTTTGCGTTTTGTGACCAATTTATAATTAGTTTTAAACATTAATTGCGTTTCTAGTTTAATAATGCACATGTTACTTATTTTTAATTAATTTTTAACTATAATTTTGTTATCTACACGATTTTTGATTAAATTTAACAACAATCTAAATGGGTTTTTTGATGATTTATGATGAATTTTATACAATAAATTGTATTTTGAGCAATTCTTTTAGAAATATTGTGCACAATTAAGGTTTATTAATTAATTTATAATTAATTTTGCGTATTTTTTGGTAATTTTTCATTAATTTGAAGCAATAAATGCGTTTCTCTAGAATATTTTTTTGGAAAAATGTGTTTTTAAAGTAACTTTTAAAACAAATTTAAAAAACGATTTATAATTATTTTAAACAAAAATTGCATTTTTTTAAACGATTTTTGATGTAGTTTAAGCAATAAATGTGTTTTTTAGAAATATTAAGATTATTTATTGGAAATGTATTTTCTGAGCATTTATTTGTAGACGATTTTTGGTTAAATTTAAATATTAATTGTTTTTTTCTGAGCGATTTTTTTTATTTTTAAGTAATATATGTTTTTTTTAATAAATTTTATATCAAACATGTGTTTTCCCATCGATTTTTTAAAAATATTGCGCACAATTTTTGTTTTGTTGTCAATTTTTAATTTATTTAATTAAAACTTGGTTTTCTAAGCGATTTTTGATTAGTTTTTGAGCAATCAATGGATTTTCTAGAAAATTTATGATGAGTTTCTTTCTTGTAGGAAAAGATTTTTCTGAACGATTTTTTGCAAATTTTACACTTAATTTTTGTTTTATTGCCAATTGTTAACAATAATTACGTTTTTAAAGCTTTTTTAAGCGATTTTTTAAGCAATAAATGCATTTGTTAAAAAAGATTTATGATGGACTTTATATAAAATATGCGTTTTTCAATTATTAATTAATATTATGCAAAAAATACGTTTTCTAAAAGATTCCTAATGTATCCCGTTCAATAAATATGTTTTCCGAGCAATTCTTTGCAAACATTATGCACGATTTATGTTTCTTGGTCAATTTTTACTTTAAATAGTTTTAAATTTAATTTTCTAACCAAGATTTTTGACAAACTTCTTATAGGAATTGTAGCTTTTGAACAGTTTTTTGTAATTATCACGCATAATTTGAATTTTTAGCCAATTTTTTAATAATTTTAAACAAAACTTGCGTTTTCGGAGCGCTTTTTGATTAATTTTGAGCAATAAATGCGTTTTCTAATAGATTTATGATGAATTTTTTAAAAAAGAGTGTTTTTAAAGCTATTTTTTGCTCAGATTACACAATTGATGCAGAAACTATTTGACTGCAGTTTCCCTCAGCAAATGAATAAATCAAAACTGCAACTTCAACTTTTCAAACAAATTTACATTTAAGAAGAAGGTTCTCAATTAAGTGACGTTATTTTCTGCACTTAGTTAAATAAAATGGCATTCTGTAAGGAACAATTTAATGTAAAGAAACAAAGAATTTATTTATAACAAACATTTAGATTATTTTTAGTAAGTTTTTGAAAGGTTACAAGATAACAGATAAACGTAATTAAATGCAAATTTAGAAAAACCACTATAATACTTGGATCACCAAATAATAGTTGAAAGGAGTCTACCATTCGAATATTACCTGTCACTGATTAGAGATTATAAATTACCTAGAACGAGGAAACAACTAATCGGTGAAATGGCTCAGTTATAAAGCGTTAGCGTAGCACGCTAACAGTCCGGGGTACAATTCCCAAATATGACTAAAATAATAACTTGTAAACCTGTGTGATTCGGAAGTCACCTAATAAGCCGTTGGTCCCATCAACCCCCTTCAAACAAGTCGTAAGACTTCTGGGGCGATGTTAAATAGCTGTAAAATTCGCAATAAAAAAGAACTAAAAAACTTTTCAGTAGTAGCCGGTCACCACTCATAGACTTTCAGAAATTTAAAAAAAAAAAACTTTCCGAGAAAGCGTTTAAAGATGTCAAAAATCTGTTAAGCCAATCTTAAATACCAGCACGACCACAACTAGGGTTAAGATTTATCCTGCAATACCGGATTAGAAGACTTATTGTATCACAATGACGTACTTAGATTATGCAATCGGACATTATAACATGATGACAACACCGAATGCATTACCCCCGCACTTGGTCTTTATTGTTAAATAATTTTCTCATATCTAAATCCAAGTACACAAGAGGTGGGACAAACTATGATTGCTTTTATGACACTTGGGCATATGGGTGGGTTACAGTAAAAGAAGTAACTCGCCCACAAACTAAACTTTGTTTCCATGCACCCACCCAAGCGTTAGTTATCTTGTTAACAACTGTAATTTTAATATATCCCGTTTTGATGTTTTTAATAAAATTATTAGTTTTGATAATTCTGACATAGCGGGTCCTGATGGTATACCAAATATATTTTTAAAATGTTGTATTTGTCCGCTTGTTGTACTGTTACATATGCTTTTTAGTATGTCAATCACCAAGTTTATATTTCCTGAGTATTGGAAAAAAAGTTACATTAAACCGATTTTTAAAAGTGGCCCAAAAACAATATATGCAACTATAAAACTGTTTGTAACCAGTCTTCTATTCCAAAAATATTGGATTCTATCGTGGCAGAGCAACTAAAGTGGCTTACAAAACGTATTATAAACAATACTCAGCATGAGTTTGTGTCAGGCCGTTTAAAGTCTACTAATTTATTAACATTCCAATCATATATATTAGAAGCTTTTGCAAATCGAAATCAAGTTGATGCGGTCTATACAGATTATGCAAAAGCATTTGATAGAGTAAACCATAATGTGCTAATTTCTAAACTTAAAACTCAAGGTTTTAACAATAATGTAGTGGACTGGTTGCACAGTTTTTTGGTGGGAAGAAGCCAATGCGTAAAAATAAAAAATGTTTTGTCAGAATCTTTTGATGTTACCTCTGGTGTACCGCCGGGATCCCATTGCGGACCTGTGCTATTTTTGATATTTATTAATGATTTTTCAAATGTTTTTGTACATAGTGAGTATTTGTTTTATGCTGATGATCTAAAAAATTTTAGAAATGTTTAAGATTGCAAGCTTCTCCAAGAAGATGTAAACAATTTAAACAATTGATGCGTACAAAATGATTTACACTTGAATAAACCCAAATGTTGTGTAATGTCTTTTTTTAGAGGTACAAATTCTATATGTACTACTTATCAATTTAATAATACTGATCAAATACAAAAACCACAAATTTGTAATCTAGGAGTACATTTGGACAGTAAATTAAATTTTTAAGCAAATTTTTCTAAGCAATAAATGCATTTTTAGAGAAAATTTATGATGGACTTTATCTAGAAAGTGTGTTTTTGAACGATTTTTGATTAATTGTATGCATTAAATAAAACGTTTTCTAGAAGATTCATAATGAATTTTATAAATATCATGTACGATTTATGTTTTTTGCCCAATTATTATTTTAAATAGTTTTAAATTTAATTTGCGTTTTCTAAGCAATGTTTAAAAGTATTTTATGCAATAAATGCATTTGTAATAGATTTATGACGAGTTTCTTCAGGAAAATATGTTTTTTTAACGATTTGTTGTAAGTATCCCACACCGGTAGCGTTTTTTAGTCGATTTTTAATTAGTTTTAAAAGATATTTGCATTTTCTAAGCGATTTTTGATTTATTTTAAGCAATAAATCCTATTTTTACAAAAATTTTGTAGAAATTGTGAATCTGAACAATTTTTTGGAGTTATTACGCATATTTTGTAGCCGATTTTTAAATAATTTGAAACAATAATTGCAATTTTTTAGCGATTTTTGATTACTTTTGAGCAATAAATGCGTTTTTTAGGAGATATTAAATAATTTTTTTAAGAAAATGTGGTTTTCAAACAACTTTTTGCAACTATCACACATTTTTTGCGTTTTGGAGCTAATTTCTCAATAATTTAAAACATTATTTGCAATTTTTGATTAATTTTGAGCAATTATTGCGTTTTCTAGAAGATTTATGACTGATTTCTTACTGAAAATATGTTTTTGAGCAATTTTTTGCAAATATCACGTAAAAAAAATTAACAGCTTTTTCTTGAAAAATGATTATAAATTTCATACAGAAAATATATTTTTTGACGATTTTTTGCGTTTAGTTACCAATTCATAATTAGTTTTAAACATTAATGCGTTTTTTGGGCGTTTTTAGATGTATCTTAACAAATGAATGCATTTTCTGAAAGATTTTTGACAGGTCTCTTATAGGAAATATGTTTTTTAAGGAATTTACAAATATTACACATTTTTTGCGTATTGTAGCTGATTTTTAATTAATTTGAAACATTAGTTGCAATTTCTAATCAATTTTTGATCAATTTTGAGCAATAAATGCGCTTTCTAAAAGATTTATGACTAGTTTCTTACTGAAAATATGTTTTTTGAAGATTTTTGCAACTATCACGTACGGTTTGCGTTTCTTGATCAATTTATGAAAAAAATTAACAACAAACGCGTTTTCTTGAAAAATCAAGATAAATTTCATACAAAAAATATTTTGTTACCAATTCATAAGTAGTTTTAAACTTTAATTGCGTTTTGTTGAGCGATTTTGGATGTATTTAAATAAATGAATGCGTTCTCTGGAAGAATTTTGACAGATTTTGTACAGGAAATGTGGTTTTCAAGCAATTCTTTGCAAATATTACACATTTTTTGCGTTTTGTATCTGATTTTTAATTAATTTGAAACATTATTTGCGTTTTTTAAGCGATTTTTGAGTAATTTCAAGCATTAAGAATGTTTTTTAGAAAAAATATAATGAATTTCTTATAGGAAATGTGTTAACTGGGCATTTATTTTCAATATTACACATTGTTTGTGTTTTGTTAACAGTTTTTTGTTAAATTTGTATACGAATTGTTTTATTCTAAGCGATTTTTTATGTAATTTAAGCGATAAATGGGTTTTTATATGAATTTTATACCGAAAATGTGTTTTCCATAGATTTTTTTATAAATTTTGAGCAATCAATGCATTTTCTAGAAATTTTTTAATGATAATTTTTTTTCCGAACGATTTTTTGCAAATGTCACACACAATTTGCGTTTTGTTGCCAATTGTTAACAATAACTGCGTTATTTAAGCCATTTTTGATGTAATTTAAGCTTTTTTTAGAAGATTTATAATGGATTTTATGTAGGAAATGTGCTATTATTTTTTTGGCTAATATATAATTAGTTTTGAACAATATTAGCGTAAATAGTTTTAAAATTAATTTGAGTTTTTTAAGCAATGTTTAAAAGTATTTTATGCAATAAATGCATTTGTAATAGATTTATGACGGGTTTTATACAGAAAAATGTGTTTTTTGAATGATTTGTTGCAACGATCGCACATTGGTAACGTTTTTTAGTAGATTTTTAATTAGTTTTGCATTTTCTAAGCGATTTTTAATTTATTTGAAGCAATAAATCTTATTTCTACAAGATTTATGATAAATTTCTTATAGGAATTATGGCTTTTGATCAATTTTTTGCAATCGTTTGCAATAGATGCGTTTTTAAAAGATTTTTGATAAATTTCTCAAGGAAAAAATGTTTTTTCAAGCTATTCTTTGCTAAGATCTATGAATTATCTTAGCATTTTTGACAAGTTTTTGGAAAGTTACAAGACAACAGATAAAAATATTCGTAATTAAGGGCAAATTTGGAAAGATAATACCTGGATCACTAAATAACAGTTGAAGGAAATCTACTATTCGAACATCACCTGCCATTGATTAGAGATCACGAACTACCTAGAACGCGGAAACAACTAAGAAGCTTCCTAGGTATACGTACGTGACTTCTAAAACACGTATCAAGTTTTTTAGTAGTAGCCGGACCACTCATGGACTTCTAAGAATCCAAGTAACCCGTTCCGCTGGGAAAACGTTTAAAGATAAAAAAATTGTTCAACCAACCGGACATTATAACATGATGACGACACCGAACGCACTATTCCCGCACTTGGTCTTCTTTAATAAATAATTATAAAAAAGCGACATTCAGCTGCAAGACACCTCCTTTTGTTGTCGATCCAGATGTGTGATGACTCAGACACGGCCGTTTCCGGATTTTATGTCGGTGTTTTTGCTTTCTAGGAACATAAAATAATAATTAGTAAAGGGGTTAAGTACTTTTGTACTTGCGTTTTGTTTAATTAGCACGGGGTCGGCCTGAAAAGGTTTAGCCCGGCGGCAACCTGAAGAGGTCTTAGTCAGAGATTGTTAAACAACCCCAGAGGCTACTGAATAAGTGGTCCAAGTGAAGTTTTGTCAGTGCAGTTCTAAAATATTTTGATTTCAATTATTTGATTTTATTTTGAAATTAGTAAAAAAGTAATTATGTGTACCAAATTGAGCGTATCAAATTATTTCAAATTAGTACTAATTTAGTCTTCCTGTGTAGTGGTTTAGTGTGACTAAAGTTTGTTAAACTCCAATGAATGCGTTACAAGTTATTTAGATTTAAACTGATCAATATCACTTTGCAATTAGTAAAAAGTAAAATAAAAAGTAATTAATTGTACCAAATTGAGCTTACTAAATTGGTTGAAATTAGTTCACAAATTAAACTTTGCTCTCACCTACTCATTCATGCGTTAATTATTAAAAGATTTCATGTTAAACAATCTCCTCATATCTAAATCCAAACACACAAAAGGTAAGACAAAGAATAGATCTTTAGATGACTAACACTTGGGCGGGTGGGTGGATCACAGTAAAAGAAGTAACTTGCCCAAAAATTAAATTTTGTTTTTATCCACCCACCCAAGCGTTAGTTATCAAGAGATTTATTGTTAAACAACCTCCTCATATCTAAATCCAAGCATACAAGAGGTGGAACAAACATTATATCTTTTGATGACTCACACTAAGGCGGGTGGGTGGGTCATAGTAGAAGAAGCAACTCGCTCACAAACTAAATTTTGTTTCCACCGATTCACCCAAGCGTTAGTTATCAAGAGATTTATTGGTAAACAATTCTCTTATAATTAACTCCAAGAACACAAGAGGTGGTACAAACAATAAATCCTTTGATGACTAATTATTGGTCGGGTGGGTGGGTTACAGTAAAAGAAGTAACTTGCCCACAATATAAACTTTGTTTACAAGCACCCACTCAAACGTTAGTTATCATGAGATTTATTGTTAAACAATTTTCTCATAACTAAACCCAAGAATACAAGAGGTGTTACTAACAATAGGTCTTTTGATAACTAATATTTGAGCGGGTGGGTGAACCACAGTAGAAGAAGTAACTGGCCCTAAAATTAAACTTTGTTTCCACCCATCTACCCAAGCGTTAGTTATCAAAAGATTTATTGTTAAACAATTATCTCATAACTAAATTTAAGAATACAAGAGGAAGGATTAACAATAGATCCTTTGATGACTAACACAGTAGAAGAAATAATTGGCCCACAAACTAAACTTTGTTTTCACCCACTTACCCAAGCGTTAGTTATCAAGAAATTTATTGTTTAACACTTCTTTCATAACTTAATCTAAGCACACAAGAAGTGGAACAAACAATAGATTTTTTTATGACTAACACTTGGGCGGGTGGGTGGGTCACAGTAGAAGAAGTAACTTGCCCAAAAATTAAACTTTGTTCTCACCAACCCACCCAAGCGTCAGTTATCAAGAGAATTATTGTTAAACAACTCTCTCATATCTAAATCCAAGCACACGAGAGGTGGTACAAACAATGGATTCTTTGATGATTAACACTTGGGCGGGTGGGTGGGTCATAGTAGAAGAACTGGCTCACAAATTAATTTTTTTTTTCACTCACCCACCCAAGCGTTAGTTATCAAAAGATTTATTGTTAAATAATTCTTTCATATCAAAATTTAAGCACACAAAAGGTGGGACAATTAATAGTTTTTCCTTTAATTGGTACTAATTTGAACCAATTCAATACACTCAATTTGGTACAAGTTATTACTTTAAATTTTACTTTTTACTAAGTTTAACAAATTTTGGTCACATTAGACCACTAAACAAAAAGGCTAATTGGTACTAATTTAAACCAATTCTTCTTCTTTTTATTTTACATAAGCAATTTACCTGTTCTCCTTTAATACGTTTCCTTGAAGTTGTTGTTCCATCGTTTTCTTGGTCTTCCTGAAGATCTTCTTCCTACTAGTGACTGGTCCCTTGCGATTCTCACTATTCTCTTTCTAGCCATCCTTTCAATATGTGCATTCCATTTCGCTCTTATGCTTTTTGCTCATTCATTTATGTTGCATGATTTTCTTATTTTGTTATTGCTGGTTCTGTCAAATTTTGTCTTTTTTTCAATGGATCGAAGCGCTTTCATTTTAGTTGTTGTAGTGAGTCTGTTTGTGTAAGTCTTATAAAGGCTTTGTATATCCTACTCTTTGTCTCTTTGCAAAGGTACTTATCGTGTTTCCCGTGATTCTGTTTGCTTTCTTTGCCTGTTCTCTTACTTTTTTTTAGATCTCCATAACTAGATATTGGGAGGATTCTTCTAATAAAGTATGGGGCTATGGCCATGCGTTTTGTCTTTTCGGCAGCAATCATGTTGAATTTTATTGCTACTAGTTTAAATTGATGTAACAGTTTTTGAAGATCGTCATTGTTATTTGATATTAGGACCGCGTCATCTGCGTAGCACACAATGTTAAGCTGTTTGTCTCCCATTTGATATCCTCTTTGAGTTCTTACCTGGAAAATTATTTCATCTATGATGATGTTGAATAGGAGAGGGCTTAGTGAATTTTCTTGCCTAATGTCGTTGCCTGTTTTGATTGCTTCCGTGGTTTTGCCGTTGATTACAACTTGCATTTTGTTGTTATTATATAAGGTTTTTCAATAAGAGGTTTCATTTTGATATTTAAAAAAAACGGGTATTTTTTAAAAGAAATCAATAAATGTTTATTTCATCGTAAAGAAAAAGGTATGCCATTAACATTTGAATACGATATTAGATAAATGGCCGCCACGGTTACGGTTACAGTACCACATTCTTTTCATGAAATATCTCATAACCAATTTGCAAATTTGCGGCTGTATGTCTTCGATAACTTCTCGAATTCCATCTTTAAGGTCTTGAATCGATTGTGGAGCTTTGGCATAGACCTTATCTTTCACGTGGCCCCAAAGAAAAAAGTCTAAAGGTGTTAAATCATAGATCTCGGTGGCCAATTGTGATCACTTCTTCGAGAAATAACACGGTCAAGAAACTTTTCTTGTAAAATTGCGATTGTTTTGTTGCTTGTGTGTTACGTAGCGCCGTCTTTCTGAAAATAAACGTTGTCCACATCAATGTTTTCCAATTCCGGCCATAATTTTTTTTTAATCATAGCTCGGTAGCGCTATCCATTCACCGTTACAGTTGCACCAGCCTCATTTTTAAAAAGTAGTATTCAATCACACCGCCAGCCCAAAAACTGCACCAAACATTGACACGTTGAGGATGCAAAGACTTTTCAACAATTATTTTTGAATTTTCTGAGCCCCAAATGTCGCATTCTGTTTATTAACGTACCCTCCAAAGTGAAAATGAGCCTCAATCACTGAAGATAATTTTTCGATGAAATTCTGGATAATTTTGATGCATTTGAAGGACCCAATAAGCAAAGATACGCCGTTTATGATGATTGGTTGGTTTGAATTCTTGTGTTAACTGAACATTAAAAGCCTTAAGACTTAAGTCTTTATGCAAAATACGGTGTAATGTGGTTTGTGGAATGTCTAATTCCAAAGAATGACGAGGAATCGATAAACCTGGGTTTTCTTCAACACTACGAGCTACATGAGCAATATTATCATGTGTTCTTAAGCGATACACACGGTTTTGATTCTTCACATCACACATCACACTAAACCATTAAATAGAAAGACTAATTGGTACTAATTTGATCCAATTTAACACGCTCAATTAAGTAAAATTAATTGTTTAAATTATATTGTTCAGAAACTTTGAAATAATATTAATTATTTTAATACTACATTATTTGGAACATATTTTTTGAAATTTAACAAATTTTGGTCTAAACATTAGGACTAATTAATGCTACATTGAATCATTTTGAACGCTAATTTTTTTACAATTGATTCTTTCAAATTTTATTTTTTAATAGTTTCAAAATTAAAATAATTATTTCAAATCTTAATAACGCGGAACTTATTCAATGAAATTTTGGTCACACAAAACTAGTAAATAAAAAGACTAATTGATCCAATTTGATGATCTCAATTTTCTACAATTATACATTTAAAAAATTGACTTACTAATTTCTAAATTATTTGAAATTTAAATATCTTTAAAGTTTCTGGCTTATTTTTTTATAATTAAGTATTTGATTCTTGTATCATAAAAAAAAATTAAATAAGGATTTTTTTTTCAATATTATTAAGGCTGATGTAAACAAAAATTAATATTTATTATTATTAATTTGAACATGAAGTTAGAATGATATGCGCGCAGATCCGTGCGCAATGTGCATAGTTTTGACCCCCAACTATTATTGATCACTTTTTCCCAGCGAAAAATCCCGTCCCAGTATGTCTAGTAACGCAAAACAAAGTGCACACAAATAGTTTGTAATAATAATAGTTTATTACCAAGTTAACTAAAATGGAGAAAGGTTTACTGGAATTTTACAATAATGCAACAACATACGAACCATTACAAACAACTACTTTACAACGCAGTTTTCTAGTAATAAGTTGTCTGCTTGCAATAGCAAGCAACATAATGATAATATTAGCCGTTGCTATAAATAAACAAATGTGGACACGAACTAATTTACTTGTAATGAATTACTGCATCTGTAACATTCCATCAATAATACTTCAACCTAATCTTTTTAAAGTATTCTCTATCTACCAAGACTTTATTGACAAATGTTTTTTCCACTTCGAATATTTTACATCCTTTTTGGGATTTGTATTTATAATAATGCTGTTTTCAGAGAGTATAATTAAGAGTGAAAAAATTGGAAATATAATGTTGTTTGTGTTGAGTTACTTGTTTGGTGCAGTTTCGTTTATTATAAGTTTTGTTCTTTGTAAATTTGATATGTTGTATTGGATTTTGATACCATATTCAATTTTAGGGTTGATTACAGTTATTGTCATTATTAGATGTGATGTACATAGATGTTGCAGTAGTACAATGTATTATGATAATATTATATTTAGATATAATTTGGTTAGAATTTATATTTATTTTTCTTTAATTATGGATATTTGTATTGATTATTGTGATACAACCATAATGGGTGTATTTGAATTTATAACATTTTTTCTGTATAGTTTTGCTTCTGTGAATATACTGATTTATGTTATTGTTGTAGATTACAAATTTAGAGAATGTTTAAAAAATTTGTTCAAAATATGAATTTCAAAAAACTTAACTTAAATAAATGTTGATGATCAATAAAGGTTTTTAATTGTTTCAAATATAAATAACTTGAAACGTATTCTTTAAACTTTAACAAATTTTAGTCACACTAGACCACTTAACAGGAAGACTAATTGATACTAATATGAACCAGTTTCATATGCTCAATTTGGTAGAATTATTTACTTTAAAATTTTATTTTTTACTGGAAAGTATTCACTGAAGTGGAACAAATTTTGGTCACATTAGACCACTAAACAAAAAGACTAATTAGTACTAATTTGAATCAATTTTTCTTCTTTTTATTTTACATAAGCAATTTGACTGTTCTCCTTCAATACGTTCTCCTGAGGTTGTCGTTCAATCGTTTCCTTGGTCTCCTTGGAGATCTCCTTCCTACTGGTGACTTGTCCCTTGCGATCCTCATTATTCTCCTTCTATCCATTCTCTGATATGTGCATTCCATTCCGCTCTCCTGCTTTTTGTCCATTCATTTATGTCGTTCAATCCAATCTTGTTTTTCCCTCAATGGACCAAAGCGCTTTCATTTTGGTTGTTGTGGTGAGTCTGTTTGTGTAAGTTATTTCTGGTCTTGTTTCAGTCATGTATGGAAGGGTAGGTCTTATAACGGCTTTGTATATCCTACTCTTTGTTTTCTTGCAAAGGTACTTTCGTGTTTCTTACAGCCCGTGATTCTGTTGCTTTCTCTGCTTGTTCTCTTCTTCTTTTAGATCTCCATAGCTGGATATTGGGATTCAAGGATAGTTAAATTTGCTTACTTGTTGTATAACAGTTCCGTTCACTTCTAGTTTGCATCTTATGTGGTATGGGGCTATGACCATGCATTTTGTCTTCTCGGCAGCAATCATTATGTTGAATTTTTTTGCCACTAGGTTAAATTGATGTAACAGTTTTTGAATATTTTCTTCGTTATTTGACGCTTCATCTGCGTAGCGTAGTTAAAATTTATATAATCAATTGTACTAAATTGAGCGTATCAAATTGGTTCAAATTAGTACCAAGTAGATTTCCTATTTGGTGGTCTAGTTTGACCAAAATTTGTCAACATTCAATAATTGCGTTTAAAGATATTTTAATTTACGTCCAAAGTTATTTAGATTTGAATTGAATAATTTTATTTTGTAATTAATAAAAAAAACATTTGAAAAATTAATTGTACAAAATTGATCGTATAGAATTGGTTCAACCTAGTATTAAGTAGACCTTCTACTTAGTGGTCTAGTTAGACCAAAATTTGTCAGTATTCAATAATTACGTTCAAAGATATTTAGATTTGAATTGATTGATTTTATTTTGAAATAAATAAAAAAGTGAAATTTGAAATATTATACAAAATTGAGCAAATCGATTTAGTTCAAATTTGTCTTCTACATAATAGTCTAGTATGATCAAAATTTGTAATAGTTTAATTGTTACGTTCAAAGATATTTAGATTTTAACTGATTTTTTTTATTTTGAAATTAAAAGTTAAAAAGTAAAGCTTAAATAATCAAATTGGTTTAAATTAACACTAATTAGTCCCCATATTTAGTGGTCTAAATAACCAAAATTGGTTAACATTCAGTAATTACGTTCCAAGTTATTTAGATTTGTATAAATTGAATGTTATAGCATAATTTTACTGCAATGATTATTCTCTTTACTGGAAGTCGCTAAAAGATTAACAAAAAATAAAGTAATTTATAAAAAATATATATTTTAAGCAAAATAAATACTACTGAACCAGGTTTGTTCTTAAGCAGAATAAAATTTTTACCTTTTACATTTATGAACACTGAAAATAAGATTTTTATAAGCAGACTGAAGATTTAAATATAAAATAATATTGTAAAAAAAAATTAAGCATCTGTAGATTTTACAAAAATAGATAAATTCCACCCCACAGCATGTTTTCTATTCATTTTTCAACTCAATTCAAATGGAAATGAAAACCACACAAACACCTATTGACGAAGGTGAAGTGTTACGGTTTGTTAAAATGTCTAAAACAAGCGTACACTTCAAATTGACAATAGATACTTACGATTGCTTTGTAGTATATTGAATTAAATTAATATTTACAAAAAGCAGATTATAATCATGTGTAGTTTTAGATATGAAATAATCTAACTATTGTATGCATGCAATTTCCGCTATGGAAACAGATTAAAAGATTAAAACCAGTTTAATGCAAGCAAACATTTTACATAATCCAATATTATGCAAAATAATATTCACTTATTGTTTATTATCAACTACAACACATTTGACTTGTAAATTATAATAAATTAATTCTACTTCATGTAAGCGGATTTAAATGAGTTGAAAGTACTCAGATTTAGTTAATATTAAAATCAATTCTTTAAGGTCATAGAAAAATGATGATTTCTATTCCATTTAAATTAAAATTACAAAACTAGAAATTTATGGAAAGTGAGTTGCATGTTGCTTGCTTAATGACATTTGTCGTGAGGAAGCGGACATAAAAATTGTATATGCGACAAATATACTTAAACTTGTTGTAAGTAATAATGGTAAAAACAATGAACCCATCTTTATTGCGTAATTGAGTCATGCATACGCGAACCGATAACTACCTCACAATTGTTACTTTCTATGTTGCTCTGTATTACCGCAATTGCTTAATAAAATTGACAAATTTTAGGATTGTCATCATATAATATTTATAGTAAATATGAAATTGCGTTGATTTTTTTATGTAGGAATTGGATCGTTTTTATCAAATACTGGTAAATTATTACAGTAATAACTAAATTACTTAATGAATTATTGCATCTGTAACATGCAATCAATGTTATTTCAACTTAACCTTCTATTTTATGAAGTTTATTAATGCATATTTACATTTAGAATTATATATCATTATTGGAACTTATATTTGCGCAATTATATTTCAAACAGACCAGAGCAGGGGGGTGCCTCAAGAAACTTGGTTTAGTATTTTTTTTCTGTTTCTAAAACTTATTAGTAGTCTTTTGCATGGTTCATGCTGCTATGAAACTGTTTTTAAAAAATCTATGATTTTTTTAGTTTTATTTGTCGTTTTTTAACTTTGACTTTGAAAAATTGCATTTTTTGTTTAAACATCGCAAATTTGCCGCAAAGAAATTTTTTGTAGAATCAAATTTTGGCATCTTTTTAAGTCTTTACTCTATTTATTAGCCACAAAAGCCATTGTACAATTTGTTTGTTCTTAGGCCAGTACCGACCAAAATAAAATCCTTAATTTGCTACGTTTTTTTTTAATCAAAAAGGGTTTTACTAAAGTTTATTGAAATAACGAAGAACTAGTTATTCTGACATCAAATCAAATTCGACCTTCATTGACTAATAATACTAATTATTAAAGTTTTTGAATAGAATATGAGGATAAAGCTAGGATATTTGTTGAACAGAAACTTTTCAGCTCAATGAAATGCAAGCCCAAGCCCAAGCCGTACTTGACCTCTCGGAAGAATTTACTCTGGTCACCCCAAAGGATCAAATAAAAGAAATCAGGAAGTCAAGATTAATTTAAAGCCAAGAAAAGCCTAGAAATAATTATATTAATTTACCTTTCCAATGAGACACTTAAAAGTACGTTTTTGCTAAGTGTAAACTTTTTGAATGTTTTTGAAAATTAAATATATTCCAGACTACTAGTTTGGTTTTAGATAAAAACATTCCACTATAGACCCGGTACATAGGATCGTGGACATAGTTAGAAAGTTTTTAGAAGAATTACTCGATTGTCATCGAGTAATTTGAACTGGAATGCTCACCCACCCACTCAAAGGTTTGTATTCAAAAAATTAAAAGTTTTTTTTTTCAAGCGTTAGAAGTTTCTTTGTCTGAGAAGCAGATGTGATATTCAATCTCTTGATAACCAATACTTGGGCGGGTGAGTGGGTTATTTCCAAACATGTTTACTATCAAGTAGCTTAAACTAGAATACCCATTCACCCAATCAAAAGTTTGTTACAAAAAAAAAAAAAGTTTCTACTCTTTTCCAAAAGTTAGAAGTCTTTTTGTCTAAAAAGAAGGAGGTAATATTCAATCTCTTAATAATCAACACTTGAGTAGGTCACTCTAACCCATCTTTACCATTGATTGTTTTTGAATGTCCTTACACTCAACCAAAGATATTTTTGTCAAGAAATGTAAAGTTTCTTAGTTTTACTTTTACAAGCAGTAGATTTTTTTTTGTCCAAGAATGAGGAGATAAAATTCACTTCAGTATTTGTGTACCACCAAATAGTTTAAACTAAAATG
The DNA here is from genome assembly GCA_963932245.1 of Tachinus rufipes. Taxonomy (NCBI): domain Eukaryota; kingdom Metazoa; phylum Arthropoda; class Insecta; order Coleoptera; family Staphylinidae; genus Tachinus; species Tachinus rufipes. The sequence goes on from OZ010744.1 coordinate 7,699,052, forward strand.
ACCATCTGCCCGCCCAAAAGTTTGTTATCAAAAGATTAAAAGTTTTTCTTCATTGCAATCATTTGAAGTTTCTTTGTCTAAAAATAAGGAGGTACTATGCTATCTCTAAATAACCAACACTTGGGCGAGTGGGTGAGTCACTCCAAATTATGATTACCATCAAGTAGCTTAAACTGGAATGACCTCCAACGCGCCCAAGATTTTGTTATCTAAAAATTAAAAACTTATTTTTTTTGTAAGCGTTAGAAGTCATTTTGTTAAAAAAAAAGGTGTTATTGTTCTCCAATGCATGTTTACCATTAATTAGTTCAAACTGAAATGCATAAGAGTTTGTTAATAAGAAATTTAAAGTTTCTTTCAAGAAGGAAGAAGTGATACTTAATCTTTTGATGACCAACACGTTGGCCGGTATGTGGATTACTTCAATTCATGATTACCATTGAGTAGTTTAAACTAAAATGTCCATCCACCCGGCCAAGAGTTTGTTAATAAGAAATTAGAAGTTTTTCCTTTTGCAAGCGTTAGAAGCCTTCTTATCTAAGAAGAAAAAGGTGATAATAAATCTTTTTGATGACCAATACTTAGGTGGGTGGGTGGGTCACTCTAAATCATGATTACTATTGAGTGGTTTAAACTAGAATGCCCATCCACCCGGCCAAGAGTTTGTTAATAAAAATTTTGAAGTTTTTCCTTTTTGCAAGCGTTAGAAGCCTCTTTATCCAAGAAGAAAAAAGTGACATTAAATCTTTTAATGACCAACATTTGGGTGTGTGGGAGAGTTACTCCAAATCATTATTACCATTGAGTAGTTTAAACTGAAATTCCCATCCGCTCGGCCAAGAGTTTGTTAATAGAAAAATTTTTTTTTCTTTTTTGCAGGCATTAAAAGCTTCTTTATACAAGAAAGAAGAGGTGATATTTAGTTTTTTGATAACCAACATTTGGGCGGGTGGGTGGGTCACTCTAATACATGTTAACTTGTCACTTCAAATTATAATTACCATTGAGTATTTTAAACTGAAATGCTCATCCACCCGGTTAATGTTTGTTATTAGGAAATTAGAAGTCTTTCTTTATTGCAAGCTTTAGAAGCTTTTTTATCTAAGAAGGAAAAGGTGATATTTAATCTTTTGATGACCAACACTTGTGCAGGTAGGTGTGTTACTCCAAATCATGATTACCATTGAGTAGTTTAAACTGGAATGCCCATCTACCCAGCAAAGAATTTGTTAATAGGAAATTTGAAATTTCTCCTTTTTCCAAGCGTTAGAAGCCTTTTTGTTTAAGAAGGAAGAAGTGATATTAAATTTTTTGATCACTCCAAATCATAAATACCATTGAGTAGTATAAACTGGAATGCCCATTCAACCGACTAAGAGTTTGTTAATAAGAAATTTGAAGTTTCTTTTCCTTGCGAGCGTTAAAAGCTTCTTTATCCAGGAAGGAAGAAATGATATTCAATCTTTTAATAACCAACATTTGGGCGGGTGGGTGGGTCACTCCAAATCATAATTACTATTGGATAGTTAAAACTGGAATACCTATTCACCCGGCCAAGAATTTGTTAATAAAAAATTAAAAGTTTTTCTTTGCAAGCATTAGAAACCTCTTTATCCAAGAAGGAAGAGATGATATTCAATCTTTTAATGACGAACACTTGGGCGGGTTTGTGGGTAACTCCAATGCATATTTACCAGTGAGTAGTATGAACTGGGTTGCCCATCCACCCGGCCAAGACTTTGTTAATAGGAAATTGGAAGTTTCTTCTTTTTCGAAGCGTTAGAAGCTTTTGAATCTAAGATGTAAGATATAATATTTAATTTTTTGATGACCAACACTTGGGCTGGTGGGTGGGTTACTACAAATCATGATTACCATTGAGTAGTTTAAGTTGGAATGCTTATAAGAATTTGTTAATAGAAAATTAGAAGTTTCTCCTTTTTGGAAGCATTAGAAGATTTTGTATCTAAGAAGTAAGAGGTGATATTCAATTTTTTGATGACCAACACTGTGGTGGGTGGGTCGGTTTCTCCAAATCATGATTACCATTGAGTAGTTTAAACTGGAATGCCCATCCACCTAGCAAAGAATTTGTTGATAGGAAATTTGAAGTTTCTCTTTTTTGCAAGCAATAGGAGCTTTTTTATCTAAGAAGAAAGAGGTGATATTTAATCTTTTAATGATTAACACTTGGGCGAGTGGGTGGGTCACTCTAAATAAAGATTACCATTGAGTAGTTGGAACCGGAATGCCCATCCACCCAGCAAAAAATTTGTTAATAGAAAATTGAATGTTTCTTCTTTTTACAAGTGTAAGAAGCCTCTTTATCCAAGAAGGAAGAGGTAATGTTAAATTTTTTGATGACCAACACTTGGGTGGGTGGGTGGATTACTCCAAATCGTTATTACCATGAAGTAGTTTAAACTAAAACGCTATCCACCCGGCCAAGAGTTTGTTAATAGGAAATTTAAAGTTTCTCTTTTTTGCAAGCAATAGAAGCTTTTTTTTTCCAAGAAGGAAAAGGTGATATTAAATTTTTTGATGACCAACATTTGGGTGGGTGGGTGGGTGGGTTACTCCAAATCATGATTACCATTGAGTAGTTTAAACTAGAATGCTTATCTACCTGGCCAAGAGTTTGTTAATAGGAAATTGAAAGTTTTTCCATTTTGCAAGCGTTAGAAGCCTCTTTATCCAAGAAAAAAGAAGAGATATTTAATCTTTTTATCACCAACACTTGGACTGGTAGGTAGGTCACTCCAATTTATGATTACCATTGAATAACTTAAACTGGAATGCCAATCCACCCGGCCAAGGGTTTGTTAATAGGAAATTGGAAGTTTTTCCTTTTTGCAAGCGTTAGAAGCCTCTTTATCTAAGAAGGAAGAGGTAATAATTAATTTTTTGTTGTCCAACATTAGGGCGGGTGGATGGGTCATTTATTTCAAAAAGTAATTTGATGACTAACATTTAGACGGGTGGGTGGGTCACTCCAAATCATGATTACCATTGAATAGTTTAAATTGGAAGCTTATCTACCCAGCCAAAAGTTTGTTAATAGGAAATTGGAAGTTTTTTATCTTTGCAAGCATTAGAAGTCTTTTTATTCAAGAAAGAAGAGGTGATATTGAATCTTTTGATGATCAACATTTGGGCGGGTGGGTGGGTCACTTCAAATCATGATTACCTTTGAGTAGTTTAAACTGAAAGCCTGTCTACACGGCCAAGAGTTTGTTAATAGAAAATTAAAAGTTTTTCTTCATTGCAACTTTCGGAGCTTCTTTATCTAAGAAGGAAAAGGTGATGTTCAATCTTTTGATGACGATTACTTGGGCGGGTGGGTGGGTCACTCCAATTTATGTTTACCATCGAGTAGTTTAAACTGGAATGCCAACAACCTGCTGAAGAGTGTGTTATCAAGAAATTTGAAGTTTCTCTTTGTTTCATGCAATAGAAGTCTTTTTGTTCAAGAAAGAGAAGGTAATATTCAATCTTTTTATGACCAACACTTTGGCGGAAAAATAGGTCACTTCAATTTATGATCGCCATTGAATAGTCTGAACTGAACCACCAACCCGCCCAAAACTTTGTTATCTATAAATTAGAAACTTATTCCCTTTGTAAGCGTCAGAAGTTTTTATGTTCAAGAATGAAGAGGTGATATTCAATCTTTTGATAATCAACACTTGGGCGGGTGGGTGGGTCACTTCCAATCATGATTACTATTGAGTAGTTTAAATTGGAATGCCCATCCACCCGGCCAAGAGTATGTTAATAAGAAATTGGAAGTTTTTTCTTTTTGCAAGCGTTAGAAGCCTCTTTATCTAAGAAGTAAAAGGTGATATTCAATCTATTGATAATCAACACTTGGATTGATGGGTAGGTTACTCCAAATCATGATTACTATTGAGTAGTTTAAACTGGAATGCCCATCCTCCCGGCCAAGAGTTTGTTAATAGTTTTTCCTTTTTACAAGCGTTAGAAGCATTTTTATCTAAGAAGGGAGAAGTGATATTCAATCTTTTGTTGACCAACACTTGGGAAATTTGACCAACTTTAGGAAATTGAAAGTTTCTTTTTTTTGCAAGCGTTAGAAACCTCTTTGTTCAAGAAGGAAATAATATTCAATATTTTTATGACCAACACTTGGGCGGGTAGGTAGGTCACTCCAATACTTTTTAACCATCAAGTAGTTTGAACTAAAATGCCCATTCAACCGGCAAAGAGTTTGTTTACAAGAAATTGGAAGTTTCTCTTTTTTGCAAGCTTTAGAAGCCTTTTTATCCAAGATAGAAGAGGTATTAAATCTTTTGATGAACAACATTTGGGCGAGTGGGTGGGTCACTCCAATACTTATTAACTATCAAGTAGTTTGAACTGAAATGCCGACCAAACCGCCCAAAAAAATTTTATCAAAAAATTGGAAGTGTCTCCTTTCTGCAAGCGTTTGAAGTTTTTTTGTTCAAGAAGGAAGAAGTGATATTAGTTTTTTGATGACCAACACATGGACGGGTGAGTTGGTCACATTAGTTTATGATTACTACTCTTCCGGCCAATACTTTGTTTTTAAAAATTAGAATTTTCTCCTGTCTGTGGTTGGAAGTCCTTTACTTAGAGAAAGGGAAGGTGATATTTAATCTCTAAATGATCAACAGTTAAGTTAGGTTAGGTTAGGTTAGGTTAGGTCAATCTCTTGATGCAGTTAGGTGAGTTAATATACTCGTGTATCTGCTGCAAATGGTTGTCTGGTTAAATTGACTCGATGGTAAAAAAATGCAGACATCTTTTTTGAAACAAAAAAAATGCTCATGGTCTTTTTGAGTTTTGATTTTTAGATTATTTTTTTGTTTCTCACTTTGTTGGCACAAGATATTTTGAGCATTTGTCGTAGTGCTAACATTTTGAAAGCTTAAATGAATGAACTCCATTAGCTTCCACGCTTCTACTCTAACATCAGAACCAACCATATATAACACTTGACCATGCTCTGATTTGGAAGTTAAAGTTGTTGTTAGTTAGGATATGTTTAAAGTTAACAAATATAGATCTTTCTTGTTCTATTCTACATTTTATTTTGATGTCAAGCTTCAATTTGTTGTTGATGACACACCTTTTTTTCACCATATATTCTTTAGTTTTTGCAGATTACCATAAGTTTTTTTTTATGTTTGCAAATTGTATATTGTTGATTGGATTGACTATTGCAGCGTAACTATGTTTCGGAGTGTCCCACCCATCCACCCAAATGTCCATCATCAAGAAGTTATATATTTGTCTTCTATGAGAACGTCAGAAAATACTTTGTCACTAGAGAAGGTTGTGATCTAACCTTTTGATTACCAACACTTGGGTGGGTGGGTGGGTTACTCCATTTTAACCTATTAAACCGTTGCTATGTTTTGGAGTATCCCACACACCCACCCAAGTGTCCGTCATTAAAAAATTAAATGTTTGTCTTCTATGCGGACGTAAGAAGTTATTTTGTCACAAGAAAAGGTTGTGATCCACTTTTTTAATTACCAACACTTAGGTGGGTGGGTGGGTTATTCCAATCCAAACTATTGGACCGTTACTATGTTTTGGAGTGTCCCACCCACCCAAATATTTGTCATCAAGAAGTTAAATTTTTGTCTTCTGTGCGGACGTCAGAAGATACTTTGTCACAAGAGAAGGTCGTGATCCAACCTTTTGATTAACAACTCTTGGGTCACACTTCTTTGTTATGAAAATGATCAAAAATTGATAAAAAAAACATTTATATTTCAAAAAATTAATCAAAAGTTTTTCAGAAATCTTCTTTATTACACAAGTTTTAGCAAAAACTTTTTTATTGCTGATTTTTCTTATTATAATGTTTGGTGAGAAAACTTTCTTCTAATTAAATTTATTAAAAAATTTATAAAATGTTTTTATTGCAGAAAATGTATCAAAAGTTGCTCAGAAAACTGTATTTTTGCACAAATTTTATAGAAACTTGTTCAAAAACTTTTTTATGGATAATTTTTATTCAAAATTGTCTTAAAAACCATTTAATTACACAAAATTTGCTCAAAAAACATTTTAATTGCACCAATTAGATCAAAAATTGATTGCAGATACTTCTTCATAACAGATATTTTATCAAAAATTGCTTTTTTCAAACAATTTATCAAAACATTTTTTTTTATTGCAAGAATTGTATTAAAAGTTGCTTAGAAATAAAGCACACATTCGTTTTTGTAGCCTGGAACTTTGAGATATTGGAAGGTGTCTTTAAATTAACAAACCTTGACGTATGTTAGCTTCTACTTCATGTGCGTCTTTATTACTGAAAGTTGGCGACCACTTCATCATCTCGGGCTATGTTATATTCTATTATATTGAACATATTTTAAGAAAATTTTAAATTAATATTCAGAAAAGTAGCATTTTTTATAAAATTTAATTTTTTATAAAACTTCAAATTTTTTTGAAAATTTTTAAAATTTTATTTTTACATTTAAATATTAATCTTCATTATGGTCAGCATATTTTAGGAAAATTTCATATTAAAATTCTAAAAATACCAAATTGAAAATTATATAAAATTTTAATTTTTTGAAAAAAAAAAAAATTTTATAAAATTTATAATTTTTTTGAAAATTTTGAAAAAAATATTTTTACATTCAAGTATTAATCTTAATTATGGTTAGCATATTTTGGGAAAATTTCAAATTAAAATTCTAAAAATACCAAATTGAAAATTTTATAAAATTTAAATTTTTTGAAAAAACATTTTTAACTCTCAATTTTTTTTACAATTAAACATTTATTTGCTATCATATTTAGTGTATTTTGGAAATAATTCAAATTGATATTTCAAAAATTGTAATTACTGCACAAGAAAATTGTAAACTTTTTGAAAAAATGTTTTTAATTTTTAATTTTAATTTTTTTAAATTATTTACTTTCCATGGTTAGCATACTTTAAAAAAATTAAACTAAACTTTGCTAATATTGTTGTCACTGCATCCTAATTGGAAATTTTATAAAATTTTGAAATTTTTGAAAAAAAAAATCAATTTATGTTCCAATATGTTTAGCTTATTTTGAAGAAATTTTAAATTGATATTTCAAAAATAGCCACCGCATTTTAATAATCAACTATAAAATAATTTTTTTTTTTTATTTATTTTTAATTTTTAAATATTTTTTTTGATAATATTTATTTTCTACTATGTTGAGCATATTCTGTAAAAAAAAAAAATTTATATTCCAAAATTTGTATCAATCTTAATTACTAAATTAGTAAGTAATTAAAAAAAAATCAAAATTTTTGAAAAAAAAAATCAAATTTATTATTAAGAATTTTTTTAATTGATATTTGAAAATTTGTAGCTACAGCAGCATCTTACTTATTAAACTAAAAAATTATTAAAGCACTTATTTCCTTTCATGTTCAGCAAAAATTTTAAATTGATATTTTAATAATAATCAAAATTACTATTTTTTTTAATGAAAAACCTATCTTTAATTTTATATTTTGTTTTACATTTTTAATAAGTTGACATTTTTATTTATAAAACAGAACCCATCATCAAATTAACTACCATTTGGTCAATATTTACAGTTACACAAGAGGTCTATAAATAGTAATGAAATAACGTCGCAACATAAATGTAATTGAACGAAACGTTAATTTTGTAGAAAATTTTATTTATTTACATAATTTATAACAGTTGACATACACTTTATCATAGTCAGACACTACATCATATTTTATTTCCTTTTTAATATATTACATGAAGTAACTTCACAATTGCGCTGCGCAAAAACTATTTAACATTTTTTACCTAAATTAGCAACATTAAATTTTTTCAGTCCTTATACTAACATCAATCGAAGTCTGATCAGTCGAATAATTAACCGATTCATTGATCCGTACACTTTTACAATTAAACAAACCTAAAAAGCTATCCTTAAATGATTCGTTATATTTGACTAAATATAAAGCAAGGGCGATATTTTTGCCGACTTTAACTGAAGTCCCGAAAGCTAAAATGAAATGTTTAAAAATCGATCCATCGCGTAATGTAAATTCGGCAATTATGTTAACCAACCAGCTGGTCAAACAAAGGCAAACGAATATTGTCGCAAAGTTAAGCCTAAACGCGCCATCTCTAGTCAAATCGCCCCTGTTTTTACATCGCAAATAGTATTTTGCGAAGAGGATCAACATCAGGCAGGATATGAAAGTGACATAAATAGCCGCCTGGATGAAAGTGAGTTCGTCCTTACAGTATTGGATATTTATGTAAAAAATTACGAGCACTATGTTCCACATTATTACAAGCACAATACCCTGCGTTATACATTTACAATTGAATAAACAATTGGTCACTAATATTATCACAAATATTACAGTTGCTACTTGAAGGGATATTTCTAAATTTGTAAGGATGCACTGGATGTGTTTGTAGCTTGCTTGACTGGAAGTGTATTTTATTAATCGTTTATCCAGATAATATATTAGAAGCACTGTTAATGTTAGCAGATCCGCTATGGAAACGTTCAGTATGTACAAATTGGTTTTAGTCCTCATTGTTCGCGTTCTCACTATAGTTATAATTAGCAGGATGTTAGCCAGGATGCTGAGTAAATTAATCACTGTTATTATTAGTTCATAGATTATTTCTGGTTCTGATTCCATGTCTTCTAGTAGACCCATCTTGTTAATTTGTTAATTTATCTAGAAACAAAAATAAAAAAAAACATTAGTTTTATTTGATACAAACAATTTTTAATTATAATTCTCAGTTAATATAGAAGAATTAGTTAGATAAATAGTAAACTTTCTACAATTTTTTTGTTATTTATTGGCAATTTCTAAAAGTTGTTCACAGCGAGAGAATTCTCTGACAGATTTTAGAAAGACAAGTTTAATACTAATTGACGTTTTAAAACTTTTCTTATGTTAGATAATATTTAATAGATTTTTACAGACAATACAGATATTTTAGTAAAGATTTTTGTATTTGCTACTAAATTTTTCTATAATAAGTAAATTTTAATAAACGTTTGCTTGTGCTTAAAACACTAAAATACACTTAAGAATATATGAAATCCGGCCATCAAATTGTAATATTGTTCTCAAATCATTGAAGTTTGAATAAGAAAATTGCACCATTATGTTTGGAACATTAAAAAATGATCAAATCTGGTGATCAAATTGCAGTATTGTCTACAAATCGTTTAAATTTTATCAATAAAACTGCACTATTGTGATTTAAACATTAAGAAACTATCAAATCCGGTCATCAAATTGCAAAATTGATTTCATTTTTTTTTTAATTTGACCAAAAAACTGCACAATTGTGTTTGAAACATTAAGAAATAATCAAATCCGGCCATCAAATTGTAAAATTGTTTTTAAATTATTTAAATTTGACTAAAAATTGCACTATTGTGGTAAAACTAAAATGTACACATATACACTTTATAATTGATTAAATTCTACCATAATATTGCAATATTGATCTAAACTTATTTGAATTTAATCAAAAAACTGCGCTATTATGTTTTAAACTTTAAAAATGATCAAATCCGGCCATAAAATTACAAAATTGTTTTCAAATAAGTTAAATTTGACCAATAAAATATTTTTTGTGCTTAAACCACTAGAATGCATTTAAAAATCAATAAAATCCGGCCATCAAATTGTAATATTCTTCTCAAATCATTGAAATTTTATCAAAAAAAATAATCTTGTAAAACATTAAAAAATTATCAAAACTGGCCATCAAATTGCAGTATTGATCTCAAATCGTTTAAATATAACCAAAAATCTTGGCTATTGTGTTTGAAACATTAAAAAATGATTAAATCCGGCCATCAAATTGCAAAATTGTTCATAAATTATTTAAATTTTACCAAAAAAGTGCTTTATTGTACTTAAAACACTAAACTACACTTAAAAATTTAAAAAAATCCGGCCATCAAATTATAATATTATTCTCAAACCATTCAAATTTTATTTAAAAAACTGCACTATTGTGTTTAAAACATTAAAAAATGATCAAAACTGGCCATCAAATTGCAGTATTGATCTCAAATCGTTTAAACATGACCAACAATATTGACTATTGTGTTTGAAAAATTAAAAAATGATAAAATCCGGCCATCAAATTGCAAAATTGTTCATAAATTATTTAAATTTTACCAAAAATGAGCTTTATTGTGCTTAAAACACTAAACTACAATTAAAAATTTAAAAAATCCGGCCATGAAATTGTAATATTGTTCTCAAGCCATTCAAATTTTATTGAAAAAACTGCACCATTGTGTTTAGAACATTAAAAATTGATCAAATCTGGCCATCAAATTGCAAAATTGTTTTCAAATCGTTTAAAATTTACAAAAATAACTGCACTATTGTGTTTTAAACATTTATAAACAATCAAATCCAGTCATAAAATTGCAAAATTATTTAAATTTGACCAAAAAACTTTATTATTGTGTTTGAAACATTAAGAATTGATTAAATCCGGCCATCAAATTGCAAAATTATTCTTAAGTCATTTAAATTTTACCAAAAAAATGTTTTATTAACGGACACTTGGGTGATTTAATAACAGTTTTATTAAATAAAAACAATGTTTGGACCATTTTTGATCAATAGATTTAATACAAGTTTTCTTAACAATTGTTTGACAAATTAAATCAAGCTTTTAGAACTAAATATCCAGTAACGTGTTAAATTCTACTGCCGAACTATTAATCCCGCATTTAAATCATAAAACCGGTTTTCAAAACTGTAAGCATGGCTTTCAAATGTTAAACTTTACCGCCAAACTGTTAATTGGGTTTCTAAACTGTAAACTGTCAATCCGGTTTATAAAAGTGTAAATTAAGTAAATTTCAACGTGTTAAAATAAATAAAATTGATACAAAATAAACTTATTGTATTGAAGTATATTAATACCAAATTGTATGAAAATCCAATGATTGATTTAAAAATTATGGCTGATTATATTAAGAACAAGAATTGTAACTTTGTTGAGCAAAGTTGGTTAAATTGAGGTTATGTAAAATCCATCGTGTCAAAATAAATTAAATTAATACAAAATAAACTAAATATATTGAAGTATATTGGTACAAAATTGTATTAAAATCCAATAATTGAGTTAGAAGTTATTGTCAATTATATTAAGACCATGTAATTTAGCTTGTTTGAGTGAAGTTGGTTAAATTGAGGTTATGTAAAATTTATCGTGTCAAAGTAAATAAAATAAATACAAAATAAATTAATCATATTAAAATATATTATCAGCAAATTGTATCAAAATCTAATAATTGGTTTAGAAGTTATAGTTAATTTTATTGAGAACAAGGATTTCAAGCTTGTTTGAGTGAAGTTGGTTAAATTAAAGTTATGTGAAATACTTTGTGTTAAAATAAATAAATTAAATACAAGTTATACTAATCACAATAAAGTATATAGATACCAAATCATATCAAAATCCAATATTTGAGTTGGAAGTTATATTGAGAACAAATAATTTAGCTTGTTTGAGTGAGGTTGGTTGAAGTTATGTAAAATCCATTGTGTCAAAGTAAATAAAATTAATACAACATAATCTAATCATATTGACATATATTGATACGAAATTGTATCCAAATCCAATGATTGGTTTAAAAGTTATGGTTAATTATATTGAAAACAAGAATTTTAAGCTTTTTAGATTGAGGTTGCTAAAATTGAAGTTATGTAAAATTTATCATGTCAAAATAAATAAAATTAATACAAAATAAACTAATTACATTAAAGTATATTAGTACTAAATCATATCAAAATCCATTCATTGGGTTGGAAGTTATGACCAATTATATTGAGAATAAAAAATTCAGCTTGTTTGTGAGAGTTTGGTTAAATTGAGATTATGTAAATTTCAACGTGTCAAAATAAATAAAACTAATATAAAATAAACTTATTATATTTAGGTATATTGGTACCAAATTGTATCAAAATCCAATGATTGATTTAATAGTTATGGCTGGTTATTATATTAGGAACAAAAATTGTAACTTTATTGAGCAAAGTTGGTTAAATTGAGGTTATGTAAAATCCATCGTGTCAAAATAAATAAAATTAATACAAAATAAACTCAATATATTGAAGTATATTAGTCCCAAATTGTATCAAACTCCAATGATTGGTTTAGAAGTTATGGGTGGTTGTATTAAGAACAGGAGTTTAAGCTTGCTTAGTGAGGTTGGTTAAATTGAGATAATGTAAATTTCAACGAGTCAAAATAAATAAAATTAATACAAAATAAATTTATTATATTGTAATATATTGGTACCAAATTGTATCAAAATCCAATGATTGGTTTAAAAGTTATCGCTGATTATTTTAAGAACAAAGATTTTAGCTTGCGTGAGTACGGTTGGTTACATTGAGGTTATGTAAAATTCATCGTATCAAAATTAATTAAATTTTTACAAAATAAACTAATCATGTAAAAGTATCTTGTTACTAAATTGTATCAAACATTTAGCAAACAAAATTTGATTTTAATTTAAAAAAAAAGAATGAATCCGGTTACCAACGTGTTTAAATTTCCTGCCAAACTATAAATCCGATATTTAAATTATAAATCCGGCCGTTAAAACTGTAAATCCGTCTTGTAAACGTTTAAATCCGGCTTTCAAACTGTTAATTTTATCTGTCAATCTAGTTTCTAAATTATAAATCCGGTAGTTTACATGTTAAATTTGACTGATAAACTGTTAATTTGGCTCTCAAACTATAAATCCGGTCTTTAAATTATCAAATTATATAAAGATAAGTGTTAAATTCTACTATCAAACTGTTAACTTGGCTTCAAAACTATAAATTTAGCATTTAAAACTGTAATCCGGTAAATTCAATGTTAAATTTTACTGCCAAATTGTTAATCCTGTCTTCAAATTATAAATTCAATTTTTAAAATTATAAATTTGTTTTTTAAAATGTGCCAATGTGTTTAAATTTATTGCAATACTTTTAATCCTGTCTATAAAACTGTAAATCCGACATTAAAAAGGTAAATTTGGCATTCAAAATTGGCAATTTAAATAACAATTTTTGGTTTTAATAAAAAAAGTTAATTTATGAACCAAATAAAAAGCATTTGTACCTTCAATTCTAAAAATCCTCCACAAACGTCCTAAATTTTATTGCCAAACTGGTAATAAGGCTTTCAAATTGTTAAACTGGTTGTATTAATTGTAAATTTGGCTATTAAAAGTGTAATTGCGGCTTTTAAAAATTAAAACCTTGTCTTTAAATTATAAATCCAGTTTTTAAAACTGTAAATCCGGCCATTAAAAGTTTAATTCGTTCTTTGAAGTGTGAAAATCTACTGCTAAATAGTTAATTCGGCCTTTAAAACCGTAAATCCGGTTTTCAAAGTGTTAAATTTAAAGATTACCGCCTCGAAATTTCAGTTGTCAGCCGTTATTGAGACGGTTTTAGAAAAAAATGTACAGAATTTTGTAATTGTTTCTATTCTGTTAATAACTGTTGAAAAGTGCAACAATTTATTCATAAAAATCAAAAATAACAAAATCCGGCCATAAAATATTAAAATATTTTTAGAAAAAACTAAAATTCGGCTCAAAACGGTTAAAAAATTTGTTTTTGTTTATAAAATGTTAAAAATAGTTTATAAATCATCAAAATATTGTTAAAATAGCAAGATTTTGCCATAAACTGTGTGCAAAAATCTATTCATAAAGTTTAAAATAGTTATAAAATCTCATGAAGCAGTAAAATCTGGCCAAAAACTATTGAAAATTGTAGAATTCTATTATTTATCAAAAATAACAAATTTCGGCGTTGAAACTTGAAAATTTTGTTAAAATCCGGCTATAAACTGTTGAAAAATAAAAACTTAAATTTGTAAAATTTGAAAAACATCAAATCTGCGGCTTTGAAACATCAAATTATTGTTAGAAATAAAACAAAATTTGGTCCTAAACTATTGAAACATTAAAATATTTTCATATAGAATCAAAATCCTCCTAAAAACGGTCAGAAAAACAAAATGTTTGCATAAAACATCAAAATATTGTTGAAAAACCTCAAAATCCGGCCATAAACTGTTTAAAAATTGTTAAAAATTTCATAAATTTCCAAAAACAGGATAATTTAGCTATGAAATTGTAAGAAAAATTTAAAATCCACTCATAAACTGTAAAAAAGTGCAATATTCTGTTCATAAAATGTCAAAAACTGCATATTCAGCTATAAAGTATAAAAATATTATCAAAAAGTACCAAAACTCACCATAAACTGTTTAAAACTGCAACGTTCTATTTATAAAAGTCAAAAATGGCAAAATTCTGCCATTTTACTTGGAACAAAGACATTTTCTAACCTGTATGCGTTTTTATAGCATTTTTTAACAAAGTTATTCTACGAATGTAATTTTTAATTATTTAATTCAATAAAAACGTGTTCTAAGTAGATTTGTTTAGTTGTTAGATCCAGTTATTTTTTAATAGTAACATTTTTAATATTTTTTTAATAAATTACTCAATAAATGAAAAAAATAAGATTCAATTGTTTTTTTTTACAGAATTTTTAAACCAAAAAAAAGTGTGTTTTAAGCAAATAATAATATTCATTCAAGTTCATGTTTTATTACTACTCTCAATATATGTGTTATCTGTGCAATTTATTTAAAGATTCCATTTTTCAATTGTATTTTCTGAGCGTTTTTTTGTTTATTGCGTTTAATAAATACGTTTTTTAAGCAATTTTGTAATTCATTTATCCAGTACATGTGTTTTCTGAAAGGTTATCTATTTATTGGACCAGTTTTTTACTGCAACCATTAAATTGAATTTAGAAATAAATCCTGAGCAATAATTTTAATTATTTTTTATCAATAAAAATTTTTTAGGCAGTTTGTAAACATTTTATTTTACAAATGAGCGATTTTTAACATTTTTATCCAATAATTAAGCAGTTTTTTTTTATTGCTACTTCTAATAAATAATCATCCTAATTACAAAATTAAAGTTTTTGAATAATATTTTTATTTTTTACTTTTATTTTTACATTAAAACATTTACATATTATCCATTTTGTTTAGCATATTTTATGAAATATTTAAATTGATACTTCAAAAATTATAGCCACCACATCCTACTAAATAGAAATTTTATAAAATTGCAAACTTTTAATAAAAATATTTCTAATTTTCAATTTTTTTTTTAATAAAACAAAAAAATATATTTTAACAACTGTAGTCACAGCACCTTAATTGCTAAATATAAAGTTGAATTTTTGAATTTTATTTTTACATTAAACCACAACAATTATTCTTAATTATGTTTAGCATATTTTGCAAAAACTTTATCTGATATTTCTAAAAAAAAAAACAAATTTTAAATTTTAAACAATTTTATAAAACTTAGAAAATATATTTTAATTTCCAATTTTTTTTTTCAGAACAAAACCTTTAGGTTCTATTATTGCAAAAATTTCAAAATAATAAAAATTGTAGCCACTGCATCCTAATTAACAAATTGATTTTTTTATCAAATTGAAAACTAAAAAAAAATTATTTTAGTTTTTACATTAATTATTTATTTACCATATATTTTGAAAAATAAACAAATTAATATTCCAACAATTGTAGTCTGCACAATAATCACAAAATTGAAAATTTCGAGTTTTTTGAAATTTTCTAAATATATTTTTACATTAAAACATTAACATTATTCCCTAATTATTATGTTTAGTTTTTTGCAAACATTTCGTATTGATATTTCAAAAATTGTAGCCGCAGTGGCTAAAATTTGTGTAGTGTTCCAAATTAAAAACTTAAAAAAAAAAATTATTATTTTTGCATTTATTTTGACACAAATATTGTGAAAAGATTTTAAAATGAAATTCTAAAAATTGTAACCGTGGTCGCATTCTGATTACTAAATTAAATTAAAAAATTAAAAATTGACTATAATATATAACTTGAACAATTGAACAAAAAGTGGACGAAAAGTAGCCAAAAATTAGACAAAATGTAGGTTGAATGTGGTTAAAAAAAGTACAAAATGTACACAAAAAGCGAATTGGAAAATGGTAGACGGATGGACAGAACAAACAAAAAAGCAAACAGGTCGGAGGGAACAGAAAGTGAGCTGACACTAAACGTAAAATAAACGGAAAGTTGACAAAAACTAGACAAAGTGTGTGGAATGAACAAAAAGTTAATGAAAAATAGATGAAAAATGAAATAAATGCGTGGTGTGAGTATATATAGGTATGGAATGCGCATGATTTTATCTATCTCTCTCTAAACCGTGACGTCAAGTGGGTAATAAGAACTCGCATTATTATTAATAATAAGTGTGTGAATTGCGTGTTTCCATAGCTTCTATCACCCACCTGACGTCATGCGCAAACTAGATCAAAATGCGTACTCAAGACGGACACACCATTATACTCACTTCACGAAGAAATGGACGGAAAGTGGAGTAATAATCAATTAATAGACAAACATAAATAAAAAATTGACAAAAAGCAAAAAAAGTATTCAAATGAACAAATATTAATAAAATTATAAAAAATAAATAATAAATAAACACAAAAAATAGACAGAAGGTAGACAAAAAGTGGACAAAAATTAAACGGAAAATGTAAAGAGAGTAGAAGAATAAACAAACAGAAATATACCAAATGTCGAAAAAAATCAGACAAAAAATGAACAAAAAGTAGACAACATGAACAGAAAGTAGACGGAAAATAGACAAAATAAATGAAAAATAGACGGAAAGTTGAGAAAAAGTAGACAAAGTGGGCGGAATAAGTAGAAATAACGGAAAACAAAAAAATAACTACAAAAAGTAGATTAAAAGTAAACGGAATAGAACAAATTAAC
Source organism: Tachinus rufipes (assembly GCA_963932245.1). Lineage (NCBI taxonomy): Eukaryota > Metazoa > Arthropoda > Insecta > Coleoptera > Staphylinidae > Tachinus > Tachinus rufipes. The sequence goes on from OZ010744.1 coordinate 7,715,941, forward strand.
AAAAAGTGGGCAAAACATAAACGAAAAATAAACAAAAAAATAGATAACAAATAGACAAGAAAAAAAACCGTTACAAACGGACAAATGTAAATAAAAAAAATAGACAAAGTGGACAAATAAATAGACAAAAACTTAAAAAAGTAGATGAATAACAAATGGAGTAAACTAAATAAACGAAATTAAACAAAAATAAACTCAAAAGAAAAAAGAAACAAAAAATGAAGAAAGCAAAACGAGACAAAAAAACAAGTTCAAGTTGAAATAAAACTGACGGAAAGTTGTTAAAAAAAAAAACAAAAAATAGATTAAATTAAATGACAAATATACGAAAAATGAACAGAGTAAATGTAAAAGTCATCACAAACTTTACTAGATTTTAATGAATCAAATTTTAAAATACTTTATGCACGATATTTTTTAATGATACTGTATTCTTTTCTTATTGCACACCATTAGCATTATCTCAAAAATTGTATGAGACTTACACACTAAATGTAAAAAATAATTATATATTTATTTATATTAATAAAAACGTTAAGAATGGTTTCCATACAAGATTAAAAAAAAAACCTGAGGCATGTAAATTAATTTAAGAAAATAGTCATAGAAGAAGATTAATTTTCCCAAGTTATTGCACGCACGCTTTTTTAGATAAATTGCAAAGTACATCATCTAGTAACTAAGATTAGATTACGTTTTGCAATTTTGTTCTACACAGAGCAGCTGTAATATTTTTATAAGTTAAAAATGATTACTAGTTTTTTAAAACATTTTTTGCTTTAAACTTGGTGTGTTTTTATTTAGATTTCCTAAAGTCTGACGTCTACGCTAAACCGGTTGCAAACCACCCTTATTAATGTGGACAACAAATAATGAATGATCCACTTAGTGGTCCCTTTTTAAAAATTCAAAAAAATGAACAAAAATCATTTTTGTTTGATATAATATTGGTTTATTCGAAAAAGCAAACATTCCCATTATTTATGAAACACAATTTCATTCATGTCGCTACCTCGGCTGGCTTCGCAGTAGTGCATCCGTTAACCTAGTTTTCCAAAACCTTGGTTGACAATTTCTGGCTCTATCTCACGAATGGCTTGCTCGATATTCGCCTTTGGAGCCTGAATCGTTAATGGATTGTTTGCATAACATCGGTCTTTTACGGCACTTCACAAAAAAAGGTCTAACGGCGTCAAATCGCAACTCCGAGGTGGCCAATTGACATCGCCAAGACGGCTGATAACATGATTACCGAACTTGGCACGCAAAAGATCCATTGTGGCATGGGCGGTGTAGCATAACGCTAAAACCAAAGATAGTCTTCAATTTCTGGCCACAAAAAAATCGTTTATCATGCCTCTGTGGCGCTCACCGTTGACCGAAATGGCGTTTGCAGCAGCATTTTCAAAGAAAAATGGGCCAATGATGCTACCGCTCCAAAATCCGCACCAAACTGTCACTCTCTGAGGATGCATTGGCTTTTCGATAATCACGTACGGGTTTTCAGTTGCGACAATTTTGCTTGTTAACATAGCCGCCGAGATAAAAATGCGCTTCGTCAGAAAAGATGATTTTTCGAGCATAACCGTTGTCCATTTTGAGCTGCTCTAAGGTCCAAACTGAAAAGCGATAACAAACCTGATGGTCATGTGTCGTGTGTTCCAGGCGGGGACCGTGTGTGTTGGCCACTAGCATGCCCAGTCTCACGAACTTTGTGCACAAGCTTGCGTACAGCACGCGTGGTGGGAGCCCCATTTTGGCCAATATACGCACTGTTTGGGCTACACAACATTAACTTTAGAAATAAGTTTGCAATATTTCTCAATGTCGTTCAAGCGTAAAGCAATTCATTTCGTTCCGCGGAGATATGATACTGACTATCAAGATTTCCTACGAGAACGAGAAAATCTTTATCTTTTTAATCATTTGTTAGATTATAAAGATACCACTAGATGGACTACCTTTTATAAGTATAGTACTCTAAAAATAGAACTGGAGAATTTTATTCTGACGAATTTATTATTAAAAAAATTTGTTTGCATTAAAACATTTTTTTTTTTAATTATGTTCTGGATATCTTGAAAAAGTTTTAACCTTTTTCTTTTAAAACTATAGCCACTGCATTCTAATTAATTACCAAGTTAAAAATTAAAAAACCGCTGAAATTAACGTATTTTGATGTAAATTAGTTGGAAAATATAAATTTGTTTTGTGTATTTGGGTTTTAAGAGTCTAAAACTCAAGAAATATGCAAAATATATGCTTATTTATCAACATTCATTTCATTCGTTCAGAAGAACTGGAGACCAAATCTTATTAAAAATTTGAATTCTGCAGACAATTCTACATTGAAAATAGTTATTGCCGTGCTTATCGGCCATAGAAACGTTCATCTAGAAAAAAAAAGCAAAATTTTTAGAAGAAATATGCGTAATTTTTTTTTTACAATTTATGATAAATACTCACTAGAATAGAGCTTACATTTTTTTGACAAATTTTGTTGAGCTCTAGGCGGATTTATGTTCGAATGCCAAAAACAATAATATTCTCAACAGATTGAGTCTAAATGGGAACAAGCGCAAAAACTCTCAAACAAAGAGTAAATTGCCCAAAATTGGTTCAAGCGACAAAAGATGTCTTTTTCAATTAATAAAATAATTTTTCAAATAAAGGAAGAAAAAAATGTACATAATTTTTTTCTTGACTTTTTACATTTTTTCCTAGATGGATTTTTTTATGAGCACAACACCAACTATTTTTCACGTAGAATTTGTAAGAGTTTATGTTAAAAAATATGCCAAATACACAAAACAAATTTATATTTTTTAACTAACTTACATTAAAATACATCAACTCCGGCAGTTAAAAAAATCTAAAAAATGCCCCTTTTTGTCCAGTCCACTTGGAATTAAAAAAATGGTTTTATGGCTTTTGCGAAATATGGAAACTCTATATGTATACTTAAAATGGTGAACAAATTAGATTCTATGGAAAATTTCTGATTGATGCAATTTTTCAAAGTCAAAGTTAAAAAACGATTGAATTGCCAGCATATTTTATAAAAAAATAAATATTTTAATTATATATAATTTCTACGCAAATAGACCATTGTTTTTGGCTTTTAGGCCGGATATTTGTGTTTAAAAACCGGATATTTGAATTTTACGTTGAATTAATTTGCAACTGGATTTCTATTTCTATTTTTATTATTTTACAAATAATCAATTAATTTTGATTAATTTCAAGCCGTATTTGCAGTACAACAAGTTATGTTTTGGCTTTTAGACCGGATTTTTGTGATTAAAGCCGGATTTTTGCAGTTTATATTGAATTCTGTTAGTTTGCGGTTGGATTTCTATATTTTTAAGTCATATATTTTTAGTTTTGTTGTCAATTTTAACAAAAATTAAAGTAAAATATACAAATTTCAATCATTTGCAGGCCGGATTTACATAATTTTAGGTAATACTTTTGTAAGCCGGATTTTTGTACTTTATGATTGATGATTTTTTTCTTAGTTTCTATATTGTTTTGAAGTCTTTGTTTGTTTGTCGATTTGGTATTTGAAAAGTATAAAGTATGAAGTGTGTTATCATCTGCAAAGTTAAGTGCATAGCCTTGAAGAACACCAGATCTGGATCTGTCTTATCAAAGCCAGAAACTCGACTACAAATGCTAGAATTCCGATCTTGAATGGCAGATTCAGTTCTTTGCGGCAATATTATCTTAATTCTCCTTTTTTAAATAATTACCACTCTTATACTAATACAATAAAATGTCCATAAGCTGCCAAAAATAGCATTACTTAAAAAACACATCTCACCCAAAACTTTAAAAATCATTCAATCTGTTTAAAATATAATAAATTGCCAATAAACAGTCAAAGCTGTCAATTGAACGTTACCAAATATTTACAAGTTGTCAATAAACTGTCAAAAATGTTCTAAAAACTTTAAAAATGTCAAAACTGTCAAAAATGTTCAAAAAATTTTAAATATATCAAAACTGTCAAAAATATTATAAAATTGTCAATAAGCTGTCAAAAATGACATTAAACAAACTAACAAAAACATCAGAAAATATCAACAAATTGTCAGAATGTATAATATTGTCAAAAAGCAGTCAATCTATATTACTAAATGTTTACAACAGATCAAAAGCTGTCAAAATGTTCTAAACACTTTTAAAATGTCCCAAACTGTCAAAAACGTCATAAAATAACCTCAAATTAAACTTTAGAAACTATCAAAAATAACATGAAATATTCACAAATTATCAATGAAATGACAAAAACAGTCAAACATGTAACAAATATCTCAAACTGTCAATAATGTCTTAAAAAACTTTGAAAAGGTAACAAAAATAAAATTAACTTATTAAAAAAAATTAAAAACTGTCAAAAATAATCCAAAAAACTTTTAAAATGTCCCAAATTGTCAAAAATGTCATAAAATACCCTCAAATTGTCAAAAATTATCTGTTAAGTCTGTAAAAATATCATAAACTGTCCACAAATTGTCAACGAAATGACAAAAACTGTGAAACATGTATTAAAATTGCTAATAAGTTGTCAAAAATGACTTAATTTATAATAAATTATCAAAAATGGCATTAATCTATAAAAAATATTTCAAACTGTCAAATTTTATTTTTGTGTTTTATGATGGATTTGATTAAATTCCGGCCGTATTGTAGATTGTATATTTTTGAATTTGCATGATTTAGAAATATAATATTAATTCATTTTGTATTATATGCAAAATTTGATCAAATTGCTGCCGCATTTTAATATTTCTGGATTCTAGTCTAAATTTTTACATTTTATACATATAATCTACAAATTTTAATCAATTTAAGCCCGGATTTTCTATAATTTTAAGTATTATTTTGTATTTTCAGTCGGATTTTTGTATTTAGTACTGGATTTTATTAAAAGACGGCTAGATTTTAACATCTCTGAATTGTTGTTTAGCACCAAATACAATAAACATGTTAAATTCTTAATATTATATTAACATATTTTTTCTAAATCTTATAAATGCAAAAACGGTAGAATTCTTTGCGTAATTTGTTATAGAACAAAAACCAATCAAGCAATTTTTATCAAAATTTCTGGTTAATAGTACAAAATGGTTTTAAATCATTTAAAATAATACAAGTCATAATACAGTTACAATAAAATAGGCTTTATTTTTTAAAATTAATTATAATAAAACAAATATTTAATTATAAAATAATAATAGTTAAGAAGTCAAGCACAGACAATTGTTTCGGTTCTACAAACCTGACAAGTTTCAATGAACAATTTTGTGCTTATAAATACAATTGATAATATAAATAATGAAACGAAGATGAAGCTTTTCATTTCATTATTTAAATTTTTTTAAATGTTCTAAGTATAAATGTTAATATTCTTTTTATCGAATACCAATTTGGTATAAAAACGTATTGCATTGACATTTGAAATAAACGCTAATAGCATACATAAATCATTCACAATAAAAACATTATAGCCTAGCACTATTAACACAACAAAATACCAACCTTTTTGCAATAAAACAACTTAATCCATATTTTTATAGATCTCACACACAATAAACACATCCTCGATTCGCCTCATACTTTACACCCGAAAACCGGCTCGTCGTGACATTTTACGACAACTTCTCACCTCGACTAAAGCAAGCAAAACAAAAAGTTTACTTTTCTTCGCGTAACGCACCACTAAGTAAACCGCTCATGTCGGTTACACCAAGAAAGTGCACGTCGTGTGTTTTACTATTTAGTTTAGTTTTTTCACCTGCTTATTGCAGGCGCAACTATGGCTACCTACCACAAACGATTTCTAGCGAGAGTTGACGGCCTTGTCCTTCCACTAGATAATATAAGCCATAATAAGAAATAAATAAGTTGGATTATGTAGATCAATTTCCGTGATTTAATTACTACAAGTTCTAATTGAAATGGCAACGAGTCAATTGATTTATATTAACGTGGGAAATTGTTTAATTCTTGTAAGTGATCAATAATATTTTATTTGATTCAATAAATTAGATTTGCAACATAATCTATAGCCTTTGGCTAGTAATTATATTAACCATTGAGTGAATTAATATTTGCTAATATATAATTTTAAAAAAGAATTTGTTATAAAAAAAAACTCTTGAGATAAGAACACTCATTTATATACTTTTAGCTCTTATTTGAACAGTCGTATTCGTTCAAGTGGTATAATACTGCAGAATACTCGTACCGTGAAACGCTGACCTGACAGAAAACACCTGCCACAGCTCTTAAAACAGGAGGAATATCCCCGTGCAATGTTCTTCCACATTATTTCACTTGCATGTAAAGAATATGCACTTAGGGTTTTTTGCTGAAAAGAATTATCGATCCGCTAGATGATTAAAGTGGATGTACTGGTTATGGGTGAGTGAATGCGACACCTGTTGATATTTGTGCATCGCGAGCTGGGATTATCTTGGGACCGGCAAATATTACACTTTTCATAATCCATTTACTTTAAATGTAAATAGGGGCGAAAAGGTTGAAAAGGGAATTTTAAAGCTGATTTTATTTTGATGGAAACTTTTGGCTTGAAATATTTTTAATTCACTTTAAATTCTTTTAAAAAAATATATTTAAATCGAAATTGTATCTGCTAATATTCTGTATTTATTAATTTATTGATAGTTAACACCAATTTACATAAATTTAAAGAAAATAGACTTTTTACTATACTTTAAAATTGGTTGTACTTAAGCTAGTACTATAATCTGGAGTTTTTCTTTTCTGCAAGTGTTACTTCCACTTGCATTTGGCTCAATAAGTGAGTCACTCCAAATTATAATTAACGTTGAAAAGTTTGAACTGGATTGCCCAATTTTTAAGTTTTATTGAACTTTTACAATTTAATGCTCAAAATCTTATTTGCTACAAGTTCTAAAAATTAAAAAAAAATACTTACTATTTTTATTTAAAATTTTCTGTAATGCTAACATTAAAAGTATTTAGTTTAGATTGTTCAAACCAAATTTGAACAAATTTTTTTATTTGATTTAGGTTTTATAGAAATTTTAGTAATTAAATGCCCAAAATCGTATTTGCAACAAGTTCTAAAAGCTGAAGAAAATACTTTTTGTTTTTATTTAAATTTTTCAATAATGCTAACATTAAAAGTGCATATCTTAGATTGTTTATACAAAATTTGAACAAAATATTTTATTTGGTTTAGGTTTTATAGAACTTTTAACAATTTAATGCCCAAAATCTTATTTGCAAAAATTTTAAAAATTCAAGAAAATACTTACTGACTTTATTTAAAATTTTCAGTAATGCCAACATTAAAAGTATTTATTTTAGATTGTTCGGACCAAATTTGAACAAAATATTTTGTTTGGTTTCGGATTTATAAAACTTTTAACAATTCCCAAAATAGTATTTGCAAAAAGTTCTAAAAATTCAAGAAAATACTTACAGTACTTATTTAAAATTTTCAGTAATGCCAACATTAAAAGTACTTATTTTAAATTGTTCAGACCAAATTTGAACAAAAAAATTTGTTTGGTTTAGGTTTTATAGAACTTTTGGCAACTTATGCTCAAAATATTATTTTCAAAAAGTTTTAAAAATTCAAGAAAATACTTACTGTATTTATTTAAAATTTTCAGTAAGGCCAAAATTAATAGCACTTATTTTAGAATATACAGACTAAATTTGAACATGAAATTTTGTTTAGTTTAGGTTTTATAGAACTTTTAGCAACTTATGCTCAAAATATTATTTGCAAAAAATTTTAAAAATTCAAGAAAATACTTAATGTACTTATTTAAAATGTTCAGTAATGCCAACATTAAAAGAACGTACTTTAGATTGTTCAGACCAATTTTGAACAAAAAATTTTGTTTGGTTTAGGTTTTATAAAACTTTTGGCAACTTAGGCCCAAAATATTATTTGCAAAAAGTTTTAATAATTTAAGAAAATACTTACTGTACTTATTTAAAATTTTCAGTAATGCTAACATTAAAAGTACTCATTTTAGATTGTTCAGACCAAATTTGAACAACAAATTTTGTTTGGTATAGGTTTTATAGAACTTTTGGCAACTTATGCCCAAAATATTATTTGCAAAAAGTTTTAAAAATTCAAGAAAATACTTACTGTACTTATGTAAAATTTTTAGTAATGCCAACATTAAAAGTACTTATTTTAGATTGTTCAGAATAAATTTGAAAAAAAAAAATTGTTTGGTTTAGGTTTAATAGAACTTTTAGCAACTTATGCCCAAATTATTATTTGCAAAAAATTTTAAAAATTCAAGAAAATACTTAATGTACTTATTTAAAATGTTCAGTAATGCCAACATTAAAAGAACGTACTTTAGATTGTTCAGACCAATTTTGAACAAAAAATTTTGTTTGGTTTAGGTTTTATAAAACTTTTGGCAACTTAGGCCCAAAATATTATTTGCAAAAAGTTTTAATAATTTAAGAAAATACTTACTGTACTTATTTAAAATTTTCAGTAATGCTAACATTAAAAGTACTCATTTTAGATTGTTCAGACCAAATTTGAACAACAAATTTTGTTTGGTATAGGTTTTATAGAACTTTTGGCAACTTATGCCCAAAATATTATTTGCAAAAAGTTTTAAAAATTCAAGAAAATACTTACTGTACTTATGTAAAATTTTTAGTAATGCCAACATTAAAAGTACTTATTTTAGATTGTTCAGAATAAATTTGAAAAAAAAAAATTGTTTGGTTTAGGTTTAATAGAACTTTTAGCTACTTATGCCCAAATTATTATTTGCAAAAAGTTTTAAAAATTTAAAAAAATACTTACTGAAATTATTTAAAATTTTCAATTTTGCCAACATTAAAAGTACTTATTTTGGATTGTTCAGGCCAAATTTGAACAAAAAATTTTGTTTGGTTTAGGTTTTATAGAACTTTTGGCAACTTATGCCTAAAATATTATTTGCAAAAAGTTTTAAAAATTCAAGAAAATACTTACTGTACTTATTCAAAGTTTTCAGTAATGCCAATATTAAAAGTACTTATTTAAAACAGTTCAAACCAAATTTGAAGAAATAATGTTGTTTGGTTTAGGTTTTATAGAACTTTTGGAAACTTATGCTCAAAATATGATTAGCAAAAAGTTTTAAAAACTCAAGAAAATACTTTCTGTACTTACTTAAAATTTTCAACAATGCCAACATTAAAAGTACTTATTATAGATTCGTCAAACCAAATTTGAACAAAAAATGTTGTTTGGTTTAAGTTTTATAGAACTTTTGGCAACTTATGCTCAAAATATTATTTGCTAAAAGTTTTAAAAATTCAAGAAAATACTTACTGTATTTATTTAAAATTTTCAGTAATGCCAACATTAAAAGTACTTATTTAAGATTGTTCAAACCAAATTTGAACAAAAAAATTTGTTTGGTTTAGGTTTTATAGAACTTTTGGCAACTTATGCTCAAAATATTATTTGCAAGAAGTTTTAAAAATTCAAGAAAATACTTACTGTACTTATTTAAAATTTTCAGTAATGCCAACATTAAAAGTACTTATTTTAGATTGTTCAGACCAAATTTAAACAAAAAATTTTGTTTCGTTTAGGTTTTATAGAACTTTTGGCAACTTATGTTCAAAATATTATTTGCAAAAAGTTTTAAAAATTCAAGAAAATACTTATTGTACCTATGTAAAATTTTCAGTAATGCCAACATTAAAAGTACTTATTTTAGATTGTTTAAACCAAATTTGAACAAAAAAATTTGTTTAGTTTCGTTTTTATAGAACTTTTAGCAACTTATGCCCAAAATATTATTTTCAAAAAATTTTAAAAATTCAAGAAAATAGTTACTGTACTTATTTAAAATTTTCAGTAAAGCCAACATTAAAAGTACTTATTTTAGATTGTTCAGACTAAATTTGAACAAAAAATGTTGTTTGATTTGTGTTTTATAGAACTTTTGGCAACTTAATGCCCAAAATATTATTTGCAAAAAGTTCTAAAAATTCAAGAAAATACTTACAGTACTTATTTAAAATTTTTAGTAATGCCAACATTAAAAGTACTTATTTTAGATTGTTTAGACCAAATTTGAACAAAAACTTTTGTTTGATTTAGGTTTTAAAGAACTTTTAGCAACTTAATGCCCAAAATATTATTTGCAAAGAGTTTTATAAAAATTCAAGAAAATTCTTCAGACTTTTGGCAACTTATGCTCAAAATATTATTTGCAAAAAGTTTGAAAAATTCAAGAAAATTCTTACTGTACTTATTTAAAATTTTCAGTAATGCCAACATTAAAAGTACTTATTTTAAATTGTTCAGACCAAATTTGAACAAAAAATTTTGTTTGGTTTAGGTTTTATAGAATTTTTGGCAACTTATGCTTCAAATATTAATTGCAAAAAGTTTGAAAAATTCAAGAAAATTTTTACTGTACTTATTTAAAATTTTCAGTAATGCCAACATTAAAAGTATTTATTTTAGTTTGTTTGGACCAAGCTTGAACAAAAAAGTTTGTTTGGTTTAGGTTTTATAGAACTTTTAGCAACTTATGCCCAAAAATTATTTGCAAAAAGTTTTAAAAATTCATGAAAATATGCCAACATTAAAAGTACTTATTTTAGATTGTTCAGACCAAATTTTAACAAAAAAATTTATTTGGTTTAGGTTTTATAGAACTTTTAGCAACTTATGCTCAAAATATTATTTGCAAAAAGTTTTAAAAATTCAAAAAAATACTTACTGTACTTATTTAAATATTTCAGTAATGCCAACATTAAAAGTACTTATTTTAGATTGTTCAGACCGAAATTGAACAAGAAATGTTGTTAGGTTTAGGTTTTATAGAACTTTTAGCAATTTAATGCCCAAAAATTTACTTGCAACAAATTCTAAAAACTAAAGAACATACTTTTTGTTTTTATTTAAAAATTTCAGTAATGCCAACATTACAAGTACTTAATTTAGATTGTTCAAACCAAATTTGAACAAAAAATTTTAATTGGTTTAAGTTTTATAGAACTTTTGGCAACTTATGCTCAAAATATTATTTGCTAAAAGTTTTAAAAATTCAAGAAAATACTTACTGTATTTATTTAAAATTTTCAGTAATGCCAACATTAAAAGTACTTATTTAAGATTGTTCAAACCAAATTTGAACAAAAAAATTTGTTTGGTTTAGGTTTTATAGAACTTTTGGCAACTTATGCTCAAAATATTATTTGCAAGAAGTTTTAAAAATTCAAGAAAATACTTACTGTACTTATTTAAAATTTTCAGTAATGCCAACATTAAAAGTACTTATTTTAGATTGTTCAGACCAAATTTAAACAAAAAATTTTGTTTCGTTTAGGTTTTATAGAACTTTTGGCAACTTATGTTCAAAATATTATTTGCAAAAAGTTTTAAAAATTCAAGAAAATACTTACTGTACCTATGTAAAATTTTCAGTAATGCCAACATTAAAAGTACTTATTTTAGATTGTTTAAACCAAATTTGAACAAAAAAATTTGTTTAGTTTCGTTTTTATAGAACTTTTAGCAACTTATGCCCAAAATATTATTTTCAAAAAATTTTAAAAATTCAAGAAAATAGTTACTGTACTTATTTAAAATTTTCAGTAAAGCCAACATTAAAAGTACTTATTTTAGATTGTTCAGACTAAAATTGAACAAAAAATGTTGTTTGATTTGTGTTTTATAGAACTTTTGGCAACTTAATGCCCAAAATATTATTTGCAAAAAGTTCTAAAAATTCAAGAAAATACTTACAGTACTTATTTAAAATTTTTAGTAATGCCAACATTAAAAGTACTTATTTTAGATTGTTTAGACCAAATTTGAACAAAAAATGTTGTTTAGTTTAGGTTTTATAGAACTTTTGGCAACTTATGCTCAAAATATTATTTGCAAAAAATTCAAAAAAATTGAGAAAATACTTACCGTACTTATTTAAAGTTTTTAGTAATGCCAACATTAAAAATTCTCATTTTAGATTGTTTCGACCATATTTGAACAAAAAATGTTGTTTGGTTTAGGTTTTATAGAACTTTTAGCAACTTATGCCCAAAATATTATTTGCAAAAAGTTTTAAAAATTTAAAAAATACTGTCTGAAGTTATTTAAAATTTTCAATAATGCTAACATTAAAAGTACTTATTTTAGATTGTTCAGAATAAATTTAAACAAAAAATTTTGTTTGGTTTAGGTTTTATTGAACTTTTGGCAACTTTTGCTCAAAATATTATTTGCAAAAAGTTTTAAAAATTCAAAAAAATACTTACTGTACTTATTAAAAATTTTCAGTAATGCCAACATTAAAAGTACTTGTTTTAGATTGTTTAGACCAAATTTGAACAAAAAATTTAGTTTGGTTTTGGTTTTATAGAACTTTGGCAACTTATGCTCAAAATATTATTTGCAAAAAGTTTTAAAAGTTCAAGAAAATAATAACTGTTTTTATTTTGAATTTTCAGTAATGCCAACAATAAAAGTACTCATTTTAGATTGTTCAGGCCAAATATGAACAAAAAATTTTTGTTAGTTTAGGTTTTATAGAACTTTTGGCAACTTATGCTCAAAATATTATTTGCAAAAAGTTTTAAAAATTCAATAAAATACTTACTGTACTTATTTCAAATGTTCCGTACTGCCAACATAAAAAGTACTTATTTTAAATTGTTCAGACCAAATTTGAACAAAAATTGTTGTTTGGTTTAGGTTTTATAGAACTTTTGGCAACTTATGCTCAAATTATTAATTGCAAAAAGTTTTAAAAATTTAAAAAAATACTTACTGTAATTATTTAAAATTGTCAATAATGCCAACATTAAAAGTACTTATTTTACATTGTTCAGAATAAGTTTGAACAAAAAAATTTGTTTGGTTTAGGTTTTATAGAAGTTTTGGCAACTTATGCTCAAAATAATATTTGCAAAAAGTTTTAAAAATTCGAGAAAATACTTACTGTATTTATTTAAAATTTTTAGTAAGTCCAACATTAAAAGCACTTATTTTAGAATGTACAGACTAAATTTGAACAAAAAATTTGGTTTGGTTTAGGTTTTATAGAACTTTTAGCAACTTATGCCCAAATTATTATTTGCAAAAAGTTTTGAAATTTTTAGAAATACTAAAAATTCAAGAAAATACTAACTGTACTTATTTAAACATTTCAGTAATGCCAAAATTAAAAGTACTTATTTTAGATTGTAAAGACCAAATTTGAACAAAAAATTTTGTTTGGTTTACGTTTTATAGAACTTTTGGCAACTTAATGCCCAAAATATTATTTGCAAAAAGTTTTAAAAATTCAAGAACATACTTACTTTACTTATTTAAAATTTTTAGTAATGCCAACATTAAAACTACTTATTTTAGATTGTTCAAGCCAAATTTGAACAAAAAATGTTGTTTGGTTTAGGTTTTATAGAACTTTTGGAAACCTATGCTCAAAATATTATTTGCAAAAAGTTTTATAAATTTAAGAAAATACTTACTGTACTAATTTTAAATTTTTAGTATTGCCAACATTAAAAGCACTTATTTTAAATTGTTCAAACCAAATTTGAACAACAAATTTTGTTTGGTTTAAGTTTTATAGAACTTTAAGCAACTTATGCCCAAAATATTATTTGCAAAAAGTTTTAAAAATTTAAGAAAATACTTACTGCACTTTTTTAAAATTTTCAGTAATGTCAACATTAAAAGTACTTATTTTGGATTGTTCAAACCAAATTTGAACAAAAAATTTTGTTTGGTTTAGGTTTTATAGAACTTTTAGCAACTTATGCCCAAAATATTATTTGTAAAAAGTTTTAAAAATTCAAAAAAATACTTACTGTACTTATTTAATTTTTTTAGTAATGCCAACATTAAAAGTGCTTAGTTTAGATTGTTCTGACCTATTTTGAACAAAAAATTTTGTTTGGTTTAGGTTTTATAGAACTTTTAGCAACTTATGTCCAAAATATTATTTGCAAAAAGGTTTAAAAATTAAAAAAAAATACTTACTGTAATTATTTAAAATTTTCAGTAAGGCCAACATTAAAAGTACTTAATTTAGATTGTTCAGACAAAATTTGAACAAAAACTTTTGTTTAGTTTAGGTTTTATAGAACTTTTGGCAACTTATGCTCAGAATATTATTTACAAAAAGTTCAAAAAATTTAAGAAAATACTTACCGTATTTATTTAATGTTTTTAGTAATGCCAACATTAAAAATACTCATTTTAGATTGTTTCGACAAAATTTGAACAAAAAATGTTGTTTGGTTTATGTTTTATAGAACTTTTGGCAACTTATGCTCAAATTATTATTTGCAAAAAGTTTTAAAAATTTTAGAAAATACTTACTTTACTTATTTAAAATTTTCAGTAATGCCAACATTAAAAGTACTTATTTTAGATTGTTCAAACCAAATTAGAACAAAAAATTTCATTTGGTTTAGGTTTTATAGAACCTTTAGCAACTTATGCTCAAATTATTATTTTAAAAATTCAAGAAAATACTTACTGTATTTATTTATATATTTCAGTAAAGCCAACTTTAAAAGTACTCATTTTAGATTGTGCAAACCAAATTTAAACAAAAAATGTTGTTTGGTTTAGGTTTAATAGAACTTTTGGCAACTTATTCTCAAATTATTATTTGCAAAAAGTTTTGAAAATTAAAAAAAACACTTACTGTAATTATTTAAAATTTTCAATAATGCCAACATTAAAAATACTTATTTTAGATTGTTCAGACCGAATTTGAACAAAAAAATTTATTTGGTTTAGGTTTTATAAAACTTTTAGCAATTTAATGCCCAAAAATTTAATTGCAACAAGTTCTAAAAACTGAAGAATTTACTTTTAATTTTTATTTAAATTTTTCAGTAATGCCAACATTAAAAGTACTCATTTACGATTGTTTAGACCAAATTTGATCAAAAAATTTTGTTTGGTTTAGGTTTTATAAAATTTTTGGCAACTTTTGCTCAAAATATTATTTGCAAAAAGTTTTAAAAATTCAATAAAATACTTACTGTACTTATTTAAAATGTTCCGTACTGCCAACATAAAAAGTACTTATTTTAAATTGTTCAGACCAAATTTGAACAAAAAAAATTGTTTGGTTTAGGTTTTATAGAACTTGTGGCAACTAATGCTCAAAATATTTTTTGCAAAAAGTTTTAAAAATTCAAGACAATACTTACTGTACTTATTTAAAATTTTTAGTAATGCCAACATTAAAAGTACTTATTTTAGATTGTTCAGAACAAATTTGAACAAAAAAATTTGAACAAAAAAATTTGTTTGGTTTAAGTTTTATAGAACTTTTGGCAACTTATGTTCAAAATATTCTTTGCAAAAAGTTTGAAAAAATTAAGAAAATACTTACTGTACTTTTTTGAAATTTTCTGTAATGCCAACATTAAAAGTACCTATTTTAGATTGTTCATACCAAATTTGAACAAAAAATTTTGTTTGGTTTAGGTTTTATAGAAATTTTGGCAACATTTGCTCAAAATATTATTTGCAAAAAGTTTTAAAAATTCAATAAAATACTTGCTGTACATATTTAAAAATTTTAGTAGTGCCAACATTAAAAGTACTTATTTTAGATTGTTCAGAACAAATTTGAACAAAAAATTTTGTTTGGTTTAAGTTTTATAGAACTTTTGGCAACTTATGTTCAAAATATTTTTTGCATAAAGTTTGAAAAATTTAAGAAAATACTTACTGTACTTTTTTGAAATTTTCTGTAATGCCAACATTAAAAGTACTTATTTTAGATTGTTCAAACCAAATTTGAACAAAAAAATTTGTTTGGTTTAGGTTTTATAGAATTTTTGGCAACTTATGCCCAAAATATTATTTGCAAAAAGTTCAAAAAATTCAAGAAAATACTAACTGAACTTTATTACAATTTTTAGTAATGCCAACATTAAAAGTACCTATTTTAGATTGTTCTGAACAAACTTATACTAAAAATGTTGTTTGGTTAAGGTTTTATAGAACTTTTGGCAACTTATGCCCAAAATATTATTTGTAAAAAGTTTTAAAAATTCAAAAAAATACTTACTGTACTTATTTAATTTTTTTAGTAATGCCAACATTAAAAGTACTTAGTTTAGATTGTTCTGACCTATTTTGAACAAAAAATTTTGTTTGGTTTAGGTTTTATAGAACTTTTGGCAACATATGCTCAAAATAATATTTGCAAAAAGTTTTAAAAATTCAAGAAAATACATACTGCACTTATTTAAAATTTTCAGTAATGCCAACATTAAAAGTATTTATTTTAGATTTTTCAGACCAAATTTGAACAAAAAAATTTGGTTTGTTTTGGTTTTATAGAACTTTTGGTAACTTATGCCCAAAATATTATTTGCAAAAAGTTCTAAAAATTTAAGAAAATACTTACTGTACTTATTTCAAATTTTCAGTAATGCCAACATCAAAAGTACTCTTTTTGGATTGTTCAGACCAAATTTAAACAAAAAATTTTGTTTGATTTAGGTTTTATTGAACTTTTGGCAACTTAATGCCCAAAATATTATTTGCAAAAAGTTCTAAAAATTTAAGAAAATACTTACTGTACTTATTTAAAATTTTTAGTAATGCCAACATTAAAAGTACTCATTTTAGATTGTTCAAACCAAATTTGAACAAAAAATGTTGTTTAGTTTAGGTTTTATAGAACTTTTGGCAACTTATGCCCAAAATATTATTTGCAAAAAGTTCTAAAAATTTAAGAAAATACTTACTGTACTTATTTAAAATTTTCAGTAACGCCAACATTAAAAGTACTTTTATTAAATTGTTCTGACCAAATTTGAACAAAAAATTTTGTTTGGTTTAGGTGCTATAGAACTTTTGGCAACTTATGCTCGAAATATTATTTGCTAAAAGTTCCAAAAAATTAAGAAAATACTTACTGTTTTTATTTAAAATTTATAGTAATGCCAACATTAAAAGTACTCATTTTAGATTGTTCAGACCAAATTTGAACAAAAAATGTTGTTTGGATTAGGTTTTATAGAACTTTTGGCAACTTATGCTCAAATTATTATTTGCAAAAAGTTTAAAAAATTTAAAAAAATACTTACTGTAATTATTTAAAAATTTTAATAATGCCAACATTAAAAGTACTTATTTTAGATTGTTCAGACCAAATTTGAACAAAAAATGTTGTTTAGTTTAAGTTTTATAGAACTTTTGGCAACTTATGCTCAAAATATTATTTGCAAAAAGTTCAAAAAATTTAAGAAAATACTTACCGTACATATTTAATGTTTTTAGTAATGCCAACATTAAAAATACTCATTTTAGATTGTTTCGACCAAATTTGAACAAAAAATGTTGTTTGGTTTAGGTTTTAAAGAACTTTTAGCAACTTATGCCCAAAATATTATTTGCAAAAAGTTTTAAAAATGTAAAAAAATACTTACTAAATTTATTTAAAATTTTCAACAATGCCAACATTAAAAGTACTTATTTTAGATTGTTCGGAATAAATTTAAACAAAAAATTTTGTTTGGTTTAGCTTTTATTGAACTTTTGGCAACTTATGCCCAAAATATTATTTGCATAAAGTTTTAAAAATTCAAGAAAATACTTACTGTACTTATTTAAAATTTTCAGTAAAACCAACATTAAAAGTACTCATTTTAGATTGTTCAGACCAAATTTGAACAAAATTTCTTATTTGGTTTAGGTTTTATAAAACTTTTAGCAACTTATGCTCAAAATATTATTTGCAAGAAGTTTTAAAAATTCAAGAAAATACTTACTGTACTTATTTAAATTTTTCAGTAATGCCAACATTAAAAGTACTTAGTTTAGATTGTTCTGACCAATTTTGAACAAAAAATTTTGTTTAGTTTAGGTTTTATAGAACTTTTGGCAATTTATGCCCAAAATATTATTTGCAAAAAGTTCTAAAAATTTAAGAAAATACTTACTGTACTTATTTAAATATTTCAGTAATGCCAACATTAAAAGTACTTATTTTAGATTGTTCAGAATAAATTTAAACAAAACTTTTTGTTTGGTTTAGGTTTTATAGACATTTTGGCAACTTTTGCTCAAATTATTATTTGCAAAAAGTTTTAAAAATTTAAAAATTGCTTACTGAAATTATTCAAAATTTTCAATAATGCCAACATTAAAAGTACTTATTTTAGATTGTTCAGAATAAATTTAAACAAAACTTTTTGTTTGGTTTAGGTTTTATAGACATTTTGGCAACTTTTGCTCAAAATATTATTTGCAAAAAGTTTTAAAAATTCAT
This sequence comes from Tachinus rufipes, assembly GCA_963932245.1. Classification (NCBI taxonomy): domain Eukaryota; kingdom Metazoa; phylum Arthropoda; class Insecta; order Coleoptera; family Staphylinidae; genus Tachinus; species Tachinus rufipes. The sequence goes on from OZ010744.1 coordinate 7,734,243, forward strand.
GAAATTACTTACTATACTTATTCAAAATTTTCAGTAATGCCAACATTAAAAGTACTCATTTTAAATTGTTCAAACTGAATTTGAACAAAAAATTTTATTTGGTTTAGGTTTTATAGAACTTTTAGCAACTTATGCCCAAAATATTATTTGCAAAAAGTTCTAATAATTTAAGAAAAAACTTACTGTACTTATTTAAAATTTGCAGTAATGCCAACATTAAAAGTACTTATTTTAGATTTTTCAAATCAAAATTGAACAAAAAATGTTGTTTGGTTTAAGTTTCATAGAGCTTTTGGCAATTTATGCTCAAAATATTATTTGCAAAAAGTTTTAAAAATTCAAGAAAATTCTTACTGTACTTATTCAAAATTTTCAGTAATATTAACATTAAAAGTACCTATTTTTGATTGTTCTGACCAATTTTGAACAAAAAATTTTGTTTGGTTTAGGTTTTATAGAATTTTAGCAACTTATGCCCAAAATATTATTTGCAAAAAGTTTTAAAATTTCAAGGAAATACTTACTGTACTTATTTTAAATTTTTAGTAATGTCAACATTAAAAGTACTTATTTTAGATTGTTCAGACCAAATTTGAACAAAAACTTTTGTTTGGTTTAGGTTTTATAAAACTTTTGGCAACTTATGCTCAAATTATTATTTGCAAAAAGTTTTAAAAATTTTAGAAAATACTTACTGTACTTATTTAAAATTTTCAGTAATGCTAAGTACTTATTTAAGACTGTTTAGACCAAATTTGAACAAAAAAATTCATTTGGTATAGGTTTTATAAAACTTTTGGCAACTTATGCTCAAAATATTATTTGCAAAAAGTTCTAAAAATTCAAGAAAATACTTACTGTATTTATTTAGAATTTTCAGTAATGCCAACATTAAAAGTACTTATTTTAGATTGTTTAAACCAAATTTAAACCAAATATTTTATTTGGTTTAAGTTTTATAGAACTTTTAGCAACCCACCTAAGTGTTACTAATCAATAGGTTGGATCACAACTTTTTTTTGTGACAAAATGTCTTCGGACGTGCGCAGAGGAGTCAGAGATGACAGTTGGGTGGGTGGGTGGGACACTCCATAGCCTATTAACCAGTCAGCAATTTGGATTGCAGATGCTTTAGATTATTAACTATATTTAATGAATAATATTTAAATTGTTGATAGTTTACTATAAAAGGCATATTCTTAAGCGATTTATTATACGATAAAAAATGAGTTTCTTATGCTAAATGGTTTCCTGAACTAAATTTTCCATCAGTTGATTAGTTTCTGTCAAATTTGGAATTAATATGTTATGCTAATTTAAACTATTCTCCAATCAATTCCTATTGGAAGCCAATTATAATATATTCTCAATAGAAACTATCAATCTCATTGAACTTCTCATCACGTATTCCAGACAGTTTCCAACAACACATTAACGAAATGTAATACGTTTACTCGTAACAATACGAATATTGTCTTTCAAAAATGTCTATGTTTACTTAAACTTCTAAAAATAAAGGAATTGTAGGAAAATGTAATAGAAAGTGCTAAGAGATTTTCCTTAACGTCATTTTCCTTTGTTATAGAAGCTATTATGCATTGTGGTAAATTAATAAATACGTAACTTCCTAAAGTTTCTCTTTGCTGTTAACTAATGGGTTCATTTAATCAGCCCCTTGTGTATGTTATTAGATCTAATAGAATATTATTCTATTAATATGCACGTATTATTTCTCATAAAATAATTAATATTTATTTTATTATAATGTTATTACCTCATTATATAAATTGTCACTATTGATCAATTATGTGTAACATGTAATTTTAAAGCAACTTTTGTAGTAATATGTTGTATTATGTAATGATTTATTATTACAAAACAATAACGTGCAGGGTAAATCCTGACGGAAACATTTTTAAATTGTCCAGTAGAGTTTGAAATAAATTGAATGTGTCATTTCTTAAAGTTATAGTTTGTAATTGTTTTCAATATTATCTTATTTTACAGATATTATTTCCGAATTGGATTAAATTTTTTTAACTAAAACTAAATTTTAATTATATTTTCTCAAACAATTTCCTGCTTTATACTTAATTTAATGAAAATAGTTTAAACAAATTAGTGTTAATACAAATATTTTCTTTTGTTACAGACATCATTTCTGCATTGGCTTTAAAAAAGTAAGTTTGCATTGCATTATTTATTCAAAAATTGCAACTATAGTAGGTCGTTTCTTGAATGTATACGCTATTTACATTTTACATATTCCACATCAAGGAGCCACTGCAAAATAGGAAAAAAATAAGTCACAGCGGGATTTTATTTACATAAACTTAGAGATGTCTTGTAGTATATGGATTATGAATATGTTTGATATTACTTCACTTCGTTCTACTTCCTTAGTCTGCCAACTTTTTTAATTAAAAATGTTCATTCCGTCTGTGTACTTCTATGAATGTTTAATGCAACAAATGTTTATAACAAATCAATAATAAGTTTATATAATTATAGAAAATCCGATTTAATTATACATTTATTAATTGCTTCAATTAATTTGAATTATTTATACTCGATTTATGTTAATTATTTTTTTCTTCTTTTGTGTATAAAAGGTATGTTGTGATTGTGCAACGTTTTCGGTTTGATATTTTAAGAGAAAGTAGTTTATCGGTCGGTTTTCGACGCGCCGGGTGTTGTCCATTTAGCCAAACTCTTGTGTGTGCAAGTAGTGAAATTTCGACTGTCGCGAATATACCGTGCAGATTTTTTATAAATTTTACACAAAAATTGTAAGTAATTTCTTCCTTTCACTAATAAGATTATTATTACTGTAATAAATTATTATAGCTTGAATCAAAGCAATAACAAATTGTTAATGTATTTGATTATTGTAATTCTATTAATAATGCTGATTGGTGTAAGCCGGCTTATATTACAATCAGCAGTTGATCTCTATGGATTACCATATTCAATCACAATAATTCTAACACAACACAAGGAGCTCATGTCTGCACACGTCTAAATTGGGTTTAGTATTTAGATTATACAAGTTCTTAAATCTTAAAACCATCGTATGCTTATCATAAGTTAATTAGAACTACAATGATAATAACTAATTTATTTTATTATTGACAAGAATTGTAATATATATTTAAATTATTAATATTTGACAGTTGGCGGTAATAATTTTACAAAAAAATGACGCACCCAAGTGTTAGTAATCAAGAGGTAGGATATTACCATCTTTTTTTGTGACAAAATGTCTTCTAACAATTTCAAAAAGAACAAAATTCTAACCTTTTGATTACTAACATTTGGGTGGGATACTCCAGAGCACAATTACCATCGATTAGTTCGAACTGGAGTAGTCCTCCCACCCGCCCACCCAAGTGTCGGTCATCAAGAGGTTAAATTCATCATCCTTTCTTGTGGAAAAGTAATTACTAAAGTCTTTAAGAAGAGCAAACATCTAACCTCTTAATTACTAGCATTTGGGTGGGTAGGTTGGACACTTCATAGCATGATTACCATTGAATAATTTGGACTGGAGTGTCCCAACCCACTCACCTTAATGTTCGTGATTAAGAGGTTGAATATTACCATCCTTTCTTGTGACAAAAAGTTTTCTAACGTCTTCAAGGAGAACAAAAATCTAATCTCTTGATCACGAACACTTGGATGGATGGGTGGGACATTTTATAGCATGTTTACCGTTGAGTTTTGTAGACTAGAGTGGTCCACCCACCCACCCAAATGTCGGCCAACAAAAGGTACAATATCATTATCTTCTCTTGTGACAAAATGTCTTCTAACGTCTTTAACAAGGACAAAATCTAACTTTTTGATCACTAACATTTGGGTGGGTGGGTGCGACACTTTAGAGTACAATTATCATTAAGTAGTTTGAATTGGACTGTTAAATATCATTATTTTCTTTTGTGACAAAAAGTCTTCAGGGAGAATAAAAATGTAACCTCTTGATCACTAACTTTTGGGGGGTGAGTTGGTCACTTTATAGCACTGGAGTGTTAGTTTGTACGTTATCACGGGCAGAACGCACGTCTTGTAAACTTTCTTCTTCAAAATTGTTGGGATATTTGTATTCTTGAAAATATGTCTTAAGTCTGCAAAAGCTGTTCATTCTAGTTCTAATTGATTGTTTTTTCTCAGTTTAATTTTGTTGCCATGGTGATCCTTTTTTTTCTTAATTTATGATCACATGAGTCACGTCTTGACCTTTGGTGACCAAACATAAAGGATATACTGCGGGGTCATGACTCTAAAGTCGTTTAAACGATTGATTGAAAATGATTACAATTTATTCTCAACACGACACTAGTACCAACAGTTAAAAATTGATTAAGATCCATACGACTAATTTTACATAACCTCAAATTTATTGACTTCACTAATCTAAAGCAAAATGTTATTGGATTAATTAAATGTTTGTAACTTCTAAACCATTCATTGAAAATTATTACAATTTTGTACAAGCACATAATAATAATATTAGTACCATCTGAGAAAAATTGATTAAAATCCATACGACCAATTTGACATAACCTCAATTTTATTAACTTCAGTGAATGATATTGGATTAATTAAAAATTTGTATCTTTCAAACGATTCATTAAAAATTATTACAATTTAGTAGCAGCATATACTAATAACATTAGTATCAGCTGAGAAAATTTGATTGAAATTTATACGACCAATTTGACATAACCTAAATTTATTGACTTCACTTATCTAAAGCAAAATTGAATTGAAAATTTGTAACTTTTAAACGATTTATTGAAAATTATTAAAATTTTGTACCAGCATATACCAATAATAGTAGTACTAACTAAGAAAAATTAATTAAAATTTATACGACCATTTTGACATAACCTCAATTTTATCGACTTTACTTTACTTTACTAAATTGTAACTTCTCAACGATTTATTGAAACTTACTAAAATTTGGTACCAATAGCTACAAACAACATTAGTACCAACTGAGAAAATTTAATTTAAATCCATACGGACAATTTTACATAACCTCAATTTTATTGACCTCACTTATCTAAAGTAAAATGCTATTTGATTAATTAAAAACTTGTAACTTCTAAACGATTCATTGAATTTTACTACAATTTGCTACTCATAGGTACGAACAAGTTTGGTACCAACTGGGAAAATTTAAATCAAATCTATACGCTCAATTTTACATAACCTCAATTTTATTGATACTTATCTAAAGAAAATGTTTTTTGAATAATTAAAAATGTGTAACTTTTAAACGATTCATTGAAACTTACTATAATTTGGTACCAATAAGTACGAACAAAATTAGTACTAACTGAGAAAATTTAATTCAAATTTATACGACCACACTTATCTAAAGTAAAATGTTATTAGATTAATTGAAAATTTGTAATTTCTAAACCATTCATTGAAACATACTACAATTTGGTACCAATAGGTACAAATTACATTAGTACCAACTGAAAAAATGTAATTTAAATCCATAAGACCAATTTTACATAACCTTAATATTATTAACCTAATTAATCTAAAGTAAAATGCTATTTGATTAATTAAAAAAGTGTAACTTCTAAACAACTCATTTAAACTTACTATAATTTGGTACGAACAACATTAGTACCAACTGAGAAAATTTAATTCAAATTTATACGACAAGTTTTTTATAACCTCAAATTAATTGATCACACTTATCTAAAGTAAACTGTTATTGGATTAATTGAAAATTTGTAACTTCTAAACGATTTATTGAATTTTTTTACAATTTGGTACTTACAAGCAATATTAGTACCAATTGCAAAAAATTGATTAAAATCTATACAACTAATTTGACATAACCTCAATTTTATTGACTTCACTTAACTAAAGCAAAATTGGATTGGATTAAATAAAAATTTGTAACTTCCAAACCAGTCATTGAAAATTATTACAATTTGGTACCAACACGTTAGAATAACATTAAAACTAACTGAGAAAATTTGGTTAAAATCCATACGACCAATTTGACATAACCTCAATTTTATTGATTTTACTTAACTAAAGCAAAAATTGATTGTATTAAATAAAAATTTATAACTTCCAAACCAGTCATTGAAAATTATTACAATTTGGTACCTGTACATTAGAATAACATTAGTACCAACTGAAAAAAATTTGGATAAAATCCATACGACAAATTTGACATAACCTCAATTTTATTGACTTCACTTAACTAATGCAAAATTGGATTGGATTAAATAAAACTTTGTAACTTCTAAACCAGTCATTGAAAATTATTACAATTTGGTACCTGCACATTAGAATAACATTAGTACCAACTGAGAAAATTTGGATAAAATCCATACGACAAATTTGACATAACCTCAATTTTATTGACTTCACTTAACTAAAGCAAAATTGGATTGGATTAAATAAAACTTTGTAACTTCTAAACCAGTCATTGAAAATTATTACAATTTGGTACCTGCACATTAGAATAACATTAGTACCAACTGAGAAAATTTGGATAAAATCCATACGACAAATTTGACATAACCTCAATTTTATTGACTTCACTTAACTAAAGCAAAATTGGATTGGATTAAATAAAAATTTGTAACTTCCAAACCAATCATTAAAAATTATTACAATTTGGTGCCAACACGTTAGAATAACATTAATACCAACTGAGAAAATTTTGTTAAAATCCATACGACCAATTTGACATAACCTCAATTTTATTGATTTTACTTAACTAAAGCAAAAAATGATTGGATTACATAAAAATTTGTAACTTCCAATCCAGTCATTGAAAATTATTACAATTTGGTACCAATACGTTAGAATAACATTAATACTAACTGAGAAAATTTGGTTAAAATTCATACAACCAATTTGACATAACCTCAATTTTATTGACTTCAATTAACTAAAGCAAAAACTGATTGGATTAAATAAAAAATTGTAACTTCTAAACCAGTCATTGAAAATTATAACAATTTGGTACCTGTACATTAGAATAACATTAGTACCAACTGAGAAAACTTGGATAAAATTTATACGACAAATTTGACATAACCTCAATTTTATTGACTTTACTTAACTAAAGCAAAATTGGATTGGTTTAAATAAAAATTTGTAACTTCCAAACCAGTCATTGAAAATTATTACAATTTGGTACCTGTACATTAGAATAACATTAGTACCAACTGAGAAAATTTGGATAAAATCCATACGACAAACTTGATATAACCTCAATTTTATTGACTTCACTTAACAAAAGCAAAATTAGATTGGATTAAATAAAAATTTGTAACTTCCAAACCAGTCATTGAAAATTATTACAATTAAGTACTAACACGTTAGAATAACATTAATACCAATTGAAAAAATTTGGTTAAAATCCATAAGACCAATTTGACATAACCTCAATTTTATTGACTTCACTTAACTAATGCAAAATTGGATTGGATTAAATAAAACTTTGTAACTTCTAAACCAGTCATTGAAAATTATTACAATTTGGTACCTGTACATTAGAATAACATTAGTACCAACTGAGAAAATTTGGATAAAATCCATACGACAAATTTGACATAACCTCAATTTTATTGACTTCACTTAACTAATGCAAAATTGGATTGGATTAAATAAAACTTTGTAACTTCTAAACCAGTCATTGAAAATTATTACAATTTGGTACCTGCACATTAGAATAACATTAGTACCAACTGAGAAAATTTGGATAAAATCCATACGACAAATTTGACATAACCTCAATTTTATTGACTTCACTTAACTAAAGCAAAATTGGATTGGATTAAATAAAAATTTGTAACTTCCAAACCAATCATTAAAAATTATTACAATTTGGTGCCAACACGTTAGAATAACATTAATACCAACTGAGAAAATTTTGTTAAAATCCATACGACCAATTTGACATAACCTCAATTTTATTGATTTTACTTAACTAAAGCAAAAAATGATTGGATTACATAAAAATTTGTAACTTCCAATCCAGTCATTGAAAATTATTACAATTTGGTACCAATACGTTAGAATAACATTAATACTAACTGAGAAAATTTGGTTAAAATTCATACAACCAATTTGACATAACCTCAATTTTATTGACTTCAATTAACTAAAGCAAAAACTGATTGGATTAAATAAAAAATTGTAACTTCTAAACCAGTCATTGAAAATTATAACAATTTGGTACCTGTACATTAGAATAACATTAGTACCAACTGAGAAAACTTGGATAAAATTTATACGACAAATTTGACATAACCTCAATTTTATTGACTTTACTTAACTAAAGCAAAATTGGATTGGTTTAAATAAAAATTTGTAACTTCCAAACCAGTCATTGAAAATTATTACAATTTGGTACCTGTACATTAGAATAACATTAGTACCAACTGAGAAAATTTGGATAAAATCCATACGACAAATTTGACATAACCTCAATTTTATTGACTTCACTTAACTAATGCAAAATTGGATTGGATTAAATAAAACTTTGTAACTTCTAAACCAGTCATTGAAAATTATTACAATGTGGTACCTGTACATTAGAATAACATAAGTACCAACTGAGAAAATTTGGATAAAATCCATACGACAAACTTGATATAACCTCAATTTTATTGACTTCACTTAACAAAAGCAAAATTGGATTGGATTAAATAAAAATTTGTAACTTCCAAACCAATCATTGAAAATTATTACAATTTGATACCAACACGTTAGAATAACATTAATACCAACTGAGAAAACTTGGTTAAAATCCATTCGACCAATTTGACATAACCTCAATTTTATTGACTTCACTTAACTAAAGCAAAATTGGATTAAATTAAATAAAAATTTGTAACTTCCAAACCAGTCATTGAAAATTATTTCAATTTGGTACCTGTACATTAGAATAACATTAGTACCAACTGAGAATATATGTTAAAAATCTATACGACCAATTTGACATAATTTCAATTTTATTGACTTTACTTAACTAAAGCAAAATTGGATTGGATTAAATAAAAATTTGTAACTTCTAAACCAATCATTGAAAATTATTACAATTTGGTACCAACACGTTAGAATAACATTAATACCAACTGAGAAAATTTGGTTAAAATCCATACGACCAATTTGACATAACCTCAATTTTATTGACTTTACTTAACTAAAGCAAAAATTGATTGGATTACATACAAATTTGTTTATTAAACTAAAGTAGAAATTTCTTTACAAAATTACAATATTCAGTTAAAAAAAAAAAATATACTACCCCTGACTTCAATTGTTTTTAGAAAATTGAAGAAAATAACCAATGAACATTTCTCATTGCTCAAGAACGAAAACTAATTAATCTAAAATAAAAATCTGTTACTGAATCATTTGATCCAGCTCAAAAGCAAATATATACTACTACTAACTTTAATTGTTTTTGTAAAATCAAATAAAAAGAGCCAATAAACATTCTTTATTGCTTCAGAACGCAAACTAATTAAACTAAAATAAAAATATTTTTACAAACACACATTTTCTAGTTTAAAAACAATATAAAACTACCCCTTACTTCAATTGTTTTTTGTGAAATTTAAAAAGAAGAGCTAATGAACATTTTTTATTGCTTCAGAACACAAACTAATTAAATTAAATTAAAAAGGTTTTTAATAAATCACGTTATTTAGGTCAAAACTAATATGTACTACTCTAGACTTCAATTGTTTTGATAAAACCAAAAAAGAAGAACTAATAAACATTCCTAGTTGCAGTAGGATGCAAACTAACTAAATTAAAATAACCAAAGAAGATGAGCTAATGAACACTTCCTATTGCTTCAAAACGCAAACTAATCAAAATAAAATTAATTTTTTTTTGTCAAATCACAGTATCTAGCTCAAAAAGCACTTTTTATGTTTATTTAATTGCAACCATAAAAAAAGAGTTAATGATTTTTTTGCTTCAGAAGCTAAACAACGATTACTAAAGCAACAATTTGAATTTTTTATTTCTTAAATCTCAAAAAAACAGCCAATAATCAAATTTTAAAGCTATTCATCAAAACCATAAACCTTACTAGTTTTAATTGTAACAATGTATACTCAATACACTAAAAATCAATTTAAACGTAAAAAGAGAACTACAATTGTTTATTTAAAACTAACAAAGAAGAGCTAATAAAAAATCCAAAAATTTTATGTTTATTTTAAATGCACCAATGCATACCAACCGCATTGAAAGGCAGTTTACATTTTATTTATCTTTTTTAAATTATAAAAAAGAGCTAATGAACAACTTTTGAAGCTACAGAATCAAATTCAGCAATTTTTAACTAACTTTGATTGCACCAATACAAACTATCTACACTGAAAATCAATTCAGATTGAAAATAACAATTTTTTCTTTAAAACTAAAGAAGAAGAGCCAACGAACAACTTTTAATGTTACAATCAACAATTCAATCTAAAATCCTACACTCATTTTAAATGCACCAATGCATACCAATTACATTGAAAAGTATTTTACACAAATCTGGACTTTATTTACTTTTATTAAACCATAAAAGAAGAGCTAATGAACAACTTTTAAATCTACAAAATCAAAACCATAAACTTTAAATTGATTGATTCGTACTGTATATAGAAGGTTTTTTTTTATTTTTGGTATTTTATGAAAATTTGTACATAGCATAAAATTTTCTGACATATAAAATGTATTATTTATTTTATTTATTTATTTATTTATTTATTTATTTATTTACTAATTAACGAAAACCATCACAAAATAAATAAGTATAGTTTCCAACTTAAAAAACATCATCACGTACGGGTGACAAGTGCACGTCGCAGGATATTAAAAGAATCTTTAAAAAATCTCATTTAACTTCGTTGAAATGCCACAATCTGTACGTTTGTACGGTATATAAAATAAATAGTCATGCATAAAACTCGAGCTGGGACATAAATACCACTTGAGCTGAGCAAGTCAGCGCAGTCAATAATCCTACGAAGCATTTTAAAAACTAGTGTCACGACAAAATTAAAACGTCTTTTTTCAAGACTGGTCATGTTAAATGTAGAGAGCAGTAGCTACCTACAATATTGCATTTATACGCCAAAAAACAAACAAATTTTTTTTAATCTGTTTAATTTTTTTTTACTGATAGCGGTGTATGCAGACCACTCATTTGAACAATACTTGAGATGGGGGCGTACTAGAGTGTTGTAAAGGATAATTAGAGTACAAGGGTCACAAAACTCTTTAGAGTTACGCTTGACAAAATCCTAAAAATTGATAAGCTTTAGCCACAACCACGATAGTATCGATATGTAGTGTAAATGAAAGGCTTAAATCAAACGTAACGTCTAAATCAGGAATAGTGTTAACTCTCGACAACATTTCATTCACGAGAGAGTAACCATATATCACTTTGCACTTAATTAAACTAAGTAGTAAATTATTAGCCAAGTGTCAGTTTTACAAATTTGTTGTATTAATTCTTAACTGTCAATTTAATAAATTAACTGTCAACTTTTTGGGAAAGCATATAAATATCTTACATAAAATGTTTTTAGGTAAACTTTTGTTTGGTAAATATTTAGTAAAACTGTCAACTGTGGCAAATAAAGTTTTAAGAAAATCAAATTTTAATTTAATATTATTTAAATTGTCAACTTTCAATTTGGTAAATTAACTATTAACTTGATCACTTTTGACATTAAAATCCTTTCCTTATTCTATTATTTTTTTCTTTATTTGATAATATCTTTCTCTTCTTGTTTTTGACTGCCAGGTCTGCTTTTTTCTTTTTGTTTCTTTGGATTTTTAGTATTTTATAGAACAGTTTCTGTTTTTTTTTTGCTTAGAAGGGGTACAATCTTTAAAAGACACTGGGCATTTCGTACTGTTCAGTAGTGTTAGATTTTTACTGACTAAAAACTATTTTTTTCTTTCCTTACTTTGGCTTGGCGGCCTTTGCACTGCAGTTCTATTGGACTTGTTGTGCACCTTTGATGTTTTACTCGTTTAGTAGATCCGTCTTTTTAATAAAGACTAGTATCTTTAACCAATGGGTTGCTTTCAGCATAGTTTTGGTTAGGTTGTGTTTGCCAAAGATGGTTATGCATTGCTGTTTATAAGCTTTGCATTCACTGAGCAAATGTATCGTAGTCTTTTTCCATAAACCCGCGGTCATAGAGGGTCCATTTTTATTCCCATTTTATGCAAGTGTTTATTAGAACTATATTCTAATACGATTCATTTGTGTTACCACTGTTTTGAAATTATGCGATGGCTCTGCTACTAATATTCTTAAATGTGTCAATCCCTAACAGTTATTGTACAGCTTGCTATGTTTTGATTTAAGTTTGCTGCGGGTTATTTCATTTTCTGGTCTTGGAATGGAATTCCAATAGCAGATTCTGGTTTAGTTGTTTGGAAAATTGATTTTATCCTCTAATTTTAAAATTTTTAAACAAAACTGGCATTCTAAAGAAGTTTCTTAGTCCCAAGAGAAGGTTGTGATCTAACTTCTTGGTAATTAACAGTTGGGTGGGCGGGTGGGCCGCTCCAAACAAAATTACTGACTTGTCATTATGCTATGAAGTGTTCCACCCACTCACCAATGTGTTCGTTATCAAGAGATTTAATGTTTGTTTCTCTACGAGCGTAAGAAGTCTCTTTGTCCCAAGAGAAGGTTGTGGTCCAACTTCTTGATAACTAACAGTTGGGTGGGTGGGTGGGTTTCTGCAATTCAAATTATTGACTTGTCATTATGCTATGGAGTCTCTCACTCACTCACCCAAGTGTTCGTTATCTAGAGATTTTACGTTTGAACACTCTACGAGCATTAGAAGTTTCTTTATCTCAAGAGAAGGTTGTGATCTATCTACTTCAACTTAAACTACTGATTTACTATTTTGTGTCCTTTTTTGATTAATTTTTACGGCCGGATTTTTGTATTTTGTAGCCTGATATGGAATTTTGCTACTTTTTTATCGATTTTTGTACTTTTTGTCCAATTTTTACATCGTATATGCCGGATTTTTGTATTTTAAGTTTATTTTGTGGTTAGATTTGGCTATTTTTAATATTCACAGCTTGTTTTGGTAATTTTTGATCAAAGTTTTGCACTTTTTGACCAATTTTTACATTTTACGATCAGATTTTTGTATATTGTCTTTATTTTGTAGCTTGATTTTTCTATTTTTTTGTTTTTACAGCCAGTTCGAGACTGAATTAAATATTGTCGTATCGAGTTGAGACTAGTTTTTAAAATGCGAAATCTTTACTAGTTTCACGTGCTTGGCTTGGTTTATGCAGGCCTTGTATAAAGTATTTGAGCAAACTGCAAGATACTATCAGAAACATGCATTTTTGTTGCAACTTTTCAAATATCCTTGTAACATGAATCTAGTCTTAAAAGTTGCAACATTTTATGTAGATTTACGAGTAAAGAAAAGACAGTTCTTTTTTTGCAGTAAAAGAATGATGTTTTATAAAAAAGAAGCTAATGATTAACGGCATTCAGTATTGGTTGTCAGAGTATTTTTTAATTAATTAATAAACGAATAGAACGCTTGGTGTGGTGGTTGGTTGGTTAAGCGTTTAGTGTTTTTTTGATCAATTTATGCATTTTGTTACTAAATTTTAGTACTTTTTGTTTGTATTTTTTACTAATTTGGCCGAATTTCTTTTTTCTTTGTTCCTTAATTTTGTTATTTTTGATCTTCACAGTCGGTTGTTTGTTTTTTATAATAAATTATTACATTTTATTGCTGAAACTAATTTATACATATTATTGCAGAATTTTAATTTGCTCCAAGTTTCTGAGGTGCAATTTTAACTGAAGATTTGTTGATTTTAAACTTGCATTGCATTTTTTGTTAATTACACAACATATTTGTAAATAGAGTTTGTGCTAAAATGTTCATTAATTTTTATTAACTATTTTACATTTTATCAAGTTGCAAGCAAGACCCAAATTAAAGCAAGTTTGAAACTAGGAAAAATTTGATGAGATTAATTAGTTTTTAAATAAATTTAATAAAATAAACCAATTTTATGCAATAAATGTGCAAATTATAACGGTTTCTTGCAATAAATTAGTTTTTTGTGCGTATTGTATGCAAAAGATAAGTTTTCTGTGCTATTTTTGATCATTTTTTTGAGTTAAATCAATTTTTTGTGATAATTTTGTGCAGTATATAAGTTTTTTGTTCAATTTACAATATTTTTTTTGCAATAAATAACTTTTTTATTTTTATTCTTTGCAATAAAAGGTTTTATATGCGCACGTCTGCTACGGACAAAACTTAAGTTTTTTTGTTACTGGCTGGTCCTGCGGAAGTGGTAAGGGGTAAGGGGATGGTTGTGAGTGCCCTCGAGGAATAGTTTGTGATCCTCGTGGTTGAAGGCTTTTGGTTCTGTGGTTGAGGATTGAAGGCAATATGTCATTATTTGCGTTACGTTGGTCGCTATTTGTCATCTGCTGAGCTTTCTTGGGTGGTAAGGGGGCGGTTATGAAGAATCCTCGGAGTGTTTCCGCAGTGTCTTGCTTTAGCTTTTAGACTTGACTGCTGCTTGGAGAAAAAAGTTTAATATTTACATGTATTCGCGTAACCGCTGCGCATCCTGATTGGTGGCGGTTGCTCAGTTCCTGAGCAATAACACTATCCTACACATTTGTTGTTGAGCTGGGTGACGAACAAACAAAGTTCGGTAAAAGGGCGAGATAGGAAGTAGACTCTGAATCAACAGCCTCCCCAATGATTACTCGCACTTCTACTGATCACGACGGAATTTGGAATCATTGGTTTAAGAACTACTCTGGCAAAATTAGATTTGGCTTTCACACTCCCGCAAACAATTTTTACAGTTTTGGTTTATTTTTGACAATTGTGGAACATGCGTACACGTTCGAAGAACATGTTTGACAACTTTTTTGACAGTTATGGAATCTTTTTGACAATTTAGGAACGTTTTTGAATTTTTTTTGAATGTTTTTGACAATTTTGGAAAATAATTTAAAGTTTTTGAACGTTTCTGGAACATTTTTAACAATTTTGGAATAGTTGTTTAATCATGGTGGGCTTTTCTAATCTAAACTACTTGTCATCATGCTATGGAGTATTCCACCCACCCACCCAAGTTTGCAAGCGATAGAGATTATTTAGTCTTCAGAGAATGTATTGATCTAACCTCTTAACCTCATTTTAGAAATGCTAGAATTTATGAATGATTAACTATTTGCGCACACACGGCATTTTTTCAAGTCTATCATATAACTGTCTTGTCATTACAACGGGGAATATTTTTGGATAATTCCGTTGATGTGAGCTCTATCTATTTAAATCAGTTTAAACAGTGAATTGATGACGTTGCATGAATTGGCAACTGACGACGGTTGATAGAATTTTGAAACCAGCAGCAATGGCCGTTAAAAAGTGAACTGGTGTTTAAACAAATAAATTAGGAAAAGAGGGTTTAACAGTATGTATCATTGTCCTTTTTTGTGTTATATTAATGCATTTTTTGCAAACTTTATGTAAGAAATGTATGTTTCTAACATTTTTTTTTATTTTTACAGAATTTTTTTGGGCAATTTAAGATCTGTCATTTGCGTTTGCATTATATTAAGTATTTTATTGAAGATTTCTAATGCATATGATAAATAAGTTTTTGAGCAGTTTCTTGCTTATTTAATGCAGCAGTTTTGTGACGAATTTCGTAGCAATTTTAATTGATTTCGTATACAATTCCATATTATTTATCTCTAATTTCTAAACAAAATTGCTTTCTAATTAAATATAATTTTCTAACTATAAATAAAAATAAATATGTAAACCATTATTCTGAAATATTCCAATTAGAATTATAATAGGGCCTTTTCCGGTAAATTATATTATTTTGATTTAATAATAAATTTCATATAAAGACGAACAAAACAATTATAACACGGCTTTTAGCTATTTTCCGCGTAGAATACTTCCGTCACAAAAGGGTCTCGTTACCGCTTTTAATTCATTTCTTAAGGGGGTTGCCTTTTCTAATTAGCGATTTCATTATAACACCATCGGGACGTGTAAATTTGTTAATGGTTTGCGCACTGAATTTACGCTATATTTGACTAAATATGTTAATTAAAAGTTAGCACAAACAGATGTAGTATAAATTTATTGATTATTTAGATTCTTCTTCCAAAGTCTGTGGCAACAATTATTAACATCAGAACGACATGAACGTGCAGACTAGAAAAAAGCTAGATATGCAAAATAAGACTATGAAAATGTAAATGTAATAGCCTCGCGCATATTTCAGGCGTCTAGACTGAAGCCGATTGTCTTTGATTGGGATTTTTATTAAATTATTAGTTTTAATTTAATATATTAGTAAGCATATGATCCGGAAGTAAAGGTTGGAGTTAATCACAAAGGGGGGCAACAAAATAAAGTGATTACGTTTCGCTGGGCAGAGGAAATTGCGGAGCCACCAAAGTTAGGTGAGGTTAGGTCATCCCGAATGCGAATTAGAGTGATGAACTGTGGAAAGGACAAACATCCTCTTACAAGTTTCTTTTTTATTTTCCAAACGACGACAGCGAATTGCGGGAGGAGGAGAGATAACGGACTACGAATTAATGGACGCAATTACTCATTCCCGTCTTTAGTTTTCTTCTTTTTTTTTGTATTCGCTGCTTTCATTTCAAACGGCCGACACCTTAGGCGCAAAAAAGGTTGGATGATTAAATTAACAATTAGTACGGTAGAGGTGGAATCATATCCGAAAGGGCTAATTGAATCACGCCATTTAATTTAATGTAGACTGAGAGTTTTGTGTAATATTTTTTTAATTGTGTAATTCTACTTTATTGCTTTCGATTAATTAGTAGCAAATTAAAAATAAAATTTCTATTTAATCTTGTTTTTAATATTATATTTATTGGCAATATCCTGCATGCATGCATGCAAATCCAGTTCTTATCAGCGGTGTACCGGTTCGGGATATATTCATATTTGCGGCAGAAGGGAAGGAGATTAGTTTAGTCTAGCAGCGATGTCGGTCGGTGCGGGTGCGTGTTCATTGTTCCTGCAATATTAATAATATACTCCACTGCTAGTGTTTGTGTGTATGTATTGTGTGGTTTCAGGGATTTTGGGATAAATTTAATACCCGTTTTCGTTTACTTAGTCATCAAAATTCATTAATAATTATGATTTGCGTCTACATGTGGATCATAAGGTATATATTTTTATTAAACCAAAAGTTGCTTAATAATTTTTAATTAATACTATGAAATTGATTTGTTTTGAATTGAAATGTTTGATTGAGTTTTAAAATAATACACAAATTAGTTGAAAAGTAGTACCTAGATCTATAAAATATCAATCGATTAATATAAAAACAATCCATTCTTCTGTATGCGATTTAAATTACTCTTCGCCAAATCAAGCTTGGACTCAAATTAAGCACAAATCTTTACTGCCGCAGAAATATTTTGTAAGACATCTTATATAGTTTTCTGAAACTGTTTTAGGTGTTATGTACAAGTTAAGTTAGGTTAGGTTTGGTTTGGTTTGGTTAGGTTTGGTTTGGTTTGGTTAGGTTTGGTTAGGTTTTGGTTAGGTTTTGGTTAGGTTTGGTTAAGTTTGGTTAGGTTTGGTTAGGTTTGGTTAGGTTTGGTTAGGTTTGGTTAGGTTTGGTTTAGTTTGGTTAGGTTTGCTTAGGTTAGGTTTGGTTAGGTTTGGTTAGGTTTGGTTAGGTTTGGTTAGGTTTGGTTAGGTTTGGTTAGGTTTGGTTAGGTTTGGTTAGGTTTGGTTAGGTTTGGTTAGGTTTGGTTAGGTTTGGTTAGGTTTGGTTAGGTTTGGTTAAGTTTGGTTAGGTTTGGTTAGGTTTGGTTAGGTTTGGTTAGGTTTGGTTAGGTTTGGTTAGGTTTGGTTAGGTTTGGTTAGGTTTGGTTAGGTTTGGTTAGGTTTGGTTAGGTTTGGTTAAGTTTGGTTAGGTTTGGTTAGGTTTGGTTAGGTTTGGTTAGGTTTGGTTAGGTTTGGTTAGGTTTGGTTAGGTTTGGTTAGGTTTGGTTAGGTTTGTTTGGTTAGGTTTGGTTAGGTTTGGTTAGGTTTGGTTAGGTTTGATTAGGTTTGGTTAGGTTTGGTTAAATTTGGTTAAGTTTGGTTAGGTTTGGTTAAGTTTGGTTAGGTTAGGTTTGGTTAGGTTTGGTAAGGTTTGGTAAGGTTTGGTTATGTTATGTTACGTTAGGTTGGGTTAGGTTTTGAGCACAAAATTTAAAACTGTCAACAAAAGTTAGATGGTAATAGAAAAGTTGAAATATATACGTAAAACTTAGGACAAAAAATACACACAACTTTTAGGCAACAAGAAATTTAATCCCAAAATTGTTGAAATCCGGCTTTTAAAAGTTAGACCAAAATAGGACAAAACATTTAAGTTGGTGGCAATAAATTGAAACTTAAGCACAAAAGTTAGTTTTGTTACAGAAAAATTAGATGTTGTGTTAACATTTTGACAAAAAGTTGACAGAAACTTAGGTTTTCTATTAAAAAGTTAAATTATAAGCACAAAAGTTAGATGTGGTGTTGACATATTAACAAAAAGTCAAGAAAAGTTAAGTTTAAGACAAAAAAATAAAATTTAAGTACAAAAGTTAAGTAAGCAACAGAAAAGTTAGGTGTTGTGTTGAAATTGTTGAGAAATGTTGAAATAAACTTGAGTTTAATTAAAATGTATGCACAAAAGTTTTGCAACTTAGACAAAAAACATGATTGAATCTAAAGTTAAGTTTGTGATCAAAAAGTTGGGTGTAATGTATAAACTTTTAAAAAAGTTAGTAAAGACGCACAAAAGTTAAGTTTGTAAACTTAGGTTTTAAACTAAAAAGTTAAAATATAAGCACAAAAGTTAGATTTGTTAAAAAGTTAAATGTGTTGTTAAAATTTAAGCACAAAAGTTAGGTTTAGAACAGAAAAGTTAAGTGCAGTGTTAAAATTTTGACAAAAAGTTGAAACAAATTCAAATTTTAGACTAATAAGTTGAAATTTATGCATAAAAGTTTGTTTGAATTTAAAAAGTTGAATTTAAAGTTAAGTTCGAAACAGAAAAGTTAGATGTGGCATTAAAACTTTGTTAAAAAAGTTTGTTTAAGCATTAAAGCTAAACGAGATGTTGAAACAAAAACAATAAATTCTAAAAAGTTGAAACAAACTTAAGTTTGACACTACTAAAAAGCAGAAATTTATGCAAAATTAAAACAGTAAAGTTGGAGACCACAAAACTTGGAAATTCCGCAAATGAAGTACAGAAAAGTTGAAAATTGTAATCAGACATTCAAAATGTTGAAAATTTGGAACTGTTAAGTTGAAATTCAGGCAGAAAACTTAGGTTTGGTACAAAAAGTTAGGTATTATGTTAAAAAAGTTAGGTTTTACGCACAAAACTTTTTTAATAAAATTTTGATCAAATTGATGACTTTTTTATGTAAAAAACAATCAAATTGAAAATAATTCATAGCTTTTAAACAGTACATTGAAAATAGACAAAATTTAGTACCAGAATACTACGTTATTATGACTACCAGTAGTGCAAATTTGATTAAAATCTACTCAAATTGGTGACTAGCTTTAATCTGGAAACCAAAAGTTTGTATATATCGTGCTAAGTCTTGTCTCAAAATAGGCAAACATTTTTTTTTAAAGCTCTAAAAATCGTATATGATTCTAGTGTTTCAAGATTTGAGGATTTATCAATAAATGTGGCAGAGTCAACAAATAAAAACAAGTTTGTATTAGAAGATCATTTATATATAATAAAAATATTAATGGGCCAAGGATAGATCCTTGAGGAACACCATACAAGTGTATGGAATGATAGTTATTGCTCAAATCACTGAAAATCCTTTCTTCTGCATGAATTCTGATTTTTTTCAGATTTTTTTAGTGAGCCATTTCCAAGTAATAAGCAATCAAAATTTGAAAAAAAAAACGATTTTTTGCGTTTTCTCACATTTTTGCATTGCATTTTTAGGAAAAAAATCACTAAAATATTTAAAAATATTTATAAATTCTATAGCCGGATTATTGAGATGACCTTATTAGTAAAAAAATGTATTAATGAGGTTATTAATAAAAAAGTAAGTGTATTAATGAGTTTAGCTCATTGATGACCTTGTTAATAAAAAAATGTAAAAGGCCATTTCAGTTAACCTCAACCATGACCTCAAATTTAAACCTTAAAATAATTTCACAAGTATTCATCAATCATAGTGTATTAATGAGGTCATCTTCTAGAATAAAAATTGCAAAAAATAACCTCAGTTAACCTCAAAAATATAATCTTAAAATAACCTTACAAACTTCATCAGTGAGATAACCTCAATAATAAAAAAGTGTATTTATGAGGTCATTTTACTGATAACCTCATTAATAAAATATGCAAAGAATAACTTCGATTGACCTTAAAATAAAATCTTAAAATAACCTCACAAATGTTTAACAGTGAGATGACCTCATTAGTAAAAAATTGTATTAATGAGGTCATTAAAAAAAATAAGTGTATTAATGAGGTCATCTCACGGATGACCTCATTAATAAAAAAATGTAAAAATTCAATTCTGTTAACCTCAACCATGACCTCAAAAATAAAACCTTAAAATAACCTTACAAATATTTATCATTTAGAAAACTTTATCAATAAAAAATTTTTTTTATGAGATCATTAATAAAAAAAGTGCTAAGAATAACCTTAATTGACCTCAAAAATAAAATCTTAAATTAACCTTACTAACGTTTATCAGTAAGATGACCTCAATAATAAAAAAGTGTATTTATGAAGTTATTTCACAGATAACCTCATTAATAAAATATGCAAAGAATAACCTCAATTGACCTTAAAATAAAATCTTAAAATAATCTCGTAAATCTTAATCAGTGAGATGACCTCTTTAAAAAAAATGTATTAATGAGGTCATTATTAAAAAGTGTATTAATGAGGTCATTTCACTGATTACCTTATTAATAAAAATTTCAAAAAAAAACTTTAGTTAACTTCAAAAATATAATCTTAAAATAACCTCACAAATCTTCAACAGTGAGATGATCTCATTAATAAAAAAAGGTATTAATGGAAGTCATATCACTGATAACCTCATTAATAACATTTCTTTAATAGTAATTTTTGTTTTTGACAGTTTTATAGCCAAATTTTGGAGCTTTCTAAAAATATTTTGATATTTTATACCCAAAATTTGCTATTTTTAAGATTTTATCAAAAATGTTACACTTTTTAACAATTTATGGCTGGATTTGAGTGTTTTTGAGAATATTTTGATGTGTCAAGGCCGGATTTTGTTATTTTTGACATTTAATTAATAGAATAGTGCACTTTTTAACCGTCTTTGGCCGTTTTTTGATTTTGTTTAAATATATTTTAAAATTTTATGACCAGATTTTGCTATTTTTAATTTTTATAAATAGAGTTTTGTATTTTCTAACAGTTTATGGCTAAATTTTAGTGTTTTTTGACATTATTTTGGTGCTTTGTGACACTTTTTTAAAATTTCAAGGACGTAAAACTTTGGGGTTTTATGAAAAAAAATACATTTTGCAACAGTTTATTATGGCAATTAACAAATTCGGTTTTTGAATTGCTTTGCGATTGATTTGTAGCCAATTATTTTTCATCTAACGATAATTAGTCATAGTACGATTGATTAAATTTATCTGAATGACTCAATGTGTTTGCTCCAGAACATAGGTACAAACGGATGGTTTGAATTAAAATTAACGCCTACCCGCCCAAGTGTTAGTTTTCAAGAAATTGGATTTTTTTTTGTAAGCGTTAAAAGTCTTTTCACAGGATTTAATGGCCGTATCCAAACCCTTGATGACGAATTCTTGGGCGGGTGGTTGGGTCACTCCAGAACATAAGTACAAACAAGTAATTTACGCTGGGGTTTCCGCCTACCCATCCAAGTTTTAGTTATCAAGAAATTTAAAGTTTCTATGTCACAGGAAGTGATGGTGATATCCAATCTTTTGACGACGGACACTTGGGCGGGTGGATGGGTCACTTTAGAACATAAGTACTGACGAGTAACTTAAACTGGGGTTTCCGCCTGTCTACCCAAGTGTTAGTGATTAAGAAATTTGAAGTTTATAAACTCTGTAAGCATTAAACCCTTTTGTCACAGGAGGTGATGGTGATATTCAATCTCTTGACGACGGACACTTGGGCGGGTGGGTGGGTTATTCCAGAACATAAGCACAGACAAGTAGTTTAAACTGGGGTTCCTACCCACTCACCCAAGTGTTACTTATCAAGAAATTTGAAGTTTCAAAACTCTGTAAGCATTAAAAGTTTCTTAACCACTGGAGGTAATGGTGATATCCAATCCCTTGACGACGGTCACTTGGGCGGGTGGGTGGGTCACAACAGAACATAAGTACGGACAAGTAGTTTAAACTGGGGTTCCCGCCCACCCACCCAAGTGTTAGTTATCAAGAAATTGGAATTATCTAAACTCTGTAAACGTTAAAAGTTTTTGTGTCACAGGAGGTGATGGTGATATCCAATCCCTTGACGACAAACACTTGGGCTGGTGGGTGGGTCACTCTAAAACATTAATACGGACAAGTAGTTTAAATATTGCTTAAACTTCAAGTATTTCTGAGGGATATATTGTAAGATATCTCGGAGCGTAGTGCACGGCACTTTCTGAGTTTTCAGGAATTTTTTTGCACATATAAAAGCACGTTTTTATCCATATTTGAAAAAAAAAATTCCCGTCATCTTTTTTTATGAAAAACTGTTTTTTAAAGTACTGGGAAATTTTCAAAATTTAAGAAAAAAAATGTTGTCTGTGATAAATTATTGGTTGAGCTCCTCTTAACTAAACTTAAAACAATGGGAAATGAAATTTGTTGATAACTTTTAAACCATACATTGAATTTACTGAATTTTAGTACTAATCTACCTACATATAAGCATTATTTATGCTGCAAACTATAATATAATCTATACGATTAGTTTTGCAGAATCTTAATTTTGTTGATCTTTTAACTGAATTTGAAACAAAATGAATGAAAAATTGTTGATAGCTTCTAAACCATACATTAGATTTTAATGAAATTTGGTACTGATCTATTTATATTCAAGAAGTACCAATGCTGCAAATTATAATATAATCTATGCGATCAGTTTTGCATAATCACAAATTTGTTGATCTTTTCTTAAGTAAATTTGAAACATTGGGAATACAAATTTGTTGATAACTTCTAAACCATACATTGGATTTTAATGAAATTTGGTACTAATCTACTTACATATAAGCAGTACTAATGCTGCAAATTATAATATAATCTATACGATCAGTTTTGCAGAATCTTAATTTTGTTGATCTTCTCTTAACTAAACTTGGAACAAAATGAATGAAAAATTGTTGATAACTTCTAAACCATACATTAGGTTTTAATGAAATTTGGTATTGATCTACTTATATTCAAGAAGTACCAATGCTGCAAATTATAATATAATCTATGCGATCAGTTTTGCTTATTCACAAATTTGTTGATCTTTTCTTATGTAAATTTGAAACATTGAGAATACAAATTTGTTGATAACTTCTAAACCATACATTGGATTTTAATGAAATTTGGTACTGATCTATTTACATTCAAGCAGTACTAATACTGCAAATTATAATATAATCTATACGATCAATTTTGCAGAATCTTAAATTTGTTGATCTTCTCTTAACTAAACTTAGAACAAAATGAATGAAAAACTGTTGATAACTTCTAAACCATACATTAGGTTTTAATGAAATTTGGTATTGATCTACTTATATTCAAGAAGTACCAATGCTGCAAATTATAATATAATCTATGCGATCAGTTTTGCTTATTCACAAATTTGTTGATCTTTTCTTATGTAAATTTGAAACATTGAGAATACAAATTTGTTGATTGTTTCTAAACCATACATTGGATTTTAATGAAATTTGGTAATAATCTTCTTATATAGAAGCAGTACCAATGCTGTCAAATTTATTATAATTTATACGATCACTTTTGCAGAATTTTAAATTTGATGATCTTTTCTTACGTAAATTTGAAACATGGGGAATACAAGTTTGCTGATAACTTCTAAACCATTCATTGGATTTTAATGAAATTTGGTAGTAATTTCCTTACATAGAAGTAGTACCAATGCTGCAAATTTTAATATAATCAATACGATTAATTTTGCAGAATTTCAAATTTGTTGATATTTTCTTACCTGAATTTGAAAGATGGAGAATACAAATTTGTTGATAACTTCTAAACCAAACATTGGATTTTAATGAAATTTGGTACCAATCTACATATTTATAAGCAGTATTGATGCTGCAATCTCTGAAATAATTCATACGATCAGTTTTGTGTAGTTTAAAATTTGTTGATTTTTTGTAATCTAAATTTGAAACCAAAGGGATGAAAGAATGTTGATAACTTCTATACCATACAATAGATTTTAATGAAATTTTGTACTAATTTACTTCAATACAAGCAGTACCAATGCTGCAAATTATAATATATAGCATGCGATCAGTTTTGCAGAATCTTAAATTTGTTGATTTGTAAATCTTTTTTTACCAAAATTTGAAACATGGGAAATACAAGTTTATTGATAACTTTTAAACCATTCATTAAATTTTAATGAAATTTGGTATTGATCTATTTACTTTTAAGTAGTACTAATGCTGCAAACTATAATATAATCTATACGATCAGTTTTGCATATTCTCAAAGTTGTTGATATTTTCTTACCTAAATTTGAAACATGGGGAATACAAATTTGTTGATAACTTCTAAACCATACATTGGATTTTAATAAAATTTAGTAATGATCTACTGACATTCAAGCAGTACTAATGCTGCAAATTTCAATCCAATCTAAATAATTTGTTTTGTATAATCTTGAATTTATTAATTTTCCCTAACCTAAATTAGAAATTATGGATAAAAAATTGTTAATAACTTCTAAACCATACATTGGATTTTAATGAAATTTGGTAAAAATCTACTCAAATATAAGTACTACCAATGCTGCAAATTATAATAAAATGTAGACGATCTATTTTGCAGAATTTCTAATTTATTGATCTCGACAAAGTTCAACTATGAATATTGTAAATTAAAAAAACAATTGATAACTTCTAAACCTTACATTGGATTTTAATAAAATTTAGTACCAGTTTAGTCATCAATACGTACTACTATTGTTGCAAATTCTAATAAAATCTATACGAGCAGTTTGGCAAAATCTCTAATTTATTAAGTTTAACAAAGTTAGATTGTAAGTATTAAGGATGAAAAAAAAATTGATAACTTCTAAACTTTTCATTAGACTTTGATCAAATTTGGCACCAGTCTACTCAATTATAAGTACTACCAATGCTGCAAATTCTAACAAAATCTTTAAGATTAATTTTGCAGAATCTCTAATTGATTTTGACAAAGTTAAAACTATTACATTGGATATAACAAAATAATTGGTAATTTCTAAACCTTACATTAGGATTTGAGAAAATTTGGTATAAGTGTTTTTAAATATAAGTACTACCAATGCTGCAAATTATGAGAAAATTTATACCATCATTTTGCAAAATCTTTAATTTAATAATCTCATCTAAGTTAGAAAAAAAGTATTAAGGATAATAGAAAAATATCTTTCAAATTACACATTGGATTTTAATCAAATTAGTACCAATCTACTCACATATAGGTTGTACTAATTCTTCAGATTATGGCAAAATCTATAAAATCAATTTTGCAGAATCTAAATTATAACAAAATCCGTACGATCAACTTTGCAGAATTTTTGTAATTTACTGATATAAGTTAGAAAGAAAGTATTAAAGATAGAAAAAAAAATATATTTTTTAAATTATACATTGGAACTTAGTGAAATTTAGTACCAGTATACTCACATATAAGTAGTACCAATGCTGCAATATATAACAAATTCTATACGATCAGTTTTGCAAAATCTTTAATTTATTGATCTTGACAAATTTATGCTATAATATTGGAGATAAAATAATAATTGGTAACTTCTAAACCTTATTGGATTTTGATCAAGTTTGGTATTAATTTACTCAAATATAAGTACTGTTAATGTTGCAAATTATAACAAAATCAACTTTGCAGAATCTTTGTAATTTGATGACCTAATTTAGAAGGAAAGTATTAAAGATAGAAAAAAATACTAACTTTGAAACCTTACATTGGATTTTGATCAACTTTGGTATTAATTTGTTCAAATACAAGTACTGCCAATGTTGCAAATTATAACAAAATTTGTACAATCAACTTTGCAGAATCTTTGTAACTCAATGAAGAAGGAAAATATTAAAGATAGAAAAAATCGTATATATTCTAATCCATACTTTGGATTTTAGTAAAATTTAGTACCAGTTTACTCACATGTAAATTGAATTATTGCTGCAAATAATAGCAAAATCTATACAATCAATTTTACCAAATCTCTAATTTATTGATCTTGAAAAAGTTAGATTATAGATATTGAGGATAATAAAAAAATAATAACTTAGAAACCATACATTGGATTTTGATAAATTTTAGTACGAATCTACTCGAATATAAGTACTATAAATGCTGCAAATTTTAACAAAATCCATACGATGAATTTTGCAGAAACCTAAATTTATTGATCTTGTCTTAGATAATAGAGAAGTATTAAGGATAGATAAAAAACTGATATTTTCTAAACCATACATTGGATTTTAGTAAAATACACATTAGTAGTACCAATGCTACAAATTATAATAACATATATACGACCAATTTTGCAGAATCTTTAATTTATTGATCACGTTAGAGAGGAAGTATTGGAGGTAAACAATCAACAAAAGTTTCCAATTTCTAAAATTATTTTAATATTTAGTAAAGCTAAAGTAAATTTGATAAAAATGTTTAGTTTATATTTTGAAAATAATGCTTGCAGACTAATATTCTACTGTTACGTCTCAAATAAACTATAAAATTGCTATATAGCTCTTCATTCAATTTAAATAACTTATCTATTCCCAATTCAAATTTGCGATCGTTCTGTAATTAAGAACAAATAATACGATCCACAATTTATCGATGTTTCATTAAGCGTGAAATTGGATGTGAGTAAATACCACCAATTCGCTTAACGCGTAGATTTGTGCAAATTTTGTAGACGTAGCCAGTTGTACCATTAAACGATAACAAGGTTGTTATAAACGCATCATTAAATCGGTATTGCAATGGTGCATGTGGTTTTCATTAAAAACCTCCTCAAATCTCTGCACATCAAACGTATCGAATCAATTTACATTTGCATTTAATAATATGTGTTTACATATCATCTGTTTGATATTTAACTAAAGTAAATGCATCGATTATTACAGAATGAGAGAATATTAAAAAAAGTATCAAAACAAAGACATTATTTGTACAAAGTGATGAGATATCTTGAGATTAATAGCGACTTCTATTTAACTTAAACAAATACAGAGTTATATGCGAGAGTTTGGTTTATTTTCGGAAGCGTCTAAAATCCAATTAAAAGTCGGCGATATTTGTCCAACTGATAAATCACCCATCTCCAAGAAGCAATTTTAATAATGGACTTATTAAATTAAGCTAACAACGTACTTTATCTGAGTAATAACTTGGCTGAAAACAGATTTCTAGCTAACAATTGAATAACCACTACATATTGAAATAACTGACATGAGTTTAGATAATATGTGAAGTCCATTATAACAAAACCAACACCTGTGCATGTGTTTGCCTGTTCTGTCCATAAATTCCACTAAAATTACCAGTGTAATGGAACATGTGTAACATGCATTCGACATTTAATTAAATTCCCGCCGGCGAATCGAATCGTGGCAAAGAGAACCCTCTGTTTTGGTTTATAATTTTCTAGTGCGGGTAGGTCGTATCTCTTTCCAGCTACTGAAGGGAGGGAACCTTGAAAATTGTCGAGACCGCACGCTGGAATTTATTGTGTTGTGATGGTGGCAATAAGGGAGAACTTTCGTATATTAAGTAAATATATACAACCTTACAGTGTTAGTACAGAACTTTGCTAATTTATGCAAATTAAATTTTCTTATTATTAATGGTATAACTTTTTGTTTTAATGTCTGTATTAAAATTATTAATTAAATCTATAAAAATATTTTTGTTTTGAATCAAAATTACGAAATAAATTTTGAAATCATAGTTAGTTTGCGAATTTATTAAAATAAAAGAGAGAACAAAATATCAATTATTGGAGCTAACTCAAAAATAATTTTAAAAAGTTGATGAAACCACTTTTTTTACTAATTGGTCTCCATTTTAATAAAATATAATATTCCTTTAATCATTTTCTATGTTCAATACTGTTTTTGATATTCCCAGTTACACTAACAATAAATAATCGTCATTCTCAAATTGATAAAGTTATATAAATCCCATTCATGCATAACAAAATTGATTTATATTCAGACTATCATAGCAAAACACATTTGTATCTAGAATATTTCGTTTCAATTGGTTTTCCCAAAAAAGGCAATCCAATAGAAATCTCCAATTTGCATATAAATTATGATTTAATAGAATATCAATGTTTTCGAATTCCAAAATAATCGCGGTGTTTGTGCAGTTGGGAAAATAATTCGGTCAGCTGATTGATGTGAGCAGCTGTCAGTGGCCAGAGCGTATCCACATTTTGATCGATGGAAGAGGCTAATCGAGATTCTATGCTTATATTTATATCTCACTTTCATCACTATAATTTTATTGTTACATACAATCAATTTTTTTTTAATTAAACATAATTATCTTGAAAAACAGATAAGAAAATAATAAATACTAGTTTTGAGTTAGTTCTTCTAATCAATAATGTCTAAAGTATATTTGGTACAATTACTATTGCAGATAGTGTTAATGGTAAATTGAATGAATGCTGTTAGATCAGTGTTGACTTTTTTAGTTACTTTGCAAAGAAAACATCGCGTGACAGAGCTCCATAAAGGTGAAGCTATTGCGCAATTTAATCAGAATGTCAACATTTTCTTACAATTTTTGTCTTTGAGTTTGTTCAGAGTTGAAAACGTGTTTTCTAAGATAAAATTGATGTCTACAGATGTATAATTTATTAATTTAATTTGGTTTATATAGGTCTGATGCGTTTACATAAATGTTGTTATAATTTGCAATATTGGTAGTCTTCTTCTTCTTTTTCTTCAGTCTAGTGCCATCTACTTCTGGATGTAGGCCTTTTCCAGTTTCTTGTCTGTTTATTCTGTGTAGTTTTTATCCAGGTTTGTTTTGCAGTTTGGACGATGTTGTCTCTCTACCGTTTTTAAGGTCTTCCTGTATATCTCTTACTATCTCTGGGTCTGGGTTCTTAGTACATATGTTTAAGTAGACTGGTACTACATTTGATAAAAATTCAAAAAAACATTTAGAAGCTGTTAATTTTTTTTCATCCCTAATACTTAAAGTCTAACTTTATTAAGATCAATAAATTAAAGATTCTGCAAAACTGATCGTACAGATTTTATTATAATTTGCGACAATGGTAGTACTTATATTTGAGTAAAATGGTACCAAATTTGATCAAAATACAATGTAAGGTTTAGAAGTTATTTATTTTTTATCATTCTTAATACTTATAGTCTACTTATATCGAGATCAATAAAATAGAGATTCTGCAAAATTGATCGTATAAATTTTGCTATAATGTGCAACAATGATTTAACTTACATGTGAGTAGACTGGTACTAAAATTTACTAAAATTTAATGTATGGTTTAGAAGATATTATATATCTTCTATCTTTAATACTTTTCTTTTAATTTAGATGAGTTTATTAAATTACATATTCTGCAAATTTTTTTGTATAGATTTTGTTATAATTTGCAGCATCTCTAGTACTTATAATTGAGTAAATTTGGAGCAAATTTGATCAAAATCTAATGTATGGTTTCAAAGTTATCATTTTTTTTATTATCTTCAATACTTACAGTCTAACTTTGTCGAGATCAATAAATTAGATATTCTGCAAAATTTATCGTATAGATTTTGCTATAATTTTCAGCAATGATTTAACTTACATGTGAGTAGACTGGTACTAAATTTCACTAAAACCCAATGTATGGTTTAGAAGGTATCAGTTTTTCTTTATCTTTAATACTTCTCTATTATCTGAGACAAGATCAATAAATTTAGGTTTTTGCAAAATTTATTGTATAAATTTTGTTGGAATTTGCAGCATTTGTAGTATTTATATTTGAGTATCATGGTACTAAATTTGATCAAAATCCAATGTATGGTTTTGAAGTTATCATTTTTTTTACTATGTTCAATACTTATAGTCTAAGTTTGTCGAGATTAATAAATTAGAGATTCTGCAAAATTGATCGTATAGATTTTGCTATTATTTGCTGCAATAATTTAATGTAAGTAGACTGTTACTAAATTTCTCTAAAATCCAATGTATGGTTTAGAAGATATCTTTTTTTTTTTTTCTATTTTTAATACATTTTTTTTTAGTTTAGATGATTTTATTAAATTAAAGATTCTGCAAAGTTGATTGTATAGATTTTGTTTTAATTTGCAGCATCTATAATACTTATAATTGAGTAGACTGATACCAAATTTGATCAAAATCCAAAGTGAGGTTTAGAAGTTGATCATTATTTTTTTTTTTAGTATTATAGTCTAAATTTACTAAGATCAATAAATTAAAGATTCTGCAAAATTGATCGTATATAATTTGTTATATATTGCAGCATTGGTACTACTTATATGTGCGTATACTGGTATTAAATTTTACTAAAATCTAATGTATGGTTTAGAAGATATACATTTTTTTCTATCTTTAATTTTTTCCTTCTAACTTAGATCATTGAATTACAAAGATTCTGCAAAGTTGATCATACAAGTTTTGTTATAATTAGCAACATTGATTGTACTTAAATTTGAGTAAATTAATACCAAATTTGATCAAAATCCAATGTGAAGTTTAGAAGTTACCAATTATTATTTCATCTCCAAATTAGTTGAAATCAATAAATTAGAAGTTCTGCAAAGTTGATTCTATAAATTTTGCTATAATTTGAAGCATTGATACTACCTACCTATATGTGAGTAGATTAGTACTAAATTTTATTAAAGTCTTATGTATAGTTTGATAGATATCTTTTTTTATCCTTAATACTTTTCTTCTAACTTAGATGAGATCAATAAATTAAAGATTTTGCAAAATTGATGGTAAAGATTTTTTCATAATTCCCAGCATTGGTAGTACGTATATTTGAGTAGACTGATACCAATTTTTTTTTAAATTCAATGTAAGGTTTAGAGATTACCAAATATTTTGTTATCTCCAATGTACAACTTAGTCAAGATCAATAAATTAGAGATTCTGCAAAATTGATCGTAAAGATTTTGTTAGAATTTGTAGCATTGGTAGTACTTATATTTGATTAGACTGGTACAAAATTTGATTAAAGTCCAATGAAAAACTTAAAAGTTATCAATTTTTTTCTATCTCCAATACTTACTTTGTTAAGATCAATAAATTAGAGATTTTGTCAAACTGCTCGTATAGATTTTATTAGAATTTGCAGCAATGGTAATACGTATAGATGACTAGACTGGTATTAAATTTTATGAAAATGTAAGATTTAGAAGTTATCAATTGTTTTTTTATTTACAATATTTATAGTTTAACTTTGTCGAGATCAATGTGCTGGAGATTCTGCGAAATTGATCGTATACATTTTGTTAGAATTTGCAGCATTGGTAGTACTTATATTGGAGTAGACTGGTACCAAATTTGATCAAAATCCAATGAGTAGTTTAGAAGTTATCAGTTTATTTTTTCTTTCCAATACTTACAGTCTAACTTTGTTAAGATTAATAAATTATAGATTTTGCAAAACTGCGCGTAAAGATTTTTTTTAAATTAGCAACAATAGTAGTACGTATAGATGGCTAGATTAGTACTAAATGTTATTAAAATCCAATGTAAGGTTTAGCAGTTATTAATTGTTTTTTTTATTTACAATATTTATAGTTTAACTTTGTCGAGATCAATGAACTGGAGATTCTGCAAAATTGATCGTATACATTTTGTTAGAATTTGCAGCATTGTTAGTACTTATATTGGAGTAGACTGGTACCAAATTTGATCAAAATCCAATGTACAGTTTAGAAGTTATCAACAAATTTGTATTCTTAATGGTTCCAATTTAGGGTAAGATGAGATCAACAAATTTAAGATTCTGCAAATCTGATCGTATAGAATATAATATAATTTGCAACATTAGTATTGCTTATATGTGAGTAGATTACTACTAAATTTCATTAAAATCCAATGCATTGTTTAGAAATTATCAACAAATTTGTATTCTTAATGGTTTCAGTTTAGGATAAGAGGCGATCAACAAATTTAAGATTCTGCAAAACTGATTGTATAGATTATAATATTATTTGCAGCACTAGTACTGCTTATTTGTGAGTAGATTGCTACCAAATTTTATTAGAATCTAATGTATGATTTAGAAATTATCAACAAATTTGTATTCTTAATGGTTCTAATTTAGGATAAGAAGAGATCAACAAATTTAAGATTCTGCAAAACTGATCGTATAGATTATAATATAATTTACAGCACTAGTACTGTTTATTTGTGAGTAGATTACTACCAAATTTTATTAAAATCCAATGTATGGTTTTGAAGTTATCAACAAATTTGTATCTCCAATGTTTTCAATTTAGGTTAAGAGAATGTTAACAAATTTACAATTCCGCAAAACTGATCGTATAGATTATATTATAATTTGCAGCACTATTACTGCTTATATGTGGGTAGATTAGTACTAAATTTTATTAAAATGCAATGTATGGTTTAGAAATTATTAACAAATTTGTATTTTTAATGGTTTCAATTTAGGATAAGAAGAGATCAACAAATTCATGATTCTGCAAAATTGATCGTATAGATTATAATATAATTTGCAGCATTAGCACTGCTTATATGTGAGTAGACTGCTATCAAATTTGATTAAAATCCAATGTATGGTTTAGAAATTATCAACAAATTTGTGTTCTTAATGATTCTAATTTAGGATAAGAGGAGATCAACAAATTCAAGATTCTACAAAACTGATCGTATAAATTATAATATAATTTGCAGCACTGTTACTACTTATTTGTAAGTAGATTCTTACGTAATTTTATTATAATCTAATGTATGGTTTAGAAATTATCAACAAATTTGTATTCTTAATAGTTCCAATTTAGGGTAAGATGAGATCAACAATTTTAAGATTCTGCAAATTTGATCGTATAGAATATAATATAATTTGCAGCATTAGTACTGCTTATATGTGAGTAGATTACTATCAAATTTTATTAAAATCCAATGCATGGTTATCAACAAATGGTCATCCTTAATGTTTTCAATTTAGGTTAGAGAAAACCAACAAATTTAAAATTTTGCTAAATTGTTTATATAGATTATAATATACTTTGCAGCACTAGTGCTTCTTATATGTGAGTAGATTACTACCAAATTTTATTAAAATCTAATGCATTGTTTAGAAGTTATCAACAAATTTGTTTTCCTAACGTTTTTCAATTTAGGTTAAGTGGAGATCAACAAATTCAAGATTCTGCAAAATTGATCGTATAGATTATAATATAATTTGCAGCATTAGTACTGCTTATATGTGAGTAGATTGCTATCAAATTTCATTAAAATCTAATGTATGGTTTAGAAATTATCAACATATTTGTGTTCTTAATGATTCTAATTTAGGATAAGAGGAGATCAACAAATTCAAGATTCTACAAAACTGATTGTATAAATTGTAATATAATTTGCAGCACTGGTACTGCTTATTTGTAAGTAGATTGCTACCTAATTTCATTAAAATCCAATGTATGGTTAAGAAGTTATTAACAAATTTATATTCCTAACGTTTTCAATTTAGTTTAAGAGAAGATCAACAATTTTATGATTTTGCAGAACTGATCGTATAGATTAAAATATAATTAGCAGCACTAGTACTGTTTATTTTTGAATAAATTACTACCAAATTTCATTAAAATTCAATGTATGGTTTAGAAATTATCAACAAATTTGTGCTCTGAATGATTCCAATTTAGGATAAGAGGAGATCAACAAATTTAGGATTCTGCAAAATTGATTGTATAGATTATAATATAATTTGCAGTATTAGTACTGCTTATATGTGAGTAGATTGTTATCAAATTTTATTAAAATCCAATGTATGGTTTAGAAATTATCAACAAATTTGTATTCTTAATGGTTCCAGTTTAAGATAAGAGGCGATCAACAAATTTAAGATTTTGCAAAACTGATCGTATAGATTATAATATAGTTTGCAGCACTGGTACTGCTTATTTGTAAGTAGGTTGCTACTTAATTTCATTAAAATCCAATGTATGGTTTCGAAATTATCAACAATTTTGTATTCTTAATGATTCCAATTTAGGATAAGAAGGGATCAACAAATTTAGGATTCTGCAAAATTGATAGTATAAGTTATAATATAATTAGCAGCACTGGTACTGCTTATTTGTAAGTAGATTGCTACCTAATTTTATTAAAATCCAATGTATGGTTTAGAAATTATCAACA
Source organism: Tachinus rufipes (assembly GCA_963932245.1). Taxonomy (NCBI): domain Eukaryota; kingdom Metazoa; phylum Arthropoda; class Insecta; order Coleoptera; family Staphylinidae; genus Tachinus; species Tachinus rufipes. Next base: position 7,768,970 of record OZ010744.1, read on the forward strand.
AATTTGTATTCTTGATAATTCCAATTTAGATTAAGAGAAAATCAACAAATTTTAGATTCTGCAAAATTGATCGTAAAGATTATAATATAATTTGCAGCACTAGTACTGCTTATATGTGATTAGATTACTACTAATTTTTATTAAAATTTAATGTATGGTTTAGAAATTACCAACAAATTTGTATTCTTGATGATTTCAATTTAGAATAAGAGAAGATCAACAAATTTTAGATTCTGCAATATTGATTGTATAGATTATAATATAATTTGCAGTATTAGTACTGCTTATATGTGAGTAGATTGCTACCAAATTTCATTAAAATCCAATGTATGGTTTAGAAATTATCAACAAATTTGTGCTCTTAATGATTCCAATTTAGGATAAAAGGAGATCAACAAATTCAAGTTTCTGCAAAACTGATCGTATAAATTGTAATATAATTTGCAGCACTGGTACTGCTTATATGTGAGTAGATTAGTACCAATTTTTATTAAAATTCAATGTATGGTTTAGAAGCTATCAACAAATTTGTATCCCTAATGTTTTCAACATAGGTTAAGAGAAGATCAACAATTTTATGATTCTGCAAAATTGATCGTATAGATTATAATATAATTTGCAGTATTAGTACTGCTTATATGTGTGTAGATTGTTACCAAATTTTATTAAATTCCAATGTATGGTTTAGAAATTATCAACAAATTTGTATTCTTAATGATTCCAATTTAAGATAAGAGCAGATCAACAAATTTAAGATTTTGCAAAACTGATCGTATAGATTATAATGTAATTTGCAGCACTGGTACTGCTTATTTGTAAGTAGATTTCTACCTAGTTTCATCAAAATTCAATGTATGGTTTGGAAATTATCAACAAATTTGTGCTCTTAATGATTAAAATTTAGGATAAAAGGAGATCAACAAGTTCAAGTTTCTGCAAAACTGATCGTATAAATTGTAATATAATTTTCAGCACTAGTACTGCTTATATGTGAGTAGATTAGTACCAAATTTTATTAAAATTCAATGTATGGTTTAGAAGCTATCAACAAATTTGTATCCCTAATGTTTTTAACTTGGGTTAAGAGAAGATCAACAATTTTATGATTCTGCAAAACTGGTCGTATAGATTATAGATTATAATATAATTTGCAGCACTAGTACTGCTTATATGTGAGTAGATTACTACCAAATTTCATTAAAATCCAATGTAAGGTTTAGAAGTTATCAACAATTTTTAAATATTTTACGTTATTTGCTGTTATGAGGTTAATGATGTACTTAAATGTCTCAAGGAGAGTAGAAAGACTTTACGGGTAATCAACAATTCACCACATCTAAACAACGGAGAAGTGGTAGAAGCACACGACTACTTTTAAATTTAATTTATTTCAATAAAGCACTTCACAGAAACAATAACATTTCTGTCAAATAACTTCTTGCATGGACGCCAATTATACTAATAAACATTTATAAATGAAAGCTTTACTTCATTATTTGTAGCTTAGACACTTTAATAAAAACCCGTCAATAAAAGAAATATTATTATAAGCAACAAGGTCATTATAAATAGATTTATATTTTATAATAACAATTATTTCGACATAAATCTCTTCAAAGTGGAATGATATTATTATTACATCAGATAAATTACATCACGTTCGAAAGATGCCACTCGTTTTCATCCGTCACGTGTAACACATTTCCTAGAAACTATAATATATCCCGAACAATATTCAGCTGGGACCACCAGGCACTGAAAAATACTCCCATAATGAAAAACACATTTTTCATTCACCACTGTTTCCCAAACCGTGTCACTCCCATTCCAAACTCCAAGAGCCCTTTGTCAGTAGTATTAATTAATTAATTATTAAATATCTACCCTAATGTCTGCACCCTACTGTGAGCGCAACAATACACACCTCCACAAAGCAGTTTTGATATTTTATACGTTTTCTCATTCATTGTTATAACTGTTTGTTATTTCTATACAACAAAAAATATAATTTCCCGTCGTTTGTTGCTGTGTTGCTGTTAATTATGAAGAGAATCTGATAGCAGTTTTATTGCTGCTTTAATTTACGCGCTCATATTTTTGCAAAGATTAATGTAGAATGGGTCCGGCTGTTTCTGGCGCGTGGCGATTTTAGCATAGTCGTAATGTCTGTCTTTAACTTTGTTTACGACTGTTTGAGCCGAGTTTTTTGCATTTTATTACACATAAAATACATAATTCTTAAAATATGGCAACAACAATTGCAGTTTAAGCTTTGGCTTGCTACAACTTTGTTTTATATTATTTCAATTATTACTTTCTTAAATTAATATACATTAACAATGTGCACGGACCGCAATTTGAACATGTGCTTTGTCAATTTAATGGGAAAATAATTTTACGGAAAATTGGGTCATAACAAATATTATTTTTTTATAAATCAATTTAAAATGTATACAATTTGTTACCTAATGTAACTTTATAAACAACAAAGGATATTTTAAAAAGCAAATTAAATTATAACCTGTAACAATATATTTTTTCCCTAAAGTTATTTCCGTTTGTAAACAGAAAGGAAGTAATTCAATACAGAATAATTAAATATATACAATTTGCATTCAGTACAAAAATACATAAAACAAAGCTAATAATTAATTGTGTATTTTTATTGAAGTAATAAAAAATATTTGGCAATCTAACAATCACAGATTTAATTATCATCTTTAAACGTGGCTATAAAGTTCGCATAAAACAGCCCCAAATTGAATTGATGTCACAGGGGACAACATTATTATATGGCCTAGATTGAGTAGATTGTGGATTTGCTTTGGGAATCTATATAAAGATTGTATTCAAAGAATAAAATAATAGGGATGCGATAAGAATAACATCGTTAATTCTAACAAAAAATAGGAATCAATTTATTATTATTATTATTTCTGATTCAAAACAAAATTTTATTTTATTTTATTTTTAATTATTTTTTTCTTCATTATTCAATAGAATGTTAGTAAATGCAGTTGGAGATGAGCAATTTCTCACGTGAATGGTCCTCGCGAAACTTTCCTTTCTCATTAGAAGCGGCAATGCAGTTTCCTGAAAACACAGGATTCTTATATAAGTATGCGCTATTTGAAAAGGTTCTGGATTCCTTCCCGACTGTCCTAGATTTATATATTAAAAGAGACCGTATATACCCATCCCTAACTAAACGCTCAACAACATCTTTGATAAAAAGTCTGATTAAAACCACTGAATAAATAGTGCTAATCTTTCAATTTTTAGGTTATCCGTCTGCAGATATCAACTATGCAACAGTTGGAGCGATACAACGCAGAAATGAGAGATTAGGCTGATCGTGACACCTTCGAAGATACTTTGAGTAAGTGTTTATTATCTTTAATCGTTATAAAATATATGTTTTTGTTTTAGTTAGAGTTGTAATCGTTTTTCACGTTACATTTTTAAACCTAAATTTTGGATTTTTAGGTTTTATTATCGAATTTCTTAGTTTCCACTTTATTTATAATATTATTATATCATTTAAGGCAAATTTTTATTTGATTGCGGGATTTCAATATTTAAGCTCCGAATTTGTGTATTTGGTGGCCGGATTTTTATATTTGGCAGCCAGATTTTTAATTTATACTGTGCAAGTAGTTTGCAAAAATTATAATAACTCCGCTTACTTGCTCAAATGCTTGTGCTCAAACAATTAGATGTCTTTAAATTACAACTTAATTAAATCGATCTCACTTATCTAATCCTATTTCATAAGGAGATTTGAATTAAGCCATAACTTCTAATCCGTGCATTGAAAATTTATGAGATTTGGTATAAATATACTTTATTGTCATCAGTACTTATGTAATAAATTTCCTTAAAATCCATACGCTCAATTTTCCATAAACTTGATTATATCGATCTCACTTAACTAATCTTATTGTAGGAGGAGATTTGAATTAAGCCATAACTTCTAATCCGTGCTTTGAAAATTTATAAGATTTGGTTTAAATATACTGTATTGCCACCAGTACTTAAGTAATAAATTTCATTAAAATCCATACGCTCAATTTTCCATAAACCTAATTTTATCGATCTCACTTAACTAATCCTATTGTAGGAGGGGATTTGAATTAAGTCATAACTACTAATCTGTTCATTAAAAATTTACAAAAAATTTTATACATATATTTCATTGACACCAGTAGTAATAAAGTAAATTTCATTAAAATTGATACGCTCAATTTTTCATAATCTTTATTAAATCGACCTCACTTAACTAATCCTATTGTAGGAGGAGATTTGAATTATGCCATAACTTCTATTCCGTGCATTGGAAATTTATGAGATTTGGTGTAAATGTACTTTAATGTAACCAGTACTTATATAATAAATTTCATTAAAATCTATACGATCAATTTTTCAAAAACTCAATTAAATCGATCTAACTTAAGTAATCCTATTGCATAAAGGAATTTGAATTAACCCATAATTTCTAATTTGTTCATTAATAATTTATTAAATTTGGTTCAAATATACTTTATTGTCACTACTACTTATATAATAAATTTCATTAAAATCTATACGCTCAATTTTCCATAAACTTAATTATATCGATCTCACTTAACTAATCCTATTGTAGGAGGGGATTTGAATTAAGTCATAACTACTAATCCGTTCATTAAAAAATTATGAAATTTTGTATACATATACTTCATTGACACCAGTAGTAATAAAGTAAATTTCATTAAAATCGATACGCTCAATTTTTCATAAACTTAATTAAATCGATCTCACTTAACTAATCCTATTGTAGGAGGAGATTTGAATTATGCCATAACTTCTAATCTGTGCATTGGAAATTTATGAGATTTGGTTTATTTATTCTGTATTGCCACCAGTACTTATGTAATAAATTTCATTAAAATCCATACGCTCAATTTTCCATAAACTTAATTAAATCGATCTCACTTAACTAATCCTATTGTTGGGAGGAGGGTTAAGCTATAACTTCTAATCCGTGCATTGGAAATTTATGAGATTTGGTTTAAATATACTGTACTGCTACCAGTGCTTATATAATTAATTTTATTAAAATCCATACGCTCAATTTTTCATAAATTTAATTATATCGATCTTACTTAACTGATCCTATTGTAGGAGGGGATTTGAATTTAGCCGTAACTTCTATTCCGTGCATTGGAATATTATGAAATTTGGTGTTTTATTGTCACCAGTACTTACATAATAAATTTTATTAAAATCCATACGCGCAATTTTCAATAAACTCAATTAAACCGATCTCACTTAACCAAACCTAATACAGAAGTAGATTTAAATTGAGCCGTAACTTCTAATTCATTCATAGAAAATTCAGAAAATTTTGTGTAAATTAACTTCATGATCGCTAGTATTAATGGAGTAAATTTAAATAAAATCCATACGCTCAATTTGTTTTAAACTCAATTAAATTAATCTAACTTAACTATACAGGAAGGAGATTTGACATAACTTCTAATTAGTCTATTGAATAATCATAAAGCTCAAACAGTTAGGCAAGTGGAATTATATTCGTTGTCGCGATATTTCCATTGGTGTGCCCCACCCACTCACTCAAGTTTATTATTTGCGGGACAGCAGCTTTGACTTTAGTTAAAAAACTAAAAGTGTCGGATTCACTGTTTGAAGAAAAGTGCAGACTGAAACCAAAATAATTGAATGTATTTTCTGGAAGTTTGGTTGTACAATTACCTTCCTGCCTTGTTAATTTGCTGATTGATTTTAGTAGTTGCTTTAGAGTTGTCTGGTTTCCTTAGCCGGACTAGATCTGGATTGTTGTGTTTTGCAAGTTTTTCTTAGAATTTTGTTGCAAACATTTTATGTGGTCTCTTATTAATAGATATTTTATGTCACGTCTTATCTGGACATCGACAATTTTTTCAAAGTTTTGGTAAGGACTGCTTCTTTCTTCTTGAAGACAAATGATTGTTGCAATAATTGCAGTTTGTTTTCCAATTCATCTTGCTGTTGAATCTTAGGGATCTTTTGGCTTTTTGTACTTTTTTGATCAATTTTACACGTGTTTTGCTTGTTTTATATAGGACCAAATACACATTTTTGGAGTAAAACACGAACAACTATCGGAAAAACGCATTAATTATGCAAATTTCGTGATCGTGTCTCTCTTACGTAAGTTAATTATTGTCGTAGCAAGTTGAAACTTCCCAATCCAAAATTTTTAAGTCAGATGCAAAAAACTATCAGAAAAAAACATTTTGTGTTTCTTTTACACAAACCAAATAATATCGTAGCTAGTCGAATCTACTCTCAAAATATGCAGAATTTTATGTAGATAAATTTGAGTAAAATAAAAAAACTATAAAAAATAAATTTGTAAGCAAATGTTGTGTTTGTGTCACTCTTACACAAATCAAACATTGTTGTAGCGCGTTGAAACTAGTCTTAAAGGTAGTAGAACTTTATGTAGATTTTTGAGTGGAGAAAAGAAAAAACATTGAAATAATTATGTTTCTTAAAATAGAATAACTGACGGCAAGCATTATTAGCCGTTAGAGTAAATAATATTGTTTAACTAATTAATAAACGACGAGAACGCTTGGTGTGCTGGTTGGTTTGTTAAGCGTTTGTTGTTTATTGATCAATTTATACATTTTGTTACTAAGTTTTGGTACTTTTACACTAATTTTGCCGGATTTTTGTAATTTTTGTATATTTTGTAGCTTAGTTTTTGCTATATTTGTTTTTTTTAATAATTTTTACATTTTATTAGTGAATGTTGTACCTTTTTGATCAATTTTTTGTACTTATGACTATTTTTTACATTTTATGGCCGAATTTTTGTATTTTAGGTTTATTTTGTGGTTAGATTTGGCTATTTTTAATATTCACAGCTCGTTTTGGTAATTTTTATCAAATTTATGCACTTTTTGATCAAAGTTTTGCACTTTTTGACCAATTTTTACATTTTACGATCAGATTTTTGAATATTGTGTTTATTTTGTAGCTTGATTTGGCTATTTTATTGTTTCTACAGCCAGTACGAGACTGAATTAAATATTGTCGTATTGAGTTGAGACTAGTTTTTAAAATGCAAAATCTTTACGTGTTTCACGTGCTTGGCTTGGTTTATGCAGGCTTTGTATAAAGTATTTGAGCAAACTGCAAGAAACTATCGGAAACATGCATTTTTGTTGCAAATTTTCAAATATCCTTGATACGAGTTGAATCTAGTCTTAAAAGTTGCAACATTTTATGTAGATTTACGAGTAAAGAAAAGATAGTTCTTCTTTTGCTGTGAAATCATGCTGCTTTATACAATAGAAGCTGATGATTGACGGCATTCAGTATTAGTGGTCAGAGTAAACGTTTTTTTTAAATTAATTAATAAACGAATAGAACGCTTGGTGTGGTGGTTGGTTGGTTAAGCGTTTAGTGTTTTTTTGATCAATTTATTTTGTTACTGAATTTTAGTACTTTTTGACCGAATGTTTGTATTTTTTTTTACTAATGTTGCCGGATTTCTCTTCTCTTTGTTCCTTGATTTTGCTATTTTTGATCTTCACAGTCGGTTGTATGTTTTCTATGATAAATTATTACATTTTATTGCTGAAACTAATTTATATATATTATTGCAGAATTTTAATTTACTCCAAGGTTTTGAGGTGCAATTTTAACTGAAGATTTGTTGATTTTAATTTTGTTTTTAGTTTTACTAACTGTTTGCATTTTTTGTAAATTACACAACATATTTTTAAATAGAGTTTGTGCTAAAATGTTCATTAATTTTTATTAAATATTTTACATTTTATCAAGTTGCAAGCAAGACCCTAATTAAAGCAAGTTTGAAACTAGGATAAAGAGATTAATTAGTTTTTGCGCTAACCTTATGCAACAAATGGGTTCTCTGTGTGATTTAAAATAAATTTAATAAAATAAACCAGTTTTTTGTGCTGATTTTATGCAATAAATGAGCAAATTATAACGGTTTCTTGCAATAAATTAGTTTTTTGTGCGTATTGTATGCAAAAGAAAAGTTTTCTGTGCTATTTTTGATGAAGTTAAATCAGTTTTTAGTGCTAATTTTGTGCAATAAATAAGTTTTTTGTGCAATTTACAATAATTTTTTTGCATTAAATAAGTTTTTTATTTTTATTTTTTGCAATAAAAGGTTTTTATATGTGGTGTGTCTGCTACGGACAAAACTTAAGTTTTTTTGTTACTGGCTGGTCCTCCAGAGGTGGTAATGGGGTGGCCGTGAGAGGAGTAGTTTTTGATCCTGTGGTTGAGGATTGAAGTCAATATGTCAATCTTTGCCTTACGTTGGCCGCTATTTGTCATTGGTTGAGCCTCCTTGGGTAGTAAGGGGGCGGCTATGAAGAATCTTTGGGGTTGAAAACTGGTGTTTATCTGTTCGGCAGTGTCTTGCTTTAGCTCTTGGACTCGACTGCTGCTTGGAGAGAAAAGTTTAACATTTAAATGTATTCGCGTAAGCGCTGCGCATCCTGATTGGTGGCGGTTGTTCAGTTCGTGCGCGATAACACTAACCTAAACATTTGTTGTTGAGCTGGGTGACAAACAAACAAAGTTTGTCGTGTTCGGTAAAAGTGCGAGTAATCATTGGATAGAGTTATCATTGCAGAACTTTAACGTCCACCTAGATAGGAAGTAGACTCTGAATCAACAGCCTCCCCAATGATTACTCGCACTTCTACCGACCACGACGGATTCTAAAACCATCGGTTTGAGAACTACTCTGGCAAAATTAGATTTGGCTTTCACACTTCCGCAAACAATTTTTACAGTTTTGGTTTATTTTTGACAATTGGGGCACATGCGTTGAAGAACATGTTTGACAACTTTTTTGACAGTTATGGAACCTTTTTGACAATTTTGGAATGTTTTTGACAATTTTTAGAATGTTTTTGACAATTTTGGAACGTTTCTGGAACATTTTTAACAATTTTGGAATAGTTGTTTAATCATATTTACTTGGTTATGGAATATGTTTGTCAGCTGCTGAACCATTTTGACGATTGTGAAATATTTTGACAACTTTATATTTGTGAACCATTTCTGACAATTGAGAAACATTTTTGACAACTATAAAATGTTTTTGAAACTTTTGGAACGTTTTTTGAATATTTTTGACAATTTTGGAACATTTGTTAATCACATTTATTTGCTTATGGAATATGTTTGACAGCTGCGGAACTGTTTTGACGATTTGATTTGCGAAACGTTCATGAAATATTGACAATTAAGAAACATTTTTGACATTTCTTAATCATATTTATTTTCTTATGGAATATTTTTAACAGCTACCAAAGTTTTTCATGACTTTTGAGTTTGCGCTCTAGACATTTTATATTTAGAGTTTCTACTAGACTTTTACACATTTTTTTCAATTAAATTTTAACAGATTTTTAGCTGGATTTAACAATGTTTTCTGAAATTTATAGACTGGATTCTAAAGCCTGGGCAATATTTTAAGCTATTAACCCAAGATGTGTCATTGATACGTTTGGGATAAGTACGGCTGTTATCAAATATCTAAAATCACAATTTAATTTATTAGAATTTATTAGTTTTTTTTATTTTTAATTGCCGGTTTAGAATCTTTACATAAATATTTGTCAGATTCTCACATGCTTAGCCCGGATTTGTTAATTTACAAACAAGATTCTTAGTTTTCATGGCCAAATTTAGAAGGTTCTTCAAATTAATAATAATTTTATTTAACAAATTCCATGTAGCAAACATATTTTGTTGTAAATTTACTTTTAATGAAAACAAATTAAAAGTCTGCAATATATTAACCAACATAAATATTTATTTCTATTAGATAAAGTACACATGAGTACACTCGACAAAAATTCCATTGCGAGGCGCATAAATCTCGCATAAAATCCGAATAATGCGGGGCAATTTACTGCGCGTCATTCCACCAAGCGCTCGAATGAAATAAAAAAAAACCTGATAAATTTATATTTTATACATTTCCTTTCAAATATTTATTATTTTTTATGAGGATAATGGAAGTGATACGTTTACCCTTACAAATCAAACAAATGTGATTTATACCTTCGCACACAAAGAATATTTAAAGACTGTAATTATTTGCAAATTTATTTAGATTTATGATTTTTTTTTGTTAATGTAAACGTAATTAGAATATTGTTTTAGTAATTAATCATTTGATGCAAAAGGCAGATTCTTTATGAAAAGTGAAATTTGATATATAATACTTTTAAAGTTTTCTCGGCCTACTTTTGGATTTATTGTTTTTCTTCAAGATAGTTTTAAGTGCTTTGATGTAATGATTTAATAAACAAATTTAAATTTATTATAACAATTATTGGTGATTTTGTAATAGATATTTATATATAAACAAACATCAAATCGTTGATTAAGTTCTGAAAGTAAAAACGTGTTCATCCCCCCTAGCCTCGTTTTAATGTAGTTCCCGACCACACCAGTGTCAACTTACATTTATATTAACTTTTCCCTTGTCGCTATAGTTAATTGTGAATTATGGGAGTTAACAATTATACACACTTTACCAGTTTGATAATTAATTTTATATGTTTGTGGCTTGATAAATTGGCAAAGGTCACGTACATAAATTTGTTAATTATATTACCTCAAGAAAATTACAAACAAATTTGTTTCAGTTATGCTATTAAGCAATTCGTTGAAATTTACAATTTGTATATCAAACAGATATGAAATATGTATATTCCAATTATGGGGTTGGTTAAATAACCCGGTTGCTTGCTGTATGATGCAAACAAGTAAATGAAGCACACTCATGCGATTGCATATTGAGTACAGTACCGAGGTATCTAATGTGGATTTCCATTTGTAAGGGAACATGCAAGCTCGAATTGCTCGTACGTGTAATTAACTTTGTTCGAATTAATCTTGATAAATGTAATTAATCGTCTTGCACTAAGCTAAATAGTAACGAATACATTATAAATTGACTATTTTTAGGTTTTAGTTTGTGAACTACTATTTTTAAAACGTTGATTGTCTTGTAAATATAACAATGAAATTATATTAATAATTGGAACTATTATAGTACTTAAGTAGTAGTAGTTCTAATGCAGTGTTTTGTGAAAATTTAAAAAGCAAATAAAACCGAATGACATTTTGCCAATAATTTGTATCAAAACCGTAATTCTAATGCATCTTTTTATTAATGTTTAAAATTGTGTAGATTCACACCAATAAATGCTCAGACACCTGAGTGCTTGTTAGCAAGAGATTGTATCTGTCACTAGTGTCACTCTCTCTCTCTTAAATTTTTGAGAACAATTTTTGGTTGTTGGTGGTTTGAGATGGGAATCTTTTAAACTCAACGTGTTTGTTTTACTTTCAAGAAGAAGGTGCTTACCGACTAAACCTCCCTCCCTTGCATTGTTTAACATCTGGAAGTTTTCATTTGCAGATAGGATTTAGAAGATGATTAGTTGGGACGCTCTATAGGCTCTGGGGTGGGATGTGGTGTTTGCTACTTTAGGTTAGTAGTTGGTTAATCGGTCGCTTATATGCGTAAACTTCTTTGTCTGGCTGGCAAGTCTGGCCAGATCAGGATTGAAGTTATTATTGAAATACTTTTTGGCCAAAGCTTCGATGTTTTGGATTCTTCCAGAGATTGGTCTAAATTTCTCTGTTTTGGACGAACCATGAATATACGATGATCATCTGCAAAGTCGTACTTTGGATGATCTATAGACAAGTGAAGTGCCAGTTTACGGTTGTGTCCCAGATGTGTAGATCTGTATTTTGTTCTGGAGCGACAAGTCACTGATCCGCCGCAGCATTTTTAACCAATCTGGCTTTAACAAAAATATACTGTAGATACTAAAATCATTGATTGTTTTTATTTTGGATTGGAAGTTAAAATCTTTGAGTATTGTTGCAACAAAAACGTCTTCTCGGTAGCCGGCAGAGCTGTAAAAAATATTCTCACCCGGACCCAATACTAATAAACCTTTTTGCTCAGCATAGTCAAGCAGAGCTCAATACTTGGCATTATTTTGTAAGCTGTTCTGCGCTAGACATTTTGAGTTCAAGTTTTTAGCAATTATTGTGGGAAGAGGATTTGCTAAGACCATATTCAAATCCACTGTTTTGATAAAGTTGGTCGGTCTGATATAATCAGATGCGATTTTGATTGTGCCCAACGCAGGCATATTCAACACGATCGCATGTGTTTTAAGAGTGATTATGTTGGGAGTATCTATTTCGGAGTGGTTTAAAGATTTTTTTGCAAAGATTTGTCGTCACTGGCGAAGTTGTGATTCGAAGTAAAAGGCTTTTTGGGTACGAATGGCTTTATGCTCTTTGGTTTGAAGAGCCGGCAGGATTAATGGCTGATGGCTCAAATTTCACTGGAATTTAGAAGATTCTTTTTTTGCAACATAATTTTGTTAGTTGCTAGTACCATCATACTACCACAATTTACCAAAAAATCATTTATTTCTAATGTCTAATTTTAGAGGTACAACTGTAATTCTAATGCATTTTGTTCAGTAAATTCTAACAGCTCTGTATACAAATTTAGCTTATGAAGTTTGATGAAATTTTGTCAATAGTTTGTACCATTATAGCACTACAATTTACTGAGATATTATTAATTTTTAATGTCTAATTACAAAGGTACCAAGCGTAAGTATGATGAAGTATTTTTTTAACATTTTTAAAACTTTGTAGATTTGAACATCTTTCTTTAAAAATTCAGCGTATAAAATCTAATAGAATTTTAGCAATAAGTAGTATCATTATAGTACCATACTTTGCCAAATCAATAATAATTTTTAATGTCTAATTACGGAGGTACTAAGCGTAAGTCTGATAAAGTATTTTTTGAACATTTTCAAAACTATGTAAATTTAAATGGTTCTGTATAAAAATTTAGCTTATATAATCTAATGAAATTTTGGCAATAAGTAGTATCATTATAGTACCATATTTTGCCAAATCATTAATAATTTTTAATGTCTAAATACGGAGGTACTAAGCGTAAGTCTGATGCAGTAGTTTTTGAACAATTTCAAAACTGTGTAGATTTAAATGGCTCTCTATAAAAATTTAGCTTATATAATCTAATGAAATTTTGGCAATAAGTAGTATCATTATAGTACCATACTTTGCCAAATTATTGATAATTTTAAATGTCTAATTACGGAGGTACTAAGCGTAAGTCTGATGCAGTATTTTTTGAACATTTTCAAAACTGTGTAAATTTAAATGGGTCTCTATAAAATTTTAGCTTATATAATCTGATGAAATTTTGGCAATAAGTAGTATCATTATAGTACCATATTTTGCCAAATCATTCATAATTTTTAATGTCTAATTACGGAGGTACCAAGCGTAAGTATTTTTTGAACATTTTCAAAACTGTGTAGATTTAAATGGCTCTCTATAAAAATTTAGTTTATATAACCTAATGATTTTTTTTAATAAGTAGAATCATTATAGTACCTTACTTTGCCAAATCATTAATAATTTTTAATGTCTTATTACGGAGGTACCAGGCGTAAGTCTGATGCAGTATTTTTTGAACATTTTCAAAACTGTGTAGATTTAAATGGCTCTTTATAAAAATTTAGCTTATATAATCTAATGAAATTTTGGAAATAAGTAGTATTATTATAGTACCATACTTTGCAATATGATTATTAATTTTTAACGTTTAATTACGGAGGTACCAAGCGTAAGTCTAATGCAGTATTTTTTAACGTTTTCAAAACTGTGTAGATTTAAATGGCTCTGTATAAAAGTTTAGCTTATAAAATTTAATGAAATTTTGGCAATTGGTAGTATCACTATAGTACCATACTTTGCCAAATCATTAATAATTTTTAATGTCTAATTTTGCAGGTACTAAACGTAAGTCTAATGCAGTAGAACCAAGAGCTAGTCTGATGCAGTATTTTTTGAACATTTTCAAAACTGTGTAGATTTAAATGGCTCTATAAAAATTTATTGCATGAAATCTAAAGAAATTTTGCCAATTGTTGGTACCATTATAGTACTACATTTTGCAATAGTATTAATAATCTTCAATGTCTAGTTACAAAGGTAAAAATGTTTCTAAAATGAAATAATTCTGACACGTTTTGAAAATATTATAGATTTGTGAAACTCTGTATAAAAATTTGACGTATAGATTGTAATAAATTTTCATCAGTAATTAGTACTTTTGGGGTACTTTATTTAACAAAAATATCAGTAATTTTTAATGTTTAGGGGCAAAGATACAAATGTTTTTATAAAGCAGTAATTTTGACACATTTTAAGAATAGTGTAGGCTCAAAAAACTTTGTATAAAAATTCAACGTACAAAATGTAATAAGTTTTTTTTAGTAATTAGTACTAATATGATACTACAATTTACAAACATATAATTTAGTTCCAATGTCTAGTTACAGAGGTACACAAATAGTTCTAGTTCAGTAATTCAAAATTAATGATCTAAATTGAAAAAAATTAAATAGCTTTAAAACTTGGTAGTACTTAGTACTATTCCAGTACTACAATTTACCAAATGTTATTAATTTTCAATATCTAATTACAAAGATACAAAAATTTAATTCTTCTGCAAGATTTTTAATTTTTTTTCAGAATTGAGTAATTCAAACAGATAAATATAAAAATTCAGCGTATAAAATCTAATGAAATTTTGCCATTATCTAGTACTACTATAGTACTATAGTTGACCAAAATATTATTAGTTTCTAATATCTAATTACGGTGGTACAAAGTAAATTTAATTGCAAATGTTTCGAGACATTCTCAAAATTGAGCTAATTTAAACAAATTTATATAAAAATAAAAAGTATAGATGCTAATAAAATTCTGCCAATTACTAATATAATACTATAATTGGCTAAAATATTATTAGTTTCTAATATCAGTTTTTAAAGTTAATTTTAGAGATTTTTGAGACATTCTTAAAATTAAGTAAATTCAAACATTTTAATATAAAAATTTTGCGTACAGAACCTAATAAAATTTTGTTAACCAAAATATCATTAACTTCCAATATCTAATTATTAAGGTACAAAGTTAAATCTACTGCAGGAGTTTCGAGACATTCTCAGAATTGAGTAAATTTAAACAATTTAATATAAAAATTCAGCGTATAAAATCTATTGAAATTTTGCTACTATTTAGTACTACTATATTACTATCAATAACTAAAGTATCATCAATTTCCAATAACTAATTACAAAGATACACAAAGCTAATTCTACTCATTCATTCAACTAAGATTTTTGAATTGGGTAAATTCAAGCAGCTCAATATAAAAAATCAGCGTATAAAGTTTAATGAAATGTTGCCAATATTTAGTACCACTATATTACTTTAGTTTGCCAAAATATTATTAACTTCCAATATCTAATTACAGATTTATAGAATTAGTTCAACTGCAGAATTTTTGAGACTTTTTTAAAATTGACTAAATTCAAACAGCCCAATATAAAAATTCAGCGAATAAAAGCTAATGAAATTTTGCCAATATTAAGTACCACTATAGTACTATAATTTACTAAAGTATCATTTGTTTCCAATATCTAATTACAGAGGTACAAAGTTAGTTCTACTTCAGGAGTTCTGAGACATTGTTTTAATTAAGTAAATTCAAACATTTTAATATAATAAATCAGCATTTAGAATATAATAAAATTCTGCCAGTATTTAGTACAACTATAGTACTATAATTAACTAAAATATCATTAGTTTTCAATGTCTCTTTACAGAGATGCAAAGTTAATTCTGTTGCAGGATTTTTAAGACATTTTTTGAATTGAGTAAATTTAAATAATTCAATACAAAAATTGAGTGTATAAAATCTAATAAAACTCTGTCAATATTTAGTACTACTATAGTACTATAATTTATCAAAATATAATTCGTTTGCAATATCTAATTACAAAAGTACAAAGTTAGTTCTACTGCAGCATTTTTGAGACACTCTCAGAATTAACTAAATCTAAACAGCCTAATATAAAAATTCAGCGTATAAAATTGTACCAATATTTAGTAACAATATTGTACTATAATTTACCCAAATATTATCAATCTTCAATGTCTAATAAAATGGTACAAAATTAGTTCTACCGCAAAATTTTTAAAACTTTGTCATAGAAGATTCAATCAGTTTTGTCTAAAAGTTCAACGTTTGAAATCTAATAAAATTGTACCAATAATTAGTACCAATATAGTACTATAAACGTCCATAATTTCATTATATTTTATTGTTTTCTTGTTATTCTATTTTAAACGCAAATAATTATTAAGGTTTAATGTTTCAACAGAAAACACAAATAAAAGAATGAATGGCATAATTTCCTTTTACTTTTGTAAAAAACATGTTTTCATCTCAAATAATAAATATTCATGCATGACTAAATGAAAAGAATACGTATATATTTTTTTTAATTTTCATAAACAGGAAAATTGATTCCCATAGAGAGACTGGGGACATATTTATTATTTTCTTCGTGAACGCCGGATGGCATGGCCATACACATAAATAATAACCGCGGGAAATGCGTCGAGAAAATAAAATTGATAAAATGTTTTCTGTTTTTTTTACAAGACATGATATATTTTTATTTCCAACTCCCTTGAAATTTCTAACAGGTAAGCATGCGTGAAGAACGGCGCCTAAGAATATTTGTCACTTTAAGGGTTGTTGTTGAGATGAAGAATAAATTTAATTGAATTATTTTTTTTTTTATATATAAAAGCTTATTATATGGAATTATTTCTTTTCTACAACTTAAGATCGTAATCACAATCGTTGAAAGTAACCGCTTTGTTCCTTATAAACGATACACTTCTGCTCATGAGAAGTCAATTACCGAGACCAAACCGATAACCCCTTTCAAGTAGAGAGATCAAAGAGTACGCAGGAAGAAGATACGTGGAGGTAAATTTAACAAGCCAAAAGTGGGTCGATTTGTTATTGACTACAATAAAGAGATAGAAATAAAATATATATATATATATCCTTTCAATCAGTACTTAAGTATGTTCCTAATAATTCCTAATCTTATATTCGGTCAAATTCAATAGAATGCAAATAAACCATTTACAACACAATGCTCCACATATAATATTTAATAAATATTCATAAACGTCCCACAATGTAAATGTGCATCCGAAATTCGTATGAAAAATCACATCGTCCGCAGTTGCTTCCTCAAATTGCAGCTTTGTTCTAAGTGGAAACTTTTTTTTGTTCTAAACGTTTCTTTTTGGAAAGTTTCAGCACTTACCATCCATAACAAGTCAGTTTTTTTGTGTTACTTTATAATATATTTAATTAAAATTTTAAAATATCATTTCTAAACACTTTAATTTTCTCAGAATTTATTATTACAATAACAAACTATCCAATGTGATGCCTGTAAAATCAATCACTTTGTCATAATATTTATAAAATGTAAATATTTCCAAGAAGAGATATTATAAGCACTCAGTTTTCTTTTGTCGGAAACTTTACAATATTTTTTGTGTGTATATTGTAGAGGGTTATTTTCATAAGCGAAGTTCAGTACGTATAAAGTTGGTAATATCTATTTTGTGGCCCCGTCCTTTTAATAACGAGTTCTTTCCTCTCTGTACTGAGAGAACAGTAAACTCATTTCTCATAGGAGATTTTATACGCAGACTGAGAGTCTAGAATTGCTGCTAGCTTAAATAACTAATTACAATAAAATGGTTTACGATAGAATAAATTTATTTCAAATTGTAAGCTTCATTAAATTTAAATCAGAAGGAAATGCGAGGGCGAGTTTACGGAATTTTATGAAACAAACAATAAAGATGTTGTGTATTATCCAGATTTGAAACAGGATATTTTGTGCCGGAATTTAATTTAATTTCAATACAATTCGTGTTGTTGATTTGTATGTTATATTATTTGCAATCAAATCTGTTTACTTTTTTATATGTTTTCAAAATCAATATCATGTTGACTTTTCAATTATAAGAAAATTGTAAAGTTTCTGTAACATACGCAAACAATATTTTGGTAAATTGTATCTCTGTAAACAAATATTGATATTTTAGTGAATTATAGGAATATAGTTGTACTTAATAATGGCAGAATTTCAATAGATTCTTTAAGCTGAATTTTTATATTGAGCTGTCTCAATATAGTCAATTCTGAGAATGTCTTGAAAATCTTGCAGTAGAACTAATTTTATATCTCTGTAATTAAATATTAGAAATTAATAATATTTTGGTTAATTATAGTACTATAGTGGTATTAATTATTGCCAGAATTATATTAGATTCTACTGGTTGAATTTTTATATTGAGCTGTTTGAATTTATTCAATTTTGAGAATATTTTAAAAATCCTGCATTAGTACCAACTTTGTACCTTTGTAATTACATATTAGAAGTTAATGATATTTTGGTAAATTATAGTACTATAGTGGTACTAAATGTTGGAAGAATTCTATTAGATTCTATACGCTGAATTTATATATTAAGTTATTTGTATTTACTCAATTCAGAGAATGTCACAAAAATCCTGCAACAGAATTAACTTTATACTTATGTAATTAAATATTAAAAACTAATGATATTTTAGAAAATTATAGTACTATAGTAGTACTAAATATTGGCTGAATTATATTAGATTTTATACGCTGAATTTTTATATTGAGTTGTTTGAATTTACTCAATTCTGAGAGTATCTCAAAACTGCTGCAGTAGATTTAATTTTGTACTTCCGTAATTAGTTATTGGAAATTAATGATATTTTGCTTAATTAGAGTACTATAGTGGTACTACATTTTGACAAAATTTTATTAAATTCTATACGCTGAATTTTTATATTGAGTTGTTTGAATTTACTCAATTCTGAGAATATCTCAAAGCTTTTGCAGTAGATTTAACTTTGTACCTCCAAAGTTAGATATTGTGAACTAATGATATTTAAGTACAATATAGTACTATAGTAGTACTTAATATTAGCAAAATTTTATAACATTCTATACGCTAAATTTTTATATTGAGTTGTTTGAGTTTACTCAATTTTGAGAATGTCTCTGAACTTCTGCAGTAGATTTAACTTTGTACCTCCGTAATTAGTTATTAGAAATTAATGATATTTTGGTTAATTAGAGTACTATAGTGGTACTACATTTTGACAAAATTTTATTAAATTTTATACGCTGAATTTTTATATTGAGTTGTTTGAATTTACTTAATTCTGAGAATATCTCAAAACTTTTGCAGTAGATTTAACTTTGTACCTCCGAAGTTAGATATTGGAAATTAATGATATTTAAGTAAATTATAGTACTATAGTGGTACTAAATATTGGCAAAATTTTATTAGCTTTAATTTACTCAGTTCTTAAAATATCTTAAAAATCCTGCAGTAAACTAACTTTTTAGTTTTGTAATTAGATATTGGAAACTAATGATATTTTAGTTAATCAGAGTACTATAGTGATACTAATTATTGCTAGAGTTTCATTAAATTCTATACGCTGAATTTTTATATTGAGTTGTTTGATTTTACTCAATTCTAAGAATGTCTCAAAAACCTTGCAGTACAACTAAGTTTGCACTTTTATAATTAGATAATGGAAATTAATGATACTTTGGTTAATTATAGGACTATAACGGTACTAAATTTTGCCAACATTTTATTAAATTCTATACGCTAATATTTTACATTGAGCTATTTGAATTTACTCACTTCTAAGAATATTTCAAAAACCCTGCAATAGAACTAACTTTGCACTTCTATAATTCAATATTCAAAATTAATGATAATTTGGTAAATTAAAGTACTATAGTAGTACTAAATATTGACAAAAATTTTATTAAGATATTTGAATTTACTTAATTGTCAAAATTTGTCAAAAATCATGCAGGAGAATTACTTTTGTACCTTTATAATTAAATATTAGAAACTAATGATATTTTACTGAATTAGAGTACTAAAGTAGTACTAAATATTGGCAAAATTTTATTAGATTCAATAAGCTGAATTTTTATATTCAGATGTTTAAGTTTACTCAATTCTGAGAATGTCTCAAAAATTTTGCAAAAGAACTAACTTCGTACTTCTTTAATTAGATATTGGATGCTTATGATATTTTGGTGAATTAAAGTACTATACTAGTACTAAATATTGACTAAGTTTTATTTAATTTTATATGCTACATTTTTATATTGAGTTGTTTGAATTCACTCAACTCTTAGAATGTCTAAAACTAATGCATTAGATTTAACTTTGTACCTCCGTTTTTAGATATTAGAAACTAATAATGTTTTAGTGAATTAGAGTACTATAGTGGTACTAAATATTGGAAGAGTTTCATTAGATTCTACACGCTGAATTTTTGTATTGAGTTATTTGAGTTTACTCAATTCTGAAAAGTCTCAAAACTTCTGAAGTAAATTTAACTTTGTAACTCTTTAATTAGATATTAGAAACTAATGATATTTTAGTGAATTAGAGTACTATAGTGGTACTAAATATTGGCAGAGTTTTATTAGATTCTATACGCTGAATTTTTATATTGAGTTATTTGAATTTACTTAATTCTGAAAAGTCTCAAAACTTCTGAAGTAAATTAACTTTGTAACTCCTTAATTAGATATTAGAAACTAATGATATTTTAGTGAATTAGAGTACTAAATATTGGAGTTTTATTAGATTCTATACGCTGAATTTTTATATTGAGTTATTTGAGTTTACTCAATTCTGAAAAGTCTCAAAACTTTTAAAGTAAATTTAACTTTGTACCTCCGTAATTAGATATTAGAAACTAATGATATTTTAGTGAATTAGAGTACTATAGTGATACTAAATATTGGCAGAGTTTTATTAGACTCTATACGCTAAATTTTTATATTGAGTTGTTTGAATTTACTCAATTTTGAGAATGTTTCAAAAATCCTGCAGTAAAACTAACTTTTTAGTTTTGTAATTAGATGTTGGAAATTAATGATATTTTAGTGAATTAGAGTACTATAGTAGTACTAAATATTGGCAGAGTTTTATTAGATTCTATACGCTGAATTTTTATATTGAGTTATTTGAATTTACTTAATTCTGAAAAGTCTCAAAACTTCTGAAGTAAATTCAACTTTGTACCTCCTTAATTAAATATTAGAAACTAATGATATTTTAGTGATTTAGAGTACTATAGTGGTACTAAATATTGGCAGAGTTTTATTAGATTCTATACGCTGAATTTTTATATTGAGTTATTTGAATTTACTTAATTCTGAAAAGTCTCAAAACTTCTGAAGTAAATCTAACTTTGTAACTCCTTAATTAAATATTAGAAACTAATGATATTTTAGTGAATTAGAGTACTATAGTAGTAGTAAATATTGGCTGAGTTTTATTAGATTCTATACGCTGAATTTTTATATTGAGTTATTTGAGTTTACTCAATTCTGAAAAGTCTTAAAACTTTTAAAGTAAATTTAACTTTGTACCTTTGTACTTAGATATTAGAAACTAATAATATTTTAGTGAATTAGAGTACTATAGTGGTACTAAATATTGGCAGAGTTTTATTAGATTCTATACGCTGAATTTTTAATTGAGTTATTTGAATTTACTTAATTCTGAAAAGTCTCAAATCTTCTGAAGTAAATTTAACTTTGTAACTCCTTAATTAAATATTAGAAACTAATGATATTTTAGTGAATTAGAGTACTATAGTAGTACTAAATATTGGCTGAGTTTTATTAGATTCTATACGCTGAATTTTTATATTGAGTTATTCGAGTTTACTCAATTCTGAAAATGTCTCAAAACTTCTGCAATAGATATAACTTTGTACCTCACTAATTAGTTAATAGAAATTAATGATATTTTGGTTATTTTGAATACTATAGTAGTACTAAATATTGCTAAAATTTTATTAGATTTTATTTGCTACATTTTTATATTAAGCGGTTTGACTTTACTCAATTCTGAGAATGTCTCAAAAATCCTGCAATAGAACTAACTTTGTACTTTTGTAATTAGATATCAGAAATTAATGATATTTTTGAAAATTATAGTACTATAATGGTACTAAATTTTGGAAAATATTTAATAGTATCTATACACTGAATTTTGTTATTAAATTGTTTGATTTTTTAAATTATGATAATGTTTGAAAACACCTGCAGTAAACTAACTTTGTATCTATGTAATTAGATATTGGAAACTAATATTATTTTGGTAAATTAGAGTACTATAGTGGTACAAAATATTTAGAAAATTTTATTAGATTCTAAAAGCTAATTTTTTATATTGAATTGTTTGAATTTACTCAATTCTGAGAATATCTCAAAACTTTTGCAGTAGATTTAACTTTGTAACTCCAAAATTAGATATAGAAAATTAATGATATTTTGATAAATTAGAGTACTATAATAGTACTTAATATTGGCAAAATTTTATTAGATTCTTTATGCTGAATTTGTATATTAAGCGGTTTGAATTTACTCAATTCTGAAAATTTCTCAAAAATTCTACAGTAGAACTAACTTTGCACTTCTATAATTAGATATTCAAAATAAATGATATTTTTGCTAAATTAAAGTACTATATTGGTACTAAATAATAGCATCATTTTATGAAGTTCTGCACGCTGTATTTTTATATTAAACGGTTGAATTTACTCTATTATGAGAATGTCTCAAAAATCTAACAGTAGATATAACTGTGTACCGCTGTAATTCGATATTGGAAATTAATAATATTTTAGTAAATTAGAGTACCACAGTAGTACTTAATATTGACAAAATTTTACTAGATTCTGTACGCTGAAGATTTATATTAAGCTGTTTGAATTTACTCAATTCAGAGAATGTTTCAAAAATCTTGCAGTAGAATTAGCTTTTTGTATCTTTGTAATTGGATATTGGAAATTAATGATATTTTGGTAAATTAATGTATTATAGTAGTACTTTATATTGACAAAATGTTATTAGATTCTGTACGCTGAATTTTTATATTCAGCTGTTTAAGTTTACTCAATTCTGAAAATGTCTCAAAAATCTTGCAATAAAACTAAATTTGTACTTCTGTAATTAGATATTGAATGCTTGTAATATTTTGCTAAATTAGAGTACTATAGTAGTACTTAATATTGACAAAATTTTATTAGCTTTTGTACGCTGAATTTTTATATTAAGCTGTTTGAATTTACTCAAATCTGAGAATGTCTCTGAACACCGACAGAAGAACTAACTTTGTACCTCTGTAGTTAGATATTGGAAACAAATGATATTTTAGCAAATTATAGTACTATAATGGTACTTAATATTGGCAGAATTTTATTAGCTTATATACACTGAAATTTTATATTGGGCTGTTTGAATTTAGTCAATTTAAAAAAAAATTCAAAAAATTCTGCATGAGAACTAATTCTATACATCTGTAATTAGATATTGGAAGTCAATGATATTTTGGCAAACTAAAGTACTATAGTGGTATTAAATGTTGGCAGAGTTTTATCAAATTCTATACGCTGAATTTTATAATAATAATAATTATTATTATTATTATTATTATTATTATTATTATTTATTTATTCATTTTGGCCAAATAGATGGATATGAACAGTCAATATACATATTACATAAAAATTAATAATACACATTGAAACAGACATATATAAACAAATAAGATAAAAATAATATTACATTATAATATAAGACACATATTAAAAACATTTTATAAAGAATCAACTAAATATTCTTGCAAACTATAATAACATTTAGTGACTAGAAATGTATGTGTTTGAGTTTTAAACAGTTTGTAATTAGTAATTTCTTGTAATATTGAGTAATTTGAATTTACTCAATTCTAAGAAAATCTTAAAAATCCTGCAGTAGAACTAACTTTGTTCTTCTGTAATTAGATATTGGAAACTAATAATATTTTGGTGAATGACAATACTATAGTAGTACTAAATATTGACAACATTTTATTAACTGAATTCAGAGAATGTCACAAAAAACCTGCATTAGAACTATCTTTGTACTTCTGTAAATAGATATTGGAAATTAATGATTTTTTGGTCAGTTATAGTACTATAGTAGTACTAAATAATGACAAAATTTTATCAAATTTTATACGCTAAATTTTTATTTATACTCAGTAAGTTCAAACAGCTCCAGTTTGAACTTACTGAGTTTTGAGAATGTCTCAAAAATCTTGCAATAGAACTAACTTTGTACTTCTGTAATTAGATATTGGAAATTAATGATATTTTGGTAAACTATTGTATTATAGTAGTACTAAATAATGACAAAATATCATCAAAATTTATACGCTGAATTTTTATATTGAGCTTTTTGAATTCACTGAATTCTGAGCATGTCTTAAAAATTGCAGTTGAATTAACTTTGTAACTCTGTAATTAGTTATTAGAAACTAATGATATTTTAGTCAATTATACTACAATAGTAGTACTAAATATTGACAAAATGTTATTAAGTTTTGTACACTGAATTTTTGTATTAAGCTTTTTAAATTTACTCAGTTCTGAGAATGTCTCTAAAATCCTACTGTAGGAACTAACTTCTGTACTTCTTTTGTAATTAGATATTGAAAATTAATGATGTTTTAGTAAATTATAGTACTATAGTGGTATTAAATAATGGCAGATTTTCATTAGAATTTATACGCTGAATTTTTATATTGAGTTGTTTGAATTTACTCAATTCTGAGAATGTCTCAAAAATCTTGCAGTAGAATTAGATTTTTGTATTCTTGTAATTAGATATTGGAAATTAATGATGTTTTGGTACTAGAATAGTACTACCAAATTTTGCTATTACATTTTATACTCTGAATAAAAGTTATTGATTTTTTTTTTCAATTCTGATAATTACTTCTGAAATACTGCATCAGAACTATGTGTGTACTTCTGTAATTAGACATTGAAACTAAATCATATTTTTGTAAATTGTAGTACTATAATGGTACTAATTACTAAAAAAATTTAGTATGTACGGACCGCATTCAGAACGCCGATATGCGGTGGAGTTTGGGGCAATGTGTTGAATGAAGATTGAGATGGCGTCTGGAAAGTGGTTGGTTTTGGGAGCTTCACATTGGTCTTGGGGTCAGGTGGCTTTATCTGCGGTGGTCTGGTCTGCAGGTGACACATCTATCTAATGTCTTGATGCTGGCGCCATTTTTTGTTGCTGGCTTGTGGTTTTTGCTGGCGACCTTATTTGCTAAGGATCTGTAGTTGATTGCTGATCTTATTTTTTTCTTGGGTTTATTGGTTTTCTTTCTTTAGTTGATAATGGCCTGCGGCTTTTGAAAGCGACGTAGTAATCTAAAAATTCTTGATTGGTTGCTGGTTCGGTTTAGTTGCCCTGCATTTATGCCGAGTTAAGAGTTGCAATGCTCCTTGGTCTTTGATAGAAAATTTCTTGCTTTTTTTTTGTTTTTTTGGTGTTGGTTTCTTTTTTTGTTTATTTTTTATTTATTGCTATCTACGTATTTTCTGGAATTTGGCCTCTAAATTTCTGAAAGATGTCCTGGCTAAGAAATCTGAGAAAATGGTATGGATGTAGCTTCACCCAACTGTTTTGAGCAGCGCCAAAGATCCAAATTGCAATGATGATAGCCAACCGTCGCAACAGAAATGGCTTGTGAAGAAGAAGAAGTGCATTAGTTGATTTTTTTTGATTTTTTGTAGTTTTGACTGGCTTTTTTCTTTTATTTACCGGGGTGCGTATGATAAAACTTTAAAGTAAATGTTATTGCTACGTTTTTTTCAAGGTTCTTACAGTTTTTGGATGTATTAAATTTAATACTTTTATTGCTGCATTGGCTGTCAGCAATGAGGGTGACATATTGGTTTTTTGTCTCCCATCATCTATTTGTTGTAGCGTAGTTTGTGCAACTGGATTCTATTGATTAGGTGCGTTTTTTATGGTCTTCTGCAGTTAGATATAATTCTCAAATTGTGGCAAAATATGCGGAAGGGTTTCTTACATTTTGTAGTGAGTAGCAAAACGATTGTGCCATGAAGTTTTTTTTTCTAACTCAGGGAAGTAGACCATGAGTTGGTTTGCAGAGACGTTGCTCTTTTTATGATCCGGTATAGTACCAACAAACTTCAGAAAATTTGTATTGGCAAGCAGAATGTCTAACATCTGACCGAATTGATAACATTGTACCTGAACTCACAGCAGCAACAGGACATTATTAGGATCACATGCTGGATGATCTTAGGACTTGTTTAGGTAGTACCTTTACTTACATTATCGATAAACTTACAATCGAGTGGCTGCAAAGAAGCTGCAGGTTTTGATGCCAAAAACTGGAACGTCACCAAAGAAGAGGCATGTCAAAGTGTTCTTATCCTGAGCATAATAAAATAAGAATGGACTGGAACGATACCGTTGTCAGTCGAATCATAACATCCGATAGATAATGCAAAAGACAGCACCAAGGAGATACGTACCGTTGAGCATGGCTTAGCATACAAAAGCAACTTACTACGTCACGATTGCTCTTGCATATGAAGATCAGACTCCAATGTTGAAAGAAGAAGATTGCCATTACCAACCGTTTCTATTGGCGGTCTTTCTGCACCACTACACTGTAGTTTTGTGTGGCAATAGGTAATATTATTCTGCACTTAAAACAGTCTCTCATTCGGACAGTGGCCGTATATTTGGAGTAACCAAGAACACTACTAACGCAAGAGTTTTATTAGAGTACCAAGTCTAATGAGTACAAAGCTTAATTTACCGTGGAGCAAGTATCACTAATTCAGAGCAAATCGCTCAAAGTATAGAACATGGCAAATGATACGATTAAATTGGTGGAACAAGGCCTAGTCTGTTCCACAAATCAATTTGTTCAAGCTCCATTGTATAGGTCTTGATTTCGAAGCAAGTGCCAAAAATCCTGTACATTGGAAATTAATGATTTTTTTGTAAATTTTACTATGAATTGCTAATAAACTTGTAGCTTTCTGATCTAATCTCTTAACTTGTCAGAACTTCTGCATCATAAAAACATTTGTACCTCTGTAACTGGACATTAAAAACTATTGAAATTTTTGTAAATTGTAGTACTATAATGGTACTAATTACTGATCAATTTTCATTACAATCTATAATCTGAATTTTTATACAAAGTTTTCTGAATCTATACTATTCTCAAAATGTGTCAGAATTACTGCATTACAAAATGATTTGTATAAAAATGACTTGAGAGTCCCTATCGTTTTCTGATTGTTGTTCTCCACCTACAAGCTTTGTCCGGTATACACAATACCAACAAAATGTCTATACAGCTCAGATTTAAATCATTTTAAATATCTACCTCTATTGAATTAATACTAAAATATGAAATCATTTGATGAATTTACACAAATTATATTTATTGAAAATACTTTTTAATAAACTATTAGCGATGCTGTAAATCCTTTTATGTTTTATTTTAAATATTTATTTTCAATTTGCATCCATAAATTGAATTTATGTGTTGCAGATAAACAATTTATTTATTCTATTATCAAAACATTGAAAATAAATTGTTTACATTTATAATAAACTCAAATCGATTGAATCAAATCTGTTTGCTAGTTGGATACATATTGCATTAATCTTCGAGAAATTGCGTCTATTGTAGATATTGAATCTAAACCAAACCATAACCCAATTACAATCTAATATCCTATATAACACCACAGAGATCTAATATGTAATAAGATTAATAATGCTTCAATATAATTACATTTGAAAAATGCGACTGATATTTACTTAAGTCTTTTGAAAAATGAAGGTTCTGAACTTTTGTCATGTATGCAAAAAAATAGCATAATCTGGGATCGAGATACCGATGTGACGGGGGATTTGTTAACCCGAATAAACTTCGTCTACATAATCCTCTCTCCCCCATACTTCCCATGGAATGGTTTTGTTTGTCGTTTCTGACGAGCTGAAAAGCGAAAAAAGAATGCGTAAACTGTGTATGTTTGCGAAGAAAATTTGCAACGTGTTTTGAGGCTGCTAAATGGTTCTAGATGTTTATCGTAAATGATAAAAATAATTTTCCAACAATCAATTATTTTCGAACATCAACGTCTTTTCGTATTAAATTCATGAATATGATGCGATAATGCTTTCAAGTACAATGAAAACCTTGAGAGTGGATATGTGGACGTAACAAAGGATTCATCTGATGGATGTAATTTTTAAATGGTGATTGATGTACTATGGAGAAATGTGAAATTTAATATATTTCAATAGAGATAATACTACAAAAAGTGCATAATTAATTTTAGATGTAAACATGAGTAATTGAATATTCAATTTCTATTGTAAATGTACATTTTTGAATTATTATTAACTGTCTTCTGAGTCAATTACTTTTTTGCTTATTACCTTCATTACCGGAGTAGGATTTTGCAAAATTTGTGCTGCCTTTCTGAGACATTTTTTTTTACAAAACAATTTCATATTCCTGACTGACAGTAATGCTTGTACTAATTTACGGAAATGGGGGTACTGGGATATGGAACTATTGAGAGAAGGAATGCACTAAAGTGTTGCAGAAACTCAGAGTAAAACTGAAACTTGAATACTTGAGGCTACATGGGTTACGGTAGAAGAAACTACCCGCCCACAACTTAACTTTTTGTTTTCGCCCACTTGCCCAAGTGTTCGTAATTTAGTTTCTTGATCACAAACAGTTGGGTGGGTGAGCGGGGCACTAAGTTTAATGATTGCGTGACAGTAGTTGCCGCTAGAGTTCCCGCCCACCCACCCAACTGTTTGTAATCTAATTTTTTAATCCTAAACAATTGGGTGGGTGGGCGGGGCACTAAGTTCAATTAGTGTACTAGTTTCAATTTTAGTTCTCGCCCATCTACCCTATTGCTTGTGATCCATTTTTCTGATCACAAAGTTGGGTAGGCGGTCGGGGCATTAAGTTTAATGATTGCGCAATAGTAGTTTTTTTTAGTTTCCGCCCACCGATCCAAGTGTTTAAGATTAAATTTCTTGATTGGAAAGGTGGGAGGGTGCGCGGGGCACACAGTTCATAAGTTACAAGACAGTAGTTGCAATTGCAGTTCCCAAGTGTTTGTAATCTAATTTCTTGATGACAAACAGTTGGGTGGGTGGGCGGGGCACTAAGTTTAATGATTGTGGGATAGTAGCTTTATCTTTATATCCCGCCCACCCACCCAAGTGTTTGTAATGTATTTTTTTTTTTACAAACATTTGGGTGGGTGGGCGGGGCACTTAGTTTAATGATTGCAGAACAGTAGTTGCAACTGAAATTTTCCCACCTATCCAACCGTCTGCTTGTAGCACACTCCGGGCAAAAGTCCACTCTAACGAAAAAGTTACAAGAACCCAGATAACGGCAAACCACTTATTGCCAACGACAGTACCCCAAGGTCATGGTGCAAAAATGAGAACTAGCGGCCCGAAGCGCTTAATCACTTTGACACTGCCAATAGATTCTATTAAACTGACCTAAACCAATTAAGAGACTTAAAAGAGAATTTAAAATGGCCTAGCATAAAAACACTACATTAAAAAATATCACGTTTTAGTATTTATATAGGCCAACATCATAGGTAACAACTGTATAAATTTCAATTAAATTGACACGCGCAATTTAACTTAGCTTTAGTTTAATTAATCTGACCACACCTCAATAGATAATTTAACAATTGATAACTTTGAAACGATTTATTGGAAATTTATGCAAATTGGCAACAATAGACTTCAATACCATAAGTATCAACTATGTAAAATTAAACAAAATTAATACGCTCAATTTAATATAAGCTCAAGTTAATTGATCTGACCATCCTCAACTAATAATCTTCATAGATAATTCAACAATTGATAACTTTAAAACGATTTATTGAAAATTTATGCAAATTGGCAACAAAAGACTTTAATACCATAATTACCAACTGTGCAAAATTAAACAAAATTGATACGATCGATTTAATATAAGCTCAACTTAACTGATCTGATCCACCTCAATCAATGGCCTATATAGATAATTTAGCAATTGATAACTCTGAAACAATTTATTGGAAATTTATGCAAATTGGCAACAATAGACTTCAATACCATAAGTACCAACTGTGTAAAATTGAACAAAATCAATACGCTCAATTTAATATAAGCTAAACTTAACTGATCTGACTCACCTCAACTAATAACCTTTATAGATAATTCAACAGCTGATAACTTTAAAATGATTCATTGGAAATTTATGAAAATTGACAACAATAGACTTCAATACCATAAGTATCAACTGTGTAAAAGTGAACAAAATCAATACGCTCAATTTAATATAAGTTGAACTTAATTGATCAGACTCACCTCAACTAATAACCTTTATAGATAATTTTACAATTGATAACTCTGAAACAATTGATTGGAAATTTATGCAAATTGGCAACAATAGACTTCAATACTATAAGTACCAACTGTGTAAAATTGAACAAAATCGATACGCTCAATTTAATATAAGTTCAACTTATTTGATCTGACTTACCTCAACTAATAACCTTGATAGATAATTTAACAATTGATAACTCTGAAATGATTTATTGGAAATTTATGCAAATTGGCAACAATAGACTTCAATACCATAAGTATCAACTATGTAAAATTGAACAAAATCAATACGCTCAATTTAATATAAGCTCAACTTAATTGATCTGACTCACCACAACTATTAACCTTTATAGATAATATAACAATTGATAACTCTGAAACGATTCATTGGAAATTTATGCAAATTGGCAACAATGAACTTTAATACCATAAGTACCAACTGTATAAAACTAAATAAAATCGATACGCTGAATTTAATATAAGCTCAACTTTACTGATCTGATCCACCTCAATCAATAACCTTTATAGATAATTTTACAGTTGATAACTTTGAAATGATTTATTAGAATTTTATGCAAATTGGCAACAATAGACTTCAATGCTATAAGTACCAATTGTGTAAAATTAAACAAAATTGATACGCTCAATTTAATATAAGCTCAACTTAATTGATCTGACCTACCTCAACTAATAACCTTTATAGATAATTTAACAATTGATAACTTTGAAACGATTCATTAGAAATGTATGCAAATTGACAACAATAGATTTCAATACCTTAAGTACCAACTGTGTAAAATTGAACAAAATCGATACGCTCAATTTAATATAAGTCAACTTAATTGATTTGACTCACCTCAACTAATAACCATTACAGATAATTTAATAATTGACAACTTTGAAACGATTCATTAGAAATTTATGCAAATTGGCAACAGTGGATTTCAATACCATAAGTACCAACTGTGTAAAATTAAACAAAATCGATACGCTCAATTTAATATAAGCTGATCTTAATTGATCTGACCCACCTCAACTAATAACCTTGATAGATAATTTAACAATTGATAACTCTGAAATAATTTATTGGAAATTTATGCAAATTGGCAACAATGGACTTCAATACCATAAGTACCAACTTTGTAAAATTAAACAAAATTGATACGGTTGATTTAATATAAGCTCAACTTAACTGATCTGACCCACCTCAATCAATAGCCTTTATAGATCATTTAACAATTGATAACTCTGAAACGATTTATTGGAAATTTAGGCAAATTGGCAACAATAGACTTCAATACTATAAGTACCAACTGTTTAAAATTGAACAAAATCAATACGCTCAATTTAATATAAGCTAAACTTAACTGATCTGACTCACCTCAACTAATAACCTCTATAGATAATTCAACAATTGATAACTCTAAAATGATTTATTGGAAATTTATGCAAATTGGCAACAATTGACTTCAATACCATAAGTACCAACTGTGTAAAATTAAACAAAATCGATCCGCTCAATTTAATATAAGCTCAACTTAATTGATTTGACTCACCTCAACTAATAACCTTTATAGATAATTTAACAATTGATAACTTTTAAACGATTCATTGGAAATTTATGCAAATTGGCAACAATAAACTTCAATACCATAAGTATTGGTGAAAAGGTGTATTGCATATTCTTTCAGTGTTTCTGCATCAACAGAGTGAATAATCGTAGCTATTCAGCTAGTGTTGAGAGCAGGCGTCTCTCGAAGCCGTTTACAACGGTGTTTGGCCAATCATGTGGTTGGTTTGATACTTCCACTTAGCGTCCACATGGTGCTTCAGAGATTGAAGACGCTTAGCAAATAAAACTATTTTCAAAATTTACGACAGTTTTTGATTTATTTTGAAAAAAGCTAAAAATTTCAAAAAACTCAAATAGTTTGGTCATTTCAGAAAATGTTAATAAATACTATATAAGGGTTTTTTTAGAAAATTTGGTGGCTACAAATTTTATTTAAAACTATTTTCATTTTGATTTATTTTGAAAAAAATGTAGAAATTTTAAGAAAAATTTAAATAACTTGGCCACTTTACAAAATTTTAATAAATACTATATAAGCAATTTTATAAAAAAATTTGTTGCCCATAAACTTTATTTGAAACTATTTTCAAAATTCACGACCATTTTAAATTTATTTTGAAAAAATTTAGAAATTTTAAGAAAAACTGAATTAACTTGTTTGTTTTTAAAAATTTTGATAAAAGCTATATAAGCAATTTTATAGAAAATTTTGTTGTCCACAAATTTTATTTAAAACTATTTTGTAAAATCATGGACGTTTTTGATTTAATTTGAAAATAATTAAGTAATTTCAAAAAAAACTCAAATAACTTGGCCTTTTTACAAAATTTTGCTAAAAACTATATAAACAATTTTATAGAAAATGTTGTTGCCTACAAATTTAATTTAAAACTATTTTCAAAATTGTCAGCCGTTTGAGATTTTTTGAAAAAAATTAGAAATTTTAAGAAAAACTGAAATAACTTGTTTGTTTTTAAAATTTTTGAGAAAAACTATATAAGCAATTTTATAGAAAATTTTGCTGCTCATAAATTTTATTTAAAACTATTTTCAAAATTCACAACCGTTTTTGATTTATTTTGAAAAAATCCTAAAAATTTAAAAAAAAACTCAAATAACTTGGTCATTTTACAAAATTTTGATAAATACTATATAAACAATTTTATAGAAAATTTTGTTGCCTACAAATTTAATTTAAAAATATTTTCAAAATTCACAGCCGTTTTTTATTTATTTTGAAAAAATCTTGAAATTTTAAGAAAAACTGAAAAATTTGTTTGTTTTTAAAAATTTTGTTAAAAGCTATATAAGCAATTTTATAGAATATTTTGTTGTCTACAAGTTTTGTTTAAAACAATTTTCAAAAATCACGGCTTTTTTTGAATTTATTTAGAAAAAATTCAAAAAGTTTAAAAAAAATCAATTAACTTGGTCATTTTACAAAATTTTGATTAACACTACATAAGAACTTTTATAGAAAATTTTGTTGGCTACAAATATGCAATTATTTTCAAAATTCACGGCCGTTTATGATTTAATTTGAAAAAAACCAAGAAATTTCAAAAAAACTCAAATAACTTCGCCACTTTACAAAATTTTGATAAATACTATATAAGCAATTTTATAGAAAATTTTGTTGCCTACAAACTTAATTTGAAATTATTTTAAATTTTTACAGTCGTTTTTGATTTATTTTGAAAATATCTAGAAATTTTAAGAAAAACATAAATAACTTGTTTGTTTTACAAAATTTTGATAAAAGCTATATAAGCAATTTTATAGAAAATTTTGTTGTTTACAAGTTTTGTTTAAAACTATTTTGAAAATTCGCAGCCGTTTTTGATTTATTTTGAAAAAATCTTGAAATTTTAAGAAAATCTCAAACACCTTATTCGTTTTACAAAATTTTGATAAAATCTACACAAGCAATTTCATAGAAAATTTTGTTGCCTACAAACTTAATTTAAAATTATTTTCAAAATTCACAGCCGTTTTTGATTTATTTTGAAAATATCTAGAAATTTTAAGAAAAACTTGAATAACTTGTTTGTTTTCAAAAATTTTGATAAAAACTATATAAGCAATTTTATAGATAATTTTGCTGCTCATAAATTTTATTTAAAATTATTTTTAAAATTCACAACCGTTATTGATTTATTTTAAAAAAAATCTAAAAATTTAAAAAAAAACTCAAATAACTTGGTCATTTCACAAAATTTTGATAAATACTACATAAATGTTTTTATAGAAAATTTTGTTGCCCACAAATTTTATTTGAAACTATTTTCAAAATTCACAACAGTTTTTGATTTATTTTGAAAAAAGTCAAAAAAATTCAAAAAGACTCAAATAATTTGTTTATATCAGAAAATTTTGATAAATATTATCCAAATAAATTTTAGAAAGCTTTCTTGCTTACAAATTTTATTAAAAAATACTTTCTAAATTTATCATAAATAAGATTTATTTTAAAAAAATTTAAAAAAAAACTCATAATACTCGTTTTGCAGCATTTTTTAGTTGTTTTAAAAACAGAGTAAAAAAAGCTAATGATTATTGATGCCAAGACACGTAAAAGCAATATTATCTTAATTGTTAAAAAAGTTTGCACAAATTAATTATAACATTATTAAAAATATTACTTTTATTCCAACAGAACATAACTCATCTTTTTTTGTTTTAAGTTAAAATCAACTTTAATCCAAACTTAATTAATTATTTCGTAAATAATGTAAACCAACAATAAATTCAATGCTATTATGATTTGTGGAACGGGTTAAAACTGGAAAGCTCTTGATAACGAAGGGGCATTCAATTAATGGAAAGTTTTTAATTCGTTCCGGACAATAACCCTCTCTCCCTCGGTCACCCTTGCCGGCGATAATTAAAACCAGACCATGAATTTTAATTGTTCCCTACTTTCGGGACTGAATTATCACCGATGCGTAATTATTCAACTGAACTTTCCGTACTAATTGTGTATTTCTTTTACAGATTTCATGTTATGAACTCCTCAGCAATGATGAACGACACCAATTGCACGATGATGTGCCAAGAGGGATATCACACAACATCTATGATATGTCAAGAAATACTATACGCTATAGTATGTCTTGTTGGATTAGTTGGCAACACTTTAGTAATATATGTTGTAATTAGATTTTCCAAAATGCAAACTGTAACTAATATGTATATTGTAAATCTAGCAATAGCTGATGAGTGTTTCTTGATTGGAATACCATTTCTTATAGTAACATTCATGAAGCGATCCTGGATATTCGGAGATGTTATGTGTAAAGCATATTTAATCCTAACAAGTCTGAATCAATTCACCAGCAGTCTATTTCTGTTTATAATGA
Source organism: Tachinus rufipes (assembly GCA_963932245.1). NCBI lineage: Eukaryota > Metazoa > Arthropoda > Insecta > Coleoptera > Staphylinidae > Tachinus > Tachinus rufipes. Next base: position 7,804,323 of record OZ010744.1, read on the forward strand.
GTGCTGATAGATACATAGCTGTTTGTCATCCAATTTCTTCACCTAAATGGAGAACTCCTTTTATATCAAGGGTTGTATCAATGCTTGCATGGACTTGCAGTATTATTTTAATGATTCCAATTCTAATTTACTCAAAGGAAGTTGAAACTGTTTGTGTTGATGAGGAAAGTTACGAAAATATAACAACAAAATCATGCATTATTAATTGGGGTGAGAATAGCACCTCACCATTTGCTTTCACTGTTTATACATTTATATTCAGTTTCGCTATTCCATTAAGTTTGATTATGATATTCTACTGCTTGGTAATTCGCAAATTGAAAACAGTCGGGCCTCAAAATAAATCCAAAGAAAAGAAACGATCGCATCGCAAAGTAACCAATCTTGTTTTGACCGTTGTTACCGTATATGTATTATGTTGGACTCCATACTGGATCACACAATTGGCACTTATCACCAGTAACAGTCAGGATAGTCAAGAAAGACATCCTTTGGTTATAACTATACATTTAATGGCTGCTTGTTTGAGTTATTCGAATTCGGCTATGAATCCAATACTTTATGCTTTTCTGAGTGATAATTTTAAAAAAAGTTTCTTGAAGGCTTGTACCTGTGCTGCTGGGAAGGATATCAATGCGACTTTACATTTGGAAAATAGCGTTTTTCCAAGGAAGAATAAGCAAGGTTCTACTAAGTTTAGACAAGCAAGAGGGACTTCAATTATTCCTAATAATGATGATGAATGCGATTTAGGACCGCTTGTTAGTAAAGGCGATCCTTCAACATCGGCTGTCACTATGACCTCACGCTCCATCAATATACACAGTGATAATAAGGATAATTTACCCAAAGATACCATTATTAAAAATGGACTTGCAATTACATTCAGCGCTAATTTATAAATTGATTAATTGAAATGGAATTATTTATTTAATATTGTTTACATATGTGTCAATAACTGTGATTGAAGTAACTGTAAATTAAATTAATTTATTACAAATTAATGTACAAAAACAATTTGGTTATTATATATTTAATCAGAATAATAATTTTATAATAAATTAGATCACTTAGCGACAATTTAAATGAAACATCGAGATGGATTTTTTCGTGTAAGGTCTGTATTTTTATAAAGAAAATAAATTGCAGGGTAATATATTTAGGCGTCGTTTAGCATTAATATTGCATGTAATTTAATTAATATATATCTGCATATCTAATGTATTAATGTCCCCCTCGCCCCTTAATAAATAATAATATTAATAATAATAATAATAATAATAATAATAATAAATCTCAATGTAAATTTTTAAATGTATTTATTGAAGGATGTTGTGATATAACAGATGCAATTTGATAGGTTCCATACATTGAGCCCATGGTTCTCTGGAAAATTGCATTTCTTACTTACAGAGAGTGTGGTTGAACAACCGGTATGCAGAACGATTTAATGTTTCATGTTTTTCAATGTTTATTGTAAATACATGTCATTCTTATTTTTTATGTAGATATGATCTGTGATATTAACATTTATTATATTAAGAAATATACATAATTGGATGAAATTTAATTACTTAATATGTATATAATCACACAATGAGAGATTTATGTAATTTCCGCACAATTACTACGAACACTAATACTGAATTTGTGACTATGTTACTATGTTGTATACATAAAATAAAGTAATAATGTATGTGTCAAAATGTGTGTTTTATTATGTTTATTAATCTCTTAAATATGTTTCTAGGTAGGAATGCACTCTTTGCAGTAAAATGAAAATATTTCCAATTGATGCCAGAAAGTGACAGTTTTGGTGCAAATGTGTTCGTTTCTGACGTTAAGAACCAAAAACTCTTGGCAGCAAAATGAAACTAGTCTCAAAAGATACGGAATTTAATGTAGATTCACGTAGTTGGCTTGGTTTATATAGACCCAGTTAAGTATTTTCTTGTAAAATGCAAAAAACTGTCAAAAAGTTACAGTTTAGATGCAAATGTTGTGTTCGTTTCAGTCGTTAAGAACCAAAAACACATTAAAGCAAACTGAAACTAGTCTCAAAAGATGAGCAATTCAATGTAGATTCATGTGGTTAGCTTCACTTAAATAGGTTCAGTTTAAATTTTTTGAGTAAAATGCAAAAAACTGTCAGAAAGTGACGCTTTTGGTGCAAATGTTGTGTTCGTTTCTGTCGTTAAGAACCAAAAAACTTATCGTAGCAAAATGAAACTAGTCTCAAAAGATGAGCAACTCAATGTAGATTCATGTAGTTTGCTTAGTTTATATAGACATAGTTCAATATTTTCGTGTAAAATGCGAAAAACTGTCAGAAAGTGACACTTTTGGTACAAATGTTGTGTTCGTTTCTGTCGATAAGAACAAAAAACTCATCGTAGCAAAATGAAACTAGTCTCAAAAGATACGGAATTTAATGTAGATTCACGTGGTTAGCTTAGCTTATATAGGTTCAGTTTAATTTTTTTGAGTAAAATGCAAAAAACTGTCAGAAACACTTTCGGTACAAATGTTGTGTTCGTTTCAGTCGTTAAGAACCAAAAACACATTGCAGCAAACTGAAACTAGTCTCAAAAGATGCGCAATTTAATGTAGATTTACATAATTAGCTTGGCTTATATAGGCTTCGTTTAAATTTTTTGAGAAAAATGCAAAAAACTGTCAGAAAGTGACACTTTCGGTACAAATGTGTTCATTTCAGTCGTTAAGAATCAAAAACTCATCGCAGCTAACTGAAATCGTCCCAAAAGATGCGCTATTTAATGTAGATTCACGTGGTTAGCTTAGCTTATATGGGCTCAATTCAAAACTTTTGAATAAAATGCAAAAAACTGTGAAAAAATGACACTTTTGGTACAAATGTTGTGTTTGTCACTGTCGTTGAGTATCCAAAACTGATTGCAGCAAAAGTAAACTAATCTCAAAAGATGCGCAATTTAATGTAGATTCACATGGTTAACTTGGCTTATAAGCTCAGTTTAAGTTTTTTGAGTAAAATGCAAAAAACTGTCAAAAAGTTACACTTTTGGTGCAAATATTGTGTTTGTTTCTGTCGTTAAAAACCAAAAACTTATCGCAGCAATTTGAAACTAGTCCCAAAAGATGCGCAATTCAATGTAGATTCACGTGGTTGGCTTGGCTTATAGTCTTAATTCAAAGTTTTTAAATAAAATGTGAAAAACCGCTAGAAAGTGACACTTTTGATGCAAAAGTTGTGTTTGTTTCTGTCGTTAAGAATCAAAAGCTCATTGCAGCTAACTAAAACTAGTCCCAAAAGATCAAAGTCAATGTAGATTTACGTATTTAGCTTGGCTATTATAGGCCCAGCTCAAAGTTTTCGTGTAACATACAAAAAACTATCAAAAAGTGGCAGTTTTAACGCAAATATTGTGTTTGCTTCTCTCTTTAGGAAACTAAATTTAATTGTACCAACTTGAAATTAGTCTCGCACTTAGTACTTATAAAAATGAAGTATGTTAATGCCAAATTGTATTAGATTTTAATATATAGTTAGCGAGATTTGATTGTTTTTGTGGTACAGTAAGTGTAAAAGCCAAGTAAGCCCACATCAATTAGTTTGAGGTTCTGCTAAATTAAGCGCATCGATTTGTATCAATTTTATGCAATTGGTACTTATGATAATGAAGTACGTTAACACCAAATTGTATTAGATTCCAATGTATAGTTAGCAAGATTTCATTGTTTTAGTGATACAGCAAGTTTAGAAACCAAGAAGCTCACATCAATTAGTTTGAGGTTATGTTGAATTGAGCGTATCGATTTGTATTAATTTAATACAGTTAGTACTTATAATTCTGACGTACGTTAGTACCAAATTGTATTAGATTCCAATGTATAGTTAGCAAAATTTGATTGTTTTAGTGATACAGTAAGTCTAGAAACCAAGAAGCTCACATCAATTAGTTTGAGGTTATGTTGAATTGAGCGTATCAATTTATATTAATTTATTACAGTTAGTACTTATGACGTTAGTACCAAATTGTATTAGATTCCAATGTATAGTTAGCGAGATTTGATTGTTTTAGTGATACAGAAAGTTTAGAAGCCAAGAAGCTCACATCAATTAGTTTGAGGTTATGTTGAATTGAGCGTATCGATTTATATTAATTTAATACAGTTAGTACTTGTGATGGTGACGTACGTTAATACCAAATTGTATTAGATTCCAATATATAGTTAGCAAGATTTTATTGTTTTAGTGGTACAATAAGTGTAGAAGCCAAGTAAGCTCACATCAATTAGTTTGAGGTTATGTTGAATTGAGCGTATCGATTTATATAAATTTAATACAGTTAGTACTTATAATGCTGACGTACTTTAGTACCAAATTGTATTAGATTCCAATGTATAGTTAGCAAGATTTGATTGTTTAAGTGCTACAGCAAGTGTAGAAGCCAAGTAATCTTACATCAATTAGTTTGAGTATATGCCAAATTGAGCGCATCGATTTGTATCAATTTTATGCAATTGATATATATGATAATAACGTATGTTAATACCAATTTATATTAGATTCCAATGTATAGTTAGTGAGATTTGATTGTTTTAGTGATACAATAAGTGTAAACGCCTAGTAAGCTCACATTAATTAGTTTGAGGTTATGTTGAATTGAGCGTATCAATTTATATGAATTTAATACAGTTAGTAATTATGATAATGAAATACGTTATTACCAAATTGTATTAGATTCCAATGTATAGTTAGCAAGATTTGATTGTTTTAGTGATACTGCAAGTTTAGAAACCAAGAAGCTCACATCAATTAGTTTGAGGTTATGTTGAATTGAGCGTATCAGTTTATATGAATTTAATACAGTTAGTACTTATGATGGTGACGTACGTTAGTACCAAATTGTATTAGATTCCAATGTATAGTTTGCAAGATTTGATTGATTTAGAAGCCAAGTAAGCTCACATCAATTAGTTTGAGGTTATGTCAAATTGAGAGTATCGAATTCTATAAATTTTATGCAATTGGTACTTATGATGATAAGGTACGTTAATACCAGATTGCATTAGATTTTTCTTATATATTGAGTAAGTTACGATAGTTTTAGTAGTACTGTGAGTGTAGAAACAAAGTTAGCTCACATCTATTAGATTAAATTTATATCAAATTGAACACATCAATTTTTATTAATTTTCTGTATTTGGTACTTATAATGAATAGGTACGTTAGTAGCATAGACATGACTTACAAAAGGTGCTGGAACAAATGCAGAAGAAAAGCTTAAAATTCAATTTGACAAAATGCGCCTTCGGACAAGAGGAAATGGAATACTTGGGCCATCAGATCACGGCCAGAGAAAATTAACCCATAGAACAAAACCTGAAGCTGATCCAAGTCCAAAAACTTGAGAGCCTATGCACTTGAATAATGAAGTACACCCACAACTTTATCCAAGTAGCCAAACCACTTATGATAGAACTACAAAACACAAAGAAACCCTTTGAATAGTCACCGAAAGCTGACAAAGCGTTTAAAAATGTAAAAGCCTTGATAGACCAACCCTTGAAACTTGCACGCCCATGCCTTTGATGCATATAACACATGGGTGTAGTGTTATATAAAAAGTAATGAAAAAAATAAAAATGATGAAAGAGACCAATAATCTTTTGACTGCCACAACAGGTACAATTCTAATAAACTTTAATTCATAGTAATAATTTGGGCCATCAAGAAATATCAAGCCTACTTAGATAAAAAAGCATTCACTTTAAAAACGGAAAAGGTGGCATTGGTATTGTTAAAGAACTCTAGAAACACAAATAGAAACTCACGCAATGAGAAGGAAGAATTTAACTATACAGTAGAACATTTACCCAGCACAATAAATCGACTATATCACGCACTACCAAAAAACCCCAAACACAAAATTATCAGCCAAGACCTTGAAGATGCTGATAATATAGTACAACCCATCTCTGGCCCTGCCATATCATCTCAAACGCCATCGAATCACTATCCTAGTAACCAATACACTGGCAGACGCAACAGCAAAAGCTTTTGCTGATGAAACTCCAACGGCCAATTAGTGGACCACTAGCAGCCCAACAAGTCACTATGCATCAAAAACTGCCGGATATCCAAACCAAGAGTACTGGCCAAAAGTGCACAAAGACATGCAGACATTTGTTTGATGATGTGTGGTCAACCGCAAAACAAAACCAGGAGCTGCCCAGTATTGTATTGTATTGTATTTTGTATTGTATTAAACTTTATTTCTTAGATATATTTAGTACATATCAGAAAAAGGCGATGTTCAGCAAATTGCTGCTCTTCCACATAACCATTTAAATTTTACAATAATTTTATTAATTTATAAACATAAACCTTTTGCAGTATAGCCATATTGAAGATGCATCTTGTATTAGATTGTTCCCATGTACTCCATATTAATCTTCTAATGTAAATACCGCAATTACACGATAAATTTGTATTAAAGAAAATATTAGTCAACCTGACATTTTTGACGTCAAAGCCACTGTGTGCTCACATTTAGCTGGAGTCATAGGGACGGTGGCTTTGAACTAGATCAGGTTTTACAAAGCAACACAAACCGGAAAAAGTATACCTTAACAGGAATGAACTTGTGCATTAAGTGGTTGGAAGCAAGATTATTATATCTGCAAAGATCTGTTGTTATTGGATAGAAGACCAGCACTACCGACCACCGGCGCCAAGATTTCTCTTCAACGATCTTCCAATAATGCCATCGTCGAAAAAGAAGGGAAGATTAACGCACATAACTGGACGTTGCCAAATGACATTAAGAGCAAGCAATTTCCAACTGAAAACTATAAAAAAACGACAATTTTTGCAAAGAAGTCAGTCACAGCCTTGCAACCAATAGTAAGCAGACCTACGGCCGTATAGTTACAATACCGCTTAAATTACACTAAAGGGTAACAGTGAAAGACCATTTCTACCGCATCCTAAACAAAACAAATAAACAAAACGCGGCAGCCCACAAACACAGGAAACAATATCAACAGGCTTAATAGACAATTTAGAAATGCATAACTCTAAAACGGTACATTAGATAATAACACAATTTGGTATCTATATACCTCAATATTATAAGTACTAACTGTAGAAAAATAAACAAAATCGATACGCTCAATTTAAAATAAAACTATTTAAATTAGTGTCACCACTATCAACAAAGAGTCTTAATAGACAACTTAAAAATGCATAACTTTGAAGCCGTACATTAGATAATGATACAATTTGGTGCCCATACGCCTCGGTACTATAAGTACTAACTGTGAAAAAATAAACAAAATCAATACGCTCAATTTAAAGCAAACCTATTTTAATTAGTCTCACTGATATCAGCAAAGAATCTTAATAGACAATTTAGAAACGCATAACTCTAAAACGGTACATTAGATAATGATACAAGTTGGTGCCTATATACCTTATCGCTATAAGTACTAATTGTAGAAATATAAACAAAATCGATAAGCTCAATTTAAAATAAAACAATTTTAACTATTCTCACCCGCATCAACGAAGAGTCTTAATAGACAACATAAAAACGCATAACTCTGAAACGATACATTGGATAATGATGCAATTTGGTGCCCATACACCTCGGTACTATAAGTACTAACTGTAAAAAAATTAACAAAATCGATACGCTCAATTTAAAGCAAACCTATTTTAATTAGTCTCACTGATATCAGCAAAGAATCTTAATAGACAATTTAGAAACGCATAACTCTAAAACGGTACATTAGATAATGATACAAGTTGGTGCCTATATACCTTATCGCTATAAGTACTAATTGTAGAAATATAAACAAAATCGATAGGCTCAAATTAAAGCAAACCTATTTTAATTAGTCTCACTGATATCAACAAAGAGTCTTAATAGACAATTTAGAAATGCATAACTCTAAAACGATACATTACATAATGATACAAGTTGGTGCCTATATACCTTATCGCTATAAGTACTAATTGTAGAAATATAAACAAAATCGATAGGCTCAATTTAAAGAAAACCTATTTTAATTAGTCTCACTAATATCAACAAAAAATCTTAATAGACAATTTAAAAATGCATAACTTTGAAACGGTACATTAGATCATGATACAATTTGATACCTATATACTTCATTACTATGGGTACTAATTGTAGAAAAATAATCAAAATCGATAAGCTCAGTTTAAAATAAAACAATTTTACTAACTATTCTCACCCGCATCAACAAAGAGTCTTAATAAACAACATAAAAACGCATAACTCTGAAACGATACATTGGATAATGATGCAATTTGGTGCCCATACACCTTGGTACTATAAGTACTAACTGTAAAAAAATTAACAAAATCGATACACTCAATTGAAAGCAAACCTATTTTAATTAGTCTCACTGATATCAGCAAAGAGCCTTAATAGACAATTTAGAAACGCATAACTCTAAAGCGGTACATTGGATAATGATACAACTTGGTGCCTAAATACCTCGGTACTATTAGTACTAACTGTGGAAAAATAAACAAAATCGATACGTTCAATTTAAAATAAAATAATTTAAACTAGTCTCAACCATATCAAGGGAGAATCGTAATAGACAACGTAAAAATGCATAGCTCTGAAACGGTACATTAGATAATAATATAATTTAGTGCCTATATACCTCAATACTATAAGTACTAACTGTGCAAAAATAAACAAAATCGATTCGCTCAATTTAAAATAAAATAGATTTAAAAAGTCTTAACGATATGAACGGAGAGTCGTAATAGACAACGCAAAAATGAATAACTTTGAAACGGTACATTAGATAATAATACAATTTAATGCCTATATACCTCGGTACTGTAGGTACTAATTGTGGAAAAGTAAACAAAATTGAGACGCTCAATTTAAAATAAATCTATTTTAATTAATCTTACCGATATCAACCAAAATTCTTAATAGACAACTTAAAAATGCATAACTCAGAAAGGTTACATTGGATAATGATACAATTTGGTGTGTATACACCTAGGTACTGTAAGTACTAACTGTGGAAAAATAAACAAAATCGATACGCTCAAATTAAAGCAAACCTACTTTAATTAGTATCAGCGGTATTAACAAAGTCTTAATAGGCAACGTAAAAATGCATAACTTTGAAACGATACATTGAATAATGATACAATTTGGTGCATGTATACCTTAATACCATAAGCACTAATTATAGAAAAATAAACAAAATTGATAGGCACAATTTAAAATAAAATCATTTTAACTAATCTCAACAATATCAAAGGAGAGTCACAATAGACAACGTAAAAATGAATAACTCATAAACAGTACATTGGATAATGATACAATTTGATGCCTATATACCTCGGTACTATAGGTACTAACTGTGAAAAAATAAACAAAATCAATACGTTTATTTCAAAATAAAACCATTTTAACTAAACTCACCAATATCAACAAAGAGTCTTAATAGACAAACTAGAATTGCATACTTTTAAAACCGTACATTAGATAATGATACAATTTGGTGCCTATATACCCTGGTACTATAGGTACTAACTGTGAAAAAATAAACAAAAACAATACGTTTATTTCAAAATAAAACCATTTTAACTAAACTGATCAATATCAACAAAGTGTCCTAATAGACAAATTAAAAATGCATAACTTTGAAACCGTGCATTGGATAATGATACAATTTGGTGCCCATACACCTCGGTACTATAATTACTAACTATAGAAATATAAACAAAATCGATAAGCTCAATTTAAAGCAAACCTATTTTAATTAGTCTCACCGATATCAACAAAAGAGTCCTAACAGACAATTTAGAAACGCATAACTTTAAAACCCTACATTAGATAATGATACAAATTGGTGCCCATACACCTCGGTACTATAAGTACTAACTGTGAAAAAATAAACAAAATCGAGGCGCTCAATTCAAAATAAAATAATTTTAACTAGTCTCAATAGTATCATATGAGAGTCGTAAAAGACGACGTAAAAATGAATAACTCTGAAACAGTACATTGGATAATGATACAATTTGGTGCCTAAATACCTCGGTACTATAGATACTAACTGTGGCAAAATTAACAAAATCAATAAGGTCAATTTAAAATGAAATGATTTTAACTAGTCTCACCAATATCAACTCAGAAAAAAAATAATTAAAGAATTGATGACAAAAATAAGTGTTCGATGTATCAATCAAAATTGATTTTAATGTTAATAAACTTGGTAAAGACCATTGCTTTGCAAGCAATTAACCAAAGAAGAGTTTTTTTTTAAGAAAACTGTCAACTTTGAACGTACACCGGCGTCACCGGCCGCCTCCTTAAAGCCTAACCCAACCTAGAGAGCCTTCTTACACAACATTCTAGAGAACGTGTCTAAGTCTTCTTGACAAGAACTTTAGTAAAAATCTTGCCAAACAATAATCAGGTAAATCTTCAATCAAAGACCAATTAAATGAAAGCCATTTATGTGCAAATTTGCTATTCGATAATGAAACTTTATTGAACTTTGGGGGTCTGCAAAATCATTCTTCAAGTACAGAAGATAACGCATCAACGTCAGGACCGAAGTTTAATTGAAAACTCCTAGAAACAACTCACAATGCATTGAAAAGCTCAATATTACATAGTAACACTTCAATACATTTAAGAACAGCTTAAATTTATCTTAAACATATTTTGGAACAGCCAGAACAGTTCAGGTGCAACTAGGAACACTTAAAAAAACTTAATTTACATTGAAAGAGATTAATAAATTTGAAAACATTGAAACAGATTTATTCTACTTTAAAATACTCAGTACACCCAGCTAAAGATTGAAGCACTTAAGGTGCAGTTGGAAACTAATTAGAAATTGCTCATTGTACTTTGAAATACAGTTTAAGTGCAACTAGAAACTTAAATTACATTGAAACAGATTAATTTAACTCAAAAACAGTTCCAGTTCACTTTAGAGCAATTTGTAGCATTTGAAGAGTTTGAAATTGATTCTAAATAGCTCACTAAACTTGGAAACATCTTAGATATACTAGGGAATAGATCAGATGCAACGGAGAACATTTGGGAGCAACTCAAACTAAATTAAAATAATAAATATTAATTAGAAATGACTAAATACATTCAGGGACAACTTGGAACACTTTGTTGCTGTTGCGAACAGTTTCAGTAAACTTTAGAGCAAATCTTGACATTGAAAAAGTTTAAAATTAATTAGAAACGTGCGCGGTTTAAAGACACTTAAATTGCATTAATTTAAACTAAACTAGCTCAGTACACCCAGGAACAGTTTTGGAACATTTTAGGTAGTTGGGAAAAGCTCCTGTACATCTTGGAACACTTTAAAGCAATTTTTAATAGATTTGTTTAAAAATAGCTCATTGTACTTGGAAACAGTTCAAGTGCAACTGACAATAACTCAAATTCTACTTAATGCAAATCAATTTTAATTGGAACAATTTACATGCAACTCTCAACGGCTCAAGAACACCCTTAAACGCAACTTACATCTTATTGAAACATTAACAACCTTAGTTGGCTAATGAACAGCTTAGAACACTTCAGGTACAGTCTGGAAGAGTTCAGGTGTAATTAGAAACTTTGAGGAGCCACTCACATTACATTAAAACAATATTAACCAAAAATACATCATAAGCAACTTGGAACAGTGACGTAGCTGCCTGTAAGCAATCCATAAGGAGCCACAAGACCCCTTTAGAGGTTTACAAAATAAAGTAAAAAAAATTGTGCGGTGGGGCAAAAACCTATGCTACGCCACTGGTAATATAATCCTAGAAAAGGCTCTTTTAAAACATAATTGTTGCAACCAAGTAAATCTAAAAACGTTTACATTGAATAAAATAAGAAATGTATATAAAAAAATATTTATTATAATTTATGTACAAGTTCAATCACGATAAAAACCGAGAGATGTCTTCCATACATACAATTTCTCAAAATCTTGAATCATCGAATACTGTATTTCCATATTTTCGCTAATAATATAAATAATAACTTATGTACATATTAATGAATTATTAATAAAGTAGGTACATTGGAGGATAAAATTCAGCTTCGTCATAACGGATCGAGAAGCTAAATTTAAAAAAAAAATATCCACGACGCCATACTGTAAAATTCGACGCGCCAACAATAAAATTCGACTATTAAAATATTTAAGTAGTACTAAACAACAATTTTCATAGAAACAAAACATTTTTGTCTCCATTATAATTATTATTGTGACTATTGCCATTCGAAACAAATCCATTCGCTGATTTTGGTTTTATGTATGTGGTACCGTTGCTTATACCATCGTGAGTCGTGTACATGGTGTAACCGCTGCGATCGTTCCATGATTTCTGGCTATATGGCAGAAGGGTTTCTTTCTGTATTTCTTGTTTGGAATCATATTTTGCCTAAAAAATAATTTATAACAAAACTATATAAAAATGGTTTTAGTTTTAAAAGCTTACCTTATTGTAAAGTAGTACTCCTAAAATGGCTAGTAACATGCCAAATATATTTGTGCCTGTTACCGGATTACCTAAAATAAATAACGATACTGCTATAACGAATATTCTTTTACTAGCATTAGCTACTGCGTATGTAAGTGGTGTTACATATGAGAGGACACTGAATGCAATTATATTTTGCAACCAGTTCAAAACACCGTCGGCGAATAAGAGGAGGAGTACCCTATTATCACTTAAAGCCTGAAACAGAAAGCAAAAGTCAAATTTTCCATAATGTAAATTTTTACAAAAATATTGTCACGAATGATAAGTAGTTACATGAAATTTAAAAAATAATAGGGTTAGTTGTATTGTCAGCGTTGTATTGTCAGGGTTGAATTGTCACTGTTATTCCATAAAACTGTTTTTTTTATTTAAAAAAAAATCCTTTATGAAATTTTCCAAAATAAAAAAATCATTAACAATTGTTCTAATACTAATTAATACCAATACAATTAAACTCCAAAGACAACATCTAAATAATGAAATTATTTAGTTAATTTTTCGTCACAAATATACTTAAAAATATTAACGCAAATTCTATTTTACTTTAAAATTACATCCCACAAGGTCACTAATTCATATGCAAATATAATTCACAATATAAGGAAATATTGATATTATAAAACGTAACTCTAGGTGTGATCCAATTTCCATATCAAATATCTACGTAAAAGTCAGGGTCATTCGGTGGTATAGTAATAGAAAGTGAAAAGTAGTCCAAATTTTATTGGCCCGCCTAAATTAAAGAATTCAATTCACACAGAAAAGAGAAATGCAATTCATATCAGTTTTAGTTTACTACAAGGATGTTATTATTATAATAATAATAAATAACTTTCATTGAGTTCATTTTATTATCTCTTGAAGTTTATAAATATTTTAATAAATGCCGATGTATGTATGTACTGTGCATTACAACATTTTTTAATTGTTCATGAAATGACGTAGATAATAATGTTTTTAACGTTATCAGTCGACTCGTCGTGACTTTAAAAATTATTATTTTGACTCATTAACGATAGTAGTGAAACGTGTATTATCCTCATTTCTGTTAATGACGATTATTCAAAATATGATTAGAAAATAATCAAATTGAATTAAAAAATGTATAATAGTTATTGCGATTTTATGTAAATTGTCTCTCTGACCATCAAGATGCTAGGCACACTGATGAAGGGTGCATACTCTGAAACACTAATTTATGAGTTTCTTGTTAAATTATTTATTAAATTTAAAATCAAATTTTCTATGTTTGATCAGAGAATTTCATTAGTAATTTATTAATTCTTGAATTACTTAATTAGAATCTAATTAAAACTTTCAATTTAGTTTTTGGTCGAGCCCATTTTGTATCTTAATGGTAACCTGTATATTTTGCATTTTTCGTATGTTGCCAATGTGGAACTTGCTTGAATGGTCGCCAAGATATAGCCCCACAAGACCTTCGCCCACAAAAAGCTGATCAAAACGAGCGAGGTTCTGCTGTGAGCGTCCGTTTTGAGATGAAGTTCTCCACTGAATTCTGAAACACTCCCTTTCCAAGGTTATTAGTTAAAAGTGGCTTAATTAGTTCCTGCCTGTCTGCTAAGGGCTCATCGGTCGCGACAATTCATGCCATTGTATGTTCTGGAACGTGATAACGGAGTAGTCAACTCCGTCCTACGTGCAGCAGATCGCCAGTAAACAGGTCGTTCGATTAATTTGTTAAAGCTTTTCTTGTCGATATAAAAACTCCTAAAATTGCTTCAATAATCCGTCAACATGTTCTCCCAGAAGACTTACTAGCTGGCCATCGTAGGCTCATTAGACCTCGGGTTAGTTCGCAGGTGGAGCCACTGACGGACTCATTTCTGAAGCTTCCAATCTTGCCATCCCGTTGACAGTTTGTACTGGAGCAATACATACATAAATGGTCTTCCTTTGTACAACTACACCTCTTCTTCTTCTTCGTCTTCGTAGTCAGTTTCCCACTCCACTTCTTCAAAGTCAAAATGGCTTCTCCCTTTTAGCTCATCTGATTAGGCAACAAAGAAGAGATGTTGGTTGCCAACGATATCGCAATCGTCGTCTTCGCAAGCAACGTCGGCAACAAAATGTTTCTTTATTATCATCGTCGTATTCTACAGGGAGTTTATAAATGAATGGGATTATGTAATCACTTTAAATATGCCGCCTCTTTAAAACTGTTTACTATACTACATATGTTTTCATATGTTTGCTTGACAGCTGTCAAAGTTGATCTGTCAAAACAAATAGTATAGTAAACAATTTAAAAAAAGCGGCACATTTAAAGTGATTACATAATCCCATTCATTTATAAACTCCCTGTATAAGGTTACCCAGACGATCCCGACCTTCTTTATCGGCTATGCGGTTCCATCAAGACGTCTTCTTATGTGTTGAAGCTCTTACCTAGATAGCAAGCTCCAAGACTAGTTTAACTCGGAATCTGATTTGCTGGTTGGAAGTGTGCCTTCTTTGTGTTGCGTTAATCGTAATAGTGACACTAATTCGGCTCAGGTGACAAAGCCTGCATGCGCCCAACTTTCTTAGATGTCTTTCCTAAGACAATATTAAAGGTGTCCTAAAAATTGTTGTTCAGGCTTGTTCGAGCAAAACCACTTTTTCTCAGTAGGCTTCCCAAATGGTTTCTAGCAAATTAAAACTGGTATCAAAAGATACAGAATTCAATGTAGAACACGTTATATTAGCTTACAGAAGTCCAATACAAATTGTTTGAGTGAAAGGCCAAAAAATCGGAAAGTTGCATTTTCTCTGCAAGTTTCGTGTTGAATGTTGAAACGAGTAACAAAAGTTGCAAAATTCAATCAAGATTCACGTATTAGTTTGATTTACTTAGACCAATTAATTTTTTCAACTTTAAATTGTTTGAAACATTTACGCAATTTTTTGCTGGTTTAGAAGTAGCTACAAACTTTTGGGAAACTATTTAAGCTTTATTTGATTTATGATTAGTTTTAGAAAGAGTTGTAATATTTTTGGCCTCAGTTTTGTTTGGTTTTTGATTAGTAGAAGCAGTTGTGCAACTATTTTTAGTTTTTCTTTATCAGATTTGGACAGGCTTTGTTTAGTTTTTGACCAATTTTAGAAGCAGTTTGATCACCAACTTTTGATCCGGTGGGTGGGCCACAGTAAAAGAAGCAAACTTGTTGTAAGCTAATCGTCTCCTGTATTGCTAGCAACTTACACAAACGGTGGGTGGAATAATAAATCTTTTGATCACCAACACTTGGGTAGGTGGGCGGGCCACAGTAGAAGAAGTTACCCGCGCCTAAAATTTAAACTTGATTTACTTAACTCAAAATTGAATTCATAAAATATAAAAAATAGCAAAACCCGGCCTTGAAACAACAAAATATTTTCAGAAATCACCAAAATCCAGGTGCCAACTGTTGAAAAGTGCAACATTCTTTACATAAAAAGTTAAAAACAGCAAAATCCGACTATAAAACACTAAAATATTGTCACAAAGAACCAAAATTTAGGCATAAACTGTTAAAAACTGCAAATTCTATTTATGAAAAGTCAAAAATAACAAAAACCAGTTCAAAATATTTTCAAAAAGAACCAAAACTGGTTGAAAAGTGCAAAATTTTGCTCATAAAATGTCAAAAATAGCAAAATCCGGCCAAGAAACATTAAAAGATTGTTGAAAAGCACAAAAATTCGGACAAAAACTGTAAAAAAATCATAAAATCCCAAAATCCGGCTATAAAATATCAAAATATTGTTTCGCAAAAGCACAAGACGGCAACTCATCAAACAATTGCTGAGGAAACTTTTAGCTAGCAGGGGGTGTTTATCATAAAAACTTTTCACGGAGTGGTGATAAGACTCCACGACAGCTTACCCATAGAACCGGAGAAGTGATTAGCTTAGAGGTAATGGCTTCATCCCCAGAATCGATCTGGAGTAGTGATACCCCGCAAGCGCCCACAACGTTGACTCCTCATCAAACGTTACTGAAAAAACTTAGCTGACATAAGTACTGTGTTGCACGGGATACGGTTAGACCTCACTGCTGTATCCCTTAAACTAAGTTCAAATTTTGACTGATATCAATATCGTGAGCAAAAAAAAAATCACCGCAAGCTACCTGGACGAGGAATATGCTGCGTGTATGATCAACGACCAATTTTCATCAAATCCAAGCCAAAATCCGAATCAGAATGATTCAAAATCCGATCATAAACTGTAGCAGAATGCAAGATTCTATTTAAAGAATGCCAAAAATGGCAAAATCCGGCCATAAAGTATAAACAAAATTAGACAAAAAGCACCAAAATTCATCACAATATTTATGAAAAGTAAAACATTACAAAATTAGGTCATAATATATTGAAATTTTTTCAAACGTGTAAAATTCTGTTCATGAAATATCAAAATTAGCAAAATCCGGCCTTAAAATTTCAAACAAAAAAGCTCCAAAAACTGTTAAAAAGTGTAATCATCTTTATGCAATCTCAAAAATAGCAAAAACCAGCTACCAAATATCAAAATATTGTTAAAAAGTACAAAAATTCCGGCATAAAGAGTAAAAAAGTGTAATAAAATTTCAAAAATAGCAAAATCCGGCCATAAGGTATTAAAATATTGTCAGAAAGTACCAAAAACTGTTAAAAAATGCAAAATTCTATTTATGAAAAGTCAAAAATATTAACATTCTGTCACAAAACATAAAAAATTCAAGAAAATTATGTTCATAAAATATCAAAAATAGCCAAATTCAACATTACAGTTTCAAAAAATTGTCATAAAATTTCAAAAATAGCATACTCCAGCTATGATATATCAAACATATTGTTAGAAAGAAGAAAGTGCAGAATCCGGCAAAATATTGTTAAAAAGAATCAAAATTCGGCCTTGAAACATCAAAATATTGTCAGAAAGCCCGAAAATCCGGCCAAAAACTGTTGAAAAGTAAAAAATACTTTTCATGAAATGTCAAAAATAGCAAAACCCGGCCATAAACTACAAACATATTGTCAGAAAGCACAAAAATTTAGTCATTAACCATTAAAAAGTCTAAAATTCTATTAATAAAAATTAAAAAATATCTGAATATTAAAATATTTTCTGATAGAATCAAAATCCGGCAAAAAGCGATTGAAAAGTGCAAAATTCTGATAAAAAATATCAAAAACACTAAAATCCGGCCATAAATTTCAAAATAACAAATTCCAGCTATAAAATATCTAAAAAAAATGCTAGAAAAAACCAAAAATCCGGCATAAACTGTTAAAAAGTGCAAAATTCTTTTAAAAAAATGTAAAAAATAGCAAAATCAAGCCAAAAAATACCAACATATTGTTAAAAAAAACAAAATCCCGCCTAGAAACATCAAAATATTCTCAGAAAACACCAAAAACCAACCACAAACTATTAGACAAACGTCAAAAATTTCATGAAGTTTCAAAATTAGCAAAACCGAGCTATGAAATGTCAATATATTGTTAAAATGGACCAAAATCCGGTCAAAAAGCATTAATATTTTAGAAAAAAAAAACAGTTCTGCTAAATAAAAAAGCAAAAATAACCAAAACCGGCATTATAATTTTATAATTTCAAACAACTGTCAGAAAGCACTAAAATCCGGCCACAAACTGTTAAAAAGTATAAGTATTTATAACATTTCTGTTAAAAAGTGCAAAATTCTTTTCTTAAAATATCAAAAATAACAAAATCCAACCATGAAATATAAAAATATTGTCAAAAAGATTAAAAATCCGGTCATAAACTATTGAAAAGTGTAAAATTCTATTCATAAAATAGCAAAAACTCACCATAATATATAACATTTTTGGCAGAACGTACCAAAATTCATCATAAAATATTAAAATATCTATCAACAAAACAAAAATTCGGCCAATACCGTCAAAACGTGCAAAATTCTGTTAATAAAAAGTAAAACAGCAAAATCCAGCCTTAATACTTCTAACAATTGACAGAAAGCATCAAAACCTGGTCATTAACTGTTAAAAAGTGCAAAATTATATACATAAGAGATCTAAAATAGCTCATTTCAGTCATAAAACATTAAAATATTTTCAGATAAAATCAAAATCCGGCCAAAAACGGTAGTTTGATAACTTGTAAGCTAAGAACCAATTTTACTTAGTGTTTGTTGACTTGATGTTTCTTTTGAGTACTATTTTATACTACCTTGGAGAGGTAAGTGGTTAACATATAAAATAAATAACCAAAAGCCAAGAATCAACTGACATCTGTCGGTTAATTATGAACATAATAGTCAACAGCTTAAAGGCTCAAAATTAAAACGGTGGAAAACACCATAATTTTGCCAAAAATTGCTACAAAATGTTAAAGAAAATATAAAATCCCAAAAAAATAGCAAAATCCGGCCATAAAGTATAATAATATTGTAAAAAAATACAAAAATTCATCATAATCTGTTATAAACTGCAACATTCTATTTATAAAAAAGCAAAATGGGAAAAATCCGGTCATAAAACATTGAAATCCTTTCAGATACAATCAAAACCCGGCCAAAAACGGTTTGAAAAGTGCAAAATTCTATTCATAAGATCTCAAAAACAACCAAATTCGAACTTGAAATCACAAACAATTGTCAGAAAGCTCCAAAATCCGGCTACAAACTGTTATAAAGTGTTAAAATCATCATAAAATTCCAAAAATACCAAAATCCAGCTATGAAATATCAAATATATTGTTAGAAAAATCCCAAAATCAAACAAAAACTAATGAAAAATATAAAATTCTTTTAATAAAATGTCAAAAACAGCAAAGTCTGGCCATAAAATTTCAAGCAATTGTCAGAAAAGCACCAAAATCCGTCCATAAACTGTTTAAAAATGTAAAAAACTTTCATAAATTCCCAAATTTAGCAAAATCCAGCAATAAAATATAAAAATATTGCCTGAAAACAACAAAATCCGGTCATAAACTGTCAAAAAGTGCAAAAATCTATTCATAAAACGTCAAATCTAGCAAAATCCGGCCATAAAATATAAAAATATTTTCAAAAAGTATCAAAACCATAAACTGTTTAAGAAAAGTAAAAAATTGCAATATTCTGTCATAAAAAAAAACAAAATCCAGCCAAAAAAATATGAAATGCTACAAATTTTAGTCATTAACTGTTAAAAAGTGCAAAATTATATTCATAAAAAGGTCAATAACAGTTAAGTCCGATCAAAAAATATTAAAATATTTTCAGATGCGGTTGAAAAGTCTAAACATTTATTCATAATATGTCAAAAATAGTAAATTTCTGCCTAAAAATTGTTAAAAACTGCAACATTTCTACTTATAAAAACTCAAACAATGGCAAAATTTCGTTCAAAATGCTTTCAAAACCAAAATCTGGTTAAAAACAGTTGAAAATTGCAAATTCTGTTTAGAAAATATCAAAATCCGGCCAATAAATAGCAACATATTGTTAAAAACAACAAAATCCTGCCTTGAAACATCAAAATATTGTCAGAAAGCACCAAAATCCAGCTGTAAACTGTTAGAAACTGTCCAAATTTGGTCATAAACCATCAACATCCGGCCATAAACTATAAAATCTTCATAAAATTTCAAAAATAGCAAAATCCAGCTGTGAAATATTAAAATATTGTCATAAAGAACCAAAATCCGGCCATAAACTGTTGAAACGTGCAAATTCTTTTCATGGAATGTCAAAAATAGCACAATCCAGCCAAAAACTATATTGGAATTTGGTTATTTTTGATATTTTATTAATAGATTTTTTTTTTAATTTTGTTTTATTTTTTAATATTTTAATGTTTTGACAGAATGTTGACATTTTTGACTTTTCATAAACAGAACATTGCAATTTTTACAGTTTTTGGTACTTCCTGACAATATTTCAATACTTTAAGGCCGGATTTTGCTATTTTTGAAATTTTGTTAATAAGATTTTATTACACTTTTTTACTTTTCAACAGTTTATGTCAGAATTTTTGTTCTTTTTAACTATATTTTTGGTATTTGATAGCTGGATTTTGCTATTTTTAAGATTGCATAAAAATGTTTACACTTTTTTTACAGTTTTTGGTCTGGAAATTACAAACAATTGTCAGAAAGCACCAAAATCCTGTTTAAAAATGTAAAAACATTCATAAATTCTCAAAATCCGGCTGAAAACAACAAAACCCAGTCATAAACTGTCTAAAAGTGCAAAAATCTATTCATAGAATGTCTAATCTAGCAAAATCCGGCCATAAAATATTAAAAAAACTCAAAAAATACCAACATCATAAACTAAATAATACAATAAATACAAAATTCTGTTTAAGAAAAGTCAAAAATCTGGTTATAATATATCAAAATATAAAAAAAACAAAATCAGATCAAAAACGGATGAAATGCAACAAAATTTAGTCATTAACTGTTAAAAAATGCAAAATTCTATTCATAAAAAGTCAAAAATAGCTAAATCTGAGCATCAAACATTAAAACATTTTCAGATAGAATAAAAATCTGGATAAAAGCGGTTGAGTCCAAACATTTACTCATAAAATGTCAAAAATAGCTAATTCCAGCCAAAAAACTGTTACAAACTGCAACATTTCTACTTATAGAGTCAAACAATGGCAAAATTCGTTCAAAATACTTTCAAAACTCAAATCTGGCTAAAAAAAATTCTAAAATTCTGTTCAGAAAATATCAAAAATACCAACATATTGGTAAAAAACCAAAATCCTGCCTTGAAACATCAAAATATTGTCAGAAAGCACCAAAATCCAGCTATAAACTGTTAAAAACTGTAAAAATTTCCTCTGTAGCATCGACATTTAGTCATAAACCACCAAAATCCGGCCATAAACTCTAAAAATCTTTATAAAACTTCAAAAATAGCAAAATCCAGCTGTAAAATATCAAAAATATTGTTAGAAAGAATCAAAATCCGGCTAAACGCGGTTGAAAAGTCCAAATATCCATTCATAAAATGTCAAAAACAGCAAATTCCGGCCTTAAAACATCAAAACTCTGTTGAAAAGAACCAAAGTTCATTCTTTAACTGTTAAAAACACGTAAAAAATGTCATAAAATCCACCTATAAAATATCAAAATATTATATCAAAAAGAGATTTTAAACTCATAAACTCTAAAAAAGTACAAAATACTTCATTAAATGTCAAAAACAACAAAATCCATCCAAAAACTGTTAAAAACTGCAACATTCTACATCAAAATATTTTCAAAAAGAAGCAAAATCCAGCCAAAAACAGCTGAAAAGTTATAAATAAATATTTTCAAAAAATAAAGTGTAAAATTGTGTATATAAAACGTCAAAAATAGCAAAATCTGCCTTAAAATTTCAAATAATTGCCAAAAAGCACCAAAATCTGCTTTATAATTTCAAAGAATTGCCAAAAAACACCAAAATCCGGCCATAAACTTTTATAAAAGGTAAAAATCTTCATAAAATTTCAAACAGAAAAGTCCATCTTTAAAATATTAAAAAATATTGTCACAAAATCTGGCATAAACTCAAGAAAAGTGCAAAATTCTTTTCATAGAATGTAAAACTATAAAAATATTGTTGGAAAAAACCCAAAACCCGGCATAAACAGTTAAAAAGTGCAACATTCTTATCATAAAAAACCAAAATCCAACTAAATATAAAAATATTGTCACAATAAACCAAAATTTGAGCATAAACTATTCATGAAAAGTCAAAAATAGAAAAATCCGGTTATAAAATATTTAAAAAAAAAAAACAAAATTTTGTTCATAAAATGACAAAAAGATCAAAATATTGTTGAAAAGCAACAAAATTTGCCCATAAACTGTAAAATTCTAAACAAAATCAGGACAAAAAAGTTGAAAAGTGCAACATTCTGTTCATAAAACCTCAAAAATAGCAAAATCCAGCTATAAACTATCAAAATTTTTGTTAGAAAGTTAAGTTGAAAAGTGCCAAATTCTTTTAATGAAATATCAAAACTAGCAATCCCTACCATAGAATTAAAAAAAATCAAAATCCACTTCAAAATATTGTCAGAAAGCACCAAAATCCGGCCATAAAATGTTAAAAAATGCAAATTTTCTTTCAAAAATAGCAAATTCCAACAATAAAGTATGAAAATATTGTCAGAAAGCCAAAATTTATAGACTTTGGTATTCCATTGAAACCAATACTAAAGCATACATTTATGGATAGTTTATAATCAGAATATTAAGTTACAATAATATCAATACACCAACAAAAATTTAGTACTGAAAATTAATATAAGCAAGCATTTTATAGAAATATTTAATTCCAGTGAAAGTAGTAATCTCTTGATAATTATGAATAACTTTAAGGTACATTAACTTCTCCATGATGTTAATAACAAGAATACAGGTGTAAAAATAATTGCAATAAAATAATTACGCAATTTACAATAAAGTAATAACAATTTTAACTTACCTCTGATGCGTGGTTTATTAAACTACTAAGGTCGACGAGCAGCCAAACCGGCAGGAACATGAATAAGGCCAATCTACCAAGGATATGCAGCAATCTTAAATGATGTATCCCCGTATCGTGTAACACCTTCTTTGAAAATATATGCTGCAATGAGAATCCCATTGTCGCCGACAAAGCACTAATCAAACCAATCATATCAAAACTGATTTCAGTAACAGTCGCAATAGCAACACCCGTTATAATTGGAATTAAACTAAAATACACTTTGAAGGTTTGCTTCTCCTTCATTATTAACCTAGCTAGGATCACAGTAAAAAGAGGCATCGTTGCTTTAACTGAAACAAATAATTATTGTTAACGATGAATTAATTATAGGTTAAAATTAATTACCAGTATGAGCATATGAGACAGGCACCTTCCAGATGCTAACGTGTGAGAAGACCGAGGCAAAGAATTTACCGAATGCTAGTGGAACAATTAGTCTAAAGTAATATCGCCAGGATATGTCGCAGTATTTTCGAACACCCCACATGTTAAAAAAGGGGCCACTATAAACGGTGATTGAAAGTAGTTGGACCATTGTCATGGTCAAGGGGTATGGAAATTCATTGAGTACCATTTTGCCAATGACATTGTTGCTGGAACTGACGATATACCATAGCACGCAGAGAAGCAGCACCGAGAGGATTTCCCTCGTTTGTTTGTGGTCAGCCATGCTGGCAAATTCGACCACCAGCTGCTCTCTGGGACCAGCTGCTGGCACCGCGCACGATTTTCTTGTTGACTGACACCACCACACGACTGTCACTGTCAGTGTTTACGTCAAAAATGACGTTCTATGGTTTAACGTGAAGTTAGCTGCAAGATGGGCTAAAATTATTTCTCCCGCTACTTTTTATATACAGGGCGAAAAGGTATTTAAAAAGTCGCCCTTTACTCCAATATACAAAGTTAAATATATTTTAACCAAAGATTTAAATAGTTCCACGAAGTAAAAATTTTTAATCGCGTTTATCACTATTGACATTGAGAATGAAGGTAATTTTTTATCAATGCAAACATAATATAATTTATGTTTTTTCAATGCCACTGTGGTGTTGTTTTGCGATTATTAAGCCTCGTTCATACTAAAGCTTCGTTCATACTCATCCGATGTTCGTTTTGCAATTTTTTTTATTGTAACAAAACCCCCCAGATCCGATTTTTTTATTGCGATTTTTTCTAGTGACATTTTGTTTTTATTTTAGTAACTTTTATATTTATACTAATAATTGATTTAAAAATTAGATCTATAATACCTTTTAAAACTTAAAAATATGTTTTAATTTAATTATACTTGTTTTAAACAATAATTATTTTATTGTATTTTAACATTATTTAAAGTTTGAAAGTAAAATTATATATTTTTAGTATTTATATAAACCAATTTTTACCACATATTTAAAACTAGTTATTTTTGTAAACATAGTTTTATGTAATTTGTAATAATCAGTAAAATTATTATTTTTTTAAATACATAACCTATATGACATATCAACCTTTAAATGAAATGAAGTTAGGCACTTTTATTACAAACAAAATCGCACAATTTCAAACTGATTCAACTTTGTCCGATTGATAAAAATACAAACTATCATCAAAAATGACTTTCGAAAATACAATTTAAAAAAATAAATTTTATCAAAGTTAACCTCGAGAACACATAAACATATATTTATTATTATTATATTGTTGGAGTTGAATTATTTTACTTTATTTGATGTTTTAATTAATAATTAACATTGGAGATTGTTATTATTTAATAAATAAATTGTTTTTAGCTTTAAATTATTGTACGTAAGTTTGGCAACAGCGCGCGTAACGTCGGTTCAACAAAGAGTATAATGAAGTGAAGTTACAAATACAAACATAACCACAATCTGATCTGTTTCATTACAGTACATGAATAATCGCAATTTTTTGGTTTGACAGGCGGCCATTTTTAATCGCAGAAAAAATGAAAAAACCGGATGAGGATGAACGAGGCTTTTCACTCGAGCGTCTTGCACCTTTATTGGAACATGTTTCTGTATATGTTAAATGTAAGAATTTTTTAAATATTTAGTAATCACTTACATTTATGTGATTATTATACAATTTGTTTATTTCTCTTTAATTTTTAATTTTTGTTTGTAATTTCTTCCGTTGACTGTTCCTGACATATATATTTTAATTAATTAACGGCTGCTGTCAGAAGTAATTTTTAAATCAACCAATCAAATGAGAAAGTGCAACTTGCCCCGCTTGAAAGGTTGGGGCTAGAAGAAGAGGGGAAGGACGACTTTTGTGCAAGTTACCCCACTTATGTATACGTAAAGGGAATGCAGTGCATCTTGCTTTGGCCTGCACCAGGGTCTGTCAGAACGTAACGGGAAAGCAGCTATCATCTATAATATTGCACGCGTTGAAGTTATTAGAAGAATTATAAAATGCTATACTCGGATTATAAGTGAAGTTAGTTGATTAATTAGAAATTACTGACTTCAAGTTATAAATGAAGTTAGTTAATTAATAATATAATGCTATATTCCAGTTATAAGTGAAGTTAGTCGATTAATTATAAAGAGCTGTCTTCATTTTATAACAGGTAAATGATTAATTATAAATTGCTATCTTCGAGTTACAAGTGAAATTAGTCAAATTATAAAACGCTATCTTCAAATTATAAGTGATCTTGCTATCTTCAAGTTGTAACTGAAGTTAACCGATTAATCATAATATACTATATTCAAGTTGTTAGCAAAGTAATAACTGAAGTTAGTTGATTATTTATAAATTGTCATCTAGCATTTCTGAGTTCAAGTGGACGAGAACAATTGTCATTTCAAACAGTTTATTATTAATGCCCGTATGACACTGATCTATAATTCTTTACTGAATTATATATATAAAAATATTTAAATCTTAAAAAGTCTGTAAAATGCACAAATAATCATCAATCTTATTGTAGATTGAAATTTTAAGAATATTTTTAGTTTTTCTTTAGAATTAACAGTTTTTTAAAAATAGTTAGGTTATATTATAAATGCTATAACTCACATGTTATGTGTTAATTATAAAGAAAACCTAAAAATATTCTTAAAATTTGAATCTACAATAAGATTGATGATGTTTTGTGCATTTTACAAACTTTTTAAGATTTAAATATTTTTATATATATAATTCAAGATATAATTATTGACAGTGTAATACGGGCATAATGCCCGTATTACACTGTCAATTACATGATCTATTAGTGTCAAATAAGTATCAACAATGTTCAAAATCTTTTAGAAAAGTGTATTTTTTTTTTACTTATACTGTCAAAAGGGTCTAGAACTGCCAAACTTTAGAAGTGTTAAATAAGAGCCAACAATATTCTAGAACTGCCAAAAAAGTTAAAAATGTTTTAGAATTGTCAAATATGATCTGGAACTTTCAAATATGATTTGAAACTGTCAATCTAAAAAGTTTTAAAAATGTCAAAAATGTTAAAAAAAACGTCAAGCTTATTCTAAAATTTTCAAAAATAATCTAGAAATGTCAAAAATGTTCTTGAACTGTCACAAAAAATTTAGAATTATTAAAAGTGTTAAAAATGATCTAGAACTGTCAAATAAGTGTCAATATGCTTTAGAACTGACACAAATGATCTAAATGTTTTAGAATTCTCAAAACAGTTTTAAAAATGTTTTAGACCTGTCAAAAATAATCTAGAATGTTAAAAGTGATCAAGAATGTGCTAGAACTCTAAAAAAAGGAAAAACAATTGTCAAAAGTGTTCTAAAACTGTCAAAGGTATTCTAAAAATGCCAAAAATAGTTTAGAACTGTTTAAAAAACGTCAAAAATGTTCTAGAATTGTTAAAAAACTATCTAGAAACGACAAGTAAGCAGCAAAAATGTTCTAGAATTCCTAACAAAGATTCAGTAAAATCAAGAATGTTCTTAAATTTTCTAATATGATTTAGAACTGTCAAATAAGTATCTACATTGTTCTAGAAATGTCAAAAATGATGTAAATATGTTAAAAGTATGTTTTAGAATTGTCCAAAATAATCAAGAAGTGTAAAACAAATATCAAAAATGTTCTTGAACTGTTACAAATGATCTTGAAAAAATGTAAAAAATGATCTAAATTGGTCAAAAAATATTTAGAAATGTCGAGAATGTTTTAGAACTTATAATAAAGTGTCAAAATGTTCTTGAACTAACAAATATGTGCAAAAACGTTCTAAAAATGTAAAAATATAAAGAAGTATCAAATAATTGTAAAACATTCTCAAAAATAATCTAGAACTGTTAAAAAGCGTATGTCAAGAATGTGCTAAAACTGTTGAAAGTGTTCTAGAACTGTCAACAGAATTCTAGAAGTGTTAAATAAGAGTAAACGTTCTAGAACTGTCAAAAATTAATCTAGAGATGTCAAGTAAGTGGCAAGAATTTTCTAGAATTGCCAAAATATGATCTAGAACTGTCAAATATGTATCTAAAATATTCTATAATTGTCAAAAATGATCTAAAACTGTTAAAAAACGTCAAGTATGTTTAGAATTTAGAACTTTAAATTGTAAATTATAATCTAGAAATGTTAAAAAATATTTTTGAACTGTCACAAATAATCTGTAAGTATCGATAACGTTCTAGAGTTGTTTAAAAAAATGTTCAAGACTGTTCTAGAGCTGTTAAAAGTAATCTAGTATTGCCAATTAAGTGTCAATATGTCTTAGAACTGATACAAATAATCTAAATGTGTCAAAATGGTTCTAAAACTTTTAAAACAGTGTTAAGAATATCAAAAATGATCTCAAATTTTTAATTAGGTGTCAAAAACGTTCTAGAAATGTCAAACATGATCTACAAATCTCAAAACTGTTCTAAAACTGTAAAAAATGACTGTCAAACGAGAAAGGTCAAGGGTATTTAGGAACCACAAAAAAGTGCAAGAACGTTCTAGAATTGTAACAAAATATTAAGAAGTTCCAAAAACTCTCAAATATATTCTATAAGTGACAATATTGTTTTGTTAAAAATAATCTAGAACTGTTAAAAGTGGCAAGAATGTCCTAAAACTGTGGAAAGTGTTCTAGAACTGTCAACGGTATAGAAGTGTCCAAAATGGTTTAAAGCTTTTAAAAAACGTCAAGAATTTCAATATTTTTTTCTAGTAGAAAGCAAAACTCGATGACTAATTATGACTTTACATAAAGTGGCGCAATAACTGCGAGGGACATTTTGCAGGCAGAATCACATTTAAAAAAAATTTCCTTGGAGAGATTTAGCTATTAATATTTAAGAATAATAATAAAGAAAATATAATTCATACAATTTCATCAATTTTCTATAATCATTTTACAATTTAAATCAATCGCATAAAAGTAAAAATTCCTTTTTACGTATTTCAATGGACTATCTTTTTATTTTACCCTTATCAGTTTTGTTTCCGATCTAAATAAAATGCAAGGAAGTAAACTCATGCGATTCTATATATTAATTACCTTTAAGTCGACTTTCAGCTATCATTGAAAATGCGCGTATCAACATATCCTATGAAGAATTCTTATAACTGCGTTGCAATTTAAAACATTGCACTAAATAATTTACTTAAAATAAATTGTATTTTACATAGTGGACTTTTGTGTGTTGAAGGAATTTAATTTGCTGCTTAATGCTTTATTAATATTGATGGTTTTATTAAATTGTACACAAATTTATAGATTAATTGAAAATAATTATAATTATTACCATTTATCTACAATTGCAAGAAACCAATCCAATCACTGCTGCAATAGTTCACTTCATCACTAATAAGTTTTTTTCAATTTACCGTTAATTTGACTTGTTTTTAATTAATTAATTAGTTGACAACTAATTACAATTTTAGTGAGCAGCCCAAACCATCAATTGTATTAAAGCAAGTTTAAGAAATTGTCAAAGCACATCAATGAATTAAAAATAGTAGTCCTGTAAAAGCATCAATATTATTATGTTGTAGCCATGCCTTGTATATCAGAAATCAGAAGTGTGAAGACTATCTTAGCAAATTGAATTTTGCAATAATTTCGGTACAATTTATTTGGGTTAAACATATTTGCGTCATGTTTAATAGATTTTTTAAAAGCGTTTGATTGAGTAAAGCATGCATTACTCATAAAAAATACTAAAAGAAACTGGACTAGACGTTAAAGACATTTTCATAATAAAAAAAACTGATTGGAGTCAAACAGCAGTAGTAAAAGGAGAAACAGAGGTGTTAAGCAAAGATGCATTTTATGGCCATCACTATTTAATGTCTACTCCGAGAAAATATTCAGACAAACAATACAATACAACTGGCCTTAAGTCAGGAAGATCTACTTGATTGATTCATTCATTGAGGAGGGTGCTAAAGCGGATAAGCAAACAGCAAAATAATTATAATAGCAATTTTAACTAAAAGACTAGAACAGATTAATCAAATCAAGATATAGATATCAAATAAATAAAAAAGGAAACATGTATAAAGTATGCTTACATAGCATTTAATAAAATGAGCAAGGCTTTGTAAAGTAGACTCCAACACTGCTTTTGATAATCCGTTTGCTAAGCTGCTATGTGTTTGCAATCTTGATTTATAGGGCAAGAATAAAATAAAGCGGCTTGAAACGTTTTAGGAGAGTTCTCAAACTATTATAGACCAATAAGTTATGCAACAAAGGCATATAGAATCCCCAACCAGCAAACTTAAATAAATTATTCACTAACATATTAACTTAACAACTACAAATTTCACACAAACACATCACCATAAATTCAATAGATCTAGCCAACAATCTGAAAAACATCATAATAGACCCTACTGATACTATCATCTCCATTAACATAACAAATTTATGTACTAATATTCTTATACCTGATACTATTATTGCTCTCCATAATACTCTACCAACAAAAAACATGGACAAACAAGAAATTAGTGATATTATTCAATTAACAAAATTTATAACAATATTTGCAAATTAACTGATGGATTACCTATGAGAGCACCTAATACCTAAATACACTAGAAAAAGACATCA
Source organism: Tachinus rufipes (assembly GCA_963932245.1). Classification (NCBI taxonomy): domain Eukaryota; kingdom Metazoa; phylum Arthropoda; class Insecta; order Coleoptera; family Staphylinidae; genus Tachinus; species Tachinus rufipes. The sequence continues at coordinate 7,834,377 of OZ010744.1, forward strand.
TCATCAACAGTAGTAATTCATTCAATAACATCATTTTTTGGCAAAAATATATTGATGATATAATCTGTATATTTAAAGGACCACCATATAATATAACACTCATAACTTTATAAATAGTTTACACCCGAACATCCAGTTTACTCTAGAATTAGAAAACAATAAACAAATTAACTTCTTCCACCTTACAATATACAAAACTGACTACAACTAGACTTTAAAATATACTGAAAACTTACAAACCCTGTAGTAATAATTCCATTCAACTCTAACCATAAATTTGCAGCCTTTCACTCACTTAATTTATCTCTCTCTCTTACCAATCTGCAACTTGAATTAAACATCAAGCAGCTAGCTATAACAAATCACTTTCCCAACAATTATCAAAAACACAACAAACACAAAATAGAATTGAGTAACAACACAACACTTACAAACAATAACAAACACACAACAACACAATATAGAAAATTCACATACTCCAACAATAGTAACAAAATTAAAAAAATTACTACACAAAAGACATCTAAAGATCTTTTTTTACAACCACTACAATCAAAAACATACTATGCAATAATAAATTAAAATCCGGAATCTATAAAATAGGCAATATCAAAGAGATTTTCTACTACATATTATAAAAGTTTTGTAACATTTATGAATGTTTAGAATTATTACTGATAGTTTATGAACATTTTTTGGCATTTGTGATAGGTGAGGAACATTTTATGTGTGTATGTATAGCGATAATCTATGAAGATGTGCTTTAAAATTGGGATCCAATATAATATATTTGTATTCTTAAAATTATAATAGTTATAAAATTTAAAATCATCAATAGTGCACAAATAATATGTATGAAATTATTCTAAAAGGTACGACGCAGAAATAAATTGTTATCTGCATGAAAGGTCGGCGATAAAAATCATTCGTTTCTTGAGATAGAACGCACATAAAAAGCAAAAAAAAATTCCGTCTTATTTTATAGGTAAATCCCATAAATGTATAAATAGAATGTTATCAAATTTATTAAATATACGTATTAGTAAGTAGTAATATCTTAACAAATATTTTCAATTATTGTAAAATTAATCGGAGCAATTGCGTCTCCCTTTTCTAGAATATATTATTCCCAAACACAAACCATGCAATAAATTAGACAATTATAGCTATCATTTATAATATTGCACGCCTTGAAGTTATTAGATGAATTATAAAATGTTATACTCAAGTTAAAAGTGAAATTAGTTGATTAGTTAAAAGTTACTGACTTCAAGTTATAAATGAAGTTAGTTAATTAATAATATAATGCTATATTCCAGTTATAAGTGAAGTTAGTCGATTAATTATAAAGAGCTCTCTTCATGTTATAACTGAAGGTAAATGATTAATTATAAATTGCTATCTTCGAGTTACAAGTGAAATTCGTCGAATCATAAAATGCTATATTCAAATTAAAAAACCTCGTTCATGCTCATCCGATTTTTTTATTTTTTCTGCTATTAAAAATGGCCGTCTTTCAAACCAAAAAATTGCGATTATTTTAACATTTTGCGATTTTTTTAAGAATGTACCTAACTTCATGCCATTGAATTTTTATTAATAATGTAATTAAATGAATTGTAATTAAATATTATTGTTAAAATAACTGTAATTGAAAGTTTCGCTAAATTTAAATCAGATTTTACAGTTATTAAATCAAACGCCAGTACTGTAATGAAACAGATCAGATTGTGGTTATGTTTGTATTTGTAACTTCACTTCATTATACTCTTTGTTGAACCGACGTTACGCGCGCTGTTGCCAAACTTACGTACAATAATTTAAAGCTAAAAACAATTTATTTATTAAATACTAACAATCTCCAATGTTAATTATTAATTAAAACATCAAATAAAGTAAAATAATTCAACTCCAATAATATAACAAAAATATAAAAAAAAATGACGCGTTTTGTAACATATCTACATTTGATCATCAAGATGGTTGCGACGGTTACTATGTGGTACTTCATATTTAATAAGTAAATAAAACAACTATGTTTTTACCACTAATTTATTATTGTAAAATTATATATAAGGCATATACAATTTTACAAAATACATTTCACGACTTAAGTTTCAACGTCATTATCAAGTGAGAAACAAATGAATGAAACAATACATATATATATATATATATACAGAGCAATTGGTGAATTGGCAGGAGAATACAAGGAATTTTAATAAAAATATTCTGTAAAACTCTGCAAACTTTGATTTGTAGCACAATTTATTGTGTTTTTCTTAATAACTAACTTAATTTTGTAGAATTAAAAATAAATAAAACACATTTACTATGTACTATATCACAAATATATTTAAAAACCTTAACTAGTTTCAACCTTTACAAAGCCATCATTGGACAAGTATTGTTTGTTTGTGTCACTGTCCAATGAAGGCTTTTTAAAGGTTGAAACTAGTTACGGTTTTTAAATATATTTGTGATAGTACATAGTAAATGTGTTTAATGTATTTTATAAATGTTTTTCTGTACAATTTTAAAATTAAAAAAAAAAATTATGTTTGTTATGATTTTCTGCCCCAGTAGTTTGGTAAACGTATTTTTTTAGCAAATTTTATACTGCAAATGATTTTTATGTGCGATTTTCTTGCTTTCTCTGTGTAATTTTAAGGTTTTTTTAAGCAAATCTTATGCAATATTTTGATAATTTTTATGTTTTCGTGATTTACGGGCGATTTTATGCTTGAATTGAGTTTTTTTGCGCAATTTTAATCTTACAAATGTTTTTTTCTGTGCAATTTTAAGAACCTAAAAGTATATTTTGTGTTATAAATTGTTTTTTTGTGCCAGTTTTGACAAATTTTATGCTAAAATTTAGTTTTGTGGGCGATTTTATATGATTAACATGATATTTCAGCAAATTTTATAGAAAAAAATAAATTTTTTGCGCGATTTTTATGGCATAAATGTTCTTTTGGGGTTTTCTAAGCAAATTTTATGCGATATATAAGTTTTATACGCAAATTTTGAAGAATTTCATGTAATATTTTTGATTTACGAGCGCATTTTATGCAAGATATGTTTTCTTGCGCGATTTTTATGGTATAATCATCTTTTTTGTTTGATTTTACAAATGCATTATATAATTTTTAGGTTTTCTAAGTTATAAATAGGTTTTATGTGCCATTTTTAATAATTGTATGTAATATACAGTATTTCTGAGCAAATTTGATATTAAAAATGAGTTTTCTGAGCGATTTTTGTGTTACAAATGATTTTTCTGTGTATTTTTGGTGTTCATTGTAAAATTGAAACAGAAACTTTATTTAATGTTACAATTTTACGTGTTAAACGCAAAGAGTTTTATAACTAGAGATTCCAAGTTGCCGTTTATACAATGTATAAGTAGCGTACACCCCTCGGTACATCCTTCTTTGTCGCACTATGACGATTCTCTATCACCTACAACGTATAGCCGCTCGATAACTAGTAGAGACATAGAGTATAGTGTTGTGCAACAAAAACAGAGATACTGTATTGTACGGCAAAACGCTGGCTTGGAACCTCTAGTTATAAAACTCTTTGGTTAAACGTGATTGTTTGAATTTAATTAAAATTTGTTTATAATAAAAATTATAGTAGGATTACCGAAAAGGTGCATTATTAAAAAGGATTAGAAAATACCTGAAGCTGTTATTATTAAATAATAAAATTTAAGTGCACCTGTAAAGGGATTACTGTAATTCCGCAAAGATGATAATGACCATATTTTTCCCTTATGCTAAATCTATGTAAATTTCCCCACTCTGTATTCCTCGGTATTGTAAATATCTTTTTAGTTTTAAGTTAGTATTATTTCGAACTTGTAAGAGTAACATTTAATAAATATTTTATATATTATATATATTAAAGTCGTCTTTTATTCTGTCGGTATCAGTCATTTACTATTGGTTGTAACAATCAAGCTTTTTTACGCGAAGCAAATAGTATAGCCAATTATCAAGACTAAGATACAAATTTATACATGCTCCTTCAAAACCGGATTTAAAGTTATTTTATACCAAAGTAGTAATTGTTTGCTTTCATCATCGGTACGGAAGCTGTCCAAGTACTGTCCATTGCCAATTCTGACAAAAAACAGCAGTCGTGATCACATATCAACAGCCCAGCATCTATAAGGATGAATTTGTGAGTCTCTGACATTCAATTCAATACCTATCATTGTCCTAGCCATTTTTAAAATCTTAGGATCTTTGATTCTTAATAAAATATTTTATAATTTCCAAACTATTTATTGAATTTTGACTTAAATTGACTAAAATGTACCTCAATGTTAGTAGTGTAAGCTGTATTAATTTCATTTAATTCGACTCGCTGGATTTTATACAATCTCAATTCAATCTCACTACCCTAACTAAGCTATGATCTTCGATTTTTAATAAAATATTTTATAATTTCCAAACTATTTATTGAATTTTGATTTAAATTGACAACAAGATACCTTAATGTTAGTATTGTAAGCTGTATTTATTTCATTTAGTTCGACACGCTAGATTTATTAGATTTTCTCAATCTCAATTCAATCTTACTACCCTAACTAAGCAAAAAACTTCTATTCTTTTAAAAATATTTTATAATTTCAAAACTATTTATTAAATTTTAATTTAAATTGACAACAATATACCTCAATGATAGTAGTGTAAGCTGTATTAATTTCATCTAATTTGATCCGCTGAATTTTACACAATCTGAATTCAATCTTACTATCCTAACTAAGTTAGGGATTTCTATTCTTAATAAAATATTTTATAATTTCCAAACTATTTATTGAATTTTGATTTAAATTGACAATAATATACCTCAATGTTAGTAGTGTAAGCTGTATTAATTTTATTTAACTTGACACGCTGAATTTTACACAATCTGAATTCAATCTTACTACCCTAACTAAGTTAGGAACTTCTATTCTTAATAAAATATTTTATAATTTCCAAACTATTTATTGAATTTTGATTGACAATTAACAACAAGATACCTCAATGTTAGTAGTGTAAGCTATATTAATTTCATTTAACTTAACACACTGGATTTTACACAATCTTAATTCAATCTGACTACTTTAACTAAGCTAGGATCTCTGACTCTTAATAAAATATTTTATTATTTTAAAAGTATTTATTGAATTTTGATTTAAATTGACAACAATATACCTCAATGTTAGTAGTGTAAGCTGTATTAATTTTATTTAACTTGACACGCTGAATTTTACACAATCTCAATTTAATCTGACTACCCTAACTAAGTTTGGAACTTCTATTCTTAATAAAATATTTTATAATTTCCAAACTATTTATTGAATTTTGATTTAAATTGACAACAAGATACCTCAATGTTAGCAGTGTAAGCTGTATTATTTTTATTTAATTTTCACGCTGGATTTTACACAATCTCAATTCAGTCTCACTACCCTAACTAAGCAAGGATCTCCGATTCTTAATAAAATATTTTATAATTTCCAAACTATTTATTAAATTTTGATTTACATTAACAACAAGATACTTTAATGTTAGTAATGTAAGCTGTATTAATTTCATTTAATTTGACACGCTGGATTTTACACAATCTCAATTCAATCTCACTACCCTAACTAAACTGGGAACTTTTATTCTTAATAAAACGTTTCATAATTTTCAAACTATTTATTGAATTTTGATATAAATGTCAACAACATACCTAAATATTAGTAGTACAATTTGTTATGTTTTTTAGATTCCAAATACAAATGGCGAAATCAATTGGAATCGATTTAGGGTCCAGTAAATCCTGCATTGGAGCATGGATTAAAGATGAATTAAAAATAATTGAAAACAAACAAGGAAACCCTACAACACCGAGTTACGTATCATACTATAAAAAAGTATTAGTTGGGGATGATGCAAAGGAACAAGCAATGATGACACCAAATAACACAGTGTTTAACACTAAAAGATTAATCGGATTTGATGTTGATAAACAATATTATCCATACAAAATTACTAAAGAATTTGGTAAGATAAAAATTCAAATGAATGAAAAAGGATTTACCCCGGAACAAATTACTTCGATGTTGTTAGATAATTTTATGGAAACTGCGGAAGCATATTTACGCAACAAAATTGAGTACGCCGTTATTGTAGTACCGGCTTGTTACAATAGATCACAACGATTGACTATATACAATGCTGCGGCTAATGTTGGTTTGAATGTACTCAGATTTGTTACTGAATCAACAGTCGTTTGTATGACATTAACTAAAGAAATAAAAAATGAAAAGGTTTTAATATTTTCTATGGGAGGTGGTTTTATTAATGTTTCTATATCAGTCATAGAAGATGGAATTATTGAAGTATTATCTACATCTGGTTGCGCATTAGGTGGCCAAGATTTTGATAATAAATTAGTCAATTACTTAATAAACGAATTTAAAAACAAATTTAATAAAGATTTGTCAAATAATGCAAGAAGTTTGATGTTATTAAGATTTGCAGCTATACAAGCTAAACATGCTTTGTCAACAAATTTGGAAGCAAGTGTTGATATTAGTGATTTATATGATGGAATTGCTTTTTCTACTACAATTAGCAGAAGCAAATTTGAAGAAATTTGTTCTGATTTATTTAATTTAATTCTGGAACCTGTTAAGAAAGCAATTAAAAATTTTAACAAAAATAAATTGGTTGTGGTTGTAATAGGTGGATCTACATTTATTCCAAAAATTAAATCACTTCTTGAAAATTACTTTTTGGGCCAAACATTATCTTATAGATCAAGTGAATTGGTCATGCAAGGTGCGACTATATTATCAGGAATACTAAGAGGATCCAAAAGTGTGATATTACAAGATACACTTTTATTGGACGTTACGGCATTATCATTAGGTATTGAAACTGCTGAAGGTGTTATGACTAATATCATCCCTTATAATACATCAATTCCAACAAAATTATCGAAAATATTTACAACGTATCAGGATAATCAAACTACAATTGTGATTCAGATATACGAAGGAGATGAGCCAATGACTAAACATAATCTTTATTTGGATACTTATATTGTGACGGGAATACCGGTTTTGCCTCGTGGCGCTGCTAAATTTGAAATAACTTTTGGTTTGGATGCCAATAGTTTTTTAGATGTTAATGTATTATGTACTGTTTCTAATAAAAACACTAATGTTAATATGGTTAAGGATACGGGTAGATTATCCAGAAAAATTAATGAAATGTTAATTATAGCTGATAGTTGATGAAATTGTAGTGAGTAAGCATAAAGAATTAATTAGCACAATGTTGATTAGGACAATTTCCTAATCAACCAAAAAGTGCAGTTCTTAATGCTCATATCAGCACCCTACATTTAATCGATTGCGATAGCAGCAATCGATTATTGCTGAATTAGTTATTAAGTAAAATCATATATTGTAAACTAATTAGTTTTTAGTCTAGAATAAGCAACGAAGTAAATAACATTAAACCAAATTATGTGTTTTAATATCAATCCCTAATACCAGGCATTACAAAATATTTTCTTGTACAATCGACCCAAAACTTTTTATAAAAACGCATAAAATAAAACAATATTTATTTACGAAATTAATGTTTATTAATAAATCAGTCTCTTATAAATTAAATAATAACAAATTAAATAAAACTATTAATAAAAAATTAATCAACTTCTTCAACGGTTGGTCCGGATCGATTAAATCCACCAGCTTGTTGTCTACAACTTCCATTTGGATAAGCATCTCCAGCATTTCCAGCTCCATGTAATTTGCTCATAATCGGACTGCAAGCTGATATCAATTGCTTCTGCTTCTCTTCATATTCATCTTTCTCGGCCAACGTATTGCTATCCAACCATTGCAAACAACCATCACATTCTTCTTTGACTTTATTTTTATCATCTTGTGTTAATTTATCTCCAGCATCCTCAATAGCTTGTTTTAGATTAAAAACGTAACCTTCCAATTGATTTCTTGATGCTATACGATCCCTCTGCTTCTCATCTTCTGCTTTATACTGCTCAGCTTCAGCCAACATTCTATCAATATCTTTTTGTGATAGGCGTCCTTTATCATTCTTAATTGTAATGTTGCGCGAGTTCCCTGAACTTGAATCTTTAGCAGATACGTTCAAAATACCATTCGCATCCAAATCGAATGCAACCTCAATTTTTGGAACTCCTCTAGGTGCTGGTGGAATGCCGGTGAGATCAAATGTACCCAATAAATTATTATCTTTAGTCATGGCTCTTTCACCTTCAAAAACTTGGATTGTAACTGCAGGTTGATTATCAGCATACGTTGTAAATATTTGCGACTGTTTGCATGGAATTCTGGCATTGCGCTCAATTATTTTAGTCATGACTCTACCAGCAGTTTCAATTCCGAGTGATAACGGAGTGACATCAACTAGTAAAACATCTTGTATTTTAGAACTTGTATCTCCACTCAACACTGCTGCCTGTACAGCTGCTCCATACGCAACTGCTTTATCTGGATTGATTGATAGATTTAAAGATTTTCCACAGAAATAATTTTGAAGTAATGATTGAATTTTTGGAATGCGTGTTGAGCCGCCAACTAAAACCACATCGTGTATTGATCCTTTATCCATTTTAGCATCTGCCAAGGCTTTTTCAACTGGATGCAAGGTGCCTCTAAATAAATCAGAACATAACTCTTCAAATCTAGCTCTGGTTATTTTAGTATAAAAATCCATTCCATCACAAAGAGCATCAATTTCAATAGTTGCTTCCGTGTTTGATGATAGAGTACGCTTAGCACGTTCAGCTGCTGTACGCAATCTTCTTAAAGCTCTTGGATTTCCTTTCAAATCTTTTTTAAATTTGCGTTTAAATTTTTCTGAGAAATAATTAACCAATCTGTTGTCGAAATCTTCTCCTCCAAGATGCGTATCACCTGCTGTTGATTTTACTTCAAATAAGGATCCCTCATCAATTGTAAGAATAGAAACATCAAAGGTACCTCCGCCCAAATCAAAAATCAATACATTCTTCTCGCCTTTTAAATTTTTATCCAATCCATAAGCCAATGCAGCTGCTGTTGGTTCATTTACAATCCTCATTACATTCAATCCAGCTATTACACCGGCATCTTTAGTAGCTTAAACATTCATAAATATTACAAAACTATTATAATCTGTAGTAGATAAAATCTGCCGCAAATGTCATAAATTGTTCTTAAGCTGTTATAAATGACATAAAATATTAACCAAACTGTCATGGATTGCCAGCAAGTTTACCTACCCCAAGTTGTTTTACGCCAAGAAACGAATGTTGTCAAGTATTAAAAATAAGAGAAGATAATATTTTTAAAATGCTGAATAAAGAATTTTTGAATCTATTTAAAAAAAGTCTGAAAATAATCAATGCAAAATTTTTATTTCATATTCTTAGATACTATTGGAGTTCTTGGTACTGAAATTAAAAAATTAAATTTCTATTAAAAGAGTAAATACAATACACAAATCAATCAAATATTTGTTCAACAAACTTGATAGATTAATAAAATAGTAATTGAGCACCGATGATTCCGCCTCGTATTCCATCTGGTTTGTCCAGGTTTGTGGTTCGGCCACCTTTGTTGAATGCATCTAGAGTAGGTATTAAGGCAGTGGAGTAGCATCTTCTAGTTTAAATAATAGAATACAAAACTATAAATTTATTAAAATGTTTAATGATTTCCACCTCACCCACAACAATCAACGTTAACATTTCCAAAGCAAAATTTGTTACTAATTTAATACTCACCCTTTTTCGTAACTCATTCCTATCTTTTGCATTACTCAATTTGAATATGAAGCTTCTACCAAAGTTTTTTCTAGAATATTTTAATTATTTTATTAATTTTATATAAACTAAACTAATTGGCTGCAAATTAAAACAAATTATTACACAAAATTGAAGAAAAATGTAAAGAATAGAGAAAGATTAAAGAAAAGAATAAATTTCCCCCTCCTCATTCTTGCATCCGGGCTTGGGACCGGCTTCGGCAGAGTTAGAAAATGAAAAAAAGGTGGATAGTCAGAGAGAAAACAACTAAATCAAGAACTACAAGAGTCAGAACAAGCATGGTAGGTAAGCAGTAAAAAAAGTAGAAGATATTAGTGCATAGTAGTAGCAGCGAAAATTAAGAGACAGGAACTGGAAATGAAAATAGTTTAGGAACGAATAGTAACGAGATAAAGAGGAATGGCACAATAAGGGATCTTCTCGCGGGTTTTTCAGGCGTAGAGACAAGCTTTATGCATGGCGAGACAGGTTGAACCTATGGTGCGCATTATAACAAGAAGAGAAGACGAGCTGGCGTTGCTACACACGTTAGTCTCTTCAAGTCTTCGATGGTGCATAACAAATTGAACTAAATCTTATAACTAAAGTTAGCAAATCCGTTTTTTTTTTAATAAATTGAAGCAAACAACTGGAAATTATCCTATTACAGTTTAAACAAAAATTGGTAAAAATTAAATGAACCCCCCACCCTGCCTGGCTGAGTAGTAAGCTAGAGTATGGTTAAATCGCATTTGTGTGAAAGAATTAAATTAAGTATTATAGAAATTTTTTAGGGGCTGCTGTAAAAAATTGGTTTTAGTAAATTTAGCCTTAGTTTTCCTTATTTAATTCATAATCAATTTTTTCCAAACAATCCAATTTGTGTACTTGGTTTCCATAAACTAAGGCTATTATGATGAGCTGAAATAAAAGTACAATGCATTTTTTCAAACTTTGAAAAAAATGTATTGCGTTATAGCTGAAATAAAAATTGATTGATTAGATCTTCTGTTCTAGTTTACTTTTTTATCCATTCCATTGGGTTTTGTTATCCAGTTTATATAATTCAATACAATTTTTTGATTTGGATTCTAGAACTTAATCTGAAATAAGCAATAGAATCACTTCATTTAGAAAAGAAACAATTGCTATCGGCTGGAAGTAATTGAAATTGATTAGGTCTTCTGTTCTAGTTTTTTATTTATGTATTGGTGCATTAGATTTTGTTATTAAGATAATTCCAGTTAACACAAACCAATTCTGTGCTTAATTTTTATTGTATTCTAGAACTAAATCTGAAATAAGCAATAGAATCCTTTCAATTTGAAAAAAAACTATTGCCATCGGCTGGAAACAATTAAAATTGATTAGATCTTCTGTTCTAGGTTTTTTAAATTATTGTTCCATTATATTCTATTATCACCCGGTGCTTCTTAAGATAATTCATTTATGGTAAATTAGTTGGATTCTAGAACGTAACCTAAAATAAGCAAAGAAATCTTTTCGTTTGGAAAAGATTAAATTGCTATTAACTGAAAAGCAAACTTTTATTAGTTTTTGGAGGATTTATTACAAAATTTCCATAATATAATGCCAATAAATGTTGATAAAAAACAAAGCGATGTAACCATAATATAATAAATTTGTTGAATCCCTTTTAATAACAAATGTACCATAAGCACGGAGAGATATACTTATGATACCTAATTAAAATAAGCAGACCTATACACATTCAATGAATTTACTTCTGGAAGCTAGCCATAAAATCTGGAAAAAATTTAAATCCAGTTTAAAAAATTCTGGATAATTTAATATTGAAAAAAAAATTATCTTCAATTTTATGCAAAATAATTATTATTTTAAAGTTGATAAACGATTGAAGAAAAATTAATATATACAAACAATGCCATGTAAACTAATCTATTGTTGAGTGACGCTGAAACCTAAAAAATACAATTCTAATTGGTTCCTCAGTTGAAACGCTGAAGAAGATTAATAAAAATAAATTTATCTAAAAAAAACCTAAATTGATTCAATAAAAATATTTGCTTCAGTATAAACTCTGAAACATTCCTTCCAATTCCCTAAAATTATGTTAGATTGAACCACGGTTATGGGTAAATTTGTGCTTAATCTTCAAATGTTGAAGAAAGCTTCCCATTTTGATTTGATGAATTTGTTAAAGTTTATATTGAATGTCAGTTGGTTCTTATTCAGGCAAAACTCTGAATTAAAAAACTTTGTCAATCAACTTATTCTTCAGTTGAAACATTGAAGAAATAAGTTGATTTATTTTTAGAAGTAACTGAAGTTTAAATTAAATGTCAGTTATTTTCTACTGAAGTAGAAAAAGGTTGTTTGTGGCGTTTGATGTGGTTTTGTCGATCAACTTACTCTTCAGTTGAAACGCTGAAGAAATAAGTTGATTTGTCTTTGGGCTAACTAAATTTACTTCAAATGTCAGTCATTACTACTTTAGTAGAAACTCTAAAGTAGAAAGACGTGTTCGTAGCGTTCGTTGCAGTTTTGTCGATCAACTTGTTCTTCAGTTGAAACGTTAAAGAACTAAGTTGATCTGTCTTTGGCCTAACAAAAGTTTACTTTGAATGTCAGTTCTTCTAGATGGAAATCTAAAGTAAGTTTGTTGTAATTTTGTCGATCGTCTTACTCTTCAGTTGAAACGCTGAAGAGATAAGTAGTATCTATCTTAAGCCTAATTAAAGTTTACTTTGAATGTCTGCTATTCTTCCTTCAGTCGAAGCTCTGAAGTAAAAAAATATTGTTTGTAGCGTCAGTTAGAATGTTAATTAACAGATGTGTCTTCATATCTAAATTTAATAAACTTAAATCAGAGTCTGAAGTTGAAACGCTGCAGAGTCGATTACTACATTTAACGTAGGTACGTAAGTAAGTAAGAGATTGTTGATAACGATTGTTGCAGTTTTGTGGATCAACTTGTTCTTCAGTTGAAACGTTGAAGAACTAAGTTGACCTGTCTTTGGCCTAACTAAATTTACAATAAATGTCAGTGGCTTCTTCTTTAGTCAAAACTCTGAAGTAAGAAGCAGTGTTTGTAGCGTTTGTTGCAGTTTTGTCGATCAACTTATGCTTCAGTTGAAACATTGAAGACATAAGTTGATTTGTCTTTGTCCTATCTAAATTTACTTTGAATGTTGGTCACTTCCTCTTCAGTCGAAACTCTGAAGTAAGAAGAAATTGTTGCAGTTTTGTCGATCAATTTTTCTTCAATTGAAACATTGAAGAAATAAGTTGATCCGTTTTTGTGTCTAACTAAAGTTTATTTTGAATGTCGGTAATTTCTTGTTTAGTTGAAACACTAAAGTAAGAAAGAAAGGATTGTTTGTTGTGATTTTGTCGATCAACTTACTCTTCAGTTGAAACGCTGAAGAGATAAGTAGATTTAAAGTTTACTTTGAATGTCTGTTATTCTTCCTTCAGTCGAAACTCTGAAGTAAGAAGGTATTGTTTGTTGCGTCAATTGGAATGGCAATTAACATATTTTTCTTAATATTTAAATTTAATAAACTTAAATAAAGGTCAGCAGTTGAAACGCTGCAGACTCAATTACTACATGTAACCTAAGTTAATTCTTCAAAATAAAATTGAAGACGGTAAAATGTTGTTTAATTTAACTTGTTTCCAGTTGAAACGCTAGAAACTTTAATATTAAAGAAAGCTAAGCTAAATAAGAATCTTAAAAAAAATTGTAGCGTCAATTGTATTGTCGATCAACTTATTCTTCAGTTGAAACGCTGAAGAAATAAGTAGATTTGTCTTTATGTCTGCCTAAAGTTTACTTTGAATGTCAGTCATTCTTCCTTCAGTCGAAACTCTGAAGTAAGACGATATTGTTTGTAGCATCAATTAACAAATTTGTCTTCATATCTAAAACCACTAAATTTAAATCAGGGTCTGCAGTGGAAACGCTGCTGACTCGATTACTATATGTGACCTAAGTAAATTCTTTAAAATAAAATTGAAAAACGTGAAATTTTCTTAAATTTAATTTGTCTCCAGTTGAAACGCTGGAAACTTCAGTATTAAAAAACGCTAACCTAAGTAAGAATCTTAAAAAAAATAATTTATTTAGTCTTTAGTTGAAACGCTAGAGACTTGTGTAATTCAATTTGTCAATTAAACTATCATCTTCAATAATTGAAAAAAGGTGTTTAATTTAATTAAAATTCATAATATGAACCAAAATTTCATCAGTTGAAACGCTGATGACTTTATTTATGTATAATATTAACCTATTTAAACAATTCTTCATATAGAAGAAAATTAAAAAAAGCTAAAATTATCTCCAGTTGAAACGCTGGAGATATTATCTTAAATTATAGCTAACTAACCTAACCATTGATCACTATATTTGGGATAACTTTGTTGTATCTATTAAGATATGATGCACACAATAAGGCAACAATTGCAAAAAAAGAATAATCACTTAAAGAATCAAGATTGATTATACCACAAAAACTGGAATGTTCCAACAGCAAACAATCGAACAATTCATACAATAAACCACACACAACAAGCCGGACAAACCAGCTTCATACATCCATACCAACCAAATTCATACCCAACCAAAACTGATCAAACAGAATTCCAACCAGTTATAAAGCAAAATTCAAATCACTTAAGTAGAGAACAGAATATCAAACCAAAAATAACAAAGAATAACATTCAAAATGATGAACCATTGCTGGACCAGCTACATTCATACCAACCACAAGCCAAAATTGAAGGAATTCAAATTAAACCAAGAAAGCAAACAAAAGTTTTTTTGAAGATTTCGAAAAACCAAGCAAAATTGTTTGAAATAACTGCAAAATCATTCAATATAAGCCGGACACACCAGCTTCATTCATACCAAAAACCATAAGTAGAATCAAGACCATAGACAAAACAAAAATGAAACAATAATTTCGAAGAACAAAGAGCATCATATCCTGTGATACAACTAAATTATCCCCAATATATTGTCAACTTAGACTTTCAGTCAAAAAATAAATGATTTAATGTAACCTAAAGAATTAAAAAACAGTCATGCTTGAGTCAATACTAAATGTAAAGTGTAACTAAAAGTAAAATAATGTTAAAAATATTATTCAGTCGAAACTCTGAATAATTTTCTGGTAATATTAATACCATATAACCTAAACTAGTCTTGAAGAGTCATTTTTATGCATAAACAGTAATGTTTAAAAAAAGAGTAAAATTGTCATATTATACCTAAAAAAATTAAAAAAACCGTCACGATTAAAGTCACAATAATTCTAAAGTGCAAATTAAAAAAAAAAATCGTTAAAACTATTATTCAGTCGGAACTCTGAATACTTTTTTTTTTAATATTAAAGTAGTGTAACTTAAAAATTAAAAAAATGGTCATAGTAGTCAAGGTTGTCATTCAATAAATAAGTAAAAAAAATAACGTTATCAGTATTATTCAGTCGCTTAAAATATAAATGCATTCAGTCAAAAATATGTTTGTGGTAATATTGAAGTCTATTCACCAAAAAATTAAAAATAAGTCATGAGAATGTCTTTTATATATCATTAAATAAATCTAAAATTTAAGTAGAAGTAAAATAAATATTATTCAGTCGAAACTCTGAATAATTTGGAGTAATATTAAAGTCATGTTAAATAAAAAAAATAATAAAAGTCAGAAATCATTAGTCATTATTTAGCTTTTTGTAAGAATTATTCAGACTAAAATACTTTTGAGATAATATTGAAGTCATTTTAACAAAAATATCAGTCATGAAGAAGCCAGAGGTGCAAATACAAGCAAAATAGATGTTTCAGTCATGGTTTCTAAAAAAATAAAAAAAAAATAGTCCTCATTAACAAGTCTAAACAGTAAAATTAAAAAAAAAATCAATTGAAATAATTATTCAGTTGAAACTCTGAATAATAATAAAGTTTGTAAATGATTGTAGTTAGTCATTGAAAAGTCTAAAAGTACAAATAGTCATAATTGTCATTGTTGAAGCTAAAATGAAAAATATCAAAAAACAATTTTAATTAAATAAGTTATTCAGATAAAACACTGAATAACTTACAAGTCAAAACAATAAATTTAAAAAAATATAAAAAAAGTGGTTCAATCCATACACAATTATACAAATCTATCACTAATAAATATTATATAATGAGAACAAAATTTAACCCTACACAATAAATGGCAATAATTAGTACATATTAATTAATTAAGATTGATTAATTAAATGCAAACCGAACTATAATAATGAAATTCTATAAAATTTCAGATAAATGATTATAAATCATAGATTGAATAAAAAACACAACAAATTTTTTCCATACATATATTCTTCTTCTTCTTGGTGCCGTATCCGCTAGCGAATGTTGGCAATCCATCTGGCTATAATGGTTGATTTGCAGCCATGATGATGAATTTTCCTGGGGATTATCCATACGGATCTTTAATGCAGTGGTATCCCATTGCCTTCTGCATCTCTATGCCGTTGGTCAGTGGCTGACTCATCCGCCTTTAGGGAAGATTTCTCTTCCCATGGACAAAGGGGTGCCCTAACTCTTACTATCTCATCCACCCGGAGCTGTTGGCCAGCAAGAGAAGTCTGCTTATACCGGCAGACGTTCGGTCGACAGAGCCATTTAATTATCACAAATATTATTTAAATAGTAAAATATTTTTTGTTGTCAAATTTGACAATTTGGTTAGAAAATTAATTAAATCTTTTTTGTACCTTTTATAAAAAGCAGATAATTTTTCATTTTAAAAGGTTTCTATATCCAACCCATTTCCTATTAATTTATCACAATGGTAGTCTTCTATTTTAATTAAAAATTTAAAGCAATTTCAAATTTAATTTTCTGTCATGTTGCTAACGTAAACAAACTAATAATAATACATATATAGCACATTTAATTAAAAATAACCTGGAATGCTTACACAAATATATAATTAATACAAAATAAGGAACCCCATTTTATTAGAATTGAATTAGCCTAACCAATCCTTGAAACGCCCCGATTGATTAGGAAAATTTCCGTTGAACATTTGAATATGAACGGATTTACTTACCTTGATTTTTATTGAATTTCCCGATCAATTCTCCCATTTGGAGTATAATGAAGCACTTCTCTAAGACGCACCAAGAACGAACGTTGATTTACAACACGCATGTATGGGTGGCCGGCCAGATCGCACGTTCATCATAACCCCGACAGTGCCAAACTGAGGTCTCTCCGGGCTTGTATGGCTTAGCGCAAGCAATGATGCGTGGAGGGGATGCGTATCGATTGATACTCTGTGGTCGGATTTACCTATTGAAATTTAGATAGGATAATGAAAGTCGACTTAAATGTTATTGTGATTAAAGTATATAATCGCATGAATTTATTTCCTTGCATTTTATTCAGATTGTAAATAAAACTGATAAGGGTAAAATAAAGAGATAGTCGATTGACATACGCAAAAAATTTTACATGTAAATAATTTTAAAAGGAATTATTTTTATGCGTTTGGTTTAAATTGTGAAATTAATATATTTTTATTATAATTTTATTAATTATATTTTCTTTATTATTATTCTTAATATTGGTCGGAAAATGTCGTTCACAGATATTGCGGCACATTATGTCATATTTAATCATCGGATTCTGCTTTCTACTAGGAAAAGATACTGATCAATATTCTTACTGTCTGTAAAATGAATTAAATGATTTCAGTATTTATGTCGGTTATTTTGTTCCATAGAAACATCTTTTTGGGTTTTTCGCTAACTTCATTTTATAGCATTATTCATAATAATTCTCCTCAAATTAACTGTAAACTTTATGCAATTAATAGTGCTTTCCCTTAAACCAAAAATTTAGTTTTTTATTAAACATTTGACAATAGTTGGTAGTATTGAAAAATGATTTATGTAAAATTAATAGCAAATTTTATTCTACACAAAATGTTTTATATAATTTAAATTCTTAAAGTTAGTATTAACTGAGATAATGCATTAAGTGTAAAAGACACAATTATTTTAGTTTTTTGTAAACGATTTGAAAACAGTTGGTAATATTGAGAAATTATTTATGTAAACTTAATAGGAAACTTTATTCTACACAAAATGATTTATATAATTTAAACTCTTTAGGTTGGTATTAACCAAGATAATGCATAAAGTGTAAAAAAAAATTATTTTAGTTTTTTGTTAACGATTTGAAAACAGTTGTTAGTATTGAAAAATAATTTTAGTAAAATTAATTGAACAATTTATTCTACACAAAATGATTTATATAATTTAAATTTCTTAGGTTCGTATTAACCAAGATAATGCATTAAGTGTAAAGAACAAAATTATTTTAGTTTTTTATTAACCATTTAAAAACAGTTGGTAGTATTGAAAAATGATTAATAAATTTTGTGTAGAATGAAATTTGCTAATAATTTTACAATAATCATTTTTCAATACTATCAACTGTTTTCAAATGGTTAATAAAAAACTAAAATAATTTTGTTTAATACACTTAATACATTATCTTAGTTAATACCAACCTAAAGAATTTAAATAAATAATTTTTTTCTTGTAGAATGAAATTTGCTATTAATTTTACATTAATCATTTTTCAATACTACAAACTGTTTTCAAATGGTTAATAAAAAACTAAAATAATTTTGTTTTTTACACTTAATGCATTATCTTGGTTAATACCAACTTTATGAATTTAAATTATATAAATCATTTTGTGTAGAATAAAATTTGCTATTAATTTTACATTAATCATTTTTCAATACTACCAACTGTTTTCAAATGGATAATAAAAAACTAAAATAATTTTGTCTATTACACTTAATGCATTATCTTGGTTAATACCAACTTTAGGAATTTAAGTTATATAAATCATTTTGTGTAGAATATAATTTGCTATTAATTTTACAATAATCATTTTTCAATACTACCAACTGTTTTCAAATGGTTAATAAAAAACTAAAATAATTTTGTTTATTACACTTAATGCATTATCTTGGTTAATACCAACTATAAGAATTTAAGTTATATAAATTGTTTTGTGTAGAATAAAATTTGCTATTAATTTTACATTAATCATTTTTCAATACTACCAACTGTTTTCAAATGGTTAATAAAAAACTAAAATAATTTTGTTTTTTACACTTAATGCATTATCTTGGTTAATACCAACTTTAGGAATTTAAATTATATAAATCATTTTGTGTAGAATGAAATTTGCTATTAATTTTACAATAATCATTTTTCAATACTACCAACTGTTTTCAAATGGTTAATAAAAAACTAAAATAATTTTGTTTTTTACACTTAATGCATTATCTTGGTTAATACCAACTTTAGGAATTTAAATTATATAAATCATTTTGTGTAGAATGAAATTTGCTATTAATTTTACAATAATCATTTTTCAATGCTACCAACTGTTTTCAAATGGTTAAAAAAAAACTAAAATAATTTTGATTATTACAATTAATGCATTATCTTGGTTAATACCATTTTTAAGAATTTGAATTATATAAATCATTTTGTGTAGAATGAAATTTGCTATTAATTTTACATTATTCATTTTTCAATACTAGCAACTGTTTTCAAATGGTTAATAAAAAACTAAAATAATTTTGTTTTTTACACTTAATGCATTATCTTGGTTAATACCACTTTTAGGAATTTAAATTATATAAATCATTTTGTGTAGAATGAAATTTGCTATTAATTTTACATTAATCATTTTTCAATACTACCAACTGTTTTCAAATGGTTAATAAAAAACTAAAATAATTTTGTTTATTACACTTAATGCATTATCTTGGTTAATACCAACTTTAGGAATTTAAGTTATATAAATCATTTTGTGTAGAATAAAATTTGCTATTAATTTTACATAATCATTTTTCAATACTACCAACTGTTTTCAAATGGTTAATAAAAAACTAAAATAATTTTGTTTATTACACTTAATGCATTATCTTGGTTAATACCAACTTTAGGAATTTAAGTTATATGAATCATTTTGTGTAGAATGAAATTTGCTATTAATTTTACAAAAATCATTTTTCAATATTACCAACTGTTTTCAAATAATTAATAAAAAACTAAAATAATTTTGTTTAATACACTTAATACATTATCTTAGTTAATACCAACCTAAAGAATTTAAATAAATAAATTTTTTCTTGTAGAATGAAATTTGCTATTAATTTTACATTAATCATTTTTCAATACTACCAACTGTTTTCAAATGGTTAACAAAAACTAAAATAATTTTGTTTATTACACTTAATGCATTATCTTGGTTAATACCAACTTTAGGAATTTAAGTTATATAAATCATTTTGTGTAGAATGAAATTTGCTATTAATTTTACAAAAATCATTTTTCAATACTACCAACTGTTTTCAAATGGTTAATAAAAAACTAAAATAATTTTGTTTTTTACACTTAATGCATTATCTTGGTTAATACCAACTTTAGGAATTTAAATTATATGAATCATTTTGTGTAGAATAAAATTTTCTATTAATTTTACATAAGTAATTTTATAATTCTACTAACTGTTTTCAAATGGTTAGCAAAAAACTAAAATAATTTGGTTCTTTACACATAACGCAATATCTTGGTTAATACTAACCTAAAGAATTTAAATTATATAAATCACTTTGTTTAGAATGAAATTTTCTATTAATTTTATATGAACTATTTTTCAATACTACCAACTGTTTTCAAATGGTTAACAAACAACTAAAATAATTTGGTTATTTACATTTAACGCATTATCTTGGTTAATACCAACGTAAGGAATTTAAATTATATAAATCACTTTGTGTAGAATGAAATTTTCTATTAATTTTATATGAACTATTTTTCAGTACTACCAACTGTTTTCAAATGGTTAACAAACAACTAAAATAATTTTTTTCTTTTCACTTAATGCATTATCTTGGTTAATACCAACCTAAGAAATTTAAATTATATAAATCATTTTGTGTAGAATAAATTGTTCAATTAATTTTACTAAAATTATTTTTCAATATTAACAACTGTTTTCAAATCGTTAACAAAAAACTAAAATAATTTTTTTTTACACTTTATGCATTATCTTGGTTAATACCAACCTAAAGAGTTTAAATTATATAAATCATTTTGTGTAGAATAAAGTTTCCTATTAAGTTTACATAAATAATTTCTCAATATTACCAACTGTTTTCAAATCGTTTACAAAAAACTAAAATAATTGTGTCTTTTACACTTAATGCATTATCTCAGTTAATACTAACTTTAAGAATTTAAATTATATAAAACATTTTGTGTAGAATAAAATTTGCTATTAATTTTACATAAATCATTTTTCAATACTACCAACTATTGTCAAATGTTTAATAAAAAACTAAATTTTTGGTTTAAGGGAAAGCACAATTAATTGCATAAAGTTTACAGTTAATTTGAGGAGAATTATTATGAATAATGCTATAAAATTAAGTTAGCGAAAAACCCAAAAAGAAGTTTCTATGGAACAAAATAACCGACATAAATACTGAAATCATTTAATTCTTTTTACAGACAGTAAAAATATTGATCAGTATCTTTTCCTAGTAGAAAGCAGAATTCGATGATTAAATATGACATAATGTGCCGCAATATCTGTGAACGACATTTTCCGACCAATATTAAGAATAATAATAAAGAAAATATAATTAATAAAATTATAATAAAAATATATTAATTTCACAATTTAAACCAAACGCATAAAAATAATTCCTTTTAAAATTATTTACATGTAAAATTTTTTGCGTATGTCAATCGACTATCTCTTTATTTTACCCTTATCAGTTTTGTTTACAATCTGAATAAAATGCAAGGAAATAAATTCATGCAATTATATACTTTAATCACAATAACATTTAAGTCGACTTTCATTATCCTATCTAAATTTCAATAGGTAAATCCGACCACAGAGTATCAATCGATACGCATCCCCTCCACGCATCATTGCTTGCGCTAAGCCATACAAGCCCGGAGTGCCCCGGAGAGACCTCAGTTTGGCACTGTCGGGGTTATGATGAACGTGCGATCTGGCCGGCCACCCATACATGCGTGTTGTAAATCAACGTTCGTTCTTGGTGCGTCTTAGAGAAGTGCTTCATTATACTCCAAATGGGAGAATTGATCGGGAAATTCAATAAAAATCAAGGTAAGTAAATCCGTTCATATTCAAATGTTCAACGGAAATTTTCCTAATCAATCGGGGCGTTTCAAGGATTGGTTAGGCTAATTCAATTCTAATAAAATGGGGTTCCTTATTTTGTATTAATTATATATTTGTGTAAGCATTCCAGGTTATTTTTAATTAAATGTGCTATATATGTATGGAAAAAATTTGTTGTGTTTTTTATTCAATCTATGATTTATAATCATTTATCTGAAATTTTATAGAATTTCATTATTATAGTTCGGTTTGCATTTAATTAATCAATCTTAATTAATTAATATGTACTAATTATTGCCATTTATTGTGTAGGGTTAAATTTTGTTCTCATTATATAATATTTATTAGTGATAGATTTGTATAATTGTGTATGGATTGAACCACTTTTTTTATATTTTTTTAAATTTATTGTTTTGACTTGTAAGTTATTCAGTGTTTTATCTGAATAACTTATTTAATTAAAATTGTTTTTTGATATTTTTCATTTTAGCTTCAACAATGACAATTATGACTATTTGTACTTTTAGACTTTTCAATGACTAACTACAATCATTTACAAACTTTATTATTATTCAGAGTTTCAACTGAATAATTATTTCAATTGATTTTTTTTTTAATTTTACTGTTTAGACTTGTTAATGAGGACTATTTTTTTTTTATTTTTTTAGAAACCATGACTGAAACATCTATTTTGCTTGTATTTGCACCTCTGGCTTCTTCATGACTGATATTTTTGTTAAAATGACTTCAATATTATCTCAAAAGTATTTTAGTCTGAATAATTCTTACAAAAAGCTAAATAATGACTAATGATTTCTGACTTTTATTATTTTTTTTATTTAACATGACTTTAATATTATCGACTTAATAATATTTATTTTACTTCTACTTAAATTTTAGATTTATTTAATGATATATAAAAGACATTCTCATGACTTATTTTTAATTTTTTGGTGAATAGACTTCAATATTACCACAAACATATTTTTGACTGAATGCATTTATATTTTAAGCGACTGAATAATACTGATAACGTTATTTTTTTTTACTTATTTATTGAATGACAACCTTGACTACTATGACCATTTTTTTAATTTTTAAGTTACACTACTTTAATATTTAAAAAAAAAAGTATTCAGAGTTCCGACTGAGTAATAGTTTTAACGTTTTTTTTTTTAATTTGCACTTTAGAATAATTGTGACTTTAATCGTGACGGTTTTTTTAATTTTTTTAGGTATAATATGACAATTTTACTCTTTTTTAAACATTACTGTTTATGCATAAAAATGACTCTTCAAGACTAGTTTAGGTTATATGGTATTAATATTACCAGAAAATTATTCAGAGTTTCAACTGAATAATATTTTTAACATTATTTTACTTTTAGTTACACTTTACATTTAGTATTGACTCAAGCATGACTGTTTTTTAATTCTTTAGGTTACATTAAATCATTTATTTTTTGACTGAATTAATAATTAAATATATTCGACATTTTAGTCTAAGTTGACAATATATTGGGGATAATTTAGTTGTATCACAGGATATGATGCTCTTTGTTCTTCGAAATTATTGTTTCATTTTTGTTTTGTCTATGGTCTTGATTCTACTTATGGTTTTTGGTATGAATGAAGCTGGTGTGTCCGGCTTATATTGAATGATTTTGCAGTTATTACAAACAATTTTGCTTGGTTTTTCGAAATCTTCAAAAAAACTTTTGTTTGCTTTTTTGGTTTAATTTGAATTCCTTCAATTTTGGCTTGTGGTTGGTATGAATGTAGCTGGTCCAGCAATGGTTCATCATTTTGAATGTTATTCTTTGTTATTTTTGGTTTGATATTCTGTCCTCTACTTAAGTGATTTGAATTTTGCTTTATAACTGGTTGGAATTCTCTTTGATCAGTTTTGGTTGGGTATGAATTTGGTTGGTATGGATGTATGAAGCTGGTTTGTCCGGCTTGTTGTGTGTGGTTTATTGTATGAATTGTTCGATTGTTTGCTGTTGGAACATTCCAGTTTTTGTGGTATAATCAATCTTGATTCTTTAAGTGATTATTCTTTTTTTGCAATTGTTGTCTTATTGTGTGCATCATATCTTAATAGATACAACAAAGTTATCCCAAATATAGTGATCAATGGTTAGGTTAGTTAGCTATAATTTAAGATATCTCCAGCGTTTCAACTGGAGATAATTTTAGCTTTTTTTAATT
Organism: Tachinus rufipes; assembly: GCA_963932245.1. Lineage (NCBI taxonomy): Eukaryota > Metazoa > Arthropoda > Insecta > Coleoptera > Staphylinidae > Tachinus > Tachinus rufipes. The sequence goes on from OZ010744.1 coordinate 7,858,653, forward strand.
TTCTTCTATAATGAAGAATTGTTCAAATAGGTTAATATTATACATAAATAAAGTCATCAGCGTTTCAACTGATGAAATTTTGGTTCATATTATGAATTTTAATTAAATTAAACACCTTTTTTCAATTATTGAAGGTGATAGTTTAATTGACAAATTGAATTATACAAGTCTCTAGCGTTTCAACTAAAGACTAAATAAATTATTTTTTTTAAGATTCTTACTTAAGTTAGCGTTTTTTAATACTAAAGTTTCCAGCGTTTCAACTGGAGACAAATTAAATTTAAGAAAATTTCACGTTTTTCAATTTTATTTTAAAGAATTTACTTAGGTCACATATAGTAATCGAGTCAGCAGCGTTTCCACTGCAGACCCTGATTTAAATTTAGTGGTTTTAGATATGAAGACAAATTTGTTAATTGACGCTACAAACAATATCGTCTTGCTTCAGAGTTTCGACTGAAGGAAGAATGACTGACATTCAAAGTAAACTTTAGGCAGACATAAAGACAAATCTACTTATCTCTTCAGCGTTTCAACTGAAGAATAAGTTGATCGACAATACAATTGACGCTACAATTTTTTTTTAAGATTCTTATTTAGGTTAGCTTTCTTTAATATTAAAGTTTCCAGCGTTTCAACTGGAAACAAGTTAAATTTAACAACATTTTACCGTCTTCAATTTTATTTTGAAGAATTAACTTAGGTTACATGTAGTAATTCAGTCTGCAGCGTTTCAACTGCTGACCTTTATATAAGTTTATTAAATTTAGATATTAAGAAAAATATGTTAATTGCCATTCCAATTGACGCAACAAACAATACCTTCTTACTTCAGAGTTTCGACTGAAGGAAGAATAACAGACATTCAAAGTAAACTTTAGTTAGGCTAAAGACAAATCTACTTATCTCTTCAGCGTTTCAACTGAAGAGTAAGTTGATCGACAAAATCACAACAAACAATCCTTTCTTTCTTACTTTAGTGTTTCAACTAAACAAGAAATTACCGACATTCAAAATAAACTTTAGTTAGACACAAAAACGGATCAACTTATTTCTTCAATGTTTCAATTGAAGAAAAATTGATCGACAAAACTGCAACAATCTCTTCTTACTTCAGAGTTTTGACTGAAGAGGAAGTGACCAACATTCAAAGTAAATTTAGATAGGACAAAGACAAATCAACTTATGTCTTCAATGTTTCAACTGAAGCATAAGTTGATCGACAAAACTGCAACAAACGCTACAAACACTGCTTCTTACTTCAGAGTTTTGACTAAAGAAGAAGCCACTGACATTTATTGTAAATTTAGTTAGGCCAAAGACAGGTCAACTTAGTTCTTCAACGTTTCAACTGAAGAACAAGTTGATCCACAAAACTGCAACAAACGTTATCAACAATCTCTTACTTACTTACGTACCTACGTTAAATGTAGTAATCGACTCTGCAGCGTTTCAACTTCAGACTCTGATTTAAGTTTATTAAATTTAGATATGAAGACACATCTGTTAATTAACATTCTAACTGACGCTACAAACAATATTTTTTTACTTCAGAGCTTCGACTGAAGGAAGAATAGCAGACATTCAAAGTAAACTTTAGTTAGGCTTAAGATAGATACTACTTATCTCTTCAGCGTTTCAACTGAAGAGTAAGACGATCGACAAAATTACAACAAACTTACTTTAGATTTCCATCTAGAAGAACTGACATTCAAAGTAAACTTTTGTTAGGCCAAAGACAGATCAACTTAGTTCTTTAACGTTTCAACTGAAGAACAAGTTGATCGACAAAACTGCAACGAACGCTACGAACACGTCTTTCTACTTTAGAGTTTCTACTAAAGTAGTAATGACTGACATTTGAAGTAAATTTAGTTAGCCCAAAGACAAATCAACTTATTTCTTCAGCGTTTCAACTGAAGAGTAAGTTGATCGACAAAACCACATCAAACGCCACAAACAACCTTTTTCTACTTCAGTAGAAAATAACTGACATTTAATTTAAACTTCAGTTACTTCTAAAAATAAATCAACTTATTTCTTCAATGTTTCAACTGAAGAATAAGTTGATTGACAAAGTTTTTTAATTCAGAGTTTTGCCTGAATAAGAACCAACTGACATTCAATATAAACTTTAACAAATTCATCAAATCAAAATGGGAAGCTTTCTTCAACATTTGAAGATTAAGCACAAATTTACCCATAACCGTGGTTCAATCTAACATAATTTTAAGGAATTGGAAGGAATGTTTCAGAGTTTATACTGAAGCAAATATTTTTATTGAATCAATTTAGGTTTTTTTTAGATAAATTTATTTTTATTAATCTTCTTCAGCGTTTCAACTGAGGAACCAATTAGAATTGTATTTTTTAGGTTTCAGCGTCACTCAACAATAGATTAGTTTACATGGCATTGTTTGTATATATTAATTTTTCTTCAATCGTTTATCAACTTTAAAATAATAATTATTTTGCATAAAATTGAAGATAATTTTTTTTTCAATATTAAATTATCCAGAATTTTTTAAACTGGATTTAAATTTTTTCCAGATTTTATGGCTAGCTTCCAGAAGTAAATTCATTGAATGTGTATAGGTCTGCTTATTTTAATTAGGTATCATAAGTATATCTCTCCGTGCTTATGGTACATTTGTTATTAAAAGGGATTCAACAAATTTATTATATTATGGTTACATCGCTTTGTTTTTTATCAACATTTATTGGCATTATATTATGGAAATTTTGTAATAAATCCTCCAAAAACTAATAAAAGTTTGCTTTTCAGTTAATAGCAATTTAATCTTTTCCAAATGAAAAGATTTCTTTGCTTATTTTAGGTTACGTTCTAGAATCCAACTAATTTACCATAAATGAATTATCTTAAGAAGCACCGGGTGATAATAGAATATAATGGAACAATAATTTAAAAAACCTAGAACAGAAGACCTAATCAATTTTAATTGTTTCCAGCCGATGGCAATAGTTTTTTTTCAAATTGAAAGGATTCTATTGCTTATTTCAGATTTAGTTCTAGAATACAATAAAAATTAAGCACAGAATTGGTTTGTGTTAACTGGAATTATCTTAATAACAAAATCTAATGCACCAATACATAAATAAAAAACTAGAACAGAAGACCTAATCAATTTCAATTACTTCCAGCCGATAGCAATTGTTTCTTTTCTAAATGAAGGGATTCTATTGCTTATTTCAGATTAAGTTCTAGAATCCAAATCAAAAAATTGTATTGAATTATATAAACTGGATAACAAAACCCAATGGAATGGATAAAAAAGTAAACTAGAACAGAAGATCTAATCAATCAATTTTTATTTCAGCTATAACGCAATACATTTTTTTCAAAGTTTGAAAAAATGCATTGTACTTTTATTTCAGCTCATCATAATAGCCTTAGTTTATGGAAACCAAGTACACAAATTGGATTGTTTGGAAAAAATTGATTATGAATTAAATAAGGAAAACTAAGGCTAAATTTACTAAAACCAATTTTTTACAGCAGCCCCTAAAAAATTTCTATAATACTTAATTTAATTCTTTCACACAAATGCGATTTAACCATACTCTAGCTTACTACTCAGCCAGGCAGGGTGGGGGGTTCATTTAATTTTTACCAATTTTTGTTTAAACTGTAATAGGATAATTTCCAGTTGTTTGCTTCAATTTATTAAAAAAAAAACGGATTTGCTAACTTTAGTTATAAGATTTAGTTCAATTTGTTATGCACCATCGAAGACTTGAAGAGACTAACGTGTGTAGCAACGCCAGCTCGTCTTCTCTTCTTGTTATAATGCGCACCATAGGTTCAACCTGTCTCGCCATGCATAAAGCTTGTCTCTACGCCTGAAAAACCCGCGAGAAGATCCCTTATTGTGCCATTCCTCTTTATCTCGTTACTATTCGTTCCTAAACTATTTTCATTTCCAGTTCCTGTCTCTTAATTTTCGCTGCTACTACTATGCACTAATATCTTCTACTTTTTTTACTGCTTACCTGCCATGCTTGTTCTGACTCTTGTAGTTCTTGATTTAGTTGTTTTCTCTCTGACTATCCACCTTTTTTTCATTTTCTAACTCTGCCGAAGCCGGTCCCAAGCCCGGATGCAAGAATGAGGAGGGGGAAATTTATTCTTTTCTTTAATCTTTCTCTATTCTTTAAATTTTTCTTCAATTTTGTGTAATAATTTGTTTTAATTTGCAGCCAATTAGTTTAGTTTATATAAAATTAATAAAATAATTAAAATATTCTAGAAAAAACTTTATTAGAAGCTTCATATTCAAATTGAGTAATGCAAAAGATAGGAATGAGTTACGAAAAAGGGTGAGTATTAAATTAGTAACAAATTTTGCTTTGGAAATGTTAACGTTGATTGTTGTGGGTGAGGTGGAAATCATTAAACATTTTAATAAATTTATAGTTTTGTATTCTATTATTTAAACTAGAAGATGCTACTCCACTGCCTTAATACCTACTCTAGATGCATTCAACAAAGGTGGCTGAACCACAAACCTGGACAAACCAGATGGAATACGAGGCGGAATCATCGGTGCTCAATTACTATTTTATTAATCTATCAAGTTTGTTGAACAAATATTTGATTGATTTGTGTATTGTATTTACTCTTTTAATAGAAATTTAATTTTTTAATTTCAGTACCAAGAACTCCAATAGTATCTAAGAATATGAAATAAAAATTTTGCTTTGATTATTTTCAGACTTTTTTTAAATAGATTCAAAAATTCTTTATTCAGCATTTTAAAAATATTATCTTCTCTTATTTTTAATACTTGACAACATTCGTTTCTTGGCGTAAAACAACTTGGGGTAGGTAAACTTGCTGGCAATCCATGACAGTTTGGTTAATATTTTATGTCATTTATAACAGCTTAAGAACAATTTATGACATTTGCGGCAGATTTTATCTACTACAGATTATAATAGTTTTGTAATATTTATGAATGTTTAGAATTAATATTGATAGTTTACGAATTTGTAATAGGTCAGGAACAAGTAATATAGGTATGTATTGCAATAATCTATGAAGACATTTTGTGCTTTAAAATTGTGATCCAATTTAATATATGTGTATTCTTAAAATTATAAAATTTAAAATCATTCAAATAATATATATGGAATTATTCTAGAAGATACGATGCATAAATAAATTGTTATCTGCATGAAAAGGTCGCCGATAAAAATCATTCGTTTCTTACGATATCAGCACGCACATAAAAAGCAAAAAATCTCCGTCTTATTTTATAGGTAAATCTGATAAATGTATAAATAGAATGTTATCGAAGTAAACATTCATTGAATTTGCGTATTAGTTTTACAAATGAATAAAATATTTGATCAGAAATATAGTTGTAGTTAATTAATTAATGTAACATATTTTCTAAGTTAATACACAATAATTAATTCTGTATTAAATTAATCGGTTTCAATGATAATTAATTTTTTGTTATAATTTAAACAGAATATTCATTTTAGAATAAATATTATAATTTTAATTTGATTCAGATGAGTCTGTTGGCTACCGTTTAGTACCTTATTTGCCCTTCAAAACGCAAAATACCGTGTTTTTGGCAGTTATTTTAAAAATGCCGACAGTGTGCTAGGAATATCGTGGTCGGACTCCCAAAATCGTAATCAGGGGTTCAGTTTACGTCAGGAAATGCAAAAAAAACGACCTTGTTTTCCTAAAATTGAAAAAATCCTTAACAAAAAAGAAGAAACAACCACCCCTTTGGTATGTTTCGACTCTTTCGATCACTGAAGGAGAATCACTTGAAGCACGGACTTCCGCTTTGGCCGGCAACTTAATGGGGTCTGTGGCTTGCCACAGAAAAATTTGCGTCCCCATCGGCCGGCTAGAAGTATGTTAGTTTCACGCTTTTAAAACTTTCAAATTGACCGAATATAGCCATTTTTGGATAAGAGGGAAAAGTGATGAGAATATCAAAACGGCGATAACAAAATTGTGATCAGGGCTCCAAATTACCCCAGAAAACAAAAAATTACAAACTTTCATCCACATTTGCGGATTTTACTCTGAAAAACACGAGCGTACGTACGTACTAAGCGATACAATCGATCGCTGAAGGAAAACCCTTTGACCTACGGACTTCCGGTTTGCAAGAGCATTTGCCATGGTCTGTTGGCTTGCCACAGGAGCAATTGCGTTCTTCTCGGCCCGTTGAAACTATATTTGTTTTACACGTTTTCGTAATAAAAATATACCCTAAGACCGCTTTGGATTAGAAGGTGAAATATTAAGAATATCAAAACGGCGATTCCGAAATCGTAATTAGGGGTCCAAATTACCTCAGTAACCAAAAAATTACCAACATTGGTTCACATTTGCGAGTTTTAGTGTGGCGACGTGAGCTTAGGTTAGGTTAACGAGAAATTATTTATGCCTCAGTTTGGCACGGTCGGGGTTATCATGAACGTGTGAATTGGCCGGCCACCCATCCATGCGTGTTGTAAATCAACGTAGTTCTTGTTGCGTCTTAGAGATGTGCCTCATTAAACTCCAAATGGAAGGATTTATCCGGAATTAATTAAAAATCAAGGATTCTGAGGTAAGTATATCCGTTTAGTAGTCAAATCAATGTTCAACGGAAATTTTCCTAAATCAATCGGGGCCGTTTCAAGGATTGATTAGGATATTTATTCAATTATAAAATAGGGTTCCTTATTTTGTATTAATTATATATTTTTATGTAAGCATTCCAGGTTTAGATAAATGTGCCATATATGTATGAAAAAAATTTGTTGTGTTTTTTATTCAATATATGTTTTATAATCTTTTATCTGAAATTTTATAGAATTTCATTATTATTGTTCGGAGTGTTTTAATTAATCAATCTTAATTATGGTTGTTAATTAATTGTTCTGACTAATGCCATGTATTGGGTAGGATAAGTTTTGTTTTCAATATATAAATTTTATTATTCATAGATATGTAATAATTGTGTTTGTATTAAACCACATTTTTCATTTCTTTAAATTTATTATTTGACTTGTAAATTATTCAGTGTTTTATCTGAATAATTTATTTAATTATATTTGATTTTTAATAATTTTCATTTTAGCATCTTTAATTATGACTTATTTTGTATTTACAATTTTAGACTTACGAATGACTATAACTACAATCATTTTTTTTATGTTACTATCATATTTTATAACAAAATTATTCAGAGTTTCAACTGAATAATTTATTTTGACTGATTTTTTTAATATTTACAGTTTAGACTTAATGACGACTATGACTGTTTTTTTAATTTTTTTTAGAAAACATGACTAATAGTATAAATTTACTTAAAATTTGACTGAAACATCTGTTTTGGTTGTATTTGCACATCTATACAAATAAACGACTTTACCAAGACTGATAGTTTTGATTTTTTGGTGAAATGACTTTGATATTACCTCAAAAATATTTTTGACTGAATATTTCTTATACTTTAAGCTAAATAATGACTATCATTTGACTGTTTTTTTAATTTTTTATTTAACATGACTTTAATATTACTCCAAATTATTCAGTTCCGACTGAATAATGTTTAAGACGTTATTTTTATTCGACTTGAATTTTAGATTTATTTAATGACCTATAAAAGATGACTTATATATTATATTACCACTAAAATATTTTTGACTGAATGCATTTATATTTAAAGCTACAGTTTTGACTGATAATATTTATAACGTTATTTAATGAATGATAACTTTGACCACCATGACAATTTTTTTAATTTTTAAGTTGACTGAATAATATTTTTAATATTTTTTTTTGTATTTGCACTCGGGGACTATTGTGACTTTATTTTTTAGGTAGATCATGACAATTTTAATTTTTTTAACATTGAATTTATTGTTTATGCACAAAAGTGACTATTATTACTATTTTAGGTTATATGATATTAATATTACCAGCAAATTATTCAGAGTTTCGACTGAATAATCCTTTTACTATTATTTTACTTTTAATTACACTTTACATTTATTAATGACTCAACCATGACTGTTTATTTAATTCTTTAAGTTACAACATTTATTTTTTGAGTAAAATATTAATTAAATATATTCGACATTTTAGATTAAGTAGTTGACAATATATTGGGGATAATTTAGTTGTATCACAGGATATGATGCTCTCTGTTCTTTGAAATTGTTGTTTTGACTTGAATTTGTCTATGGTTTTGATTCCACTAATAGTTTTTGGTATGAATGAAGCTGGTGTGTCCGGCTTATACTGAATGGTTTTTGTAGTAGTTTTTTGAAGTGTTGTTTGTAAACTTTTCGCTTTCTTGGTTTTATTTGAATTCCATCAGTTTTGGTTTGTGGTTGGTATGAATGTAGCTGGTCCAGCAATGGTTTATCATCGTGAATGTTGTTCTTTGTTATTTTTGGTTTGATATTCTGTCCTCTAATTAAGTGATTTGAATTTTGCTTCATATTACTAGTTTGGTTTCTGATTTGTTTGTTTGGTTGGGTATGAATTTGGTTTGTATGGAGCTGGTTTGTCCGGCTTGTTATGTATGCTTCATTGTGTGAAATTGTTTGATCCGTTAATTTGTCTGGAAAATTCCAGTGGTTATGATCAACCTTGATTCTTTAAATGATCATTTCTTTTTTGCAATTGTTGTCTTATTGTGTGCATCATGTTTTAATAGATACAACAAAATTATCCTAAATATAGTGATCAATGATTAGGTTAGTTAGTTATAATTAAAGATACTATCTCCAGCGTTTCAACTGGAGATAATTTTAACTTTTTTTAATTTTCTTCTATAATGAAGAATTGTTCAAATAGGTTGATATTATATATTAATTAAGTCATCAGCGTTTCAACTGATGACTGAAATTTTAGTTCATAGTAGGAATTTTGATTAAATGAAGCAGCTTTCTTCAATGATTGAAGATGATAGTTTAACTGATAAATTGAATTATATAATTCTTCAGCGTTTCAACTGAAGATTAAATAAGTTTACTCAAGTTTGACAAAAAAATAATTTTACTTAGGTTAGCTTTATTTAATATTGAAGTTTCCAGCGTTTCAACTGGAGACAAATTAAATTTAACAAAATTGTACCTTCTTCAATTTTATTTTGAAGAGTTTCCTTAGGTTACATGTAGTATCAGGTCTGCAGCGTTTCAACTGCAGACCCTGATTTAAGTTTAGTAGATCTGTTAATTGACATTCTAACTGACGCTAGAAACAATATTTTCTTACTTCAGAGTTTCGACTGAAGGAAGAATTACTGACATTTACAGTAAACTTTAGCTAGACATAAAGATAGATCAACTTATCTTTTCAGCGCTTCAACTGAAGAATAAGTTGATTGACATTACAATTAACGCTAGAAACAATTTAAAAAAAATCTTACTTAGGTTAAGTTCCAGCGTTTCAACTGGAAACCAAATAAATTTAAGAAAATTATAAGAGTTTACTTAGGTTACATGTAGTATCAGGTCTGTAGCGTTTCAACTGCAGACCCTGATTTAAGTTTAGTGAATTTAGATCTGCTAATTGACATTCTAACTGACGCTAGAAACAATATCTTCTTACTTCAGAGTTTCGACTGAAGTAAGAATGACTGACATTAAATGTAATTTTTAGTTAGGCTCAAAGTCAGATCAACTCAGTTCTTCAACGTTTCAACTGAAGAACAAGTTGATCGTTAAAACTACAACAAACGCTACGCTACAAACAATTCTTCTTACTTCAGAGTTTCGACTGAAGGAAGAATGCTTGACATTTACAGTACACTTTAGTTAGACATAAAGACAGATCTACTTATCTGTTCAGCGGTTCAACTGAGGAATAAGTTGATCGACATTACAATTGATGCTAGAAACGATTTTTAAAGTTATTTACGTAGGTTAGCATTATTTAAAATTGGAGTTTCCAGCATTTCAACTGGAAACCAATTAAATTTAAGAAAATTTTACCTTCTTCAATTTTATTTTGAAGAGTTTACTTAGGTTACATGTAGTAATCGAGTCTGAAGCGTTTCAACTGCAGACCTTGATTTTTTAAATTTAGATATAAAGACAAATTAGTTAATTGACATTCCAACTAACGCTACACACAACATTTTCTTACTTCAGAGCTTCGACTGAAGAAAGAATAACTGACATTTAATGTAAACTTCAGCTAGACATAAAGACAGATCAACTTAGTTCTTCAACGTTTCAACTGAAAAACAAGTTGATCGACAAAACTACAATAAACGCTACAAATAATTCTTCTTACTTCAGAGTTTCTACTGAAGTAGAATTGACCAACATTCAAAGTAAATTTAGATAAGCCGCTTCTTGCTTCAGAGTTTCGACTGAAGAAGAAACCACTGACATTCAATGTAAACTTTAATTAGGCACAAAGACAGATCAACTCAGTTCTTCAATGTTTCAACTGAAGAACAAGTTAATCGTCAAAACTGCAATAAACGCTACCAACAATCTCTTCTTACTTCAGAGTTTCGACTGAAGTAGAATTGACAAACATTCAAAGTAAATTTAAATAGACCAAAGACAAATCAATTTATGTCTTCAAAGTTTCAATTGAAGCATAAGTTGATTTACAAACAAACATCACCGCTTCTTGCTTCAGAGTTTCGACTGAAGAAGAAGCCACTGACATTCAATGTAAACTTTAGTTAGGCCAAAAACAGATCAATTTATCTCTTCAGCGTTTCAACTGAAGAATAAGTTGATCGACAAAACTGCTACGTACGCAACAAACAATTCCTTTCACTGAAGAGGAAATAATCGACATTCAATCTAAATTTCAATTAATTCTAAAGATAAATCAACTTATTTCTTCAATGTTTCAACTGAAGAATAAGTTGATTGCAAAGTACTACTCGTTCTTAATTTAGAGTTTAAACTGAATAAGAACCAACTGACATTCAATATAAACTTTAATAAATTCATCAAATAAAAATGGGAAGCTTTCTTCAACATTTGAAGATTAAGCACAAATTTACCCAAAACTGTGGTTTAATCTAACATCATTTTAGGGAATTGTAAAGATTGTTTCAGAGTTTATACTGAAGCAAATATTTTTATTATATATTATTATAGTTTTTTTTAGATAAATTTATTTTCATCAATTTTCTTCAGCGTTTCAACTGAGGAACCAATCAGAATTGTATTTTTTAGGTTTCAGCGTCACTCTACAGTAGAATAGTTACATGGCATGGTTTGTATATATTAATTTTTCTTCGATTGCTTATTAATTTATAAATAATAATTATTTTGCATAAAATTGAAGATAAATATTTTTTTTCAATATTAAATTATCCAGAATTTTTAAAACTGAATTCCAATTTATCTCAGATTGTATGGCTAGCTTTACAGAAGTAGATTCATTAATTTTGTAAAGGTTTGCTTATTTTAATTAGGTACCATAAGTAGTAACTCTCTTTATGCTGCTTATGGTACATTTGTTATTAGAAGGGATTCAACCAATTTATTATATCATGGTTACATCGCTTTGTTTTTGATCAACATTTATTGGCTTTATATTATGGAAATTTTGTTATAATTTCCCCAAAGACTAATAAAAATTTGCTTTTCAGTTAATAGCAATTTAATCTTTTCCAAATGAAGAGATTCTATTGCTTATTTTAGGTTACGTTCTAGAATCAAACTAATTTGCCATTAATGAATGACCGGATAACAGAATCTAATGGACCAATAATAAAAAAAAAACTAGAACAGAAGACTTAATCAATTTCAATTTCTTCCAGCCGATAGCAATAGTTTCTTTTTAAAATGAAAGGATTCTATTGCTTATTTCAGATTTAGTTCTAGAATCCAAACCAAAGAATTTAGCAACATTTGAATTATAGTGGTAGTAAATATATTTATTGATACAGACAGATGATTATACATATATTACATTGTGACAATGTTTGGTTGAATATGAAAAGAGTTATCAAACAAGGTTTTTCTGCCTAGAATTATACTAACTGGATAACAAAACCCAATGGAATGATCAAAAATTAAACTAGAACAGAAGATCTAATCAATTTTTATTTCAGCTATAACACAATACATTGGTTTCAAATCAAAATTTGAAAAAAATGCACTTTCATTTCAGCTCATCATAATAGTCTTAGTCATGCAAAACCAAGTAAACAAATTGGATTATTTGTAAAATTTATTATACCATTGGATGGATTAAATAAGGAAAACTAAGGCTAAATTTACTAATACTAATTTCTTACAGCAGCCCCCAAAAAATTTCCATAATATTTTAATTTAATTCTTTCACACAAATGCGATTTAACCAAATTCTAGCTTACTACTCAGCCTGGCAGGGTGGGGGTTGATTTGATTTTTCCCAATTAGCTTTGTTTAAAATGTAATAGGACAATTTCCAGTTGTTTTGCTTCAATTTATTAAAAAAAACGGATTTGCTAACTTTAGTTATCAGATTTAGTTCGATTTGATATGCACCATCGAAGACTCGTAAAGATCACCGTGTGTACGAAAGCACGTCTTCTCTACTTGTTATAAGCCGCACCATAGGTTTGACCTGTCTCGCCATGCATAAAGCTTGTCTCTAATCCTGAAAAACCCGCGAGAAATTCCCTTATTGTGCCATTCCTCTTTATCTCGTTACTATTCGTTCCTAATCTAATTTCATTTCCAGTTCCTGAGCTGATTATAATTGAATTTATAATAACAGTCAGGCTGTCTCTTAATTTTCGCTGCTTCTTTGCGCTAAGATCTTCTACTTTTTTTACTGCTCATCTACCATGCTTGTTCTGTCTCTTGTAGGTCTTGATTTAGCTGTTTTCTCTCTGACTATCCACCTTTTTTTCACTTTCTAACTCTGCCGAAGCCGGTCCCAAGCCCGGGTGCAAGAATGAGGAGGGGAAAATTTAATTCTTTTCTTTAAACTTTTCTTCTATTTTTTAAACTTTTCTTCAATTTTTGAAATGTTTTTTGTTTAATTTAATACAATTAATATAATAATTAAAATGTTCTAGTAGCAGCTTAAAAGAAATCTTTATGGAAAGTGTAAAGTGATGCAGATAAGAAAGTGGTAAGTATGTCTAGTTGCCTGATCTTAATAAAATATGACAATTTTGACTAAAGTGTTTATTTTGGGAATGTACAAAAAATAGGAAACAACATTGATTGTCTTGCATTCTGAAGATCCGATGATGTTCCAGCTGAGATGAGTTACAACTACTGCCAACAACAAGGATTGAATCATAAAGACAAATCTAGCTACTTGGGTATACCGCCGCACTAGGTAGGATAAAAGGCGGAATAACTGATCTCCAATTACAGTTTTAATAATTTTATTCATTTAATAAAGTACGATTGACTTCTGTAGTATTTTTGCTCTTCAGCAATATTATTTTTTACCAATTTTAGAACCAGAAACACCAATTTTCTTATGCAAAAAATTACTTATTTTTAATTGGATTCAAAAATAGCCTTTAAATATCCTAAAAAAATCATGTTTTCTAATTTCCAACCCGTGGTGACATGTATTCGTTAGTGTAGAACAAATTCTTTGTAAAAAATACAAAATTTACCTCAAAATAGTGTAAAATGTATTGAAGTTCTAAGTTTTATGTGTATTGGAAAATAATATTTGTTTGTTTGAAATCAAATATTTAAGTTATGAAAGTATTTTTTTAATGTACCTTTAATGATTCTATAAATATATCCAATCATTCAGCATTAAATATTACACAATTAAAGCAATTCATATATTAATCACATTTGTATGCATTTGTATTTAAAGATTTGCAATGTACTAGAATAAAGTCGGCTACATTAGCATGTGCGCAGATTTAATAAATATTGAAAGATAAGCCCTTATAAAAAATTGTTTTGTTCATTTCTATTAATAAAACTATTTAATTTTTATCCTTTTGTTCTTCTAGAAGGATTTTTATACGCATTTGTTTTCAAATGTTATTTATAGATGTATATTATAGTAAACTGATAAGAAAATAAAATATTTTCTTCATTGTAAATTCAATAAAATGAAATATTATTATAGAAAATATAATTTGCATAGTCACAATATTTTCATACACATTCATAGCTATGAAATCCAAAAGTGCATTATCTGTAAGCTAATATACTAAATGTCAAAAATCTCATTTTTTTTTTTTTTTTAATATTTCAATAAAGTTATGATTTTAAGTTTTGTTTTAGTTAATGAATGTAATTAGCTCAAGTCACATAATTTAAGATTTCACAAAAATGGGCGTGACGGTTTTTATATTTTTTTTACAGTTTGTACTAATGATAGTAAGCTCTATTACTACCAACTTGCATTAAAATCCAATAAACGGTTTTCAAGGTATGATTATTTATATTTTTTTTAATTACCTGTTAATTTTTATGACTTTTTTACAGTTGATACTAATAATAATGAGCTCTATTACTACCAACTTGCATCAAAATCCAATGAATAATTTACAAGTTATGATTATTTTCAGTTCTTTTTTATCTATTGAACCTATGTTTATCAATAAGTTTTAAATTACACAAAATGGGGCCTGTCAATTTTTATAATTTTTCTGCCGTTGGTACTATTGATAATGAACTTTATTACCACTAATTTGTATTAAAATTTAATATACGGTTTACAAGTTATGATTGTTTTAGTTAATGAATGCAGTCGAATAATTTAAGATTACACAAAATTGGGCGTGTCAATTTTTATAATTTTTTTACAGTTTCTACTAATCATAATGTACTCTATTACTACAAAATTGTATGAAAATCTAATGAACATTTTGATTTATATATTGATCCCAGTTTGCTGATGTCAATAAGTTTTAAATTACACAAAATTGGGCGTGTTCATTTTTATAGTTTTTATACAGTTGGTACTAATGATAATGAGCTATATTACTACCAACTTCTATTTATTAAAATATGTCAAACTATTATTGAAGAAATTTGGTAGGTAAGTAAGGTAATGTTAGTTTTTTGACAACCTAAGTTGTGTCAGATTTCAAAAAACTCTTAAATATGTAAATAGGTAAGTTTTAGACCAAAAACAATTTTTTTGCAATTATTTGATACATTTTTGGTTTTTCTATTTCTAATTTCTAAAATAATTTTATTATTTCAAAAAATTGCATACTTATTTAAGTAACTGTAATTGTCGGTGAACTGACAAAATGTTTCTGAATTGTCACAAAATATGCATCAAATGTCAGAAATTGCTTCCAACCATTAATAAACTGTCAACTTGTCAAAAAATACTCGTAAGAAATTAATTCCAACTATTATTGATGTTTCAAGAATATTCTAGAACTGTCAAATAAGTGTTAATATGTTTTAGAACTGACACAAATGATCTAGATATGTCAAAAATGTTCTTGAACTCTCAAAACAATTTCAATAATATTTTTAAGCTGTAAAACATGATCTATTAGTGTCAAATAAGTATCAACAATGTTCAAAATCTTTTAGAAAAGTGTATTTTTTTTTTACTTATACTGTCAAAAGGGTCTAGAACTGCCAAACTTTAGAAGTGTTAAATAAGAGCCAACAATATTCTAGAACTGCCAAAAAAGTTAAAAATGTTTTAGAATTGTCAAATATGATCTGGAACTTTCAAATATGATTTGAAACTGTCAATCTAAAATGTTTTAAAATTGTCAAAAATGTAAAAAAAAACGTCAAGCTTATTCTAAAATTTTCAAAAATAATCTAGAAATGTCAAAAATGTTCTTGAACTGTCACAAAAAAATTAGAATTATTAAAAGTGTTAAAAATGATCTAGAACTGTCAAATAAGTGTCAATATGCTTTAGAACTGACACAAATGATCTAAATGTTTTAGAACTCTCAAATCAGTTTTAAAAATGTTTTAGACCTGTCAAAAATAATCTAGAATGTTAAAAGTGATCAAGAATGTGCTAGAACTCTAAAAAAAGGAAAAACAATTGTCAAAAGTGTTCTAAAACTGTCAAAAGTATTCTAAAAATGCCAAAAATAGTTTAGAACTGTTTAAAAAACGTCAAAAATGTTCTAGAATTGTTAAAAAACTATCTAGAAACGACAAGTAAGCAGCAAAAATGTTCTAGAATTCCTAACAAAGATTCAGTAAAATCAAGATTGTTCTAAAATTTTCAAATATGATTTAGAACTGTCAAATAAGTATCTACATTATTCTAGAAATGTCAAAAATGATGTAAATATATTAAAAGTATGTTTTAGAATTGTCAAAAATAATCAAAAAGTGTAAAACAAATATCAAAAATGTTCTTGAACTGTTACAAATGATCTTGAAAAAATGTAAAAAATGATCTAAATTTGTCAAAAAATATTTAAAAATGTCGAGAATGTTTTAGAACTTATAATAAAGTTTCAAAATGTTCTTGAACTAACAGATATGTGCAAAAACGTTCTAAAAATGTAAAAATATAAAGAAGTATCAAATAATTGTAAAACATTCTCAAAAATAATCTAGAACTGTTAAAAAGCGTATGTCAAGAATGTGCTAAAACTGTTGAAAGTGTTCTAGAACTGTCAACAGAATTCTAGAAGTGTTAAATAAGAGTAAACGTTCTAGAACTGTCAAAAATTAATCTAGAGATGTCAAGTAAGTGGCAAGAATTTTCTAGAATTGCCAAAATATGATCTAGAACTGTCAAATATGTATTTAAAATATTCTATAATTGTCAAAAATGATCTAAAACTGTTAAAAAACGTCAAGTATGTTTAGAATTTAGAACTTTAAATTGTAAATTATAATCTAGAAATGTTAAAAAATATTTTTGAACTGTCACAAATGATCTGTAAGTATTGATAACGTTCTAGAATTGTTTAAAAAAATGTTCAAGACTGTTCTAGAACTGTTAAAAGTAATCTAGTATTGTCAATTAAGTGTCAATATGTCTTAGAACTGATACAAATAATCTAAATGTGTCAAAATGGTTCTAAAACTTTTGAAACAGTTTTAAGAATATCAAAAATGATCTCAAATTTTTAATTAGGTGTCAAAAACGTTCTAGAATTGTCAAACATGATCTACAAGTCTCAAAACTGTTCTAAAACTGTAAAAAATGACTGTCAAACGAGAAAGGTCAAGGGTATTTAGGAACCACAAAAAAGTGCAAGAACGTTCTAGAATTGTAACAAAATATTAAGAAGTTCCAAAAACTCTCAAATATATTCTATAAGTGACAATATTGTTTTGTTAAAAATAATCTAGAACTGTTAAAAGTGGCAAGAATGTCCTAAAACTGTGGAAAGTGTTCTAGAACTGTCAACGGTATAGAAGTGTCCAAAATGGTTTAAAGCTTTTAAAAAACGTCAAGAATTTCAATATTTTTTTCTAGTAGAAAGCAAAATTCGATGACTAATTATGACTTTACATAAAGTGGCGCAATAACTGCGAGGGACATTTTGCAGGCAGAATCACATTTAAAAAAATTTCCTTGGAGAGATTTAGCTATTAATATTTAAGAATAATAATAAAGAAAATATAATTCATACAATTTCAGCAATTTTCTATAATAATTTTACAATTTAAATCAATCGCATAAAAGTAAAAATTCCTTTTAAAATTATTTACGTATTTCAATGGACTATCTCTTTATTTTACCCTTATCAGTTTTGTTTCCGATCTAAATAAAATGCAAGGAAATAAAAACTCATGCGATTCTATATATATATATTAATTACCTTTAAGTCGACTTTCGGCTATCATTGAAAATGTGCGTATCAACATATCCTATGAAGAATTCTTATAACTGCGTTGCAATTTAAAACATTGCACTAAATAATTTACTTAAAATAAATTGTATTTTACATAGTGGACTTTTGTTTATTGAAGGAATTTAATTTGCTGCTTAATGCTTTATTAATATTGATGGTTTTATTAAATTGTACACAAATTTATAGATTAATTGAAAATAATTATTACCATTTTTCTACAATTTCAAGAAACCAATCCAATCACTGCTACAATAGTTCACTTCATCACTAATAAGTTTTTTCAATTTACCGTTAATTTGACTTGTTTTTAATTAATTAATTAGTTAACAACTAATTACAATTTTAGTGAGCAGCCCAAACCATCAATTGTATTAAAGCAAGTTTAAGAAATTGTCAAAGCACATCAATGAATTAAAAATAGTAGTCCTGTAAAAGCATCAATATTATTATGTTGTAGCCATGCCTTGTATATCAGATATCAGAAGTGTGAAGACTATCTTAGCAAATTGAATTTTGCAATAATTTCGGTACAATTTATTTGGATTAAACATATTTGCGTCATGTTTAATAGATTTTTTAAAAGCATGCATTACTCATAAAAAATACTAAAAGAAACTGGACTAGACGTTAAAGACATTTGCATAATAAAAAAAACTGATTGGAGTCAAACAGCAGTAGTAAAAGGAGAAACAGAGGTGTTAAGCAAAGATGCATTTTATGGCCGTAACTATTTAAACAAACAATACAATACAACTGGCCTTAAGTCAGGAAGATCTACTTGATTGATTCATTCATTGAGCACTGAAGCGGATTTTGATCTGAGCATTAAGAAAACAAAAGTTTTTATAATAAGCAAACAGCAAAATAATTATAATAGCAATTATAACTAAAAGACTAGAATAGATTAATCAAATCAAGATATAGATATCAAATAAATAAAAAAGGAAACAAGTATAAAGTATGCTTGCATAGCATTTAAGAAAATGAGCAAGGCTTTGTAAAGTAGACTCCAATACTGCTTTTGATAATCCGTTTGCTAAGCTGCTATGTGTTTGCAATCTTGATTTATAGGGCAAGAATAAAATAAAGCGGCTTGAAACGTTTTAGGAGAGTTCTCAAACTATTATAGACCAATAAGTTATACAACAAAGGCATATAGAATCCCCAACCAGCAAACTTAAATATATTATTCACTAACATATTAACTTAACAACTACAAATTTTACACAAACACATCACCATAAATTCAATAGATCTAGCCAACAATCTGAAAAACATCATAATAGACCCTACCGATACTATCATCTTCATTGACATAACAAATTTATGTACTAATATTCTTATACCTGATACTATTATTGCTCTCCATAATACTCTACCAACAAAAAACATGGACAAACAAGAAATTATTGATATTATTCAATTAACAAAATTTATAACAATATTTACAAATTAACTGATGGATTACCTATGAGAGCACCTAATACCTAAATACACTAGAAAAAGACATCATCATCAACAGTAGTAATTCATTCAATAACATCATATTTTGGCAAAGATATATTGATGATATAATCTGTATATTTAAAGGACCACCATATAATATAACACTCATAATTTTATAAATAGTTTACACCCGAACATCCAATTTACTCTAGAATTAGAAAACAATAAACAAATTAACTTCTTCCACCTTACAATATACAAAACTGACTACAAACTAGACTTTAAAATATACTAAAAACTTACAAACCCTGTAGTAATAATTCCATTAAACTCTAACCATAAATTTGCAGCTTTTCACTCACTTAATTTACCTCTCTCCTACCAATCTGCAACTTGAATTAAACATCAAGCAGCTAGCTATAACAAATCACTTTCCCAATAATTAACAAAAACACAACAAACACAAAATAGAATTGAGTAACAACACAATACTTACAAACAATAACAAACACACAACAACACAATATAGAAAATTCACATACTCCAACAATAGTAACAAAATTAAAAAAATTACTACACAAAAGACATCTAAAGATCTTTTTTCACAACCACTACAATCAAAAACATACTATGCAATAATAAATTAAAATCCGGAATCTATAAAATAGATTGCCAAGATTGCAACAATACTTACATAGAGCAAATAAGCAATATCAAAGAGATTTTCTACTACATATTATAAAAGTTTTGTAACATTTATGAATGTTTAGAATTATTATTGATAGTTTATGAACATTTTTTGGCATTTGTGATAGGTGAGGAACATTTTATGTGTGTATGTATAGCGATAATCTATGAAGAAGTGCTTTAAAATTGGGATCCAATATAATATATTTGAATTCTTAAAATTATAATAGAAAGTTATAAAATTTAAAATCATCAATAGTGCACAAATAATATGTATGAAATTATTCTAAAAGGTACGACGCAGAAATAAATTGTTATCTGCATGAAAGGTCGGCGATAAAAATCATTCGTTTCTTGAGATAGTACGCACATAAAAAGCAAAAAAATCTCCGTCTTATTTTATAGGTAAATCCCATAAATGTATAAATAGAATGTTATCAAATTCATTAAATATACGTATTAGTAAGTAGTAATATCTTAACAAATATTTTCAATTATTGTAAAATTAATCGGAGCAATTGCGTCTCCCTTTTCTAGAATATATTATTCCCAAACACAAACCATGCAATAAATTAGACAATAAAATTATAGCTATCATTTATAATATTGCACGCCTTGAAGTTATTAGATGAATTATAAAATGTTATACTCAAGTTAAAAGTGAAATTAGTTGATTAATTAAAAGTTACTGACTTCAAGTTATAAATGAAGTTAGTTAATTAATAATATAATGCTATATTCCAGTTATAAGTGAAGTTAGTCGATTAATTATAAAGAGCTCTCTTCATGTTATAACTGAAGGTAAATGATTAATTATAAATTGCTATCTTCGAGTTACAAGTAAAATTAAGCCTCGTTCATACTCATCCGATTTGCGTATTGCGATTTTTTTTACAAAGCGGCGGATAGACTAGAGTTCGGTTGCCAGTCTGACGTCTGCTTTGCCTTGCAAAATCATCATTTTAAAGTATCTTTTAAAGTTGGCGGAATAAGGACTAGAACATGGACATTTGGCTAGTGCATCTTTGAGCCAAATCGTCAATTAGTGAAGCCTCAAACATTTGCTACAGATAAGAGTAAAAAAGCATCTTTTAGCAGAGTGGTCGTGTTGCTGGCACTTCTGGCATTGAAAAATGCTACAGCTTTTTTTTTTAGTTTTGTTGAAATTTTCAATCTCAGAAGCTTATTTAAGTCCGTAACCTTTTTGTTCTTTTTGGAAATTGCAGCAAGGTCACAGAGAAACTAACAAATTTGTTTCCCAAACAATGGGTATTAGAAGAAGAGAATCCATAACACAAAATCAATAAAGACGTGGGTTTCAGTCTTTATTGATTTTGTTAGGTTAGGTTAGGTTATGTTAGGCTAGGTTAAGTTATGCTAGACTAGATTAGATGGAAAACTTCTTTGTACAGTAATTCATTCTACAATTCTCTATGGCAGCCCAACCTGGTACACAGCTACGCAATACAAAAAGAACGTAAAAAAACTTAAAAAAGCTCAAAGAGTACTATTGCTATGGGTATGCCAGGCATACAAATCCCTGTCTACTAAAACACAGCAAGTTATAGCAGGTGTTGTGTTAATCTACCTACAAATACGGAAAATGGTCAAAAATTTTGATAGAAAAAAGAATGGACTGCACACAAATGCAGAAGCACTAACAAATGTGTTGGAGAGCTAGCAAATAGAATGGAATATTGATATTGGCAATGCTGCATGGACCAGAAAATTAATAAAAAATATTAACACCTGGATTCAGAGGAAGCACGGGGAAGTAGACTACTTCTTATCGCAGTTTCTTGGAGGGTACGGCACTTTTGGAGCATATCTTTCCAGATTCAAAATAAGGGAAAACAATAGATGCACTTACTGTGGCGAGAAAGACACAACCAAACACCCGTGTTTTTATTGTCTTTAATGGGAAAAAAATGGGAAAAAATCAAAAGATATATCAATGGAAGCCTAACAGCGGACAACATTATTGCTCACATGCTAGACAAAGAGTCTAAATGTGGAGTAATACATCAATGGGTAAGAAATTGCACCAAAAAGAGGAAAAAAAGGGAGAGGGATATTGAACCGTAAAAAAGTGAACGTGTTTTTAGTAGGAAGGATTCTCACACTACCATAATCAAATGGTGTGCATAAAGCATTTTCCACCTCTCAAAAAAAAAGGTTATGTTATTATTGGCAACTACCTAGAAAACAGACATCTAATAGTAGGTAAGAGCAACACTAGACAAGTAACGTGTGGTATTCCACAGGAGTCGATACTGGGACCACTGTTGTGAAATATCCTGTACGACGACGTATTAGGAATGTAAACGCCAAAACAAGTGAAGTTAGTCGGGTATGCAGATGACACTGCTATCATCTTTACCGCCAAAACAAAAATACTACTGCAAGAAATAGTACAAACGACGGTGTACAAAACTATCCAAGAGCTGGGACTGGCAATTGCTCCACATAAGACGGAAGCTGTAATACTTTACGGAGGTTACAAGTTAAAAGAAATGCAGATAACGGTAAAAGATCAAATAATAAATACCAAGGAAGCTATTAAATATCTAGGTATTAAAATAGGAAGAAACAGACAGCAGAGAAAAATCTGGCATATGAGAGGAAACAAAAAGGAACAGCAAACTAAACAAAGAAACTCATAACTAACATTAAGACATAGACCGGACACGGGACGTTTGGTTTATACCTAAAAAGATTTCATATAAAAGATAAAAGCAGCTGCACCTACTGTGGAAAGAAAGACACACCGGAACATGCCTTCTTCAAATGCAACAGATAGGATGAAGCAAGAAACAATATTGAGAGAACCACAGACACAGTAATAAGGTCTGAAAACATTATACAATATGTGCTCAAATTGCAAGAAACGTGGAATAGGTTGCATAACCGGATCAAACTAGTGAGTGAAAAGAAATAGAGAGATTAAGGAAACAGGACGATAAGTAGAATCAGGGGGGATAATATGCAAGTGCGTAGTTCCGCCCAAAAGAGAGTTGAAGATACAGGAAGGAGTTTTAGTCGGTAGACACCTACAAGAGAAGCTGAATTCGGCATGCTCGCAGAAAGCAAGAATTTTTTGAAGATCACTTCTTTTTTAAGCTAAAAAATAAAGTTAAGTTAGTTTGCCGCCATGTGGAAGGATATGAGGAAAAAAGTCGGAGAATGACCGTCAAAAATTAATGCAGGGTGGGTGTCCAAAAAAGCCTTTAGACGGTCACGAGTAAAGGTTAGAGTGCCTAAAAAAGGGATAACGTTTTAGTTATTTTTGACGTAAGAGACAAAGAAAACCCTATCACTAAACTCTACCGGGAAAAGGATGGTGTTATTAGAGATATACAGTTAGGTGGAAAACTAAGTGATGGAAACGTGGCCTGTATAGCTCAAGAAACCAGCCAGTCAGCAACAAGAACTTTATCTTCTTGATAGGTGCAGACAAAGGCCAAGACGTCAGAACCGAGAAGTTTTTGGCAATGATCACAAAAGCTTTCGCCGTAGTGCAAGTGAGAAAAGTGACTAATTTGTCGTTGGTGTTGGTCTAGGGACATGGAAGAGGTAAGGAAAGTAGTGTAATAAACCTCAAAAAACACAAGCTTTTAATTGACGGTTCATACTCTAAGGAGAAAGCGTGGCGGAGTGGTTTAGGCATCCGACCACTGCACTAAAGATTGTGGGTTTAATTCCTATATACTGTGATATGTTTTTTACATTTTTATACGTTCTCTTACTCCCCAACCCGCCTTGCCAGCGAGGGGTTTTACAGCAACTTATACTGATAAAGTGATGAATAATCACTTTAGTGGGGCAAAGAAAAAGCTAAAACGCCAGTCGTAACGTATAAAAACGCGCCGCATGAGAAAGAGAGTAAAGATAGTTGGGCCAAAGTTGCCAAAAAGAAAAAAGCTCAAAATAGAACAGTTGATCTCCTGGTCAAAGAATAGAATCTTGGGAGTAATTACACTGAACGGCTGACTACGCTCAAAACCAGAGTAAGCACGAAAACTGGTGTTAAAGTTGTGTATGCCAGAAAAACTAAAACAAAGGACATTAAGCTCAGATAACAAGGTAAAAGGGAAGAGAAAAATCCCAAAATATCGTTAAAAAAGCTGCAAACAAAGGCCAGAGTACTAAAGTCACAGGAAAGTCACTGAAAAGGACTGAAATAAAGTCTTGGTGTAGAGAATAGACATAGCAACAACGACCACCAGAACAGCTAAAAAAGCTATAGACAAAGTGGTTGGAACGCAAAAGAAAAATAGCTGCAAAATGGACAGCTTAAAGAAACACCTGCTCAATATGGGCATAGTTACAACAAGCTAGGCGTAATGTTGGGTGGAGGCTTATGCGGGTATTTAGACACATTGCGGCCAAGCTCAACAAAGAAAAAAGTGAATCCACGCTGTTTTAAGTGTGGGCAAGTAAGACACTTGGTTAAGACTCCAAAAAAGAAGCTCACTGTAGCACGTGCGCAAAAACAGAAAAACAGAGCACAGAACCGAGTCTATAACGTGCTCCATATACAAGAAATAGAATAGAAAAAATGAGAATAAGGAAACTCCATACACCGCCGCATGATAAGTGTCATCCAGGTAAATCTGAACAGGTCAGCCGTGGCTACTGACTTTGCGGTGCGGAGATTGAGGCAAACATTTTTTTGATCTACAAACTCAACCTGCGAGCGGCAAGAGGTAGCTTGGTCACTGAATGACAGGTGGTGGTAGTGCTAAATAGGTACTTAGGGATTGGAAAGCTAGGAAAGTGAAAGGGTTTTGTGTGGCTAGAACTGGACGGGAGGTCGGTTACGCTTTGCCAAACACAAGTAAGAAAAAGATATCAGGGACGCCGTAATTAAGGGAAACTTCAACTTTAAATGCTTCTTATGGAATGATAGCGTTAAAGATGGGAGAGGCCGCCTGTTTACGGAGTGGGCCGCCTGCAAGGATCTCTATCTAATGACCAATGGGATTACCCACGTTGTAGAAACGGTAGGCGCAGTCGTACTTAGACGTGATTTTATGTGGCGCAAAAGTAGTAAAACTTTGGCAGGTGCTAGAGGGAGAAAACTTTAGTGACCATCGACCCATCAAATTCCAGGTTAGGGCCACGACTACTTCATCTACAACAACTAACACAAAAGGGTGGATAGTTTCAAAAAAAAAGTTAGAAAATCTAGACGGGGACTTTGAAGCTATAGCAATAGAGGCAGAAGACAGCCTGTGTAATGGTATAAAGCAAAAACCTGGCGCGCAAGACTTTCCACCTTAACGTATTACTTTAATGCAATTCCGAGATGGAGAAAAATTGTTATTCCCGCAAGAAAAAAGAAAGGTAGTTTTAGTTAGTAAGAATTATTACCACTTGGCGAGTCTTATAAAAAAAAATCGAAAAAAAAAAGTTAGGTTAGGTTCTTTTAGTAGTGTGCCCTTTGTTTTTTTAGTTCTACTAAAACTTTCAATCTTAGAATGAATGAACAATTTAAACCCATAATCTTGGCGCATTTTGCTTCTTTTAGAAGTTGTACAAAGACCATAAAAAAACTAATAATTTGTTTCTCATACAATGGATATTGAATGAGTAAAATCCAAGAGATTCCAATGCAAGACCCACATCTTTTTTGGTTATGTATTCCGCGACGCGCCAGATTACCACCTCAAAATAGCGTGTAAAAGTTTGCTCCCACGGTTGCCTTTCTGTAATCGGCACTTAAAGCCAAAATCATGCAAATACCCTTACGGTTATTTTGCAAAGATAGAATTTCTATCTTGTTACTACTAAAATATTTGGAAAACCTCGGAAATTAATGCTTTAGTTGCCTGTAGGAGGGTTGAAAAAGTAGAATGCAACGTTGTTGTCGACACCGGCAAGGGCATTCTCTTTTTAGCGTAGGCTGAACTTTTCTTTGATGCAGATGACCCTTATGCTTTTTGACCTGAAGGGCCAACAAGATTAACTACTTGCTGACGGTCGGCAACCGCTGAGAGCAACTAGAGGTCAACTTATCTTCTTTATGTTGCCAGGCTGCTTGCTTCTCTAGACAGTAATGGATCCATTCGCGTCTACATTGTTTTTGTTGGCGGTGACGTTGAGAGAAGGTAAAGCTACTTTTTCGTGTGAAACTAATCAGGTAGGTGGAGTCAGTGGCGGCTACTTTGGACATCTAGAAATCTTAAGCGAAGTCACTCTCGTCTTCCACGCATTGCTTGGTATTGCGTTGGTGTTCTACGTTCATTGTCACTTAATCTAGGTTTTTTTTTTTGTAAAGAGTAGTAAAGCAAGAGCGTTAGACTTCTTAGTGACAAACTTGTTTAAGAGTTGAATTGCGGAATTTAGCTCTACGAACCTCTTCTCAAAGTTATCAATAGTTGTCAACATTGTGTCCATTTGGGTTTTTATCTCCTGGACTTGCTGCGAGGAGGTAGTTACCATGAAGCTTGACTTGACCTTTGGTTGTGTTCTTTTTTTAAATATTAAATATTTTTTGAAAGTCATTAGAGTTGTGTCTGGCTTTGATCTTTGATCTCTTTGGTCCATGCTTTAAGCGTTGCGCTGGAAAAAATTGTAATTTTATTGTATAAAATTTAAACAGTAAAATAAATTAGTTTATTGCAATAATATTTGCATCTAGATCTGCTGGAGTTGCTTGCTTCTTTTTAGATGCTCTGTTCGGCTGCTGGTAGTCAAAGCTAAATAAGAATTTTGCAATAAATATATTGTTTCAATAAAAAAAATCGTTGATTAGATAAGTATAAACAAGCGAGCAGTCTATAGAATAAAATATTGGAAAACTTACTCAAACTTAAATTTAATTAAGCATTGTGATAGTCTAGCCTAATTTAACTGCATAAACTTTTTACTTTCAATATTTTTGCTTGTATGCGCGCATGCTTCATACTCTTATAATCTCAGTACAGCATAGCCCATAAAATGCAAAGGCGTGAGTGCAACAGAGCAAACATAATTTTTGTGTATATTAAGTTGCCTATTATACCGACCACGTTGTAGATTACTGTAGAATAGTAGTAGCTCCATCTAGTGATAAAATACCAAACACCTTAATACCTGTCATTACTCCATCTATGTTTGACTTAATTAACTACAATTTTATTGCCGCGTTTTTGAAAAATAAAATAACTTTAGGACTTTTGTAACGCAAGATGGCGTTCCAAAACTAACCTACAATTCTAATAAATACAAACCAAATTTTTTGTAGTTAGATTGGTTCAAACAAAGCCATTGAAATGGATAAGAAAATACAATTAAAACAAGTGACTACTAGAAAAGTACCAACTGTTATCCGAGTGAAAAGGTATTTACAAGCTTTGATTATTTAATTGTTTCTAATGAATTTATTTTATAAGCTGTAAATATATACCAAAAAGTCGATTAGCTACTACTACAACTAGAAAAGCTCCACCAGTTACACAAAAAGCAACAGTTGCATTTTTAAGCAGTGATGAAGAAGATGATTCATTAAACAATGATTTTCTTAATGAAAAGGATAATCAAATGTTTGTATCATGATTAAAATTATAATTTAAAATTTATTAATATTATTTTCAGCCAAATACTTAAAAAACCACCCGAGCAACTAAAAAAAAACACAGAAGTACCACCAATTCTACTAAAGTAGGTAAATTTAATACATACTAATCAATTATTAATAATATTTTGATTTAAAGTCTATAAATTATTATTATTTTTAGTCATATGCTAACTAAACCACCCAATCAACTAATTACATACAAACTAAAAGCACCTAATCTAATTCAACCAAAGTAGGTAAATTTAATGCATACTAATCGATCGTTAATAATATTTCTTATAGAATTCCAATTGAAACTTACATAATATCAGAACCTGACATAAATAACGAAAAGTAAGTAAACTTTTTTTTAAATTATAAAAAATTAATTCCTGTTTTCTAGCAACCTATTATTTAATAATCAACAACCACCCGGAAATCGAATAATCGATTTAGGACATGTCTTAACATGGTTTCAGAGCATGATTACTAGTCATCAATTGGATTGTAATGGTAATTTAAGTTTAAAAAGTGAACAGGGTAATGGTTTTGTATCTTTATTAACATTTAAATGTAATAAATGTCATAATATGTATATAAATGAGACGCATAAAAATGCTGATATTAATAAATCGATGGTATGGGAAACAAAAATGGCTGGAATTACATTGGTATTTGGAAGTGTAAATGTACCGCCTATCTCTTCATGTTTATATGATAGATTAGAGAAAAGTTTTCTTGAATATCAAAATCGAGATCAAATAGATTATAAAAATGCAATGGCGAATCTTGAATTGGTTTTCGGAAATGATTGAGGGAATATTGTACTCATTTTTGTATTTGATGTGATATTATAATCAATAAATTTAAATTCTATAAGTGTCATGAAGTTAGTTGTGTAATTATGGTTGCCTATGCCAATTTTTTTTAACAGCGTTGCCAGTTTTAAATTTTATCTAAGCGTTCAATAATATAAACCTTTTTATACAATTTTTTTGTAAAAATTAATACAGGGTTGGGCAAATGTGTGGAATCATCCGGTTGTTGGCTGCATTTTTAGTTTATTTCAAAAATGAGTTGACTTATTTTGATTTTTAATGAGCGCTATGTTTCATCAGTTTTTTTAAATGGAGCACCCTGTATTATCTTTTATTTTTAAATTCAGATATAGTGAGTATATTTTGTAGGACCAACATATATACCAATGCCAGCTCTAGCATAGATTTGCTAAAAGGCAATTGCGATTTTATTTATTTGGAAACTTGTTTTTGTCTCTTTGAACAAAGAAAATTTCTTTTACCGCAAACTTCTGTTACTTGTCCAGATTTCTTATGTGGTGGCGCCCGAGGCACCCCAGATAAATTGAACCTTATAGATTATGACCGAAGCTATTTTCGCCGTCTCCCAACCCGTAAAAAATATCTTAAAAAAAAAACCTGACTTGGCACAGCATGTCCAATGCCGACCTCAAAGTTGTCGATATGTCCCAAGTCAGAAAAAAAAAACACAAGAAATTGAGCCGCAGTTCTTGGTACTTCACTTGGGCTAGTTCATCACAAAGCTTTCTTGACCAACTCGCAGGGATCAACAACCCAAACGAAGCAACAATCTATGAACAGTTGGCCATTTTCAAACTCGATAGCGTTGGGTTCTTAGACAAATGTTGCGATCAACTACGAGAATATTTTCAAACTGGAAAAAAGACCTCTTCCGATCACAGCGCATCTTATAGACCTGAAACTATTAGTAAACTTCATGCACCCTAACATATCTAGTGTCTTAAGAAGGGACAAGGGCCTTACTCGAGCTATTGAAAAGCAAATCCCTGGCCTAGTACCGGAATAACCATTGTGACACTCTTGGCAAGACTTTCTAGATGGTTTTCATTCATTTTTTATGCCCGCCCGTCTACGCCAAAACCTAGAAGAAGGGTTCTAAAACCCCAAAAAGAAGTTGGTTTCTAGACTCTGATGAGACATCACGACGGCTTTAGTACAGAACAAATGCTAATCTATATATAATATAGCACGTACTCTACCCACAAAACGTCGTCACCATCCCTGAATTATTAGAAATGGCACTGGTCTTTGAAGATCTATAACAAGAAACCATGAGAAGTTTAAACGCAAGTTTAACTGATGCTATTTGCTTATCCTACCCTAGTCAAGCGAAAACACAGTTAAATAGCCAAAACTTTGTCACATTAAATCTGTAATAATATATTATTACTACAATTTAAAACTCCCGCGCTACCTCATATTCCACCGGATGAGCTGCGCGCGATCTTCCCCCCACTCCAACAAATGAAACCGGCGCGTGACGTTCCCCTACTCCAAACGGACGAAGCGGCGCACAATGTTTTCCACTCCAGTGACGTAGGACAGAAAGCAGGGATTGGCGGATGACAACAGCAGACCCCACCGCTCCAGAACTGGGTATAAAACCGTGAACAAAATGTCACCGGCTGCATTCCTCCATAGTGATAAAAGGTGTACTCGGTGGTGTTGAAAAACGTGGGTGTGTGGCCTTTCGATTTTTTCGCGTCAGCGGAGGGTGGATAACCGTATTTATTCACCTGGGGGAGAGGTTTGGTTTCTCTGTTGGTGCCAACCGGATGGTTGATGTGATGCTGCCACTCGGCGGCCACCTGGTGTTCAAGAGCATCTTGGTGGAGGCGTCCCCCAGAGGCCGAGGACGCCTGGCACGTGTATGGAGTGGATCCATAACGTGCAGGGGTTAGTGCAACTGAGTTAGGGACGAACCCGCAGCCCAGAGAATGCACGCCCAGTGGTTGCCGGAGTGGTGCTCGTGGGGTCGCTGTGGAAGCGACGTGTGGCTCCCGGGGAGTTGTCCCCAGGGTTCGGGACGTGACCCACGGCAGGGTGTGCAATGCCGTGAGCCCGCTGTGAACTTGGGGCGAAGGTGCAAGACCCCAGGTCCGTCGATGGTAATAAATGTGTTTGTTGGGGATGGTCCAGGTGAGTAGCGGAGGTCGGCGTAAAAGTCTTTTAGTCGGGGGTCCCGGTCTATTGGCCTGCACCTTCCGCCGTAGACCTGGTGCAGACCAGGAGTTACAGGGTAGACTCCTGGGGCGAGCGTCGGTGTATAGTTGGCGGTCGTGGATACGTTGGCGAAGTCCGTGGGCATAGCGTTGGTCGTGTAGGGAGCAGTGAGGTTGTTGTTCTGGGGTCGCATGTTGGCTCGGTGTGACTATGTCGTTCCTGATGCTGTCGATGCTTGTTGAACACTGAAATTTTTGACTTCAAAGTTTTACCTTTATACCCCTTGCCTCTGCTCCTATTGGTCGACTGCAACCTCTGGTGGTGGAACTGGCGGTTCTGTTGTTGGAGCCGGTGCTTCTGGTACTGGAGCCGGTGTTTTTGGTGGCGAGATAGGTCGCAGGTCGTCGGTATGTAGTTTTACTGGTGGTCTGTAGGGGTTGCTCTGCCTCGCATCATTACTTGTTTTCCGACTTCATACTCTCGGACGTTGGCCCGCTTCGGGTATGGTACTGGCACTGTTTCGACCCACCGAGTGCATAGGTTCATCATGGTGAACGCGTATCAATTTTCTGTGGTCGTAACGTCCATGGGGCTTACGTAATCAATGGCTATTCGCTCCCATGGTTTGCCCGGCGGATGCGGGTTTAGAGGGGCCTTTGGTTGGGTCGACCGATAATAGCTTGCGTTTGTGGGCATGCTTGTTGTGCACGTCGGACTGCCGCTGCAAGTGTCTTGCCTTCTAGTAGGTGTAATTTTGCTCTGTTTGGGTTCTGAGCGCGTCCGAGGAGTTGATAGAGTTGGCTCAGGCTAGCAGTTCCCGGTGCATTTGGATCTTCTGGTGGTAAAAGTCTCTCGGAGTCGTCCACCGATTTGGCAATCAACTTATCGCTGGGGTGCCGGCTCAATGCGTCAGGTAGCAGGTTGGTAGCATGGTAGTTAATTAGCCACGGGTTGCCAAGTATTACTTCTTCACCCAAAGTCGGCGCGACCGCGAAGGTGATGTCGTGAGCTTGATCTCTCATGTTTACGGTGGCCTTTACTTCTCCCGTGGCGACGAGCGAAGTTGTAGGGTCCGCTTGAGAGATATCCATTGTTGTAGGTGCGGTCAATATTGGTTTCGACCTTCGATGCCATTGCGAGCAGCTGGTCGAAGGTATGGAAGTGTACCACATCTAGTGATTGTTGAATCCTAGGTTCAACTAGGGTAGCTAGGACATTTGCTAAGGTTTCTTCGGAGTGATGTGGACATATTCGCTGATATAGCGCGGTTTGGCGGCGTAGAAAGCTTTCCACAGCTTCCAGCGGGTTGTGTTGTTGGGTAGTGAGAGTGCCCATCAACCTGGCTACGGCCGCCGGGTTGGCGTATTGGATACTTCCTATTCTTGGTATTAGCGTACGAATGGGAAGGTTCTCGTTTGTATCGTTGCTCAAATCTGTGAGCTTCCCCTTTTAGGTTCTGTACTAAGAGGCGGTAGTGAGTCGTGTTCGGTGTTGTTTCGTGCTGTTTCAACTTGTGGAAGAATCTGTGCGAATCTTCGTGCGGCTCGCCGCTGAAGTGCGGAAGTTCGGGGTGGTATAGGCATTAGCCACCCCGGCTGTGCATCAGCGTTTGTGCTGTTGCTTGCAAGATCGCCGTTTGGTTTCTTATGCTTTCCAACATTGCTTCATGGACTTGGTTCTGCTGAACGAGTGCGGGACTTGGATCTCGTTCCCACGCATGAGCGGGTTTGTTGTTCCATTTCCATTCCTGGGTTGGTCTGCTTTCTGTCGCAGGATTTCTCGCCGTTAGTTCTTCCGGTTTGATTTGAATGCACGGTCGTGAAGGCACTATGCTCTTAAATTGCTCCACGTTGGGCGCCGTTTGTCACCGTCTGCATTCCTCCATAGTGATAAAAGGTGTAGTCGGTGGTGTTGAAAGACGTGGGTGTGTGGCCTTTCGATGTTTCCGCGTCAGTGGAGGGTGGATAACCGTAGTTATTCACCTGGGGGAGAGGTTTGGTCTCTCTGTTGGTGCCAACCGGATGGTTGGTGTGATGCTGCCACTCGGCGGCCACCTGGTGCTCAAGAGCATCTTGGTGGAGGCGTCCCGCAGGGGTTGAGGACGTCTGGCACATGTATGGAGTGGATCCATAACGTGCAGGGATTAGTGCAACTGAGTTAGGGACGAATCCGCAGCCTAAAGAATGCACGCCCCAGTGGTTGCCGGAGTGGTGCTTGGCCGATAGACCTGGTGCAGACCAGGAGTTACAGGGTAGACTCCTGGGGCAAGCGTCGGTGTATAGTTGGCGGTCGTGGATCCGTTGGCAAAGTCCGTGGGCATAGCATTGGTCGTGTAGGTCGCATGTTGGCTCGGTGTGACTATGTCGTTCCTGATGCTATCGATGCTTGTTGAACACTGAAGTTTTCGGCTTGAAAGTTTTACCTTTATACTCCCTGCCTCTGCTCCTATTGGTCGTCGATGCTCCGCTCATAAAGCGGCATCACCAACACAAATGCGGCAGTTTTTCCTCAGAGTCAGACCAGCCTCAATACATAGTATAGAAGCATAAATACGGTGAGCCGAGCAGCGCGAACCACCTTACCCATACCCTACTATCAAGCAATACTTGTCTAGATAGCACATACGTGTTTCCTGGTAATGTTTGAAAAATCTGTTTAATGTTAAAGGCCTAGATAGCTCTTTCGAGTCTCCCTTTAACATTAAACCTCTACTATCCTCTCATCACTAATCATTGCTTGCTTCGATAGCACATACGTGTTTCCTGGTAATGTTTATTGATTAATTCAATGTTTGATGCTTACATAGCTCATCCGAGTCTCCTTCTAACATTGGATCGTACCTCCCGTTTTCCAACCTCTATTTCGTTTGAAAGTAATCATTTTATATTATTAGTTATTAGTTAGGTTAGTTTAGTTTATTGAATAAACATATTATTATTGCAATCAAGTTGCATTATTTGTCATCACCTCACCTTTCCCCTTTATAGGAAGTTAAAGTGGTCACAAATCTACTTTAAACCTTCACTCGAGACACCTGCTGGAAATGCGGCAAAGCAAGTTGACCGTTTTGCACTCAAATATTTCTGTGTGGACAATAAGGTTGCGAGATTGTAAATGTATCTTAACCGACACAAAAGGGCACTCCGTCAGCAACTAGTAACTCAATGCAATTTACCGCAGGCGAAAGGGTACTGTGCAAAAACGTTGTTGCCGTAAACATTCTACGGAGGAAACTTTAGATTATAGATCATAAAGAAAGAAGCATGATTCAACTACCGGAACTCCGTCCGATAGTCAATTTTACTTCGATTCTAGTAGAGCATCGAAACAGCTTCACGGCAAAGACGATCTCCGGCTGGAACTCCGTCTACAACGCATCTTCTACCGAAGGTCCGTCATCAGAGAACCCTCCAACTCCTAGATATATGATTTGGCACATACCAGTATTGCATAGAGGCTTGCTTCTATACTGTCGGCATTGCACTATCTGCCAACGGGTAACATTTGGTACGGCCACTGTGGGTAGCTTCAAGCTCCCTTAAATCGCAGTAACGTAGGGTTGGTAGTTTTCTGGAGTGCATTATCGTTTGTTGTGGCTGGAGAACGTTGTGAGTTTTTTCCGGTGCTGTCGTCAATGTCGAAGTTGTTATTTAGCTTGTGTCCGAGAGCGTAGCGAAGGTTGATATGTATTTGAGGTCAGCAAAATGTATGCATCAATCTTTTTCAAACGGAGACACGCATGGTTTTATAAAAATCCAAAATTTTGTCAAGCACAAAAGGTCAGGCAATACAACGGGTCTCAAAGTATACTTACCTAGGTACCACAATTAACGATCAGTGGGACTATTCGGTAGAATAAATAAAATGCCGCATTGAAAAAGCCAGGGGAGCTTACATAAAGAGGAAATATGTGTTCCGTAGTCATGACTTAAATATAAAAACAAAAATAAGACTTGTCAGATGTTACGTGTATCCGGTTCGCTTATATGGAATGGAAGCATGGACCATGTCCAAAGAAACCTGCAAAAAACTATCAGCCTTTGAAAGGTGTATATACCGGAGAATCCTAAGAATTTTGTGGAGGGACCATATCACCAACGCAAGGGTCCTTGAACGTTTCGAAAAAGAACTGGAGGTAGTTAATACTATTAAGGCGCGCAAGTTGCAGTATTTCGTACACTTTATGAGGATGAAGAAAGATATGGATTATTACAACTGATTCTGCAAGGAAAAGTGTTCGGAAGAAGAGGTCCTGGCAGAAGGCGTATATCCTGGCTCAAGAACCTAAGACAGTGGTTGTACTCCCGAACTCTTCCGCGCTGCTGTGAACAAAGTAAAAATAGTTATATTGATTGCCAACATTCGGTAATCGGATAAGCACCTGAAGAAGAAGACAAAAGAGAAGATATCACTTAACCTATTACTGACCAGCAATTTTTGGCTAGTGCCACTAGATGATCAAAACTACCACAATTTGCAGCTTCTATAAAACAACAACTTAGTATTGTTGACCACTAAGTAGCTGATTCTCTGGCATTTTTGAGACTACTATAACCATTGCAGTAATAACTCTAAGATTTTCTGGAGAACTGCACAACAACAACATTCTGTTCTTGCACACTCCACCAGGGCTTAGGAACGCCATTGCTAGCTGCTTCAACACTTTACATTGATCTAAACAAAACACCATAGTCCTTAGTGGACTGACACGCTGTGTGTGTGCGTGAAAGAGCACGTGTGTATGAGGTTTAATTAAACGTGTGCTTAGAAACTCTTAGTTTACTATAAAACATGCAAACTTGTAACTTCACCGTTTTCGACGCACCGGAAAACATCCTCAGGGCAAGTCCTGGATTTCAACCAGCTGCCTCCATCTGCA
Organism: Tachinus rufipes; assembly: GCA_963932245.1. Taxonomy (NCBI): domain Eukaryota; kingdom Metazoa; phylum Arthropoda; class Insecta; order Coleoptera; family Staphylinidae; genus Tachinus; species Tachinus rufipes. The sequence continues at coordinate 7,893,951 of OZ010744.1, forward strand.
ATTACGAATCCCAACCGGTAACAAATGCGTCCAACGTGGAGCAAAGATGAACTTGGAACAATATCTTTGAGGATGACAAAACATTTAGTCGTCCGGGTGACCATAACACTAAGGTTTCCAACCAGACCAAAACACACACTTTCTAAGCGATAAGGACATTGACAAACCACAAAGAATCAGACCAGAATATATGCAAATCTTTCGGTTTGCTTACTATATTGACGGAAACAGATAGGTACTAAACTCGTCTATTACCAGCAAAACATACGCCGGCACAATAGCATGTGTGAGGAACAGTAGAATCACCAAGCTCATCAAACTCCTGATAGGCGACTTTCTGGCGCAAACAGAATGCCACAAAGATACCATAATGTATGACGTAATAACTAAACTCAACAAATACCGTAGAACGTTACTTGGCAATCCATACTACGTCTGCAATGGGCAAATGGGCTGCATGCTTTTACGAACCTAAAAAAACGTTTTGCAAGGCTTGACGGACAGGTAGAAATGGTTGATTGCACAAGACCAGTTACGTCAAGCTGACATTGACATCACCACTGAACCAAAGAAGCTCAAAAATACGTGCAGAACTGATAAACCGTGCAACCGAGGCAACAGGGAATCACAAACATTGAATTGCAAAAGAAGCAGAGAGGTAGTACCACAAAAAACGTGTTACACTTTCTAAAGAGACACGAACATTAGTGACACTACTTGACACAACAAATCGGAAAAAAGCCGCTTTACGGCATTAAAAGAAACACAATACAAGCACTTTGTCCAAAACCAATCTCTAGTTAAGCCCGGCAAAGCACACCTTACCGACATTACTGTCTATCACGACGAAGAAGACCACTTTGGCAGACAGTACCACTTGTCACTAGCAAGATAGTACACAACATCTTACACCTAGTGAACGAACACGTGAAAAGTAAAAGAAGGAACGCAACCTACACCCAATTAACATTCTAGGTAGATCTTGTGCTCCGTAGAACTTCTGCGGTCGAGTCTAAGCAGAACATTACCTGGCCTTTTAGTATAGTCTAGTGCCACCAAATAAACCAATCCTACCACACTCTGTAATTTTTGCAAGACTACTAACTAGCAAACCCTCAGGCATCTCTGAGACTACTACCATCATTGCAGTAATAACCCCAAGGTCTTCCGAAAAACTGCACAACAACAACACTCTGTGCTTGCACATCTTTTCTAGCTGCTACGGCACTTTACATCGATCCAAACAAAATACCTTAATCTTTAGTAAACTGGCACGCTGTGTGTGTGAGTACGTTACCGTGTCGTCGATTTTGGCGTTCTGTGTACGCCGCTTTGCTGTTGTATAGTTGAAGTCTAATATTTGTTTTGGTTTGTCTTAGCTTCCTGATTCCGTTAGGTTATATCCTAGCAGTAACTTGATTGGCGTGCATCTTGAGACCACAATTGTCCTGCAGTTGCAGTGTTTGTCCCATTTTAAGTTCAAACGTTCTTTATGCAAGGTGTTAAGTTTTTTTTAAGTTTCACTTAAAGGCTTTTGACTGGGTTGGCCTGTGGGTGATAGATTGCCGTGGTGTGGTTGTACCCCTTTCCAACATGTATTGTTGTTTGAATATGGTGGTATCCCAACCTCTAAAAAGACCGCCGCTTTTGCTTGTTGCGGTAGCTACTGGTGTAACTTATAGCCACCTAGTGGAGGTGTCCATCATTGTTAGTATGAACTTGTTTCTTGACTTGGTGCTGTTTACTGGGCACATTAATACAGAATTTGTCAATGGATTGAGATAAAAGGAATGCGACAATCTTTGTAACTAAAGTTATTACCAGCTTATGAGCTTCTAGTAGCAATACTATTTAACGTAGCCAAAGAAATTAAAATGAGACTACTCCAGGAATGATACTCTTAATACTTCTTGGGTGTGGAAGTTTAACGCGTTAAGGTACGGTGGTGAATTTCCGCTACAAAACAATACAATTCTTCTTTTTTGCTAATAAAGTTAGACTTCTTACCAACAGCAACATCTGATAATATCGTGAGTCTAATAAACAACGACTTTGAGCAGATATCGTCTAATTATGAACGTCTAACAGTTTTGGCCTCAACACCACAATGAATAAAGACTGTTTACAGAATTCCAAAATGTACGTAAATATTCAGAAACTGATAAAATGTTGGAAAATGGTGTAATAGAACTGCCAAAAACCCGTATAGCAAAATCACAATTTTTTCTCAATTTTGGAGTGGTCAATGCTGTTATTATCAAAGACGCCTACCCTCTTTTGTTTATAAACAGCATTTTAGTACGAAAATTTTGGTTCTTTTTTAACGTTTTGGATGTCCGCGTCGACAATAAGAAATTTTTATTTATTTTGGATAACTTTGGTATCAGCTGGTTAGATTCTTTCATCTACGCCGCAGTAAAGTATTATTGAAATATAAAATGTCAGGAAATTAAGAAATATGTATAAAATAATTAATTATAAAAATATAATTACATTTTACAACATTTCCCCAATATGTACGCTTTATTTTGAAAACTGGCAACACAGCCATACTACTATAATCAAAGTCAATACCGCTGTCCGCTGCTACATTCACTTTATAACACATATATTCATAATCAACAATTTATTTAGAAATAACTTTAAAATCCTTACACAAAACAAAATAAACTAACAATATTAGTTCCAATAATTTAAATTAAAATTTAATCTAAAATTCAACACCATTCGTGATATTATAATATTTTTCTAGTGTGATCAGGTCTTTCCAGTTCCTGTTTTGGTACTACTCCTTGCTCTTAATGATCTAACCTAGCGCGTCATCGTGCAGTCAAAGAACAGTTTCGGTGCAGCTTATTAATAACTCGAATCCGATTATTTAATATAACGTTTTCAATAACGAACAATATTCATCAAACATAAACAATATGGTAAGTTTAATCTTTAATACTATTTGATTTATTTGTTACGGTAGAAATATCTAAAAGGTTATTACACAAAATGGCGTCAGTATCCATTCCAATGCCGTGAGCAACCCTCAGCTGTGCAGTATTGTACTGCTGAGAGTTCTTCAGTTCTGTACAGGAATGTTAGTTATATTAAAAATATTAATTTTGAATGTCAGTAAAAAATATCTCAAAGATTAATAATAATCATGGCTTACTTATTATTTGATTCAGTTATTTAAATTGTTTGACTTGCAAAAATTTTTGTTTGTAGCAGGCTGTGTGAACAGGGCCGGATTAAAAATGATTTAATTAATTTCCAATTTTGTGATTGTAATTTAATTCAACTAAATATGAGGCATACAAGTACTGATAATTTATATTTGTTATTATTATTATAAAAACAAATGATTAATGTAAGCAACATAACATTTCTAAAGCTATAGGCTTGAAATTACCGGCCAAATTAAATAAAAATGATAAAGAACAGCAACATAACGTATAAAAATTACTACTTTATTATACAGGGTGTTACAAAATTACACAATTTGAATAATAAATTTGGTTGTTGCCATATATGTAGCGATTTAGGGATTCGACGTTTTATTAACTAAAATTCGACTAATGGGAGCCAAGCTATGGTAATTTTTGACATTTTATGAATAAAATTTTGCACCTTTACACTGTATTTGGTCGGATTTTGGTGCTTTCTGACAATATTTGGATGTTTTATGGCCGGATATTGCTATTTTTGACGTTTTATGAATAAAATTTGACACTTTTTGACATTTTATGAATAAAATTTTGCACCTTTACACTGTATTTGGTCGGATTTTGGTGCTTTCTAACAATATTTGGATGTTTTATGGCCGGATATTGCTATTTATGACGTTTTATGAATAAAATTTGATCGTTTTTGTCTGTATTTTCGTTTTTTTTTTAATTATTTTAACATTTTATGACCGGCATTTGTTATTTTTTACTTTTATGAATAGAATTTTGCATTTTCAAAAGTAAATGACAGGTTTAAATAACAATGACAAAGTTGTTCACGTTTTTTTTGTCTGATTTTTGTGGTGAGGCCTAAAATTGCCATCAACTGTCAGCAAAATCAATCAATTGTCATCAAAATTTTGTCAGATATGTCAATTTAATCAACTGTCAAAATAATGCGCACTACAAACCAAAACTCGTATGATATATTACTAACATAATTTTATTGATTAATTTAATTTATACTTACTAGTTTTAGATGAAGGTGGAACCAGATATAATGGAAATGGAAAGCTCAAACTCAATACAACCAACCGAAACATCAACCATAACAACCAAATGGGAATACAATGCAGCACTAGCTCTAGTCAACAGCATCGGAACACATTTCGACGATTTAAAAGATCCATCAAAACGTAAACATGTATGGGAACATGTATCAAACGACTTATTAAGCAACGGTTTCAGTTATTCGGAAGATCAATGCAGCGTTAAATGGAAAGGATTAGTTCGTAGTTATAGAAATTGTATGGATAAAAAGCGACTGACAGGAAAAGGTCCGCCAAGGTTTCATTTCTTTGATGTTATTGATAATATTATGAGTAAACCACAGTCATTGCATATTTTGGATACAAGCCAATTGGGGGAGAATACAAAATTGGAACAGTTTGAGATTTTTGTTGAGAATACTGTTGAAGAACCGGATAATAGGAAGCGATCGGTTGAAGTTGATGATAGTTTAGTGCAGAAGAAAAAGAAACAAAAGAGGACGGAGTTGACGCGATGGCAAGAGGAAATATTAGATTTGGAAAGACGGCGATTGTCGATTGAAGAAGAAAAGGTTAGGTTATTGAGGAGGATACTTGATAGATTGGATTAAATGTTTTGTTTTCTTATGTAAATAATAAATGTGTATTTTTCAACAAAGCAATTACGTTGCATTTAATTAAATATATTTTTTGAAACAAAATTTGGCTATTTTATTCATTTATTGCGCTTTTTACGGCTATTTTACATCGCATGAGACTAACAGCTTATTAGGTGACTTCCGAACCACCCCGGTGCATAGAGAGCATGCTAAAGCAAAGCTTTTGGTCAACTAAATGTCAATTTTGTTATACTAAACTAAAAAATCTAGGTTTTGTAGTGGATAGGAAAGGATTAATAAAGTATCCCGAAAATATAGCGGCAATGTTTAATTTTCCAGTTCTCAAGACGGCCAATAAAGTTAAAAGATACCTAGGTTTAGCCCTTGTGGTATAGGAGGTTTGTAAACGAATATGCCACGGTGTTGGCTCCGTTTAATCAGTTGACTGTAAGGAAAAGAAAGACTCAGATTATTGGGTAGAATGACAAAACGTTCTTGGACATTAAAAATAGGACAGCAAACGCCTCGATTCTGATAAGTCCTAATTTTGCAACGCTTCTGATATTGGCGTGAGAGCAGTGTTGACCCAAGATCAAAATGGTGAGTAAGAAAATCCTATAGCGTTTGCCAGTAGGTTCTTGTCAAATGCCAAAAAGAACTACAACACTGTTTGGCGATCTTTTCGGAGTGAATAAAATGTCACTCCAAATATTGGTTCCGAGTAATAACCGACATTTATTATAAAACTAAACCAATATGATATAGTTGGTACACCGTAAAGGTAAATACAATGTAGTACGCGATGTTCTGTCTAGAACGCTTGTGGATACTCTGGTCAAAGTTGGCCAAACTTCCGTTGTTAATGAGAGGGATAAATTTGACGCGGATAAAAGTGACTCCAGGATAGAAAAGATAAAGAAAGCAGTAGCTAAAGATCTCAAGTCCTACCTCCTGTGGAAAGTTGCGGAAGGAGATCTCTTTAAGTTAACACCTATGAAAAGTAAAATGCCATATGATGGGTCTGAATAGAACCCAATGGTAAGTCAAGAACAGAGGAAGAACCTTTTTTTTTACTTCCGGTTATTTTGGTTGTTACAAAATCTTGAACAAAATCAGACAGACCTATGTTACCAGCTCCCCGCCCCCGAGGTTGTAGGGGTGGGAGTCGGTGATGATGGAGAAGGCGGCGTGGCCCTCTTTGTGGTACTTTGTGTGCTGGGGTTGATTGTGAGGCCATGGCAGCGGAGACGCCATCATGTTCTGCTGGGGGTGGCAGGTGCAAGTCGGGATACACCTGGTGGTATGGTGTGACGTGCTGCGTGCCTTTAGGGTTCAAGATCACTCTGGGCACCTGGTTTGTGGGTCCAGGTGCCACGGGGTGGTGTGCGCTCCAGTTAGGGACGTACCCGCAGCTGGATTGCACGCCTCAAGACGTCATCAAATTTGTATCCCCAGGGTTCGGGATTAATTGTCCCACGGCGTAGGGTGCAATGCCGTGGGGGCTAGAGGTGGGTGAATCACCTCTAGCGCGTTTGTCGGTGAGTAGTAGAATCCAGAGGTTTCCATGGGCATAGCAGGTGTCGGCGTAGAGAAGGATGCGAGGGAGTTCCCAGCGTAGGAGATGGTATCCCACTTTCCAGGTAGAAGGCGGCTCACGGCGGAAGGTGCAAGGCCGTGAGTCGTGTGCAGCTCGGGGTGCAGATACATCCCCGAGGCGGTCGTCGGCGTTGAAGTGTAGATGGGGTGAGTTCCGGAGGCGTTGTTCAGGTGCATGGCAGTTGTCGGGAAATTATTCCGGTTGTATGTAGTCGGTGGTGGCCTCGTAAGTGAAGGGTTGCGTGGCTAAAACTGCCGTTGGGCCGTTTCTGCGTAAGCTTTATACCAACCGGCAAGCGGTGGTGCGCCGTGATTGACCCGCGTGGCTCCGCCCATTAGGCGGTATCACCTACTATTAGCCAAAAATTTGTTTTAGTGTTACGGTCACCTCGAACACGTAGCCACGCCTCCGCCGGAACGCGCGCGTCCCAAGGGGTATAAAACTCCGCGATTTCTGTTCACAGCACCGCAGATCCAGAACTCAAGTTGCAGCGTCAACATAGATCTCCCGCAGACGAAGCCCAGTGATAGAGGACCGGCACTGCAACTTCATTCTCGGTAGCGACCGAACGACCACCACGGCGAAGACGTCACCCAGGCCGGACTTCCGCCTCCGACGTACGTTCCGCCGCCGGCTCGCCGTAGACGACCCAGCGACCTTCTAGACTCAATTCGGCACAACACCAACATTGCACTGAGGCTTGCCTCTACCCCGACGGCATTGCACACCCCGCCTGAAGGGATATTCAGTACGGCCACTGTGGGAACGCCCAAAAAATGCCTAATAAGGTTAAGACAAGAAGGATGGGTAATCCAAAAGTAGTAGAGTACTCATAGCAAATTGTTTTGACGGATATATTAGTCTTTGCTCTACTAATGTCAATTTCCCACCTTCTAGTCATGACCAACTGGTTTACAAAATTTGTTCAAATACATCTTACAAGGAAAACTGCAACGCCAGAGACCTTAAAGTTTTTAGAAAATTAAGTTTTTTTAGAATTTGGAGTTCTGCAAATCATTATGATTGATAATAGAGTGCAGTTTACCAGTAAGGCCTTGCCAAGTGTAAAAGATATAGTCTAACGCTCGGTACCACCCACAGGAAGGTAGGATATAAGTAGTCCATATTGTCCATAACCATTTCAAGATGTAGCCAATTCTTATTATGGAACGGTTGGTCCCATCTTGAATTATAACCATTAAAGTCTGTCATAATTCTCTCAATAACAGGTGCAATAGTATATATTTTGAGGTATATATTTAAAGGCAGTTTGTGTGATAGTAGCATAAACGTAAGCCCTAAAATATTGGCCCTTGAAAAAAAAATTATGAACGGAGACGACGAAATTAATTCTCTTCAACTGTTCGCGTTCATATGTGTATCAGGAGGCACATAACCTGATATCACCATCACCGTTAACCTGCAAATACAAATTCTGACAAATTGAGCCTTAGGTGGGTGATTAAAGTTTGGAACGTCTGTGGTGAACAGATGACCTTTTTTCACTAGCAGAAAGCAAGCACCTTCTTTTTCCGTCTTTTTTCCCAACCTGCACATTATGGTAACTTGGTACATTATTGATACAATCAACTGGCCACCACGTTTCTGACAAAGCTATCACATCCGTGTTATCATTATAGCAATATTTAATCAGATCTTCTTTGTTACTATTATAAGATCTAATATTTCATGACAGCATCCTCAATAGCACCCGTCGTATTCACCGGCAAGAAAGCCGTAGAAATTTCAAATAAACTTTGGAAAAAAAAGAAAAAGAAGCCAAAAAAAGATGTCCGAGACAAACCCAGCGCAAGCCCTTTTAAGTGCAAAGAATAAAGGAACACATGGCAACCATGGCTGCTACCATAAAGAATCTGAACCAGAGGATAATAAAAATATCCTCTGCTTTCTAAGTTTGACAGACTTTGTCTCGGCAAAGTTTACCACCGCTACAAACGTAGAAGATTTAGACAAACCTCACTGAACCAGGTGGAAATGAACGTAGAAGGCCCTCCCCTATTTAGTTTGATGGGTGTAAAAAAATGTGTTTTGAAAACATAAAGTCCTGACAGACTTTGTCTCGGCAAAGACAACCACGGCCACCACCGCCACAAACGTGGACAAACCTCTACTGAACCAGGAGGAAATGAACCACCAATTGAATTCTCACCATCCCACGGCGACCTTTTGGGATCGGACTTAAAAAAAAAAAACCAATCACTATCACCGGAAATGAAAACAACCCGAATTCGGTGGCTTTTTTGTGGTGAAAAAGAAGAAAGCGGACGCAAAAAGGAAAAGAACCGGCTGTGAGTTTTATTTTAATAATAAAGCATCTTCTGTCAAACCGTAGCCGTCTTCGACAAGGGCCCATTGCCCCCTAAGGTGCCGTTCCTGCTCAAAAAAAGTAAGCACAAAACTTCTTCACCGGGGTGAGATACCGGCCTGCCGTTGCGGATTTCAAACAAGGTGGTGAAGTCTTAGAAGACCCCACCCCTTCCTATCTTCTTTCTGGCTTTTCAAACTCTCGACACTTGGTTTTCATATTAACGGATAAAACCGCTTTTCCGGAGTTATTCAAGTTCTTTAGTGATAATTGTATTACACACAAGAGAACAACGGCTCACCTAAAATTTGTTGGCGAGAGAGAAAGATGCATGGAAGTAGTTTATCACGGAACAAGATGTGGGGCTTGCATTTGAATTCCTTGGATTGTCCCCGTGGTACATCTAAAAAAAGAAGCTTAAAATGTTAAGGTCATACTCAACATTGTTTCACTCGCAAGTATATTTGTCAAATTTGTTTGGAGCCCTAAAAATCGGTGGCCTGCTCTCTACAACCATTGCTGGAGATTTTAACTGCAAACACTCGGCGTGGAATAGATTACGGACAAATGCCAAACGTCAGGTGTTGCTTAAGAGCAAAGAGGTTTGCAAGTAGTGGGACTAGAGGAACCTATCTACTATCATCACATTTGAGTAATGAACAATTTGAGCTTCGACCATCTTTCGGTTTTATTGGAGCTTTTCGGAAGAAGGTCACTCTTCTTCTTCTTCTTCTTTTTCTCTTTCTCCTAGGCAGCACTGCTTGTTCATTTCTTGATGCCTCTTGGTCCTAAGTTGTCGTTCCATTTTTTCCTTGGCCTACCTTTGGATCTGCGGCCCCTTGGCAACTTGTCTCTGGCTATTCTGGTAATTCGGTTTTTTTCCATTCTGCCTATGTGTGCGTCCCATTCCTTTTTCCGTTGTTTTGACCACTCGGTGACACTGGTTATTCCACACCTTCTTTTAATTTCTTCGTTCGAGATTCTGTCCCTCAGTGTTTTTCTCTCGATCCTGCGTAATATTTTCATTTCTGCAGTTGTTACCATTTGCTCTGTACGTGTTGTTTCTGGGCGCGTCTCAACCATGTAAGTTAGTATCGGCCTGACTACTGCCTTGTATATTCTTACCTTCGTTTCGTTTCTTATGTGCTTATTGTTCCAAATCGTGTCGTTTAGGCTTCCTGCTATATGTGTTGCTTTTTTGGCTTGCATTTTGACTTCCTCCTTCAGTTCGCCGTAGCTGGAGAGAGGGATTTCTAAATATTTGAATTCCATTACTTGCTCGATTGTGGTCCCATCAATTTTGAATTTGCATCTTGTTGGGTTGGCTGCTATGACCATGCACTTTGTCTTCTCCGCCGAGATCTGCATGTTAAACATTTTAAATGTTGTGTGGAATGTATGCAGCATTCTTTGGAGGTTGTCTTCGTTTTGCGCTACAAGCACTGCGTCGTCGGCGAAGCAAACAATCTTCACTTTCTTAATTATTTTGTCCAAGATCAGGTTAAAAAGCAGCGGACTGAGCGAATCCTCTTGTCTTACTCCATTTCCGGCTTCTATTGGATCAGTCATGATGTCTTTAATTGTTTTTACCAAATCCGGGGCAATACCTCTTTGGTGTAGTATTTCCAGGACGTCTCGTAGCTTTACACGATCAAATGCCTTTGTAAAATCAATGAAGCATGTGTACGCTGGCCTGTTCCATTCTAGAGATTTTTCTCTAATTTGTCTAAGTATAAATTCGGCATCTGTACATGATCTTCCTTGACGGAACCCTTGCTGTTTGTAAGTAAGCTCTATGTTCTCGTTTAGCTTGTCACTCGGGGAAGGAAAAAGATTTGTCATTTACTCTTTTTTTACAATCCCTAGAAGAGAGCATAAATTGCCTGACTCCAGTGATAACGGAAACGGACATCAATAGGGCCGTCAAATTTTTTACGCGCCAAATCCAATAAGGCTCGGGAGAAACTTCTAAAACCTTTCAGGTTTGCGGAAATATACATAAACCTTTTTGGTTATCTCGGGACGTAAAGAACCTAATTTATAGACGTAATGCCGCCAGGCACATTAGATTGCCTGACATTAAACTTCCTCCACAGAGAATAAAGACACACAAAAATTGTGTTAGCAGAATATTTAGGAATCTTTTACAGAGGACAAACATCCAATGTTAAGGATTATCAAAAATTTATGGAAAAAATGGGGTACAATATACAATTGAGGGAAAAGCCAAAGCTTTTGCTGACAGTTTGGAACTCTAATGGTCCTTCTCCTTGCATTTTTGAGATTTGTTGCGTTAATTTTGGTTTTTATAGTAAGGTTTTTATGGTAAAGTTTTCTGCGTAAATTTTAATAATGTTTATATGGTATACGTGATTTTTCAACAAATGTTAAGTTTGTTATGTTTTTTTTAACTGCAAACTTCATTTTGCAGCACAATTCATTGTGTTCTTCTTAAATTATAAGCAAATCTTATTTTGTAGCATAATTAATAGTACTTTAATAATAGTTCTTCTTAAATTATATGCAAACTTTATTTTGCAGCCCAATTCATTGTGTTTCTTCTGAACTAATTACTAACTTCATTTTGTAGCATAGTTCATAATATTTTCACTTAAATTATATGTAAACTTCATTTTAAAGCACAATTCATTGCATTTTTTCCTAAAATAATTACTAGCTTAAACTTTATTACAGTAACACACACGAAAACGCCATAAAATCAAATATTTCAATAAATTGGCACTTATGTACGCATCCACTTACACTTATTAAATGTAGCACCCCGTATATTATTTAATTTGTGAAGCTTTGGTATGCAGCTCACTTCATTCTTTAAAAAGTGACAAGTGTTTTGTAAACGTCAGTGTCAGTTTGACAGCAAGTATGACATGAGTTGTCACCTAATCACCTGATAACTAAGCATAAAATATGAAATCCTAGCAAAAGTGCATTAAAATCTCTTTAGTTTTTCAAATGGCTTCTACACTATCGAATAAATTACACAGTAATTAATGTAATAATTAAAGATATGCATAGCAAAATGAGGCACAAGGAAAGGTAGTATCGGAAAATAAACCCACAATGTCTGAGAATAATATCCAGTGGTCCGTTTATTCGGCTGCCCAAAACCTACCAGCTGTACTAAACGATCCGAACAAGGGTAAACAAAACAACTTCTTTGTAAAAACATGGGGCGACACCTTTGTCGAAAAAACAGATATAGAAAAGAGTCCCTTTCTTCCGGAAATCAATCATACACATTTTGACACGTATTTAAGAAAAGTATCTAAACGGTACAGACGTCATCGAAGGCTTTCTCACAGCAAAATAGAAACACAACGGAATCGAAACGATGCAACTGCCGAACAACAATCGCTTGGAACCATTCCAGATATATTTTTGAAAAGCAATTTTCCTTTAAACAATCCGAAAGTGTTCAACCAGGTGTTTCACATGCCCGAAGCGAAATTTAATCAGAATGAACGTGTATTACACGAAGAATTGACTCATTATTTGGATATTGTTGAAGTTAAAATAGCAAGGCAAGTTTCGCAAAAATCAGGGGCTTTTTTTCATGCTATGACCTCGCATGATACTATAATGGAACAGATGGGAACAGCTTGTGGAGAAGTGCGCGAATTACGGAAGAAAGTTCAAGGAGTTGATAAAAATTTGGCGAAAGATTCATTGAAATTATTGTCATTAGCTCGATCGAGGAATAATCAAATTATGTTGTTAGATAAATTAAAATTAATGTCTACAGTATTGCAAACGCAACCAACATTGCAGCTTTTATTAAGTTCATCGGATTATGTAGCCGCTTTGGAATTAATTGCAAGCACGCAGGACGTATTAGCGAAGCAATTAGCAGGAGTTACTAGTCTCAGACATCTTCCATCGCAATTAAAAGAAATGTCACGTTTGATTGATAAAATGTTAAATACTGAATTCGAGAGGTATGCAGCTGCCGATTTACATCGACCATTGGATGCTATCGAGGGTGTTTTGGAACCGGAAAGATTGATTAGTTTGGTTGCTGGATTGTTGCGGCAAAATACGTTTAAATTTTTGGATACGTATAAACAGGAAGCGGTTACGGCTGCTCAGGCAGTTTTGAAACAGTTGTTGATCGAGCAGTTGGCTGATGTTGAGGATGATATGGAGCATTGTTTGACTGGATCTGGTGAAGCACCTCCAAGTTTAGATTCTTCGCATTGGTTGCGAGTGCTTTCATTAGCTAGTGATGCTTTAAGTAAGTACAAATTTGATTTAATACAATAAACAATATTTATTAATGTATATATTTGCATTTTAAAATGAAATGTTGTCTGAAGCATACAAATTTTTGACTAATCCCCTATAGTATTTTTACTTAAAAAATAAGAATGAATCCAGTAACCAACGTGTTAAAATTTACTGCCAACCTATAAATCCGGTCTTCAAATTATAAATCCGGCCGTTAAAACTATAAATCCATCTTGTAAAAGTGCAAATCTGGCTTTCAAAGTGTTAATTTTATCTGTCAAACAGTTAATCTAGTTTCTAAATTATAAATTTGGTAGTTTACATGTTAAATTTGACTGATAAACTGTTAATCTGGCTTTCAAACTATAAATCCGGTCTTTAAACTATTAACTTGTCTTCAAAACTATAAATTTAGCATTTAAAACTGTAATCTGGTAAATTCAATGCTAAATTTTACTGCCAAATTGTTAATCCTGTTTTCAAATTATAAATTCAATTTTTAAAATTGTAAATTTGATTTTTAAAATTGTAAATCCGGCCAGCAATTAGTTTAAATTTATTGCAATACTTTTAATCCTGTCTTTAAAACTGTAAATCTGGCATTAAAAAGTGTAAATTTGGTATTCAAAATTGGCAATTTAAATAATAATTGGTTTTAATAAAAAAGAACGTTAATTTATGAACCAAATAAAGAGCATTTGTACTTTTAATACTAAAAATCCTCCACCAACGTGTTAAATTCTATTGCCAAAGTGTTAATCAGGCTTTCAAATTGTTAAACTGGTTTTATTAATTGTAAATTTGGCTATTAAAAGTGTAATTGCGGCTTTTAAAAATTAAAGTCTTGTTTTTAAATTATAAATCCAGTCTTTAAAACTGTAAATCCGGCCTTTAAAAGTTTAATTTGGTCTTTAAAGTGTCAAATTCTACTGCTAAATAGTTAATTCGGCCTTTAAAACTGTAAATCTGGTTTTCAAAGTGTTAAATTTAAAGATTACCGCCACCACATTTCAGTTGTGAGCCGTTATTGAGACGGTTTTAGAAAAAAGCGTACAGAATTTTTTTTTTATTTTGTTAGAAAATATAAAATATTGTTAATAACTGTTGAAAAGTGCAAAATAAAGTCAAAAATAACAAAATCCGGCCCTAAAATATTAAAATATTTTTAGAAAGAACTAAAATCCAGTCAAAAACGGTTAAAAAATTTGGTTTTGTTTATAAAATGTTATAATTAACAAAATTGCGCTTTAAAACATCAAAATTTTGTCAGAAAACACCAAAGTCCTATGAAACATCAAAATATTGTTAAAATAGCAAAATTTTGCCATAAACTGTGCAAAGTTCTATTCATAAAGTTTAAAATAGCTATAAAATATCAGAAAACACTAAAATCCGGTCAAAAACTATTGAAAATTGTAAAATTCTATTCATCAGTCAAAAATAACAAATTTTGGCGTTAAAACATGAAAATATTGTTAGAAAGAAACAAAATCCGGCTATAAACTGTTCAAAATGAAAAACTTTAATTTGTAAAATTTGAAAAACAGCAAAATTTCGGCTTTGAAACATTAAATTATTGTTAGGAAGTAACAAAATTTGACCATAAACTATTAAAAGGTTTAAATATTTTCAGATAGAATCAAAATCCGGCTAAAAACCCGTCAGAAATACAATTTTTTTGCATAAAACATAAAAAAAAATTGTTAAAAAACTGTAATTTTTTTAATAAATTTACAAAAACAGGAAAATCTGGCTATAGAATTGTCAGAAAAATTCAAAATCCAGTCATAAACTGTAAAAAAGTGCAATATTCTGTTCATAGAATGTCAAATCTAGCAAAATCCGGCCATAAAGTATGAGAATATTTTCAAAAAGTACCAACACTATAAACTAAATAATACAATAAATACAAAATTCTGTTTAAAAGTCAAAAATAGCAAAATCCGGTTATAAAATATCAAAACATAAAAAAAACAAAATTCGATCAAAAATGAATGAAATGCAACAAAATTTAGTCATTGCTGTTAAAAAATGCAAAATTCTATTCATAGAAAGTCAAAAATAGCTAAATCTGGGCTAAAACATTAAAAAATTTCTGCAGAATACAATTCCGGGTAAAAGCGCTCGAAAAGTCTAAACTTTTATTCATAAAATGTCAAAATAGCAAATTCGTTCCTAAAAACTGCAAAATTCTATTCATAAAAGTCAAACAATGGCAAAATTCATTCATGAAGTATTAGAATACTTTGAAAACCAAAAACCGGTCATAAACAGTTGAAAAGTGCAAAATTCTGTTCAAAAATATCAAAATCTGGCCTTAAAATTTTAAACAAAAATAGCAAATGCAGCTATGAAATATATAACAAAAAGAAAACACAAAATGTGGTATAAACTGCTAAAAAGTGCAAAATTCTTTTAATTAAATGTCAAAAATCGCAAAATCCGGCCAATAAATACCAACATATTGTAAAAAAAACAAAACCCTTCCTTGAAACATCAAAATATTGTTAGAAAGCACCAAAATCCAGCTGTAAACTGTTAGAAACTGTCAAAATTTCATCTAAGGCATCAACATTTGGTCATAAACTGCTAAAAATGGTACAAAAGTGCAAAATTCTCTTAATAAAATGTCAAAAAGATACAAAACCACTAAAATCCGGCCATAAACTGTTGTAAAGTGTAATAGAATTTTAAAAACATTAAATGCCAGGTTTGAATTATTAAAAATATTGTTAGAAAGAATCAAAACCCAGCCAAATGCAGTTGAAAAGTCCAAAATCTATTTATAGAATATCAAAAACAGCAAATCCGGCCTTACATGATCAAAATATTGTTGAAAAGCACCAAAATACGTTCAAAAAGTACAAAATTCTATTTATAGAATGATAAAAATTGCAAAATCTAGCTATAAAGTATAAAAATATTGTCATAAAGTACCAAAACTCATCATAAACTGTTAAAAACTGCAACATTCTATTTATAAAAAGTCAAAAATGGCAAAATTCTGGCATAAAAATTAAAGTATTAAGTGGTGAAAATCTATTTGCCAAATTTAATCAAAAGATTTTTTTTCTATCGAAGGTCGCTTCGACTGTGATTTTGTAGATGCCCTTGCAAGACCATAGTGCGAAATTGCTTCAAGGTTTCTGTAATGGCCGTGATTTTTGTTTGTTGGCTTGACTGCTGGCAACTCAGATCCTTCAATAGTTTTTGTTGACACGAAGAGGTTTGCTATAACTTCTGAAATTGCACCTGGAGTCTGTTGGTTTTTTCATGTTACCCTTAAGCTAACGCTAACTATTTCTAAAGTTTTTTACGTTCTGGTCGTCGCAATTTCCAACCTAGCTATTGGCAATATTGCCCTCTTGATGGCAGTATGTAGTGGTGTTGTGTAGAAACGGTTTACAAGTTTTACAACTTTATGGTAGGATTTGATGTTTTTGACATAGAATATTGCACTTTTTTACACTTTGAATTTTTCTGACAATTTCATAGCCAGATTTTCCTGTTTTTGGAAATTTATGAAATTTTTTACACTTTTTTAACAGTTTACGGCCGGATTTTGAGGTTTTTCAACAATATTTTGATATTTAATGCAAAAATTTTGTATTTCTGACCGTTTTTAGCCGGATTTTGATTCTATCTAAAAATATTTTAATGTTTCAATAGTTTATGGCCAAATTTTGTTACTTTCTAACAATAATTTGATGTTTCAAAGTTGCAATTTTGCTGTTTTTCAAATTTTACAAATTAAAATTTTAAATTTTTAAACAGTTTAAAGCCGGATTGTGTTACTTTCTAAAGATATTTTTATGTTTCAAAATGTTTGTAATTTTTGATATTATATATTAATGAATAGAATTTTACACTTTTTAACAGATCTGATTTTAGTGTTTTCTGACAATATTTTATGGCTATTTTAGCCTTTATGAATATTGAAGAAAAATTTTGTTGTTTTTATTTTAACATTGTATGAATAGAATTTTACAGTTTTTTGTTGGATTTTGCTTTTTTTTAAATATTTTAATTGGCAGAATTATGCCGTTTTCGACTTTTTAAAAATAGAATTTTGCATTTTTTCTGACAATATGTTTTATACTTTTTGGCTATTCGCTATTTTTGACATTTCTTCAGAAGAATTTTGCACAGTTTATGGCCAAATTTGGTGCTTTTTGACAATATTTTGATGTTTTAAAGCCAGATTTTGTTTCATTTTAAAAAATATGTTCATATTTCATTGCCGGATTTAGAATTTTTACATTTCAAAAAGTGAATTTGTTCATTTTCCAGATTTTGGTTTGAATTTGCAATTTTTGAGATTTTATGACAACAAATATTTTATAGTTTATGGCCGGATTTTGGTGCTTTTGGCAAAAAAAGTTTTAAATAGTTTATTTTAATGTTTTATGATTTTTTATAAATAGATTGTTGCAGTTTATGGTGAATTTTGGAACTTTTTAACAATGTTTTTGCTGTTTTTAAGATCTCATAAAAGTTTGTGCACTGTTTTTGAGAATTATTTGATACTTCAAGGCAGTATTTTGCTATTTTTAACTTAAAACTTTGCACTTTCCAACCAAAATCCGCCCAAAAACTGCTTGAATTTAATATTTCAATATTTTATTACCACATTTAGCCATTTTGGTACTTTCTAATAATATTTTTATACTTTATGGCCGGATTTTGCTTTTTTTGACATCTATGAATAAAGTTTTGCATTTATTGACAGTTTATGATCGGATTTTGAATCTTTCTGTCAATATTTTGATATTTTATAGCCGGATTTGGTTATTTTATGAATGTTTATACATTTAATATAGTTTATGCTTAAATGTTGGTTGCTTGTGCACTTTTCAACAGTTATAGTTGGATTTTGGTGCTTTCTATATGTTTCAAGACCGAATTTTGCTATTTTTGACATTTTATGAATTTTTTTACTTTTCAACAGTTTATGGCCGGATTTTAATGTTTTCTTTCAATATTTTGATGTTTCAAGGCCGGATTTTGTCATTTTTGACATTTGACTTTATTAATTTTGTTTATTTTAACAGTTTATAGTTGGATTTTGGTGCTTTCTAACAATATTTTGCTGTTTTTGACATTTTGTGAATAGATTTTCCACTTTTCAACATTTTATGGCCGGATTTTAGTGTTTTCTTACAATATTTTGATGTTTTAAGGCCGGATTTGGTTATTTTTGATATTTTATGAATGAAATTTTGCATTTTAACCTGTTTTTGGCCTGATTTTGGTGCTCTGTAATCTTATTTTGATGTTTAAACGACGGATATTGCTATTTTTGACATTTTATGAATCAAATTTGACATATTCAAACTGTAGTTTGCTGGATTTTGGTGCTTTCTAACAGTATTTTGATGTTTTTATCATTTTATGCATACAATTTTAAACCGATTTTGGCCGGATTTTGTTGTTTTTAGAGTAATATTTGATGTTTCAATCCTGGATTTTGCTATTTTTGAAATTTTATGAATAGATTTTACACTTTTCAAGCGTTTATGGCCGGATTTTAGTGTTTTCTTACAATTTTTTGATATTTTAAGGCCGGGTTTTGTTATTTTTGACATTTTATGAATAAAATTTTGCATTTTAAACCGTTTTTGGTCGGTTTTTGTTGCTTTGTAATAATATTTTTATGTTTAATCGCCGGATGTTGCTATTTTTGATATTTTATGAATCAAATTTGACACATTTAAACCGTACTTTACTGGATTTTGGTGCTTTCTAACAGTATTTTGATGTTTTTATCATTTTATGAATAAATATATGCACTTTTAAACCGATTTTGGCCGGATTTTGTTGTTTCTAGAGTAATATTTGATATTTCAAGCATGGATGTTGCTATTTTTGAAATTTTATGAATAGATTTTACACTTTTCAACCGTTTATGGCCTTATTTTAGTGTTTTCTTACAATATTTTTATGTTTTAAGGCGGGATGTTTCTATTTTTGACATTTTATGAATCAAATTTTAAACATTTAAACCGTAGTTTGCTCGATTTTGGTGCTTTCTAACAGTATTTTTCTATTTTTATAATTTTATGATTAAAATTATGCACTTTTAAACCGATTTTGGCCGGATTTTGTTGTTTCTAGAGTAATATTTGATGTTTCAAGCCTGGATTTGCTATTTTTCAAATTTTATGATTAGATTTACACTTTTCAATGGTTTATGGTCGGATTTTTGTATTTTTTTACAATATTTTGATGTTTTAAGACCGGATTTTGTTATTTTTAACATTTTATGAATAAAATTTTGCATTTTAAATCGTTTTTGGCCGGATTTTGGTGCTTTGTAATCATATTTTGATGTTTAAACGCCGAATGTTGATATTTTTGACATTTTATGAATGAAATTTGACATATTTAAACCTTAGTTTGCTGGATTTTGTTGTTTTCAGACAGTATTTTACTATTTTTATCATTTTATGCATAAAATTATGCTTTTTTAAACCGATTTTGGCTGGATTTTGTTGTTTCTAGAGTAATATTTGATATTTCAAGCCTGGATTTTGCTATTTTTAAAATTTTATGAATAGATTTTACACTTTTCAACCGTATATGGCCGGATTTTAGAGTTTTCTTACAATATTTTGATGTTTTAAGGCCGGATTTTGTTATTTTTGACATTTTAATAATAAAAATATTCATTATAAACCGTTTTTGGCCGGTTTTTGGTGCTTTGTAATAATATTTTGATGTTTAAACGCCGGATGTTCCTGTTTTTGGCATTTAAATAATCAAATTTGACAGATTTAAACTGGCGCTTGCCGAATTTTGGTGCTTTCTAACAGTATTTTGATATTTTGAGGCAGTATTTTACTATTTTTATCATTTTATGAATAAAATTAATTGAGTTCTAGTAATATTTGATGTTTCAAGCCTGGATTTAGCTATTTTAGACATTTTATTAATAACATTTTGGCCTTATTTTGGTGCTCAAATAATATTTTGATGTTTGAAGGCCGGATTTTGCTATTTTTGACTTTTTATAAATAGGTTTTACATTTTTTGGCCGGATTTTAGTTTTTTCTGAAAATATTTTAATATTCTATGAGCAGATTTTGTTATTTTTGACTTTTTATGAATAGATTTTTGCTTGAAGATTAAACAAAATGACAAAATTTTGTACGCTTTCTTCCTAAATCGTCTGAGGGGGCCCTTATCCTCAATAAATTGCCGTAAAATTGATCAATTGATCATCTTAACTGTTACGCTCAGTTATACAATTTAATTTTTGTATATAACTGACGCAACGCATGCTGAACTTCCCAACCACCACACCATGCTTGAACGTCGTATCTTAGTTAACTTAATACTAATTTATTTAAGGAGCGGCCATTGCCGTCGAATCATTCGACCGCTTCTTCTCACTGCGCCAACGTTTCTGATCTTCTTTGCTTGTTCCCGCAAACGACTCCCACTTCAGTTGTTCTTGCTTCAGTGCGCTCTATTAGTGTCTATCTAGTTTATTTAAACATTTGATACAATTTTTAGGAAAAAAAAAATTAGGTAGTTTTTCAGTGCAGGTAGGGTCATAGGGGACAGGAACTTCTCGTTTTTTGAATTCCACACGCGTTTGGCGCTAATTGTTGTAACTAACTTAATTTTTTGTCAAAAACTGGCTTAAATCTATCAAACTATTCAAATTTTGGCTCAAAACCAAGCTTAGAAGATATATTTTTTTTATTACTTTTGGCCTAAATTTATATCAAATTTAAATTAAAAATTTGAAAAAACATGCGAAAAACTATCAAAATACTCAACTTTTAGTCTAAAACTAGCTCCTAAATTTATAACAAATTATTGTTTACATTAAAAAATTTAAAAAAATAAATCAAAATACTCAACTTTTAATCTAAAACTAGCTTTAAACTATTGAATCTCTTGATATTTGGCTTCAATTAAAATCTTGTTGTTGCCTAAATTATATTTTGGTTATTTTCAAAGCTACGTTTTGCAAAATACGCACATTTTGGCATAAAACTAAGTTAGACTACACTTATTATTTTAAGCTTAAAATGTGTGAAAATTTGTTTTTGTAGTTTAGTACAAAAAACTATTAAAAGTCTCGACTTTTGGGCGAAAATTAGCTTTAAACAGTTGAAACTGGATATTTGGCTTTAATTTTAGTCTTGTTGTTGTTTAAATTATATTTTGAATATTATCAACACTAAGGACTTTGATGTTTTGCAAAAGAAGGCTTAAAACTATCAAAATATTCAATCTTTTGGTCTAAAACTAGCTTTAAATGGTTGAACTTCTTGAAATTTGGTTTCAATTCAAGTTTTGTTGTTCCTCAAATTATATTTTGATTATTTTTAACATCTTTGACTTTGATGCTTTGCAGAAGAAGGCTTAAACCATCAAAATATTCAAGTTTTTGGACTAAAACTAGCTAAAATACTCAAATTTTGCTTTAAACGGTCAAAACTTTGGATTTTCGGCTCTAATTTAAGTCTTGTTGTTGTCTAAATTTAATTTAGATTATTTTCAACACTAAAAACTTTGGTTTTTTGCAAAAAAGGCTTAAAATCATGAAAATATTTAAGCTTTTGGTCTAAAACTAGCTTTAAACGGTTCAACGTCTTAAAATTTGGTTTCAATTCAAGTTTTCTTGATGTCTAAATTTAATTTTGATTATTTTTAACATAAAGGACTTTGTTGCTTTGCAAAAAAGGCTTAAACTATCAAAATATTCAAGTTTTGGTCTAAAACTAGCTAAATTACTCAATTTTTGGGCTAAACTTAGCTTTAAAAGGTTGAAACTTTGGATGTTTGGTTCTAATTTAAGTCTTCTTGTTGTCTAAATTTATTTTGATTATTTTCAACATTAAAGACTTTGATGTTTTACAAAAGAAGGCTTAAAACCATAATATTCAATCTTTTGGTCAAAAACTAGTTTTAAACGGTTGAAACTCTTGATATTTGGCTTCAATTTAAGTTTTGTTGTTGCCCAAATTATATTTTGATTATATTTAACATCTTTGACTGTGATTCTTTGCAAAAGAAGCCTTAAGCCATCAAAATATTCAAGTTTTTGGTCTAAAACTAGCTAAAATACTAAACTTTTGGGCTAAAATTAGCTTTAAACAGTTGAAACTTTAAATGTTCGGCTCTAATTAAAGTCTTGTTGTTGTCTAAATTTCATTTCGATTATTTTCAACACTGAAAACTTTGGTTTTTTGCAAAAAAGGCTTAAAATCATGAAAATATTTAAGCTTTTGGTCTAAAACTAGCTTTAAACGGTTGAACGTCTTAAAATTTGGTTTCAATTTAAGTTTTCTTGTTGTCTAAATTTAATTTTGATTATTTTTAACATAAAGAACTTTATTGCTTTGCAAAAAAAGGCTTAAACTATCAAAATATTCAAGTTTTTGGTCTAAAACTAGCTAAAATACTCAATTTTTGGGCTAAACTTAGCTTTAAAAGGTTGAAACTTTGGATGTTTGGCTCTAATTTAATTCTTGTTGTTGTCTAAATTTAATTTTGATTATTTTCAACATTAAAGACTTTGACGTTTTGCAAAAGAAGGCTTAAACTATCAAAATATTCAAGTTTTTGGTCTAAAACTAGCTTTAAACTGTTGAACTTCTTGAAATTTGGTTTCAATTCAAGTTTTCTTGTTGTCTAAATTTAATTTTGATTATTTTTAACATAAAGGACTTTGATGCTTTGCAAAAAAAGGCTTAAACTATCATAATATTCAAGTTTTTGGTTTAAAATTAGCTGTAATCGGTTGACATATGGATTCAATTCAAGTGTTGTTGTTTTCTTGTTGTCTAAATTTAATTTTGATTACTTTTAACATAAAGGACTTTGATGCTTTGTAGAAGAAGGCTTAATACGATTGAAATTCTGTTATTTTTATCACGAATGACTTTAATGTTTGGCTTAAAACCATAAAAATATTGAAGTTTTTGGTCTAATAATAGCTGCAAACGGTTGAAACTTATGAAATTTGGTTTCAATTCAAGTCTTGTTGTTGTTTAAATTTAATATTGATTATTTTTAACACTAAAGACGTTGATGTTTTGCAAAAGGAGGCTTAAAATCATCGAAATCTAAAGCTTTTGGTCTAAAACTAGGTTGAAAAGCCAAATGGCTTTGATTTAAATCTTGTTGTCACTTAAGACTGATGAGCAAATTAGGAATTTGCCAAAAAAGTTATATTTGTTAAATTTTTAAAATATATTTTGATTTCAGGTAAACTAGTAAGAAGAGTACGAGCAGTCCACGATGTCATCAAGCAAACAGCGGCGGTTAGTGCAGGCTTATCGGAAGAATTACCGGCAAATTCAATAAATTTTTCCACCCAAGAAAAGTTCCTACGTTTAGAAGAACATAATCGAGTCGAAGTAAAATTAAAAGAACTCCTAATATCAATCTGCGATTATTGTCACGAACGATTGGCCGTATTAGTCAGCACACAATCGGATAAACAAACAATAACGGCAGCTCAAATCGGAGAACTTTCGATAATCGTCGAGGACTTCACGGAGGTTTGCGAGAAAATTTGCGGAAGACAAAGTGCATCAATGAAAGCAGCCTTTAAGATACAGGCCGGTAATTATGTTAACAAATTCCACAGTCAAAGAAAAAATAAGTTAACATTGTTATTAGACAGTGAACGATGGAAAGTGGCCGATGTTCCGCATGAATTTCAAATACTAGTCGATAAGCTTGCAAGCGGTGAAGTGTTAGATTCAATACCAAATTCACCGATAGAAAATAATAATAGAAACACGAGTGCGTATTTAACAATTAACGGACAGGAATACGTCACGGTCGGAACAGTGCTTATATTAATACGCCTCGTTAGTGAATATTGTGTTTGTGCGCATGGTTTACCATTATTAGCTAATGTAGTTTATAGAAATTTAGCAGATATGTTAAGGACGTTTAACTCTAGGTCTTGCCAATTGGTTCTCGGTGCTGGTGCTTTAAGAACGGCAGGACTGAAAACAATTACAAGTACTAATTTAGCTCTAACATCACGGGCGTTACAA
Source organism: Tachinus rufipes (assembly GCA_963932245.1). Taxonomy (NCBI): domain Eukaryota; kingdom Metazoa; phylum Arthropoda; class Insecta; order Coleoptera; family Staphylinidae; genus Tachinus; species Tachinus rufipes. The sequence goes on from OZ010744.1 coordinate 7,917,952, forward strand.
TTAGTTCTATGGATGATACCACATATTCGCGCTCATTTCACAGCCATCTCATCGGATTGTATTATTGCTAATTTAGATAGCGTTGAAAAGGACATAGGTCATCACATACAGCAGCTTGAAACGAAAGTACTTTCAATAATGAATTCCTTATTAGGAGATTCTTTAATTGAATGGGATGCGAAACCACCGATTCCATCAAAAATATTTAGAAACATCTCGAAACATTTAACGAAATTACACGAAGCTGTCAATTCAGTATTACCAGAAGAGCAAGTTAGGGATCTGTATGAGGTTATTCATAAAAATTTTAAAAGTCGGTTGCGTGATCATTTGATTAAAATGAATATTCAAAATAATGGTGGGCCGCAACATGGAGTGGTTACATCCGAATTGACTTTCTATTTAGAAACGATGAGGACCATTAAAGTTTTATCGGATAAGCATTTGTCGGATAAAGCCATGGACGATATTTGGTCGAGATAAATACAAGTGATAATTAATATTTTTTAAATAGTAATATTTAAGCAGAAATTTTTATTTGTTATTGTTATTTGTTTTCTATGTCATTGCCAGATATATTTATTTATAGTTTATTCTCGGCCATTTTGAATGTATTCCCATAAGAAGTAAATTTTACACACAAAAATTAACTAATTAATAAAATATGTACATTATAAATTGATTTTTTTTTTAGCTTTGCCCATGTAATGTGTTGCTTTGGAAGATGTTCTTGAAGTGGTCGCTTTCAACTACCTTAAACGCCCGTAGGTTGCCGAAGTGAAGTCTTGCAGGTAGAATCCTTTTGTGAGCAAGCGATTGAGTGCTGGAGCGCTTGGTCCAGTCCTGTAGAAGATTCTTCTTCTGAGATGGCACGTCTATCTGAACAGTGTTCTTATCGACGTTTTTTTCATTGTTTTAATCAGATTCTACTCTTTTCTTAATGTTGGCTTGCTTTTAGAAGCTCTCTAATCCGTGATCGATAGCTATTACTTCTGGTCTTTGGTGTTTGGATCTTTTGTTTGTTTGTGGCTACATGCTGGGGATTGAAGTTTCTTCTGTTTTGTTGGTTGTGGGTTGTTTTCTGGACGTGTTGTGTCTAACTAACTAGTAGCTCGGGAGTGGAAAGTCTTTCGATTTTTTTGTTTCGTTCGGTGTCGGTTGCTGAAATTATTTAGAAGTTTTCTTCTTTTACCATAAACACTCACCACCACCAACACCAGTTTAAACTACACTCCCACATTATTTAAACTATGTTCTCGCCTACCCACCCAAGTATTGGTGGTAAATACATTAGATTCCAAACAATTGGGCGGGTAGTCGGGTAACAACATTCAGAAAATATAAACTTTGTTCTCCTTCCTGCCCAAGCATTTGTGGTTAAATAATTAAATTACAAGCACTTGGGCGGGGAACACCAGTTTTAATTACACGCCTATAATACTTAAACTTTGTTTCCGCCCGCCCATCCAAGTGTTCGTGGTAAAGAAATTAGATTGCAAACACTTGGGCGGGTGGGCGAGTAAAATACATATTCACAAAATTTAAATATTGTTTCCTTTTACCCGCACAAGTGTTTGTGATTAAATAATTAGATTACAAATAACCGGGCGGGTGGGCGGAGAACACTAGTTTAAACTACACGCCCGCATTATTTAAACTTTGTTTCCGCCCGCCCACCCAAATGTTGGTGGTGAAGAAATTAGATTACAAACACTTCAGCGGGTGGGAAATAAGATACACGTTCACAAAATTTAAACTTTGTTCTCGCCCTTCCATACAAGTGTTGGTGGTGAAGAAATTAGATTACAAACACTTGAGCAGGTGAGAGGGTAACATACACGTTCACAAAATTTAAACTTTGTTTTCGTTTACTCGCCCAAGTATTTGTAATCAAATAAATGGATCAAAAAAACACTCGGGCGGGTGGGCGGGGAACAGCAATTTAAATTACACGCTCATAAGATTTAAACTTTGTTTCCGCCTGCCCACCCACCCAAGTGTTGGTGGTAATGAAATTTGATTACAAACACTTGGACGGGTGGGCGGGTAACATAATTGTTTACAAAATTTAAACTTTCTTCTCGTTTACTTGCCCGAGTAGTTTGGAATTGAATTGGATCACAAACACTCGGGTGGGTGAGCGGGGAACACCAATTTAAATTACATGCTTATAATAATTGTTGCTATTATCCCGTCATTAAGTCTGGAATCTCCAGACATTTACTGGAGTTTGGCTTCTAAATTTAAGTCGGCCTTATCCTCCGATTTTTGTTTTTCCTCGAAATTGTCCAGCAGTTCCTAAATTGCAAAATGGAGTGTGCAATGACTTGGTGGATGATAGTCCGCCAGGTCTGCAATGTAATAACGCAATCTCGTAGTGGCAGTGGCGCCAACAATCCACACCATCTCCTTTGTGCGGAGCAACTCCTTGTGGTTCTGCAAAGTTTGTTTCCTCTTTGGTGGTGGATTCAAACTACTGACTCGTCATCATACTATGGAGTGACCAACCCTCCCATTCAAATGCTCGTCATCATGAACTTGATAGTTTGACTTTTCTGCGGAGTCATTTGGTCACAAGAAAAGGTTGTGATCTAATATCTTGATAGCCAACAATTGGGTGGGTGGGCTACTTCATTGCATGATGACGAGTCAGTAGTTTAGATTGGAGTGACCCAAGTGTTCGTTGTCAAGAAATTGATAGTTTGACCTCTCTGCTGTCGTCGGACGTTATTTTGCCACAAGAGAAGGTTGTGATCCAACTTCTTGATAACCAACACTTGGGTGGGTGGGTGGGCTACTCCAATTCAAATTATTGACTCTTCATCATGCTATGGAGTGACCCACCCACCCTCCTAAGTGCTTGTCATCAAGAAATTGGTAGTTAGACCTTTCTGCGGACGTCAGAAGTTATTTTGTCACAAGAGAAGGTCGTGATCCAACTTTTTGATAACCAAAACTTTGGGTGGATGCGCTTCTCCATACTATGATGACGAGTCAGTAGTTTAGACTGGAGTGACCCATCCACCCACCCAAGTGTTCGTTATCAAGAAATTGATAGTTTGACCTCTCTGCAAACGTTTAGACGTTATTTTGTCACAAGAGAAGGTTGTCATCCAACTTCTTGATAACCAACAATTGGGTGGGTGGGCTACTCCACTCCAAACTATTGACTTGTCATTATGCTATTGAGTGACCCGCCCACCCACCCTAGTGTTCGTTATCAAGAAATTGATAGTTTGACTTTTTAGCGGACGTCAGAAGTTATTTTGTCACAAGAGAAGGCTGTGATCCAACTTCTTGATTACCAACACTTGGGTAGGCTATTCCATAGCATGATGACAAGTCAGTAGTTTAGACTGAAGTGACCCACCGAAGTGTTTGTTGTCAAGAAATTGATAGTTTGACTTTTCTGCGGACGTCAGAAGTTATTTTGTCACAGAAAGTCGTAATCCAACTTCTTGATAACCAACATTTGGGTGGGTGGGTGGGCTATTCCATAGCATGATGACAAGTCAGTAGTTTAGACTGGAGTGACCCACCCACCCACTCAAGTGTTCGTTGTCAAAAAAATGATAGTTTGACCTTTCTGTGGACGTCGGAAGTCATTTGGTAACAAGAGACGGTGGTGAGCCAATTTCTTCATAACCAACACTTGGGTGGGTAGGCTACTCCAAAAGATGATGACGAGTTAGTAGTTTAGACTGGAGTGACCTACCCACCCACCCAAGTGTTCGTTGTCAATAAATTGATAGTTTCTCTTCTCTGCAAACATCAGAAGTTATTTTGTCACAAGAGAAGGTTGTGATACAACTTCTGTATAACCAACACTTAGGTGAGTTACTCCAATCCAAACTATTGACTTGTCATCATGCTATGGAGTGACCCACCCATCCACCCAAGTGTATGTTAACAAGAAATTGATAATTTGTGATCCAATTTCTTGATAACCAACATTTAGGTTGGTGGGTGGGCTACTCTATAGCATGATGACGAGTTAGCAGTTTAGACTGAAGTAGGCCACTCACCCACCCAAGTGTTCGTTGTCAAGAAATTGATAGTTTGATCTCTCTGCGGACGTCAGAAGTCATTTGGTCACAAGAGAAGGTTGTGATCCAACTTTTTGATAACCAACACTTGGGTGGGTGGGTGGGCTACTCCAGTCCAAACTCTTGATTTGTCATTATGCTATGGAGTGACCCACCCAAGTGCTCGTTATCATTAAATTGATAGTTTGACTTCTCTGCCGATGTTAGAAGTCATTTGGTTTTTTTGGCCCATCTACTTGTTGGTGAAGCCCTTTGCTTGGCCTCTCACCATTACTCGTGTCTAGGTCCAGACGCTGTTTGTCTTAGTGGGTTTGTTCTTTTGGTTTTCTTCGAATCGAAAGTATATGCTTCCGGAAGCCTTCTTCCTGTAAGATAATACGAAAGCCGGTTTGTTGGTTTTGAAAGGTTCGAAGGTTTTTTGTTGGCTTTGTTTTACACTGTTCTCTGCATTTTTATCAAAGGCGTTGCCAGATGGGCATAGCCGGGGACCGTTTGGCGCTGCAAAATTTGTGTAGTTGTTTTTGTAATGGAATTTGCCAACAACTATTTTAGTGAAGATTTTTGCTTCACCAAAGTTTTTGAGGGTTTTGTGGATCTTTGGCATCTTGTCTTTAGTCGCCACGTTAAGTTTCCGAAACAAAATCTCGGTGAGCCGTCCTTCTTTTTGACTAGTATTACCTGGGAGCTGTACTCACTGGCACTACTTTTGATAATGTCGATGGTCAGCGTTTTCTCCATTTGCCGCAGGATTTCGGTTTTATGTACGTAAAGTTCTGGATCTCGATCTTTTGTGTTATTGTGTAACCCCACTATCCGTAATCGCTTGTACAAGCTGGGTTATTTTAGGTTGTTTGAGGTACTCTTTTTGTGGAGTTTGATGAACATTGGTGGATTTTACCGCGCCTTTCCAGAACACCGTGGCAAGTTTAGGCTTTCGTTATTTTTATGTAACCATACGTGGCCTAGAATGACTGACCCCACTAAGGTGGGATGAGGAAATGAGCAGTACTCGCGGTTCTTCCTATTGTGAGCTGCCCGTATGCTTTGATTGTGGTCAGCAGGGGTTTGTCTGGGCTGTTGCTGTCTTGAGTTGTTTAGTTTCAACTAGCGCCAGGTTGGTAAAGTTTTGGTTGGCGCTACAGTCAACTTGGTCTTCTATGTTGATGGATACGACAATCCAACACTATCAAGCCACAAAAGGCGTATTTACCTCAGATATCCATAACCATGGAAGCCTTGATCGACTAGGGAGCCGGTCACAACTTAAAGTTGCCTAAAGTAGAAAAATCCAAGACCACCGACGATTACAGTTGTACAGGCGGACTCACTCGGTTCTCTAAGACACGACGGAGGACATCACCGTTGGGGACTAACGACACTTGGTTAAATGATTTTAGACGACCGATTAATAGGCTACTCTGTACTACCTCAGACAATGCGTTCATTATGGCTGTTCCGTAACCCGTAACTTAAGGGTGACAGATATTATCTTAGGTAGTAAATAAAACAATAATTCAAATTTACTAATAAAGGAGACGCCGTTGGTGTGTATATATGTTGTATACTGTAGAAGATATTCTTAAGAACTGAATTGAATATTGTTATTATTGCGTATAAATAGTGTTTTGTAAGAAAGAAAGGGAATGGGATTAGGTTTTACCGATCATTAACATAAAGGGACAGACATTTGTGTGATAGTCATTAAGAGTTTATGAAAAGGATGTAAGGGATTAAGATTATTGAAAATAGTAATTAAGAATTTATAAAAGGGATTAAGATTATTGAAAATACGCATATTTTAACATCTGCCAGAGATTACTGGAAAGTCCACAACATATACCGGCCGCCTTGAAGGGTCTCCTTCAAATAAGTTTATTTAAAATCAAAATCATAGTCATATAAGAGAGTAAACATAAAAAATACTAAAGGTAACATAGATCCTAAAATATAATACATATTATAATATAAATATATTTACATAAAAACATAGAAGCAATTAATAACGTAATTCATGCAATTTAATCAATTGGAAGTGGACACAGTTTGGATACAGGTCGAATTCGTTCACCATTAACACACTTTATTTTAGCAACTCTTACTATATTATCTCTGCCTGGCATTAATTCTACAACACGAGCCAAAGAGCAATGAAGTGGTGCCGTTTCTTCTTTTAAGATAACTAATTGTCCTTTGCATATCTTCTGTTCTGCAGCGTTACCCATTTTATGTCGCTGTTGATGAGTGTGAAGATATTCCATCTTCCATCGTTTCCAGAACTGCTGCTTCATAAACATGAGGTGTTCCCAATTTGTAAGCCGATTTTTCTTAACGTCCATAAAATTTGATTCAGGAAGCGATGTTAATGCTTGGCCAACAAGAAAATGACCTGGTGTCAATGCGATTAGATCACTTGGGTCTTCGCTCATTGGGGTTAGTGGGCGAGAGTTCAATACAGCTTCAATTTGCAGTAGGACAGTGTACATCTCCTCAAAAGTAAGCTTAGTTTCCCCTATTGTACGTAACAAATGAGTTTTTGTAGATTTTACGGCGGCTTCCCATAGACCGCCAAAATTAGGAGCTCTGGGAGGGATAAAATTCCACTTAATTCTTCTGCTGGAAAGAAAATTTTGGATATTATTGTCAGAAGTGGCACTATTTATTAACTTGTTTAGCTCATTGTTAGCTCCATGAAATGTTGTCCCATTGTCTGAATTGATTTCAGTAGGTAATCCTCGACGAGCCACGAACAGGAGTGATGCATGCACACAAAAACAGCTATGTACGCTTTCTTTATCCGCTGTGATCTTCTGCTGCCTTCTTTAATCATCATTGGACCACAGTAATCTAATCCAACTCTTTCAAATGGCCTGCAAGGTTCAATACGACTGATTGGAAGATCTCCCATTGGAGGCGAGTATGGTTTTGGGGATTGTTTAAAACATTTTACACATCGTTGAATTCCACTTCGAACAGCGCGTCTTCCTTGCAAGGGCCAATATTGAGATCTGATGATTGACAGAGTTAATTGAGGTCCAGCGTGAAAATTATTTTCATGGGTGTCACGTATTATTAAAGCTGTTAAACTATGATCTTTAGGTAATAATACTGGATATTTGTGGCAGAATTCTATAGGTGCATTGCGTAATCTTCCTCCTACACGTAGAACTTGGTGTACTTCGTCAATAAATAGATTTAGATTTCTTAATGGTGTCCTTTTTGGAGATTTGCCTTGTTTCAATAGTTTAAAAATATCTGGATATTCGTTTTCTTGAACTGTTCTGATTAGTTTTATCTCCGCTTCTTTAATTTCATCTGGTAGAAGATTTTCAACATTACGATTTTGCACAGGACATTGAATGTTTTTTACAAATCGAATGACATATGCAGTTATCCTCAATAGTTTTCTGAATTGTGAAATTCGATTGAGTAATTGTATTAATACATTTGTTTCTGCACTTGTATAGTTGACTGAGATACTTGGTCGTTTTTGTTCACATTCAGTATCAATGTTCAATGATTCCGGATTTGATGGCCATTGTGTTTGATTTTGTATTAACCAGGTTGGTCCATTCCACCAAAGTTTACAATTTTTCAATTCTTTGGGATGGGCACCTCGAGAAGTTAAATCTGCCGGATTCTCATTTGTTGGAACATGCCTCCAAGGAGCTGAAGAAGTTCTCTGAATAGTAGCCACTCTGTTTGCTACGTATGTTTTCCATTTTGCGGGAGTATCTTTGATCCAATATAACACAATCATAGAATCTGTCCAATGATAAATATCTACAACTGGTAGTCGAAGTGTTTCCTTGATTTGCTTCATCAATTTTGACAATAATACTGCGGCATTTAATTCCAACCTTGGGATAGTGATTGTTTTTATTGGAGCAACCTTTGATTTTGCGCTGATTAAAAGACTTGATCTAATACCATTACTGTATTCTGCTATGGCATACACGCAGGCTCCAAAGGCCCGTTGACTAGCATCAGAAAATCCATGAAGCGTTATTTTTTTAATCTCCATTTCATAGTTAAATAAGTATCGAGGCACTTTTACTTCATTTAACTGTTTTAATGATTTTCTATATTCCGTCCACTGAGTGTGTAAATGAATGGGTACAGTTTCATCCCAACCTATTTTTTGGGACCATAGATCTTGGAGTAGTATTTTTGCCGTTGCAATTACTGGTGTCAAAATTCCAAGAGGATCGTAAATTTGGGCTATCTCAGACAAAATGACACGTTTGCTTATGGTTGAAATGGTATTTTCGGTAGTTTTAAATTGAAATATATCTTCAATTGCATTCCATTGAATTCCCAACGTTTTCACTGTTTGACCATTATTTATATCCAGTACAGGATTAATTGCTTCATTGCCTGTTAATAGACAGGGTTTGTTGCTTGCCCATTTTTTTAGTTGAAATCCACTGTCTGCTAATATTGATTGAACGTCATTCATGAGTTTCATGGCTTCTTCTTCAGAATTTGCGCCACTTAACATATCATCGACATAAAAATCTTCTCTGATAACTCGAGCAGCTTCTGGATGTATTTGAGAGAATTCATCAGCCAATATTTTAAGACATTGAGTTGCCATGTAAGATGCTGGTCCTGTTCCTTGAGTAACGGTAACCAAATTATACGATTTAGGTTCTTCATTGTAATCATCTCTCCATAATATTCGCATTAACCCATGATCAGATTTTTGTAAATTAACCTGACGGTACATCTTCTCGATATCACTAACAAGTGCAATTGGATGTGTTCTGAAGCGAATCAAAATATTCACCAATAGATCTTGAACATTCGGACCAACCATCAGCACATCATTCATGGTAACGCCATTGGGGCCTTTCATTGAAGCGTTAAAAACAACTCTGATTTTTCGATCATTTCCTTCATTTTTAAAAACAGCATGATGCGGGAGATAGCATCCATTTACATCATTTGGAGATGATTCAGTCATGTGACCAAGTGTTACGTAGTCTTTAATAAATTTTGAGTAAGATTCTTGTAGATATGAATCCTTCTTGAACCGTTTCTCCATTGACATTAATGCCTTTATTGCAACAGGATAGGTATTGCCGATTTCTTCAATATGCCGATTTTCTCTGAAAGGTAGTTTAACGTGAAATCGTCCATTATATCTTTGGACTGTTCTTTTGAAATGTTCTTCACACAATTCTTCTTCCTTGGATCGATGGACTTCATTTATTAATTCTTCTTGTTGCCAGAAGCGTTGAACATCTTCAGACAGTTGCAACATTTGTGAATTCATTGCATTTGTGACTGAATGTTTAGGTGTTATTTTTCCAGAAATTACCCAGCCTAAAATTGTTTTGTACATGCAATAATTGTCACGTACTATCTTTCCCACTTGTAGAACTTCCCAGAACAATCCTGCTCCTAAAATACCATCAATGCGGCGGCTACAATTAAACTCTGGATCCGCAAGTGTAATGTTTGGTGGTATTTGGAACACCTTTCGATTTATTGATTCTTGAGGCATGGGACCAGCAACTGCGTTTAAAACGATAAAACTTGTTTTTTCCTTAAATGGTCCCTTTCTTGCCGTCAGCTATGTACATACAAGTCCACTCGGTAAAGTTTTTGCTTCAGCTATGCCACTTATAACTTGAGACGTTTTAATCAATGGTAATTGCAATTTCTTAAAAATTGCTTCCGATATAAAGTTTGATTGCGCTCCGGAATCCAACAACATCCTACATTGGTGACGTTTTCCAAACTTATCCTTAAGATTTACTTGAACTGTCGCAAGCATCGTAAAATTAATTGTTTCAGTGTCTAATGCTTGTAAAGCCTGTTCTTCTGCATGGAGAAGTGTATGATGCCGTCTTTGACATTTTCGGCATGTATAATTTGACTTACATGCCAAACTTAAGTGTGATGAAGTTAAACAGTTAAAGCACAGATTCTTCTTTTTTACATGTTGTACTCTCATAGAAATATTTAATTCTTTGAACTTCTCACATTGGTATAAGGGATGGTATGATTGATCACAGCAACTGCATTTAGAATCTATTGCCGGATATGCTTGATATCCCTTTTTACGTGGAATGCTGCGATCCATATATGATTGTTCTCGGACAGGTCGGCTTTCTAGCACGTTACACCGTTTTACTAGATATTGGAGAAGTTGTTCAAATGTTGGCTCACTGTTATTATTTAAAGATAGTTCCCAGGCATTACCCGATTCAAAGTCTATTTTTCGCAAAATAATGTTAATAAGCAGTTCATTCCATTGATTGACAGGGCATCCTAACGATTCCAATGCTTGTGTGTGCGAAATGACACTATCTGTTAATTCTCGCAGTGAATGTGCATTATTCTTTTTACAATTGGGTAAGTCTAATAGACTATCGATGTTACTTTGAATAATTTTCCTTTTGTTTTCAAAGCGTGCTGTAAGCAATGACCAAGCTCGCTCATAATTGTCACTTGTAGTGCTAAGTTTGCTCACAATTTGAGCTGCTACATTTGTTAAGGTTCCTTTTAGATACTTCAACTTGGTGCAATTGTCCAAACGGTTATTGTTGCCAATGATAACTTGAAAAGTATCTTTAAATTCAAACCATTCTTCTATTTTTCCAGAAAACTGTGGTAGACAAATCTTTGGTAATTCAGGTGGTCGTTCTGTATAACCATACTGATGATTTGAATGTCCTGAGCCATGATTTTCTTGAATTGTTGGATGTATTATATTTTCTAAACTCAATTGATTGATTTCAGGAATACTAGACGATGACGATGAAGTTTGCGGTAGTTGAGCAAGAATTATTTCAACTTCTTCGACAATGGAATAATATTTGTTTTCGATCTCTTCCATATATTGATCATCTTCTTCAGAGTGATTTGATAATTGCATTTGTATTTTGCAAATATTTGCAAAAGCACATTTTGCCGCTTCATATCTAGATCTTATTTGACTGTAATTTGGATTTTTATTGTTCGCTGCGAGATATTTTGCAAACCGAGTAATAATCGCTTTTTGGTGACCTCGATTTCCATGTGAAACTTCTTCAGTTGTTGCACTTAGGTTCTGTGCAGTTGAGATATTTTCTTCTTTATCCCCCATTGTATCTTCAGAATGTAGATTTGTTGTATTCACACGTAACAGCACTTAAAGTTTTGAGTATTGTGTACTTAAAGTTTTTAACACATTAAATAACTCACTTAAATTTTCGAATCTACAGACTCTTAAATAGCAACTTAACTTGTAGATCCGGTTCAAAGGACCAATTTGTTCCGTAACCCGTAACTTAAGGGTGACAGATATTATCTTAGGTAGTAAATAAAACAATAATTCAAATTTACTAATAAAGGAGACGCCGTTGGTGTGTATATATGTTGTATACTGTAGAAGATATTCTTAAGAACTGAATTGAATATTGTTATTATTGCGTATAAATAGTGTTTTGTAAGAAAGAAAGGGAATGGGATTAGGTTTTACCGATCATTAACATAAAGGGACAGACATTTGTGTGATAGTCATTAAGAGTTTATGAAAAGGATGTAAGGGATTAAGATTATTGAAAATAGTAATTAAGAATTTATAAAAGGGATTAAGATTATTGAAAATACGCATATTTTAACATCTGCCAGAGATTACTGGAAAGTCCACAACAATGGCAGAGACTGCCGATTGTCTACACTACACACGAACATCCCATTAAGTTGACAGACACCTTGCCAGTACGAACCGTCTGGTACATCTACAATGCCTACAAAAATCCATAATCTTTGAACAAGTAAAGGAACTACTAGCTAATGAGCTCTAGCATCTACTGTGCTCTTGTCGTCATCTTCAAGAAGAAAGACAACACCCCACGCTTCTGTTCTGAACAATGTCACTTGGAAGGAAGCTTCTTCCGTACTGGTTTTGGGTGTATATTCAAGACTATTTTAAAATAGTGGGTTTCTTGATGGAATAACAAAGAACCTTTCAAGGCAGCATTAGGCAGCCATTGCCGTTTGTACTTGAGATAAACGCTTGCAACTTTGAAGTTGAAGCTAACCTGTACCAGGAAGAAGGCCTCCACAGATACGTAGGATCCGCGTCAAAGTGTCTTAAATCTCCAACTTTATAGAGTTATTGGCCGCAATGGGTTAGATATATTAGTTTTATTAGTTTCGGCATTAACTGGGAGGACGTCGACCTCCACCGTAAACTCGTGTATCCAGTCTCAAAGCATTTCCCTGGAGAAACAAAGCTCGACCAGCACTAACTCTACTGTAATTACTAACAACTATCTTGGGCATAACACCAGCCGAAGAACCGCCGTCATCAACTGCCTCCGACAAACCTAGATCGTAATACTCTTGGAGAACCTCTCAGTTATTAACCAGCGAAACATAGACTCGGAAAGAAAACTTGGGAACTATATAGGATATTCTGGATTTACACCGACGAACAACCCTGGAAGTCACCCACCTACTTTCAGGAACTATTTTTTCTCACGGCGTTGCACTTTCTGTAGTGGGGCAATTTCCAAACCCTGGGGAACCCCAGGCAGCACTATGAAGCGTACAAAAAATGTTGTAAATTTCTGAATGTATGAAATCAAAAATTTTGACAAAAAAATCAATTTTGGTGAAACAGTTGTTCCATGATAATCCACATTTTGAAAACTCGTAAAAGTTGGTTTAGAATTGTTTGAAAATTTCCAAATTTTGGAAATCCAAATTGCTTCACATTTTGGAAATTTGTAAAATCAATTTTTTTCAAGAAAGTCAAACAAATTTTATTCTAAAACTTTAAACTGAGTCCATATAAGCATATAACTATGTGAATCTTCATTGAATTGTGCATATTTCGGGACAAGTTTCAACCACCCGTCCAAGTGTTAGTCATCAAAGGATCCATTGTTTGTCCCACCTCTTGTGTGCTTAAATTTAGATATGAGAGAATTGTTTAACAATCAATCTTTTGATAACTAACGCTTGGGTGGAGTGACCCACACACCCATCCAAGTGTTTGTTATCAAGATATTGATAGTTTCACCTATCTGCGGACGTGAGAAGTCATTTGGTCACAAGAGAAGGTTGTGATATAATTTCTTGATAAGTAACACTTGGGTGGGTCACTCCAGTCTAAACTACTGACTTCTGATCGTGACATGGAGTAGCCCACTAACCCACTCAAGAGTTACTTATCAATAATTGATAGTTTGACTCTTTTGCGGACGTCAGAAGTTATTTTGTCACAAGAGAAGGTTGTGATCCAACATCTAGATTACCAACAATTGGGTGGGTGGGCTACTCCAGTTCAAACTATCAACTCGTCATTATGCTATGGAGTGACCCACCCATCCACCCAAGTGCTCGTTGTCAAGAAATTGATAGTTTGACCTCTCTGTAGACGTCAGAAGTCATTTGGTCACAAGAGACGGTGGTGAGCCAAATTTTTGATAACCAACACTTGGGTGGGTGGGTGGGCTACTCTATACCATGATGACGAGTCAGTAGTTTAGACTGAAGTGCCCCACCCAACCATCCAAGTGTTTGTTATCAAGAAATTGATAGTTTGACCTCTCTGCGGACGTCAGAAATCATTTGGTCACAAGAGAAGGTTGTGATCCAGTTTCTTGAGAACCAACAAACTATTAGCTCGTCATTATGCTATGGAGTGACCCACCCACCCAAGATCTCGTCATCAAGAAGTTGATAGTTTGACCTCTCTGCGGACGTCAAAAGTCATTTGGCTACTGGAGACAAATTTTTTGATAACCAACACTTGAGTGGGTGGGTGGGCTACTCCATAGCATGATGACAAGTCAGTAGTTTAGAATAGAGTTAGAGGTTTTTGCTTCACCATAGTATTTGAGGGTTTTGTGGATCTTTGACAGAGAAGAAGTCTTTAGTCGTTACTTTAAGCTTCCGAAAGTCTATACAAAACCTCAATGAGGCGTCTATCTTTTTGACTAGTGTTGCCGGGGAGCTGTACTCACTGGCACTTTTTTTGATAATGCCGATGGTCAGCGTTTTCTTCTCTTACCGCAGGATCACGGTCTTATGGGGGTAAATTCCTGGAGCTCACTATGCTCTAACGCTTGTACAAGTTGGGCCATTTCCGGTTATTTGGGCTACTTTTCTTGTGGAGTTGAATGAACATTGGCGGAGGCTACGGATTTCTCAGGAAGTGAGCAGTATTTGTAGTTCTTCCTATTGTGAGCTGCACGTATGCTTCACCCGTGGTCAGCAAGGGTTTGTCTGGATTGATGCTATCTTCAGTTGTTTAGTTTCAACTAGCACCAGGTTGGTAAAGTTTTGGTTGGCGCTACAGTCAACGTGGTTCTCTTTGTTCATAGACACGACAATTCCACACTTTGTGCATATACGCTCTACCCTATCAAGCCACAAAAAGCGCAGTGGGAGTACTTTCCTCAGATATCCATCACCGTGAACGGAAAAACCATGGAAGTCAGTCACAACATGTTGCCTAATCTAAGATTTCCGACAATTTCAGTTGCACAGGCGAACTTATTTGGCTCTCTAGACACGACTGAGAAAACTACTATCAAAATGATTTTAGGTTACCGATTAATAGGCTACCCTGTACTACCTCAGACAATGCGACCTCACTAGGCGCTTCGAAAGACGTCACCAATCAAGGCACACAAACATCCTATTGAGTTGACACACACCTCGCCAGTAGCTTACAAGAAATCCATAATCTTTGAACAACTTGAGGAACTACTAGCTAATGGCATTATTAAAAGGAGCTCTAGCATCTACAGTGCCCTTGTCGTTAACGTCAAGAAGAAAGGCAGCACCACACGCTTCTGCTCTCAACAATAGCACTTGGAAGAAAGCTTCTCCACTGCCCAAAATTCATTAAACTCTAGGATTTTGGAGCAGTAAAAGTTTTTATTCTGGCAGACACCAATGAATGACAGCCAAGTGGGGCACGGTTGGCGACATTTGGTGTATCTAGAGTGTTATCTTTTCCTGAACCATAACTTGGGGCAGGAGTAGGTGAAACCCTTTTCAGGCGCGTCTCCGGGTGGCGGGTAAGGTATTGAATACGCAAACCAACATCATTGCACTTTAGCCTTGCCACGGCAATGAGACTATCTTTCTCTTTCCTTTTCTTACTTTAACTAAGCTCTTCGATCTAATCTAGATTACTTTACGGCAACCGATGCTATTAGGTTTTGAGAGCTAGGGAGACAAACGTCTTCTTTTTTCCTTACTTCTTTTTCCTTGGGCAAAACTCAACGACCACCAGTAGCCAAATATTGAAAAAAGTTCCCATTGGTAGGTAAGGAAGAGATAGTAGTGATCCGACAGGGCTCTGCCGTTGGGAGTGTATCCAGAAAACATGGGAAAAACACTTAACAATGCCTCGGAAAAAAAAATTGCCAGTGGGGGGGGGCTACATTTGATAAAGATCTCTAGCTCCAAACATTTGACGACAAAAGCGAAACTACTGGACTCTCTAATGACGAAAAAAAACAATATGACGACAAACTTGAAAATGAAAATGGTAACAAAAGTGGAGACAGAAGAAACCTCTTTGCAAAGAAAAAACTGGGTGAAAGCGTCTTAAAAGGTTTTCAGAAAAAATAGAGATTTTGAACAAATTGGTGGGGGCCTGGCTAGAGTTAGCAAGAAAATTAAATGCACTAGTAGAGGCAAATTCCAACACAACAAAGAAAATCAAGAACGTGGCCAATAGATTCAGAAAGGAGGAGGGGACTAACCTTTGTGGGGGACCAGATGGACGCCCTCAAGCTACAATGCGGGCTTGAGAAAAAGAACCGGACCACATTTGAGAAAGAGACGCAGACTACCAAGACTGAGTCTAAAGACAAAATTGCTTTGCTACATAGAATTGAGCAAACAATAGGGGGGGGGGGGGGGGGAGTTGGACACCAAACAGAGTGCGGCCAGATATTACAGCAGATGGCCCGAAGAAGCCTACAAAAAAATTAGATTGGTCTAGGGAAGTATACTGGACAATAAATTGGACGACTTACTTATCATTATGACCAAAGAGGATCATCTCGGCAATCCGTCCGTGAGGAAGCAGATAGAGCAATACTCTCAACTCGAGGAAGCGCTGCAAAAGGGAGATCTTGTTGTGCCTGGCGGCGATATGATATGCGTTTGAACAAATGAAGGACACTGCCGGAGAGAACTGGAAAAAGAAGCTAGTGTGCGTTGTTACAAGGCGCGAATACACGCCGGCATACAGGAACGTATACTGGAAGAAGTTTTTAGGCGGGCAGAACTGCAGGTAAGCCTACACTCGGCGCTCAAGAGGAAGACCAGAAGGAGAGCGGCACAGGTAGCGTCAAACTTAGCAAAGGAAGGAAAAGGTGGAAACCATCATCTTTAAGCCCAAGGACGGGGTAACATACGCCAAGGACATGAAAAGCCCGGTAGCAGTGGAAGAATGTTTTGGTGGACAGCGTCACCAAGACTGAAGATAGCAGCGTTTGGTTAAAGATCAAGGGGCAATTGCTGGGCTTAAAGTTAGACAGCATTGCGTGCGTGGAGGTCACAGAGAAGCAATCGATTGTCATGTTGATGGATATTGACAAACACACCTCAGAAGAGGAGGTAAAGAACGTCCTAATGGAAGAACTGGGAGAAGGAGCCAAGATCTTGGGCAAGATAGCACTGTTGGGCAAAACAAATAGAGAGGGGATGAAGAATGCCTATGTTATGCTGGACCTAGAATGTGCCCGAGACCTTTGCAACATGAAAAGGGTGCGCAAGGGGTGGAACAAGTATAAATGCAAGCGGATTGATCACAAAGCTGTCGAGTGTAAGGAAAAGGAAAGCCACAACTGTGGGGAGACCGAACAGCTCAGGAGACAGTGTCAAAATAAAGAGGCGTGCTGACTGTGCGAACAGAAGGGATACAGGGCAGAAAGCATGAAATGCCTAAAATACAAGGATATCTGCGCGAAGCTGAGAACAAAGGGCGTGCAGATAAACAAGAAAATGAGGGTGTTTCAGAGTAATCTGGGAAGGGGCAAAGCGGCGATGAACCTTCTGTCCAGAACCGTGGTGGAAGAGAAAATTGATATGGCTATAATTGCAGAGAAAAAAAGGTTTAGAAATAGCGGACTACAACCGAACCGAAAGGGCTTTGTATGGAAAGAGGTAAGAGATTACGTTATCTACGGATGCTACTTCTCACCTAACAAGCCACTGGAAAACTTTGACTACTCTAGACAGACTAATCAACAGCATCAGAGGACATGGACGCAAGAACGTAATTGTAGCCGGAAATTTGAAAGCCATGCTATAGGGCGCCAACAACAATGACAGAAAGGGCAAAAAGGTTCTGGATTGGATGGCAGAAGCACAGTTCAAAGCGGCAAACGTTGGGAATGAGCCGACCTTTGTAAAGAATGAGTTCAGGTCGCATATCCACATGATTCTCTGTAGCGGACGTACCGCAGGACGCATCTCCGAGTAGAAGGTAAGTGACGAAGTGAATCTGAGCCTATACAGGAACATCCACTTTACACTTAAATCTAGCAGAAAACAAAACCAGTGACAAGCGGTGGATGGAGAATAACAGAGAGGCAGATTCCAAAATTCCGTGGAACTGGAAAAAATGCTCAACCTGAACGTCAACGGATTGATGAAAGTTATCTAAAGGGCGATGAACTCATTCTTTAGGAAGAAAGCAACCGTAAATCTAAACAAGATTGTTTACTGGTGATTTGAGCACCTAACCACGCTCAAAAAGGACTGCAACAGGAATACGACAACGGAGTTTAAGAAAGCGATAGTGCGGGCAAAAAAGGAAGCTTGGAAGAAGTTGCTAGATAAGGTGGAGAACGACGTGTAGGTTTGGGGTATAAAATTATAAAGTTTAGCTGGAGAGTCAGTGTCCAGCTTGGAGATAAGAGGCAGATGGAAGTGGCCAAACAATTATTCTTGAAGCACCTGTTGATGGGATGGCCAGCAGTCGTGGAAGAGGAGGTGATTGCACTCTTCACTTTGCAGGAACTACAAGAAGCGTTTATAAAACAAAGACAGATCATTTTTTTGACTGTTCTTTGCATTTTACTAAAAAAAAATTGAACTAGGTCTCTATATTAGCCAAACAATCTTAAACTACCTTGTGGTAAAAAGAGAAGAGTAATACCTTCAACTACGAACAAAGGGGTAGGTACATGATTATAAAACTACAAACAAATACAACATAAAAATATATTTTATTAATTAAGTATATTACATCAACCAAAAATTTTCATAAAAACTTGAAACATTGTTCTAAGATCAACAATAAGCTGTTCCCATTGTTTTTCAAATGCAACTGCAGCTTTCTGCTTTTCAATCTTAGTCATCCCACTATACCAAATCGAATTTAAACCAATCTCCTTAAAAAATTCCAATCCAGCATCGTTTCTAGTCATTCCAATAAAAGCAGCATACCAATCATAACTCAATCCTGACGATCCAAACGCAGTCGGATCATCATTACAAATAACAACTGGCAATCCATTCGCTATATACATACTACCAGGATGATTCCTTAAATCAGCAACCAAATTCAACATTTGATTAGAAATTGGAGAAATTTCAATTGCAATATTCATAATTTTAATCAATTTTAATAATTCCGGATGTTTAATTAAGGAATAACCATGACCAATACGGGAACTGCTTAATAAAACTGCATCCAATACATTTAAATCGGCATCAGATCCATACCAATTCGTTTCACCAGCATGGAAATAATATTGGATATTTTTATCAACAACAAGTAATTCATCAATGAAATCTTTTAAAGGTAACCCGTCATCTTCAAAACCAACCAAATCGAATCCTATTATGAATGTTGGGAATTTTTTCTTGGCTTCATTCAATAATTCCAAATGTTTTATTAATTTTTCTTTGGTTAATTTTCTGTAGGGTGAGTAAATATATTTAGCTCCTTGAAATAGGGCGTGATTTTGAGTAAAATTATCAACAATTTGTTTGAATATTCGAAACGAATCCACTTGATGCCAGACGTTTCCAGTTAAATCGTATAATTCCATAAACGTACCTCTAAATTCTGCATAGATTATTTTATCATTATATAATTCTTCCAATGCTTCGTTAATGTATATTTCAAAAGCTGGTTTGTACGTTAGTAAATCATAAAGTGCTGTAAACACAGCGCTCAATTCAGTAAAAGCTTTTCTTTTATTTAGACTTCTTACTGTTAATTTTTCTTGTAACCATGCATCCCATGTATTATTATTTTTTCGTATTTCTTCAACCAAATTGCATCCTTCTATGGAATTGGGGAGGAAACGTAATTTAAATCTTCCATCAATATCGCAAGCATATACATTCGGCATTCTGGTAATGTTTTTTATAATAAAATTAACATCAGTTGCTGCAAATATATGCGTGTGTAGAGAACCACCTTTGGGTAAACGTTTAATAAATTCAAACACTTTTGAATTTTCAATTTCTTTCTTAACTGTTGTAAAACGATTTGATAGAACGCACTTATCATCATCGTAATGTTTGTAATCTTCATGTTTTAGTTTCATTAAAAAATTGTTCACTTCGTATTCGGCTGGTGTTAATGTGATGTTACCACCAATTGCATTTTGTTTTTCTATTTCGAGGATTTTATTACGTTTCTCCCAATAATTACAATTTATGTTTTCTATTAGTAAGAAAGATAGAACAATTCGTACGAACATTTTGTGTTAAACTGAATGATTAAATTGAGTTGAGATGTAAATTAGTATGGGATCAAAGTTCAAACACAATTGATGATAAGATTACAGTTAATTTATCGCAATTGTGCTTTGTTATGATATTTATGTCAATAGGTTACTGCTACATGATTAAAACTAATAATATGAGTAAAGAAAACAACCGGTGTTGGGTTTATATCAGTTCTACTTTAAAGTTTTGTTTAAAAATTAATGATACCGATAAATGCTGCTGTTTTAACTAAACTATGTACAACACATCTTTTGTGTCGATTATAGGAAAAAAATAGAACATATACGTTCTTTTTAAAGTTAGCAAACAAATTAATTTTATAAAATTTGCTACAATTTTTCTAAATTGACTTAAATAATTTTGAATATAGTAACTTCCACGTTCACCTTAGCCATTTTAACATCTGATAACGCATCATTTAGTTTTAATTAATTTAAGTTGGTAGTAAATTTTACTGCAAATTGAAATTTGTTAAAAATTACTCAATATTTTAATCGTGTAAAGAGTTAAATGTATAAAAACAGTTAGTGATAGTGTTGGACCCAATCTTACTTAAAGCGATAGGAATGGAATTTATGCCGCTGATGAAATGTTAGCAAAATTTCTTAAGTATTAGCTTTTAGTCGGTATTGAAGGTCACTGTAATGTAGATTGTTGATTTATTGCATTAATCAGTTAATATTGTCTTTATACAAAGCAAAAATATATGAAAGCAGTTAGTAATAGTGATAGATTCAATGCTAATCACCTCTATATAATAGATTTGGTGCGGCTGCAAAAACATTTGCTAAATGCGGTAGCCTGAAGAGAAGATAATTAGAAAAGGTTTATTATATTGTATAAAATACGTTTAATACTGAGTTGTGGATTTAATGCTAAAGTTGGCCGTAATTATTTGAAGTTTTTTATAAATATTTCAGAAACTAAATTTGCTGCATAATATAGGCAACTAGTTATGCACTACGGAAATTGTCCAGGCACTTCACAATAGGCGTAGAAGTTTTTTTTTTTTCAATTTTAAATTAGTGCATTTAAAACGCGCTAGCCATCTGAATCCCCATCAAACCAAAAGTTCGTTGATCAAAAAGTTTTCTCTTTACGATTCTGATTACGATTTTGGGGGTCCGACCCCGATATTCTTAGCATTTACCTGTCAATTTTAAAATAACCACCAAAAACAGTGTTTTTTGCGTTTCGAAGAGTAAAAAAGGCACTAAACGGTGAGGGGGAGGGACGCAATTGCTTTTGAGGCTAGCCAACAGACCCATCTGAAACTCCGCCAAACCGGACATCCGTGGCTCAAAGGGTTTTCCTTCGGGGATCAATGAAACTCATGCTCATGCTCGTGCCGGCAGACTAAAATTCGCAATTGTGTGCCAAAATTTGTAATTTTTTTGGACCTCTGATTACGATTCCGAAATTTTCGTTTCAATATTCTCAACCATTCACCTTCTAATTTAATTTGCTAAAAGCGCTATTTTTGGTACATTTTCAAAACTTAAAAACGTGAAACAAACGTACTGTTAGCCGGCGGAGGAGAACGAGGTTGCTCCTGTGGCAAGCCACTAAACCCCGGCAGATGCTGCTGCAAACCGGAAGTCTGTAGGTCAAAGGGGTTTTCTTTGGCAATTGAAATAAGTGAAATGTGAGAATGAAGGGGGGGTCTTTCTACGATTTTTTTTAGGGATTTTTTAATTTTTGCATTCCCTGACGTAAAATTGACCCCTAATTACAATTTTTGAGGTCCTACTCCGATATACTTAGCTTTTCTCTGTCAATCTTAAAATAACCATCAAAAACATTGTATTTTTTGCGTTTTTAAGTGTAAAAAAAGCACTAAACAGTGAAGTGGAAGGACGCAAATGCTCCTAAAGCTTCACTTTGATTCATATGCATTGAATAGTTTACATTTAAACTACACATACTCACTGTAGGTATACGCTGCTACCACCGGTAACGACATATTAGCTACAATGTTCCGTGCCGAACTAAATACGTGTCTGCGGTCCGACTCCGCTCTCTCGATGTAAGCGTGCATGATCTGCATGAGGGGGGAGGCGGTTCCAACCTATAATATAAACTATGTAATGTTGTCGGACTGGGTCTGTGCTGACTCAGCACGGCTACTTCCGTGGTTCTGCAAACATAAAAAAGGATTAATTAAGCGGTGGCGAATACCTACGTGCTCGCACTTGTTTAATTAGCGGGGTCGGCTTAAAAAGATCGATCCTGGATGCGATCTAAAGAGATTTTGTTATCGGACGTTAAACAACGCTCGTAAAAGCGAGAGACAGCTATCTTTGCAAGAATATTTCTGGACAATAACAACATTCGAGCAGCCAAGAGAGAAGCACCTACATCCGAGACGCCAGCTACCAGCCAACCACAACAATCTACAACATACCTGCAATTATTATTGCACCTCGTAGTAATGATTATTAATGCCGATCGGTATTAATTATTATTAAAACTCCCACTAATATTTAATTTTCTGTTTTTTCAAACAAAAGCTTGGAAAAACAGAAAATACTTTTTTCTAGGAACGTCACCATCGCAATGGGCGACAACCAAATGTCCGCCAACGCCGCGTCCCAACAACTGGAACTGAACCGGCAGAAAAGGACCAGTAGCAAACACAGTTCCAGGGAGGGGCCGCTTGAGCGGAGCTACTCTAACTCCAGGGCCAAAGTCCGGATCCTGGAAAAGAAGTTCGAAGCGCTCCAGGAGACGATTGAGTCGCTAACCGCGACCAACGCGAAACAAGCCGCTACCATCAAGGTCCTGCTAGCTGCCCTGGCCCCCACCGCTTTGCCGCCGCAATCAGAGGACAAAAACCTGGACCAGCCCGCCGCTTCCAAGAAGTCCCTTAAAAAGAAAGGCAAATCTAAGAAGAAGAAAACTTCTAATTTACTTTCTTCCCAAGCAGCAACAGCCGCACCCATTTCCGCCCCCACTTCACCAGCGAAAAGCAAAAGCAAAGTAGAACTGATGGAAGGAGTCAGCAGCAATGACAAAGACGTCACCTGCAGCACTCACTCCGCCAAGACGACCATCGTACTTCCAGCCGCCATAGACCTCACCGTCGAGGCTTCAGCAGCACCAGCCAACTCCAACTCCAAGGACCTATCGTCGACGCCAATGGATTCCAGCTGGTAGGAGGATGGAAGCGGAAGAATTCTAGGGATGAATCACTACCTCTGAAACTAATTAAAGAGCAATCAGCCACCCCCTAGCTGCTATCTAAACAACCATCAACAGCTATCATTGCCGGTCCATTAGGCCAATTGGCGCTAAAGCCAGGAAACGCCAGGAAAGGCTACACCGAGGTGAGATTTAGGCCTGCCGCCTCAAATGTTAGCCCCGTCGGTGACGCGGACGAGGAACCTAACTCCGAAGCCGCCGCCAACAACTCCAAAGTTTGTCCACCGGCAATTGTCCTAGACAACAAAGAACTCTACCCTGATTTCTCCAAAGCATTCAAGTACGAAGGCATTCGCATGATGCCGTCTACTATTGCCGACTACAAGAAGGCTACCTATTTACTCCAAGCTCGCAAAGCAAACTTCCACACGTGGGCACGAGCCGACAAAAAATGCTTAGAGATAGTTATTAAGCATGCTCCGGAGTTTCTCTCTGAGGATGACGTGGGACAAGCGCTGGAATATTTAGGGTTCTGCCCGTTAAACGTCCACCGCATGAGTAATCAGTTTATCCGCTTCCATATAGTATCTGTCCAACTCCCAAAAGAACAAAAGAGCTCAGAGATTATGGATCTCGACATGCGGTTTCAAGGTCGCGGTCGAGCGCAAGGTTTGCAGTGGCGGCATCCCCCAATACCAAAAGTGCCTGAAGCACGGCCACACAGCGAATTGCTGTTTCACTACGACATTTGTTTGTCGCATTTTTGCGAGGTTCCACTAGTCGGGGTCTTGCGCCCGAGGCACTTCCGCCAAATGCACCCTATGCAACGGGCAACATTTCTCGAACAATAGGGGATGTAAAGTTTAAATTTGTATGTTGGCCTCAAACGGCAAAAAACTTAGACGGGCCCAACCCACCCCGGCTCAAGCTCCAACAGCCCCTCAGGCTTTCTCTCAGTGTTTAGGCCCCCGCAGACTTGCAGCATCATCAGCGAACACTACGTTCGCTAACGCAGTTGCCCCTAAAAAGCAACCAGTGGTCTCTAACAAGAAAATTGCCGCCATTCTGAAGGAAATGATAAATGAGTCTCAAATGAAGCTCATGGCAAATAACCAATAGCATTACAGAAAAATTAGGCAAAGTGGAGGCGTTCTTCATCGCGCTACAAACCTAATCAAGCGCTGAAAATACCAAATACCTTGAGGCGTGGAACACTGACTTTTGCAAAAAAGATCGGTGGACCATTTCGAAGTGGATACCCCCGACACGATCTCACTTGAGTCTAATGCGATAGTGGTAAATGTGCCGGGTTTCGGCACATTCAAACTTGCATCGGCAAAACAGCGGACTTTGATGCAATTCTTGATAATCCTCACCCCACCATCATAGCGGAGGACTTTAATTCTAAACATCCGGCCTGGAATAACTTGGTAAGAAACGCCAAAGGTCAAGCGTTGTCCGCGGGTCATGTAGGAAACGTTTTAGATGTAGCAATACCAAAGAACGTCAACTACCAGTATACTATATCCGTCGTCGAAATCCTTAGCTGCAATCACAGCTTAGTAATACTGGAGCTCTATGAAAAGGGATCACTCAGGAAGGTAATCTTTTATTGTGATCTCTGGAAGAGAGCATTAGCAAACTTGTTCTAGTACAAACTGTTGACAACATTGAAAGAGCCGTTGAACATTTTACGCGCCCATCAGGTCCGGAAAGATAATATACTCAGACTATCACGCAAAATCAAAGCACTGAACCGCACAAGAAATGCCGCCAGACGTCAATGGCAAAGGTCTTGCTCCACGGCAAAGTTAGGAAAGTTATAAGGTTGCACAAAAATTTGTGTTGGAAAACCAGCCTAGAATCGACCACAGACAATGATAATCTGATATAGAATATCTCCAATGCGTTACAAACAAACCCCATTCCAGCCATTCATGGCAAAAATGAGTTTCAATTTGATATCGTGAGAAAGGCCAAAGCATTTGCCGACAGCCTAAAACACCAATGCTCCCAGTCGGAAACGGCGGACACAGAGCACGTCGAAAGGGTCGAACAAGTGGTTGAGGACTTGTTGGATGACTCTGACGTTAGAAAAAGTGAAAAATGGTCACTTTGAGGCTTCAAAGAGCCACCGACGATCTCGAAGAATGGTTAGACAAATGGCAAGTCACCAGCAAAGCAAAGCTGTACTCTTCACAAGGCGGCGAATCGAACCCGATGAGAATGTCTTTCTAAACGATGTTTCCATACCGTAGTCCAATTCTGCCAAGCATCTGGAGGTTAATCTAGACAAGGGACTCACGTACAAACTCCAAGTGCAGTCCGTTCTCGATAAAGCCCAAATGCCAAAAAACGTTCTCATTCCGATGATGCGTTGGAATAGCGGTCTGTCGACCCGGAATAGAACCCGGCTCTACACGTATATCATTAGACCCATCCTCACTTACGCGTCTCAAGTTTGGGAAACAGCAGCTAATTGTCATCTTAATAATCTAGAGGTTTTTTAAAGTAAATCTTTGAGGTTGTTCTACAGGGCTCCGTGGTTTAGTTTGTGGCAAACCTAGAACTACCCCCGATACGTCAGCACATTGAAGCTTTGACCGCAAAGAATTATATATTTCGAGAATCTCGTAAATCATTCCAACCCTAATCTGGCCCGACTTTTGTTTTCTATAAACAACCGATGAGTCAAGTAGCCGCACCTTAACTTTACCAACCAACTAACAAAACAAAACCAATACCGCACAAGCCTGTAACCATCTCCAAACTACTAATCTCTAAAAGAAAGGTACATGAGCTGTAAGGTCTCTAACTTACGTAGGCACTCATTATTGGGCGGTTTTTAGTCAGCTGAGAGGAAATGAATCTAACACTTAGCCAGTCTTTTAGAAGATTTTACCGCTAGCACAAAAAAAAAACTGACAACCTCACATTGGAAATAAATGCGATCATCGCAAAGGTGCCGTTGCTGGGCAAGTAACCTTATCAAAACGGCAGATTTCAAAACGGTTTTCTCAATCCCCCTTTCCGATATAATTGCTAAGGACTTCAATTCCAAACACCCAGCGTGGAACAGTGCCACAACCAACGTCAAAGGACAAGCATTACAAGACTACGTTGAATTAAAAAGTATTGGGTCCGGCAGAACACACGCACTACAGATTTACTGGTCATCAAAAAGCGTTCTCATCTTGCACGTCGAGATTAATAAAATTTATCTGGGACTATTCTAGAACACTCTGTACAAACATATTTCTTAATATCTCTCATCACAAGAAATATGAAATGCAGCTACGCAATAATTATTTGTATAATTTGATAAAAATATACGGACCCAATTGTGTATCAACACAAAACCGCGTTTGCAAAACTTCCCGTTGCAATAGACCACATTGTATATATTATCTGTACTGTATTTATAATATTATATAACAATAATTACTTATATAACTATGTAAGATAAATGAAACGATTTCTGAATTAAGTTGTAGTAATATTTCAAGTATATCACAATGGGTGTTCCTAGCAATCTTTGTAAGCTAAGTATTTTATTTATTTTATTTACATCTTTACAATATGGCACTTGTCACAAAATATGCGACTGCAATAAAAACACTACAGTTTCTTGTACAAATCAAAATTATGATAGTATTAGTTGCAATGTAAATATGTTACAACTCGATTTTTCTAATAATTCGTTAACTAATTTTATGATTTTTGACAAAATATCAACATTAAAAACTTTAAATGTAAGTTATAACAAAATATCTAATGTAGAAATACCTGAATCATTGCAACAAATTGAAACATTGATATTGAATAATAACAGTATTTCAAATTTGGAATTTTTAAAAAAGCTTAATAAGATCTACGATTTACAATTAAATAGTAATAATATAAATGGTGTAATTTATTTAAATTATTTGAATGTTAAATCATTAATCATGTCATATGATACTAAGAATAGAAGATATGTCCGTACGCAGCTATCTCCCTACCTCTTTTTTCCGATATGACGTCATTGGGTTTGTTAAGTTCTCTTCTGTCGCGTCCACAAGCGCTATATCAATTTAAAAAAAAAAATTGATGGGCTGTATTTAACTGTAATAACAACAAAACAACACACTGCAAAATGAAAAAAAAAAAGATTTAAAATCAGGTCATAAACTGTTAAAAAATGTAAAATTTTGTTCATAAAATATCAATACCCGGCCATCAAACATCAAAACGTTGCTAGAAAGCCATAAAATCCAGTCATAAATTGCTGAAAAATGTAAAATTCTGTTCATAAAATGTTAGAACTAGCCAAATCCGATCTTGAAAGCACCAAAATCCGGCTATAAACTGATTTTTTTTAAATGAAAATCAAAAATAACAAAATACGGTTATGAAATGTTAAAATACTGGCACAAGAGACCAAAATTTGAGCATCAACTTAATGAAAAAACTTAAACGTTACCAAATTTTGAGGTCTCTACAAAAATTTTATAATATTTTTTGATTACCGGTTTCCTAAACGTGCATAAATATATTATTAACATCAAATTTTTTGATAACAAACAATAGGATAGAAACATCTTCTATCTAGAAATTGATAAAATTAATTATCAGCAGACGTTACTATCATTAGTACAAATTGACAAAATTTATATACGTTCACTTTGGCATAACCTCAATTAGATTGATCTTATTTAATTTAAGCTACAACTAAGAAAGTATCCAAAATTTTCTATAACTTCAAAACCAATCATTGAAAATTGATGAAATTTAGTACCAATAAACGTTAGTACCACTAGACTAAATTTTATTGAAATCTATACGTTTACTTTAGCATAACCTCAATTAGATTGATCTTGACTCACTTAAGCTACAACTACAAAGATATCTAAAATTGCTCATAACTTCAAAACTAACCATTAAAAATTGATGAAATTTGACACCAACAGACGTTAGTACTATTAGTATAAATTGATTAAACTTGATTAAAATCCATACGTTCAATTTGTCAAAACCTCAATTAGATTTATCTCGACTCGCTTAAGTTATTTAAAATTGCCCATAACTTCAAAACCAATGATTAAAAATTGATCAAATTTGGTACCAACAGTCGTTAGTACTAATAGTATAAATTGACTTAATTTAATTAGAATCCATACGTTTAATTTAGCATAACCTCAAACAAATAAACCTAACCTAACTGAATTTAAGCTATTAAAAATTGCTCATAACTTTAAAAGCAATCATTGAAAATTGATGAAATTTGGTACCAAAAAACGTTAGTATAAAATTTTATTGAAATCCATACGTTCATTTTGACATAAATTCAAATAAATTGATCTCGCCTAACTTAAGCTAAAACTACAAAATCATCCAAAACTGGCCATAATTTCCAAACCAATCATTAGAAATTGATGAAACTTGGTACCAACAAACGTTAGTACCATTAATATAATGTGAATAACTATAAAATCATCCAAAACTGACCATAATTTCCAAACCAATCATTAGAAATTGATGAAACTTGGTACCAACAAACGTTAGTACCATTAATATAATGTGAATAAATTTGATTAAAATCCATTTGACATAACCTCAATTAGATTGATCTGAACTAACTTAAGCTACAACTATAAAGTCATCCAAAATTGTCCATAACTTCAAAACCAATAACTGAAAATTGATAAAATTTGATACCAAAAGACGTTAGTACCATTAGTATAAAATTACAAAAATTTATTGGAATCCATACGCTCATTTTGACATAAACTCAAATAAATTGATCTCGCCTAACTTAAGCTAAAACTATAAAATCATCCAAAACTGTCCATAATTTCCAAACCAATCATTAGAAATTGATGAAACTTGGTACCAACAAACGTTAGTACCATTAATATAATGTGAATAAATTTGATTAAAATCCATACGTTCAATTTGACATAACCTCAATTAGATTGATCTGAACTAACTTAAGTTACAACTATAAAGTCATCCGAAATTGTCCGTAACTTCAAAACCAATAACTGAAAATTGATCAAATTTGATACCAAAAGACGTTAGTACCATTAGTATAAAATTACAAAATTTTATTAGAATCCATACGCTCATTTTGACATAAACTCAAATAAATTGATCTCGCCTAACTTAAGCTAAAACTATAAAATCATTCAAAACTGTCCATAATTTCCAAACCAATCATTAGTAATTGATGAAACGTGGTACCAACAAACGTTAGTACCATTAACATAAAGTGAATTAATTTGATTAAAATCCATACGTTCAATTTGACATAACCTCTATTAGATTGATCTGAACTAACTTAAGCTACAACTATAAAGTCATCCAAAATTGTCCATAACTTCAAAACCAATCATTGAAAATTGATGAAATTTAGTACCAACAGACATTAGTACCACTAGTATAAATTGAGTAAATTTTATTAGAATCCATACGTTCAAATTGGCAACAAATTAATTTTGCCATTTTGATTTTAATACTAAAAAGCTATTAAAAATTGCTCATAACTTTAAAACCAATCATTAAAAACTCTTGAATTTAAGTACCAAAAAACGATAGTATCATTAGAATAAATTAAAAAAAATTTATTAAAATCCATACGCTCAATTTGACATAAAATCAAATAAATTGATCTTGCCTAACTTGCTAAAACTATAGTCATCCAAAATTGTTCATAATTTCCAAACAAATTGATAAAATTTGGTACCAAAAACGTTAGTACCATTAATATAAAGTGAATAAATTAGATTAGAACCCATATGTTCAAACTCGGCATAATCTCAATTAGCTTGATCGCAACTCAATCAAGCTACAACTATCAAAAAATTTGTTTAGTCCGCTTCTTTTTTAACTTAAAAACATCTAGCAACAGTGGCGGAATTAGCAAGTAAAGGGCCCAATGCTTTACCAAATTTTAGAACCCCACCAAACCTTTTATAATATTATTTTTTTCACTGGTTTTGTAGAGGCCCCAGACATGCAAGCTTGCCTAATCCGCCTGTGCATAATCCGCCACTGCAACTATTACAAACTGCAAAATTTTATTTATAAAAAGTTTAAAATGGCTAATTCAGTCATAAAATTGAAATTTTGAATTAACAAAAGTAGCAAAATCCTGTTATAAAATTGAAATTTTATTCATAGAATGTTAACAATATCAAAATCTGGCCATAAAGTACCAAAATTAACTATAAACTGTTCAACATTTTATTTATGAATAGTCAAAAATAGCATAAAATATCTTTTAAATCCGGCCAAAATTGATTGAAATGCAAAATTTTGTTCATAAAATGTCAAAAACAGCTGAATTTGTCCATAAATGTCAATGAATTGTCAGAATTTACCAAAAAACGGCTATAAACTGCTAAGCAAATGTAAAAAAAAATTCTAGTTAAAAAATGTTGTCAGAAAGAACCAAAATCCGGCATAAACTGTTGAAAAGTAAAAATTTAGAGTCAAAAATAGCAAAATCAGGCCATAAAGCATTAAAAAATTCAGACAAAATCAAAATTTGGTTAAAATCAAATAAAATCCGGCTAATTCAAAATTCTGTCATAAATTCCCAAAAAGTGTAAAATTTTGATCATAGAACGTTAAAACTAGTAAAATCCTGTCAACATATAAAAATATTGTTGGTGGTGGTGATGAGGATGGTGCTCACGATAATAAAATAGTAAATATAGTCATTTAAGTACTAATAGAAGCAATAACCAACCAACACAACCCGTTATCATAACACCCAAGATTAGAATTATTACTTGGTTGGTGGAAAGATTTATTCGGCCATTGTCAAATTTACCTTAAACCAAACAATAATGCAATATTTTCCAGTTTGCAATTGGTAGTAAAATTCAAAATTTTAAGTATTTGCACAACATATAACAATATGACACTTAAATATTCTTAATTTGACAGCTAATTAAATAGTCGTAATTTGACAAAAATCTATTATATTTTGTAGCTAACTTAACTTAATCTATGGCAATTGATTATAGCTAACTTTTAATATGTTGACAGCTGTCAACTTTATTCATAAAACATTGCCAACTGTAATTTATATTCATAAACTGTTAAAATATTTTGTGAACTGTCAAACTAGTCAGTGAAAAGTCAAAATATTAACAAACTAATATAAATTGTCAAAAATTACTTACTAAAATGTCAAATTATTGTGTCAATCTGCAATAACATATCTTAAAGATGTCAAATGTCAACTTCAAATAAGTCAAATTAGCACAAGTTGCTAAAAGCTGTCCAATTGTAAATGTAAAAATTAACAAACTAATATAAATTGTCAAAAATTACTTAAAACTGTAAAAATATTGTAACAAACTGCAATAATGCATCTTGAAGATGTCAACTTCAAATATGTCAAAAAAGGAAAAGTTGTTAAAACTGTCAAAACCAAATAAAAACGTCAAAATGTCAACAAACTAACATAAATTGTCAAAAATTACATATACTATTATTGAAGTGTTAAAACATTGTTACAAACAGCATTAATACATATTAGAAATGTCAAACGACAACTTTAAATGTATCATTTAAAATTAATAAATGATGTATTTTATGTAAATTGCCTTTTCATCCAGTAAGGGACACATACACGTGGGGGCATTGCGTTAACACCTTTGAAACTTTAAATGTGTCAAATTAGCAAAAATTTCCAAAAACTGTCAAATCTTTGTGACAATAAAGATATATATAATAGTCAAAATGTCAACAAAACAACATAAATTGTCAAAAATTAGTTAAAACTGTCAAAATACTATGACAATCTGCAATAACACATCTTAAACATAAAATGTCAAATTCATATATGTCAACTAGCAAAAGCTGCAAAAAATGTCCATTTTTTTTGGCACTATGCATTTTGGAAATGTCAAATGTCAATTATATATGTTGTACAAGCAAAAGTTGCCAAAAATGAACAGTTTTCGACAATTTTTATTGTCAAAATGTTAAAAAGCTGACAAAGATCACAAACCACTTATAGCTGTCAAACTGCAATAATACATTTTGAAGATGTCAAATGTGACTTTCAAATATGTCAAATAATAACAAATTTACTAAAAGTCTCGTAAACTTTTTTATACTTCCACTGAAAAGTCAAAATATTAACAAACTAACATAAATTGACGTCAAATATTACTTAAAGCTGTCATTTAACTGTCAAATATTTACCTCAAATATGTTAAAAGGATTATTAATTAGCAAAAGTTTGCAAAAACTACAAAACTGTCAAAATTGTCAATCTTCACTTATTCTAAAAAAATAAAACGTTAAGAAACTGTCAAAAATTGTGGTCAAACATTTTTTAAAGTTGTCGAAATACTATGATAAAGTGCAATAACATACCTTTAAGTTATCGAACATCAATTTCAGATCAAAAAAGATCAGTCAATAATACTTAAAGCTACCAATAAACTCAAAAACACTGTAACAATGTGCAATAACACATCTTCAACTTCAGATATGTTAAAAGATCACAAACTGATAAAAACTTCTTTCTTTAATGTCACTAAAACGTTAACAAATTATCAAAAATAACTTAAATCAGCCAAAATAATGTGAGAAATTGCAACAAAATTATTCGAAACATCGTCACAAGTTTAAAAACTGATAGGAGTCAAAAATAAATCTTAATAATTACAGAACAATCAAAACCGTCATTCTCAATTATAACTGCCAGATCAAAATGCTTAAAAAAACTCATCTTAAGAATTAAATAACTGTTGAAAGTTTCATTTGTAATCTCCACTTGTCACTGAACCGTCAAAATGTAAACTAATTGACAACAATTGTCAAAAACTAGAGTAATCAACTATGCCAAGTAAAAATACTCAACTTGTAAAATCTTACCACTGAACTGTCAAAATACTGTAACGAATCTTTGTGAAAGAAACTTGTTTGACAACATAAAACATAACTGTCAAAACATGTAGAAATTGTTGTCATAACTTTGAATAATTGACAATTTATAAACTTAAGCTCTTTTTTTAAATAAATTTCATTATAGAAACAATAATGATGATGCAAACCTATTTAAACACATAAATCATTTTCTAAACATACAAGGATAGTCCCAGAAGTACATAATATGACGTATAGATGGCGGTTGTTGTTTAAAAAGAATGACCATCTATACGCCAGGTCGGGTACTTCTGAGACTACCCTCGTAGTTCATACGCTCATTTCTTATATTTATATTAAGAAAATAAACGTTTCAGATGTTTACTACTACATTTCCGGAGGCATTATTATATTGGTAATAATAACAATAATTGTTATTGGACTGTATATGTGGAAAAGAAGAAAACAAAGTAAGTTATTATTCATCTCATATCACACAATAATGTATATGCATTAGTACTCAACATCGGTCAAAATGATCTATAGTTTTACTATAAAACTATAATCAAAGAAGTAGAACGGCGGAGTTATTTGTTTCTCATAAATAATTCAGTTAATTAAGAAAAAAGTAAACATTAACAATTTTTATTGGAAGATTGATATAGTACACCAAATCACTGATGATGACCACTTTAAGTAATAATATCAGCCTATTATATAACACACACTGCTGCAGATAAACAGCTGATTTTATTTTTTTTAGATATACCTAGTTTTACAAGTCGAGTTAATAAAGACCACGAACTATCATCATTATCCAATAGAAACGTAGATAGAAATCAACCGAATTAGGATGACCAGCCATATATGATTCCTTCAATTATAAATCAACGTAACATAAATTTAGATGATGATGGCTATATGGTTGCTCCACTTATAAATGTAAATGGTTACTTAGTTCCTGTCAACGATGTTTAAAACGTAATGGATTCTTGCAAGCTTAACAAAATCACTCAATATGAATTCTACTAAAGTCAATCAACCAAAAATCTTCAACGTTTATTAGTAATAAATAGAATCCTGTCTTAATCAGTCTATAAATAAACTAAAGATGATTAAAAGATTGGATGTTTCTCATTCCTGCAAACGTTAAAGATTACTAAGTTAGGAAAAAGTAAGTAGTAATAGAGTTCTGGACCCTCCAATCTTCCAGCATAGAACAGTTAACGCCACCTAGCGACCGGAAAGTAAACAACAGATAGCTAGCGCCATCTACCAGCTGAAAGATGAACTATTTATCCAAGTTTTATATCAAAATGTTAATTACAAACACTTTGGAGGTGGTCAGGGTACTTCAATTCTTAATTACAAGCAAACTCATCTGAAATAAACCACAGACGTTACACTGTAGTCTGAAAAACCTTGGGGTCACAATACATTACAGCCAAGTGACGTCTGCTAAAATGAAAAACGAAATGTTTGTATAGATTGTTAGCGTCGATAACAAACGTGAATTATTTAAATAAATAGGAAATAATAATATACAAAAATCAAAATTCAATTCAAATTTCTTTTTAGCTTCTCTCACACAAAACCAAAAAATAACAATGTTTTAATTTAATTATAATCAGAAAATATTATTATCAAAAAAACATTTCAATTAAATTCTCAAAAATATTATATTAATCGTTTCAAGAAATAAAAAAGCATGACTAAATCGACAATTTTATATGACATTGTTAATTACATCCTTTACACCTTACGTTAAATAAGCTAAATTACTCATTGTTGAAATAATTAATGTGTTTAGCCAACCACGACGACATATTTTATCAACAATTTTTGTTGAATACAAACAAGTATTATTTGTCGTTTAACTTCGCTTGGTATAAATAACAGAATTCAGTTAAACAGACTTAATTGCAGTCCGACCTTCATGAAAAAATGTCCGTTATAAAAACATTGTTTGTTGTATTAGTGTTGACAGCTGTTGTGTCAGCACAAGAACAATGTTATGAATGGACATGTGCTGCTACTCTTTGCGTTGCTGTTCCTAAATGTAGAGGACCTAATCTAAAAGTGGAAAGTGGAGGATATTGTAATTGTTGTCAATTGTGTGTACAGACAGTAGGCAAGTATTAGTTTTTTTTAATTTTATTCACCCAATATTTTGATTAATCGTATCCAATCAACATTTTTATAACTAATTCTTACATAATTTTGCTTTATTAATCGTTGTTATTATGAATAAATTAATTTTAATCATTTTCTAGGAATAGGTGAAAAATGTGGATACCTTGAGCCTGGAAAGGAATTTAGATGTAAAAAGAATTTGTCATGTAATAATGGAATTTGTGGTGGAAAATGTGATTAGGAATAAAACATTTATATTCCAAGGATGTTGTTTGTTAGTGTCAAATATTGACCGTTGCTTTGTAGTGATGTAATCAAATAAATCTAAAAATTTGCTAATTATACAGAATGTTTACATATTAATTTAAATACGCAATCACTTTTCGTTTCGTTTCGGCCGTATACACCATCATTTAGTGTACCAACTGTGCAAAAATGATCAAAATCTGAACGCTGACTTTTACACAATCTTAAGTACTGACTTATCCTATAACAACTAAGAATCCATCTAAAAACTATATAACTCAAAAACGGTTTATTAAAAATTGGTTATGATGTACATAATTATTTTGTCTACCAACTGTGTAAAAATGATTAAAATCTGTACGCTGACTTTTACACAATGTTAATATAACTGACTTATACAATAACAAAACACCTCATGACGTAACTAAAAATGTTATAACTCAAAAACTGTTTGTTAGAAATTGGTACAAATTAGTTATAATGTACACCATAATATTGTGTACCAACTGTGTAAAAATTATAAAAATCTGTACGCCGACTTTTACACAATCTTAATATAATCGACTTAAGCACCTCATGACGTAACTAAAAAATTTATAACTCAAAAACTGTTTGTTAGATATTGGTTAAAATTGGTCATAATGTACACCATTATATTGTGTACCAACTGTGTAAAAATGATTAAAATCTGTACGCTGACTTTTACACAATCTTAATATAATTGACTTAAGCACCTCATAACCTAACTAAAAATTTTATAACTCAAAAACTGTTAGTTAGAAATTAGTGAAAATTAGTTATATTGTACAACATAATATTATCTACCAACTGTGTAAAAATTATTAAAATCTGTACGCTCACTTTTACACAATCTTAATATAATCCATTTAAGCACCTCACTAAAATCTAAAAATATCATAACTCAAAAACGGTTTATTAGAATTTGGTGAAAATTGATAATAATGTACACCATTATTTTGTCTACCAACTGTGTAAAAAATAATTAAAATCTGTACGCTGAATTTTACACAATGTTAATATAACTGACTTATCCAATAACAACAAAACACATCATGACGTAACTAAAAATGTTATAACTCAAAAACTGTTCTATAGAAATTGGCGAAAATTGGTTATAATGTACACAATTATTTTGAGTACCAACTGTGTAAAAATAATTAAAATCTGTAAGCTGACTTTTACACAATCTTGATAGAATTAGCTTATCCTATAACAACAAATCACCTAATGACGTAAGTAAAAATTGTATAACTTAAAAATTGTTTGTTAGAAATTGGTGAAAATTGGTCATAATGTACACCATAATTTTATGTACCAACTGTGTAAAAATTATAAAAATCTGCACGTTGACTTTTACACAATCCTAATAAAATTGACTTAACCAATAACAACTAAAGACCTCATAACGAAACTAAATATATTATAACTCAAAAACAGTTCATTAGAAATTGGTGAAAATAGGTCATAATGTACAACATTATATTGTGTACCAACTGTGTAAAAATGATTAAAATCTGTACGCTGACTTTTACACAATGTTAATATAACTGACATATCCAATAACAACAAAACACCTCATGACGTAACTAAAAATGTTATAACTCAAAAACTGTTTGTTAGAAATTGACCAAAATTGGTTATAATGTACACAATTATTTTGAGTACCAACTGTGTAAAAATGATTAAAATCTGTACGCTGACTTTTGTACAACCTTAATAGAATTGACTTATTCGATAACAACTAAACACCTGATGATATATCTAAAAATGTTATAACTCAAAAAAAGTTAATTGGAAATAGGTAAAAATTGGTTATAATATACACCAATATTTTGTCTACCAACTGTGTAAAAATAATTAAAATCTGTACGCTGACTTTTACATAATCTTAATAGAATTAGCTTATCCTATAACAACAAATCACCTCATGACGTAAGTAAAACTTGTATAACTTAAAAACTGTTTGTTAGAAATTGATGAAAATTTGTCATAATGTACACCATTATATTTTGTACCAACTGTGTAAAAATAATTAAAATCTTTACGCTGACTTTCACAATCTTAATAGAATTAGCTAATCCTATAATAACAAATCACCTCATGACGTAAGTAAAAAATGTATAACTTAAAAACTGTTTGTTAGAAATTGGTAAAAATTTGTCATAATGTACACCATAATTTTGTGTGCCAACTGTGTAAAAATTATAAAAATCTGCACGTTGACTTTTACACAATGTTAATATAACTGACTTATCCAATAACAACAAAAAACCTCATGAATTAACTAAAAATGTTATAACTCAAAAATAGTTAATTAGAAATTGGTGAAAATTGATCATAATGTACACCATTATATTGTGTACCAGCTGTGTAAAAATGATTAAAATCTGTACGCTGACTTTTACACAATGTTAATATAATTGACTTATCCAATATCAACAAAACACCTCCTGACATAACTAAAAGTTTTATAACTCAAAAACGGTTCATTAGAAATTGGTGAAAATTGGTTACAATGCATACCATAATTCTGTGCACCAACTGTGTAAAAATGATTAAAATCTGTAAGCTTACTTTTACACAAATAACTGATTTATCCAATAACAACAAAACACCTCATGACGTAACTAAAAATGTTATAACTCAAAAACTGATTGTTAGAAATTGGCGAAAATTGGTAATAATTTACACAATTATTTTGAGTATCAACTGTGTAAAAATGATTAAAATCTATACGCTGACTTTTGCACAACCTTGATAGAATTGACTTATTCAATAACAACTAAACACCTGATGATATATCTAAAAATGTTATAACTCAAAAACGGTTAATTGGAAATTGGTAAAAACTGATTATAATATACACCAATATTTTGTCTACCAACTGTGTATAAATAATTAAAATCTGTACGCTGACTTTTACACAATCTTAATAGAATTAGCTTATCCTATAACAACAAATCACCTCATGACGTAAGTAAAAATTGTATAACTTAAAAACTCTTTGTTAGAAATTGGTGAAAATTGGTCATAATGTACACCATAATATTGTGTACCAACTGTGTAAAAATGTTAAAAATCTGCACGTTGACTTTTACACAATCCTAATAGAATTGACTTAACCAATAACAACTAAACACCTCACGACGTATCTAAAAATATTATAACTCAAAAACGATTCATTAGATATTGGTGAAAATTGGTTATAATGTACATCATTATCTTGTATACCAACTGTGTAAAAATTATAAAAATCTGTACGCTGACTTTTACACAATCTTAATAGAATCGACTTAACCTATAACAACTAAGCACCTCATGATGTAACTTAAAATTGTATAACTTAAAAACTGTTTTTTAGAAATTGGTGAAAATTGGTTACAATGTACACCATAATTCTGTGCACCAACTGTGTAAAAATTATTAAAATCTGTACGCTAATTTTTACACAATCTTAATTAAAGCAATCTTCTTCTTTGCTATTAATCCATAAGGTTGAACCGATTTCAATTGTTTACCTGTACATTTGGTTGCCTATAACAATATAAAAATTTTAAGGTGAAGAAAAATGTATAACAATCAAGATTTTTAGGCTACAAGACTAATCTCTATTGAGCATAACAAGGATATTATTTTTGAAATATAAATATTCTATAAAATTTAAAAATAGTTACTTCTAATCTAATAACTAATTTAAGAATGAAAATATAACATTTCAAAATAGATCAATTCGTTGATTGTAAGAGAACTTAAATATATTGGAAAACTTCTATTAATATCTCTGATTGATTACACACATCTACAAATTTTCAAACATTGTAATAACAATTCATCCTATAATATAAATAATTATATAATAACACAATTTCAATTCTTAAAATTATTGCGCACGCACAAACATCATTGTGGGTGCAGTTATACATTCCCTAAATAAAAAAAAATGTTTTTTTTTGTATTATAATTTTTAAATATTAACTTAAATTTAATTCACACACTGACTATGAGTTTGAAACATTTGTTAATTTACATGTATTCATAATTTTCCTTGACTTTCCTCGATAAATGGCATGAGAACATGATGCCCAGAATCTGTAAAGTAAAAAAATCAAAAATAATACATTGGATTTTAATCAAATTTGGCAAGAATGCAGTCAAACATCAGAAGTAGCAATTGTATAAAGTTTAATAAAATCGAAACGGCGGTTTTGACATAACCTATAATTTAATGACATGTCACTATTGAATGATAATGACTTGGGTATAAAAAAAAAGAGTTATAACCTCAAAACTTTACATTGAATTTTGATGAAATTAGGCAACATCATTATCGCCAACTGTATAAAATTTAATAAAATCGATACGATCAATTTCGCATAACCTCTAATTTAGTGATCCGCCTCTTTTAACAATTAAAGTGTTGAGTGTTAAACAAATATTCGTAACTCAAAAATTAAACATTAGATTTTAATCAAATTTGACAACAATGCAGTCAAACATCAGAACTAGCAACTGCATAAAATTTAATAAAATCCAAACGGCAGCTTTGACATAATCTATAATTTAGTAACACGTCACCACTGAATAAAAATGTCTTGAGTATAAAGAAATAGTTATAACTTCAAAACGTTACATTAGATTTTGATCAAATTTGGCAACATTGCAGTCAAACATTATTACTAGTAACTATAAAAAAATAAACAAAATCCACACGGCAATTTTGACAAAAATTTTTAATTTAGAGACCCACTACCGTTGAATGTTGATGTGGTAGATATCGTCAAAGATTCATACCCTAAAAACTGTACATTGGATTTTGATCAAATTAGGCAACATTGCAGCCTGACATTATTACAACTAACTGTAAAAAACTTAATAAAATCCACACGACCATTTTGACATAATCTCTAATTTAGTTACCCACCCCCGTTTAATGTTAATTTGTAAAGTATTAAAAAAATTCATAACCTCAAAACTGTACATTGGATTTTGATCAAATTTGGCAACGTTGCAGCCCAATATCATTACTAATAACTGTAAAAAAAATAATAAAATCCACACGGCAATTTTGACATAACCTCTAATTTAGTGACTCACTACCGTTGAATATTGATGTGTTAAGTATGAACAAAAATTCATAACCTCAAAATTGTACATTGGATTTTGATCAAATTTGGCAACCTTGCAGCCCAATATCATTACTAATAACTGTAAAAAAAATAATAAAATCTACACGGCAATTTTGACATAACCTCTAATTTAGTGACTCACTACCGTTGAATATTGATGTGTTAAGTATGAACAAAAATTCATAACCTCAAAACTGTACATTGGATTTTGATCAAATTTGGCAACATTGTAGCCAAACATCATTACTACCAACTGTAAAAAAATTAATAAAATCTACACGGCAATTTTGACATAACCTCTAATTTAGTGACACACTTCCGTTGATTGTTGATGTGTTATGTAAGAACAAAAATTCATATCCTAAAAACTGTACATTAGATTTTGATCTAACTTGGCAACATTGTAACAATACATCAATACAACCAACTGTAAAAAAATTATTAAAATCTACACGATAATTTTGACTTAATCACTAATTTAGTGACCCACTTTCGTTGATTGTTAATGTGTTAGGTAAGAACAAAAATGCATAACCTCAAAACTGCGCATTAAATGTTGATCAAATTTGAAAACATTGTAAAAAAACATCATTACTACCAACTGTAAAAAAAATAATAAAATCTACAAGGCAATTTTGACATAATCTGCAATTTAGTGACCCACTAAGTATTATCAAAAATTCATCATGCTTCGTTGGATACTAGACCATAATATCTCATACCAGTATGGCCAACTTTAAGTGGGTATATTGATGTGCCCTCCAAAACCAAATAGTGACTACAAATAAATCAATGCTTTTCTGAACGCATTTGATTCTTCAAATTAATTTTTGCATAAAAATCATATTTACCTGCATAGCAGCAAAACCCAATCCAACTCCTCCAATAGTATAAGCAT
This sequence comes from Tachinus rufipes, assembly GCA_963932245.1. NCBI lineage: Eukaryota > Metazoa > Arthropoda > Insecta > Coleoptera > Staphylinidae > Tachinus > Tachinus rufipes. Next base: position 7,959,147 of record OZ010744.1, read on the forward strand.
GATCTGAAACATACGTTCCAAAAGCTTTGACGCATCCAGTCATATGAAGATATTTTACATCAGTATCAGTTGAGCAATTAAAATGTCCAACAATCCCTTTAGGTGTATCACAACAACTCAATGGTAAAGGTTTAGCTCCTCCAGGAGTCTCAGCAGTAAAATTCCAATCACCTGGCTTAGTAACACCGCAGCATTTAAACTAAAACAAATTTAAACTTAACAAACTGTCAATAAATCAAAACAAACTTACATCAGTTTGAATTTCATCCCAAATTAATGTAACCTCATTAGTATTATTCGTATCATATTTAGGCATACTATTGGTAAGTTTCTCGGTAAGGAAATCTGAGGTTTCGCCACGTAATACATATCCGGCAATACCAGCGGCAAATTCCAATACGAATATAAGGATCAATAAACATGAGAACTGTAATAAAAATTATTTATAATAAACTGATAAGTGGTCATTAACATTGTATTATCTTACTGTTATTATCATGCAATAATTCTTCTTAAGTGCACCACAACAACCGAAGAAAGCAATAAGGAATATGATTATACCAATTGCGATTAGAAGATTGGGTGCTGAGAAGTATTGTTGTTCCAGAAACGTTTCGTATGTGTTGTAATAGGCTTTGATGCTCACACCTACTGATAGTATTATTATTCCTGATATCTGAAACAATAACAAGTTATGTTGTAATATTATGGTTTGCATGGAGTGTTTATATTTAGTTAAATTATTTTGGCCTGTGAAAATTCGTAGATATTTATAGTACATGCACTAAAATATTTACATCGTTCATAGGCGGAAGTAAATATCAAATTAGGACAAGTTGCATAATGATTATTAATAAGATTCTACTAAAAATTATAATTAATTAGATTTATTCAAGGTATTTAGTATTTTTATTTATAAGATCAAGTATGCTGAAACTGAATTTGTTAAGTGCAAACCAATAAAACAAGTAATTACTGCTCAAATTTTATTTAAGCAACAAAATTTACAAAAATATTACTTCTTTTCTTAATTATTTGAAGTTCAAAAGCTTTTAAGTGGCCAATTGAGTATTATTTTAATAGAATCAAGTGTGCTAAATCCAAACTTTTGTATTGGAAGACAATATTGCAAGTAATTAGTGCTCAAACTTGATTTGAGCAACAGATTTCTAACGGAATTTACAAAAATATTAACTCAATTGTTATTTACTTGAAGTTCAAAAGCTTTTAGGTGCCCGATTGAGTATTTTTGAATAGAATCAAGTGTGCTAAATCTGATTTTTTGTATTTCAAGACAATATTGCAAGAACTGAGTGCTCAAACTTGATTTAAGCAACAAAATTTACAAAAATATGATTTCTTTTGTTAATTACTTGAAGTTCAAAAGCTTTTAAGTGCCCGTTTAAATATTTTTTATTAGTATCAAGTGTGCTAAATCCAAATTTTTGCATTGCAAGTCAATATTGCAAGTAATTAGTGCTCAAACTTGATTTAAGCAACAAAACTTACAAAAATATTTTTTCTTTTGTTAATTACTTGGAAGTTCATAAGCTTTTAAAAGCCCGATTAAGTATTTTTTTAATAGAATCAAGTGTGCTAAATCCAAATTTTTGCATTGCAACTCAATACTGCAAGTAAATAGTGCTCAAACTTGATTTAAGCAACGGAATTTACAAATATATTACTTCTTTTGTTAATTACTTAAAGTTCAAAAGCTTTTAAGTGCCCGATTGAGTATTTTTTATTAGAATCAAGTGTGCTAAACCCAAATTTTTGTATTGCAAAATAATATTGCAAGTAATTAGTGCTCAAACTTGATTTAAAAAACAAAATTTACAAAAATATTTTTTCTTTTGTTAATTATTTGGAAGTTCAAAAGCTTTTAAGTGCCTGAATAAGTATTTTTTAATAGAATCAAGTGTGCTAAATCCAAATTTTTGCATTGCAAGTCTATATTGCAAGTAATTAATGCTCAAACTTGATTTAAACAACAAAATTTACAAAAATATTACTTCTTTTGTTAATTACTTGAAGTTCAAAAGCTTTTAAGTGCCCGTTTAAGTATTTTTTATTAGAATCAAGTATGCTAAACACAAATTTTTGTATTGCAAGATAGTATTGCAAGCAATTAGTGCTCAAACTTAATTTAAGCAACAAAATTCTAACAAAATTTCCAAAAATATGATTTCTTTTGTGATTGCTTGCAGCTCAAAAGCTTTTAAGTGCGCGATTAAGTATTTTTTTTAATAGAATCAAGTGTGCCAAATCCAAAATTTTGCATTGCAAAACAATATTGCAAGTAATTAGTGCTCAAACTTAATTTAAGCAACAGAATTCTAACAAAATTTACAAAAAAAAACTTCTTTTGTTAATTACTAAAAATTTAAAAGCTCCTAAGTGCACGATTAATTATTTTTTATTATAATCAAGTGTGCTAAATATAAATATTTGCATTGCAAGTCAATATTGCAAGTAATTAGTGCTCAAACTTGTTTAAGCAACGGAATTCTAACGGAATTTACAAAAATATTGCTTCTTTTGTTAATTACTTAAAATTCGAAAGCTTTTAAGTGCCCGATTAGGTTTTTTTTTTTAAAGAATCAAAGGTGCTAAATCCAAATTTTTGCATTTCAAGTTATTAATGCTCAAATTTGATTTTAAGCAACAGAATTTACAAAAACTTGCTTCTTTTGTTAATTACTTAAAATTTAAAAGCTCTTAAGTGACCGATTGAGTATTTTTTATTAGAATCAAGTATGCTAAATCCAAATTTTTGCATTGCAAGACAATATTGCAAGTAATTAGTGCTCAAACTTGATTTAGACGACAAAATTCTAACATAATTTACAAAAATATTACTTCTTTTTTTAATTATTTAAAGTTCAAAAGCTTTTAAGTGCCCGATTGAGTATTTTTTAATAAAATCAAGTGTGCTAAATCTAAATTGTCAAATTGCATAACAATATTAATAATAATAATAATAATCTTTATTTACGGTAAGTAAAACCATTTACATCTACATAAAAATACAATAAATATAAACAATATAATACATATATAAAAAACAAAAGCAAAAGATTGACATAAAAAACAATATAAAATACATAACATTTAATCAATATGTCCCAATTGAATCTTAAACAAAGATTTAGAACAAAAAAAATTTAAATTGTTTGTTAGACTGTTTGCAAATCTACAAATTCTACCAATAGGATTGTGAAATCCATAATTAGTAGAATGTGTAAATTCTCTAAATAATGAAGTCTGCCTAGTACGTCGTTCACTAATAGGAATGTAGAATGGAAGAGATTCAAGTAACTCAGGACAGTCTACTTCAGACATCACTAGACCACGCAAAAATGAGAGATCTGATCTTTTGCGCCGAACTTTTAGTGACGGTAAATTGTATAGTGAAGAAATGTAATTGCGATCAAAATTAACCGACAATATACCAGATCTATAGGACAACAGGCGAAAAAATTTGTTTTGAACACGTTCAATATTCTGACTATGGATTTCATAGAAAGGGCACCAGACTGACGGAACGTACTCTAAATGAGAACGCACCAAGGCACAGTAAAGTAATTTAAGAGTATTTGGAGAAAGATCAGCAGACATCCTGTATACAAACCCCAGCATTTTTATAGCACGATTACACATGTAGCTGATATGCTCAACAAACGTAAGTTTAAAATCGAAAATTACACCCAAGTCTTTAATTTGTGTCACTTGTTGTAGCACCTTGTTATCGATAATATAATCGTACGAAATTTTGCTTAGCGTTCTATTAAAACTGATTGCAAAACATTTATTTACATTAAACAAAAGGTTATTAATAAGACACCAATCATTAACAGAGTCTAAATCTTGTTGTAAAAGATTACAATCATCGATTGATAAAATACTTCTATAAATTTTTAAATCATCTGCAAATAATAGGAATGATGATGAACTAATACAGTCAGAAAGATCATTGATAAAAAGTAAAAATAAAATAGGTCCGCAGTGAGATCCCTGAGGAACACCTGATGGAACTAAAATAGGTTGTGAAAGAAAGTTATTGATTTTTACACACTGCGTTCGGTTTTTCAAAAAGCAAGATAACCAAGCAACCACTGCATTATGAAAACCCAAAGCACGAAGCTTAGCAATCAAAATATTGTGGCTCACACGATCAAAGGCCTTTGAAAAGTCAGTGTAAATAGAGTCAACTTGAGTTTTGCATTCAAATGCGTTTAAGATGTAATTTTCGTAAAAAAGTAGATTGGTAAGTGTAGATCGACCCTCACGAAACCCATGCTGTTCTTCTACTAAAATACTTTTGCACATCCAACGTATTTGACCAGTTATAATTTGATCAAATAATTTTGGGATAGCAGATTGAATGCAAATTCCTCTATAATTTGTAATATTTTCTTTAGCACCAGATTTATGCAATGGCATAATATAAGTTTGTTTCCATACATCAGGAAATTTAGTTTCATTTAATGAAGCGTTAAAAAGTAAATGTAATGGTTTTGAAATTGAATAAATACAATTCTTTAAGAGCATAGAAGGAATACCGTCAGGTCCAGTGCTAAGATTAGATTTAAGGCTTGTAATTCCATTAAAAATATCTAGTAAACTGACTGAGAAATTTGTATGAATTACATTTTTATCAAACTTAAACAATGGAGTTGGATGAGTTTGAGAATTATAAACGGAAGAGAAAAAATCTGCAAATTTGTTTACAAGAACGTCACCATTAATACAGGTTTGATCACCATAATACATTGTAGCTGGAAAAGCATTAGTTTTCTTAGCTTCATTTACAAATATTGCGAGTAATTAGTGCTCAAACTTAATTTAAGACACAGAATTCTAACGAAATGTACAAAAATTTTACTTCTTTTGATAATTACTTGCAATTCAAAAGCTTTTAAGTGCCCGATTGAGTATTTTTTATTAGAATCAAGTGTCCTAAATCCAAATTTTTGCAATTCAAAACAATATTGCAAGTAATTAGTGCTCAAACTTGATTTAAGCAACAAAATTCTAACGGAATTTACAAAAATATTAGTTCTTTTGTCAAATACTTGAAGTTCGGAAGCTTTTAAGTGCCCGATTGAGTAATTTTTATTAGAATCAAGTGTGCTTAACCCAAATTTTTGTATTGCAAGTCAATATCGCAAGTAATTAGTGCTCAAACTTGATATAAACGACAAAATTCTAACGGAATAAACAAAAATATTACTTCTTTTGTTAATTACTTAAAGCTCAAAAGCTTTTAAGTACCGGATTGAGTATTTTTTTAATAGAGTCAAGTGTGCTAAACCCAAATTTTTGCATTGCAAAATAATATTGAAAGTAATTAGTGCTTAAACTTGATTTAAGCAACGGAATTTACAAAAATATTACTTCTTTTGTTAATTACTTAAAGTTCAAAAGCTTTTAAAAGCCCGATTGAGTATTTTATAATAGAATCGAGTGTGTTGAATTCAAATTTTTGCATTGCAAGACAATATTGCAAGTAATTAGTGCTCAAACTTGATTTAAGCAACAGAATTCTAACAAAATTTACAAAAAAAAACTTCTTTTGTTAATTACTCAAAATTTAAAAACTTTTAAGTGCTCGATTGAGTTTTTTTAATTAAAATCAAGTGTGCTAAATCCAATTTTTTGTATTGCAAGATAATATTGCAAGTAATTAGTGCTCAAACTTGATTTAGGCAAAAGAATTCTAACAAAAATTTCAAAAATATTACTTCTTTTGTTAATTACTTGAAGTTCAAAAGCTTCTAAGTGCCCAATTGAGTATTTTTTGATAGAATCAAGTGCGCTAAATCCAAATTTTTGCATTTCAAGACAATATTGCAAGTAATTAGTGCTCAAACTTGATTTAAACGACCAAATTCTAACAGAATTTATAAAAATGTTACTTCTTTTGTTAATTACTTGCAATTCAAAAGCTATTAAGTGCCCGATTGAGTATTTTTTATTAGAATCAAATGTGCTAAAACAAAATTTTTGCATTGCAAGTCAATATTGCAAGTAATTAGTGCACAAACTTGATTTAAATAACAAAATTCTAACGGAATTTACAAAAAAAATTCTTCTTTTGTTAATTACTTGAAGTTCATAAGCTTTTAAGTGCCCGATCAAGTATTTTTTTAATAGAATCAAGTGTGCTAAATCCAAATTTTTGCATTGCAACTCAATATTCCAAGTAATTAGTGCTCAAACTTGATTTAAGCAACGGAATTCTAACGGAATTTACAAATATATTACTTCTTTTATTAATTACTTAAAGTTCAAAAGCTTTTAAGTGTCCGTTTGACTATTTATTATTAGAATAAAGTATATTAAAACCAAATTTTTGCATTGCAGGCCAATATTGCAAGTAATTAGTGCTCAAACTTGATTTAATCAACGGAATTCTAAAGGAATTTACAAAAATATTACTTCTTTTGTTAATTACTTGAAATTCAAAAGCTTTTAAGTGCCCGATTGAGTATTTTTTTAATAGAATCAAGTGTGCTAAATCCAATTTTTTGTATTGCAAGTCAATATTGCAAGTAATTAGTGCTCAAACTTGATTTAAGCAACAGAATTTACAAAAAAAATTCTTCTTTTGTTAATTACTTGAAGTTCAAAAGCTTTTAAGTGCCCGATTGAGTATCTTTTTAATAGAATTAAGTGTGCTAAATCCAAATTTTTGCATTGCAAGCCAATATTGCAAGTAATTAGTGCTCAAACGTGATTTAAGCAACGGAATTTACAGAAATATTTTTTCTTTTGTTAATTACTTAAAGTTCAAAAGCTTTTAAGTACCCAATTAAGTATTTTTTAACAGAATCAAGTGTGCTAAATCAAAATTTTTGTATTTCAAGACAATATTGTAAGTAATTAGTGCTCAAACTTGATTTAAGCAAAGGAATTCTAACGAAACTTTCAAAAATATTACTTCTTTTGTTAATTACTTGAAGTTCAAAAGCTTTTAAGTGCCCGTTTGAGTATTGTTTATTAGTATCAAGTGTGCTAAATACAAATTTTTGCATTACAAGTGAATATTGCAAGTAGTTTAGTGTTCAAACTTGATTTAAGCAACAAAATTTAAAAAAAAACTCTTCTTTTGTTAATTACTTGAAGTTCAAAAGCTTTTAAGTGCCCGATTGAGTATTTTTTATTAGAATCAAGTGCGCTACATCCAAATTTTTGCATTGCAAGTCAATATTGCAAGTAATTAGTTCTCAAATTTGATTTTAGCAACAGAATTCTAACAGAATTTACAAAAATATTAGTTCTTTTGTCAATTACTTGAAGTTCGGAAGCTTTTAAGTGCAGAATTGAGTATTTTTTAATAGAATCAAGTGTGCTAAATCCAATTTTTTGTTTTGCTAGTCAATATTGCACGTAATTAGCGCTCAAACATGATTTAAGCAACAAAATTTACAAAAAAAAATCATCTTTTGCTATTTACTTGAAATACAAAAGCTTTTAAGTGAACGATTGAATATATTTTATTAGAATCAAGTGTGCTAAATCCAATTTTTTTTATTGCAAGTCAATATTGCATGTAATTAGTGCTCAAACTTGATTTAAGCTACGGAATTCTAACGGAATTTATAAATATATTACTTCTTTTGTTAATTAATTAAAGTTCAAAAGCTTTTAAGTGCCCGATTGAGTATTTTTTATTAGAATCAAGTGTGCTAAATCCAAATTTTTTCATTGCAAGTCAATTTTGCAAGTAATTTGTGCTCAATCTTGATTTAAACAACAAAATTCTAACAAAATTTACAGAAATTTTGTTCTTTTGTTAATTACTTGAAATTCAAAAGCTTTTAAGTGCCCGATTGAGTATTTTTTTAATAGAATCAAATGTGCTAAATCTGAATTTTTGTATTGCAAAAATATATTGCAAGTAATTAGTGCTCAAACTTGATTTAAGCAACGGAATTTACAAAAATATTACTTCTTTTGTTAATTACTTGAAGTTTAAAAGCTTTTAAGTGCCCGTTTGAGTTTTTTTTATTAGTATCAAGTGTGCTAAATACAAATTTTCGCATTAAAAGTTAATATTGCAAGTAATTGGTGCTCAAACTTGATTTAAGCAACGGAATTTACAAAAATATTACTTCTTTTGTTAATTACTTAAAGTTCAAAAGCTTTTAAGTGCCCGATTGAGTATTTTTTCAATAGAATTCAGTGTGATAAATCCAAATTTTTGTATTTCAAGTCAATATTGCAAGTAATTAGTGCTCAAACTTAATTTAAGCTATGGAGTTTTTACAAAATTTACAAAAATATTACTTCTTTTGTTAATTACTTGCAATTCAAAAGCTTTTAAGTGCCCGATTGAGTATTTTTTATTAGTATCAAGTGTGCTAAATACAAATTTTGGTATTGCAAGACAATATTGCAAGTAATTAGAGCTCAAACTTGATTTAAGCGACAGAATTTACAAAAAAAATCTTCTTTTGTTAATTACATTAAGCTCAACGGCTTTCAATGACTGATTGAGTATTTTTTATTAGAATCAAGTGTGTTAAATTCAAATTTTTGTATTGCAAGTCAATATTACAAGTAATCAGGGCTCAAACTTGATTCAATCAACGGAATTCTAACAGAATTTACAAAAATATTATTTCTTTTGTTTTTACTTAAAGTTCAAAAGCTTTTAAGTGCCCGATTGAATATTTTTTTAATAGAATCAAGTGTGCTAAATCCAAAATTTTGCATTGCAAGACAATATTGCAAGTAATTAGTGCTCAAACTTGATTTAAGCAACGGAATTTACAAAAAAATTGCTTCTTTTGTTAATTACTTGAAGTTCGTAAGCTTTTAAGTGCCCGATTAAGTATTTTTTATTAGAATCAAGTGTGCTAAATCCATTTTTTGTATTGCAAGACAATATTGCAAGTAATTAATGCTCAAACTTAATTTAAGAAACAGAATTTACAAAAAAAATATTTTTTTGTCAATTACTTCAGTTCAGAAGCTATTAAGTGCCCGATTGAGTATTTTTTATTAGAATCAAAACCAAAAATTCTAGCTACGCCACTGATTGATTAAATGTTGTAGAACAGACTAGGCTTAGTTCCGCCAATTTAATCGTAAGCTGTGGATTAGTGCCCTTATTCCATAATCCACGGTACTCATTATTTAGTTGAAGCATCTATTAAAACGTCCCGCGTTACTAGTAACTATTAGAATTCCATACGTGACTTTTTAAGACATTATTCGAAAGCTTAATAAATTTATTTAAATAAACTTAATTCAACTGAGACTAATTAGCCAAGGTTAAATCGACCATGCATCACCAGCAATAATGTTGATACCATATTTATGATTAACTTAACCAGAGATTATTCCACATTTGATAAGTAAGCCGCACCAATGATTAAAACCTCATTTCGATCATCAATAAAGATAACAAATCTATTCCTATCCAAGTGGTTATTTATGTAAGTTATTTACAATGTATATGACGTCATTGATTTATATATAAACGAGGTAGTAGCTCTTGTTGGAAATTATTAAAATCAAATTACAATTGTGTTTACAATGGCCGCAATGCAATATGAAATTTTAATTGATGCCAGTGCATGTTTAACACATCGATAATTTTTTAATAATTTATAATGGTGGCGTGTGCGTTCATTATTGTTAAATAATGTCACGCTAAGTATTGGAAAATTTGTTGTATAAAAATGTTGTGAATTTGTTTTGCAAAATACAAAACGACAACGTTGTTAATCGTTAAAAAGCGACGTCAAAGGTGGTAACGCAATGCCCCCTATTAGGAGAAACTTTGAACTGTGTGTGAAGGACAATTAAATCCTACACGGATAGCGAGGTGCTAGGTACACTGATGATAGGTGCATACCCTGAAACACTAGTGTATGTGTCTCTTACTGTGTGAAAAAGCAATTTACATAAAATACATTATTTATTAATTTTAAAAAAGCGACGTCTCAAGTATTTTGTAACAAAACTCATATGATATTCTAGTTTACTATTTAATTGAATTGTGCGAATGATAAGATAAGAATAATTTACTACGTTTAAGTGCTTGGATCGCAAATCTGTTCCATAAATTTGATAACATAATTGATACATCTGACTCAACACACGAGTTGTCAAATATGTATATAAATAAAAATACAATTTAATCTTCTATTTACTAATTCTATGTAATTAAACATTTCATTTGTTATAATCATGTGCTGTTTTGTCAACATTGATTATTCCTTTTTTTATAAGAATCTTTAGTACAAAGCAATATTTAGAACTTGTGGAATTGTGTTATTATTGAAATATAATAATAATTCAAAACTAAGACTGTATGTTTTACCTCTCTGCGGACGTCAGAAGTCATTTTGCCACAAAAAAGGTCGTGGTCTAACCTCTTGATAAGTAACACTTGGGTGAGTGGGCGGGCTACTGCAATCCAAACTACTGACTAGTTATTATGCTATAGAGTGTCCCACCCACCCACCGAAATGTCCGTTACCAAGAGAATGTATGTTTGATCTCTCTGTGGATGTCAGAAGTCATTTTGTACCAAGAGAAAGTCGTGATCAAACCTCTTAATAAGAAACACTTGGGTGGGTGGGTGGGTTACTGCAATCCAAACTACTGACTGGTTATTATGCTATAGAATGTCCCACCCACCCACCCAAGTGTTCGTTATAAAGGAGATTGTATGTTTGACCTCTCTGCGGACTTCAAAAGTCATTTTGTCTCAAGAGAAGATCGTGATCCAACCTCTTGATAAGTAACACTTGGGTGGGTGGGCGGGCTACTGCAATCCAAACTACTGACTAGTTATTATGCTATAGAGTGTCCCACCCTCCCACCCAAATGTCAGTTATCAAGAGAATGTATGTTTGACCTCTCTGCGGACGTCAGAAGTCATTTTGTCAGAAGAGAAGGTCGTGATCCAACTTCTTGATAAGTAACACTTGGTTGGATGAGTGGGCTACTGACTGGTTATTATGCTATGGAGTGTCACACCCACCCAAGTGTCCGTCATCAAAAGAATGTATGGTTGGCCTCTCTGTGGACGTCAGAAGTAATTTTGTCACAAGAGATGGTCGTGCTCCAACCTCTTGATAAGTAACACTTGGGTGGGTGGGTGGGCTACTGCAACCCAAACTACTGACTGATTATTATGCTATGGAGTGTCCCATCCACCCACCAAGTGCCCGTCATCAAGAGATTAAATGTTCGAACTCTCTGCAAACGTCAGAAGTCATTTTGTCACAAGAGAAGGTCGTGATCCAATTTCTTGATAATGCATACTTGGGCGGGTAAGTGGGCTACTGCAATCTAATCTACTAACTGTAGCTTTGTGATTATTGTGTCACGGTAAGCTCTTTATAAAGTTAAAAAATGTTAATATCTTCTCTGTCGCTCCAGAATTAGCAAATTCGCTTCGACCCTCACATAACTTTAATATGTCAATATTTAGGTAATTGCTTTTTCGGTTATGATGTCACGGTAAGCACTCTATCTAAAAAAAGTTGTCATCTATTCTGCCGCTCTAGGATTGATAGATACGCACTTACAAAACCTAAATATATCAATATTTAGTTTGTCGTTTTACAATGATTGTGTGACGGTAAGCATTTTATAAAAAAAAAATCTACTTTGCTGCTTTGGGATTTATAGATACGCTCTTCTGGCACTCGTATAATCTAAATATACTAATATTTAGTTTGTTGCTTAAAAAATATTGTGTCACGGTAAGCACACTTTACCAAAAAAAGTTTGTATCTATTTTTCCGCTTCGGGAGTGACAGATTCGCACTCACATAACTTAATTATATCAATATTTATATAATTGCTTTACAATTATTGTGTCACGGTAAACATTTGATTTAAAAAAAAAATTATATCTACTTTGTTGTTCCGGGATTGATAAATAAGCTCCGGCGCTTACATAACCTAAATATAGGTTTACAATTATTGTGTCACGGTAAGCACTTTATCCATAAAGGAAATATTGATATCTATTCTGTCGCTTCAAAATTGACAGATACGCTCTATCACTCACAACTTAAATATGTCAAAATTAAATTATTGCGTCACAATGAGCACTTCAATTAAAATATATATATATATATATATATTAATGTTTACTTTATCGCTTTCTAATTATTGTGTCACGGTAAGCACTTAGTTCAAAAACTTGTTGATAACTATTTTGTCGCTTCGGGATTGATAAATACGCTCCTGCACTCATATAACCTACATATATTTAGTTTGTCGCTGGCGATTATTGTGTCACGGTAACTAAAAAAAATGTTGATATTTACTCTGTCGTTCCGGGATTGACTTAAATATGTAAGTATTTTATTATTTTGCAATTCTTGTGTCACGGTAAGCACTTTATCAAAAAAATAATTGATATTTACTTTGTTGTTCCGGGATTGACAAATACACTTTTCGGCACTAACATAACTTAATCGCTTATTTATTTTTGTGTCACGGTAAGCACTTTATCAAAACAAATGGAGTTAATTTTTACTCGGTCGCTTCGGGATTAACACTCAATACTTGAATATGTCGATACTTAGATAATTGATTTGGGATTATGGTGTCACGGTAAGCACTTTATCTAAAAAAAAAAATTAGAAATCTACTCCGTGATTGACAAATACGCCTTGGCACTTACATAACTTAAATATATTTATGTTTTGTTTGTCGCTTTACAATTATTTCTCAAAAAAAAAAACAGTTTGCGATTATGGTGTCACGGTAAGCACTTTATTTTAAAAAAAAGTTGGTTTTGATTCTCTTGGATTGACAAAAACGCGTCAGTACTCACATAACCTAAATATGTTGATATTTAATGTATTGCTTTGCGATTATTGTGTCACGGTAAACACTTTATTAATTCTGTTGTTTTAGGTTTGACAGAAACGCTATTTGACGACACTAGCATAACTTAAAAGTATTGACATTTAGTTTGTCGCATTACGATTATTGTCAGGGCAAGCACTTTTCTAAAAAAAATCTTAATATTGATTCTGCTGTTCTGATGTTTTACGATTGACAGAAGCGCCACATCACAATTACATAACTTAGTTTGTCATATTGCGATTGTTGTGACACAGCACTTACATAACTTAAAGTTATTGACATTTAATTGGTCGCTTTGCTATTATTGATGATAATTGTGTCACGGCACGCACTTTCTTAAAAATATGTTTATATTGGTTTTGTTGTTTTAAGGTTGACAGAAACGGCACGTCACGACAATTACATAACCTAAAATGATAAACATTTAGTTAGCTAATTATTGTGTCACGGCACGCACTTTTTTTATAAAAAACAATGATTATGACTCTGATGTTTCTAAGATTGATTAAAACTTTTTCATAACTTAAAACTGTTGACATTTAGTTTGTCGCTTTACAATTATTGTGTCACGGTACGCATTTTTTTTTTTAATATTTATATTGATTCAGTTGTTTCACGATTGACAGAAGCGCCACGTCACAACATAACATAAAGTTGTTGACATTTTGTTGCTTTGATATTAATATGTCACGGTACGCACTTAAACAAAATTGTTGATATTAACTTTATGTTTTATGATTGACAGAAACGCTACGTCACAATCTTTACAGAACTTAAAATGGTAAACATTTAGTTTGTTCTTTACGATTATTGTGTCACGGTACGGACTTTCATAAAAAAAATGACTAACTTAAATACAGGGAGTTTATAAATGAATGGGATTATGTAATCACTTTAAATGTGCCGCTTTTGTTAAATTGTTCACTAAACTATTTGTTTTGACAGATTAACTTTGACAGCTGTCAAGCAAACATATGAAAACATTTGTAGTATAGTGGACGATTTTAAAAAGGCGGCATATTTAAAGTGATTACATAATCCCATTCATTTATAAACTCCCTGTATATTAATTTGTTGTTTTGTAATTATTGTGTCACGGCACGCACTTTACCTAAAAAACAAACTCTTATTTGTCACATTGCGATTGACAGATACTTCAAGCTACGGTACTATTGTTTGTTGTCTTAAATTGGACAGATACTATACTAACATAACCTAAAAACCGTTGACACGTAATTTATTTATATATATTGTGTCAAAAAAGTTGACATTTACTCTGTAGCTCCGGGATTGACAAAAACGCCATGTCACATGTTCAATTTGTTGCTTTGCTACTAATGTGTCACGGTACGTACTTTGTTGTTAATTTTTTTATCTATTTTGTTATTGTGTCACAATACGCACTTTATTATTTATTTTGTTGCGTTTCGAATATTGTGTCTCGGTACGAATTTTACCTAGAACAGTGTTGATATCTATTTTGTTGTTTTGCGATTGATTCAGAAATATTTAATAACTCCTGTGATAGCGCAGGAACATTTAATAACGCTTATGACAGTTCAAGAACGTTTTATGAGTTTTATGACAGCTCAAAAAGTTATTTTTGACATTTATGATAGTTATCAAGTCAATTATTCTAGCAAACATGACAATTCACAAATATTTTATTATAAAATATAATTCCTTTAACATCTCAGAAACTTGTTATTGCGTTTATGACAGAAAATAAACATTTTATGTCGTACTTGACAGTTCAGATATAATTAATAACAGCTCACAAACATACATAAGGTTTTTGAAAGTTCACAAACATTTATGACGCTTATGACAGTTCAAAAACATTTTGTGATATTTGTGATAGATAACAAACATTTTATAACGTTTAGAACATTTATGACGTATATATTTCATAAAATAATATGAGTGTTCTGGAACGTTTTAGAATGTTTATGAAAATTTAAAAACATTTTATGACATTTCACAAACATTTATGACAGCTCCAGAGCATTTTATGACAGTTTAGAAATAATTAATTCATATTCCATCAACATATTATGTCATTTATGACAGTTCACAAACATTTAATGACAGCTCAGGATTATTTATAATGTTTGTTAACATTTTAAGACGTTTTTGACTGTTACAAATAATGTATGATGTTTATAAAATCGCATAAGCATTTTATGATGTTTATGAGAATTAGAAAATGATTTTTAATGTTTCTAACAGCTCATGAACATTTTGTAACGTCTATGACATGGCATCCACATAACCTAAAGTCAATATTTATTTTTCGAATATTGTGACACGGTACGCACTTTACCCAAAACACGTCAAGCCACGACAGTTGCCTAACCTAACCTAAATATGTAAATTATATTATTGTGTCACGTCACGGTATGCACTTGCACATAAATAGTTTGTTGCTTTGCGGTTGACAGATGTATGCGTTTAACCTAAAAATTGTTAACACTCAATTTGTTGCTTTGTAGACAAAGTATTATCAGCAATTGACAAACACGGCATGTGACATATTAAGTAATTCCTAAATATCATATTTTGAAACTAAAAAAATTATATTGAATCAATTGCAGTCTAGTTGAAACTAGTTGATTATGTTGTTATTTTGAATAGTTTTGTTATCGATTTATTTTTACTGGCCTTCACAATTGTTCACATTGTCTGCACCGATATCGACTATAGTAAAGTTGTGTGCCGGTTACATATTTTATTACAGCATTGATTCTGAATCAAAATATCATGTCCATGAAACGGAGTGGGTATTTTTCATAACAAAAATATTACAACCTTGAACGTGCGCGAGATATCCAACCATCCGGCTAATGTAAATATTTATCAGCTGAATACTATTTTAAAGTCATTGTTATATATGTATTATTAAGTACTTAAAATAGAATAATATGCGATTGAAAACTTGAGAAATATATTAAATTTATTTAATATTGTGTTAAGCTGCTTTTAGATTTGTAGAAGTTAAAGCCGCGTACATGAATTATCATAGCTGTCAAACAATATGTCAAAGTTTATTTTTAGCTGTCAAATTGTATGTTGTAAACTGTCAAAGATTTGATAATTGTAAAAAAAAAATGTTGATCTGAATCAAACTGGAAGTTGTCAGAGCTGTCAAACAATATGTCAAACTGTTAACTTTTGTTTGAAACTGACAAAATTGTGTTGGTTATCAATAGTTTGGAAATCACTTATTCTTCTTGGATAAAAAGACTTTTAACGTTTGCAACGAAGAAATTTTTTTGACTACAAACTCTTGGGCGGGCGGGTGGGCACTCTATTTTAAACTATTCGCTGGTAATCATGATCTGAATTGGATATCACCTCTTTCTCTTCTGACTAAGAGACTTCTAAACCTTGCATAGAAGAAAACCATTTAATTATTCAATAACAAACTTTTGAGGGGGTGAGTGCTCTTTCCAGTTTAAACTACTTTCTGGTAATCACGATCTGGAGTGACAAACTCAAGTGTTGCTCATTAAAAGATTGGATATCACTTTCTCCAGTTTAAACTACTTATCGGAAATCATGATCTATAGTGACTTGTCAAAACTGTCAAACTGGTCACAACTGTAAATCTCAAAATTAATGAACTGTCAAAAATATTAACCTGTTATACCTGTAAAAAAAATTGTTAATTTGCCAAAACTGTCAAAAATTTCGAATGTTTATTTGACAAAAGTGTCAAACTGTAAAGAAACGTTAATAACTGCCAAAAATCACAAAGTTGTCAAAAATGTCAACGCGTTAAACTGTAAAAAACTGTCAAAAGTTTCAAAATTGCTGAGTAGTCAAGTGTCAAAAAGTTTTAAAATTGTTAATCTGCCAAAACTATCAAAAAAAAATCTCAGAACTGTAAAAAATTGAACTGTCAAAAGTTTCAAAATTGTTAAGCTGTCAAAATTGACAAGTAGTCAAGTGTCAAATCTTAAAATTGCAAGTCAAACGTCAAAATTGTCAAGCTGTCAAAAATGTCAATCTGTTTAAAACTATAAATAAATTACAACTGTCAAAAGTTCAAAATTGTTTTCTGAAAAAATAGTAGAAAAAATACATTATGCTTTGTAATTTTTCTATTATATTCATACTTGTTTGTATCACCGTCCGATGATGACCTTGTAAAGGTTGAAACATGTTACGGTTTTTTTTAACATATTTGTGATATAGTACATAGTAAACGTGATTTATTTATTTTATAATGAACTATCAAAAGATTAGATCGAGTTTCATTCCATATTTAATTATAGTTGAATTTTACTAACTAAGATTACTTGAACAAAAATAAATGTTATCTTATCAATTATCTACAAATCATTTTTGTTTTTTTCAAACAGGTAAAATGCAAATTAAATACCGATCTTGCATAACATAAATTGGGCCAATTTAATCTCAAACCTGATTTTTAAATAATAAAAAACTCTTGACAATTATGACGACAACGATTTTTTATTCAATATGCTTTCCATTCTTAATTAAACTAATTTTAATTCAATAAATATTTTTTTACAACAATTCTTGTTTTAAAACAAGTAACTTATCGATGTTAATTATGCAAGGTGTCCATTCGCCTTTATCAATGTGGGTTTCGAATTATTGTAGGCATATATCGCAATTTTATTTATTATAATGACACACTTTTGATCAATTCTTGGAATGAATTTGTGCTCAAATTGCATTTATGTTATTTATATTATATATTAACTAGTTTGGTGTTAATAAATGCGGACGAATGATAATAATCAATGTATTGATTAGTATAAATGTTTTAGTTGTTGCCACGGAACAAGCATTAATGGAAAGAAATGGCTTCTTTTGAGCCATTAAATATAATATAATTAAGTTAAGAAATGGAATGAATGTAATTTGTATACTTTTTTGACACCTGTTCGATTTACTTTATTTATAATATAGAAAAAAAATGCTATGCACAAGTTTTTGTCCAGTGGCGTAGAATTGAAAATTTATATTTTATATTAATAACAATATTGCGAGTAATTACTACTCTAACTTATGATTCCTTTATTATATTATAGCCAAATTTGTGCTATAATTAGGTTTTCAGTTCTAATTTTGATAAATTTCAGGAGAAAATTTTATACTACAAATAATTCATTAAGCGATTTTTATGTTTTAAATGTCTTTTATGTGTAGTTTTGAGGTTTTCTAACCCGATATTTTGCTATAATTGGGTTTTCTATGCTCATTTTTGGTAAGTTTTAGGTGGCAACCGAACGGATTTGGTAATTATTTGGCAATTATAATGTTACAAATATTCATTCAGTTTTTCTAAGCAAAATTGACTTTTCTGCTTTAATTTTCATAAACTTTGATGCTAGAAATTTTGGTCGATAATGATTTTGAGTAGTTTTGAGCATTTATAAGCAATGTTTAGAGTATAAATGAATTTTCAGTCTATATTTTCATAAATTTCACACGGTAATTTTTTTATAAATAAAGTACTTACCGTGACACAATAATCAAAAAACAAAACATCAATCATTTTAGGTTATGTAAGGTTGTTACGTAGCGTATCTGTCAATAAAGTAGAAATCAGCATATTTTTATATGAAATGCGTACCGTGACACAATAACCGCAAAGTGATCAATTAAATGTCAATATTTTTAGATTATGCAAAAGTTGTAACGTAGCATATTTGTCAATCATGGAACAACAGAAAGTTAATACAATTGACAAATTTAATGTCAACCTTTTTAGAACAAAAATGCGTACTGTGACACAATAAAAGTTAAGCAATAAATACAATTAACTTATTTAAGGTTATGTAAATGCCGTGACCTAACATATTTGTTGTAGACATATTTTTTGAATGTAAAAAGAGTACAGTAACACAATAGTCGCAACATTTACATTTTTTTAGAAAAGTACATGCCGTGACACAATAACCGTAATACGATAAACTAAATATCAACACTTTTAAGTTACGTAAGTGTCGTGATATGGCGTTTCTGTTAAACGTCATCAAAATTTATTTTAATTTTTTTTTTAATTGTTTTCCGTGACAATCGTAAAGCAATACATTAAATATCAACATATTTAGGTTATGTGAGTGCTGAAGACATTTTTTTTGAATAAAGTGCATACCGTGACACCATAATCGCAAAGTAATTATCTAAATATTGACATATTTACTAGTGCCGGAGCTTATTTGCCAATCCTAGATCGACCAAGTTGATATTAAAACTATTTTTTTGATTGAGAAATAATCGTAAAGCAACAAACAAAATATAGATATATTTAAGTTATGTGAGTGCCAAAGCGTATTTGTCAATCACGGAGTAGATTTCTATTTTTTTTTTTAGATAAAGTGCTTACCGTGACACCATAATCCCAAAACAATTATCTAAATATCAACATATTCAAGTAATGAGAGTGTTGGAGCGACAGAGTAAAAATCAATTCTATTTGTTTTAATAAAGTGCTTACCGTGACACAATAATAAAAAAGCAATTATTTAAATATCAAAATATTAAAGTTATGTGAGTGCCGAGGAGTGTATTTGTCAATCCCGGAACAACAAAGCAAATATCAATTATTTTTTTGATAAAGTGCTTACCGTGACACAAGAATCGCAAAACAATAAACTAAATACCTACATAATTAAGTTGTGATTGCTAGAGTGTGTCGTCAATCCTGGAACGACAGAGTAAATATCAACACTATTTTTTAAATAAAAGGTTTACCGTGACACAATAATCGCTAAGCAACAAATTAAATATCAACAAAGTTATGTGAGTGCCTGAGCGTATCTATAAATCCCAAAGAAACAAAGTAGATATATCAACAATTTTTTGAATAAAGTGCTTACCGTGACACAATAATTGCAAAACGATAAACTAAATTTAGATGTATTCAAGTTATGTGAGTGCTGGAGCATATCTGCCAATCCCTGAGCTACAAAGTAAACATTCAACATAGTTTTCTTAATAAAGTGCTTACCGTGACACATTAATCGCAAAACAAACAACTAAATATGTAAGTGCCGGAGCGTATCTGTCAATCCCGGAGCAACAAAATCGATATAAATATTTCTTTATAAATTGCTTACCGTGACACAATAATAGCAAATCGATAAGATAAATATAAATATATTGATAGTTATGCATGTGCTAGAACGTGTTTATAAATCCCGAAGTGACAGAGTAGATATCAACATATTTTTTTGGATAGAAAGTGCTTGCCGTGATACCTTAACCGCAAAGTGATTATTTAAATACCAACATATTTAAGTTATGTAACTGCCCGAAGAAAGTTGATATCAACATTTTTTTTATTGAAGTGCCCACCCTGATACAATAATCGTGAAGCAATTATCTAATTTCGGCATATTTAAGTTGTGAGTGATTGAACGTATCTGTCAATTTAGGAGCGATAGCGTAGATATCAATATTTCCTTTGTGGATAAAGTGCTTACCGTGACACAATCATCAAAAACCCATAAACTAAACATATTTAGGTTATGTAAGAGCCGGAACTCAACTATCAATCCCAGAACAAAGTAGATATCAATTTTTTTTTTTTGATAAAGTGTTTACACTGTCACGATAATTGTAAAGCAATTATTATTAAAAGTAGATTTTTTCTTCTTTTTTTGATAAAGTGCTTACCGTGCCACAATAATCGTAAAGCGACAAACTAAATATCGATATATTTAGATTATGTGAGTGCCAGATCGTATCTGTCACTCCCAGAGCGGCAAAATAGAAACAAACTGTTTTTTGATAAAATGTGCTTACCGTGACAATAATTTTTAAGCAACAAAGTAAATATCAATATAATTAGATTATTCAAGTGCCAGAAGAATGTATCTATAAATACAAAGCAGCAAAGTAGATATAAAACATTTTTTTAGATTAAGTGCTTACCGTGACACAATGACCGCAAAGCAAACAACTAAATATCAATATATTTACGTCATGTGATTGCTAGAGCGTATCTGTCAATCTCGGAACGACAGAGTATTTTTATAAAGTGCTTACCGTGTCACAATAATTGTAAAGCGACAAACTAAATATGGATATATGTAGGTTATACGAGTGCTAGAGCGTGTTTGTCAATCACGAAGTTGCAAAGTAGATATAACTTTTTTTTGTTGGACAAAGTGCTCAAAGCAATAATCTAAATATTGAAACATTTAAGTTGTGTGAGTACCGGAGCGTATCTGCCAATCGTAGAAAAACTGAGTAGATATTAACATTTCTATTTTTGAATAAAAAGCTTACCGTGACACCATAGTCGCAAAGCGATGATCCAAATATCAACTATGCCAATCCATAAGCTACAAAGTAAATATCTTTCTTTCTTTTTATCAAAAAAATGTGAGAGCAAAAGAATAGATATCAATTTTTTTATCAAATGCTTACCGTGACACAATAATCGGTTAACTACTAACTAAATGTCTAGGTTATGCGAGTGCTAGAGCAAATCTGTCAATCTCGGAGCATCAGAATAGATATCAATTTTTTGATAAAGTGCTTACCGTCACACAATAATCTACAAACTAAATATCTAAGTTATGCGAGTGCTTGAGCGAATCTGTCAATCTCGGAGCATCAGAATAGATATCAATTTTTCTTGATAAAGTGCTTACCGTGGCACAATAACCGAGATGTTACAAACTAAACATCTAAGTTATGCGAGTGCTGGGGCAAATCTATCAATCTCAGAGCAACAGAATAGATATCAATTTTTTTTGTTTAAGTGCTTACCGTGACACAATAATCGTAAAAATACAAACTAAATATCTAAACTATGCGAGTGCTGTGGCGGATCTGTCAGTCTTGGAGCAACAGAATAAATATCAATTTTATTGATAAAGTGCTTACCATGACACAGTAATCGTAAAGCTACAAACTAAACATCTAGGTTATGTAAGTGCCAGAGCGTATCTGTCGCTCCCGAAACGACAAAGTACATACCAACTTTTTTTTGATAAAGTGCTTGCCGTGACACAATAATATTTAAGCAACAAACTAAATGTTGATATATTTAGGTTATGTGAGTGCTTATTTGTCAATCCCAAAGCGGCAGAGTAAATAACAACTATTTTTAGATAAAGTGCTTACCGTGACATCATAATCGCTAATATTGACATATTTCTGGAGCGACAGAGTAGATATTAACATTATTTTTTTTTATAAAGTACTTACCGTGACACAATAATCACAAAGCTACAAATTAAATATTAACACATTTAAATTATTTTTAGGTTATGCGAGAGCCGTAACAAAATAATTGCAAACATGTCAATTTTCCCAAAACTGTCAGCCGCAAAGCAACAAACTTCAACACTCAATTAGGTTAGTGAGCGTGACACAACAATATCAAACTGACAGATACGTCAAAATTTTTAAGGTTATGTTTGCGTAACGTAATTTGTACATGTTTGGGTTTTATGAATGATATAGCGCATCTGTAAACCTCAAAATTACAGATAAGATGTCAACATGTTTAGGTTATGTTGCAGTTGCAGTTTACAAACTTCAACATTACGTTATTACTTAACTGCAATCGCAACACAACAACTTAAATGTCAACAAGTTTTAGGTTATGTATGTGCCGTGAAATATACATCGTAAAGCTATAAATAGCCATTTAGCATCTTTACGTTTTGTGACACAACATTTTTAAGGTTATGTACGTGAAGTGACAATGAGTACAGGAATATAAGAGCGCTCGCTCCTGATCAGTAGTGCACGCTCCTAACTGCTTTTGCAAAAGCAACTAATGTGTCAACAATTTAGGTTATTTGCATGATGTAATTGTCAATCGCGACATATTAAGTGTGGAAACTTTCAGGTTAAGTTAAGTTAAAAAGTAAACGTACAGATTGGATGTCAAATATTTAGGTTATGTGAGTGCATCACACGTTAAATGTTAACCCTTTTAGGTTAGGTGCGGTATAGCTTCTATCATCATAACTTTGTGGATGTACAATTTCATTTGTAACTATTGATCGTCATCATGCTTTGTAGTTACCCGACCGATTGTTTGTAAATTAATCTTTTGATAACAAACACTCGGGCGCGTAGGTGGGCAACTACAGTTGAAACTATTGATCGTCATCATGCTCAGGAGTTGCCCGCCCACCCGCCCTAGTGTTTGTTATCAACAGATTTATTTACAAACACTCAGAAGGGTGGATTTACAATTTCAGTTAAAACTAGTGATCGTCATCATGCTCTGGAGTTACCCGCATGAGTGTTTGTAAACTAATCTTTTGATAACAAACACTCGGGCGGGTGGTTTTGCAACTACAGTTGAAACTAGTGATCGTCATCATGCTCTGGAGTTACCCGCATGAGTGTTTGTAAACTAATCTTTTAATAACAAACACTCGGGCGGGTGGTTTTGCAACTCCAGTTGAAACTATTGACCGTCATCATGCTCAGAAGTTGCCCGCCCACCCGCCCAAATGTTTGTTATCAAAAGATTTATTTACAAACACTTAGAAAGGTGGATTTAGAATTTCAGTTAAAACTAGTGATGGTCATCATGCTCTAGAGTTACTCTCCCGAGTGTAGGTAAATTTATCTTTTGATAACAAACACTCGGGCGGGTGGGTGGGCAACCCCAGTTGAAACTATTGATCGTCATCATGCTTTGATGTTGCCCGCCCACCCACCCTAGTGTTTGTTATCAAAAGATTTATTTACAAACACTCAGACGAGTGGATTTACAATTTCAGTTAAAACTAGTGATCGTCATCATGCTCTGGAGTTACCCGCCCACCCGCCCAAGTGCTTGTTATCAAAAGATGTATTTACAAACACTTAGACAAGTGGATTTACTATTTCAGTTAAAACTAGTGATCGTCATCATGCTCTGGAGTTACCGTCCATAGTGTTGATAAACTAATATTTTGATAACAAACACTCGGGCGGGTGGGTGAGCAACTCCAGTTGAAACTATTGACCGTCATCATGCTCAGGAGTTGCCCGCCCACCGGCCCAAGTGTTTGTTATCAAAAGATTTATTTACAAACACTCAGACGAGTGGATTTACTATTTCAGTTAAAATTAGTGATCGTCATCATGCTCTGAAGTTACCGTCCAGAGTGTTGATAAACTAATCTTTTGATAACAAACACTCGGGCGGGTGGGTGGTCAACTCCAGTTGAAACTATTGACCGTCATCATGCTCAGGAGTTGCCCGCCCACCGGCCCAAGTGTTTGTTATCAAAAGATTTATTTACAAACACTCAGACAAGTGGATTTACTATTTCAGTTAAAACTAGTGATCGTCATCATGCTCTGGAGTTACCGTCCAGAGTGTTGATAAACTAATCTTTTGATAACAAACACTCGGGCGGGTGGGTGGGCAACTCCAGTTGAAACTATTGACCGTCATCATGCTAAGGAGTTGCCCGCCCCCCAGCCCTAGTGTTTGTTATCAAAACATTTACTTACAAACACTCAGGAGGGTGGATGTACAATTTCAGTTGCAACTATTGATCAGATATCAACAATGTTTAAGTTAATTTAATTAATGTCGCCATGTTTAGGTTAAGTATGTACCATGACATATCTACCAATAGCGAAGCGTCAAACCATAAGTCAATATTTGTGTGCCATGACAATCGCAAGGCAACATTTGTCAATTGCAAAATGACAGAATAAATGTAAAAAAATAGGTTATGTACATGCAATGACAATAATGTGAGAACAATGATCGATACTTTTAAGGTTAAGAGTGTAAAGTGACGCAAAATGACAATTGGACTTTTTCGAAAAAGTGCCAAATTAAGTATGAAATAAATAACTTATTCAAACTCAAGAATCAAGCACAAGCAATTGTTTCTGTTCTACAAACCTCGTCAGTGTGCTTTGTACGACTACGACAAATTTGAAGAAATAATTTTGTTCTCATCAATATTTTTTAGGTTATGTGAGACCATGACATCGCAAACATGATTTATTAAAAAAATCAGATTTCAAATATTTTCAGATTGGAAACATCACAAAGAATCTACAATCATTTCATAACATAAAAAAAATCCTCCAATAAAATATTTGTTGTATCTAAGATCGATAGAGTATTAATACTCATTTCCTAATTAGTCGCAATTAAATTGCATCATAAAACTTCATTAGTTCCGCATTCATATAATTTACAACCCTAGTGCGGTAATTAATTAATTTATTAGAATTATTCAACAAATATTTCACCACATTATTTGGGGTCGCAATTCATATATTACGCCGCATGCATTTCAAAGCGCAATAGAATTAAATCAATAAAACCGTTTAACAATATTGTGTAATAATAATAATAATAATAATTAATTAATTAATTTGAAATAAAATGGTAAAAACCCAACCATCTGTTTATTAGCATATCCCGACCGAAATATATTCGGCTTATCGCGTAAGCACAATACAATAGAACAACCTTATTAATTATAAATAGAACGCGTTTATTTTTAGCCTATTATAATAGTAATTAACTTACCACAAAAAGCAAATTGAAGAATATCAAAAGATATTTAATGGTCACAGCACTCCACGACATGGTGTTGTTGGTGGTCATTATACACGTGAATTCGGTCAGGTGCGGAGGAAGTCTGGGGTAATAATTCCACCGGCCTCTTATCGCGCAGGAATAATTTCACTTTTACTTTCGTCAGACGGCAAAGAGAAAAAACCGGTCCATCAGCCGAAAAGAGTGTATGTATGTAGTGTCGCGTCACAATCTGAACTGAATGCAAGCGAATTGGCTTGCCGGAGAAAGAGCGCACTGAATGTATGAAGCACGTATGAAGCCCCTCGATATTAATCTGTAATCACGTGGCTGTCTGAGTCTGACCTGTTGTTTGTTTATCGTTTCTGTGTAATACGTGGTTCTAATAAATGTTGCTTTGGTTGCATATGTTGATGATTTTTGTATAATTTCCAGACTGTGACGGTGGAAAGTGTGAAAACGTGAAGTAGAACTGATTAGCATTTAATTATTTTTTTAATTTGTTTTAATCTTCTGTGGATTTGAAAGTTGAAATTGCTGAGAGAAATTAAAATGGGGTTGAAAATTGGTTTAATCATTTGAGTTCTAAAAAATATTGTTAACCAGTACCGGATCTAGGGTATAGTCAGCGTTTAAATTGATTTAAATATTTATAAAAGCGCTCCCTTCCATGAGATTATTACATACCATATTAATTTGCTATTGAAAACGAATTAAATTTATGTTTAGCTCGAATTAATTTAAACTATTTTGCGCAGTGCGTGCATGACCGGCTCTAAACTTTAAACTGTTAATCCGGTCTATAAAAGTGCCTAGCCATCAAGGAATTAAATGTATGTGCTAATACGTTTTAAGTTATAAATCCAGCATTTTGCAAACTTGGCTTTCAGAACTGAACATTTAGCAAACAATATTTGGTTTTAATACAAAAAAATCAATCCGGCCGTTAAAACTGTAAATCCGTCTTGTAAAAGTGTAAATCCGGCTTTCAAAGTGTTAATTTTATCTGTCAAACAGTTAATCTAGTTTCTAAATTATAAATCCGGTAGTTTACATGTTAAATTTGACTGATAAACTTAATCTGGCTTTCAAACTATAAATCCGGTCTTTAAACTATCCGATAAAAAAAAAACGTGTTAAATTCTACTATCAAACTGTTAACTTGGCTTCAAAACTATAAATTTAGCATTTAAAACTGTAATCTGGTAAATTCAAGCTTAAATTTTACTGCCAAATTGTTAATCCTGTCTTCAAATTATAAATTCAATCTTTAAAATTGTAAATTTGGTTTTTAAAATTGTAAATCCGGCCACCAATGTGTTTAAATTTATTGCAATACTTTTAATCCTGTCAATAAAACTGTAAATCCGGCATTAAAAAGTGTAAATTTTTCATTCAAATTGGCAATTTAAATAACAATGTTTGGTTTTAATAAAAACGTTAATTTATGAACCAAATAAAGAGCATTTGGACCTTTAAAAATAAAAATCATCTACCAAAGTGTTAAATTCTTAAATTGTCAACTGTTAATCAGGCTTTCAAATTGTTAAACTGCTTGTATTAATTGTAAATTCGGCTATTAAAAGTGTAATTGCGGCTTTTAAAAATTAAAATCTTGTTTTTAAATTATAAATCCAATCTTTAAAACTGTAAATCCGGCCTTTAAATGTTTAATTCAATCTTTAATGAGTCAAATTCTACGGCTAAATAGTTAATCCGGCCCTTAAAACTGTAAATCCGGTTTTCAAAGTGTTAAATTTAAAGATTACCGCCACCACATCCAGTTGTGAGCCGTTATTGAGACGGTTTTAGAAAAAAGCGTACAGAATTTTGTAATTTTTTTTTATCCTGTTAATAACTGTTGTAAAGTGCAATATTTTATTCATAAAAGTCGAAAATAACAAAATCCGGCCGTAAAATATTGAAATATTTTTAGAAAAAACTAAAATCCGGCCAAAAACGGTTAAAAAAATGTTGTTTTTGTTTATAAAATAATAAAAATAACAAAATTAGGTTTTAAAACATCAAAATTTTGTAAAAAAAAACACTAAATTCCTATAAAACATAAAAATTTTGTTAAAATAGCAAAATTTTGCTATAAACTGTGCTAAGTTCTATTCATAAAGTTTAAAATAGCAATAAAATGTCAGAAAGCACTAAAATTTAGCCAAAAACTATTGAAAATTGTAAAATTTTATTTGTTAAACATCAAAAATAACAAATTTTGGCGTTGAAACATGAAAATATTGTAAGAAAAAAACAAAATCCGGCTATAAACTGTTGAAAAATAAAAAACTTTAATTTGTAAAATTTGAAAAACATCAAAATTGCGGTTTTGAAACATCAAATTATTGTTAGAAAGTAACAAAATTTGGTCATAAACTATTGAAACTTTAAAATATTTTCAGATAAAATCAAAATACGGCTAAAAACAGTCAGAATTACAAAGTTTTTGCATAAAACATTGTTGAAAAACCTCAAAATCCGGCCGTAGACTGTTAAAAAAGTTTAAAAAAATTCATAAATTTTCAAAAACAGGAAAATCTTGCTATAAAATTATCAGAAAAATTCAAAATCTAGACGTAAACTGTAAAAAAGTGCAATATTCTACTCATAGAATGTCAAAAAAAGCAAATCCAGCCATAAAGTATAAAAATATTGTCAAAGTACCAAAACTCACCATAAACTGTTAAAAACTGCAACATTCTATTTATAAAAAGTAAAAAATGACAAATTTCTGTCATAAAAAGTTAAAGTATTAAACAAAAATAGCGATGGAAAGGATAAAATAAATTCCTTTCTCTTATTAAAAAAATTCTGATGGTGCTTTTACTGAATGCGGCGATTTGGCTAGAGGCGTATTTGGTGGTGAAAATCTATTTGCCAAATTTAATCAAAAGATCCTTTTTCTATCAAAGGTCGCTTCGACTGTGATTTTATAGATTCCCTTGCAAGGCCAAGGTTTTCCAAGATTACTTACAATTACTATTTCTAAAGATTTTACTTTCTGGTCGTCGCAATTTCCAACCTGGTTATTGGCAATACTGCGCCTCTTGCTGACAGTATGTAGCGGTGTTGTCTAGAAACAGTTTTCAACTTTTGCCCTTCTTTTTGTTAGTTTTGGTAGTCATTGTTGTGGTTGGTTTACCAGTCCTCTTTTTTGGTGTCAAAATGCTATCTGCTTAGTCAACATGTATTGTGATCGTGGTCTTCTCGATCAACTAAGTCTTTGTCAATAAAGATGTCTTAATTATCATCTATGTTTTTTACAAACCCAGTATTATCAAGACAATATCATATTTTGTAAAATTTGGTGATGGTGGTATCTAATCTTTAGATGACAAACACTTGAGTAGGTGGGTGGGCCACTCCAGAATATGAATACAGGCGGATAGTTTAAACTAGAGTTCTCGCCACCCGCCCAAGTGTTAGTTATGAAAAAATTTAAAACTACTCTTCTCTGCCGCGTTAAATTGTCTCTTAGTCACTAGAGGTGATGATAGTATCTAATCCTTGGATGGCAAACACTTGTGTAGTTAGCTGCACCACTTCAAAACATGAGTACAGGCGGATAGTTTAAACTGGGGTTCCCGCCCAAGTGTTAATTATTAAAAAAATTAAAATTACTCTTCTCTGCCGCCTTAAAAGTCTTTTAATCACTAGAGGTGATGGTCGTATCTAATCCTTAGACGGCAAATACTTGAGTGGGTGGGTGGGCCTCTCCAGCACATGAGTACAGGTAGATAATTTAAACTGGGGTTCCCGCCCACCCGCCCTAGTGTTAGTTATCAAAAAAAATTAAATTACTCTTCTCTTTAAAAGTCTCTTAGTCACTAGAAATTATGGTGGTATTTAATCCTTAGATGGCAAACACTTAGGTGGGTGAGTGGACTTCTCCAGAACATGAGTACAGGCGGATAGTTTAAACTGTTTCTCTGCCGCGTTAAAGTCTCTTAGTCACTAGAGGTGATGGTGGTATCTAACCCTTGGATAGCAAACGCTTGGATGGACGGGTAGGCCACTCCAGAACATGAGTACAGGCAGATAACTTAAACTGGAGTTCCAGCCCACCCGCTCAAATGTTAGTTATCAAGAAATTTAAAATTACTTTTCTTGGCTGCGTTAAAAGTCTTTTAGTCACTAGAGATGGTGGTATCTCATCCTTGGATGGCAAACACTTGGGTGCATGGGTGTGCCACTCCAAATCATGAGTACAGGCGGATAGTTTAAACTGGGGTTCCCGCCCACTCGCCCAAGTGATAGTTATCATCGTACCGTCCAATATGCTTACTGGATGTTGAGGGAAAACTCTTCGAGCAACTAATACTCGGTAGGCTGAACAGCGAGCTTTTACGCACGGGTGGCCTGTCGGACCGACAATACGGCTTCAGAGCAGGTCGGCAAACGGTGGATGCCATAAATGAAGTCACCAGGCTCGCCCGTGAAGCGGAGGTAAACTACTCTACCACACACCGGAGACTGTGCGCTGTACTAACGCTGGATGTGCAAAATGCCTTTAATAGTGCATCGTGGCAGCACATATTGGAGGAACTTCGAGACAGGAAGATAGACGAGAGTCTAATCAGTATAGTGGCAGCCTACCTCTCCGAAAGAGAGATACTACTGGAGGCAGCAGACTCGATCAAGACCAGACGGATAAATAGCGGTGTTCCGCAGGGATCGGTTCTGGGCCCGACTCTGTGGAACGTTCTCTACGATGGTTTATTGAGACTAGATCAACCAGAGGGAGTGACCCTCATAGGCTTTGCAGACGACGTGGCAATGGTGGTCGTCGCCAAAGGAGAGGAGAGCCTTATGAACTCTGCAAATATCGCTCTCCAAAGAGCATCAAACTAGCTGGAGAGTAAAGGGCTACAACTTGCTCCAGAGAAGACCGAGGCTGCCCTACTAACCAAGAAGCGCAAGATGGCTCCAATACACTTTATTGTATAGGACACTGTAGTGACTCCATCTAAAGCCGTAAAGTATCTGGGAGTGTGGCTGGATACGAAACTTTCGTTTGCCGAACAAGTTGCGAAGACCGTCAAAAAAACTGAGAAGACCGTATCAGCATTGGCTAGCCTGATGCCGAACATTGGAGGACCCAGGGCCTCCAAAAGAAGACTAATGGCATCTGTGGTTCACTCCCAGATGCTTTATGCCGCACCTGCGTGGCACGTGGTAGCGCAGAATCACAAGCTGCTAAGAAAATTAAATAGTGTGCAGCGCAAAATAAACATAAGGATATGTTGCGCGTACAGGACCATCTCGACGGAGGAAGCGGGAGTAATAGCTGGAGTGCCGCCTATAGAACCCCTTATACAGGAACGCAAGGAACGATATTCCGGAGTGGACAGTGCGACCGCAAGGGATAGGTTAGTGGCGAGATGGCAAGAGAAGTGGACAAGTGGTCAGTATGGACGGTGGACGTACCGCTTAATTCCTAATATCCAGGTATGGATAGATAGGCCGTACGGGGAAGTGGACTACTTCATCACCCAAGCTCTTTCGGGGCACGGATGCTTCCGTAAATACTTGCACGACCGCCATCGGGCGGAAACCAGCGCATGTAAGTACTGCGGAGAAAAAGACACCGCGGAGCATACTCTGTTTGTATGCCCAAAGTGGAAGGACGAGAGAGAGACCTCTACTCTCTAGATACTGGCAGAGTCTTTAATCACGCCAACGTCAAAAGCAATCTAGTGACAACCGAGGAAACATGAATGAGCGTATATTGTACCATCCGAACAATAATTGAATATAAAAGAAGAGATGAAAGATGATACTATGATACTATTACGGACAACTCTCCCACCAAAGCAATGCGCAAGCGGTCCCAGTGGGTTGAGCAAGAAGAGTAAAAATATCACACTATACCTCGTCGGCAGAACCTACGGCGAGGTGTACGGCGAGGTGTCTTTTGAAGATTACACCTCCTCAGCAAAAAAAAAATAGTGATAGTTATCAAAAAAACTAAAATTACTCTTCTCTGCCGCAATATAAGTCTCTTAGTCACTAGAGGTGTTGGTCGTATCTAAACTTTAGATGGCAAACACTTGAGTGGGTGGGTGGGCCTCTCCAGCACATGAGTACAAGTAGATAATTTAAACTGGGGTTCCCGCCCACCCGCCCAAGTGTTAGTTATCAAAAAAATTAAAATTACTCTTCTCTGCCGCCTTAAAAGTCTCTTAATCACTAGAGGTTATGGTCGTATCTAATCCTTAGATGGCAAACACTTGAGTGGGTGGGAATCTCCAGCACATGAGTACAGGTGAATAATTTAAACTAAAGTTACGCCCACCCGCCCAGGTGTTAGTTATAAAAAAAAATTAAATTACTCTTCTCTGCCGCGTTCAAAGTCTCTTACTCACTAGAGGTGATAGTGGTATCAAATCCTTGGATGGCAAACACTTGGGTGGGTGGGTGGGTCACTCTAAAACATAAGTACGAGCGGATAATATAAACTGGGGTTCCGCCCACCCGCCCATGTGTTACTTATCAAGAAATTTTAAATTACTCTTCTCTGCCTCGTTAAAAGTCTCTTAGTCACTGGAGGTGGTATCTGATCCTTAGATGACAAATACTTGGGTGGGCAGGTGGGCCACTCCAGAACATGAGTACAGGCGGATAGTTTAAACTGGGGTTCCCGCCCAAGTGTGTTATAAAAAAAAATTACTCTTCTCTGCCGCCTTAAAAGTCTCTTAATCACTAGAAATGATGGTGGTATCTAATCCTTAGATCGCAAACACTTAGGTGGGTGAGTGGGCCTTTCCAGAACATGAATACAGGCGGATAGTTTAAACTGGGATTCCCGCTCAATGTTAATTATCAAAAAAATTAAAATTATTCTTTTTTGTCGCCTTAAAAGTCTCTTAGTTACTAGAGGTGATAGTGGTATCTAACCTATTGATGACAAACACTTGGATGGATGGGTGGGCCACTCCAAAATATGAGTACAGGCGGATAGTTTAAACTGAGGTTCCCGCCTACCCGCCCAAGTGTTAGTTATCAAAAAAATTAAAATTACTCTTTTCTGCAGCTTTAAAAATCTCTTAGCCACTAGAGGTGATAGTGGTATCTAACCGTTGGATGGACGGGTAGGCCACTCCAGAACATAAGTACAGGCAGACAATTTAAACTAGAGTTCTTGCCCACCCGCCCAAGTATTAAATGGTGAGTCTTCAGAGAGGGCCATTGTCTCCCGCAACACCTATTCTTGACAAAATGTTTCTTTTTGAGCTTAGGTGCGTTTCCGTTTTTTGGTCTAGGTAGCCTTGTTGCTCCGTGCAATTTGAAAGGGTATTTAATTTTTCTCCAACTTTTTGGCTCTGTTGGAGTTTTCCTGACAATCATTGTTGCATTTTGCGGTCAATTGCGCATAAACCACCCAAGTGTTTGTCTACAAATAATTGATATAATCATTACCTCCAGTAATAAAGAAACTTTTAACACTGCAGAGAAGAGTAATTTTAAATTTTTTGATAACTAACACTTGGGCGGGTGGGCGTGAACTCCAGTATAAATTACTCGCTTGTGCTTATGTTTTGGAGTGACCCATCTACCCACTTAAGTGTTTGAGATCCAAGAATCAAATACCACCATCACCTCTAGTGACTAAGAGACTTTTCACGCAGCAGAGAAGAATAATTTTAAAACATCAAAAGTAAACAAAGAAGCGCTTATAGACTGTGGAGTTAGAAATAATTTTACACGCTTTAAGCTGCTAGAGTTCAAACCGAAGAACTCCAAAGTTAGTTAAACAAACCGCCCAGCGCTACTTTAAAAATCACAGGCAAAGCCACAGCTAACAGTTAAGATCAACATCGGACCACACTTAAGAAAAAAGTACTGTTTGACCGCCCCTCGCTTATAAACAACAACATAAGCATAGACTACACTAGAAAGTGCTTACACTTTAGAACAATACAGTGCTGTGCCACGCAATTCCAAATCCGCTTTAGTTAAATTAATTATTATGCAAGTTTAGTGCAGTTTACTCGAACAGCACGATTTCTACTAATACGCTCACGGTAACTCACAAAATCAAAAACTTAACCCCAGTAAGCTCGCTACGCTATTTGTACAATGCGAGTAAAAAGAGCTCCATTTACAAACAAGTCGAGGAGATGCTTGTAAATGGAATAATCAAGCAAAACACCAGCGAATACGATGCACCTGTCGTACTAGTTAACAAGAAGAACGGATCGCCGTGCTTCTGTATTGACTATCGTAAACTTAACGCGTCAAACAAGGACAAAGCCGTCCTCACTAAGATATACGAAACGCTGTAAGACTTTGATGCGGCGCGAGTGTTTACCCAAAATAGACTTAAAGACAAGATATTGACAAACTCCCATGGAGAAGGCACATAAACCTAACACTACGTTCGGAGTCAGACGGTGGCACGTATCAGTTCCGGCTGATGCCTTTTGCACTTAAAAACTCCGCCGCAAAACTGGTGCCGCAAGTGTTAGCCGGGTTACTAGGTAGGTATATCTGCTAGTGTATCTCGACGACAATCACGTGGATCTCCTACAGAGCGTGATACAAAGACTCCAGAAGCACGGGCTTAAGTGCAAAACTGCCCAAGAAAGAGTTCGGTAAAGACTATATGGAGTACAGCAGACATCAGGTTACGGCAGATGAAAACTTACCGCTGCATTACCATTTGACGCCAATTAAAGAACAAAAAGTACCAGAAACCAGGAAATAATTTCAACATTTTCTGGAAATCTGAACGTGGCTCCGCGAATATGTGCCAAAAATGTCTGGACCGCAAAAGCCACAAAAAAAACACTCCTCTCGATTGCAGCCGTAAAGTAAAAAATCTGTTAAATCTGCAGGCAGATGGAACTTGTCCGTCCAGAACCTAGACTACCTTTTGTGCAAACAGATGCTTGCAACATAAGATTATGCGCAGTGTTATACCAAGAATAGGGTAAAACAAAACACATTATTTCATACAACGTCGAACGCCAGAAAAAGATCAATTCAAATGAACTTGAGTGTATGACCGTAAAGAAATATAAGGTTTACTTAAAGACGCTCCATTCACGCTGAGTACGGATAACAAACAAATGCAAAGTTCATCAATCTGCAGAAGATCTCATTTAAAGTAAAGAGTCCTTCAACTACTTGCCCTATGCACTGTCCAGAAATCGCTGCTTGGAGTTAGTCGACGAGGACATAGAAAGTGTTGCTCTACAGAAGACGCAAAAGACAAAACGTCCAAATGCCTACGTCACCTTTTACATTTGCTTGGCAGAAAACATCAAGTCAACAAAGATAGAATCTGCTTACTGGGTGAAGAAACTATGTTTGATAAAACCATATATTCAATATTAACGGCTTACCACTGGCCACGCACGCACCATTATTCAACGTTGCATAGTGTGTGCCTAAATTAAAGCAGGCCACGTTAGACCTAAAAACCCGTATTAACCACATCCAACAAACGCGCCCTAGGAAAGGATAGCTATTGATTATATTAGACCATTCAATGCTACCAGATGAGGAAACTACTTTAACTGAGTAAAGTAAATTTCTCCAGAAAACCCCGTTCCGGTAGCAGTAAGATACTGCTTCTTGGCTTTTGGTCAACATGTATGTAAAAACTAACCAATTTGGCTTGTTAATCAATTTGGTTAAGAAAGGACTCCAAAGTACCAGATAATGTCGCTCTTTATCTTGTCCTTTTTATCTTTTCCAATCCAGAAAAAGAATTTCTTGTAGTAAAAAGGAATCCTGCGCGAACGCTAACAAGGTTAGTGGCTCTAATAAAATGTCCCATAGGTCTTACAACGCCCAAACTAGCTACACAAGCTAAAATACACTACTTTTCCTCGCACGCTACCTCACAGCTAACTCATTGCTTATTCAGATTTTGTATACTTTGTTTACTCGGTGTAGCCGTTTGTCACTGTGCCTTACTACAGGTAATGTGTCTCGGTTCTAGTTTGATATTATTATTGCCTTTTGGGTTGCAATAGGGCGAGGTCGCGTATTGTAATCTTACACGATTGTTCGTGTTATGTGAAGAAAACGAATGGCGTGTAGTGTTACGAATGCGACACCGGCCGTGCTGTGATGTAGTAAGGCGAGCAATAGATGGTGCTGAAGCAATGTCGCTACTGCGGGTGATTGCGGTACTGTTCCTGGACGCCGGCAAGTCTTAAATATTTTATATACCCATGCACACTTTCGCTAGCTGATTATCGATTGATTTTGGGTGATTTAGAAGATTATTAAAGACTTAATGTGTCAAATTCACTTGCCAAGAGTATGGAAGCTCGTAACTAAACCTGTAACATTCCCAGCTTCAAATCCGTCGGCGCTTTTAGTAAATTGTATTCCCATACACGTTGATCACTTACAACTAAATAAAACTCGAATAATCCAAAAAGAATATTTTATTATAGAAAATAATGTATAATTTATTAAAATCGAGACTAGAGGTAGTTTTTTTGACTTGTTAGAATATCTCGATGTTAATTTTTATTAATTTACAAAATCATATAATTTTTTCTCGGCAGTGACCATTATCAAAATACAAAATAATTGCCAACTTAAAATGATTAAGACTTATATACTAAACAAATTCAATAAATATTATTGGAACACAATTAGTAAAACATAACAAATATTAATATAAATATCAATCACCCAAAATATAATTAAAAACAAACATGTCAATATCTTGGTATCTTCATAGATTCTGCAGATCGCATACTTAAATTGAACAATGGTTCAGTTCGAGCACTATGTATACTTTTATTTAAATTGAACAAACTCGGTTCAGGTCGAGTACTATGTATACTTTTAGTTGTACTTAAATTGAATAAACTTGGTTCAGTTCGAGGACTATGTATACTTCTATTATTGAACAAACTTGGTGGATTGGTTCGGTTACTGTATAAACTTCTACTATCCGAAAACGGTTGTGCAGTAAATGCGCTATAATGATTATACTCATTATTATTAATTGGAATGAAACCTTTATTATAAATAGGTTCAGAAAATATAGAACTATGATCGAATTCCCCCGATATTGAATTGGTACACGAGTTTTGATTGCTAATAAATCCCGAACTTTGACTGGAAGAACGACTAAACGGTTCAATTTTTGAATCCCAATAGTTACCACCCCATGGATTTTTTAATTTTGGTGGCGATAATATAGTTTTACGTTGTAAATCGGAACCTATATTTAAACTACTCAAACTAATATTTAAATCATTATTGGAATGAAACATCGTCGTACTAAAACTTTTCATTGATACAAACGATTGATTGCTTGACTGAAAAGAACGATTCAATTCCTCGAATGATACCGGTGATTTTGATTTATTGAGGGCGTTTTCGAATAATGCTTTATCACCGAATATAGGAACTGTTTTTAATGGTTGGATGAATTTATGTTTTCGATTTTTAATTGACTTATTGAAAGTTTCGTAGTCGGATTCAATGGTATCCGTGCTAATATCGGTTGAGTTTAATGGGGATATATAATCATCGATTGAGTTTTCAAATGATGAGATCGAGTCGCATCGGTGACGGGATGGTTTGAATGTTTTCAATGTCGATTGTTTCGGGGTTTTTTTCATTACCGGTTGCTTCTTTTTGTATAGTGGTCCAAACATCTGAAATAAATAATTATAAAGTAACATAACCTTAATTATAATCTTTAATTTCTTAAAAATTATTTGAGGTTATGTTTATAACAAAATAAATTTTATACTTTAGTTTTTCTATAATTGATCTTGAAACATCATTAAAACAAAATTAGTTGAAAATTTATTTTTATTATAATCATAAAATTAAAATTTCGTAAAAGTGTGCTAAAATCAGATAAAAACTATAGTACGAATCTAACCAATAGTAGCTGGTACTACTGCTTTAGGAAAGCATTGTTGCCTAATTTGAATAAAACTAATGTATGGTTTAGAAATTATTCAACTTTTTCTATTTTCGAATTCGCCAAGTACGAATCCTATCCAGATATTCAATTTTAAGTTTATGCAAAATTGACCGAATAAAATATAATATACTTATTACAGTTGGTAGAAAAGCTTTTTGATATCATTGTTGCCAAATTTGAATAAAGTCCAATGTATGGTTTTGAAATTATTTAACTTTTTCTATTTTCGAATCCGCTAATTACGAATCTAACCAGTTCTTTAACTTTAAGATTATGCAAAATTTACCGAAGAAAATATAGTATACTTTTTACAGTTGGTAGTACAGCTTTTGAAAAGCATTGTTGCCAAATTTGAATAAAACCCAATGTATGGTTTTGAAATTATTCAACTTTTTCTATTTTCAAATCCGCAAAGTACGAATCGAACCTTCTGTCTAATTTTGAGGTTATGCAAAATTGATCGAACAAATTTTGATCTATTTCTCACAGCTGGTAGTAAGGTTTTTGAGAAGCATTGTTGCCAAATTTGAATAAAATCCAATGTATGGTTTTGAAATTATGTAACCTTTTGTATTTTAGAATCTGCTAATTTTGAGGTTATGCAAAATTGACCAAATAAAATATAATATACATTTTACAGTTGGTAGTACAGCTTTTGGAAAGCATTGTTGCCAAATTTGAATAAAACCCAATTTATGGTTTTGAAATTATTCATCTTTTTCTATTTTCAAACCCACTTATTAGGAATCTAACCAGATTTCCAATTTAGAGGTTATGCAAAATTGACCGAATAAAATATAAAATACTTTTGACAGTTGGTAGTACAGCTTTTGGAAAGCATTGTTGCCAAATTTGAATAAAATCCAATGTATGGTTTTAAAATTATTCAACTTTTTCTATTTTCAAACCCACTTATTAGGCATCTAACCAGATATCTAATTTTGAGGTTATGCAAAATTGACCGAATAAAATATAATATATTTTTTACAGTTGGTAGTACAGCTTTTGGAAAGCATTGTTGCCAAATTTGAATAAAATGCAATGTATGGTTTTGAAATTATTCAAATTTTTCTATTTTCAAATAAAAAATCCTGAAGCCGCCCGCACACGTTTTTGGGCTTGACTTTTACTTTGGCCCCGACGAATATTCAATACTTCGGCCTCTTTTCGAATATTTCATATTCATATTCATCGGAGATCTCGGCCTAAAATGTAAGACTCGATCCAGATAGGATACAGCCCGAATCAGACTTTGGATCGGCAAAAAAAACCTCTACCTACCGACCCAATAGTTATAAACTGTGTTTCCACCCACCCACCCGAATGTTTGTTAACAAGAAATTAGTTACGACACCACCTTCTACTAACTTAATGACATCTATCACTTATTCTGTCATGTTTGTTAGCTGCAGGAACACGGTAGGTGATTGCGACTTCTAATTTCTTTATAACAAACACTTGGGCGGGTGGGCGGGAACACTATATCAAACTACCGACCCAATATTTATATACTGTGTTCCCGCCCAAGTGTTTGTTATCAAAAAATCGGTTATGTCACTACTTTCACATCTGTCACTTATTCTGTTGTTCTGAACAAAATATATTTGGAAAATAAGATAGAATGCACAAAAAGTGGAAGAAAAGTAGACAGAATGAACAAAAAAATAAGCAAAAAATAGACGGATAGTTGACAGAATAGACAAAACAGACAAAAAAAAATAAGTAAGCAGAAAGTAGCCAAAAATAAAAATAATAGACAAAAACACCAAAAATAGACAAAAAGTAAGCAAAAAAAAGACAGGACTGACGGAAAGTAGGTAGAGTGAACAAAAAATAGTTAAAAGTAAACGGAGTAGACGGAAATAGAATAGACAAAAAAAAAATGCCAAAAATTAACAAAAAAAGGGACAAAATGAACAAAAACAGACAGAAAATAGATGAAGTAAGCATAAAATACCCAAAACGTAAACAGAATAGACAAAAATAGAGAAAAAGTAGACGGAGTAAGCAAAAAGTAGACAGAGTAGACAAAATCGGACAAAAATTAGACGGAATGAGCAAAAAATAGACAAAAGTAAACAAAATAGACAAGAAAAGTAAACAGAAAAGACAAAAAATACGACAAAATTGACTAAAAATTACCAAAAAGTAGACAAGACAAACAAAAAGTAGACTAACTTATCAAAAAGTGGCCTAAAAGTAAACAAAACGTAAATAAAAGTAGATAAAATGACACAAAATAGGTAAAAAGTAGTCAAAAAGCAAATAAAAGTAAACGGAAAATAGACATCATAGACAAAAAGTAGACTAAATAAAAATAAATAGACAAAAAGTAGACTAAATAAAAATAAATAGACAAAAAGCGGACGGAATAAGCAAAAAATAGCCGGAAAGTAGAAAAAATAGACAAAAACCGGCAAAAAGTAAACAAAGTGAGTAAAAAGTAGCCAAAAATAGACGAAAAGTAAACCAAATGCACAAAAAATAGACAAAATAAGTTAAAAGTAGCTTAAAAATTAACAAAAATTATTTAAAATAAATAAAATCAGAAAGAAAGTAAGTAAAGTAGGTAAAAAGTAGACAAAGTAGGTAAAAAGTAGCAAAAAAAGTAAAAGTGAACGAAAAGTAGAGACAATAGACAAAAAGTGGACTGAATGAAAATAAATAGACAAAAAGAAGTCAAAAAATAGACAAAATTGACAAAAAAAAGAAAAGTAAATGAACCGAGTAAGAAGTAGCCAAAAAATAGACAAAAGGTGAATAAAATGCACACAAAATGAACAAAATAGGTTATAAGTAGCTAAAAAATAAACAAAATCAGAAAAAGTATGCAAGTAGGCAAAAAAATTGCCAATAGTAGACAAAAAAATGATCAAAAAGAACAAAAAAACATTCAAACGTGATTTCTAAACAAATTTTATTTTTGATCAGTTCTCAAGCAATTTTTGTGCTAAGAATAAGTTTTTTGATCAATTTTTAAATTGTAAAAGGTTTTCAAAGTAAATTTTATGAGTTTTGTACGCCAATTTAAATAAATTTTATGCTACTTTTATGATAAAAATAACTTTTTTGTGCAATTTTATGGTTTTATAACTAAATCTTATGTAATAAATGCATTTTCTGCAATAATTTAATGTGGTAAACGTAGTTATATAAAAATATGCATGCTTTAAAAAAGTTTTATGCGCGTTTTTAAGGATTTTAAAGTCAATTTCGTGCTACAAATAAGTCAATTTTGTTATATTTTATGGTAAATAAATAAATTTTTATAAATTTCATGTAGTAAATGTGTTTTAAAGCAATATTTATATTTAAAATAAATTTATTATACTAAATTTGATATATTGTATGTAGTACACTTAATTTCCGTGCGATTTTTATGCAAACATAAGTTTTCTGTGCGTTTTTGATGCTGTAAATAGGTTTTCTGCTTTAACTTTGATAAATGTGATGCGGCAAACGTGATTTTGGGCAAATTTTATGTTTAAAAATATGTTTCTGTGTCAAT
The DNA here is from genome assembly GCA_963932245.1 of Tachinus rufipes. Classification (NCBI taxonomy): domain Eukaryota; kingdom Metazoa; phylum Arthropoda; class Insecta; order Coleoptera; family Staphylinidae; genus Tachinus; species Tachinus rufipes. Next base: position 7,999,929 of record OZ010744.1, read on the forward strand.
TTTGAATAGTAAACGTGATTTTAGAGCAAATTTTATGCTAAAAATAAGTTTTCTGCGCGTTTTTCATGTTGTAAATACGTTTTCTGTATCAATTTAAATAGATTTCATGTGGAAAATGTAGTTTTAAAACAAATTTTTTGTAACAATTTTAATATATTTTATGTAGTAAACAAAATTTCCGAGCGATTTTTATGCAAAAATAAATTTTCTGCGCGTTATTCATGCTGTAAATGTTAGAATTAATATAGAACTCTATGACTCCATATATGTTTCAGTAACGCTGTAGTTGGCTGTAGTCAGTTGCACATGTAAAAGTCAGTAATAAACATTAATTTTCATAATCTCCTTGTGTTCTCATTTACTGAATATCGAACAGGTTATGGGCCCAGTATGTTGAGATAACGGGAGTTTTGAAAATTACGAGAAAAATCGTAGTGAGATTAAGGAACAAAGAACAAAGCAAAAAATGGCTTCAATGGAATCGATCACGTTGCCGCAACTCAAAGACGGAACGAACTTTGCAAATTGGAAGTTTCGCTTAAAATTAATACTTGAAATGAAAGAAGTATCGGATGTCCTAGAAATAGAAAGTGTAACAGAAGCGAACAAGAAAAGGGATTGCAAAGCAAAAGCAATCATAGTGCAATGTCTGAGCGACAAGTACATTGAGTATGTGAAGAAGAAAGAAACGGCAAAGCAGATGATGACAGCGCTAGAAGAAGTATTCGAGAGAAACAGTACGTTTAACAAATTAAACTTGAAAAAGCAACTGCTAAAGTTAAAGTGTTCAAATAATGATAAACTAGTAGATCATTTTCTGAAATTCGACACGTTGATAAACAACATTGAAGCTGCGGGATCCAAAATGGAAGACACCGACAAAATATGCCATCTACTAATCACAATGCCGGAGAAATATCAACACGTGGTATCGTCTATAGAAGCGATGAGTATGAGTAGTACACCTACATTAGAGAAAATAAAATCATGCTTGCTAGATGCAGAATTGACACAAGCTGAAAAAGGACCAGTGAGAGACACAGCGAGAGAGGAAGCAGCATTCGCTACACACAAAGAAATCGAATGTTTCAAGTGCCATAAGAAAGGTCACAAAGCGTACGAATGCCGGTCGTCGAACAAGCGAGGCCGAGCGAGAGGTAGAGGATACAGACGTGGTTACTATCACAGTCAAAGCCAACGCGGTGCTGCCGGTGCAAGTAATAGTGCATCTTCTCAACAACAGACGCATGTAACGCAAAACGACGAGTCGTCAGCGTATGTGTTTGTAGCCAGTATGGTTAGCGCGGAGTGTTTAAGTGCAACGCACCATACAAATCCGAATGAGGTCAACTTCATCGTCGACTCAGGGGCGTCTGAACACCTGTTAAGAGCAGATTTAACAGCAATTCAAAAAGTAAACAAACTGCCGGTCACAACAAAAATTAAAATAGCAAACGGAGAATTATTAAAAGCTGAAAACAGAGGTGAAATAACAGTGCTAAGTGACAACAAGAAAATTAAAATTAACGGTTTGATAGTGCCTGGACTTTTTGAAAACATTTTATCGGTAAAACAACTAGTGGAAAAACGCTATGTTATAATATTCAACGAATTCGGTGCAGAAATAAGCAATGGAATACAGTCTTGGCAATGTAAAGAGGAAAATGGACTCTTTATCATGAAAGGAAAGCATCTCGACAACAAGGAAAACAACGTACCGAGGAACAACGCACACAATGACAGCGAGGAAGCGGCTCTTACTGTTTACAAAAACGGTAACGAAGACAACTTGTGGCACCAACGCCTAGGACACCTGAACAGGAAAGGATTAGCAAGAATGCAACTACCAACGTCAGATAAAATATGTGAGCCATGTATAAAAGGTAAAGCAACTAGGTTACCATTTATGACTGTAAACAAACCAAGAAGTAGTGCAATAGGTGAGCTTTTGCATACAGACCTAGCGGGTCCAATTAATCCAGCATCAAAAGACGGATTTAATTATTTTCAGACAATCACTGAAGATTTTTCGCATTATATTAAAGTCTATTTACTTAAGAATAAATCGGAAGCGGAATTAAATTTACAAAATTATGCGAGGGAAATAAATACTCAATTAAACGTTAAAGTCAAGAGAATTAGATTTGACAATGGGGGAGAATTTGTATCAAATCATTTTAAAGTATTTTGTCAAAATGAAGGGATAAAAATGGAATATACCAGACCATATTCTCCGCAACAAAACGGCGTTGCAGAGCGAATGAATAGAACTTTGTATGATAAAGCCAGAACCATGTTAACAGAGACGGGCTTTCCAAGGTATTTGTGGGGCGAAGCAGTTATGTGTGCTGCGTATCAATTGAATAGATGTCCCTCAGCAGCTATTAATAATCAAATACCTATGCACATTTATACCGGAAATGTAGATTTGAGCAAGTTAAGAGTTTTTGGCGCAAAAGCGTGGTTTGTCATTTTGCCAAAACCAGCTAAATTTAATGATAGGGCGCAAGAAGCGCGTATGGTCGGATATGCTGCTAACGGATATAGATTGTGGGAACCAGTGACCAAAAAGATAATAATTTCAAGGGATGTAAAGTTTGATGAGACTAATTTTGTATTTAATAAAAATAAAACTGGAAATGAAAATCAACTAATTACATTTGAAAGTAATGAAAAAGAAAATAATGATGTAAATAATGAATCTGATGTAGAAGATAGAAATCAAGATAGTGAACAAGAATCAAATCAGAGTTTGGATGACGACAAAGCCGAAAATGAAAATAGACCAAAGAGAAGTAACAAGTTACCAAACTATTTAAATGACTACGAATTGCATACCGCATTTTGTCTTGTCTCAAATAATGAACAAGTGCCAGATAATTTTGAAGAGGCTAATAAAAATAAAGAATGGTGCAAAGCAATTAATGCTGAACTAAGCGCACATGATGCTATCAACTCTTGGACTGTAACTGAGCTACCGGATGGAAAACACCCGATTGATGTTAAATGGGTATTCAAAATTAAAGAAGACGGTACTAAAAAAACACGTTTGGTTGCTAAAGGATTTCAAGAGAAAGAAAACTTTGAAAATAACTATGCTCCAGTAGCAAGATTGAGTACGATCCGATTGTTGATGGCACATGCAGTTCAATGTGATTATAAAATACACCAACTTGATGTACCAACTGCATTCCTAAATAGTAAACTAGATAAAGAGTTATATGTAAAAATTCCAGATGGATTAAAGAAAGAAAATAATAATAAAGTATTAAGGTTAAATAGAGGACTTTACGGGCTAAAGGGTAGTCCAAAGTATTGGAACAATAGATTTAACGAGTATATGGGTTTAATCAATTTAAAGAGATCTTCATACGATTATTGTTTATACACAGGAAAGAATGTATGGTTAACTGTGTTTGTTGATGATATTTTAATAGTTGGAAACGAAGAAGAAGCCAATAAGTTAATAACATTGTTAAAGAAAGAATTCAGCGCCAAATATTTGGGCGAAGTAAAACGCTTCTTGGGAATGGAGATTGAGAGAGATCAGAATGGCTTAAAAATTACTCAAAGCAAACAAATACAAAAATTAATATTGCAGATGTTCTCACTAAAGGCCTGACCAACGAACGATTTTTAATGCTGAGAAAAATGTTAAACATTCTATGAGTAATGAGTATGAAAACAAAACTTGTTATTTTATTTACATTATATTTCATATTTGAATTGTTTAGCGATTGCGAAGTTTGTTCATAAAGAAAAACTTCAAATCGAGGAAGAGTGTTAGAATTAATATAGAACTCTATGACTCCATATATGTTTCAGTAACGCTGTAGTTGGCTGTAGTCAGTTGCACATGTAAAAGTCAGTAATAAACATTAATTTTCATAATCTCCTTGTGTTCTCATTTACTGAATATCGAACAGTAAATAGGTTTTCTACTTTAATTTTTATAAATGTCAGGCGGTAAACGTGATTTGGAGCCAATTTTGAGCATAAAAATATATTTTGAAGCCAATTTTAAGCATAAAAATACGTTTGTGTCAATTTTGATCTATTTTGAATAGTAAACGTGATTTTAGAGCAAAATTTATGATAAAAATAAGTTTTCTGAGCGTTTCCCATGTTGTAAATGGGTTTTCTGTATCAAATTAAATAGATTTCATGTGGAAAATGTAGTTTTAAAACAAATTTTACGCTTAAAACAAATTTTTAGTAACAATTTAATGTATTTTATGTAATAAACGTAACTTCCGAGCGATTTTTGTGCAAAAATAATTTTTCAGTGCGTTTTTGATGCTGTAAATGGGTTTTCTGCTTTAATTTTGATAAATGTCATGCGATAAACATGACTTAGACTGTGTCAATTTTGATATATTTTCAGTAGTAAACGTGATTTTAAAGCAAATTTGATGCTAAAAATAGGTTTTCTGCGCGTTTTTCATGTGATAAATGGGTTTTCTGTATCAATTTTTTTTTGCATGTGAAAAATGTAGTTTTAAAAAAATTTTACGCTAAAAACAAATTTTTTGTAATAATTTTGATATATTTTATGTAGTAAACGTAATTTCCGAGCGATTTTTATGCAAAAATAAGTTTTTTGCGCGTTTTTGATGTTGTAAATGGGTTTTCTTCTTTAATTTTAATAAATGTGATAAGGTAAACGTGATTTTGAGCAAATTTCACCTTCTTTTATGACAAAATAACTTATGACGCTCGCAGAGAAGTTAAACATTCAATTTCTTGATAACAAACACTTGGGCGAGTAAGTGAGATAGACCACAATACTTTAAAATGGAGTGGCCCACCCACCCACCAAACTGTTAGTTATTAAGAAGTTGGATTACAATCTTCTTTTGTGTCAAAATGACTTCTGACGCTCGAAGAGAAGTCAAACATTCAAATCCTTGATAACAAAATCTTGAGCAGGTGAATGGGGCACTCCAGAGCATGGTAAAGAGCCAATAGTTTGGAATGGAATAGCCTACCCACCTACTTAAGTGTTAGTTACCAAGAAGTTGGTAACCTTCTCTTGTGACAAAATGACTTCTGACGCTCGCAGAAAAGTTAAACAATCAATTCTTTGATAACGAACCCTTGGGCGGGTGAAAGGAAAACTTCAGAACATAGTAAAAGTCCAAAACTTTAGAATGGAGTGGCCCACCTGCCCACCCTACAGTTAGTTATCAAAAGGTTAGATCACAATCTTCTCTTGTGACAAAATGACTTCTGACGCTTGAGAGAAGTCAAGCATTTAATTTCTTGATAGCAAACACTGGTGGGACACCAAGAGGTTGGATCTAGCCTTCTTTTGTAACAAAATGACTTCTGACGCTTAAAGAAAAGCCAAACATTCAAATCGTTGCTAACAAACACTTGGGCGGGTGGATAGAACACTCCAGAGCATAGCAAGAGGTCAATACTTTGAAAAAAAAAATTTAAAGCTACCTACAGTAGCCAAACTGAAGGTTATTCTTGGCGAGATGTACAATGCTTAAGAGTATATAAGCAAATCTATGTGCAGGGGGTAGTGTCGAATCTGGGTTAGATGTGACTAGGTCGTAGTTGTTGAGTCCCTTGGTGGAACAGTTGTTAAAGACGGTATTCTAGCCATATACATCTTTTCTGTGTTTGCTGTTATGTAAGTTTTTCCAGATGAAGAGGAAAGCAACTGTCGGACGGAGTTCAAGTCGTAAGTCACTTGACTTTTTTCTTTAAAGTGTTAGGAGGCAGTTGTTGGTAGAAATTGTGCTACAGGTTTGCGTGAAATTTTTTTTGTGCTTTGGGAGGGAAATCTTTTAAATACTCAACGTGTCGGATTCACTTTCAAGAGGAACATGCTTACCGACTCACCGTGAAGACTTTTGGTATTAGCTGGTTTTATGACGCTTGCCAGCACGCCATTAATTGGGTGGTTTGCAAGTTGGGCGTATGGTACGGATGGTCAGAACCGTCTGGCTGTAATAGCTCCTAAACATACTCTGAGGCGAGGATAATTAATCTTAAAGTCGCAAGATAGGCGCGGCGCGAAAAAACTTTTGTGCATTTTTAACAAATGTTGTTTGGGTTCGTTACTAGACTTTGTTAATATTATTACTAAATCTTTTTTCCGTCTTGGAGAAATTAAACGTAGAGATAAGGGATTTTTCTTTCTGTTCATCATTTTGATAGCAAAAGGTGCATACTTTAAAGTAATAAGATTTACCTGCACCGCATTAGTTTCGATGCATTTGGATGTGTTCCTTATGACATAATTTTAGCAATTTGTATTATTCTTAAAAATGGTTATAAAATTATCATAGTTCTCACAACAAAACAAATTTTTTGTAACAAATTCGATATGTTTTATGTAGTAAACGTAATTTCCGAGCGATTTTTATGCAAAAATAAGTTTTCTGCGCGTTTTTGATGCTGTAAATGGGTTTTCTGCTTTAATTTTGATAAATGTCATGCGGTAAACGTGATTTTGAGCAAATTTTATTTTTAAAAATATGTCTCTGTGTCAATTTTAATCTATTTTGAATAGTAAACGTGATTTTAGAGCAAATTTTATGCTAAAAATAAGTTTTCTGCGCGTTTTTCATGTTGTAAATAGATTTCCTGTATCAATTTAAATAGATTTCATGTACAAAATGTAGTTTTAAAACAAAATTTATGCTTAAAACAATTTTTTAGTAATAATTTTGATATATTTTATGTAGTAAACGTAATTTCTGAGCGATTTTTATGCAAGAATAAGTTTTCTGTGCATTTGTGATGCTGTAAATGGGTTTTCTACTCAAATTTTGATAAATGTGATAAGCTAAACTTGACTCGGAGCAAATTTTATGTTTAAAAATATGTTTCTATGTCAATTTTGAATAGTAAACGTGATTTTAGGGCAAATTTTATGCTAGAAATAAGTTTTCTGCGTGTTTTTTTATGTTGTAAATGGGTTTTCTGTATCAATTTAAATAGATTTCACGTGGAAAATGTAGTTTTAAAACAATATTTACGCTAAAAACAAATTTTTAGTAATAATTTTGATATATTGTATGTAGTAAAAGTAATTTCTGAGCGATTTTTATGCAAAAATAAGTTTTCTGCGCCTTTTTCATGCTGTAAATAGGGTTTCTACTTTAATTTTGATAAATGTAATTTTGAGCAAGTTTTAAGCTTAAAATTACGTCAATTTTGATATACTTTCAGTAGTAAACGTGATTTTAGAGCAAATTTTATGCTAAAAATAAGTTTTCTGCGCGTTTTTCATGTTGTAAATGGGTTTTCCGTATAAATTTAAATACATTTCATGTTAAAAATGTGTTTTTAGAGCAATTTTTGATATATTTTATGTAGTAAACGTAATTTTCGCTTATTATTTGTGTGCAACAAAGCCAGCAAGTTAGTTGAAGTGTTAAATACAAAGAGTGTTTTATTACAAACCTTATACATGTTTAAGACTTAGACCATATACACTTATAGACGCGCCGGGCGTTATTTTTTGCTTGTTGCATAGTGAAGCCAACATAACAACGTTCTATGCCCACAACTGACGTCACGCGCTAATTGTAGATATTGTGCCTTATGTGTAGTTAAGTTGATTTTACAATTTTTAGTAACCATTAATGAACACAATAACATTTAACTTTATTCACAAAATAAAATTGTTTTTGATAAAATAAATAATTTAGCACAAGTACAAGATTTGTTGACATTTTAGTAAAAATGTGATGTCATACACGTCAAGTTTTTTGCTACGTACGCGTTTTTGTCCACAAATGACGTCACAAGCATCAATCATACTGACTTCACCGCATTGGCAAAATGTGTGTGTATGGTCTAAGGTTTAAAATTACAAATTTTAGGCTTCATTGCAAATATTGGAAAAAAGCGGACACAAATTTGTGCAAAATTCTATTCATAAAAAGACAAAAATAACAAAATTAAGTAATAAATTATTAAAATAAAGTTAAAAATAACAAAATTTAGTCTTAAAACATTAAAATATTGGAAGAAATCACTAAAGTCCGGCTATTAAGTGAAAAGTTTAAAATTTTTCATAAAATCTTAAAAATACCAAACTCCGGTTATGAAATATCGTTAAAAATAACAAAATTCAGCCATAAACTGTAAAAAATAATTTATAAAATGTCAAAAATAGTAAAATCCGGTCTTAAAACATCGGAATATTGTTAGAAACACCAAAATCCAGCCACAAATGGTTTAAAAGTGCTAAAATTTATTCTTAAATGTAAAAAATAGCAAAATCCAATCTTGAAACATCAAAATATTATTAGAAAGCTCCTAAATCCGACTACAAACTGTTGAAAAATGTAAAATTCTAATTTATAAAATGTCAAAAATAGCAAAATCTGGTCTTAAAACATAAATACATTGTTAAGAAGTAATAAGATCCGGATACTGTTAAAATGCAATTTTTTTCTTATAAAAATATTAAAATATTGTCACAAGAAACTAAAATTTGAAGTCAAAAATGGTCAAATTCAATCATAAAATTGAAAACTATAAACTGAATAGTTTAAAAATTTTCATAAAATCCTAAAAATAGCAAAATCCAGTTTTAAAATCAAAAAGATTCAAAATCCGGTCATAAACTGTCAAAAATAGTAAATTCCAACCTTAATACATCTAAATATTGTTGAAAAGCATCCAAAATTTGGCCATAAAACTGTTAAAAAATGTAATTATTTTATGAAATCCCAAAATTAGGAATAAATATCAAAATATTGTCAGAAAAATTTAAAATCTGGTCGTAAACTGTTTAAAATTCTGTTCATAGAATGTCAAAAAACAGCAAAATCCGGTCATAAAGAACCAAAATTCACCATAAACTGTTAACAAATGCAACAATCTATTTATGAAAAGTCCAAAATAGCAAAATATTTTAAAAACAAACCAAAAATTAAAAAGAGTACATTTTCATATAAAATAGCAAAATAAGAAAAAAATATTGTTAGAAAAACCAAAATCTGGCATTAACTGTTGAAAAGTGTAAAAAGTTTTATCCATGAAATGTTAAAAATAGCATAATAATAGACCAGGATTAGAAATAGTTCCTGTTTGTTTGTGGGCTCTTCCACATTAAAAAAAAATAATATCTTTTACAGATGGGCATTTGCTCCAAATCAATCTTTCTTAGAAACCTTATGATCTTTGAACGAGTCACTAGAAAAATGTTGTTACATAACAAATTTTTACAATTTGCTTTTTCGAAAATAAAATATTGTGCATTTTATACTTTATTTTCATAATCTGAATATCTTCCAATATAATATGTCAATCAACAGTACGTACCACACTATTTGAGTGAGTAACAGCAAAATTGATCAAAATCCATACATTAAATTTAGCATAAACTCAATTTTATTAACACTACAGTATCATGAGTACCAACTGTGTAAAATTGATAGCACTAAACATATCCTCAGAGATAAGATTAAATTTAATTATTATAAAACAATATCTGCACTTACCATAATAGTCATAACACAAAATCCTTGTACAACTGACAAAATCAACGATTCCTTAAAACTAAGATTCAAGCTCTTCATACAATCGTCAACAACTTTCAATTCAATATAATTTCCTAAATATTTGCGTGTCATCATAACGTATTTTCTAATTACGTCAATATACGGTACGTGCAGTCTGTTAAGATTATTAGCTCCATTGTAAACATATACAAATGTAGCAATAAGTATTAAACTGGCAGTGATATTAATAGTAGATCGTAAAAAATTAAATCTTCTAATTTCAGCTATTTTGGCACTCGTCGTTTCATTGAGATTTAATAACGATTTTCCTGCCTTTCGGAATTCAGATAATTTTAATCCGAGCATCCATCGGCTTTGTTTCGATATTGTATTTCGTATAAATTTATCGCATTTCGGACATAATTTATAAGCTTTTTCTAATTGTCTCTGAAAATGCTCGATTTCAACATCGTAATTGTCATCATTCATCGGCACAAAATTAGCCAATTGATAAACTTTTAATTGTTGATTATTATTGCAGATTTTGCAGAGTCCGTTCGTAGGTGATGTGTTTTGTTTAGTTGATGGTGGTTGTCGATTGAGCATCTCGTCGTGTTGTTCCGGAATGCATTTATTATATCCACCATCCTTAAAATAAATTTAATTAATAAATTTAAAAGCAGCATCGAACAAACTTACATTGTTAAATCCGTTATATTGGTTACAGCTTGGACATATAAAAGAGTTTTGTTCATTGTATGGAACCTTTGTATCTTTATTACAAAACCAGCAGTTTACCTTCTTGGGAAATTTTCTCCTAAAAATTGTTTGGATGATTTTTTGCACATTTTTTTAAGGAAACTCACCTTAATATTTGTAGAATATACACTAATGGTATAGTGAATGCTATAAATATGAATGAGTAGATTTCCCAAGGAACGTGTCCTATCATTCTTATTCACCTATAATTAACATTAATAGTTAAAACATGCAAAATCCAAAGGTGCCGAAAATTAAGTTTTGTGAGGTTATGTTATGGCGGCAATGTGACACATATTTGTGTTGCTTTAAATAGGGTACAGGTGGCGCTATAATTTGGCGGGAATTGTGTATGTACGATTATAATTTTTAATTTTGTAAATATGTCTTTCATATTATTTTACTGACTTAATAAGCAATTCCTTGACGCTATAGACCTTAAAAATGCTCAGTACAACCTAGGAAAAATTTGGAACAGTTAAGTACGGTTGAGAACAGTTTTACAACAATTATAAATACATTAGAAGAGTTTAAAACTAATTTTGAAACTATTAAGCAGTTTAGATACACTGTAACTGAGAACACACAACTCAAAAAGAATCAGTGGCGGAGCTAGGACTTTTGAGCCACCCGCAAAATATTAAGAAGAGCACTCACAAAAACAGTTTTCAATTCAAACAATTGTTATAAATCATCAAAATCCGGCCATAAACTGTTTAAGAGTAAAAAATAATCATAACATAGCAAGTTCCTGCTGTAAAACATCAAAATATTGTTGGAAAGCACCAAATTCCATCCTAGCTTGTGGATAAAGAGTACAAAAATTTATAGAATCCCAAAAAGATCAAAATTCGGCTATAAAAGATCAAAATCCGGTTATAAACTGTTGAAAAAACCAAAACTCTATTCATAGAACGTCAAAAATTGCCAAATCTTGCATAAAAAACGTAAATCTGGCTAAAAACGGTTAAAATTTTGTTCATAAAATGTCAAAAATAGCTAAATCCGGCCTAGAAATTTCAAACAATTGTTATAAATCACCAAAATCCGGCCATAAACTGTTAAAAAGTAAAAAAAAAACATAAAATAGCAAATTCCGGTCATAAAACATCAAAATATTGTTAAAAAGCACCAAATTCCATCCTAGCTTATGGATAAAGTGTAAAAATATTCATAAAATCCCCAAAACAGCAAAATTCGGCTATAAACTGTTGAAAAAAACAAAATTCTATACATAGAATGTCAAAAATTGCCAAATGTGACTAAAACGGTTAAAATTTTGTTCATAAAATGTCAAAAATAGCAAAATCTGGCCTAGAAATGTCAAACAATTTTTATAAATCACCAAAATCTGGCCATACACTGTTAAAAAGTGAAAAAAAAACATGAAATAGCAAAATCCAATCATAAAACCGGCCTTGACATAAAAAAATGGTCAGAAAGCACTAAAATCCAGTCATAAAAGGTTTTATTTTTTTATAAAATGTCAAAAATAGTAATATTTGGACATAAAGTATGAAAATATTGTCAAAAAGCACCAAAATTTGGTCATTAACTGTCAAAAAGTCAAGAACCCAAAATTTTATTCATAAAATGTCAAAAATAATAGCAAATAATCTTTGGAAAGCATCAAAATTCGGTCATAAACTGTTGGATTTTTTTATAAACACCCAGAAATAGCTAAATCTGGCTATAAGTATAAAAATATTACCGGAAAATCGGGCTAAAAATGGTTAAAAAGTACAAAATTCACATTCAAATCTTAAATTAAGTATTTTTGACAGTTGATCAGCTTTCATTGGTAATATTTTGACAGCTGCTATGTAAGATTTGGCAATTTTAGACATATTAGGTTAAATAAGGTTATTTTTGACAGATAACATCTTTGATTAAGTATTTTTGACATCTTAGATCAAGTATTTTTCAAAAACTTTCAAATTATAATTTAAAATTGAATTGTCAGATTTGAGATCTGGCGGTAAAGATGCGTGTGTATAAGCAAAAAGCACAATATTGTGGACTCTACACACCAATTACTGGAGTGCAGTTTTTCTGAAACTAATTTAGTATAGAAAGGTTTATGATTTAAGGGTAGAAACATCTTATACTCTTTTTTTTACTTGTAAAAATCTTGAAGTTTCATTAAATGTCTCAATAAGTCAAAATAATATACATTATAAACCTGCAATGGAAAATTTAAGTTACCTAAATCACAAAAGTCTCATATAATAATGAAAATCAAACAAAGATATAAATAAAACTTATTTTATTAGTCATTAACAAATCAATATATTAACTATCCCCTCTTTTAAGTCCATACTTCTTTAAAACATCAACAGTTTCCTTAAGCGCAATCCCTTCCCTACTAATACAATACAAACCTTTCTCAGATAAATCAACAATAGTAGAAGCACCACGATTAGAATCACCTAAATCCCCACCATCAAAAACCTGTTCAATTTTATCCCACAATTCATGAAACTCATCAATATTAACCGAACTAGGTTGGCTACTAACATTGGCACTGGTTAACGCAACAGGACAATCCAACCCATTAGCAACTTTCCTAATAAAATCATAATCTGGAATGCGTATACCAACTTTACCTTTGAAAACTAAAGATTTATCTAATACATTAGCACATCTTAATATTAAAGTAACAGGTCCTGGAAGTAATGCATTTAATAATCCTTCCGGCAAATGCGTAACTTGTGCCCATTTCTTAACATCACCCTCACGCCCGACGCATATAGCAACCGGTTTATTTTCATTACGTGTTTTAATGGTGAATAGTTTATTAATCGCTGTTATATTAGTAGCACTACATGCTAATCCATAAACAGTATCCGTTGGCAATGCTATTACACCACCTTTTTTTAACGTTTCAACTGCAAGCAATTCAGAATCGTTTTCATTTATATCTATAGCAGAAACCATTTTGAATTTGCGTTTGTTGTAAAGGTGGCGAATAACGGTTTGTATTATACGTGGCATTTAATCGCGCCAATTGTGTGAACATTCAATGTTGCAACAGCGATAGAATGTTGTCATCGGTTCATCAGCAGATCGAGTTTGGATTTGCATGAAGTAGGCTCTTGGATGAGCACATTTAGGGCAGCGTTCTTCTGTGTTATCTACGTTTCTCCAAGCTTCTTCGCCTCCTAATACATCATCGATTTCCTGAAAAATATTAAAAATAGTTAATGATGTTTGGGGATTGTGAAATAATTACTTTTAATTTATAATATGTTCTTCCTGTTATGGTTTTTGATATTTTTTGATTGATTGGGCAAATGTTGCAGACTAATATCATTCTACCATTGGAGCCCTCTTGTACAAACATTAAATTACCACATAATTGACAAAATGGAATCATATTCGAATTCCTATTTGTGATGAAATTTTAGTTTATTTTTCTTCAGGCATGATAATTGAACATAACCTTTTAACAACTGACAGTGACAGCTAATATAAATGAAGTTGGCAACAAGTTAGGGGATGTTTTATGAACTTCGAATTTAATAACTTCGACGATAGTTCTTACTAGGGTGGCTAACTTCAAGTTTATTGGAGGCAGAGTTGCCAGTGCTTTTACGTTTGTAATAAATGTTTTACAGAATAAATTGAAGCTAGACATAAAATAAATTTCAGAGATTTTTACTACCAACCTAAAATATATTTACAACACAATGTGAGATAAACTCAGATAAAATTATTGCTTCAATAACGTTTTACAGATTTATGGCCGATTTCACCGACACATCTTAAAATTTAAGCCCGAGTTAAATTGCTAAGTCCTGGTTAACAACTTGCACTGACATTAAACTAACTAATAGTTAAGCTTCAAGTCCACGTTTATAATGTCGGTGCAAAGCGCTAATTCAAACTTAGCAACTTAACTCGGGCTTAAATTTTAAGATGAGTCGGTGAGATCGGCCATTAAATATGTATAAAATATAAATAAAATTACTTTTCATTACCCTCCAAACCTCTAGGCTTATGTTTTCAAAGCGCCTATAGTAGGAACAATAAAAATGAATATTTTTGCAATTATATTGGTAGCTTTTCAGTTTACAAAGCCAGATTTAAATATTTTCTGCCTGATTTAGTGTTTTGTTGTAGGATTTGTCAGATTTTGTCAATTGAATACAATAGAAAATCATATTTTTGTAATTTTTTAAAGGTTTTTTAGCTTTCATAGCCGGATTATTGTGTTTACTATCCGGATTTTATATTTTTTGCTAGATTTTAGTGTTTTATTGTCGGATTTTTCATTTAAGATCAGATTTATCATTTTAATACAATTAAAAATATAATTTTTGGTAAGATTTAGGCTTTCATGACCGGTTTTTTGTACTTCATAACCGGATTTTAATATTTTTTGTCAGATTTTAATGTTTAATTGTCCGATTTATTTTTTGATACAATAATAAATAATATGTTTGAAGTTTTCAGAAGGGTTTTAACTTTTATGGCCGGGTTTTTGTATTTTATGGCCGGATTTTAATAGTTTTATCAAAATTTTATTGTTTTATTCTCAAAATTTGTCAATAATATTTTTGTAATATTTGGTAGGTTATTAACTTTTATGGCCGGATTTTTGTATTTTATTGCCGGATTTTAATATTTTGATCCAGATTTTAGTGTATTATTATTGTTAATGTTATTTAAAATCAGATTTAATCATTTTAATACAATGAAAATAATATTTTTGTACTTTTTGGGTTTTCAAGGCCGGATTTTTGTATTTTATAGCCGATTTTCTGTACTTTTGACAGATTTTAGTGCTTTATTATCAGATTGGCCATTTAAAGTTAAATTTTCGCACTTAGAAACAATAAAAAATAATATTTTTGTATTTTTGAGCTTTCATGACCGGATTTCTGTATTTTATGGTCAAATTTCTGTATTTTTTTGCCAGATTTTAGTGTTTTATTATTAGATTTGTCGTTTAAGGTCAGATTTTGTCATTTTGATACAATAAAAAATAATTATTTTTGTACTTTTGAGTTTTCATGGCCGGATTTTTGGACTTTATAGCCAATTTTTGTATTTTTTTCAGATTCTAGTGTTTTATTATTTGATTTGTCATTTAAGGTTAAATTTTGTCTTTTGAATACAATAAAAAATAATATTTTTGTATTTTTTTGTAGATTTTGGACTTTCATGACCGGATTTTTGTAATTTATAGCCGGATTTTTGTTATTTTTTGCCAGATTTTAGTCTTTCATTATTACATTTGTAGTTTAAAATTAAATGTTATCATTTTACCAAAATAAAAAATAACATTTATGTAATTTTTGGTAGATTTTTGGCTTCCATGGCCGGACTTTGTATTTTAAGGTCAAATTTCTGTATTTTTTTGCTAGATTTTAGTGTTTTATTATTAGATTTGTCATTTAAAGTTAGAATTTTTGTCATTTTAATACAATAAAAAATAACATTTTTGCACTTTTTGGTAGATTTTGAGCTTTTATGGTCGGATTTTTGTACTTTATAACCGGATTTTTGTATTAATTGCCAGATTTTAGTGTTTCATTATTAGATTTGTCATTTAAAATTGGATTTAATCATTTTACCAGAGTAAAAATGTAATTTTTGGTAGATTTTTGGCTTTCATTGCCGGATTTTTCTATTTTATTCTAAAATTTCTGTATTTTTTTGCTAGATTTTAGTGTTTTGTTATCAGATTTGTCATTTAAGGTCAGATTTTGTCATTTTAATACAATAAAATATTATATTTTTGTACCTTTTGGTAGATTTTGAGCTTTCATGGCCGAATTTTTGTACGATATAGCCGGATTTCTGTATATTTTGCAAGACTTTAGTGTTTTATTATTGGATATGTCATTTAAGGTCAGTTTTTGTTATTAATATACAATAAAAAAAATTATTTTTGCATTTTTTTGAGTTTTTTTTTGGGCTTTCATGGCCGGATTTTTGTACTTTATAGCCGGATTTTTGTACTGTATAGCCGGATATTTGTATTTTTTGCCAGATCAGGTCATTTTAAATCGGATTTAATTTATTTAACAGAATAAAAAGTAACATTTATGTAATTTTTGGTAGATTTTTTGGCTTTCATGGCCGTATTTTTGTATTTTATGATCAAATTTCTGTATTTATTTGCCAGATTTTAGTGTTTTATTATTAGATTTGTCATTTAAGGTCAGAGTTTGTTATTTTAATACAATAAAATGTTATATTATTGTACCTTTTGGTAGATTTTGAGCTTTCATGACCGGATTTTTGTTCTTTATAGCCGGATTTCTGTATATTTTGCAAGATTTTAGTGTTTTATGATTGGATTTGTTGTTTGAGGTCAGTTTTTGATATTTAAATACAATAAAAAAAATATTTTTGCTTCTTTTTGTATATTTTGGGCTTTCATCGCCGGATTTTTGTACTTTATAGCCGGATTTTTGTTTTTTTTTGACAGATTTTAGTCTTTCATTATTAGATTTGTCATTTAAAATCGGATTTAATCAACTTAACAGAATAAAAAGTAATTTTTATGTAACTTTTGGTAGATTTTTGGCTTTCATGGCCGTATTTTTGTATTTTATGGTCAAGTTTCTGTATTTCTTTGCCAGATTTTAGTGTTTTATTATTAGATTTGTTTTATTATTAGATTTTGCTATTTTATTAATACAATAAAATATTATATTTTTGTACCTTTTGGTAGATTTTAAACTTTCATGGAAGGATTTTTGTACTTTAAAACCGGATTTTTGTATTTTTTGTCAGATTTTAGTCTTTCATTATTAGATTTGACATTTAAAATTGGATTTAATCATGTTACCAGAATAAAAAATAACATTTATGTAATTTTTGGTAGATTTTTGGCTTTCATGGCCGGATTTTTGTATTTTACTGTCAAATTTCTGTATTTTTTTGCTAGATTTTAGTGTTTTATTATTAGATTTGTCATTTAAGGTCATATTTTGTCATTTTAATACAATAAAATATTATATTTTTGTACCTTTTGGTAGATTTTGAGCTTTTATGGCCGGATTTTTGTTCTTTATAGCCGGATTTATGTATATTTTGCAAGATTTTAGTGTTTTATTATTGGATTTGTCATTTAAAGTCAGAATTTGTCATTTTAATACAATAAAAAAAACTATTTTTGCACTTTTTTGTAGATTTTGAGCTTTCATGGCCGGATTTTTGTATTTTTTGCCAGATTTTTGTGTTTTATTAGTGGATTTTTGTCATTTAATTACAATAAAAAATAATACTGTTGTAATTTTTGGCTTTCAAGGCCGGATTTTTGTACTTTATAGCCGGATTTTTGAATTTTTTTGCCAGATTTTAGTGTTTTATTATTGGATTTGTCATTTAAGAAAAGAGTTTGTCTTTTTAATACAATAAAAAGTAATATTTATGTCATTTTTGAAAGGTTTTTTGTATTAAATAACCGGATTTTATAATTTTTAGTTAAATTTTAGTGTTTTATTGTCAGATTTGTGATTTAAATACAATAAAAAATATAACTTAATGTGTACGCTATAAAAAAGCCTTAGATAACTTTTTTGAAAATGATTTTTTTGAGTCCCAAATTACAGATTAAGAATGGAAGAATCCAAAAATCCATAAGCATCATCTTTATAGTTTATAGGAAAGGGTGTAAATAAGTATAAAAAATGAGTATAATAAACAAAGGTAATTTCAGAGTTTTAGAAAACATAAAAAAAAATTGACCCATAATAGAGTGTATATTACTAACACCTTTTGTGGCTAAATTAATTAAAAAACACATTTTTTTCAAAAAAAAAAACGCATTTAATACCATTCCAGAAGTTCTATTTATTGGAGGATGTTATCCAATAAAATTGTAGTATGTAAGAAAAAAAGAATACATTAATAACAACAATTTACAAAACAACGCTAAACCTTCCACCCACCACACCGTGCGCTTATTAATTAATTAAACACTAATTCACTATAATTGCTCAAAACTTGTTTATCTTAAATCTTCATTTTAAATATAAATTGAAAAAAAATTAAAAAACTATTTAATAATATGATTTTATATAAAAACTGTGATAGGGTTTTTCTTCTCACAGCTAACGGCGGAGTTAGGTAAAGTGTTAGAAAACCTCAGTAGCAGATTCGGTTTTATTGCCTTGTGTGAGGTAGAAGCTACTGAAACTGTTTTTAAAGATGCTGTTGGGTAGTTTTTTTATGCAGCCGTAGAGACTGAATGTGAGGTTTTGTAGATTCGGCGGTTGCAAACAGGACAAGCTTTTAGTTTTGGCATAAAAGCTGTAAAAAAACTCTAACTTGATCGTTTATAGAGAAGAGTGCAATTTGGCCTTAAATATAAGTAATTTTCCTAGGTACCTTGATAAAAAAAGTTTTGAAATAAACTACGGAAAGCCCTAGAGCTTGCTGACTTTTCCGTAACCTTGCTTACAAGAAGCTACGCCACTGCTTAAAGTTGATTATGATGTATTTACCGTTAATATTGTGGTTTTAATGTGATGTGAGTAGCACTCAAAAGTTACCAATTGCATTTGAACTGTTCCAAACTGTACCTGAAGTGTTCTAAGCTGTTCATTAGTCTACTAAAGTTAGTAATATTTCAAGAAGGTAAGAGTTGCATTCAAGAGTTCTACAATGCATCTAAACTGTTTTCAATTCCGCTTGAGCTGTTGAAAGGTGCACATTAATTTGTTTTAAATAGAATTTTAGTGTTCTCAGTACTGCAGCACCGTTTTTAAGTGTATCCAGGTACTCTGAGCTATTTCTAAAGTATTAAAATTGCTCTAAAGTGTTTCAAGATATCCCAGAGCTATTCCCAACTGAAACAAAAATGTAGCAAACTATTCCTGGATGTACTAAGCTACTTCAGTTTAAATTAATCTGTTTAAATGCAATTTAAGTTTCACGTTTTTAATTCATTTTAAACTTTTTAAAACTGCTCTAAAGTATACTGAAGCTGTTCCCAACTACACCTAAAATGTTCCAAGTGTTATATAAATTACAAATTGTTTTAAAGTGTATCTAAACTGTTTTCAACTGCATCTAATGTGTTCTAAGCTGTTCTTGAATTACTGAGCTAGTAAGCTCTTTCAATCAATAGAATTTAAGTTTCTCTCGAGTGTTCCTGAACTGTTCTCAAGTGTTCTCGCTGTTTCAAAATGTATTTAAACTGTACCTAAGTTATTCTTAAATATACTGAAGTATTACTATGTAATATTGAGCTTTTCAATGCATTATTAATTGTATATAGGAGTTTTCAGTTGCGCCTAAATTCTTCTTAACTACACGTAAAGTGTTCCAAGCTGTTCCTTAGTGTAATAAAGTATTTTTGGTTAATGTTGATCTAATACAGTGCAATTTGAGTTGCTTTAAAGTATTTTCAGTTGCACTCTAACATTGCATTCCAATTTGATTTGCTTCTAAGTGTTTTCAGTTACACCTAAACTAGTCTTAAGTGTGTCTAAACTGTTTCCAAGTTTAGTACGCTACTTTGAATTAATTTTGATCTATCTCAATGTATTTGGAATTGTTCTAAAATGTTCTAAAACTGTTCCAAACCGCACTTCAAGTGTTCTAAACTGTTTTTAGGTTATACTAAGCTATTTCAAGCAGTGGCGTAGCTAGGATTTTTAGATAGTACCCCAAAATATTGAGCCCATTAAAACCAATTTTGGAAAAAGAATTCATTCAACTCTGGAGCCCCCCAGATTTTGAGTAAACATCACAAACAGCTAAAAGACTTGGCAACTCACCGGCGGCTTTTCTACAAGTTTTCAATGCCAATCTCAGCACTAGCAGCATTGCAGCAAACTGTCAAAAACCTACCAATCGACACCCTCCAGCCTTGGGCACTATTGAAGAAATGATAAAAACTTGCAATTCATTCAAAGCAAACCTAAATCAGGGCCCAAAACAAAACTTCAAGCGCAGACAATAAAGATAGAAAAGTAAAAATATTTTAAAATACCTAAAAATCAAAAGAACAAAGTCACCAAAATGAAATCAATCCAGACCAAACCGACCCAAACTCAGAAATGCTGCTTAACTAACGAATCTCATTTAGTCGCACTGGAAGCAATGCAGCAAGCTTTCAAAAACCTAGCAATCAAGACCATAGACATCAACAAAGAAGTAAAGAAAACTTGTAATCCGTCTAAATCGCACATGAAGCAGTGCCCCAAATTACTCTTACATAAAGACAAAGTCGTCAAAATGAAACCGATACAGACTAAATCAACATCCAGTTTGCTTTTCAACAAGAAGTATTTAAAAAATAAAATAAAAAACAAACAAGAAATAAATTAAAAAAATACAAGACCCAAGAAGCCACTTCAGAAGAGCATTTAACAACCAAGATAGATGAAAGTTGTTTCAGAAGTTTTATTTTGCGGGGAAGTAAAACCCGTCACGAGCAGTGCTTGCAGGTGTCCGGACTTTGATGAGTTTGACTTAATTGCTCGAGGCAAGTTGATGACTGATTGTGATGTTCTCTCGGTATAAGACTGGTAAAAATAAAACAAAATTGTTACCCGTTCGGGGTTTCGTAGAAGAAGACCTTTTTTACAAGTCTAATAAGTCGGTGCTCTTAAATTATCTCAAAGATAAAGATCAGGGTTTGCTTGTTTGTTAATATTAATGTAAATATTTTATTAATCTCGATGTGCAATGAAGTGGTTTGAAGTGTTGCACCAGCTCTGGTTTTTCTGGCGATTAGCATCTTAACAGGGTTTATTAAAAACAAAAGTCAGGTCTTTAGTAACAGTGTAGTGACTACAAATGCTGACGCAAAACTGCCCGCAGAACTCTTGTATAAGCCCCATTTACTTGTTCTGTTTGCTTGCGGTTGGTCAAATAGCAGAGTTTTATTTCTTTGGTAAGTCATGTTCATTTGGGTGAGCAAACCTACAACAGCATCAAATCTCTTATATCGTAAAATCACAAAAAGAAAACAGACTCAACCACAAGTCTCTAGCAAACCAGATCGGTTGCAAAAACGCCTAAAGCTTTACCTCATAAAAGAAGCATTAGTTGCGGGTGTCAAGACTAAAAACTAAGAAGCTGGCAAAGCAAAATTTCTCCACCATCAATGAGGAATTGAACAAGGAGTGCGCAATAAATAAAACTTAATTATGTAAAACTTTCATATAACAATCAATGAATGGCGTTTGACCCAGACTTGCTAATAGATATTAGCGTTTGGGCACCGTACATCTCGTTGCTCTGTTACTCCCCTTCAACAAATATAATAGAGTCTACTTACAACTCTACAATAAGATTCGCTTTTGTAACTGAACAGGAGATCTTTGTGAATGCTTCTTTAGTTTCATGTATTAACTACGTCTCCAATTAAAGACAGAACTTTTCAAGCAATTTCAAAATAAAAACTAAAGTTGACACTTTCTAGCCTCTATCAACCAAACACAAGGTTCTAAACTAAGCCCAGCATTAACCAGAGAATCAAACAAAAATATTAAAAATGTGTACTCAGAATACGGTTCCAATACCCGTGAATATCACAGCAACAAAAAGAAGAAAAAAAAACAAGAAAAGCCTCACAACTGCGTATCAATTTAATCAATCCAACGTCTACTGCAGCATTGGAAAATTGACCGCCTACCCGCCAGATTGTGTTTATCGTTAAGAAATCTTCATTAAATCTTTCTGTCCCATATTTTTGAAACTTGCAATCACTCATTTGTATTCAATTGTTGCAAGAATAACGCAACTTTTTGATCTTTCTCACGACTAAAACTGAGTCCACGAAAGCGTTGGGAAATTTAAGTAAAGCTTCTTGTCTTAGATTTTTGTTGTTTTCTAAAGCAAGTGTTGTTGTTTAGCTGTTAAAAACTTTGCTATGCACAAAAAATGCAGTCAAAGCGTAGCAAAGAGATTATACTCATGCAAATGTCCATTGGTCACTGCTTACAAGAGTTTGTTTGCATCATAGAAGTACTCACTTTGTAATATTTGTAATGTTCTATAAGCTGTTCATTATATCTTAGCAGAAAGCTGCATCTAAAGTCCGCCTTTGACATCTTCCTCAGCATTGATTAACACTTCTACCACAAATAACCTCAAATTCATGTATTAGGTCTACAACAAGTCTGAGTGGCAGACTTGTCAAAAGTATTATTCAGTAGTATGTAATTTGTAGACCCTCTTTCAAAGACACATATAAAGTTGCACGCCTGATTTTGATTCGTTAATTAAGGCCATCGTAGAAGCAACCATACCGTCAAAGCCATTAAATACAATCATGCATCATCAAGAGCAAACCTGTCACTTGTAAACTCTGCCAACAACACTAAGACTAACACCTTCAAATCAACCTCTCAGAGACAGACTTGTTGTTGTTTTAATTCCGAATACAAACTAATCGCAACAATCTATGGACTTGGTGCTCGGTCCTCTGTCCAAGTGTTTGTCGACAAAGAATTTCTTATTCACAATCCAAGTACTTAGTGCCCGCCCACCCGTCCCAAGTGTTGGTTGTCTAAAAACTCTTTATTAAACCTTTCTGATCCATGTTATTGACAACTGGTATTCACTCTCTCGTATTCAATTGGAGCAGGAATAAAGCAGACGTGAGAAATTTGCAATTTCAATATCACAAACCTTTGGGCGGTTGGTTGGAGGTACTTGGTGCCAGCCCACCCACCCAAATGTTTGTTGTTAAAGAATTCCTTATTAAACCTTTATGTCGCATGTTTTTGACAGCTGACATTCACTCTCTTGTATTCAATTGTTGCTAGAATATGGCAAGAGTGAGAATTTTTTTTTATCACAAACACTTTCGCAATCCATGTGGTGCCCGCCCACCCGCCCACCCGCCCAAGTGTTTGTCGCCAAAAATTTTTTTATTAAAGCTTTCTGTCGTATACTTTTGATAACTGACTTTCACTCTCTTATATTTAATTCTTGCAGAAATAACGCAATAGTAAGATATATTCAACTTTTTGATCACAAACACTTATTATTTGGTGCCCACCCACCCGCCCAAGTGTTTGTCGTCAAGAAATTCTTTATTAAATCTTTCTGATCCATGTTTTTGACAACTGACATTCATTCATAGCAGGAATAATGCAGTAGTAACAAATATCTGACTACAAACATATGGGCGGGCGGGTGGGGTTCACAAATATAAACTATCCCTGCCCGCCCAAGTGTTTGTCGTCAAAGAACTTTTTATTAAATCATTCTGTCCCATGTTTTTAACAACTGGTATTTACTTTCTTGTATTCAATTGTTGCAGGAATAATGCAGAGGATGAGTTACAGTCATTGGTGACTTTTCTCATATGAAATTCTACTTAGATGTCATAGAAATTATGTAATTTCAACTAAAAATAATAATTTTAATAAAAAATATTGTATAGGTATCTGAAATTTGCATAAAAGCAACAATTATCCCGCCAAATATGACCTCATAATCAATCAATACATTTAATGGGCCACCTGTATGTATGAAGTGCATAATTATATGATAACGATAACTTATTATCTAACCCTGTATATATAAACACCCTGTATATTCAACAACAAAAATTCTTCGTAAACATATTTATAATAAAAAAAAAATAGAAAACGGATGAGAATAACCCTGAAATAAAGCTGACAGAATTCAGGATTGCGGCGGTACATAACAACACGATCCTCTCTCAAATATCGTACATCATAGATCCGGGTACGCAGAATACCGCGCACGCCCAACACTGTCTCCTTCTGCTGGTACAATCAGCTGTTCAGGTAGATAGCCACGAAATGTCGTAACACACAACAAAAAAAATAAATAAAAACATCCCCACTGAACCGGGCCGGTTTTAAATAAATAACAAGAAGTATACGAGTGCAATGGCAATAATACGTCCGCGTTGTGTTATAAAGTGCGATCGATTCGTTTTCCGCGTACTCTGATCTCACCTAACCTACAAAACCCATGCAGTTTAATTAATTAATGTTTTAATTATTATGTGTAACGCGATTTTTGCGAAAGTGTCGCAATGCATTTCCCGGTGGAGCGCCCCCGACGCCCCAGACGCCTCGCCAAAGACGCCTCTGTGTCTGTTGTCATGGCAACGGCTGCGTGTCGTGTCATGAGGACAAGGAAGGCTGATGAAAAGAGGGCGAAATTTTTTGCACATAATATATAAAAGGTAAATAAGTTGATAATTATTTAAATTTGTTTTAATTCCACTGAATTTCTCATCCCCAGGACGAATTTAAATGAAGATATTCCGAAATAATTAAATGTAAACATTGGTGCTAACAATGAGTAAATATCGTGATGATGATATAGGATTAATTATGTATACTTATATGGAAAATAACAGTCATATTAGTTTAAGGAATCAATTATATTTCTAATTAATTCAATAATAAAATTGAAATATAAATATAAAAAACGAATTGTATTGTGGATTAATGGATTGGAAATTGTTTATAAAAAAAATATGGGAAAGAAAATATTGAAAAAAGTTAAATTACTTTTAATGTGTAGTATAAGTTACTAAAGAAACTATGCATTTATTTATAAAAACGAGTTTTTGCAACAAAAAAATAATAGAAAAAGTACAAAAAATAACTTTTTTACAGTCTACTCGGGTAGTTAATGTGTAGTAACTTTTACTACGAAAGAAACTTGGAAAGAATAATGATTGGAAACACAAAAAAAAAAAAAAATTTTATAATAGTTTTTGCAATAAAAAATCATCTTTTTTTACAGTATAGACGGATAGTTAATGAATAGAAAAAAATTACAATACAAAAGAAACTGTTAAAATCTATTTTATGTGAAACAGCGCAACTTTTTGTTGTGTGTGGTCATTAATTTAATAATATTTTTGATTATTCTATCAATGCTGAGGTCACTTTTTATAATATTCTTTCCAAAATTCGAAATTTATTTAGAAAATTAATATTTAAACAAAAATGGTTTAAATTTTGACTTTAATAAAATAAAATTTTGACAAAATTGACTAAAAGTGCAAAATTCTGGCTTTAAATTGATTATAATAACAAGAATCCGGCCATTAATTGGCTAAAAAAGCAAAAATCCGGCCTAATTGTAAATAATAATATATTTTTTTTACAAAATTAACTAAAAATACAAAAGTCGAGCTTTAATCTGACATAAGTTAGTCAATAAAATAAAAATTCGGTCTAAAATGTAAAATATAAGCTTGATTGTGACATTTTTTATAAAAAAAAATGATAAAAATACACAAAAATTCGGCCTAAAATTTATTAAAAATACAAAAATCTAGATAAACTTTTAATAAAATATTTTTTTATACAATTAGCTAACAATGAATCTGGACAGAAATACATAAATCCGGTTTTAAGTTAGTCAAAAAAGCAAAAATTCGGTCTAAAATCTAAAAAATAAGCTTTACTGTATTGAACTCCGGCTCTTAATACAATAAAATGTTTCAAAATTGACTAAAAATACAAAAATCCGGCTTTAAATTGAATAAAATATTAAGAATCTAGCAAATAAATAAATCCGGTTTAAATAAAACAAAAATAGCTAAAACACAAATCTGGCCTTAAAGTGACAAAAAACTCAGGAAACTGAAAAAATAAAATTTAAAAAATAGCCACAAAACCGGATACCAAACAAAAAATAAAATTTAATTAATGATAATATTGATTTAATATAATATTTATTGTTATTATTTTTTATTTTATTATTTGTCTGTTTACATTTTATTAATAAATTTCAATTGTTTTTTTTTTAATTTTTATTCTGCTTTCATTAGATTCATTTATTTAAAAAAAATTAGATCCGGCCGAATCCGACCGGATAGTTATCAAGACCCGGCCGGAACCGAATCTTTCAAATATTGGCCGGATCCGCCGGATAACGGATCTGGATCCGGTTCCGGCGGCATCACTAGTTATAATAGCAAAAATCCGGCATAATATAAGCTTGGTTGTATTAAAATCCGACTTTTAATAAAATGAAAATTTTGACAAAAATAACTAAAAAATACAAAAATTGATCAAAAGCTCAAAAACTTGACTAAAAATCTGGTCATAAATTTGTCAACAAAGCAAAATTTTGGCGTAGTATGTAAAAACCTTTCTTAAAGATCTTAACCTTAGTTTCCGCTCAACCACCCAAGTGTTTGTAGTAAAAAACCCACCCAAGTAAGTAATTTGATCACAAACACTTGGGAGGTTCGGCGGGCAACACTAATCCAAACCAAAAAAATTAGTGGATCACATCCACTCGGACGAACAGGCGGGCAACACCAATCTAAACCACACACTAACAAACATTTAAACTTAGTTCCCGCCCACCCACTCAAGTAAAAAATTTGAAATTTGACTTGGGAGGATCGGTGGGCAACACTAATCCAAACCACACGCCCACAGATTTTATCTTAGTTCGAAAATAAAATGTTGACAAAATTGACTAAAAATACAAAAGTTTGGCTTTAAATTGATTAAAAACTTAAGAATATAGCCAAAATAAAAAAAAATCTGGTCTTATGGTCAACAAAGCAAAATTTCGGCGTAGTATGTAAAAACCTTGCTTAAAAATCTTAAACTTAGTTTCTGCTCACCAACCCAAGTATTTGAGGTCAAGAAATTGGATCACAAACACCCGGGCGGGTGGGCGGGTAACACCAAACTAAACCACACGCCCACAGTATTTTATCTTAGTTCCCGTACACTCACCCAAGTAAAAAATTTGATCACAAGCACTTGACAGAATCGGTGGGCAACAATAATTCAAAAGTTTAATCTAAGTTCCTGCCAACCCACTCAAGTGTTTGTAGTCAAAAAAATGAATCACAAACACTCGGCGGGCAACACCAATCTAAACGTGTGGTTTAGATTAGCTTACAACATTTAAACTTAGTTCCCGCCCACTCACTCAAATAAGAAAATATATCACAAACACTCTGATGGGTGACCAATGCAAAAAACACGCTCTCAAAGTTTACACTTAGTTCCCGCTCACCCACCCTAGTGTTTGTAGTCAACAAATTGGATCACAAACACTCGGGCGGGCAATACCAATCTAAACCACACACCCACAGTGTTTCATCTTAGTTCTCGCACACCCACCCAAGTAAGAAATTTGATCACAAACATTTGAAAGGATCGGTGGGCAACACTAATCCAAACCACACGTACACAAAGTTTAAACTTAGTTACCCACCCAAGTGTTTGTAGTCAATAAATTGGATCACAAACACTCGGGCGGATGGGTAGGCAATACTAATTCAAATCACATGCCCATAAAGTTTAATCTTAGTTCCCGCCTACCCACTACACCAATCTAAACCACACGCCCACAGTATTTCAACATAGTTCCCCACCCACCCAAGTAATAAATTTGATCACAAACACTTGAAAGGATCGATGGGCTACACTAATCCAAACCACACGCACACAAAGATTAATCTTAGTTCCTGCTCACCCATCCAAGTGTTTGTAGTCAAAAAATTGTATCCCAAATACTCGGGCAGGTGGGCGTGCAACATCAATCTAAACCACACGCCAACAAAGTTTAAACTTAGTTCACCCCCACCCACCCGAGTGTTCGTAGTCGAAAAATTGTATCAATAACACTTGAACGGGTGGGCGGGCAACACCAATCTAAACCACACTTCCACAGTATTTCAACTTAGTTCCCGCACATCCAACCAAGTAAGAAATTAGATCACACACACTCGGATGGATGGGTGAGCACCACCAATGCAAACCATACGAACACAACATTCAAACTTGAAAACAGATGAATCTAGACAAAAATAGAAACATCCGGCATAAGTTAGTCGAATAAAACCAAAATTTGGTCTAAAATATAAAAAATAAGCTTGATTGTGTTTGAACTTTGGATCTTAATAAAACAAAAATTGACGAAAAATAATAAAAATACAAACATCCTACTTTAAATTGAATACATACACTAGAATCTGGACAAAAATTCTGTCATAAATTGGTTAAAAAGGCAAAAATCCGGCCTGATATGTAAATATAAACTTTGTTATGTTGTAATCCGGCTTATAATAAAATAAAAGTTTTACAAAATTGACTAAAAATACAAAAGTTTGGCTTTAAATTCATTAATACCTCAAGAATCTGCCCAAAAAATCAAGATTGGTACAAAAATCTGGCTTAATATATAAGCAATAATCTTCAATGTGATGAAATTCTGTCTAGAATAAAATGAAACTTTAATAAAAATGACTAAAATTACACAAATCCGGCCTTAAAGTGATTAAAAGGAAACTGGACAAATTGCTATAAATTGGACAAAATACAAAAATCCGGCCTAATATGTTTGTTGTATTGAAATCCGACCTTTAATAAAATAAAATTTTGACAAAATTAACTAAAAACACAAAAATCCGGTTTAAATTAATTAAAAACTCAAAAATTTGAGTTATCCGGTCATAAATTGGTCAACAAATCAAAATTTTGGCGTAGTATGTAAAAACCTTTCTTAAAGATCTTAACCTTAGTTTCCGCTCATCCACCAAAGTGTTTGTAGTAAAAAAATGGATCACAAACACTCTGGCGGGCAACTCCAATCCAAATCACACGCCCACAGTATTTTATCTTAGTTCCCGCACACCAACCCTAGTAAGAAATTTGAACACAAACACTTGGGAGCAGGCACCACCAATCCAAATAACATGCCCACAAAGTTTAAACTTAGTTAACGCCCACCCACCCGAGTGATTGTAGTCAAGAAATTGCATCACAAACACTCGGGCGGTTGGGTTGGCAACATAAATCTAAACCACACTCGGACAGTGTTTTATCTTAGTTCTCGCACACCCACCAAAGTAAGAAATTTGATCACAAACACTTGGGAGGATTGGTGGGCAACACTAATCCAAACCACACGCCCACAAAGTTTAAACTTAGTTCATGCTCACCCACCCAAGTGTTTGTAGTCAAAAAATTGGATCACAAACACTCGGGCGCCCCGCCGGAAACTAAGATAAAACACTGTGGGCAACACCAATCTAAACCACACGCCCACAGTGTTTTATCTTAGTTTCCGCATACTCACCCAAATAAGAAATTTGATCACAAACACTTGGATGGATGGGTGGGCAACACCAATTCAAACCTCACGCCCACAATATTTAAAGTTTAATCTTGGAACCCGCCCAAGCCCATAAGTGTTTGTAGTTAAAAAAATTTATCACAAACACTTGAGCGGATGGGCGGGCAACACCAATTCAAATCACACGCCCACAAAGTTAAAACTTAGTACTTGCCCACCCACCCGAGTGTTTGTAGTCAAGAAATTGGATCACAAACACACGCCCACAGTATTTCATCTTAGTTCCCACACACCCACCCAAGTAAGAAATTTGATCACAAACACTTAGGAGGATCGGTGAGCAACACTAATCCAAACCACACGCCCACAAAGTTTAAACTTATTTTCCGCTCACCCACTCAAGTGTTTGTAGTCAAAAAATTGGATCACAAACACTCGGACGGGTGGGTGGGCAACACCAATCTAACCCACACGCTCACAGTGTTTTAACTTAGTTCCATATCCACCCAAGTGAGAAATTTGATCATAAATACTTAAGAGGATCAGTGAGCAACACTAATCCAAAGTACACGCCCACAAAATTTAAATTTAGTTCCCGCTTACTCCCCCAAGTGTTTGTAGTAAATAAATTGGATCGCGAACACTCGGGCGGGTGGGTCAGTCCAAATAACACGCCCATAAAGTTTAAATTTAGTTCAAGCCCACCCACCCTAGTGTTTGTTGTCAAACAATTGGATCACAAAAACTCGGGCGAGTGTGTGGGCAACACCAATCTAAACCACACACTCACAACATTTAAACTTAGTTCCCGCACACCCACCCAAGTAAGAAATTTGATCACAAACACTTAGTAGGATCGGTGAGCAACACTAATCCAAACCACACGCCCACAAAGTTTAAACTTAGTTCCTGCTCACCCACTCAAGTGTTTGTAGTCAAAAAATTGGATAACAAACAGTCGGGCGGGTGGGTGGGCAACATCAATCCAAATCACACGCCCACAAAGTTTAAACTTAGTTCTTGCCTACCAACCGGAGTGATTGCAGTAAAAAGATTGGATCACAAATACTCGGGCGGGCAACACCAATCTAAATCACACGCTCACAGTGTTTTATCTTAGGTCCCGCACACCCACCCAAGTAAGAAATTTGATCACAAATACTTGGGAGGATCGGTCGGCAACACTAATCCAAAACAAACGCCCACAAAGTTTAAACTTAGTTTAAATATTTTCTTTTACGCAATTGACTAACAATATGAAAACCTAGCTTTAAATAGATTAAAATTTACAAATAAATCTGGACAAAAATACATAAATCCGGTTATAAGTTAGTCAAAACAGCAAAAAACCGGTCTAAAATCTAAAAAATAAACTTTACTGTGTTGAACTATTAATAAAATAAAATGTTGACAAATTGACTAAAAATACCAAAATCCTGATTTAAATTGAATAAAAACACAAGAATGTAATAAAAAAATACAAAAATCCTTTCATAAATTAGTTAAAAAAGCAAAAATCCGGCCTGATATGTAGAAATAAGCTTATAATAAAATAAAAGTTTGGCAAAATTGACTAAAAATACAAAAATCCTGCTTTAAATTGAATAAAAACACAAAAATCTGAACTAATATTTAAAAATCCTGTCATAAATTAGTAAAAAAGCAAAAATACAACATAATATGTTAAAATAAGCTTAGTTGTATTGTAATCCGGCTTATACTAAAATAAAATTTGACGAAATTGAGTAAAAATACAAAAATCCGGCTTTAAATTGAGTAAAAACACAAGAATGTGGACAAAAATACAAAAATCCTGTCATAAATTAGTTAAAAAAACAAAAATCCGGCCTGATATGTAGAAATAAGCTTATTTGCATTGTAATCCGGCTTATAATAAAATAAAAGTTTAAGAAACTTGATTAAAAATACAAAAATCCGGCTTTAAATTGAATAAAAACACGAGAATGTGGACAAAAATACAAAAATCCTGTCATAAATTAGTTAAAAAAGCAAAAATCCGGCCTGATATGTTAAAATAAGCTTTGTTGTATTGTAATCCGGCTTATAATAAAATAAAAGTTTGGCAAAATTGACTAAAAATACAAAAATCCGGCTTTAAATTGAATAAAAACACAAGAATCTGAACAAATATTCAAAAATCCTGTAATAAATTAGTAAAAAAGCAAAAATACAATCTAATATGTTAAAATAAGCTTTGTTGTGTTGTAATCCGGCTTATAATAAATTAAAAGTTTGACAAAATTGACTAAAAATACAAAAATCCGGCTTTAAGTTGAATAAAAACATAAGAATGTAGTAAAAAAATACAAAAATCCTGTCATAAATTAGTTAAAAAAGCAAAAATTTGGGCTGATATGTAGAAATAAGCTTTGTTGTATTGTAATCCGGCCTATAATAAAATAAAGGTTTGATAAAATAGACCAAAAATACAATAATTCATTTTTTTTGTAAAACAGAAAATCTCTGCCTCCAATTAATCAAAAATACAAAAAAATCTGCCTTGAAATTTATTAAAAATACAAAAATCCGGCCGGTATAAAAATTCGGCCTATATAAGGGCCAATATTACAATAGTGGTTTAAACTGCAAGTTTACTAACTGCTAGTTAAAATTTAAATCGCTAGTTAGTGGGAACGCGTATTACAATTGTCCCTACTTTTTATGTCAACAAAATATTTAAAATCTTAACCTATAAATTGATACGTCAAAAAATTGACATTAAAATTTTATTTAATAAATATATTAAATAGATAACAACAAAAAAATTGCAAATTAATAAATATAAATAACTCCTTACAAACAATAGTAAGTTTCCAGTAATCACAATTAATATAATACACCCATTTCTTATAAGTAATAACTGTCATAACTCACATAATTTAAGGTTATTTAAACTGCTAGTTAAATCGTTAATCGCACAATTCCGCCAGTTAGCTATCCAGATATTTTAATCCACAGTTAGCATTAATCCACGTATGTGTGAGTTAAACCACTATTGTAATTTTGGCCCTAAGGATAAAATAAAGACCAAATTTATATTATTTATGATTAAAATTTTGCATTTTTTAACAGTTTATGGCCGGATTTTCGTGCTTCCTGACAATTAGATACTTTTGATTGTTTATTATTATAATTTTGAACGTTTTAACTATTTCTGGTTCTTTTTGACATAATTTTTTGACCGTATTTTGTTACATTTTATAATATTTTATGACCGGATTTGGCTATGTTTGACATTTTATGATTTGTTTTGCATTTTTGTACAGTTTATGGTCACATTTTGGTGCTTTCTGACAATATTTAAATTTTATTACCGGATTTTACTATTCTTGACGTTTTCTAAATAGACTTTTTAACAGTTTGTGGCCAGATTTTGGTTTTTTCCAACAATATTTTGATATTTTATGGCCGGATTTTGCTATTTTAGACATTTTATTAATAAAATTTTACATTTTTCAACCACAAAGGCCGCATTTTGGTGCTTTCTAAAAATATTTTGATATTTTATAGCCGGATTTTTTTTTATTTTTAAGATTTCATAACATTTTTAATCAAAATTCGGTCAATAAACTGTAAAAATTAGCAAAATCCGGTCATAAAATATTAAAATTATGTCAAAAAGAACCAAAAACGTTAAAAAATGCAAAATTCGATTCATAAAATCTTAAAAATCCGGTCTTGAAACATCGAAATATTTTCAAAAAGCATCCAAATTTGGTCATAAATTCAAAATATAGTAATATATTCTGTTAAAACGTTGCTTAAAACAATAAAATTACAAAACTCGTAACATTTCGACAATTAAATGATTTTTCTAAATTCAAGTTAAAAAATACGGTAAAATTCTTGCATAATTGTTTATAAAACTAAAACTACTGAAAAGTTGGCTAATTAGAAGCAAAAAGGTTGCTTAAAACAATAAAATTACAAAAATTGTAAAATTTTGACAAATAAATGATTTTTCAGAGCTTAAAGTTGAAAAAACCGGTAAATTTTTTACGTAATCGCTAATAAAATTAGAACCTCTGATACGATTTTAATCAAATTTGCTAATTAGTAGCACAAAATGTTGCTGAACACAATAAAATTACAAAACTAGTAACATTTCGACAATGAAATGATTTTTTTAAGTTCGAAGTTCAAAAAAACGGTAAAATTCTTACGTAATAACTTATAAAATTAAAATTACTGACACGATTTTATTCAAATTTGCTAAATAGTAGCATAACATGTTGCTTATACCAATGAAAACACAGAGCTCGAAATATTTTGACAATTAAATGGTTTTTCCAAGTTTAAAGTTGAAAAAACGGTAAATTTTGTACGTAATCGCTCATAAAAACTAAAACCTCTGAAAGGATTTTAATGAAATTTGCTAATTAGTGTTCCAAAATGTTGCTTAAAAGAATGAAAGTACAAAACTCGTAACATTACAACAAATATATTTTTTCTAAGTTTAAAGTTAAAAAAACGGCAAAATTCTTACGAAAACGCTTATAAAATTAAAACCTCTGATACGATTTTATTTAAATTTGCTAATTGGAAGCATAAAATGTTGCTTAACACAATGAAATTACAAAACTCGTAACATTTTACAATTAAATGATTTTTTGAAGTTTTAAATTAAAAAAACAGTAAAATTCTTACGTAATAATTTATAAAATTAAAATTACTGACACGATTTTATTCAAATTTGCTAAATAATAGTATAAAATGTTGCTTAAAACAATGAAAATACAAAGCTCGTAATATTTTGACATATTAAATGGTTTTCCGAGTTTAAAGTTAAAAAAACGGCAAAAATTTTACGTAATCTTGATTAATCTTATAAAATTAAAACCTCTGATACGATTTTAATTACAAATTTGCCAATTAGTAGCAGAAAATGTTGCTCAAAACAATAAAACAAGAAAATTAATTAAATAGTCTTAATTTAACTTTTGTCAACATGCCCATTATCTGATTTCCTATTATAATAATGAGAATTGATTTATAATAATCATAGATAATTATTATAATAAGAAACAATATAAATATAACAAAAGTGGGTTAGTATTGCGATATACAACAATTTACATTTTTCGGTTTCAATGAAAATCGCTATTTTAGTCAACTTAATTAACTGAGTAGGTTCAGAGAAATGTCCATATTTCCTAATACAAATATTTAGATTCGTTCCTTCCTCCCATGCTACATCATTACACCTAAACAACATCATTATTATGTCACTACATTTGTGTTTTGCTATAAAATATTTATTTTACAAAGCAAACATTATTTGGGTTATTATGTAATAACTAATTAGCATAATGATATTTATTTGTCAAATTAGATTTCCTTATTTAGTTATGGAATAGACCATATTTAAAGTTAATAATTAACTTATAATAGGAATATTTTATTGGCTATAAAGATGCTTTTATAGAGAAATGAATAATAGTTGAAAAAATCGACCACCTAGAAACAAACCCATATGATAAGTTAAAAATTCATAACTCTTAAATAGTACATTGGAAATTAATGTAGTTGGGGTACCATTATGCCTAAATAGCATTAGTACCAACTGTAAAGTATTTATATAAAAATCCATACGCTTAATTTGGCATTATTTCAATTCAATCAAACTTGCATATCAAAATCCAAACAATTGATTACCAATTTAAAAATGGTACATTGGAAATTGATACAATTTGGAGACAATATGCTTGAATATCATTAGTACCAACTGTGAAATATTTATAAAAATCCATTCCCTCAATTTGGCATAACTTCAATTCAATCAAACTTGCATATCAAAATCCAAATCAATTTAAAAATTTATAACTTAAAAGTGGTACATTGGAAATTGATGCAATTTGGAGACAATATGCTTGAGTATCATTAGTACCAACTGTGAAATATTTAGAGAAATCCATTCGCTCAATTTGGCATAACTTCAATTCAATCAAACTTGCACAACAAAATCCAAACAATTAAACCAATTTAAAAATTCATAACTTAAAAATGGTACATTAGAAATTGATACAATTTGGAGACAATATGCTTGAATATCATTAGTACCAATTGTGAAATATTTATAGAAATCCATACGCTCAATTTTTCATAACTTCAATTCAATCAAACTTGCACAACAAAATCCAAACAATTAAACCAATTTAAAAACTCATAACTTAAAAATGGTACATTAGAAATTGATACAATTTGGACAAAATATGCTTGAATATCACTAGTACCAACTGTGAAATATTTAGAGAAATCCATTCGCTCAATTTGGCATAACTTCAATTCAATCAAACTTGCACAACAAAATCCAAACAATTAAACCAATTTAAAAATTCATAACTTAAAAATGGTACATTAGAAATTGATACAATTTGGAGACAATATGCTTGAATATCATTAGTACCAACTGTAAAATATTTAGAGAAATCCATTCGCTCAATTTGGCATAACTTCAATTCAATCAAACTTGCACAACAAAATCCAAACAATTAAACCAATTTAAAAATTCATAACTTAAAAATGGTACATTAGAAATTGATACAATTTGGAGACAATATGCTTGAATATCATTAGTACCAACTGTGAAATATTTATAGAAATCCATTCGCTCAATTTGGCATAACTTCAATTTAATCAAACTTGCATATCAAAATCCAAACAATTGATAACCAATTTAAAAATTCATAACTTAAAAATGGTACATTGGGAATTGATGCAATTTGGAGACAATATGCTTAAATATCATTAGTACCAACTGTGAAATATTTATAGAAATCCATACGCTCAATTTGGCATAACTTCAATTCAATCAAACTTGCACATCAAAATCCAAACAATTGAACCAATTTAAAAATTCATAACTTAAAAATGGTACATTGGAAATTAATGCA
This sequence comes from Tachinus rufipes, assembly GCA_963932245.1. Lineage (NCBI taxonomy): Eukaryota > Metazoa > Arthropoda > Insecta > Coleoptera > Staphylinidae > Tachinus > Tachinus rufipes. The sequence goes on from OZ010744.1 coordinate 8,036,095, forward strand.
ATTTAGAAACAAAATGCTTGAATATCACTAGTACCAACTTTGAAATATTCATAGAAATCCATACGCTCAATTTGTCATAACTTCAATTCAATCAAACTTGCACAACAAAATCCAAACAATTGAACCAATTTGAAAATTCATAACTTAAAAATGGTACATTGAAAATTGATACAATTTGGAGACAATACGCTTGAATGTCATTAGTACCAACTGTGAAATATTTATAAAAACCCATTCCCTCAATTTGGCATAACTTCAATTCAATCAAACTTGCATATCAAAATTCAAATCAATTTAAAAATTCACAACTTAAAAATGGTACATTGGAAATTGATGCAATTTGGAGATAATATGCTTGAATTTCATTAGTACCAACTGTGAAATATTTATAGAAATCCATACACTCAATTTGGCATAACTTCAATTCAATCAAACTTGCACAAAAAAATCCAAACAATTGAACCAATTTAAAAATTCATAACTTAAAAATGATACATTGCAAATTGATGCAATTTGGAGACAATATGCTTGAATATTATTAGTACCAATTGTGAAATATTTATAGAAATCCATACGCTCAATTTGGCATAACTTCAATTCAATCAAACTTGCTCAACAAAATCCAAACAATTGAACCAATTTAAAAATTCATAACTTGAAAATGGTACATTGGAAATTGATACAATTTGGAGACAATATGCTTGAATATCATTAGTACCAACTGTAAAGTATTTATATAAAAATCCATACGCTCAATTTGGCATAACTTCAATTCAATTAAACATGCATATCAAAATCCAAACCAATTTAAAAATGCATAACTTGAAAATGGTACATTGGAAATTAATACAATTTGGAGACAATATGCTTGAATATCATTAGTACCAACTGTGAAATATTTATAGAAATCCATACGCTCAATTTGACATAACTTAAATTCAATCAAACTTGCAATCAAAATCCAAATCAATTTAAAAATTCATAATTTAAAAATGGTACATTGAAAACTGATGCAATTTGGAGACAAAATGCTTGGATATCATTAGTACCAACTGTGAAATATTTATAGAAATCCATATGCTCAATTTGGCATAACTTCAATTCAATTACAATCAAACTTGCATATTAAAATCCAAACCAATTTAAAAATCATAACTTGAAAATGGTACATTGGAAATTGATGCAATTTGGAGACAATATGCTTGAATATCATTAGTACCAACTGTGAAATATTTATAAAAATCCATACGCTTAACCTCCTCCTTGGCATAACCTCAATTTAATCAAATTAGTACACAAATTGAAACATGTGTATATTTGGTTGCCTATGTATTTACCTATCTATATAGTATATCTTTTGTTTTGTGCAAAGAATGCAAATGTTTATTTAAAGCAAATGCATTTTATATGCAAATCACATATTAGTTTCAATTGTCTTGTTATTGACTAGCACTAATTTCTTGTATTTTTGTTTCAGTTATTTTTTATTAATAAGATGATGGGAAACGACGAGGACCCTGAAAAGTCCGAAAACGATTGTGATAGAGAAGCCAGTCCAGAAGAGAATTCCTGCCAATTTTTAAAATGCACACCCAAAGACAGAGGAGCGGCCGCCTGCTCCTCCTCAGTCCATTCAGACGAAGAAGGAAACGAACCACCCGGTTACGTAAACGATGATTTCGAAGTGGAAAACATATTGACCGCCGACATCAATGCAGACGGCCTTTGGAAAATACATTGGTGCGTGGATCGTCGAGATGAAGGAGACTATATCGCATTAGCTTATATGGGTAAGAGAACAATAAATAAGAAAAAAAGTAAAGAATTTAATTTCACAGAAATATTTCCTTACGACGTAATAATTTTTTCTTATATAAGATGAGAAGTTTTTAATCATTTTAATAAGCATCTTTTCGCTCGTTATTCATGTTGAGTATGGTTTTGATGCCAATTTATGCGTAGTCCGTACTCGGAAGTGAGCGAGCGTGGAAAATATAAACTTCCCTCTTAATGAAGTCCACACTATACTAAATAGAGATGCAATTATTTCAATTCAAGGACGAATTTATTTCTCAATTGATTAAGCATACGCGTTGCTTAATAGACAGACGAAATGAGAACAGAATTGTCTGTATTTTATACAAATATTCAGAGTACATTAAATTTAAAAACTACAAATTGATTTTTTTGTATCGATTATTAAAAATTGATTGAGTGATGATTCAATTAATAGTTTTAATTCGAATTACCGGAATAATTAACACAGTTCTTTCCTTGTGAAGAAGATTGCACGCAAAAGGTCATTTTTTATTTGATTAAAATCAAAATTTTAATTTTATTTGTTTTTTGTTAAACATTTCCTCACATTTAAAACTTTGTTGTAACTTTCGTAACTTTTTCTGCATTTTGAAAGCTTAACTGTCAAAATATTGACCTCTTGTTATATGTACATTCTTGCCCACAACTGACTTCACATGCATCGATTATGTTAGCTTCATTGCGTCGGAATAGGCGTGTCTATAAGTGTATATAGTCTAAGATTAGGTACTTAAGAGCAAAGAAAATATTGAAAATCAACGTTTTTCTAAGAGAAGGTATTTTGAATCTAAAAAAATATTTAAGATTTTTTGCAAACTACATGCGAGGCCAGAGCTACAACCAATTTGCAGTTCCTGGTGGCTCCTCAGTTAGAAGAAGAGTAATTTTGATCCACCTCTATCTAATAGAACAAAGCTTTTGCAATTTATTCCAGAAAAACCCAAATATTTTGAAAGAATTTCAAGTTTTTGATGATCTTTTCAACCCAGAAGCGGTACTATTCAAAGTTTTTTGAACCTATCTTTAGCAAGCTAAAAATCTTCATGAAATTTAGAGAACATTGTTAAGCTTCTAGAAAAAATCCTGAGCTTTTGGAGACAATTAGTATTTCTGCAAACCTTGTCTAAAGTTCTTCAAACTATATAATCAATCGCGAAGTGACATTTGATCAAATAATCGACTTGCACTACTTAATGATAATCAATTTATCTAATATAGTCTATCTTGGAATTGAATAAACTTCCGAGACAAGTATATATTTATTTTATATTAACATAATAATGTTTCGAACGTATTTTCATTCGATCGCATAAATTTCCATCGAATATATTATCATAAAAAACAAATTGTTTGTATATCGATTGGAATAAGAGTAGCTGGAAAGATATTCTAAAATAATATGTTTTAGTTATTTATTAATATTAATGAATAACATTCATAAATGAATGCATAGTAAATGAAATAAGTCGATTTCATTGTAGAACTTAATTTAGAATGCTGTGTGTGTCGATTCGTGTTAGACGCCAGCCACATGCGACCGACGCGTTTTGTCCGAATTCCGGGAATGTCGTTTGTTGTTGTATTTTATTATTTGTATTTTGTTTGTAACGAACAAAAACAGGAACGGAAGTACGTAACGAGTATGTCGCGAATTCATTACCTGAGTCATTGACGGGCCGAAATACTAATCAGCCACGGGACAATAGGAGTCCAAACGCGTCCGGTTTGTTAATCGTGTATACGGCTACGGGTTTGTAAGATACAGACATAATGTTCGAGTATTGTTATTTAATATTGATGAATGAATGGAAACAATATTATATTGAATTAAGTGAGGGAATATTTAAATAGTTTGAATTAATAAATCTTAGCCTAAATACAGGTTATTTTCCATCTATATGGAAGTCCAGTTATGTTGTACCAGTATATAAGTCGGGAGATAAATCTAATATACAAAATTATAGACCAATTTCTATTATAAGTGCTATACCAAAACTTTTTGAACATATTGTCTATGATAAAATAAATGTGGTGTTTAAAAATATTCTAAATGATCAACAGCATGGTTTTCGCAAAGGAAAATCTACTTCTTCTAATCTTCTTATATTTGAACAATATATTCTGAATGCTTTCAATAATGGGCATCAAGTAGATGTTATATATACTGATCTATCCAATGCATTTGATAGAGTTAATCACAATCTGTTAATAAAAAAACTGGAAAATATAGGCGTATCAAGAAATCTTTTAAACTGGCTAAGTAACTGTCTTAATAGCAGTTACCTCAGGTGTTCCACAAGGTAGTCATCTGAGGCCGCTTTTATTTCTACTTTTTATCAATGATATTTCTCAGACAATAAAATCGTGTAAATTCCTTCTCTTTGCCGATGATTTTAAACTCTTTAGAGCAGTAACAACAGCTGAAGATGCATTTTTAATTGATAATGACATCAAAAATGTTGAAAAATGGTGTACTATTAATGGTATGGACTTAAATGTAAAAAAAATTAAGGTAATGACATTTAATAGATCAAAATCTAATTTTGCATACGACTTTAGTATAAACTCACAGATATTAGAAAGAGTCGATTTATTTAAAGATCTTGGTGTATTTATGGATACCAAATTGTCGTTTGTTAAACATTTTAATTATGTTACCAACAAAGCTTTAAGAACATTAGGATTTATCAAACGCCATACAAAGCATGTTACGTCACTAACAGCTCTTCGATCGCTATTCTGTGGCCTAGTTTGGTATGGTATCCATCCTATGGAATTCATATTGATCAAATTGAAAGAGTCCAAGACAAATTTCTTAAATATTTGTCATTTAAAAGAGGAGATATTTCATATAACTTTTCTTGTACCGAAATGAGAGAACTAATCCAACTTGAAACACTCTGTGATAGAAAAAAAAAATTATGTTGAATGTATTGTAAAAATAGCAAATGGGATTATTGATTGTCTTGGTCTTTTGTGCCTAGAAAATTTTAATGTACCTAGAAAACATACTAGAAATGTAAAAACATTTTATTCCGAGTTTTGTAGATCAAATTATTTTAAGGACTCTTAAGGAATCTTTAATGTGTAATCTTTATTAATATTGTATTTTATTTTTTTTTGTATTTATCTGTTATTGTATTAATATTATTTAAATGTTTTGATTGAGTTGTTGCAACTCAAATGATATGTTGTAATCATTTTGTTATTTGTAATTTAATTCAAAATTGGGTAACCCCGTTAATAAATAAATAATAATAAAAAAAATATATATATTTCTCTAAAATCTAAAAGAAACATTAAATTGGAACAAATAGTTTTTGTTTACCACTAACTAGTAGATCTTTAGAAATTTTGTCACTAACTAGGACCATTATAGTACAACAATTGACCAAACTGTCATTAATTTCTAATGTCTAATTACAGAGATACAAACGTAGTTCAAAAGCAGTAATTCTAAAAAAAATCTTAGAATAGAGTATAGCAATTTATTAAAAAATAGCGTATAGATCTTATGCCCGTATTACACTGTCAATAATTATATCTTGAATTATATATATAAAAATATTTAAATCTTAAAAAGTTTGTAAAATGCACAAAATATCATCAATCTTATTGTAGATTGAAATTTTAAGAATATTTTTAGGTTTTCTTTATAATTAACACATAACATGTGAGTTTTTTTAAAACTGTTAATTCGTACATTTTTTGTGTTAATTCTAAAGAAAAACTAAAAATTTAAGATTTAAATATTTTTATATATATAATTCAATAAAGAATTATAGATCAGTGTCATACGGGCATTATAGAAATTTTGTCACTAATTAATACCATTATAGTACAATAATCGACCAAAATGTCATTAATTTCCAATGTCTAATTTTAAAGATAAAAAGTATTCCTAAAAAATTTCAGAATGGCGTATGGCAATTTATAAAAAATGAGCGTGTGGAAATTGATCAAAGTTTGTCACTAATTAGTACCATTATAGTACAATAATTGACCAAAATACCATTAATTTCCAATGCCTAATTACAGAGATATAAACGTAGTTCTAAAGCAGTAATAAAAAAAAATATCTTGGAATAGCGTATAGCAATTTATAAAAAAATAAGCGTATAGATCTTATAGAAATTTTGTCACTAATTAGTACCATTATAGTACAATAATTGACCAGAATGTCATTATTTACAATGTCTAATTTCGGTGATACAAACGTAGTTCTAATTCAGTAATTCTAAAAAAAAATTGGAATAGCCTATAGCAATTTATAAAAAAAATATCGTATAGATCTTATAAAAATTTTGTCACTAATTAGTACCATTATAGTTCAATAATTGACCAAAGTGTCATTAATTTCCAATGCCTAATTACAGAGATACAAACGTAGTTCTAATTAGTGATTCTAAAAAAATCTTGGAAAATCGTAAAGCAATTTATAAAAAATGATCGTGTAGTAATTAATGAAATTTTGTCACTAACTAGTACCATTATAGTACAATATTTGACCAAAATGTCATTTATTTCAAATGTCTAATTAGAGAGATACAAACGTAGATCTAATGCAATAATTCTAAAAAAATCTTGGACTAGTGTATAGCAATTTATAAAAAAATAAGCTTATAGATCTTATAGAAATTTTGTCACTAATTAGTACCATTATAGTACAATAATTGACCAAAATGTCAATAATTTCCAATGTATAATTTTAGAGATACAACGTAGTATTTCTAAAAGAATCTCAGAATAGCGTATAGCAATTTATAAAAAAAAACTAGCGTACACATCTTATAAAAATTTTGTCACTAATTAGTACCATTATAGTAAAAAAATTAACTAAAATGTCAATAATTTCCAATTTCTAATTTTAGAGTTACCAATGTAATTCTAATTCATAATTCTAAAAAAAATCTTAGAATAGCGTATAGCAATTTATAAAAAAATTAGCGTATAGATCTTATACAAATTTTGTCACAAATTAGTACTATTACAGTACAATAAATGATCAAAATGTCATTAATTTTCAATGTCTAATTTTAGAGATACAAACGTAGTATTTCTAAAAAAATCTCAGAATGGCGTATAGCAATTTATAAAAAAAATTAGCGTGTAGAAATCAATGAAATTTTGTCACTAACTGGTACTATTATAGTACAATAATTGACCAAAATGTCATTTATTTCCAATGTCTAATTAGAGAGATACAAACGTAGATCTAATGCAATAATTAAAAAAAAAATCTTGGACTAGCGTATAGCAATTTATAAATAAATAACCGTATAGATCTTATAGAAATTTTGTTACTAATTAGTACCATAGTAGTACAATAATTGACCAAAATGACATTAATTTCCAATATCTAATTTTAGAGATACAAACGTAGTTCTAAAGCAATAATTCTAAACAAATCTTGTTATGGCGTGTAGCAATTTATTAAAAAAATTGCGTTTAGATTTTATAGAAATTTTGTCATTAATTAGTACTATTATAGTACAATAATTGACCAAAATGTCATAAATTTCCAATGTCTAATTTTAGAGATACGAACGTAATTCTAAAAAAATCTTGGAATAGCGTATAGCAATTTATGAAAAAATCAGCGTATAGATCTTATATAAATGTTCTCATTAATTAGTACCTTTATAGTACAATAGTTGACCAAAATGTCATTAATTTCCAATGTCTAATTACAGAGATACAAACGTAGTTCTAATGCAGTAATACTAAAAAAATCTTGGAATAGTGTAAAGCAATAAAAAATAAATAGCGTATAGATCTTATAGAAATTTTGTCACTGATTAGTACCATTATAGTACAACAATTTACCAAAATGTCATTAATTTCCAATATCTAATTACAGAGATACAAACATAGTTTTAATGCAGTATTCCAAAAAAATTCTCAAATTGGCTTATAGCAATTTATTAAAAAATCAATTTGTAGAATTTAATGAAATTTTGTCACTAACTAATACCATTATAGTACAATAATTGACCAAAATGTCATTAATTTCCAATGTCTAATTTTAGAGATACAAACGTAGTATTTCTAAAAAATCTTATAATGGCGTATAGCAATTTATAATAAATGAGCGTGTAGAAATTAATGTAATTTTGTCACTAAATAGTACCATTTTAGTACAATAATTGGCCAAAATGTCATTAATTTCCAATGTCTAATTACAGAGATACAAACGTAGTTCTAAAGCAGCAATTCTAAAAAAATTTGGAATAGCGTATAGCAATTTATAAAAACAAATGAGCGTATAGATTTTATAGAAATTTTGTCACTAATTAGTACCATTATAGTACAATAATTGGTCAAAATGTCATTTATTTCCAATGTCTAATATTAGAAATACAAACGTAGTTCTAAAACAGTAATTCTAAACAAATCTTGGAATAGCGTATAGCAATTTATAAAAAAGTTAGCATATAGATCTTAAAGAAATTTTGTCACTAATTAGTACCATTATAGTAAAATAATTGACCAAAATGTTATAAATTTCCTATATCTAATTTTAGAGATACAAACGTAATATTTCCTAAAAATTCTCAGAATGGCGTATAGCAATTTATAAAAAATGAGCGTGTAGAAATTAATAAAATTTTGTCACTAACTAGTATAATACAACAATTGATCAAAATGTCATGAATTTCCAATGTCTAATAACAAAGATACAAATGTAATTCTAAAGCAATAATTCTAAAAAAAAAATGGAATAGAGTATAACAATTTATAAAAAAAAGCGTATAGATCTTATAGAAATGTTGTCACTAATTAGTACTAATATAGTACAATACATGGCCAAAATGTCATTAATTTTCAATGTCTAATTACAGAGATACAAATGTAGTTCTAAAGCAATAATTCTAAAAAAATCTTGGAATAGCGTATAGCAATTCATAAAAAAATCTGCGGATAGATCTTATAGAAATTTTGTTACTAATTAGTACCATTATAGTACAATAATTGCCGAAAATGTTATTAATTTCCAATGTCTAATTTTAGAGATACAAACGTAGTTCTGAAGCAGTAATTCTAAAAAAAAAATTAGAATAATATATAGCAATTTATAAAAAAATAAGCATATAGATCTTATAGAAATGTTGTCACTAATTAGCACCATTATAGTACAATAATTGTTCAAAATTTCTAATATCTAATTTTAGAGATACAAACGTAATATTTCCAAAAAATTCTCAGAATGATGTATAGCAATTTATAAAAAGTGAGCGTGTAGGAATTAATGAAATTTTGTCACTAACTAGTATCATTATAGTACAACAATTGACCAAAATGTCATTAATTTCCAATGTCTAATTTTAGAGACACAAACGTAGTTCTAATCCATTATTTCTAAAAAAATCTCAGAATGGCGTATAGCAATTTATAAAAACTGAGCGCGTAGAAATTAATAAAATTTTGTCATTAACTAGTACCATTATAGTACAATAAATAACCAAAATGTCATTAATTTCTAATGTCCAATTTAAGAGATACAAACGTAGTTCTAATGCATTATTTCTAAAATTTCTCAGAATGGCGTATAGCAATTTATAAAAAAAACGAACGTATAGAAATTAATAAAATTTTGTCACTAACTAGTACTATTATAGTACAATAATTGACCAAAATGTCATTAATTTCCAATATCTAATTACAGAGAAACAAACGTAGTTCTAAAGCTGCAATTCTAAAAAAAATTTGGAATAGCGTATAGCAATTTATAAAATAAATTAACGTACAGATCTTATAGAAATTTTGTCACTAATTAGTACCATTATAGTACAATCATTGGTCAAAATGTCATTAATTTCCAATGTCTAATATTAGAGATAGAAACGTAGTTCTAAAACAGTAATTCTAAACAAATCTTGGAATAGCGTATAGCAATTTATAAAAAGTTAGCGTGTAGAAATTAATGAAATTTTGTCACTAACTAGTACTATTATAGTACAATAATTGATCAAAATGTCATTAATTTTCAATGTCTAATTTTAGAGATATAAACGTAAATCTAAAAAAATTTTGGAATCGCGTAAGCAATTTATAAAAAATTAGCGTATAGATCTTAAAGAAATTTTGTCACTAATTAGTACCATACTTTTATAGTACAACAATTGATCAAAATGTCATTAATTTCCAATGTCTAATTTTAGACATACAAACGTAATTCTAATGCAGTTTTCTAAAAAAAATCTCAGAATGGCGTATAGCAATTTACAAAAGATGAGCGTGTAAAAATTAATAAAATTTTGTCACTAACTAGTACCATTATAGTACAATAATTAATCAAAATGTCATTAATTTCCAATGTCTAAGTACAGAGATACAAACGTAGTTCTAAAGCAGTAATTGTAAAAAAATCTTGGAATGGCGTATAGCAATTTATAAAAAAATAAGCGTATTGAAATTAATGAAATTTTGTCACTAACTAGTACCATTATAGTACAACAATTGATCAAAATGTCATTAATTTCCAATGTCTAATTTTAAACATACAAACGTAATACTAAAGCAGCTTTTCTAAAAAAAATCTCAGAATAGCGTATAGCAATTAAAAAAAATGAGCTTGTACAAACTAATGTAATTTTGTCACTAACTAGTACCAATATAGTATAATTGACTAAAATGTCGTTAATTTCCAATGCCTAATAAGAGATATACAAACACAAACATCCGAGTCGGCTCTGGTTTCAATAAATATTAAAGGAAGGAATGAACAATATTATCAACAATTGTAAATAAACTAAAATTTCATTCATTCAACAATCTTTACCACTTACTTCAATCAATAAACAATATCAATAACAATATATTTATAAATAACTCACCTATTGTTCCAATGTAATAATAATAATACGCATGATTATGCATATTACAACCGTTAATTGATCACAATAAAGAATGATCCCACTTGCACTATTTATTCGCACATTCACACACAAACGAGGCGTCACTCCGACTGAGCACGTTATTCGGAGGAGGAGGACGCCGAGAAGCCAGCCGTGCGATAAGCAGAAAAAATGACCTTATCGGTATAAAATAAACACAATCCGATTGTATACAGTAAAAGAAAATAGTATTTTGCGATTTATTAAAATAGAGTACGGATTTATTTTTATTAGAAACGAATTCATATTTATGGTGTTTGCAAATTTCTGTTTTTAATATGTACTTGTAAATTAATTAATTCTTATTTATTAGTTTTTAGTAAAAAAATTTTAAAACATTTTAAATTAATATTAGATGAGAAGTTAACAGCAGATATTTAAGCAGCTGGCTTCAAATCATACTTGAAATTAGTAATAAAATATTTGAAACAACTTCATCCATATTAGATTGTAACTAAGCTCATATGTTATGTGAAGTTGGCTACAGATCAAATTTTAAGCAGCCACCTTCATGTCATAAATGAAGTTAGCTATAAAACATTTAAGACAACTTCATACATATTAGATTGTAACTAAATTCATTTTAAAGGTGAAGTTAGCTACATATAAAATTTTAAGCAGCTACTTTTATGTTATTTATAAAATTAGTCATAAAACAATTAAATTATGTGAAAATTAATTATTATTGTTATAAACGAAATTAGTTATAAAATATTTAAAATAAATTAATGTATTACAATGTAACTAAATTCAGATTAAATGTAAAGTTGGCCACAGATGGTATTTAAGAAACTTGCTTCATTTCATAATTGAAGTTAGTTATAAAACATTTAAAGCAACTTCATTCGTATTAGATTGTAACTAAATTCATTTTAAATGTGAAGTTAGCTACATATAAAATTTTAATTAGCCACCTTCATGCCATAAATGAAATTAGTTTATAAAATATTTGAAACTACTTTGTAACTAAATTCATGTTAAACGTGAAGATGGCTTCAAAATACTTACTACTATACTACTTAAAATTGTATATATAATTATAATTACTTGCACATTTTACGATAATTCTCAATTAACGGTAAAATCATTAAAGTAATTTTAACTGTAATTTCAACAATGTTCTACCCATAATATTTAATCATAATCCTACCTTAAATAATCGAAATGATTTGTTAAAACTACTTCCCACTTCAATCAAATATTAATCCATTCATAAAATAGAATAAATGAATTTCTCAAGTTTCACAGACATAAATTCACACCCATTACAATTTAACAGCATAATAATTTATGAATCTTAAAACAAACCGTTTTCTCCCTCACCAACTCAAAAACGGTATACCCACACAAACAAACAAAATTTGCTACAAGAATGTGCCGTGTTATTTATTTTATTACATCGATATTAATAATAGTTTGATAATAAAATATTCAAATGCAACATCATATTTTCACATGCATTTTTGCACTATTTAGAAAGCGCACACTATAAATATGAAATAGGTCACACCATATGACTCTTTCAGTTTTAAATATGCATTGACTATAAATTACATTTAATCTTTTTGAATATTTTATGAGAAGAAGAATTTGATATTTTTATTTAATGCGTAGGAAAATAATTTTATTTATAAATATTAAATTTTAGTAATTATTTAATTCTTTGTGCAATAAATATAGCGCCAAATAATGCCAAAAGTTTAGTAATTTGCATACTTTGTAGATTTCTAGCTAATTCTTTAAATCAAAACAAATTTTTGTAATGAATATAGCGCCAAATAGTGCCGTAAAATATTGGTTTCAAATATTATATCTAGCCTGCAAAGTTTGTAGACTTTTTCTGGAAGAAGGGTAACAGATTTTTGATAACAAACAATAGGGTGGGTGGGCTTGGCACTCAAATTATTGATTGCGAGCAAATAGTTATAATTGGAGTGAACCTTCCACTTACTCAGGTGTTTGTGATGCAGAAAATTGATCATTTTTCTCTCAGGAAACTTTATTTGTAACTAAATTAGGGAAGAAAAGTTACGGATTTAACCTTTTAAAAACATATAGTTGGGTGGGTGGGCGTAAAATCCTGTTAAAACTACTGTCTTATAATTAATGAACTGAGTGCCCCGCTTACTCGCTCAAGTGTTTGTGAACAAGAAATTGGTTCACAATGACTTGGGTGGGTAGGCGGGAACTCGAGTTGAAACTACTGTCTTGCAATCAATGAATTGAGTGCCCCGTCTATCCGCTCAAGTGCTTTTATTGGATCACAATCAATTGGGTTGGTGGGCATGTTGTTGAACCGGATCTGTTGGTGAACAGAAATGGCTGCTTCCGGGTTTGGTGTGGGTGTAGATGTTTTCTGTGGAAGAATAATTAGTGCAGCTGTCGGTACTCTCGTACTCGTACTTTGTTTGGTTCGGCTCGGGGCTGCCGAATAAGTGGTTTTTCTGAAGTTTTGCCTGTGCAGTTGAACAGAGCAAATTTTGGTACGTTTTTTTCTGAGAGTTTTCGACGTCTTAGAATAACCGGCGGCAATCTTGTTGACGGTGTTGAGCGTTGGCAGTTAATTTGTCTAAGTGGCAGATCCAACTAGCGTCTGCTTTGGAACTGGATGTTAATTTTTTTCTACTATTTGAGTTAGTCCAGACGTGTGGATTGTTCTCGAAACGCCGGTGAGCTTTCCGCGTTGGGGCTTTGGATGGTGCAGGTGTATGTATCCCCGTTTGGACTTTGGAGGGCTTCTGCACAGTAACAATTCCTTTCACTTTGGGAGCAGCAAATGGTTTTTGGTTTTCTGGTTCAATTCATTTTGTTGCAAATGCTTTTGGACTAGAATTTTTCTCCCGGTTCGTAGGTGATGGCGAAGTTTTGCCAAAGATATCTTTTGTCGCGGTATGTACTTTGTCAGTGTCGGATCCTTTGGAGGCGCTCTTCTCGGTCTTCTAGATTGTTTTCCGTCTTGCGCTTTTCTTTGGATTTGTCCTAGGTGCCCGGTGCCGTGAGGTTTGCTCATAACAAGGCTTTGCTAGAAGTTAGATTGGTGGCTTTGTTGGTGCTGAAACAAAACAATAGAAATTAATTTGTTCTCAGCCTTTTTAGGGTTCTCTGCAATGAGGATCCGTAGATTTTTCTTCAGTTTTCTATGTTGACGTTTTACTGGGTTGGTTTGGGGGTGGTCCGTGGCAGTGGTAGTTTTTACTTTTTTCAGGTCTCGGTGAAGATCTGGCTGCTGAACTGGGTACCGTTGTCGGGCAGGATGATTTGCAGGTACTCGTAGCGGTGGAAGATCTGATGCTCTAGAAGTTAGCTTTTTGCTGGTGGCACTTGATACTGGAATTGTCTTGGCCCACCGAGTGCACATGTCTATCACCGTCAGTGCGAAGCGGTTTCTTCCTTGGGTGACATTGTACGGGTCTATGTAGTTGATTGTTATCCTCTTTGAGGGTCTGTCAGTTGGTTGGGGGTGCAGCTGGGTTTTCTCCTGTTTTCTTCCCTTTACTGCAGCGCAGGTAAGACACTTTATGATGAATTTCTTTACGTTTTTGGGGACGTTTGGCTAGTGGTATGCCTTGCGGATTATACTAAAGATCTCATTGCTTTACTTTTGCTTTGTACTGGTGTCGATAGACGGTTTTCCGTATTTCTGGGGCAGCTGGTTTTGTCTTCCGAGTTTTGATTAGTAGCCCAGGTCGGCCGGGTATTTATCTTCATTAATTGTTAATGGAGTTCTCTGGTGTACTAGTGGTCTTTCTGGGCGTGTCGTACCTTAGCAGCAATCGTTTCTACTTCCGCTGCTTGACTTGTATTGACTATTTTCAGTTTAGTATGGGGTTGGTTCTGTCCACGTTCTTGTCGGGTTTTTCTATCGGTTTGCCATCTGGTTGTTTGGAGAAGGCGTCGGGCAAGTGGTTGGTCTCTCAGTGGACGTGTTTTATCTGAAAGTTAAATCCTGTAGATATTGGTTTTTGTTTTTTTTTATGTGGAAGCTTTGCCGGCCGTAGTCTAGGTTTGCTTCCATATCCAAAAGCTAGACATGTTTCAGGATTATCTTTTTTCTAGTTTGGAAACTACAAGGAAGGAAGCGGTAGATAAGATGTTTTTTTACTTGGACGTCTGCTTTGGTCACTCCGGTTATGACAAGATAGGACTGGTTAGTTTTGTCTACAGGCGTCTTGTTTGGGCGGAGGGTTGGTTTTGTCTACCGAGATTTGATCAGGGCTTTGTCTTTGTCAGGTTGGCCGGGTATTCAATTTCATCAATTGTTAGAAGATTTTTCTGGTGTACTGGTAATTCTTCTGGGCGTGTCAAACGTTAGCAGCAGTTTTTTCTATTTCCGCTTGACTTGTGTTGACTATTTCCAGTTCAGTATAGGGTTGGGGTAACGCTATTTTTTTCACTTCTTTGTCAGTTTTTCTACCAGTTTGCTATTTGGTTGTTTGGAGAAAGCGTCTGGTTGGTCCTGTCCGGGGACATTTTTTATCTGAAAATTAAAGAACTACAAAGAAGGAAGCGGTAGATAAGATTTTTTTTACTTGGATATCTGCTTTGATCACTCTGGTTATGACATTGTAGGTCAGCTTTGTCCACAGGCGTTTTGGGCTAAGGTTGGATTAGGTTTAAGGTAGCTCTGCTGTTGATAAGGGCAATTTGTGGTTTGCCGTTGATGATTATCTGAATTTGTAGTAGCTTTTGTGAAACTTTTAGGAAGCCTACCTGTTCCAAGAATGTTGGGACTTTTACTGATTTCTTGCTCTTTTGGAGTTTTTTTACTAGTTGTGGCCTGTTTTGGCTTGTGTTGGTGGCGGTTGTCAATTTTGGCTTCTATTTTTATGGTCAGCGCTATCAGATTGTTCAATGACGGCGGCAAGACAGTGTTCAGGGCCGTAGCAATCTTCAGTAAGTTGGAACTTATTCATTTGTTCTTTGCAGTAGTGTGGGTGCACTCTTTTGTTCAGCAGTCGTCATTTTAATAGAAACATTTTGAAGGGTTTTTTGTTTTCTTGATGGCTTGTGCACAGTTTCCTCGATAAGTCAGAAGTGGGTTATCCTACTTGCTGACCAGTTTTTTTAACTCTTTTTGTAGGATGATTCCAAGCACTTCTTTGTAGGTTGACAAGAAGCGTTGTGTTGCTTCTAGAAGTTGGAATCGGTCTGAAACTGTATCGATTTTTTTTTTTAATTTGAGTTAATCCAGACGCGCGGACTGCTTTAGAAACTATTTGAAACTAGTGTCCCACAATCAATGAACTGATTGCATTGCTCACCAGCCCAAGTGTTTGTGATCTAGTTTCTTGTTCACAAACACTTGAGTGGGTGGGCGGAAACTTTAGTTAAAACTATTGTTCCGTAATGATTGAAATGAGTGACCCCACTAAAGTGTTTGTGAACAAGAAACTGGATTACAAGCGCTCGGGGTGGGTGTTTATTTCCTTCCTATTCGTCCAAGAGTAAACAAGTATTTGGAACATAAACATTTAAGTTTAACTACTATCTTTCAATCAATAAATTTAGTAACAATTGTTTTGTAGTTTACGATTGATTGTGACTAAGTGTAGAATGACTAAAAGCTAATAAATTAGTCGTTTTATGGTTATGTCATTCTGTCGCTTTGCGATTAAGTATTAATTGAGTGCAAAATGACTAAGAAGTCTTAAATTGATTATGACTAAGTGCTGAAAGACTAAAACATATTTTGTTGCTTTGTTATTGATTGTGACTAAGTGTAGAATGACTAAAAGCTAATAAATTAGTCCTTTTGTGGTTATTTCATTCTGTCCTTTTGCGGTTAAGTATTAATGAAGTGCAAAATGACTAAAATGACTTAAATTGATTATGACTGAAAGACTAAAGAAAAATTTTTTGCTTTGCTATTGATTGTGACTAAGTGTAGAATGATCATAAGGTAAAAAATTAGTCGTTTTGTGGTTTTGTCATTCTATCGTTTTGCGATTAAGTATTAATTAAATGCAAAATGACTAAGAAGTTTTAAATTGATTATGACTAAGTGCTGAAAGATTAAAGAACATTTTGTCACTTTGCTATTGATTGTGACTAAGTGTAGAATGATTATAAGCTAATAAATTAGTCGTTTTGTGGTTATGTCAATCTGTCGCTTTGCGATTAAGTATTAATTAAGTGCAAAATGACTAAGAAGTTTTAAATTGATTATGACTAAGTGCGGAAAGGTTAAAGAACATTTTGTCGCTTTGCTATTGATTGTGACTAAGGGCCGAAATTACAATAGTGGTTTAACTCACACATACGTGGATTAATGCTAACTGTGGATTAAAATATCTGGATAGCTAACTGGCAAAAATGGGCGATTAACGATTTAACTAGCAGTTTAAATAACCTTAAATTATGTGAGTTATGACAGTTATTATTTATAAGAAATGAGTGTATTATATGAATAGTGATTACTGGAAACTTACTATTGTTTATAAGGAGTTATCCATATTTATTAATATACATTTCTGCTGTTGTTAGATATTCAATATATTTATTAAATAAAATTGTCAATTTTTTGACGCGTTAATTTATAGGTTAAGATTTTAAATATTTTGTTGACATAAAATATAGGGACAATTGTAATACGCGCTCGCACTAACTAGCGATTTAAATTTTAACTAGCAGTTAGTAAACTTGCAGTTTAAACCACTATTGTAATACTGGCCCTAAGTGTAGAATGACCATAAGGTAATAAATTAGTTGTTTCGTGGCCATTCTGTCATTTTGCGGTTAATAATTAAGTGCAAAATGATTAAAAAGCTTAAATTGATTATGACTAAGTGCTGAAAGACTAAAGAACATTTTGTCGTTTAGCGATTGATTGTGATTAAGTGTAAAATGACTAAAAGCTAATAAATTAATTGTTTTCTGGTTTTGTCCTGTGTAGCTCTCAGTTCATTGTGACTAAGTGCTTTGCGATTTATTATGAAGTAATTGAAAAAATGACTTTTGTTGCATTCCTAAATGCAAATTTATTATGAAATTATATTAAAGAAATGACAAAAACCTTGTGTCGCTTTACGGTTGATTGTGACTAAGTGCAGAAAAACTAAAAAGCATTTGTCGTTTTGCCATTGATTGTAACTAAGTGCAAAAAAACTTGAAAATAAATTTTGTACTTGCGCGATTGATTGTGACTAAATGCAGAAAAACTGAAAAAAGATTCTGTCGCTTGGCGATTAGTTGTGATTAAATGAAGAAATACTGAAAAGCATTTGCTTTGCGATTAATTGTGTGATTGAGACTAAGTGAGGAAAAACTGAAAAACATTTTATTGCTTTGCAATGGATTGTGACTAAGTGCAGAAAAACTAAATCCGATTTTGTCACTTTAACATTAATTGTGACTAAATGAACATTTGCATTGCGATTGATTGTGACTAAATATAGAAAAACTTAGAAAGAGTTTGTCGCTGCGCGGTTGATTGTGACTAAGTGCAGAAAAACTAAATCCGATTTTGTCACTTTAACATTGATTGTGACTAAATGAACATTTGCATTGCGATTGATTGTGACTAAGTATAGAAAAACTTAGAAAGAGTTTGTCGCTGCGCGGTTGATTGTGACTAAGTGCAGAAAAACTAAATAAGATTTTGTAACTTCGCGATTGATTGTGACTAAATTAACTACATTGCATTGCGATTGATTGTGACTAAGTGCAGAAAAACTTAGAAAGAGTTTGTCGCTTTGCGATTGATTATGACTAAATGAACAACATTTGCATTGCGATTAATTGTGACTTAATGCAGAAAAACTGAACAATATTTGCATTGCGATTGATTGTGACTAAGTACAGAAAAACTAAATAAGATTTTGTCGCTTTGCGATTGATTTAGACAATGTACAGAAAAACTTAGAAAGAGTTTGTCGCTGCGCGATTGATTGTGACTAAGTGCAGAAAAACTTAAAAACGTTTGCATTGCAATTTATTGTGACTAAGTGCAGAAAAACTAAATAACATTTTGTCGCTTTGCGATTGATTGTGACTAAGTGCAGAAAAACTTAAAAATAGTTTGTCACTTTGCGATTGATTGTGACTAAATTGTGTGATTGAAACTAAGTGAGGAAAAATTGAAAAACATTGATTGTGACTAAATGAATAACATTTGCATTGCAATTGATTGTGACTAAATGAATAACATTTGCATTGCAATTGATTGTGACTAAGTGCATAAAAACTAAAAAAAAAGAAAAATGTCGCTTTGCGATTGGTTGTGACTAAATAAAGAAAAGCTGAAAAACAATTGCTTTGCGATTAATTGTGACTAAGTGCAGAAAAATTAAAAGAAAATTTTTGTCGCTTCTCGATTGATTGTGACTAAATGAAGAAAAGCTGAAAAGCGTTTGCTTCGCGATTGATTGTGTGATTGAGACTAAGTAAAGAAAAATTGAAAAACATTTTATTGCCATTTAAATGCAGAAAAAATGAAATACATTTGCATTTGCATTGCAATTGATTGTGACTAAGTGCATAAAAACTCAAAAAGAATTTGTTGCTTTGCGATTGGTTGTGACTAAATGAAGAAAAGCTGAAAAACATTTCCATTGCGATTGATTGTGACTAAGTGCAGACAAATTAAAAGACAAATTTTGTCGCTTCTTGATTGATTGTGACTAAATGAAGATAAACTGAAACACATTTCTATTGCGATTAATTGTGACTAAGTGTAGAAAAACTAAAAAAGATTTTGTTGCTTTGCGATTAATTTTGACTAAATGCAGAAAAACTTAAAAAAGATTTTGTCACTGCGCGATTGATGATTGATTGATTGTGACTAAGTGCAATAAAACTAAAAGAAAATTGATTGTGTGATTGAGACTAAGTGAGGAAAAACTGAAATACATTTTATTGCTTTACGTTTGAATGTGACTAAGTGCAGAAAAACTGAAAAAAAGTGTGTTGCTTCGCGATTGATTGTGACTGAATGCAGAAAAACTGAAAAAAGATTTTGTTGTTTTGCGATTGGTTGTGACTAAATGAAAAAAAAACTAAAAAGCATTTGCTTCGCGATTGATTGTGACTTACTACAAAAAACTGAAAAAGATTTTGTTGCTTAGCGATTGATTGTGACTAAGTGCAAAAAACTAAATAAGATTTTGTCGCTTTACGATTGATTGTGACTAAATGCAGAAAAACTGAACAACATTTGCATTGCGTTTGATTGTGACTAAATGCAGCAAAACTTAAAAAAGATTCTGTCACTGCACGACTGATGATTGATTGATTGTGACTAAGTGCAAAAAAACTTAAAGAAAATTGATTGTGTGATTGAGACTAAGTGAGGAAAAACTGAAATACATTTTATTGCTTTACGTTTGAATGTGACTAAGTGCAGAAAATCTCAAAAAGATTTTGTCGCTTTGTGATTGATTGTGACTAAGTGCAGAAAAACTGAAACAAAATTGTTGTTTTGCGATTGATTGTGACTAAATGCAGAAAACTGAAAAAAGATTTTATTGCTTCGCGATTGATTGTGACTAAATGCAGAGAAACTGAGAAGCATACGCTTCGCGATTGGTTGTGACTAAGTGCAAAAATCTGAAAACAGATTTTGTTGCTGCGTGATTGATTATGAGTAAGTGTTGAAAGACTAAAAAACATTTTTTCGCTTTGTGATTGATTGTGACTAAGTGCAGAAAAACAAAAAAAGATTTTGTCGCTTCGGGATTGATTGCAATTAAACGCAGAACAACTGAAAATTATTCTGTTCGCGATTGATTGTGTGATTGAGTCTAAGTGTGGAAAAACTGAATAGTTTTTTATTGCTTTGCGTTTGATTGTGATTAAGTGCAGAAAAACTGAAAACAGATTTTGTTGCTGCGTGATTGATTATGAGTAAGTGTTGAACGACTAAAGAACATTTTTTCGCTTTGTGATTGATTGTGACTAAGTGCAGAAAAACAAAAAAAGATTTTGTCGCTTCGGGATTGATTGCAATTAAACGCAGAACAACTGAAAATCATTCTGTTCGCGATTGATTGTGTGATTGAGTCTAAGTGTGGAAAAACTGAATAGTTTTTTATTGCTTTGCGTTTGATTGTGATTAAGTGCAGAAAAACTGAAAACAGATTTTGTCGCTGCGCGATTGATTGTGACTAAGTGCAGAAAAACTAAAAAAAGGTTTTTTTGATTTGCAATTGATTGTGATTAAATGCAGAAAAACTAAAAAGCAAAGCGTTTGCGATTGATTGTCTGATTGTGACTAAGTGAGGAAAAATTGAAAAACATTTTATTGCTTCGCGATTAATTGTGACAAGTGCAGAAAAACTGAAAAAGATTTTGTCGCTTTGCTATTGGTTGTGACTAAATGCAGAAAAACTTAAAAACATTTGCTTTGCGATTGATTGTGACTAAGTACAGAAAAAAGATTCAGTTTAGAAAACCAAGTTCAGGAAAATTTAGAAAACAATTTGGCGCAAGACTCCTTCTTACTGCGGTCCGGTACAAATATGAAAAATTGTTAATCGCAGAAACTGATTGGGAGATTTACAATATTTTTAGAAATACACTGAACACGAGGATACTTTGTGAAACAATAATTTTGATAAAATATAAACCGAAACTTCATAGTGATATAGCAAAATTTTTAGATCTCAATCACAATTTTTTTAATCCAACATCCGGATATTCCGAAATATTTGCGTTTTTTATTAACTACTGATTGTATTGATTGAGATCTTTTAATTTCACAACTGATTGTTGCCTCTAGGTTTGATGCATTTGATTAGATAACAATACTAATTCCATCGAGTGCATGATAAGATCCTAATCTAATCATAATCACGACTTTATACATTTCCAATGCATTTTGCGCCAAAACCTAATCATTAAAGGAATCCAATAAAATGATCTACCCACGCAATACATGATGGGAGGATAATAAAAAAAAGTGAAAATAAGACAGTACAACTTCACGGATGGCATGCAATGGCCTGTGTGTATGAATGTTGTGGAATGTGAGCCGCGTAAAGCCGGATCTCTTAACGTGCCGTGGTGTGTTCTGACATGCCTTCGCCTTCGTCGCATACGTAGTAAAGGTCGCAGTATTATGAATGAAATTTCCTCTCCAACCGTCGCTTCCCCCTCACCAATCCCCACTATCCCCATATCCCGTTCATGAGAGGGCCCCACTCTATACCGGTGAGGCGTGAGTTTTAACTTGGCTCAGTTGTAAAATCGTGTTCGGCCCGATTGTTGCGCGTGTAAAAAATCTATTTTTTTATATAATAAACAAAAGACGATATAATTTTTATTTTTTAAGTGATTTGTGCGTGTGCGTGCCGCATGCGCACCCTAAACCCCATATTGGATTACCTAAAGCGAATTTTCCGTTGGAAAAGCACAAGTGAGTATATGCCAAAGGAAATAATTAGCTGGAAGTGAGCGAGAAAGACGGACGCGGAGTGAGAAAGAGCGGATTTATGAATGGAGCGCTATTTTCGTGTCGCAAGGCCGCGTTTAGAATTTATAACACTTTTTTTATTATTTCAATATTGTTATTTTTTTATAATCGACCGGTTTTGCAATTGGCTTAAATTAAGAAAACTGTATTCTAGGGAGGAGATTACAATTTTCATTTCAAAATTGTTGATGTGGAAACAAGGGCTCAAAAGCTGACCCAAAAAAGCTTTTGTGGCAATGCAATCGAGCGAATAATCCGTCTGGCTTTTTGAATAATTAAAATTCAATTCCAAACAACTGAAATGAAACTGTTAATGTTTTAAGAATGCAATTGAATCTTGTGGAAGATAAATATTTGCAGACTTTTGGAGTGTTTTTATGAAATTTATTGCTATCTTTGTAATTATATTTTTCACAAATATTTAGAGAATATGTTTTGGGTTATATTAAGTTTTGCTTAAAACATATTTTTTTAAATTTATTTTAGAAAAAAATAGCATTTCTTGATTGCTTAAAGTTGTAAATTGAAACTGCTTCATCAGTTGATTTAATAACAAAACGTTTTGATTCAAATTTATAATATTATTAAAATTAAGAAAGGTTACAATTCTATTAGATAATGCCTTCTCTAAATCTGAGATAAAAGTTTTGTGAGAAGATTGATCATACGAATATTTTATTTTTGCGTTTTGGAAACTATCAAATTCTGTTTGTAAAAATAAGATTAAAATCTAATTTAGTGAGATGCTAAAGAACATTGATCCATAAAGCCTTTTCGTGGTTGTTAAATTGTGCGAGTTCGGCTAATAAACTAGGAAGCATTGTAAAATGGTTCAGAATAGCAATAGTCCGGCCATGTTCGACAAATAGGCAGATGCAAATGAATCAAAAACAAATTATATTGTGTAGAAGAGGTTAGAAAAGCTTAACCTCTGGAGATACAATAAAATTGGCAGTTTTGATTCATTTGCATTTTCAAAACTGGAATACAATGATTTTGATAATCTTAGAAAACAATTTGTGGATATTGATAAAGTTTTACTCAAATCAACAAAGCCATTACTGGAAAAACTATGGAGGAATTTTGCAAGTTTTGATTGAAATATTTAAGATTATTAAAGCTTCAGAAACTTGCTTGAGAATTTTCTGAATTGTTTGAATTTGCAGCATTAATTTTATGCGTTTCTGAGCAAAGAATCTATTTTGTAAACTAATTTTTGAATTACTTACTACGCGTTTAGGTTAAGAAAATGCTTTGTTAAACAAATTTAAACAGTTTTTATGCATTTTTTAGTAAATTTGAAGCATTAAACGTGAGACATTTGATCTGTAGGGCTTTTAAAACGTTTTTAGTGCAAAAATCGCAATTTTTTAAGCGCTTTTTACAGTTTTTTTGGTTTTTTATTAATTTCAATCATTAGATGTGCGATATTTTAACTGTAAATGCATTTTCAAGACATTTTCATTTAGAAATCGATTATATTAATTATATTTTTTTAAAATTTCTATTTAAAATTGCATTTTTGAAAGTTTTTAAGCGATTTTTAACAGATTTAGTAGTTTTTTTGCTTAATTTTGAACATTAAACGCGCTTTATTCATGCTCTAACTGCGTTTTTAAATTGCTTTGTGTAAAAAACGTATTTTTTCTAAAAGGTTTTTTAAATTTTTGAGCATTTTTTCTGTAAAACACGCATTTTTAAGATTTTAAGCGTTTTTCTAAACGATTTTTTTACATTTTAATTAAATTAATTATGATTTTTTGAAATTTTTGATTTTTTTTGTCATTTTTTTTGTTTATATTTGCTTCTACTTATGTTGAGTCTACAATTTTTATAATATGGACTCAAATTTTTACACAATCTACATAAAACATTGTTTTATAACGCACTTAATTCAAAATTATTTTTGAAAATGCAAATTTATTATTTATGATTTTTTGAACATTTTTTTGTTTGTTAATTATTACATTGCCTCTACTGATGTTGAGCCCATCATTCTTTTAATATGGACTAAAAAAATTTACACAATCTACTTAAAACTTAATTAAATAACGTACTTAACTCAAAAATGTTTTAAAAAAATCAAATTGATTATTTATGATTTTTTGTAAATTTTTGATTTTTTGGTAAATTATAACATTGCTTCTACTCAAGTTGAGCCCATCATTTTTATAATATGGATTTTACACAATCTACTCATAACATTGTTTAATAACGTACTTAACTCAAAATTATTTTCAAAAAATTAAATTGATTTTTTTTGAAAATTGAGATTTTTTTGTAAATTATAACATCGCTTCTACTCATGTTGAGCTTATAATTCTCATAATATGGACTCAAAGTTTTTACACAATTTACTTAAAAACATTGTTTAGTAACGTCTTTAACTCAGAATTGTTTTCAAAAAATCAAATTGTTTATTTATAGAGTTTTGAAAGTTTTTGATTTTTTTTGTAAATTATAACATTGCTTCTACTCATCTTGAGCTCACAATTTTTAAAATACGAACTCAAAATTTTTTCACAATTTTCTTAAAACATTGTTTAATAACGTCTTTAACTCAAAATTGTTTTCATAAAATTTAATTGATTATTTATGATTTTTTTAAAGTTTTTGATTTTTTTTTGTAAATTGTAACATCGCTTCTACTCATGTTGAGCTCATAATTTTGATAATATGGACTCAAAATTTTTACACAAACTACTTAAAACATTGTTGAATAACGTACTTAACTCAAAATTCTTTTCAAAAAATTAAATTCATTATTTATGATTTTTTGAAAGTTTTTGATTTTTTTTGTAAATTATAACATCGCTTCTACTCATGTAGAGCCTATAATTTTTATAATATGGACTCAAAATTTTTACACAATTTATTTATAACATAATTAAATAACGTACTTAACTCAAAAATGTTTTAAAAAATTTAAATTGATTATTTTGATTTTTTTTTGTAAATTATAACTTCGCTTCTACTCATGTTGAGCCCATAATTCTTATAATATAGACTCAAAATTTTTACACAATCTATTTAAAACATTGTTTAATAACGTGCTTAACTCAAAATTATTTTCAAAAAATTAAATTCATTATTTATGATTTTTTTAAAATTTATATATTTTTTTTGTAAATTATAACATCGCTTCTACTCATGTTGAGCCTATAATTATTATAATATGGACTCAAAATTTTTACATAATTTATTTAAAACATTGTTTAATGACGTACTTAACTCAAAATTATTTTTAAAAAATTAGTTTGTTTATTTATGGTTTTTTGAAAGTTTTTGATTTTTTTTGTAAATTGTAACATTGCTTCTACTCATCTTGAGCTCACAATTTTTAAAATACGGATTTAAAATTTTTACACAATTTACATAAAACGTTGCTTAATAACGTCATTAACTCAAAATTGTTTTTAAAAAATTAAATTGATTATTTATGATTTTTTGAAAGTTTTTGATTTTTTTTGTAAATTATTACATCGCTTCTACTCATGTTGAGTCCATAATTTTTATAATATGGACCAAAATTTTTACACAATCTACTTAAAACATTGTTTAATAATGTACTTAACTCAAAGTTATTTTCAAAATTTAAATTGATTATTTATGATTTTTTAAAAGTTTTTGATTTTTTTTGTAAGTTCTAACTTTGCTTCTACTCATGTTGAGCCCATAATTCTTATAATATGGACTCAAAATTTTTACACAATATACTTAAAACATTGTTTAATAACGTACTTAACTCAAAATTGTTTCAAAAAATTAATTTGATTATTTATGATTTTTTGAAAGTTTTTGATTTTTTTTTGTAAATTATAACATCGCTTCTACTCATGTTGAGCCTATAATTCTCATAATATGGACTCAAAATTTGTACACAATCTACTTAAAAATTGTTTAATAACGTACTTAACTCAAAACTATTTTCAAAAAATCAAATTAATTATTTATGGATTTTTGAAAGTTTTTGATTTTTTTTGTAAATTATAACATCGCTTCTACTCATGTTGAGCCCATAATTTTTATAATATGGACTCAAAAATTTTACACAATCTACTTAAAACATTGTTTAATAACGTACTTAACTCAAAATTGTTTTCAAAAAATTGAATTGATTATGATTTTTTGAAAATTTTGATTTTTTTTGTAAATCATAATTCATGTTGAGCACGTCATTTTTTATAATATAAACTCAACATTTTTTTACAGTTTTTTTTAACATTATTCTACTTAACCTAAAATTATAAAAAAAAAATAAAAAATAAAAAAATTTTGTTTTTCAACAATTTCTGTGTTTTTTACCGATTTTTACATTTTTAATGTAATTTTTATGAATTTCAATCATGAGATTTGCAATATTATAACTGTAAAAGTGTTTCTAATGCATTTTTTTAGCAAAAAACTAATCTTTATGAGTGATTTTTTACATTTTCATTGATTTAAACACTATTTATTACCCAAAATTTAACTAAAACTGAACAAAAAACTCAATAGTTTCTCAAAATTTAATAAAAATTATACAGAAATGTTATTTATTAAATGAGTTTTGCACACAAAATAACTAAAATTGCACAGAAAACTTATTTATTAAACAAATTTGATCAAAAATTATTTATTATTCTACAATATTCTTCAATAAATGCACAAAAATTCCTTTTTTTGCATAAAATTTACACGAAAACTTTAACTTTATAAAATGTATGACAAATTGCACCAAAAACACATTTATTACACAAAATTTAACTAAAACTGATCAGGAAACTTAATTGTTGCACAAAATTTATTAAAAATTATACAGAAATCTTATTTATTGTATGAAGTTTGCACACAAAATAACCAAAATTGCACAAAAAACTTATTCATTAAACGAATTTGATTTATAATTTCTCAGAAAATTACAAAAAATTTATTTAAAATTATCTAGAAAATCTAATTATTCTACAATATCCAACAATAAATGCACAATGTTCAATTTATTGCATAAAATTTGCACAAAAACTTATAAACTCTATAAAATGTATTTATTACATAAAGTTCAACAAAAACTAAACAGAAAACTTATTTGTTGCACAAAATTCACTAAAAATGATGCATAAAAGCTAATTATTTTATCAAATTTGCACACAAAATAACTAAATTGCATCAAATTCATTTAAAATTGAATTTTGTACTAAATTTGATAAAAAAAGTTGAGTAAAAAGCAATTATTTGCTAGAAATGAGAACAAAAAACTATTATTTGCTCATCAAATTTATTAAAAATCTTCTAGAAAATCTACTTAATCTACAATATTCAACAATAAATACACAAAAATTCTATTTATTTCATGAAATTTGCACAAAAACTTATTAATTTCATAAAATGTATGACAAATTGCACAAAAAACTCATTTATTACAAAAGATTTAACTAAAACTGATGAGAAAACTTAATTATTGTACAAAATTTAACAAAAAATATACAGAAAAGTCATTTATTGTATGAAGTTTGCACAAAAATAACCAAAATTGCACAAAAAACTTATTTATTAAAGAAATTGTAACTGAAACCGCTCAGGAAATTTATTTATTACAAGAAATTTATTTAAAATTGCTTAGAAAATTTAATTGTTGCACGCAATTCAGTAAAACAAAAAGAAAAGCAATTAACTCCATGAAATTTGTACAGATAACCTATTTACTTCATAAAATGTATGACAAATTGTACAAAATCAACCAAAAAACTTATTAACTTCATAAAATGTATGACAAATTGCACAAAAAACTCATTTATTACACAAAATTTAACTAAAACTGATCAGAAAACTTAATTGTTGCACTAAATTCAACAAAGATTAACAGAAAAATTTTTTATTGTATGAAGTTTGCACAAAAAACCTATTTACTTCATAAAATAAATATCAAATTGCACAGAAAATTCATTATTACAAGAAATTTAACTAAAACTGATCAAAAAACTTAAATGTTGCACAAAATTCAAAAATTTCAGAAATTTTATATTTTACAAGAAACTTATTTGAAATTACCGAAAATACTTAATTTTTGTACTAAATTCAATAAAATAATTAATTGCACAAAATTTGCACAAAAAACTGAATCAATTAGATAATCATCAAACATCAAAAACAGGCTATAAAGGATGACACAAAAACATCAAACTCACGAAAATCTGCTATTAAACAACAAAATCAAGCTTTAAATTATTAAAATTACTTCAAATTTGCCCAAAATTAATGTTTTTTGGCTGGAAAATTCAATACCAAACAAGAAATAAATAAAATTCAACCACAAAACAAGAAAATGTAACTACAAAACCAAAAAATGAATGAAATATAATTTAAACATATTTAAGTTTAGTCATAAAATATGTTTTGTTACTGAAAACAACAAAATCAATAAACAAGCACAAAATCAATAAAGTTTGACTAAACAAACCAAATTTAGCTTCAAAAATAAGCTATCAAAAGTGGTAAAATTTGCTTATAAACTATTTTTAGCTATTGAAAACATTAAAATTAAAAAAATGCGTTTATTGAACGCCAAAATTTGGCTTGAAATGATTAAAATACTTGAGGTTAGGGTATTTTAATAAAAATTTTATACTTTATTGTGCTGATTTTATTTTTATATTTTAAGACCGGTTTCGGCGGTTAGGCCATCATATTTAAATTAAAATACTATTATTTTTGATCAAAAACAATAAAATTTGATCACAAAACTATAAAATTAGCTACAAAACTATCAACATTCAACTCAAAACTTTGAAATTAAGCGATTCAATGTGTTAGTAATCAAAATTCATTCATTTAACATCAAAATTTAGCTTTAAATTAATAAAACATTTCAAATTTGACCATAAATAATGTTTGGCCGTAAACAACAAAATCAAGCAGGGAGTTAATAATATTTAACCAAACAAACAAAATTTTGCTAAAAAAACAAGAAAACACGTTTGTAAACTCAAAAAATCGACAAAATTAAGTTATAAAGTCAAGAAAATTTCACTTGAAATAAACAAAAATAATGTTAAAATTTGATCACAACTACAACTAAATTTAGCTACAATCAACACAATATTTATAAGTTGTTAAAAATCAATTCCGAATCATTAAGGGTGCGGTAACAAGTTGCAAAAAACCGATTTGAAAAAGAAGTAGTTTTATGACAAATGACAAATATTGCACCTTCAAATGTAAAAACAAATTGTGACATTTGTGTAACTTGCTGATGCACTGAAAAAGTTCTGCAATTATTGTAAATATTTTGAAAGCATTGAGAACCTACCGAGGCGATTATCAAAGCTTTTTGACCAATCAGGATTACTACAAATATTTTTTTTTTTAAATTTAAAAAATACTGCAAATTAAAAGTTTGGGTATTGGATGGCCAGTAAAGCCACTTTTTGCTAAAGCAATTTGACGCAATTATTTCTGCGGTTAGCCACTGATTTAGATGCTTATCTAGACGGAAGTCTGTCAATGGTTTTTTTGTCGATCGAAAAAGAATGTTTTGAGCGATTTTTGTGGATTTAATATCACAAAGTTACGTATGAAGTGATTGTTGAATGGGTTTTAAGCTAAAAATGCTATTTCTGATGTATTTTAAATGCGTTTCCTGTGCATTAATATCTAGAAATCAAATTTTATCTATGTATTTTGTATAGTTTTGTAATTAAAGACAATTTTGTTGATTAGAGTGTAAATTTGCTTATTTTTTGGCCGCCATTTTGTTTATTTTGAAGATATCTTTAAAATACTTTAAAATCCTAAAAGTATATATTTTTAAGTATTTAAAAATCAAATTTTATTCATATATTTTATACAGTTTTGTAATTAAATGCGGTTTTGTTGATTAGAAGCAGGAATTTTCTAATTTTTTCGCCGCCATTTTGTTTATTTTAAATATAACTTAAAAAATAATTTTAAATTTTAAAAGCATATATCTTTAAGCACCTTAAAATCAAATTTCATAAAAATCTTTCACTTAGTTTTATAATTAAATGCATTTTTGTTGATTATAAGAGTGTAAATTTGCTAACTTTTTAGCCGCCATTTTGTTTATTTTAATGATAATTTAAAAATCATTCTAAATCTTAAGAGCATATATCTTTAAGCATCTTAAAAAGAAAGTTTCATCAAAATTTTTTACTTAGTTTTGTAATTAAATGCAATTTTGTTCATTAGAGTGTGAATTTGCTTATTTATTGGCCGCTATTTTGTTTATTTTAAAGATATGTTTAAAAATAATTTTAAATTCTAAAAGCGTACATCTTTAAGATTCTAAAAATTAAATTTTATCAAAATATCTTAT
Source organism: Tachinus rufipes (assembly GCA_963932245.1). Lineage (NCBI taxonomy): Eukaryota > Metazoa > Arthropoda > Insecta > Coleoptera > Staphylinidae > Tachinus > Tachinus rufipes. Next base: position 8,066,528 of record OZ010744.1, read on the forward strand.
CTACTTTTGTAATTAGAAGCAATTTTGTTGTTTAAAAGCGCAAATTTGCTCATTTTTCAGCCGCCATTTTGTTTATTTTAAAAATATCTTAAAAATAATTTTAAATCCTAAAAGGACATATCTTTAAACATCTAAAAATGAAATTTTGTCAAAATATTTTATTTAGTTTTGTAATTAAAGGCAATTTTGTTGATTAGAAGCATAAATTTGCCCATTTTTTTGCCGCCATTTTGTTTATTTTCAAGTTATTTTTAAAATTTCTTAAAATCCTAAAAGCGTATATCTTGAAACATTTGCAAATCAATTTTTATCAAAATATTTTATTTAATTTTAAAATTAGAAGCAATTTTGTTGATTAAAAGCGCAAATTTGCTTATTTTTTGGTCGCCATTTTGTTTATTTTAAAGTTATTTTTAAAAACTCTTAAAATCTTAAAACCGTATATCTTAAAGCATCTGCAAATCAATTTTCATCAAAATATCTTATTTAGTTTTGTAATTAAAAGCAATTTTGTTGATTAGAAGCGTGAATTTGCTCGATTTTTGGCCGTCATTTTATTTATCTTAAAGATATCTGTAAAATAATTTTAGATCTTAAAAACATATATCTTAGGACATTTTTAAAATCAAATTTTCTTAAAATGTTTTATATAATTTTATAATTAAAAGCAATTTTGTTGATTAGAAGTGAATTTGCTTCTTTTTTGGCCGCCATTTTGTTTATTTTGAAGATATTTTGAAAATAATTTTAAATCCTAAAAGCACATATCTTTAAGCATCTTAAAATCAAATTTCATTAAAATCGTTCACTTAGTTTTGTAATTAAATGCAATTTTGTTGATTACAGAGTAAATTTGCTTATTTTTTGGCCGCCATTTTGTTTATTTTGAAGATGTGTTTAAAATAATTTTAAATCTTTAAACCATATATCTTTAAGCACCTTAAAATCAAATTACATCAAAATATTTAATTTAATTTTGTAATTAAAGGCAACTTTGTTGATTAGAAGCTTGAATTTGTTTATTTTTTGGCCGCCATTTTATTTGTCTTAAAGATATCTTCAAAATAGTTTTAAATCTTAAAAACACATATATTAGAGAATTTGCAAATCAAATTTCATTAAGTTGTCTCATCTAGTTTTGTAATTAAAAGCAATTTTGTTGATTGGAAGCTTGAATTTGCTGATTTTTGGGCCGCCATTTTGTTTATCTTAAAGATATCTTTAAAATAGTTTTAAATTTTAAAAACACATATCTTAGAGAGTTTGTTAATCAAATTTCATAAAGATATCTCATCTAGTTTTGTAATTAAAGGCAATTTTGTTGATTAGAAGCTTGAATTTGCCCATTTTTAGCCGCCATTTTGTTTATCTTAAAGATATCTTTAAAATAGTTTTAAATCTTATAAACACATGTCTTAGGGAATTTACAAATTAAATTTCATTAAGATGAGATATCTAGATTTGTAATTAAAGGCAATTTTGTTGATTAGAAGTTTGAATTTGCTCATTTTTTGGCCGTCATTTTGTTCATCTAAAAGATATCTTTAAAATAGTTTTATATCTTTAAAAAACACATATCTTAGGGAATTTGCAAATCAAATTTCATTAAGATATCTTATTAAATTTTGTAATTAAAGGCAATTTTGTTGATTAGAAGCTTAAATTTGCTAACTTTTTGGCTGCCATTTTCTTTATCTTAAAGATATCTTTAAAATAGTTTTAAATCTTAAAAACACATATTTTAGGGAATTTGCAAATCAAATTTTATCAATATATCTCATCTAGTTTTGTAATTAAAAGCAACTTTGTTGATCAGAAGCTTGAGTTTGCTCATTTTTTGGCCGCCATTTTGTTTATCTTAAAGATATCTTTAAAATAGTTTTAAATCTTAAAAACACATATCTTAGGGAATTTGCAAATCAAATTTCATTAAGATATCTCATCTGATTTTGTAATTAAAGGCAATTTTGTTGTCTTAAATTTGCTAATTTTTTGGCCGCTATTTTGTGTATCTTAAAGATATCTTTATAATAGTTTTAAATCTTAAAAACACATACTTTAGGGAATTTGATAAATCAAATTTCATTAAGATATCTCATCTAGTTTTGTAATTAAAAGTAATTTTGCTGATGGGAAGCTTGAATTTGTTAATTTTTTGGCCGCCATTTTGTGTATCTTAAAGATATCTTTAAAATAGTTTTAAATCTTAAAAACACAAATTTTAGGGAATTTGCAAATCAAATTTCATTAAGATATCTTATCTAGTTTTGTAATTATAGGCAAATTTGTTGATTCATTATTTTGAAGCTATAAATATTTTAACCAATTTTGCTTGGCTAGTTACTTTCAATTTAATTGCAAATACTTTCTTGTGAAATTAAGATTGTGTGAGTATGTTGATTGTTTGTTTCAACCATCTCAACTAACAACGAAGTACTATGAGAACTTCATGAATAATTTAGCATCACTTAATGAATTAATTGTTGCTAAGAATCTAGTCTAGACGAGTTCTGATCTCCCTTTCCGACCATGTACAGAAAAAAAGAAAAAAATTATACGCATCCTCATCTCGTTGCATCTGCGTCTACGCCCATCAAACTCGATTACAACGGCGTTGATTAATCGATTTCAACAATTAATGAAATATTCCTAGGAGTAAATATTTAAATCTTTTAATCTTATTTCGTAATTCAGTGTAAAATTTTTAATCTCCGTCTGAAGTGGAGTTGAATACAATAAAGCTTTTTAATTCCTATGGGGACATTGGCAAGGTTTTATTTTCGCAGAATTGACTTTAGTTAAATATTTCTATGTAAGTTGCATTGTGTTTGATGGCAGACAACAATGAGCCACTCGTAAAAATGACCAGAGAAAAGGTAGAAAGAATCTTTATTGATATTAAACCAAACAGTTTGGAATGTACATTAACTATTGAAAATCAATTGATACTTATTTGTATTGTAACTTGCAATTTTAAAATACGATAATTTGCAATGAATGAATGAAATTTAATTTAACATTGATATCCAGATAAGCGTTTATTGCTAGATTATCTCAATTACATCCGGTTATTATGCCAGTTAAGGGAATCAATATGCTATTATCTGTTTTTACTTGATTATGATAATACAAATATAGATAAGTTAATTTTCAAACAAAAGAATTTATATTTTTCAATAGAAATATGAAACGGCCAATTTGGTGTATCTGGCTCATCACCTGCCATTTGTTTCTGCATTTAAGAGGATTAATATACCTGAAGGTGTAGGGGTTGAAGACCTGCTTAGACCCAAACAGTTGTTGTTAGGTAAAAATTCTCAATAATAAGATTTTTATCTTAATATTTCAAACGGTTTTGGTTTCACAATAATTGCATTAAGATTGATTTTTAAGGTAAATAATTTTAATTACTGAAGTATTAGGTTTCCTGCAGTAAATTTAGTAGAGACTGAGAGACAGCATAAAGTAATTTAATGTTTTTAAAATCAATAAAAAAAAAGATTATTTAATTTTTGAAAAATACCTGAATCCAAAAATTTACTAAACAACTAAAAAATGTATAACTCAAAAATGGTGTGTTGGAGTTTTATGTGATTTGGTACTAATATGCCTGAATACCATTAGTAGCAACTTTAAAATATTTATGAAAATCCATACGCTTAGTTTGACATAACCTCAATTCAATCAAAACAATATACCTGAGTCTAAAAAGTTACTAAGCAACTTAAAAGCTTATAACTTAAAAATGGCATATTGGAATTTTATATAATTAGGTACTAATATGCCTGAATATCATTAGTACCAAATTTTTATAAAATCTATAGGCTTAATTTGGCATAACTTTAATTTAATCAAAGCTATATAGTTGAATTCAAAAACTTGCTAAATAACTTAAAAGCTCATAACTCAAAAATGGTACATTGGAATTTTATGCAATTTGTTATCAATATACTTGAATATTATGAGTACTAACTGTAAAATATTTAGGAAAATTTATACGCCCATTTTGACAAAACTTCATTTTAATCAAAGCAGTATAACCCATAACTTTGGAATTTATAAATAATTTGGTACTAATATGCGTAAATTAGTACTAATTGTGAATTATTTATTAAAATTTATAAGTTCAATTGGTAGTTTAATATTGTAGATAGGAATTTTTGCGGTAGGCCAAAGCACGGGACCAAACTAGAATCAAGCTTCTTCTTGCTTAGTATAAGTTTTGACCTTATCTTTTAAATAGCGTTTCTAAAGCTAGTTTTTTTTTAGTATTAGTGCAGTCTACCGTTTAATAGCATTTCCGAAACAGGTTTTACAGAAAGCAAATTCCGCGGGAGGCCAATACACGAGACCAAGCTCAAATAGAGGCTGGGGTGCTTCACGCTTAGTGTCAGTTCTGAGCTTATTGATGAATGGCGCTCAAAGAAGTTACTCAAACGTTTGGTTTTCTAGCAGGAGTTTCAAAGAGAAGCCAAGCAACAGTTTGAAACTTACCGTTCAACAGTGTTCGAAAAGGCAGACAAGCCTACTTTTTTATTAGTTTTGAATCTTGCATTATGTTTAATTTATGATTTATAAATGATAATTTGTATAACTAAACGAAAACATTTAAGTATTAATTAAATATTTATGAAGCAATAATATGGAAATTCCTGCAAATAGGTGTTTTTAAAATGCACGTGCTCCATCAATTTTTATTGCTGAGTAATTTCCATGTATTAATAATTAATTTGTACACATAAATCATTGCGTTACATTGTACATTTCCCACAGTGGCTAATGTAAAGTCAATGGCATAATGTTTATTAGTTTGCTAAAGTATATTTATTTTAATTTAACAAAATATTTTCGATAATAATAATTAAATTAATATAATACCATCATTAGTCATGTTGTCGGTGTCTTTTATCACTCCAGACCCGATCATAGTGACTTCCGGATGCCCGCATCATCATTGTATGCGTTACCATTTTTAGAACGAAATATGTCCACGACATTTCAACATGGTTAAAACTCATTACATAAATTACGAACAATCTACATCACTCGGCTTTAATAAAAACATGTAACTCAATATTCCTCTCACCCAAACTATAACACTTCCTCCATAAACACGCCGTTTAATATTTTTTTTAAATAAACAAAGCGTAATTGCCTATTCGTCACAACAATATTTAGAAAAGAAATGCAATGATATTTGATCGAAGGCTTCCGCTGCTTGCTTCAATATCAATACATAAAAAATATTATTAATAGCTGCAATGGAGTTAAATATTTTTTTGTTTATATGGAGTGATTTATGGCAGGATGGTTGTCCTATAATGCGTCAGCAACCATGTGCCAAATTAATGAATATCCGGAGCCAAATGTGGAAAAGTGATTTAATTATATATTTGGATTGTGAATCAATTTGATTGATAAAATTAAATTATTTAAAAAAAATACATTTGCTGACCCCAATCCCCTTATACATAAAAGTAAACATCACCTGGTGCTATTAATTCATCAAAGTTAAATCTGTTTAGTCAACTTGACCCATTTTTGTTTGTATTAGGTTCGATGGGGGAGGTCAAAATGTTCCCATTCATATGTCAACTGCTTGATGGATGAAAATTTGCAAGCAAAGATTGCAACTGAATTGAATTTACAAAGCAACAGTATAAGGATGTAATAAATTGAATATAAAATGTTTTTGTTTGTGATGAATATACTTAAATTATATTGAAATTGATGTTCAAAATATGCCTCTAGCGATAGTAAATAATAAAAAAGTATAATTTGCATAAATATGTAGTAATAATACATAATAATACTCAATTCCTGGATATCTAATTGTTGAGAAATGCATTTTCTTATCGCATTAAATGCAATCGAAAAAATATATGAATATATTATTTAACAGATTTTCTATAAAAGCTATAGATATAATCTTTATGTTTGTATTATATACCTGGAAGCTATTTAACACCTTGGTATTCAAGGGTGAAAATATTATATAAATACACAATATTTTTACCCTTGAATACTACCTCGGGTTCCAGGTAAATATGTCGTAAAGACACAAAAAAATTGATCAATTTGTTAAATTTAGTCAAAACTACATAAACGATTGTACAATGTTGAAGAAAATATGATTATAATAAAATAAATATTTTTTGAATTAAATTATGGAATTTTAATACGTGTTGATATAATAAATCTTAAATTTACATATAATTAAAAACACATATTGACAAAATGAATATAATTAATGTTTTGCCAATAGCATTCCTACATATATAAAATAAATGAATAATTAAGTTGCATCTGAGAATTTGCTTCGACATTTCCTGCTTACGAAATCGCTCCCATTCATTCACAATCGACAGAAAATTGTTATGAATCGATGGATTAATAACTAATCAATGAGTGAGCTATTTTTTTTTTTTACATCCAATAAGCTATTTTTAATGCAAACGTGGGATTATAAAACAGGAAGGATTTTTTTTTTCTATGAGCAGACAATGACGATTCTTCTTTTTTTACGCAATCTTATCACTTATCTATTGAATTATTATGTATGAGGTGCTTGCGTAAAGATGAAATTATGCAATTATTTTTTTTAAATAAGGAGTTTATTGTGTTGTGGAATATCAATATTGTTTATTTGTAATAATTCTAAAAATTGAGGTTGAATGATTGTAGGTAATATTAAATATTTGGTTTATGTTGAGTAGGGTCAATTTTTTTTCTTCAAAGTTACACTGTTAGGATATAAATTAAATAAATAGTTGGTAGTAGTAGTATGTTTACACCAAATAGTATTAAAATCAAATATTTGATTTCAGTTGAGCATATAGCTTTACTTTGGCAAACTCAATTCAATTAATATTATGCCAAATTTGCCGTATAGATATTAATATAATAGAAACAATTAATATCAATGGTAATGAGTTGTATTGGTACCAAATAACAACAAAATCCAATGTTTGGTTTAGAAGTTATGACCAATTTTGGTTGATCCTGGAGCTTACATGTTTATTTGGCAAAGTCAATTTAACTAAGCTTATGCCAAATCTTGATATTAATGTAATAGAAGCAATTTATATCAATGTTAATGGGTTATATTTGTACTAAATAGCAACAAAATCCAATGTTTGGTTTAGAAGTTATAACCAATTTTGGTTGATCCTGTTGCTTCAATATTTATTCGGCAAACTCAATTTAACTAAACTTATGTCAAATTTACCGTATAGAAATAAATGTAATAAAAAGCAATTATTAGCAATGATAATGAGGTGTATTGGTACCAAATAGCACCAAAATCTAATGTTTAGTTTAGAAGTTATGACCAGTTTTGATTGACCCTATAGCTTGCCTGCTTAGTTTAATCAAATCAATTAAAGTGAGTTTATGTCAAATTTACCGTATGGATACAAATTTGATAGAAGCAATTGATATAAATAATAATGAGGTGTATTGGTACCAAATTGTATCAAAATCCAATGATAACTTTAGAAGTTATGGTCTATTTTAGTTGACCATATAGCTTCAATGTTTATTTTGCAAACACAGTTTAATTAAGATTATTCTAAACTTACCGTATAGATATTAATGTAATAGATGCAATTAATAGCAATGGTAATGAGGTGTATTAGTACCAAATTGCATCAAAATCCAATGTTTGGTTCAAAAGTTATGGCCAGTTTTGGTTGACCATATAGCTTACAAGTTTAGTTGACCCAAATCAATTAAAGTGAGGTTATATCAAATTTACCGTATGGGCATTAATGTAATAGAAGCAATTGATGTTAATGGTGATGAGGTATATTGGTACCAATTTGTAAGAGAATCCAATGATTGGTTCAAAAGTTATGACCAGTTTTAGTTGACCATATAGCTTACAAGTTTAGTTGGCCCAAATCAATTAAAGTGAGGTTATGTCAAATTCACCGTATGGATATAAATGTAATAGAGGTAGTTAATATAAATAGTAATGAGGTGTATTGGTACCAAATGGCATTAAAATCCAATGTTAGCTTTAGCAGTTATAACTTGTTTCAATTGAGTAAATTGCTCAAATGGTTACTTACTTAGTTTAATCATAATATCATGCTTTATGGGACACTTTACCACTCACCCGAATGTTGGTCATCAAGAAGTTGAATATTACATTCTCCTCCACTCATATAAAGGCTTTTGACGCCTTCTGAAAGGAGAATTTTCCAATTTCTTAAAAGCGAACACTCGGGCTGGTAAGTGGGCATTTCTGTTCAAACTACTGGATGGTAATTGAGCTCTGGAGTGCTACACCCACCCACCCAAGGGTCGTTTATTAAGAGTTTGAATATTATTTTTTCCTCCTCTGATATATAGGCTTTTGATGCTTGCAGAAAGGAGAATCTTTAAATTTCTTGAAAACAAACACTTGGACGGGTGGATGGGCATTTCTGTTCAAACTACTGTATGGTAATTGTGCTCTGGAGTGTCCCATTTAGCCATCTAAGTGTTGGCCATTAAGAGGTTGAATATTACCTTCTCTTCCCCTGACATAAAGGCTCTTGACGCTTGCAGAGAGGAGAATCTTCCAATTTCTTGAAAAAAAAATCTTGGGCGTGTGGGTGGGCATTTCTGTTCAAACTAATGGGTGGTAATCGTGCTCTGGAGTGTTCCACCCACTCACCCGAGTGTTGGTCATCAAGAGGTTGAATATCACTTTCTCCTCCTCTGACATAAAGGCTTTTGACGTTTGCAGAGAAGATAATCTTTCAATTTTTTGTAAACAAACACTTGGGAGGGTGGGAGGGCATTTTCTGTTCAAACAATTGGATGGTAGTTTTGCTCTGGAGTATCCCATCTACCCATCCAAGTGTTGATCATCAAGAGGTTGAATATCACCTTCTCCTCTCCTGACATAAAGGTTTTTGACGCTTGCAGAGAGGAGAATCTTCCAATTTCTTGAAAACAAACACTCGGGCAGGTACGTGGGCATTTCTGTTCAAATTACTAGATGGTAATTATGCTCTGGAGTGCCCCACCCACCCACTTAAATGTTGGTCATTAAGAGATGGAATATCACATTTTCTTCCTGCTACATTAAGACTTTAGAAAGCTTGCAGAGAAGTGAAATTTTTAATATTATGACGAAAGAAGAAACACTCGGGCGGGTGGATGGGTACTTCAATTCAAACTACTCAATGGTTATCGTGCTTTGGAGTGTCCCACTCAGCCGCTCAAGTGTTTATCATTAAAAGATTGAATATTACCTCTTCCTTCTTGGATAAATAGGCTTCTAACGCTTCCAAAGAGTAGAAACTTTCAATTTCCTACTTTTGGCCGGGTGGATGAGCATTTCAGTTTAAACTACTCAATGGTAATTATGATTTGGAGTGACACACCCATCCGCCCAAGTGTTGGTTATCAAGAGATTGAATATCACTTTTTCTTCTTCTGAAATAGAGACTTCTAATCCTTGCAGAGAGGAGTCACTTTAAAATTTTTGAACAAAACACTGGTGTATGTGGATGGGCACTCCAATTTAAACTACTGGTTGGTAAATGTGCTCTGGAGTGCCTCTCCCACCCACCTAAGTGTAGGTTATCAAGAGATTGGATTTGAACTTTTCTTCTTTGTAGAAACTTCTGACGGTTGTAGAGAGGAGAAAATTCCAATCTCTTGGTAACAAACACTCGGACGGTTGGAAGGGTGTTCTAATTCAACCTACTGGTTGGTAATTGTGCTCTGGATTACTGGAATCTTTTCTAGTTCTCATACAATGTGCAAAACACCAGTTTTTACGTTTTTTGCAATTTTTTCAGCTACCGGTGATCCAAAAAGTTTTGAATTGTGCGGATCGGATCATTTTTTTGAATTTTTTGAGACGATTGCTCAAAATTCTTCTCTGATAGCCCCGTTTGGCTCTTTTTGCCTTGTCACCGAAAATTTTGCGTTCGAAGTCAAAAATTGCGTTTTTATGATGGTCCGTACGACTTCTGACGATTGTCGGATGCAAACATTTTGTTTGAATATTTGAAGGGTGAATGAAGAGTCAAAATAATGTTTTTAGCTGAAGCGGTTTCAGAGTTCCGCCGTTCTCCGAAGGAAAGCTTCCTGTCTTCCCGGGCACGCATAAAATTGCGACCCAGTTCATTCGCAAGCAATAGCATAAGCCTACTCCTCCCACAGTTTTTGAGATAAATTTTTTGTCTTAGTCTGATTTGAAAGATGACCAAACATTGCGCGATTTGCTAGATCAAATTTTAGAATTTTTGCCTCTAATTTTTTCTACGAAAGTTGTGTTATTTTTTTTAAATTTTTTGTTGCAAATTAGGTCTCGGTGCAGAGGGGGAACGTTTTAGGGCTGTTTCCACTTTGGATTCGGATTTTGCGCACCAACTTCTTTTGGGAACCCGAGTTTTGAGGTGATTGGGCATTTCGTTCTCCGTATTTTTGCTAAAAAAGTGGGGTTGCGCAAAAGGCTACTCTTCCCACATTATTTTTTTTTTGGATTAGTCTTATTTGAAAGAGGACCAAAAATGCGCGATTTGCTAGATCAAATTTTTGAACTTTTATACGAATTTTTAAAGTTGGATTTTTTTTATTCTATTTTTTGCGCATATCGGGTTTTGCTGCAGAGGGGGAACGTTTAAGGGCCGATATTCTTTTGGGAACCTGAGTTTTGTCTTGAAGGCTAAAAAAAAAAACGCTAAAAGTGGAATAGTGCGAAAAAATAGAAGTACTTCGAGGTTTAACGCAGACGATTCAACTTGGTCTCGTTAGAAAGAGGAAGAGACGAAGCTCAGATTGTAATATTAAATTTTTGAATTTTTGCTCTCAACTATTTTTACGAATTTTGTTTTGTTATATATTGCTAACTATGGCAATGGAATGAATTGGTACTAAATGGTATCAAAATCCGGTCAAAATGTATGGTTTGCTTTGGTAAGCCAATTCATAATATTCTAAGATTGCTTGCCACTAAACTTTCGTTTTGTTTGTTTACTAATATCGTTAATTTTTTTAAATATATTAAATTATTCAATTTTTTATCGAAACTTACAACATATTCCACCTGTGGGAAACAACAAACAAATTTAAATAAAAAATTCCATAATAATTACACCCATTTTTAATTTCATCCTCAATCAAAAACAGCCATAATTGATTTGTTTTCCTGTCATTTAACTAACTATTTAATATCATGAGAACCTGCTGTGATCGACTGGCAATGTACTCGAAAAAAAAAAACTTTTTTTCCATCATCCTACACACTTGTAATTTACAAGGCGGTTCGGAATATTGTATTACCGCATGAGCGTACCGGATACGCGCGAACAAGTGACATTTGAGAGGCGAACCTCGACATCAAGTGCATTCTAAGAGGGATATGCGCGTTATGGAGTTACATCGTTTTATTATATACGTATATATGTGTAACGGAAACGAGATTGCGGATTACATAACGCCTCGATTGCCAAACGCGGTCTATCATTCCGATTCGGATGTTACGAGCTGTGCGAGGAGGAAACGCATTGCTTGTTAGGGAGACACCGTGTGTGGTATTTTGTATTCAGCAATAGGTGAAAGCAACGTCTACAGTTATTGATTGATTGATTGAATGTTTGTTCGATAATTGTATACTTATTAAAAAAAAAAAACTACAATAATAAAATTGAATTAATTTGACGGAAAATGTTATGGTTAAATAGTCTTACAAATTGAAACTTAGAAGTTAAATTTCAAAATGTTGAAATAAAACTTTTTTGAACAACTTCTACTGTATTTTTTAACAATTTTTTTTTTCATTTTGTTTAATTTATATGCTATAAATGTGTTTTAAGAATGGATTTGAAGCGATTTTTGATGAATTTTATGCCACAAAATTGTTTTCCAAGCGTTTTTTTATATTTTACAATTAAATTGGGTATCGATGCAATAGTTTGTTTGTATTTAATTAATCAATCTATTTTACGAATACTGGTTGACAAAATTCAAGTAACATAAGCGTTTTTTGAGCGATTTTTGGAAATTTTTATTTGAAAAATGCATATTCTGAACGATGTATAAACATTTTGTTAGCAGTTTGTTAATTTTTTTGCTTTGTTTTTTATGCAATACATGCATTTTATTATCACTATAAATTTCAATGCAATTTTTGGTGGTTTTATCACGTTTTTAAGCGAATTTTTGTAGTTTTTATTCATAAAATTGATTTTTTGTTCAATTTTTATAAATTTTCTTTGTAAATTTGGTTTTTCTGCAGTATTTTGTTTATTTTGTATAGATAAATGCGTTTTCAGAATAATTATGATAGATTTTAAGCGATTTTTGATTGATATTATGCCATAAAGCTAATTTCTAAGCGATTTTTACATTTTTTTATTATTAAATTGGATTTCTATGCAGTAGTTTGTCCAAATACAAACAATCAATCTTATTTACGAGTATTGATTAATAGATTTCAAGTTACAAATGAGTTTTATGAGCGATTTTTGTTAGATTTTGTGCGTAAAATGCATTTTCTGAACGATTTTTATACATTTTGTTTGAATTGTTGTTTTTTTTTGCTTTATTTTGTATGTTTTGTATACGATAAATGCATTTTACGAATGGTCATGATGGCTTTTAAGCGATTTTTAATGGATTTTGTGCTTCAAAGTTATTATTTTTAAGCGATTTTTTAAACAAGTTTTATTTATTTTGTATGTAAATATAATTTTTCTTTATTATTTTGTTAGTTTTGTAAACGAAAAACGTATTTTAAGGATTATTATGATAGATATTAAGCGATTTTTGATGGATTATATACCTTAAACTAATTTTCTAAGCGATTTTTATATATTTGATTATTATATTAGATTCCAATGTAATAGTTAGTTTGTATACAATCAATCAATTTATTTGACTAATATTGGTTAATGAAGTTTGTTAACAAACAAAATCAAGTATGCTAAATTCAATTTTTTAAACCGCAACTTTAAATTCTTACCGGTTTCAAAGATATCTTTATTTTCTTTAAACAATTTTGAAGTCAAAAGCATTAAGGCGACTTATTTGCTTGATTACAGGCAGATTTAATACTTTTAAAGTATGAACTTAATATTTTAAAATCAAATAAAGTATGTTAAACCCAATTATTTAATTTGCAACTTTAAATTCTTACCGGTTTCAAAGCTATCTTAATTTTTTATAAACAATTTATGAAGTTAAAAGCATAAAGTTGGTTTATTTGCTCGATTACAGTTAGATTTGATAAAGTATAAACTTAATATTTTCTAATTAAATAAAGTATTCTAAACTCAATTTTATAAACCGCAACTTTAAATACTTACCGGTTTCAAAGATATCTTGATTTTATTAAGACAATTTATAAAATTTGAAGCATTAGGGTGGCTTTTTTGTTTGATTGCAGACAAATTTTACATTTTTAAAATATGAACTATACATTTTCCTGTAGAGTCAAGTATGCTAAATTCAATTTTTAAAACCGCAATTTTAATTTCTTACCGGTTTCAAAGTTATCTCGATTTTCTTTAAACAATTTATAAAGTCAAAAGCATTAAAGTGGCTTTTTTGCTTGATTATAGGCAGATTTTATACTTTTAAAGTATGAACTATACATGCTTCAATAGAGTCAAGTATGCTTAATCTAATTATTTAAACCGCGACTTTTACTTTTTACCGGTTTCAAAGATGTTTTGATTTTTTTTAAATAATTTATAAAGTTAAACTTTCTTGCTTGATTACAGGCAGATTTCATACTTTTAAAGTATGACCTTAATATTTTCCAATTAAGTAAAGTATGTTAAACTCAGTTTTTTAATCCGCAACTTTAAATTCTTACTGGTTTCAAAGATACTTTGATTTTATTACGACAATTTATGAATTTTAAAGCATTAAGGTGGCTTTCTGCTTGATTATAAACAGATTTTACACTTTTAAATTATAAACTATAAATTTTTCATTAGAATTTAATATTCTAAATCCAATTTTTGAAACTGCAACTTTAAATTCGTACCGGTTTCAAAATTATCGTTGTTTTAATAAGACAATTAATAAATTTTAAATCATTAGGGTGGCTTTCTTCCTTGATTACAGACAAATTTTACATTTTTAAAGTATGAACTATACATGTTCCTATAGAGTCAAATATGCTAAATCCAATTTTTGAAACTGTAACTTTAAATTCTTACCGGTTTCAAAGTTATCTTGATTTTTTTTAAACAGTTTATGAAGTTAAAAGCATTAAGGTGGCCTATTTGCTTGATTACAGGCAGATTTGATACTTTTAAAGTATGAACTAAATATTTTCCAATTAAATAAAGTATGCTAAACCTGTTTTTTTAAACCGCAACTTAAAATTCTTACCGGTATCAAAGATATCTTGATTTTATTAAGACATATTATGAAATTTAAAGCAGATATTATTCTTTAAATTTAAACTATACCGTTTCTATTAGAATGAAGTATGGTAAATCCAATTTTTAAAACCGCAACTTTAATTTCGTACCGGTTTCAAAATTATCTTTGTTTCATTATGATAGTTCAAAAAATTTAAAGCATTAGGGTGGCTTTTTTGCTTGATTACAGACAAATTTTACATTTTTAAAGTATGAACTATACATTTTCTTATAGAGTCAAGTATGCTAAATACAATTTTTGAAACCGTAACTTTAAATTCTTACCGATTTCAAAGTTATCTTGATTTTTTTTAAACTATTTATAAAGTTAAAAGCATGAAGGTGGCGGCCTATTTGCTCGATTACAGGCAGAATTGATACCTTTAAAGTGTAAACTTAATGTTTTCCAATTAAATTAAATATTTTAAACCCAATTTTTTAAACCGCAACTTTAAATTCTTACCGGTTTCAAAGATATCTTGATTTTATTAAGACGATTCATAAAATTTAAATCATTAGGGTGGCTTTCTTGCTTGATTACCGACAAATTTTATTTCTTTAAAGTATGAACTATACGTGTTTCTATAGAGTCAAGTGTGCTAAATCCAATTTTTGAAACCGTAACTTTTATTTCTTACCGGTTTCAAAGTTATCTTGATTTTCTTTAAACAATATATGAAGTTAAAAGCATTAATGTGGCCTATTTGCTTGATTACAAGCAGATTTGATACTTTTAAAGTATTAACTTAATATTATCCAATAAATTAAAATATTTTAAACCCAATTTTTCAAACCAAATTCTCACCGGTTTCAAAGATATCTTGATTTTATTAAGACAATTTATAAAACTCAAAGCATTAAGTTGGTTTTTGCTTGATTATAATCAGATATTATACTTTTAAAGTATAAACTATACATTTTCCAATAGAATCAAATTTGTTAAATTCAATTATTTAAACCGCAACTTTAAATTCTTACCGGTTTCAAAGTTATCTTTGTTTTATTATGACAATTCATAAAATTTAAAACATTTCTTGATTACAGACAAATTCTACATTTTTAAAGCATGAACTATACATTTTCTATAGAGCCAAGTATGCTAAATCCAATGTTTGGAACTGTAACTTTAAATTCTTACCGGTTTCAAAATTATGTTGATTTTCTTTAAACAATTTATGAAGTTAAAAGCAGTAAGGTCACCTATTTGCTCGATTACGGGCAGATTTGTTATTTTTAAAGTATGAACTTAATATTTTCAAAATAAATAAAGTATGTTAAACCCATTTTTTGAAACTGCAACTTTAAATTATTACCGGTTTTAAAGATATCTTGATTTTATTAAGACAATTTATAAAATTGAAAGCTTAAGGTGGCTTTTTTCTTTGATTATAAACAGATATAATATTTTTAAATTATAAATTATACATTTTCCATTAGAATAGAGTATGCTTAAGTCAATTTGTCGAAACCGCAACTTCAAATTCTAACCGGTTTCAAAGTTATCTTTGTTTTATTATGACAATTCATAAAGTTTAAAGCATTGCTTGATTACAAACAAATTTGACTTTTTTAAAGTATGAACACATTTTCCTCAAGTATGCTAAATTTAGTTTTTGAAACCGCAACTTAAATTCTTACCGGTTTCAAAGTTATCTTGAATTTTTTTTAAACAATTTATGAAGTTAAAAGCATTAAGGTGGCTTATTTGCTCGATTACACGCAGATTTGATTTTTAAAGTATGAATTAATAATTTTTTAAGTAAATAAAGTATGCTAAACTCAATTTTTTAAACCGTAACTTTAAATTTTTACCAGTTTCAAATATATCTTGATTTCATTAAGACAATTTATAAAATTTAAGCATTATGGTGGCCTTTTTGCTTGATTACAGGCAGATTTTATGAATTTAAAGTATGAACTTATAACTTTCCAATAGAATCAAGTATGCCAAATTCAGTTTTTAAACCGCAACTTTAAATTCTTACCGGTTTCAAAGATATTTTGATTTATAAAGTTAAAAGCATTAAGGTGGTCGTATTCATTTGATTACAGGCAGATTTGGTACTTTTAAAGTATGAACTTAATATTTTCTAATTAAGTAAAGTATGCTTAACTTATTTTTTTAAACCGCAACATTAAATTCTTACCGGTTTCAAAGATATCTTGATTTATGAAGCTAAAAGCATTAAGGTGGTCGTATTTGCTTGATTACTGGCAGATTTAATACATTTAAAGTATGAACTTAATATTTTCCAATTAAGTAAAGTATGATAAACCTATTTTTTCAAACCGCAACTTTAAATTTTTACCGGTTTCAAAGATATCTTGATTTTATTAAGACAATTCATAAAATTTAAGCATTATTGTGGGTTTTTTGCTTGATTACAGGCAGATTTTCTAAATTTAAAGTATGAACTTATCATTATCCAATAGAATAAAGTATGCCAAATCCAGTTTTTTAAACCGCAACTTTAAATTCTTACCGGTTTCAAAGATATTTTGATTTATGAAGCTAAAAGCATTAAGGTGGTCGTAACTGCTTGATTACAGGTAGATTTGATACTTCTAAAGTTTGAACTTAATATTTTCCCATTAAGTAAAGTATGTTAAACCTATTTTTTGAAACCGCAACTTTAAATTCTTACCGGTTTCAAAGATATTTTGATTTTATTAAGACAATTCATACAATTTTTGCATTTTGCTTGATTACGAGCAGCTTTCTTAAATTTAAAGTATGAACTTATCATTTTCCAATAGTATAAAGTATGCCAAATCCAATGTTTGAAACCGCAACTTTAAATTCTTACCGGTTTCAAAGTTATCTTGACTTTTTTTTTAATAATTTACGAATTCTTAAAGGATTAACGTGGCTTATTTGCTCAATTACAGGCGTATTTGATACTTTTAAAGTTTAAACTTAATATTTTCCAATTAAATAAAGTATGTTATACCCAATTTTTTAAACCGGAACTTTAAATTCATACCGGTTTCAAAGATATCTTGATTTATAAAGCTAAAAGCATTATTGTGGTTGTATTTACTCGATTACAGGCAGATTTGATACTTTTAAAGTATGAACTTAATATTTTCCAATTAAGTAAAGTATACTAAACCCAATTTTTTAAACCGCAACTTTAAATTCTTACCAGTTTCAAAGATATCTTGATTATATTAAGACAAATCATAAAATATTAGCATTTTGCTTGATTAAAGGCAAATTTCTCAAATTTAAAGTATGAACTTATCATTTTACAATAGAATAAAGTATGCCAAATCCAGTTTTTGAAACCGCATTTTTAAATTTTTACCGGTTTCAAAGATATCTTGATTTATGAAGTTAAAATTATGAAGGTGGTTGTATTTGTTTGATTACAAGCAGATTTGATACTTCTAAAGTATAAACTTGAAATTTTTTAAATGAATAAAGTATGCTAAGCTCAATTATTCAAACTGCAATCTTAAATTCTTGTCGGTTTCAAAAATATCTTGATTTTATTAAGACAATTCATAAAATTTAAGCATTGATGTGGCTTTTTTGCTTGATTACAGGCAAATGTCATAAATTTAAAGTATGAACTTATAACTTTCCAATAGAATCAAGTATGCTAAATCCAGTTTTTCAAACCGCAACTTTAAATTCTTACCGGTTTTAAAGATATCTTGATTTATGAAGTTAAAAGCATTAAGGTGGTCGTATTTGCTCGATTACTGGCAGATTTGATACTTTTAAAATATGAACTTAATATTTTCCAATTAAGTAAAGTATGCTAAACTTATTTTTTTAAACCGCAACTTTAAATTCTTACCGATTTCAAAGATATCTTGATTTTATTAAGACAATTCATAAAATTTAAGCATCATGGTGGCTTTTTTGCTTGATTACAGGCAAATTTAATAAATTTAAAGTATGAACTTATTATTTTTCAATAGAATAAATTATGCCAATTCCAGTTTTTAAAACCGCATTTTTAAATTCTTACCGGTTTCAAAGATATCTTGATTTATGAAGCTAAAAGCATTAAGGTGGTTGTATTTGCTTGATTACAGGCAGATTTTATAAATTTTAAGTATGAACTTATAACTTTCCAATAGAATCAAGTATGCCAAATTCAGTTTTTTACACCGCAACTTTAAATTCTTACCGGTTTCAAAGATATCTTGATTTATAAAGCTAAAAGCATTAAGGTGGTTGTATTTACTCGATTACAGGCAGATTTGATACTTTTAAAGTATGAACTTAATATTTTCCAGTTAAGTAAAGTATGCTAAACCTATTTTTTTTAAACCACAACTTTAAATTCTTTCCGGTTTCAAAGATATCTTGATTTTATTAAGACAATTCATAAAATTTAAGCATTATGATGGCTTTATTGCTTGATTACAGGCTAATCTAATAAATTTAAAGTATGAACTTATCATATTTCGATAGAATCAAGTAGGCTTAATTCAGTTTTTTAAACCGCAACTTTAAATTTTTACCGGTTTTAAAGATATCTTGATTTATCGAGCTAAAAGCATCAAGGTGGTCGTATTTGCTCGATTACAGGCCGATTTGATACTTGTAAAGTATGAATTTAATATTTTCCATTTAATTAAAGTATGCTAAACTCAATTTTTAAACCGTAACTTTAAATTCTTACCGGTTTCAAAGATATCTTGATTTTATTAAGACAATTCATAAAATTTAAGTATTTTGCTTGATTAAAGGCAGATTTCTTAAATTTAAAGTATTAACTTATAATTTTTCAATAGAATCAAGTAGGCTAAATCCAGTTTTTTAAACCGCAACTTTAAATTCCTACCAGTTTCAAAGATATCTTGATTATATTAAGACAAATCATAAAATATTAGCATTTTGCTTGATTAAAGGCAAATTTCTCAAATTTAAAGTATGAACTTATCATTTTCCAATAGAATAAAGTATGCCAAATCCAGTTTTTGAAACCGCATTTTTAAATTCTTACCGGTTTCAAAGATATCTTGATTTATGAAGCTAAAATTATGAAGGTGGTTGTATTTGTTTGATTACAAGCAGATTTGATACTTCTAAAGTATAAACTTATAATTTTTTAAATGAATAAAGTATGTTAAGCTCAATTATTCAAACTGCAACCTTAAATTCTTGTCGGTTTCAAAAATATCTTGATTTTATTAAGACAATTCATAAAATTTAAGCATTAAGGTGGCTTTTTTGCTTGATTACAGGCAAATGTCATAAATTTAAAGTATGAACTTATAACTTTCCAATAGAATCAAGTATGCTAAATCCAGTTTTTCAAACCGCAACTTTAAATACTTACCGATTTCAAAGATGTCTTGATTTATGAAGCTAAAAGCATTAAGATCGGTCGTATTTGCTTGATTACAGGCAGATTTGATACTTTTAAAGTATGAATTTAATATTTTCCATTTAAGTAAAGTATGCTTAACTCAATTTTTTAAACCGTAACTTTAAATTCTTACCGGTTTCAAAGATATCTTGATTTTATTAAGACAATTCATAAAATTTTAGCATTTTGCTTGATTAAAGGCAGATTTCTTAAATTTAAAGAATGAACTTATCATTTTCCGATAGAATAAAGTATGCCAAATCCAATTTATGAAACCGCATTTTTAAATTTTTACCGGTTTCAAAATATCTTGATTTATGAAGCTAAAAGTATTAAGGCAGTCGTATTTGCTTGATTACAGGCAGATTTGATACTTCTGAAGTATGAACTTATATTTTTTTAAATGAATTAAGTATGCTAAGCCCAATTTTTTAAACTGCAACTTTAAATTCTTACCGGTTTCAAAGATATCTTGATTTTATTAAGACAATTTATAAAATTTAAGCATTATGGTGGCTTTTTTGCTTAATTACAGACAATTTTTATAAATTTTAAGTATGAACTTATCATTTTTTGATAGAATAAAGTATGCTAAATCCAGTTTTTGAAACCACATTTTTAAATTCTTACCGGTTTCAAAGATATCTTGATTGTTGAAGCTAAAAGTATTAAGGTGGTCGTATTTGCTTGATTACAGGCAGATTTGATACTTCTAAAGTATCAACTTATAATTTTTTTAATGAATAAAGTATGCTAAGCAAAATTTTTCAAACTGCAACCTTAAATTCTTACCGGTTTCAAAGATATCTTGATTTTATTAAGACAGTTAATAAAATTTAGGCATTATGGTGGCCTTTTTGCTTGATTACAGGTAAATTTCATAAATTTAAAGTATGAACTTATAACTTTTCAATAGAATCAAGTATGCCAAATCCAGTTTTTGAAACCGCATTTTTAAATTCTTACCGGGTTTTAAAGATATCTTGATTGTTGAAGCTAAAAGTATTAAGGTGGTCGTATTTGATTGATTACAGGCAGATTTGATACTTCAAAAGTATGAACTTATAATTTTTTAAATGAATAAAGTATGCTAAGCCCAATTTTTCAAACTACAACCTTAAATTCTTACGGGTTTCAAAGATATCTTGATTTTATTAAGACAATTCATAAAATTTAAGCATTAAGGTGGTTTTTTTGCTTGATTACAGGCAGAATTTATAAATTTAAAGTATGAACTTATAACTTTTCAATAGAATAAAGTATGCCAAATCCAGTTTTTTAAACCGCAACTTTAAATTCTTACCGGTTTCAAAGATATCTTGATTTATGTAGCTAAAAGCATTAAGGTGGTCGTAGTTGCTTCATTACAGGCAGATTTGATACTTCTAAAGTATGAACTTATAATTTTTTAAATGAATAAAGTATTTTATTTATTTATTTATTCAATTGCTTTTTTACCTTTCGGTGTCAGGCGGTGAATAAAGTATGCTAAGCCCAATTTTTTAAACCGCAACCTTAAATTTTTACCGGTTTTAAAGATATCTTGATTTTATTAAGACAATTCATAAAATTTAAGCATTTTGGTGGTTTTTTTTGCTTGATTACAGGCAAATTTAATAAATTTAAAGTATGAACTTATAACTTTCCAATAGAATCAAGTATGCTAAATCCAGTTTTTCAAACCGCAACTTTAAATTCTTACCGGTTTCAAAGATATCTTGATTTTATTAAGACAATTCATAAAATTTTAGCATTTTGCTTGATTAAAGGCAGATTTCTTAAATTTTAAGTATGAACTTATTATTTTCCAATAGAATAAACTATGCTAAATCCAGTTTTTGAAACCGCATTTTTAAATTCTTACCGGTTTCAAAGATGTCTTGATTTTATTAAGACAATTAATAAAATTTTAGCTTTTTGCTTGATTAAAGGCAGATTTCTCAAATTTAAAGTATGAACTTATCATTTTCCAATAGAATAAAGTATGCCAAATCCAGTTTTTGAAACCGCAACTTTAAATTCTTACCGGTTTTAAAGATATCTTGATTTATAAGCTAAAAGTATTAAGGTGGTCGTATTTGCTTGATTACATGCAGATTTGATTTTTAAAGTATGAATTTATAATTTTTTAAGTAAATAAAGTATGCTAAACTCAATTTTTCAAACCGCAACTTTAAATTCTAACCGGTTTCAAAAACATCTTGATTTTATTAAGACAATTTATAAAATTTAAGCATTAAGGTGTTTTTTTTGCTTGATTACAGGCAGATTTTATTAATTTAAAGTATGAACTTATAACTTTCCAATATAATCAAGTGTTCTAATTTCAGTTTTTTAAATCGCAACTTTAAATTCTTACCGGTTTTTACGATATTTTGATTTATAAAGCTAAATGCATTAAGGTGGTCGTATTTGCTCGATTACAGGCAGATTTGATTATTTTAAAGTATGAACTTAATGTTTTCCAATTAAGTAAAGTATGCTAAACTCAATTTTTTAAACCGTAACTTTAAATTCTTACCGGTTTCAAAGAAATCTTGATTTTATAAAGCTAAAAGCATTAAGGTGGTTGTATTTGCTTGATTACAGGCAGATTTGATACTTTTAAAGTATGAACTTAATATTATCCAATTAAGTAAAGTATGCTAAGCTAAATTTTTTAAACCGTAACTTTAAATTCTCACCGGTTTCAAAGATATCTTGATTTTATTAAGACAATTCATAAAATTTTAGCATTTTGCTTGATTAAATGCAGATTTCTTAAATTTAAAGTATAAACTTTTTATTTTCCAATAGTATAAAGTATGCCAAATCCAATGTTTGAAACCGCAACTTTAATTTCTTACCGGTTTCAAAGTTGTCTTGATTTTCTTTACACAATTTATGAAGTTAAATGCTTAAGGTGGGTTATTATTTGCTCGATTATGGGCAGATTTGATATTTTTGAAGTATAAACTTAATATTTTCCAATTAAATAAAGTATTTTAAACCCAATTTTTGAAACCGTAACTTTAAATTCTTACCGGTTTCAAAGTTATCTTGATTTTCTTTACAGGCAGATTTGATACTTTTAAAGTATGAACTTAATTTTTGTTTTGTTTTAGGTAAGTTTCCTGTACTCAATTGATAACACAATTGTCTCAAGCTCGTACGTATTATTTCATTAATTAATAAATAATTTTTAAATTACTCATCCTATTTTGGTTATTCATAACATAACTATCTATGAATTAATATGGACAAGGCTGCTACAAAAAAATGTTTACTAGTGAACAATTTTTACATTAATAAATATTCAGCTTTATTTCATTGATTTGGGTAATAATTTTATATTTAACAATTTTTTCATAAAAAAATTTCTATTTAACAAGCATATGTTGCCGACATAGTTGTGTACGAAAACCTTATCAGTCATTATCACCAATTATCAACAATGCAAATCCCATCAGGTGACGTGTATGCTTTGTAAACGAATATATATATATATAAAAAAAAACGAAACTAATCTCGTAATTATGAATGAATTGGAGGCAATTGAACGTGTTGCGTGGAGAGCAACGGTGGGCGAAGTTATAGTTCTTTCACCGTGCGCGCTCGAATAATCCACCTCCTCAAATTGTCTCCATACACACGACATTACACCCATGCGTCCATAAACGGGGTGTTTGGAATGTCGTCGCTTGCTCAAGCCCATTTTTCTTATATAAAAAAAGTATATTATTGTTAAATAAAAATTATTTTAAAGGAAATGACTACGCCGGTTCTGCCCACTGTAAAATTTCGCGCGTTTGCAATAGCGGAAAAATTCGCCTTTCTACCTGCTGGTCAGAGAATGTAGAAAGCCGCTCTGCTTTCGTTTCAATTGCAATATTTCTTATGCAGCAAATGTTGGAGTTTAATGCACAATTCGGCAATTTGTTATTGTGTTAATTGTTGTCTTGCATTTAATGCAAAACAAAAGGTTAATGAACTATGTATTTTAATGGACGTAGTAATAGTTTTATTTTTGTCACTGGACAATTATGTCCGATATAAGTGCCATTAGAGTACTACAAATTGTAAACAAATTAATAATATTGGTATTTTTCCCCAAAAGTTAATGTTATTTATCCAAATTAATGATGTGATAATTATTGATCGCGAAGCGATTGATCAAATATCAACTTTTTAGCAAGTTGACAGTTTATAGATCAAACAGAGATTTGATAGATTGTGACAGTTATTAGATTATTGTGACAGTTGGTAGAGCATTAAAAAAGAGCATTAATTAAGATCATTCTGACAATTTTGATATATGTCTGGCTTTGTTGTAGATAGTTATGTCAGTTGATAAATCAACAGGAGAGTTGGTAGATTAGTGTAACAGTTAGTAGATCATTATGACAGTTAGTGCGACAGTTGATAAAACATTGTGATAGTTAATAGATAATTTAAAAAAAATAATTTAGATTATTCTGACAATTTGGATGTGTCTCTGGGCGATTTTAGATAGTTCTGCCAGTTGATAGATCAACTAGAGAGTTGGTAGATCATTCTGACAGTTCGTAGATCATTGTGGCAGTTAATAGAACATTAAAAAACCTAATTTAGATCATTTTGACAATTTGGATGTATCTCTGGGCGGTTGTAGATAGTTCTGTCAGTTGATAGATCAACTAGGAAGTTGGTAGATTATTGTGGCAGTTAATAGATCATTAAAAAACCTAATTTAGATCATTCTGACAATTTGGATGTATCTCTGGGCGGTTGTAGATAGTTCTGTCAGTTGATAGATCAACTATGAAGTTGGTAGATCATTGTGACAGTTGGTAGATTATTGTGGCAGTTAATAGATCATAAAAAAAAGTAGTTTAGATCATTCCGACAATTTGGATATATCTCTAATTGGTTGTAGATCATTTTGTCAGTTGGTAGATCAATTACAGAGTTGGTAGTTTGTTATGACAGTTGGTAGATCATTGTGTCAGTTGGTAGATTATTGTGACAGTTGGAAGATCATTTTAAACAACTAGTTTAGATTATTTGGCAATTTGAATATTTGTCTGCTCGCTTGTAGATCTGTTGACAGATCAACTAGCGAATAATAGATAATAGATCATTGTAACAGTTGGTAGGTCATTGTGATGGTTGGTAAATTATTATAATAGTTGGTAGATCATTTTACTGATTGCTTGCAGATAGTTTTGGCAATTAAAGGATCAACCAGAGAGTTTGCAGATCAATGCGACAGTTGGCAGATTATTGTGACAGTTGGAAGATCATTGTGACAGTTTGTTGATCATTGTGACAGTTTGTAGATTATTTGAAAAAGCTAGTTTAGATTGTTATGACAATTTGGATGTATGTCTGATCGATTGTAGATCATTTTGTTAGTTGATAGATCAAACAGAGAGTTTGTAGATCATAGTGACAGTTGATAAATCATTGTGACAGTTGGCATATTGTTGTAACAGTTTTTAGAAAGTAAGTTATTTAAAAAATAATTTAGTTTGGATATTTGTCCGATAGGAATCTGTCAGTTGATAGAAAAGTTGGTACATCAATGTGACAGTTGGTGGATCATTGTGATAGTTAGTAGATTATTGTGACAGTTGGTAGATCATTGTAACAGTTAATACATCATTGTCACTGTTAATAGATCAATCAAAAAACAAGTTTAGATTATTCTGTACATTATTGTGACAGTTGGTAGATCATTGTGACAGTTGGTAGATTATTTAAAATAATAATTTTATATTATTCTGACACTTTGGATATTTATCTGATTGGTTGTAGATAATTCTGCCAGTTGATAGATTGTTGGTAGATTATTGTGACAGTTGGTATATCATTGTGACAGTTGGTATATCATTGTGACAGTTGGTAGTTCTGACATGGTAGATCATTCAGGGAGTTGGGTGCAAATTATTGTGACTTTAATTTGAAGAATGAATATAGATCATTTTTACAATTTATATATACGTGAGATCAGTTGCAGATAATTTTGACAGATGATAAATCGTTTTCAAGATTGAATGATCCTTTTCAGATAATCATGACTGTTCATAGATGAATCAGAAAGTTAATACGTTACTCAATATGAAAGTAGTTAGATTTTGTTGACAGTTGATAGATCATATTTACAATTAGAAGATTAATTTGACATTTAAATTATTTTAACAGTTTGGTTGCATGTATATAAGTTCTTCTGAAAGGTTAAACTGACAGTTGATATATAAATTATTTGTTTTGAAAGTAAATATATTAAGCTGACAGTTGATAGATCAATTTCTGACTGTTGGTAGATCAAGCTGACAGTTCAAAAATTAAGCTGACAGTTTATAGATCAATCTGACAATTGGTAGATATTATAGATCATTAAATATGACAGGTTGTAGCTTGTAATTACAGTTGATAAATTAAATAGTGAATTGATAAATTAAGCATAGAGTGATAGATCAAACAAAGAGTTAATAGATCAAGCAGAGATTTAGTAGATCAATCAGTGAGTTGATAGATCAATCTGACAGTTGATAGATTAATACATTGATAGATTAATATATCTCACAGTCGCAGTTTGTTATGACAGTTGATAAATTAATCCAAATTGATAGATCAAGCAGCGATTTAATAGATCAATCAAAGAGTTGATAAAAGAATCTGACAGTTGATAGATGAATCCAACAGTTAATAGAGCGATCTTGCTTTTGATAAATCAGTGTGAAAGTTTTTAAAGATTGGTTTAACAGTTTGTAGATCTATATGACAGTTGGGTAAATATTCTAATACTTTATAGATTATTCTGACAATTGTAAGATGTAAGTTGAAAAGTTTATACAGTTGTAGATTATTTTGACAGTTACTAATTATTTTAATAATTTATAGATCAATCTGACAGCTGGTAGATCCATATGGCAGTTGATAAATTATAGATCAAGTAGAGAGTTGGCAGATTAATCAAAAGTTTGATAGATGAATCTGACAGTTGTTTAATTAGCAGTACAGTTGAATGATTAGTCTGACAGTTGATAGCGCAATCTGACAGTTGATAGATCAATCTCACAGTTGATAGATCAATCTGACAGTTGATAGATCAATCTGACAGTTGATAGATCAATCTCACTGCTGATATATAAATTTGACAGTTGATAGATCAATCTGACAGTTTATAGATCAATCTTACAGTTTATAGGTCAATCTGACATTTAATAGATCAATTTTACAGTTTATAGATCAATTTGACAGTTTATAGATCAATCTGACAGTTTATAGATCAATCTGACAATTTATTGAGCAATCTGACAGTTGATAGATCATTTTGACAGTTGATAGATCAATCTGACATTTGATAGATCAATCTGACATTTAATAGATCAATCTAACATTTGATGGATCAATCTGACAGTTGATTGGTGATTCTGACAGTTATAAGATTATTATGACAGTCAATACTTGGTATTCTGACAATTAAAAGTTAATTTTGAAAAAAATTTATAAATAAAAAAATATAGACAATAGATGAGAGTTTGACACTCATTCTAAGAACTTGATTATAAAATGATAAGTTGCAGTTTGTTATGATAGTTGATAAATTAGTGTTGGTACATCAATCAAAGTTTATAGAAGAATCAGTGGACAGTTGAAAGATCAGTCTGACAGTTGAAAGATCAGTCTGACAGTTGATAGATCAATCTAGGATTTGATAAATAAAACAATATATCTGACAGTTGATAAATTATTCTAATACTTGGTAGATCATTCTGACATTAAGAAAATTAAGTTAAATTTAGTTTTTAAACAACAAAATTATGTAGACAGTAGATAGGAGTTTGACAGTTGTAGATTATTTTAACAGTTAGTAAATTAGGTTGACAATTAGAATGTTTTTTAAGAAAACTCTTATAGATCATTCTAACAAATTGATTGTAAGTATGATAGGTTGCCGCTTGTTATGACAGTTTATCAATTAATCAGAAATTTGATAGATTGATTTGATTGCTGAAAGATTAGTTTGACAGTTGATAGATCAATTGGACATTTGATAGATCAATTGGACATTTGATAGATCAGTTGGACATTTGATAGATTAATGGTCATTTGATAGATCAATTAGATCATTATATTTGAGAGTTGATAAATGATCTTAATAGTTAATAGATTAATTTGACAATTGGTAGATCAATATGGCAGTTGATATATTATTCTAATAATTGGTAGATCATTCTGACAGTTGATATAATAATATGACAGTTGATAGATCAATTTAACAATTGATATATCAGACTGACAGTTAAAAGATTAGTTTGACAGTTGATAGTTTAATAGATCAATATATCTGACAATTCATAAACTAATTTAATAATAAATAGATCAAACTGAGAGCTGGTAGATAAATATAGCAGTTGATAAGTTATTCTAATAATTGGTAGATCATTTTGACAATTAAAATATTGTTTTAAAAAGAAAATGTTTATTTTAGATTATTTATTTAGAACAACTTAGAGGGTTGAAAGATTAGTCTGACAGTTGATAAGTTAGTTTGACAGTTTATAGATTAATCTGTCAATTTCAGTTAATAAATTGATTAGACGGTGATAGATTAGTTTGAGAGTTAATAGATCAATGTGACAGTTGGTAGATCAGTTTTTAAGTTGATGATTCAGTCTGACAGTTGATAGATTAGTCTGACAGTTGATAGATCAATTTGTCAGTTGATGGTAAATCTGTCAATTGCAGTTTATAAATTGATTAGAGGGTGATAGATTAGTCTGACAGTTGATAGATCAATCTGACAGTTTATAGATCAATTTGACAGTTGGTAGATTAGTCAGACAGTTGATAGATGAATCTGTTAATTGCAGTTTATACATTGATTAGAGGGTTGATGGATTAGTCTGATCGTTGATTTAATAATTATATAATATTAAGTTGATAGATCTGATAACTTGTAGATCAGTCTGACAGTTGTTTAATTAATGTGCCAATTGCAGTTTATAAATTGATTAGAGTGTGATAGATTAGTCGGACAGTTGATAGGTCAATCTGACAGTTGATGGTAAATCTGTCAATTGCAGTTTATAAATTGATTAGAATGTTGATAGATTAGTCTGATAATTGTTTTAATAATCTGACATTTGATAGGATCAATCTGACAATCGGTAGATCAGTCTGATAGTTGTTAGAATAATGATTGTTGATATTTTAACATAGATATATAGATTAATTGTTAGGTCAGTATCAAACTGAGGTTGATGATAAATTGTCTGACAGTTGTTAGATTAGTATGACAGATGATATATCAATTTGACAGTTGATATATTAATCTGTCAGTTGAGAAGTGGTTGATCAATCGGACAGTTAATAGATCAGTATGTCAGTTAATAGATCAATTTGACAGTTGATAGATTAATTTGTCAAATGCTGGGTTAGTTTTACAGTTGATAGATTAGTCTGACAGTTGATTTATTAATTTGACAGTTCATATATTATTTTGACAGATGATACATCAATCTGATAGTTGATTTATGTGACAGTTGATAGATTAGTTTGAAAGTTGATAGATCATTTTGAAAGTTGATAGATTAGTTTGAAAATTGATAGATTAATCTAACATTTGCTAGATTAATTTGGCAGTTGGTAGAAGATCATTCTGACAGTTGATAGAAGATCATTCTGACAGTTGATATAAAATTATTCTGACAGTTGAAAGATCAATCTCTTAATTGAATTGTTTGATTTGCTTACAGTAAAACATTAATTGCGAAGCGACAGATTATGTAACATTTTTAGGTTATGTAAGTGTAGGTAGCCTTCAACTAAACCGACTTATGGCAAACAACCAATTAGAATTTTTGAATTCGGTTCAAAAAATTGGGTTTGGTGGGCTTGATTCTATATAAAAATGTCTAAAACAAACTTTAATTGCAACCAATTAGACCATAGAAAAGAGTAAATAAAAAAGATTGATTTTGCATTTTTTAGTCTTTTTAAGTAAATTGGCTTTTTATTTGGTTTAAAAACTTGGATCCGGAAGGCTTAATTCTTTACAAAAGTGCTTAAAACAAATTTTAATTGCAACCAATAACATCATGATAAAGGTTTGAAATAACAAAGTTGGTTTTGCTTTTAGGTAGGTTTCTTAACTAAACCGATTTTTGGCAAACAATCGATTGCAGTTTTTGGGTTTGATTGAAAAATTTGGGTTTGGAAAGCTTAATTCTATATAAAAGTGCTTAAAACAAATTTTAATTGCGTTTTAGTAGTCTTCTTAACTAAACTGACTTTTAGCAAACAACCGATTGGAATTTTTGGATTTGGTTTAAAAATTTGGGTTTGGAATGCTTGACTCTACATAAAAATGTCGAAATCATTTCTACATTTAGTTTATGCTCATACAAATTTGTGCAGTTTATTAGAGACTCAAAACACGTGTATATGTTTACTGGAATATTACGGCACAGTTTGCATAAATTATGAATACTATTCATTGTGATATTAATTAAATACTTTCCTAATGAAATGAAAGTTTTGAAATAAATATTTATTTTGAATAATAATAAAAATTCCAACGTCGCAGCTTCACCGAAAAGCGGAGGTGGTCTAGTAACGAAGCAAGCAAATATACAGCTCCTACTCATTCACCAACCTCACCTACAGTACACGATCCAAAGGAAGAAGTATATTTGTATTATAATGAGAAAATAAAAATGTGTAACACCTGTGCGACTGTGACACAGCAAATGTTCTTATATGTAACAAATTCGCCCGGTATGGTGAGTCCAAGGATCAATGATATGTTAATAGTGACGTGATCTCTTAGCTGCGATTGATGCAAGTTTAATCAATCGGCATATGGTTTTTAGAGTTTTATATGATTTGCATGTGTAGATCATATCATGCAACACCCACGATTTATAATATTATTCATTTAATAAATAATGCTCCATTTTTGAGTCTCATTGTTTTGATGGTTTTTAACTGATTTTTTTATTATAAAACATATGTTATTAATGACGCACGACAAGCGTAAATTCATCTGTTTTGACTACATTAATCTTTTTATTTGCTTTTTTTAAATTCATTAGGTGGTAATAATGTTATAATCTCAACAAATTTTTCCCACATAAAATTAATGACGTCCATACGATTCCTGCAAATTCTTATTTATTTTCTGTCAAAATATTGTTGAGAAAACTTAACTGATTATTCTAAGCGAGAACTTGAAACGATTTAAAATAGATGTATGCGGGGGAGTTTAAAGTAAGTAAACCTGTGTAATTTTTCTGGACATAAAACGCATGTAATTACTAAGACAGGATCTGGTTCTCCTCGGGATAATTCGTGCAACGTGTAAACATCCTGCATCCGTTTCCAATTTATTGCGGTGCTTAGCTTTAGCGATTCCCGAAATAAAATCAGTTTGTTTATTTCCCCTTTCCCCTTTAGTAGAAAGGCTCGCGGAATTTTCTGGAGAAGAAAAAAAATTTTAAGCGGCTGGCTTGGACCCCCACGTAAAGTGAAAACGCGAAACGGGTGAACTCTCCTCCAGAGTTGTATGTGGGATGGTCTGGAGTGGGCCGACGATGTTTGTCGTTCGGTTGGAGCAACATGTGTCATTGAGAGAGGAGATAATAAGGATCCTTTAAAATTTTACAGATTTGCGGAGACAAATATGTGTCGAGGACGACATGACATTTTATTGCTTTTATTAAATCACGCCAAATACCATTGGTAAAACATTGTTAGCCTAGATGCGTGTTTATAATTTTCTGGTTATTAAATAGAGCTAAAAATACGCGTTTCAATGCAAACAGAGTTTGAATAAAGTTAGTGAAATCAAATGTCTCATCTTTACTAAATAATACGACGCAAATTGAAAAATGTTTGTACAATTTGTCTTTCTTTTTTAATTTTTTTTTTACTTTTGCTGGTTTCCTATCTTTGTTGCAATTGCAATTAAATTTTAAGTATTTTAATATAGAATTAAGCTTTCGGATTCAAATTTTTAAACCGCATTCTAAAATTCCAATTGGTTATTTGCCAAAAGTTAATTTACTTAAGAAGAGTAACAAAATGAAAAATCAATAATTTTATTTCAAATCCTTCTTATGGCTTGATTGGTTGCAATTAAAGTTTTTATATATACAGAATCAAGCTTTCCAAACCCAAATTTTTAAACCGAATCCAAAAATTCTAATTGGTTGTTTGCCAAAAGTCAGTTTAGTTAAGAAGATTATCTAAACGCAAAACGAACTATGTTACTTCAAACCTTTATAGTGATCTTATTCGTTGCAGATAAAGTTTGTTTTACATTTTTTTATATAAAATTAAGCCTTTCAAAAACAATTTTTAAACCAAATCTAGAAATTCAAACTGGTTGTTTTCCAAAAGTTAGTTTAGTTAAGAAGACTATCTAAACGCAAAACGAACTATGTTACTTCAAACCTTTATCGTGATCTTATTGGTTGCAATTAAAGTTTGTTTTAAATTTTTTTATATAGAATTAAGCCTTCCAAACCCAAATTTTTAAATCGAATTCAGAAATTCTAACTGGTTGTTTGCCAAAAGTCAGTTTTGTAGTTAAGAAGACCAAAAGTCAGTTTAGTTAAGAAAACTACCTTAAAGCAAAATGCTATTGGTACAATTAAATTTTTGTAACTTCTAAAATATTAAAAATGAATTTTCAATGACTTGCTTGAAAGTTACAAATTTTTATTTAATCCAATCATTTTTTGCTTCAAATAAGTGAAGTCAATAAAATTGAAGTTATGTCAAACTGGTCGTATAGATTTTAATAAATTTTTCTCAGTTGATACTGATGATATTGAAGTGTATTAGTACCAATTTTGATAAATATCCAATGTATCATTTTGAATTTATACAATTTTTAATTAGCTTTCAAGTTACATGTTTAGGATAGGTCAAGTCAATATAATTAAGATTACACAAAATTGAACCTACGGATTTATATAAAATTTACACATTTGGTACTGATGATATTGAAGTATATAAGTACCAATTTTGATAAAAATCCAATGTATCATTTAGAATTTATACTATTTTTAATTGTCTTTCAAGTTACATGTTGAAGATAAGTCAAGTCAATATAATTAAGACTACACAAAATCCAACCTTTGGATTTAAGTCAAATTTACACAGTTGGTACTGATAGTATTGAAGTACATTAGTACCAATTTTGATAAAAATCCAATGTATCATTCAGAAGTTATACAATTTTTAATTATCTTCCAAGTTACATTTTGAAGAAAGGTCAAGTCAATATAATTAAGATTACACAAAGTTGAACCTATGGACTTAGATCAAATTCACACAATTGGTACTGATTATATTGAAGTACATTAGTACCAATTTTGATAAAAATCCAATGTATCATTTAGAATTTATACAGTTTTTAGTTGTCGTTCAAGTTACATGTTGAAGAGATTTAAGTCAATATAATTAAGACTACACAAAATTGAACCTATGGATTTAGGTCAAATTTATACAGTTGGTACTGATGATATTGAAGTACATTAGTACCAATTTTGATAAAAATTCAATATCTCATTTAGAAATTATACAGTTTTTAATTGTCTTTCAGGTTACATGTTTAAGATAGGTCAAGTCAATATAATTAAAACTACACAAAATTGAACCTATGGATTTAGGTCAAATTTATACAGTTTAGTACCAATTTTGATAAAAATCCAATGTATCATTTAGAATTTATACAATTTTTAATTGTTTTTCAAGTTACATGTTGAAAATAAGTCAAGTCAATATAATTAAGAATATACAAAATTGAACCTATAGATTTAGATCAAATTTACACAATTAGTACTAATGATATTGAAGTACATTAGTACTAATTTTGATAAAAATCCAATGTATCATTTAGAATTTATACAATTTTTAATTATCTTTCAAGTTACATGTTGAGGTTAGATCAAGTCAATATAATTAAGACTACACAAAATTGAACCTATAGATTTAGATCAAATTTACACAATTAGTACTAATGATATTGAAGTACATTAGTACCAATTTTGTTAAAAATCCAATGTATCATTTAGAATTTATACAATTTTTAATTGTCTTTCAAGTTACATGTTGAAGATAGGTCAAGTCAATATAATGAAGACTACACTAAATTGAACCTATGGATTTAGATCAAATTTACACAATTGGTACTAATGATATTGAACTATATTAGTACCAATTTTGATAAAAATCCAATGTATCATTTAGAAGTTATACAATTTTTAATTATCTTTCAAGTTAAGTCAATATTTTGGTTTGAATAAAACTATTCATCAGTAACTAAATTCCCATAAAACTTTTAATATTATTTATCTGCAAAATAAATATGTTATGCCTGTTGCATTTAGATGGATGCACTCGCCCCAACGAGCTATATATAAATAACTGAAAATTTATGTGTTTTCCACAACGTAATGGAATGTGGAAGTAATGTACACTTTTCATGTAGTTTATGTCCGCCCCGCAAAATCCAGTGCTTGTTAAATATATTTCACTGTCGACTAGAAATAATGGCAGTCATTTTGCAAAGGAAGAGAGTGAATTATATGGTGAGTAGGCAACATCACGTTTCCATCATCTAGAGAGAAGAAAATGTTACACGCTTCTGCATTTCATTTATAATGGATGTGATCTTTTCATAGCGAAAGCAGTTTCACAAATGTTATCGAAGGATTAATGATACCATACATCTTATGTTAATCATAATAATCATGAAGTTTCGTTAATCATTTAATAATAAGCATTTATTTCCATTCTCTACAGGAAAATTAGATTTCAATTACAAGATTATAAGCTTCAATACCTGCGAAGTTGAAAGAATCTAAATATTTTTTTTATTATTCGAATTATTATACGAATGATAATTCAATCGAATCATTGTTCCAATGATCATTCGAATGATTGCAGGATTGATTATACGAAATGATTTGATGACTTAAATAAAAACATGAATCAACCATTAATCATTCGTAAACTATTTATTTTCATTCATTAAACACTGATAGATAACTGATACTATCAACAACTATTTGTTTGTAAATCAATTTGATACGATAAGACTTTACTATATCTATTAATAATATTTTAGTTACTTCTATTGTTTAATGTTTATTAAAAAAATGATGAATGAGTGGACGTAGTTGTGTGTGCTTGTTAAAGTAAACACGTTGTTTTGTATCGGATTACAACCGTTTTGTGGTGACATTCTGTAAATTTATTGCCTGTTTACAGGGAAGTAGCTACAGTGTTACTGGTAAACTTCCTCTCTCTTTGCGCTTATCGCTGACACGTGTCATTTTTCGAAAAGCGGAATTTAAATACATGTTAATTGCAGGTTTCGTATTATTGATGAATGAATAATATTCAGTGCAATGTTTCATTTATTTATGTTATGTATGTGTGTACATTTATGTTTATTATTATAAACAATTCTTTTGATTTTATTTACCAAATTAATAGAACAGTTTGCATCAACTAAAGAAACATTAAAAAATCAAATTTATGAAAAAATTATCCTAAACTAAAAAACATCCATAGACGCGTTTCGAGGTTTACCTCTCATCAGTATGGCTTTATTTATTTATACTAAATAATTGATTTGTAACTTACTTCGTCAACGTCGTTCACCACCTCTTCTTTATATATGTTATAACTAAAGAAACATTTATTTAATTATTTTTTGCTTTAGATATGTAAATTCTAAATGATATATTGGATTTATTATCAAAATTGGTACTAAAGTACTTCAATATCATCAGGACCAACTATGTAAATTTGACTTAAATCCATAGGTTCAATTTTGTGTAGTCTTAATTATATTGACTTGACTTATCTTCAACATGTAACTTGAAAGATAATTAAGAATTGTATAAATTTTAAATGATACATTGGATATTTATTAAAATTGGTACTAAGATACTTCAATATCATGAGTACCAACTGTGTGAATTTTACCTAAATCCATAGGTTCAATTTTGTGTAGTCTTAATTATATTGACTTGACTTAACTTCAACAGGTAACTTGAAAGATAATTAAGAATTGTATAAATTCTAAATGATACATTGGATTTTTATCAAAATTGGTACTAATGTACTTCAATGTAATCAGTACCAACTGTGTAAATTTTACTAAAATCTATAGGTTCAATTTTGTGTAGTCTTAATTATATTGACTTGACCTATCTTCAACATGTAACTTTAAAGATAATTAAAAATTGTATAAATTCTAAATGATAAATTGGATTTTTATCAAAATTGGTACTAAGGTACTTCAATGTCATCAGTACCAATTGTGTAAATTTGATCTAAATCCATAGGTTCAATTTTGTGTAGTCTTAATTATATTGACTTGATCTAACCTCAATATGTAACTTGAAAGATAATTAAAAATTGTATAAATTCTAAATGATACATTGGAATTTTATCAAAATTGGTACTAATGTACTTCAATATCATCAGTACCAAATGTGTAAATTTCACCTAAATCCATAGGTTCAATTTTGTGTAGTCTTAATTGTATTGACTTGACTTATCTTCAACATGTACTTGAAAGATAATTACAAATTGTATAAATTCTAAATGATACATTGGATTTTTATCAAAATTGGTACTAATGTACTTCAATGTAATCAGTACCAACTGTGTAAATTTTACTTAAATCTATAGGTTCAATTTTGTGTAGTCTTAATTATATTGACTTGACCTATCTTCAATATGTAACTTGAAAGACAATTAAAAAATGTATAGATTCTAAATGATACATTGGATATTTATTAAAATTGGTACTATTGTACTTCATTATCATCAGTACCAACTGTGTAAATATTATCTAAATCTATAGGTTCAATTTGGTGTAGTCTTAATTATATCGACTTGACCTAACTTCAACATGTAACTTGAAAGACAATTAAAAATTCTATAAATTTTAAATGATACATTGGATTTTCATCAAAATTGGTGCTAAAGTACATCAATATTATTAGTACCAATTGTGTAAGTTTGATCTAAATCTATTGGTTCAATTTTGTGTAGTCTTAATTATATTGACTTGACCTATCTTCAATATGTAACTTGAAAGACAATTAAAAAATGTATAAATTCTAAATGATACATTGGATATTTATTAAAATTGGTACTATTGTACTTCAACATCATCAGTACCAACTGTGTAAATTTCTCCTAAATCCATAAGTTCAATTTTGTGTAATCTTATTTGTATTGACTTGACTATCTTCAACAAGAAAAATTAACGATCTTTTCTATTCTGTTTATTGGAAATTGATAAAATTTGGCACAAATAATTAAAAGTAATTGAAGTCCAAATTGATGGTGTTTCTAAGTTGAGTCTATATTGGATAAAATTAATGAAGAAGTGATTTCAAGCATGGATTTGTGTTTGGGTAATAATAAAATTAAAGCATAAGTTGAAATTTTTGAAAACAATTAAAGTCCAAGTTGATTGGTGCTTCTAAATTGAGTTCAAATTGAACAATATTGAGGAAGAAGTTGTTTTAACCATGGAAATATGTTTGGGTAATAATGAGATTAACGCATAAGATGAAATTTTTGAAAATATTTGTTGTCCATGGATTTGTGTTTGGGTAATAATAAAATTAAAGCATTAGTTGAAATTTTTGAAAACAATTAAAGTCTAAGTTGATTGGTGCTTCTAAATTAAGTTCAAATTGAATAATATTTAGGAAGAAGTTATTTTAAGTATAGAACTATGTTTGGCTAATTATGAAATTAAAGCTTAAGTTGAAATTTTTGAAAATAATTAAAGTCCAAGTTGATTGGTGCTTCTAAATTATGTCTAAAATTGAATAATATTGAGGAAGAAGCTATTTTAAGCATAGAAATATGTTTGGCTAATCATGAAATCAAAGTATAAGTTGACATTTTTGAAAACAATTAAAGTCTAAGTTAATTGGTGCTTCTAAATTAAGTTCAAATTAGACAATATTGAGGAAGAAGTTATTTGAAGCATAGAAATATGTTTGGGTAATAAAGAAATTAAAGTAGAACTTGAAATTAATGAAAATAATTAAAGTCCAAGTTGATTGGTGTTTCTAAATCAAGTCCAAATTGAATAATATTTAGGAAGAAGTTATTTTAAGTATAGAACTATGTTTGGCTAATTATGAAATTATAGCTTAAGTTGAAATTTTTGAAAATGATTAAAGTCCAAGTTGATTGGTGCTTCTAATTTGAGTCCAAATTGGATAATATTGAGGAAGAAGTTTTTTTAAGCATAGAAATATGTTTGGCTAATCATGAAATTAAAGTATAAGTTGACATTTTTGAAAACAATTAAAGTCCAAGTTGATTGGTGCTTCTAAATTAAGTCCAAATTGAATAATATTGAAGAAGAAGTTATTTTAGGCATAGAAATTTGCTTGGGTAATAATGAAATTAAAGCATAAGTTAACATTTTTGAAAACAGTTAAAGTTCAAGTTGATTGTGCTTTTAAATTGAGTCCAAATTAGAAAAATATTGAGGAAAAAGTTATTTCAAGCATAGAAGTGTGTTTGGGTAATAATTCAATTAAAGCTTAAATTAAATTTTTGAAAATAATTGAAGTCTAAGTTGATTGGTGTTTCTAAATTGAGTCCAAACTGGATAATATTGAGGAAGAAATTATTCTAAGCACAGAAATATGTTTGGGTAATAATGAAATTAACGTAGAACTTGAAATTAATGTTAATAATTAAAGTCCAAGTTGATTGGTGCTTCTAAATTGAGTCCAAATTGGATAATATTGAGGAAGAAGTTTTGTTAAGCATAGAAATATGTTTGGCTAATCATGAAATTAAAATATAAGTTGAAATTTTTAAAAACAATTAAAGTCTAAGTTAATTGGTGCTTCTAAATTAAGTTTAGATTGGATAATATTGAGGAAAAGTATGGGAATGTATTTGGGTAATGAGGAAATTAACGCATAAGTTGAATTTTTTGAAAACAATTGAAGTCCAAGTCTAATGGTGCTTCTGAATTGAGTCCAAATTGGATAATATTGAGGAAGAAGTTATTCTAAGCATAGAAATATGTTTGGATTATGATGAAATTGATGTACAAGTTAAAAAAATTAAAAATAATTAAAGTACAATTTAAGTGGTGCTTCAAAAACGGGTTTAAATTTGTAGTAATTTAGGAAAAAATGGTTTTAAATATGGAAATATGTTTGGGCAATGCCAGAATTGATGTAGAAGTTGAAATTTTTAAAAATAATTGATGTCCGAGTTGAAAGGTGTTTCTAAAATTGGCCTAAATTTTTAGTTTTTTAGGAAAAATAGATTTTAAACGTAGACATATATTTGGGCAGTTATGAAATTGATGTAAATACTATATTTTTTTTTAAATAGTTGATGTTTGAGTTGAATGGTTCTACTAAAATTGATCTAAATTTGTAGTTAATTAGGAAAAAATGATTTTAATTGTGGAAATATGTTCAGGCGATGATAAAATTGATTTATAAGTTAAAAAATTTAAAAACTATTTAATGTCCAAGTTTAAAGGTGCTTCTAAATTTGGTCTAAATTTGTACATACGTAAAACGTGGAAATATATTTGGGCAATGATGAAATTGATGTTAAAATTGAAATTTCTGAAAATAATTAATGCTGGAGTCGAGTGGTTCTTCTAAACTGGTCTAAATTTGTAGTTATTTAGGAGAATATAATTTTAAATAAGGAAATATGTTTGGGCATTGCCAAAATAGATGTTAAAGTTGAAATTTTTGAAAATATCTAATGTCTGGGTTGAGTGCTTCTTTCAAAACTAGTCTAAATTTGTAGTTATTAAGAAAAAATTGATTTCAAATGTAAAAATATGTTTGGGCAATGATGAAATTGATGCAAAGATTGAAATTTTTGAAAATAGTTAATGTCTGGGTTGGAGTGGAACTTCTAAAATTGGTCTATACTTGAAGCTATTTAGGAAGAAATGGTTTGAAACTTGAAAATATGTTTGGGCAAAGCAGAAATTGATGTAAGGTTTATTTTTTTGTTAAATAATTAATGTCCGGGTTGAGTGGGTTTCTAAAACTGGTATAAATTTGTAATTATTTAGGAAAAAATAATTTCAAACCCAGAAGTATGTTTGGGCAATGATGAAATTGATGTTAAGATTGAAATTTTTGAAAATAATTAATGTCCGAGTTGAATAGTACTTCAAAAATTGATCTAAATTTATAGTTGGTTAGGAAAAAAGGATATGTGTTTGGGTAATGATGAAAATGATGTAAACATTGAAATTTTTGAAAATAATTGATGTCTGAGTTGATTGGTGCTTCTAAAATTGATCTAAATTTGAAGTTATTTAGAAAAAATGATTTCAAACGTGGAAATATGTTTGGGCATTAATGAAATTGATGTTGAAGTTATTTAGGAAAAAATAATTTTAAACCCGGAAATGTGTTTGGGCAATGATGAAATTGATGTGTAAGCTAAAGAAATTAAAAACAATTAAAGCACAATTTAAATGTTGGTTTTAAAATTGGTCTAAAATAGTTATTATTGAGACAGAAATCATTTCAAGCATAGAAATATGTTTGGGTAAGAAGTATAAATTTAAAAATGTAATCAGTTATTAAAAAAAATTAAGTACACCTTAAGAATTTGGAAAATAATGAATTCAGTTGTTTCAGAAATTGTAAAAAAAATATTGTGATAAATTCTTTAAATGGAAGCCTAAAAATTGCAAATTCATTAATTTTGAAGCATCAAAAACTGCTTCTAGTTAGGAAGACTCAATTTTAAGCTTTGGAATGGATACCAAAACTATCCAAAATATGATTTATACGAAAAAACTTTAAAAGACTTTAACAGTTTTGTGATTGGTGCTTATAAAATGAT
Source organism: Tachinus rufipes (assembly GCA_963932245.1). NCBI lineage: Eukaryota > Metazoa > Arthropoda > Insecta > Coleoptera > Staphylinidae > Tachinus > Tachinus rufipes. Next base: position 8,107,107 of record OZ010744.1, read on the forward strand.
TTTTAACTAAATTTAAAACTAAGTAATTAGATTTGTAATGGGAAAACGTAATTTTAACAATGTTGTCAAGTTGCTGGTTACTATTTTTAGTATTAAATGTTTCCAAACTAAAAAATCAATTTTGAATCAATTTTTGGATATAAAAACCCAAATTTGATCGTATTAATACGTAGCTAGTTTACTAAAATTATTTTTTTTTTTTGTATGAAGTGATTTTTTGGTTTGCGATGCATATTATAGACGAATAACATTAGTTATGGGTCTATCTGGGTAGATCTCTCTGCATACTAGTAATTAATAAGCGATAATATACTTGAAAGAATAGATTTTTAAAAAATCCTTATTTGCAAAATAGTTTTATTTAAAATGTTTGTATTCTAAAAATGCTTGTGATTATTTTAATATTTGTGCTACGTACTATTTTCCACTTAAGATATTAATATTAGAGTTTCTGTGGAATTTAATTGATGATTCTATTGTATTTATCACAGCTGCATTCCTCTTTCGTGTGTACCAAATTGAGAATGTTTTCTATGTAATGCGAATTGAGAGAAAAAGTGCAAACAAATATGATAATTTATTAATATTATAAATATAAATTGATTATTAGATAAAACAGGATATAAATTTATGCAAAATACATTAATAAACTGAATTTATTAAGTATGAAACAATAATGCAAATGAATAATGTAAATAGAATTAACAATGAAAATTTAAAAAAATATGTTAAAATGCATAAATTTAGTTTCAATTCATTTATCATACAAAATTGCATGTCAAAAGCGCTCTATTCACAGATAATTCCTATTTCCCCCTCTCTTATAAAAAAATGCATCAGTTCGGTAATAATGCAGGTCTGAAACCCTGAATGGCATGCTAGTATGTGTCGAAAGGTGACCGGTGCACGTGGGTTACCGACGTCTAGCCGGCTAGTTTGCAATTTAAAATTGTGCGTGCTATTGATACAGGATTTACTTAAAAACCTATAAGTTTCTAATAGAATAGTAAGTAAATTACGATAAAATATATTTTAGAATTGAATTAATAAAAATATTAATCAAATTTAATTTCAAATTTCAAAAATGATTAAATTAAATACAAAATAAAGAAATTTTGAAAAATTAAAAATTTGATTAATAAATTTTAAAATTGAAAAATACTTTTGTCTCAAAATTAAATTCAACTAATTTATTGATAGTTTTTTTTTTGACTAAATTTGTTTGTTAGTTTTTTTTTTTAATTTAATTTTATTAGCATACCGACTGCGCCAATTAAATGTAGTTTTAGCGATTGATAGATTTTTAAAACTTTAAAATAATTTACATATTACACAAATTTTAATTAATATTATAAAAATTGCATGAAATAAATATCGTTCATAAATACATTTATTACTGGCCGATCGTGAAATATTTAAATAACGTGAAACTAGTCTAATAAATTAATTATAAAGTAATTTTAAGAAAACTGAACAGGAACTCTATTTGATAGGAAAAATTATATTATAATAACTTTTTAATTTGTTATTGCTTTAAATACTTTATTTCAATACGCCCGTATCGATTCCGTATGGAATGTTAATTATTAAAAAAAATTCCTCAAATTATTCCTAAAGATTATGCAAATATTATGGAAGTACATAATTTATCTATTAAATTATAAAATTATAAAAAAGCAAACAATGCTTCCTGTAGTTTCTATTTCACCTTTTCGAAGCGACCATAAGGGATGTGGGGTTTCCGTTTTCTCACAACAAACAAGAAAAGAAAAAAAAAAACATTCTTCCTTTTGGACAATCGTGTGTAGATCGCGAAAAAAGTGAACTGAACTAAAGTTTTGTGGCCGGAAGTGGCCAGATTAACGAGTCATTGTGTCACCAAACTCGCTCCGTTCACCACCTCCAAATACGGGTCCGTAATGAATCGAACTGTGTTCTATGGAGAGGATTTCCCAACATATTACGAAAGCGAGAAATGGGGTCGCGCTTGAATATAAACAAAATTTTTTTTGTTATTATTTGGACGGGTTAATTATATTGTACCCGAATTGTCTGCGTACACACAATTGGAATCTTAATTGAGTTCGGTCTTAGTGTGTGTGTAATTGTTTAATTGTGCTGGCTATAGCGAAAATTAAGTTTTGTTATTCGGTCGCATCATGGGAATTATTTAGTAACAATGATATCATAAGTCGCACCAATTTGCTATTATCATTAGCGACATTAATTCACGGAAATATACAAGAATGGAATAATTTAATAATTTAATTTCTTTATTTTTAATTTACTACAATCATTCGATTCAGATTCGAGTTAAATATATTTGTTTTAAAGTTTTTATTTTGAGGAGTTTTAAAAAGTATTAAATATTATAATTGTTTGAGAGTATAATTTTATACATAACCTCAAACAATTATTTTACAATATATTCAAAAAAATCATATTGATTTCTAGAAATTCAACACAATCTATCAATTTGAATTTTTTAATTTCAAATTAATTTTTTTCTAAACATTTTACAAACAGTAATTATGAAAATTTTTTTTTTTTTCAATATTTAAAACTAAATTTAGTTGGCGCAGTCGGTATACTTAAAAAAATTAATTTTCAAATTTAGTTTTTGAAAGTGGAAATGTCTATACTGTTTTCAATTTTTTTTGAATTCCTTTTTACTAAAATTGGCGCAGTCGGTAAGCCGAAAATCAAAGTTAAGTCTAATTTAAGTTGATAGGATAAATTGATTAAATTGAGATTATGCAAAATCCAGCGTATCGAATTTAATGAAATTGATACAGCTTATCCTAACAATATTGAAGTATATTGTAGTCAATTTGTATCAAAATTTAATAAATAGTTTGAAAATTATAAAATATGTTATTAAGAATAGTAGTTTCCAGATTGGTTAGGGTAGAGTGATTAAATTGAGGTTATGTAAAATTCAGCGTATCGAATTAAATGAAATTAATACAGCTAATACTAATAATATTGAAGTATGTTTATGCCAATTTGTATCAAAATTCAATAAATAGTTTGGATAATATAAAATATATTATTAAGAATAGGAGTTTCCTGACTGGTTAGGGAGATTGATTAAAATGAGGTTATGTAAAATCTAGCGTATCGAATTAAATTAAATTAATACAATTTATAGTAATAAAATTGATGTGTGCTGTTGCCAATTTATATCAAAATTCAATACGTAGTTTAGAAATTATAAAATATTTGATTAAGAATACAAGTTCTCAGCTTGTTTAGAGTAGATTAATTAAATTGATATTATGTAAAATCTAGCCTGTCGAATTGAATGAAATTAATGCAATTTATACTAATAATATTGAAGTATGTTGTTGCCGATTTGTATCAAAATTCAATATGTAGTTTAGAAATTATAAAATATTTTATTACGAATAGTTGTCAACTTGGTTAGGGTTGAGTGATTAAATTGAAGTTATGTAAAACCCAGCGTATCGAATTAAATAAAATTAATACAGCTAATACTAATAATATTGAAGTATGTTTATGCTAATTTGTATCAAAATTTAATAAGTAGTTTAGAAATTATAAAATATTTTATTACAAATAGGAGTTGTCAGCTTGGTTAGGGTAGATTGATTAAATTGAGGTTATGTAAAATCCAAAGAAAAAAAAAAGGTTATAATTAAACTAATAAATTGAGTTCAAAAAATTCATAAAACGTATATATTATTAAAAAAAATTTAATTGTTAAAATAGCATTTAATTAGCGCAGTCGGTAGGTTGAAAAATAATTGTTTTAAATCCAATTTACAAGTTTATGAAATTTAGAGGCATAATTTTTCAAAATTAAAAAAATATAAATTTACAATTGAATTACAAAAAATAATAAATTTGAATTTTGTAAATTATCTTAAAAAAATTTAAATTATTAAAACCACATTGGATTGGCGCAGTCGGTAAGCTAATGAAATGATCATTTTTAAATGTAACATTTTAGATACATAATTTTTAATTTTTAAAGAAAAAAAAATGAAAAAAAATATTGGCGCAGTCGGAAAGCTAAAGCAAAAATAAAAGAAATTTTAAATTGATCTAAAAAGTTAAGTATTAAAATTTTTAAAATTGATTTATATTGCTCCACAGTTTATTTTTTTTAATTTCTTTAAACTACCTTTAATTGGCGCAGTCGGTAAGTTAATAAAATATTTTTTTTATTTAACCAACAAATTATATCTAGTTTGTAAGATTTAAGTGCATACATTGGTGCAGTCGAAAAACTAAAGCAAATTTAAATTGAACTAATAAATAAAGTATAATCTGTAATTTGTAAAATTTAATTATATTGGTTCAAAGTTTAATTTTTTTTATTTACTAAAACTACATTTAATTGGCGCAGTCGGTAATAATATGATATTTATTGTGATAAAATGCATTCATTCCATTTTTTTTTTGTCAGAATTATATGATAAATGGTTTCTGGGCGATAACTTGTTTATTTTTATGCGATTTTTATGATTATGATTGAGATTATTGTATTCATTTTATGTTTTTATACAATGTTTTACAGTTTTCTACAACATTTGTCTCATCTATAAAATTGGAATTATTGTTGTCTGTAATGTTAACTGTTTTTAAAGTAAAGTTTCGACATAATTCTTTGTATTATTTGACAGTTTTTTAACATTATTTTACAATGTTTGGCAGTTTTCTTACAATGTTTGTTTATTTTATGCAAAAAAAGTTTGTTTTCTATAATATTTTCTAGTTTTTTGTTATAGTTTTAATAAAATCCTTTTCAATTTTACAAATTTACTGTTTTCCAGAACTTCTGACAGTTTTTTTAAAAGTTTTCTTCAGTATTTTACAGTTTTTATACAATGGACAGTTTTAAAACAATTTTGCAACAATTATTGACAGTTTTCTGTAAAATTCAATAGTTTTTTACATTATTTTTATACGATATTTGACAGTTTTCTACAGTATTTGACAGTTTTTACAATATTTTACTGTGTTCTACATTATTAGACAGTTTTCTGCAACTTTCAATAGGTTTTTACATTATTTTGACATATTTGAAAGTGTTTTACATTATTTGAGATTTGTATGCTACAGTCCGTATTTTTTTTTTTACAATGTATGTCAGTTTCCTGGAGCTTGCAACAGTTTTTTACATTATTTTTTTTCGATGTTGATAGTTTTCTATAATATTTGACAGTTTTTACAATATTTGTCATTTTTATGCAACAGTTCACTGTTTTCTATATTGTTTGACAGTTTTCTGCAACTTTTAACAGTTTTTTTACATTATTTTGACAGTTTTCTACAATATTTGACAGCGTTTTACAGTATTTGATATTTGTTTGCAACAGTTCATTATTTTTTTCAATGTTTGACGTTTTACAGTATTTGACATTTGTGTGCTATAGTTTAATATTTTTTACAATGTTTGGCAGTTTTCTGAAATTTTCAACAGTTTTTTTTTTACAATATTTTGACAGTTTTCTACAATATTTGACAGTGTTTTACAGTATTTGACATTTGTGAGCTACCGTTCACTATTTTTTACAATGTTTGACAGTTATTTGCAACTTTCAACAGTGTTTTACATTATTTTGACAGTTTTCCTACAATGTTTGACAGTTTTCTATAATGTTTGACAGTTTTATGCAACTTTCAACAGTTTCTTTACATTATTTTGAGAGTTTTGTACATTATTTGACAGTTTTCTGCAACTTTCAACAGTTTTTTTTACATTATTTTGACAGTTTTTTACAATATTTAACATTGTTTTACAGTATTTGACATTTGTGGACTACAGTTTACTATTTTTTACATTATTTGACAGTTTTTTGCAACTTTCAACTGTTTTTTACATTATTTTGAGAGTTTTCTACATTATTTGACAGTTTTCTGCAACTTTCAACAGTTTTTTTACATTAGTTTGACAGTTTTCTACAATATTTAACATTGTTTTACAGTATTTGACATTTGTGGACTACAGTTTACTATTTTTTACATTATTTAACAGTTTTTTGCAACTTTCAACTGTTTTTTACTTTATTTTGACAGTTTTCTACATTATTTGACAGTTTTCTGCAACTTTCAACAGTTTTTTTTTACATTATTTTGACAGTTTTCTACTATGTTTGACAGTTTTTTGCAACTTTCAATAGTTTTTTAATATTATTTTGACAGTTTTCTACAATATTTGACAGTGTTTTACAGTATTTATCATTTATGGGCAACAGTTTACTATTTTTTACATTATTTTGACAGTTTTCTATAATGTTTGACAGTTTTCTGCAACTTTCAACAGTTTTTTTAGATTATTTTGACAGTTTTCTACAATATTTGACAGTGTTTTACAGTATTTGACATTTGAGGGCTACAGTTCACTATTTTTTACATTATTTGACAGTTTTCTGCAACTTTCAACAGTTTTTTACATTATTTTAACAGTTTTCTACAATGTTTGACAGTTTTCTGCAACTTTCAACAGTTTTTTAACATTATTTTGACAGTTTTCTACAATATTTGACAGTGTTTTACAGTATTTGACATTTGAGGGCTACAGTTCACTATTTTTTACAATCTTTGACAGTTTTTTGCAACTTTCAAAAGTTTTTTACATTATTTTGACAGTTTTCTATAATGTCTGACAGTTTTCTGCAACTTTCAACAGTTTTTTTACATTATTTTGACAGTTTTCTATAATGTTTGACAGTTTTCTGCAACTTTCAACAGTTTTTTTATTTTGACTGTTTTCTACAATATTTGACATTTGTGTGTGGTGCAGTTCATTGTTTTTTACAATGTTTGACAGTTTTCTGCAACTTTTAACAGTTTTTTTGGATTATTTTGACAGTTTTCTACAATATTTGACAGTGTTTTACAGTATTTGACATTTGAGGGCTACAGTTCACTATTTTTTACAATCTTTGACAGTTTTTTGCAACTTTCAAAAGTTTTTTACATTATTTTGACAGTTTTCTATAATGTCTGACAGTTTTCTGCAACTTTCAACAGTTTTTTTACATTATTTTGACAGTTTTCTATAATGTTTGACAGTTTTCTGCAACTTTCAACAGTTTTTTTACCTTATTTTGACTGTTTTCTACAATATTTGACATTTGTGTGTTACAGTTCATTGTTTTTTACAATGTTTGACAGTTTTCTGCAACTTTTAACAGTTTTTTTGGATTATTTTGACAGTTTTCTACAATATTTGACAGTGTTTTACAGTATTTGACATTTGAGGGCTACAGTTCACTATTTTTTACAATCTTTGACAGTTTTTTGCAACTTTCAAAAGTTTTTTACATTATTTTGACAGTTTTCTATAATGTCTGACAGTTTTCTGCAACTTTCAACAGTTTTTTTACATTATTTTGACAGTTTTCTATAATGTTTGACAGTTTTCTGCAACTTTCAACAGTTTTTTTACCTTATTTTGACTGTTTTCTACAATATTTGACATTTGTGTGTTACAGTTCATTGTTTTTTACAATGTTTGACAGTTTTCTGCAACTTTTAACAGTTTTTTTTTACATTATTTTGACAGTATTCTACAATATTTGACAGTGTTTTACAGTATTTGACATTTGTAGGCTACAGTTCACTATTTTTACAATGTTTGACAGTTTTCTGCAACTTTTAACAGTTTTTTACATTATTTTGACAGTTTTATATAATGTTTGACAGTTTTCTACAACTTTCAACAGTTTTTTATATTATTTTGACAGATTTCTACAATGTTTGAAAGTTTTCTGCAACTTTCAACACTTTTTTTACATTATTTTTTCATTTTAATAACCAGATTCTGCAGGTTCATGCTTGGATTTTACAAATTTATTTTATACGAATTTCCGGATTATACTGTTTGATGATTGTATCAAATTCTGTATTCTGAGCAAGTAATTTATGATTTGATTAATTTTTTTTGGATTTTACAATTTGATGGCCGGATTTTATATTATAATTGTTGAATTCTGTCATTTTGAGCAAGTATTTTACTGTTTGATTGCTGAGTATTATAATTTGGTGGCCGGATTTTACATTTTAATTTTTAGATTTGCCCGGATTTTACAATTATGTGATATAATTTGCTATTTTATGCGATATGATGGCCGGATTTTACATCTTTGGCAAATTTTACAATTTTGATGGCCGGATTTTACGTTTAATTTTCAGAATCAGAAGTTTTAGGCCCAAATTTAAAAAAATTATGATGGATTTTGCAATTGATGGCCGGATTTTACATTTTAATTGTCACGACAAGCTTAGGTCTGGATTTTACGATTTATTGATACTAATTGCCGGATTATATGTTACAATAGTTGAATTCTAAGCAAGTATTTTTTGATTTGATTAAATATTGCTAGATTTTACATAGATTGTATGTTTGAGCTTTTAAATGTGGCAATTTTAGGCTCAAATTTTACAATTTTATGATATAATTTGATACTTTATGCAATTTGATGACCGGATTTTACAATTTATTGCACGAATTTTTCATAAATGTTATGCGATTCTAAACGTTTATTACATTTCATAGAACGAATGTGAATAAGTAACTTTTTTAAATTTATTTTATTAGATTATTTGAGTATTTTATGTAATAAATGCATTTTTGCATAATATTTTATATATTTCACCATTTAGTGCTTTGTAAACTTTTTCATGAAATAAATGATATGATGAGATATTTTATAAAATGATCAATTTTTTTATTGAGTAATTAAGTAATCAAAAAATTTGTTTGGTAGTTCTAACATTAAAAAAAATTTAAAATTATACTGAATTTTACTTTGCAAGTCTCGGAATGTGTCCATTGATAAGTGGGGGTTAATATTACCACCCTAGAGCCAAATACATTTCTATTTCGAATGCAACTCCAGGTTTTTATTTCCAGTTATTTCTGTTATACATTATATTTAGCGGTTTCCGGCGGTGCGTTACACTTAGAACCGGATATAGGACGTCCGACATAAAATTCTACAATAATACACACACACACAAAACGCCGGCAGTTCCGGTAACGACCCAAACAGCTGGACTACCTGACGTTCTTCCTTCCGGCCTCTTCCCTTCTTCAAGCCAACCCAACACGGTTCGTGTTGGGACCTACGAAGATTACGCGCGTCCCTTTTTCCACCTGAATTAATCCGTTTATCCTCGCATCAAGCACGTTTATATTTCGCGCGTCTTAAATATATTTTTTACGTTAGTTTTTGTTGTGTTGTTCTACCTTTCTGGACCCTCGGCAGGCCGGATGCTGGTGGGTGTGCGATGGATGGTCCAGGGGGGCTTGTGACCAGATGACCTGGCACGTAGCGCCGCAAACACATGACACATAGAGCGCCATTAAATTGGGTTCCATCTGTTAGCGCAAGAAGTGCAGCGGCAGGTGGCTAATTGCACAATAATTATATACCACGTGGAGAAAATCATTGTAATTCATTATCGCAGCGGTGCTTCTCGTCATTTTTATTTTCAGATTAAATACTGTTTACGAATTAATATTGATTCTTCTTAAAGCCACTTAAAATTACTGGATTATTCATCGGTATTAACCAATTAGGTGAAAATGTAATCCTGCAATTACAGCTTTCATAGATAAATTATTTTAAATTAAGCTTTAGCTATTTAAGTAACTAATTATTCAAGTACAGATAGAAATATCGCTAAGAAACAATTCAACTTTTTATAAAAATCTTTTTAGCTTCAAATAGAAAGTGTTGCAGAAATATTTGCCTTGCAAACATATTTAAAAAAAAACTCACAAATGTTATTCTAATCATATGAACTTTTTCAATTATATGGATCAAGGAATATGTTTTAATAGTTATTGGTAGTAAGGACTTTAAAATTTTTAAAGATTTTTTTAAGAATTACCAATTTTAGGAATGAAGAAATTTTTTTTGAACAATTACATAATCCAAGAATGAGAAATATGTCATTTTAGGCTTTAATTTGCTTTATCTGGCATCAAGGAATATATTTTGATAGTCATTAATAGTAAGGACTTTAAAATTTTTAAAGATTTTTTTTAAGAATTACCAATTTTAGGAACGAAGAAGATTTTTGAACAATAACAAAGTCCAGGAATGAGAAATATGTTATTTTAAAATTTAATTTGCATTATCTGGCTTCAAGGAATATATTTTGATGGTTATTGATAGTAAGGACTTTAAATTTTTGAAGATTTTTTTGAAAAATTACCAATTTTAGGGATGAACAAAATTTTTTTGGATAAAAATTATCATTATTTGTTTTTCATGCGTATATTTTGACAGTTAGTGACAGTAGAGACTTTAAAATAATATCATTTTAAGCTTTATTTGCATTATTTGCTTTTAAGGGATATATTTATACAGTTGTTGATAGCAGGGACTTTAAAATTTTAAAGAAGAGAACTATTTTGAACAACAGCAAAGTCCAGGAACAAGAAATGTGTTATTTTAGACTTTGTTTTGCATTATCTGGTTTCAAGGAATATATTTTGATAGTAAGGACTTTAAAATGTTGAAGAAGACTTTTTGCAGCAATATAAATGTCATTTTACTTTAAATTTTTGACTGAGGTTTGTTCAAAAATATGAGTTTTTGGTAGAACGTTCCCCCGATTTCTGCTTAAATTTAATGTTGGTTTCAAATTGGTGACAAGACGTGGGAGCTGTACTCCATCTTGAAAGGCAGGAAGTGGCATGAACTTAGGCGATTTTAGAATGTCTTAGGAGCAAACATGAAAAAAAAAAACTGTAAAATGTTGTCTTTTTGTGTAGTTTTTGATGAATTTTATAAGATAAATTGGTTGTTTGTGATACTTCATGCACAAAATGAGGTTTTTAGAACAATTTAGAGTAGCTTTGAGAATTTTGGAGCAATTTTAAATAAATTAAGTTTGAGAAATTGTCGTTATTTTGTAATTTTTCATGAAATTCATGCAAAAAAGTTTAATTTTTGTTTACGGAACTAAAACTGTGAAACCTTAACTACAACTGACCCAAAACTGTCAAAATAAGACAACCTTGAAACAAAATGCCGCCGAAATTGATCTGAAACTGTCAAAATGAGATTATAATTTGCGTAAACGTTACTGAAACTGTCAAACTAAAGCTAAAATTTGAGTAAACTGCACAGAAACTATAAAAATAATTCTAGAGTGTGCGTAAACTTTACTAAAACTGGCAAAGTAAGACAATAACTTGTTTAAACTGACAAAAAAGACCAAAATTACACAGAAACTGCGTGTATAAAACTAAAGGTTGTGTAAACTGCACAGAAACTGTCAATATAAGACAGGAAACTTTACTTAAACTGACAAAATAAGGCTTAAATTTGTGTAAACTTTTCAGAAAATGTTAAAATAAAACTAAAATTTGTGTAAACTGCTCAGAAACTATTAAAAATTGCATAAATTTTACCAAAACTGTCAAAGTTAGGATAAGATTTGTGTAAACTGCAAAGAAACTGTCAATATAAGACAGGAAAATTTACTAAAACTGTCGAAATAAAACTTAAATTTGTGTAAACTGCTCAGAAACTATTAAACTAAGACAAAATTTGCATAAATTTTACCAAAACTGTTAAAGTTAGGCTAAGATTTGTGTAAACTGCACTAAACTTTACTAAAACTGACCAAATAAGGCTAAAATTTGTGTAAAAATGTCAAAATAAAACTTAAATTTGTGTAAATTTCTCAGAAATTATTAAAATAAGACAAAATTTGCATTCATTTTACCAAAACTGTTAAAGTTAAGCTAAGAATTGTGTAAACTGCACAGAAACTGTCAATATAAGACAATAAACTTTACTGAAACTAACCAAATAAGGCTAAAATTTGTGTAAACTTTTCAAAAAATGTCAAAATAAAACTAAAATTTGTGTATATTGCTTAGAAACTATTAAAATAAGACTAAATTTGCTTAAATTTTACGAAAACTGTCAAAGTTAGGCTAAGAATTGTGTGAACTGCACATAAACTGTCAATATAAGACAATTAGCTTTACTAAAACTGACAAAATAAAGCTAAAATTTGTGTAAACTTCTCAGAAACTGTCGAAATAAAACTAAAATTTGTGTAAACTGCTCAGAAACTATTAAAATAAAACAAATTTTGCATAAATTTTACCAAAACTGTCAAAGTTAGGCTAAGATTTTTGTAAACTGCACCAAAACTGTCAATATAAGACAATAAACTTTACTAAAATTGACAAAATAAGGCTAAAATTAGTGTAAACTTCTCAGAAACTGTTGAAGTAAATCTTAAATTTGTATAAATTGCTCAGAAACTAACAAATTTTTGGATAACAAACACTTGTGCGGGTGGGCAAGAACACTGTAGTAAACTACCGGAACAATATTTATAATCTGTGTTCCCGCCCACCCGCCCAAGTGTTACTTATCAAAAATATTGTTATTGTGTTCACCTCCGAGGTATTAGTGACAACTGTCATTCAATATGTCATATTAAAAACAGCAGGAACGCAACAAGTGTGAAAATAAGCAAATTTCTTGATAATTGTCACTTGGGCGGGTGGGCGGCAACACTGTATCAAACTACCGGCCCAATATTTATAAACTGTGATCCCGCCCAAGTGTTACTTATCAAGTAATTTGTTATTGTGTTCACCTCTGTGGTATTAGTGACAACTGCCATTCAGTCTGTCATATTAAAAACAGCAGAAACGCAACAAGTGTGAGAATAAGCATATTTCTTGATAACTGTCACTTGGGCGGGTGGGCGGGAACACTGTATTAAACCACCGGCCCAATATATATATAAACTGAGTTCCCACCCACCCGCCCAAGTGTTACTTATCAAGAAATTTGTTAATGTGTTCACCTCAGACGTATTAGTGACAACTGTCATTCAATCTGTCATATTAAAAACAAGAAAAACGCAACAAGAGAGAAAATAAACATATTTCTTGATAACTGTCACTTGGGCGGGTGGGCGGGAACACTGTATCAAACTACCGGCTTAATATTTATAAACTGTGATCCCGCCCACCCGCCCAAATGTTACTTATCAAGTAATTTGTTATTGTGTTCACCTCTGTGGTATTAGTGACAACTGTCATTCAGTCTGTCATATTAAAAACAGCAGAAACGCAACAAGTGTGAGAATAAGCATATTTCTTGATAACTGTCACTTGGGCGTGTGGACGGGAACACTGTATGAAACCACCGTCCCATTATTTATAAACTGTGTTCCCGCCCACCCGCCCAAGTGTTAGTTATCAAGAAATTTGTTATTGTGTCCACTTCTGAGGTATTTGTGACAAATGTCATTCAATCTGTCATATTAAAAACAGCACAAACGCAACAAGTGTGAGAATAAGCATATTTCTTGATAACTGTCACTTGGGCGGGTGGGCGGGAACACTGTATCAAACCACCGGCCCAATATTTATAAACTGTGTTCCCACCCACCCGCCCAAGTGTTACTTATCAAGAAATTTGTTAATGTGTTCACCTCAGACGTATTAGTGACAACTGTCATTCAATCTGTCATATTAAAAACAAGGAAAACGCAACAAGAGAGAAAATAAACATATTTCTTGATAACTGTCACTTGAGCGGGTGGGCGGGAACACTGTATCAAACTACCGGCTTAATATTTATAAACTGTGATCCTGCCCACCCGCCCAAATGTTACTTATCAAGTAATTTGTTATTGTGTTCACCTCTGTGGTATTAGTGACAACTGTCATTCAGTCTGTCATATTAAAAACAGCAGAAACGCAACAAGTGTGAGAATAAGCATATTTCTTGATAACTGTCACTTGGGCGTGTGGACGGGAACACTGTATGAAACCACCGTCCCAATATTTATAAACTGTGTTCCCGCCCACCCGCCCAGGTGTTAGTTATCAAGAAATTTGTTATTGTGTCCACTTCTGAGGTATTTGTGACAAATGTCATTCAATCTGTCATATTAAAAACAGCACAAACGCAACAAGTGTAAGAATAAGCATATTTCTTGATAACTGTCACTTGGGCGGGTGGGCGGGAACACTGTATCAAACCACCGGCCCAATATTTATAAACTGTGTTTCCACCTACCCGCCCAAGTGTTACTTATCAAGAAATTTGTTAATGTGTTCACCTCAGACGTATTAGTGACAACTGTCATTCAATCTGTCATATTAAAAACAAGAAAAACGCAACAAGAGAGAAAATAAACATATTTCTTGATAACTGTCACTTGGGCGGGTGGTCGGGAACACTGTATCAAACTACCGGCCCAATATTTGTAAACTGTGTTCCCACCCACCCGCCCAAGTGTTAGTTATTAAGAAATTTGTTAATGTGTTCACCTTTGACGTATTAGTGACAACTGTCATTCAATCTGTCATATTAAAAAAAGCAAAAACGCAAAAAGTGTGAAAATAAGCAAATTTCTTGATAACTGTCACTTGGGCGGGTGGGCGGGAACACTGTATTAAACCACCGGTTCAATATTTATAAACTGACAAAATAAAACTAAAATTCTACTTCAACTGTCAAACAAAACTATATACTGTCAAAATGAAACATAAAGTTAAGCAAACGGCACAGAAACTGTCAAAATAAGACAATAGTTTGCGTAAACTTTATTAAAATAGACAAAATATGGCCATTGCATTTGATTTGATCATTATTTTAAGATGTCAAAATACTGTCAAACAGTTTATAAACTGTCACATTATTTTTGTTGTTGGTGAATTGTTTGAATATTGGAAACGTTTTGCATTTCAATTTCTACTCTTTAAAGACCACATTTAATAATCATCAAACTGCCAAAATGTTTATTGTTGAACTGTTTAAATCTTTAAAACTATTATAATTTAATTCTAAATTTTTGATTATTACTTTCTGCTGTTAAAAAACTGTCAATCTGTTCTCAAATTGTCACAACAGTATCTGAGAATTGAAAAACTAACCTTTGCAATATCAATGAATTTTCTGAATGATTAAAATTTTAATTTTTAGGCTTCAAACATCACACTCAGATGTCAGAAAACTGTCAAAATGTTCACAAAATGTCACAATTTAGTCTGAGACTCTAAATAAACTTTTGGTGCGTCAATGAACTTTCTAAATGTTTAAAACTTAGCATATTTCAATTTTTAGGCATCAAACTTGAACTCAGCTTTCAAAAACTGTCAAAATGTTGACAAACTGTCACAAAAAAAATAACTTATTCTTTGTCAATAAACTTACCAAATGATTAAAGTTTAGCATACTTTAATTTTTAATCTTCAAACATTACACGTAGCAGCCAACATGTTTATAAACTGTCATAATATAATCTGAACATTAAAAAGTAACTTTTTCTATATTAATGAATTTTCCAAATATTGAAAACTTGTTTTCAATTCTTAGGCTTTGAACATCACTTTTAGCTGTCAAAAAACTGTTGACATGTAGTCGTAATATAATCTGAGACTTAAACAATAAATTTCAGTCACTCCATCAACTGAGCATATGTTTGAAAACGATTATATTTTAATTCTTACTATTCAAACAGTATTTGGAAACTCAAAAAACGGTTTAAATTGGCATAATTGAATTGTCAAAGCTGCCACCGAACTACCAAAATGTCTAAAAACTGATTTGTTGATTACTGTCGTTTGCAGTGACAAGAGATATCAAATCCTTTGATAACAAACAATTGGGTTGGTGTTTGGGGCACTCCATATTTTGTTTTTAACATCGTTGACAGTTCTTTAGCAACTTATAATATGCGAGTTTTTATATATTTACAACTTAAAAAACATAAATTAAACATAAAACACGTCGCAGGGTATCAAAAAATCAACTATAACCTCGTTGGCATGCCGTAAAATACGTGTAGATGCAGAGTGCTGCGCATAGTCTGTACGTTTGTACGGTATATGAAATAAATAGTCATTGCGTAAAACTCCAGCTGGGACATGAATACCAATTGAGCTTTAGTGTTAAGTCAAAATTAAATCTTTTTTTTTTCAGACTGGTCATCTTAAAAGTATCTAGAACATTTTGACAACCAGAAAACATTAATATCACTTTGGATTCATTGTTGACATCTTACGCAATTTATGAATGAATAATAATTCATATAAAATAAAATTATAGCATCTTGATAACATTTTAATACTTTTCTATGAATTCTCATACTGTTCTAATTACTATTGATTCAATTTTTTGTTATGACTTTGACCTTTCGATCAATTTCTTACAACGAAATTATGCCAAATATCGCATGATCTAAAATAATAGTTTCTTATCTTATTCCACGAAGCGAATTATTTTGTTGGGATTGTTTATAATTGAACGAATTGCAAATGTTTTCGCGGAAATGTTGAAATTATTATTCCACGCAAAGAATATAAATAACGTTTGGTGTTAGATAAGAACAATTATAACAAAAATTTTAATGAAAATGAGTAACAAATTAAAAAAATTAAAAACCCAAACAAAATTAATTACTAAATAACTCGGTAACGAGCAGGAATTACGAAAAACTTTATTGAACCACTTATGTCAAAAACTCAATATAAAAATAGTTGGTATTAATCAAAATTGAAATGTTAGTTTTTTATTATTAATTAAGCTAGTTATTTTGAAAAATATAAGAAAAAACTTAAAGCAATTGATCGTTCTGCAAGGAAATAATTTAAATTATATAAAATGTTTAATTATAAATGTAGTAAATTATATTTTATGTAACAAAAATTAAAGTCAATTCTTATTAATAAATAAAGTTTTTAAATTAAAAAATGTTTAAGAAACAGGTTTGCAACACAAATAAACGGAAAGAAATAATCATTTGATTAACAACATCCGTCCGATTTAGATAGTTATTAACAATGCTTAACAAAATGATATTTAGTTTAAGGCTTCTACTTTCAAGACAAACGAATGTAACGAATAGAACTTGTAATAACTATAATTTTGGGTTCAAATAAATGGAAAGTTAATTTTACTTTTAAAAATATTAGAGTAGTTTATAAATTAATTAATATTTTTTCATTCCACTTAAAAATCCATAAAGTCTCTTTAAGAAGTAATGAATCTGACAGGATGCGCCCACCATAGTAGTAGACTGATGATATTTTTTGGCGGAAGTGGGAAACATGCCGGTTATAATTTTGCGGCTTCTCAGATGATAAAATTAGCCGCAACAACAACGTGCACAACCGCGCGCGCTCTCGCGTCTCTATTTTTACCGGAACCAAAAACGGAAAATCACAAGGAATTCCATCCACACTACAGAAATAACGTTATAAATTACTTTCTCGTTTCACATATCAAAACAACATAGGTATTCAATTAATAAATAAATCTTTTGAGACGGTCCGTTTGGCAATGACGCGCGTGCATACGTCCGAATGATTAATGTGACTGTTCGCTTTCACTGTAAACATTACATTACTGACGATCAATTTAATTTAAGAGTATAGGGTTGAATGATATTTTTACTGACTTTATCAAAATATTTAAAAAAAGTTTTGAAACATTCTTGTTAAAGACTTTTAAAAAAAATTCTGTTACTTCTAACAATATCTCTTACAACTTCTCATTTTGTTTTACGTTCATAAAAGTATTGAAAAATCTTACTTTGAAGATATACATATTTCTAGGTTGTCAATTTTTTTTTAGATTTTTCTGCAATGTTCTTAAACCTTCAACAGCTCCTTAAAAAGTTTTAAGTTGCTAAAGTTGTTCTTGAACTGTCAACTGTTTTCCAGTTGTCAAAAATGGTTTCATAAAATGCTGAAGATGTTTTTAAACTGTCAACAATGTTCTCAAAAGTAAAAATATATTTCTTGTTTGTCCAAAAAGTTTTAAAAATTGGCAAAGATGCTCTTAAACTCTCAAAAATGATGTTTTGAAAAAGAAAAATATATTTTCTGGTTGTCATAAATGTTGCAGAAGATGTTCTGGAACTATCAAAAATGTTTTCAAAAAAATAAAAATATTCTAGTTTCTTATCTTTTAGCTTTGTTAGTTACCCAAATTTTGACTTTCGTATTTGTGTCTATGATTTGATAATATTTACTAATTTTGATTTTTTATTTGCAGATAGTACTTTTGAGGAGCTACTAGGGCGCCAAGAAGTTTCTCCCAATGAAAATTCGGTGATGTGGCTACTCGACGTACCTCAAATCCATAATGGTAAGTCTAACAACTTATTCTACAATAATTTGAACGATTATTTGTACAATAATTCTATAATCATTTGTAGAATAATTCGAATGATTATTCCTACAATCACTCAAATATTCATTTGTATAATAGTTCGATTGGTCAGTCCCAGAATTACTCGAATTATCATTTGTATAATCTTTCGAATGATTTTAATGTTTTTTTTCTGGTTAAAAAGTTTCTTCTAGGAAGCTTTCCCAGATTTTGATAAAATTGCAAGTGAGAATCATAAAAAGCTGATTTGTACAATAAGTGAATGCTTGCCTGCTCAAATTAAGCAATTTCTCGTAGCCACAAAGTTTGTCCTTCCTCAAATATTGATAATGCACATATGAACACAATCTTCAAATTTAAATAATTATTTTTACATCATTGTTGGAACAATAATTTGAATATTTTTTGTTAAAAATACTTAAATAATCATTTGTACCGGTCATCACAAGGTTTGTGCTCGGAATTGGATTTGCCACTTTTTTTTTATCATATTTTTAGTGACAAATGACATTTATAAAGAGGAGAAACATTCAATTTTAGGGTCACTAACGTTTGGGTAGATGGACGCCAATTGAAACTACTGAACCGCTATCAACGAACTAAGTCCTCGTTCACCCACTCAACAGTTTGTTGGATTTGTCACGCTTTTTTACCAATTATTGACAAATTACGTTTCTAAAGAGGATAAACATAAAATTTCTGAATCACTAACACTTGGTTGGGTGGGCGGGGCACACCAGTTGAAACTACTGGCCTGCAATCAATAAACTAAGTGCATCAATACTTTGTTGTTAAGAAGTTTGATCTGTTATCCTCTTTTACCAATTTAATGATAAGCGTTCAATTTCTGGATTATTAACACTTGGGTGGATAGGCGACGTCGGGGCGCACCAGTTAATACTTCTGATGATGAGATAAATCAGCCAAACAAGTTTTTCTGGATGTCAAAAAGTTAGTAGACCGACCTGATCTAAAAACAGCCGAGACTTGGCCTTTGTCTTACAAATGGATGTCTGTAAGATAGGCATGGGAGTGCTTCTCTTTCAGGAAAAGTTCTCTAATTAACAAACTAAGAGCAAAAACGAGCAAAAATGTTACGCAATGCCACTGGACCATTAAGAACTACATGGCCAAAGATGAACGATTATTTCTGCGCACAGATAATATGGCCTACAAACAAAAGACGCGAAGGTTAAATTTATGAAGTGTCTATCAGAACGTAGAGCACACTCCGCACACTGAAAATGAAGTTATCGACATAGATAGCCTTGTCCTATTGTCCCAGCTGTCAGGCAAGGTAATCGCCACTCAACATTTGAAAGTTGAGAATATGCCGTTAAGCAAACCCGCAACATTGCAGCGCGGTTGCAAGAATGGGTAGCCGAGAAAAGAACCTGAAACTTATACCACATAATTTGAGTTATTCCGCACAAATGCGAGTTGGGACTAGCTAGCAGTGAGACAAAGTGGCGCGAGCAGTCTTGTTCAAATTACTGTCTGGTAATTATATTACGGAGTGTCCCTCTCACCCACCCAAGTGTTAGTTATCTTTCTTAGTCTTCTCTGATATAGCGACTTCTAACGCTAGCAGAGAGGAAGCACTCTAATTTGTGGATCACCAACACTTGGGCGGATGGGTGGGCACTCCAGTTTAAACTACCGACTAGTAGTCATCTTATGAAGTGTTAAATTACTGACTGGTAACCATGTTACGGAGTATCCCACCCACCCACCCAAGTGTTGATTATCTATAAGTTTATATATCTACTGCTTTTTTGGTATAGAGACTTCTAACGCTAGCAGAGAAGAGTAACTCTAATTTCTGGATTAGAAAAACTTGTGCGGGTGGGTGAGCACTTTAGTTAAACTACCGGCTGATAGTCATGTTAATGAGTGCCCCAGCCACCCACCCAAGTGTTGGTTATTTAGAAATTTGTATCTACATTGCCTCCTCTGATATGGAAACTTCCAACGCTAGCAGAGAGGAGAAACTATAATTTCTGGATTACCAACACTTGGGCGGGTGGGTGGGCACTCTAGTTTAAACTACCAGTTGGTAGTCATGTTAATGAGTGCCCCACCCACCCACCCAAGTGTTGGTTATTCAGAAATTTGTATCTCCATTGCCTCCTCTGATATAGAAACTTCCAACGCTAGCAGAGATGAGAAACTTTAATTTCTGGATTACCAACACTTGAGCGGGTGGGTGGCCACTCTAGATTAAACTACCGGCTGGTAGTTATGTTAATGAGTGTCTCACCTACCCACCCAAGTCTTGGTTATTCAGAAATTTGTATCTCCATCGCCTCTTCTGATATAGAAACTTCCAAGGCTAGCAGAGAGGAGAAACTCTAATTTCTGGATTACCAACACTTGGGCGGGTGGGTGGGCATTCTAGTTTAAACTACCAGCTGGTTGTCATGTTAATGAGTGCCCCACCCACCCACCCACCCACCCAAGTGTTGGTTATTCAGAAATTTGTATCTCCATTGCCTTCTCTGATATAGAAACTTCCAACGCTAGCAGAGATGAGAAATTTTAATATCTGGATCACTATCACTTGGGCGGGTGGGT
The DNA here is from genome assembly GCA_963932245.1 of Tachinus rufipes. Lineage (NCBI taxonomy): Eukaryota > Metazoa > Arthropoda > Insecta > Coleoptera > Staphylinidae > Tachinus > Tachinus rufipes. Next base: position 8,127,827 of record OZ010744.1, read on the forward strand.
GGGCACTCCAGTTTAAACTATGGACTGGTAGTCATATTAAAGAGTGCCCCACTCACCCACCCAAGTGTTTCCATCGCCTTTTCTGATATAGAGATTTTCAACGCTAGCAGAGAAGAGAAACTCTAATTTTTGGATCACCAACATTTGGGCGGGTGGGTGGGCATTTTAGTTTAAACTACCGGCTGATGGTCATTTTAATGAGTGCCCCAACTACCCACCCAAGTGTTGGTTATTCAGAAATTTGTATCTTCATTGCCTCCTTTGATATAGAAACTTCCAACGCTAGCAGAGAGGAGAAATTCTAATTTCTGGATTACCAATACTTGGGCGGGTGGGTGGGCACTCTAGTTTAAACTACCGGCTGTTAGTTATGTTAATGAGTGCCCCACCCAAGTGTTGGTTATTCAGAGATGAAAAACTCTAATTTCTGGATCACTATCACTTGGGCGGGTGGGTGGGCATTCCAGTTCAAACTACCGACTGGTAGTCAGCTCAAAGAGTGCCTTACCTACCCACCCAAGTGTTGGTTATTCAGAAATCTATATCTCTATCGCCTTTTTGATATAGAGAATTCCAACGCTAGCAGAGAAGAGAAACTCCAATTTCCGGATCACAAACTCTTGGGCGGGTGGGTGGGCACTCCAGTTCAAACTATTGACTGGTAGTCATATTAAAGAGTGCCCCAACCACCCACCCAAGTGTTAGTTATTCAGAAAGTTATATTTCTATTGCCTTTTCTGATATAAAGATTTCCAACGCTAGTAGAGAGGCGAAATTCCAATTTCTGGATTACCAATACTTGGGTGGGTGGATGGGGCACTTCATAACATGACCACCAGTCGGCAGTTTGAACTGGAGTGTCCAACCATCAGCCCAAGTGTTGGTGATCCATGTTGGTGGTTGTGCACTTCACTTCAAATTATTGGCTGGTAATCATGTTACCGAGTGTCCCAACCACCCACCCAAGTGTTGTATATCCACAAATTTTTATCTTCATTGCTTTTTTGATATAGAGACTTTCAACGCTAGCAGAGAAGATAAACCGTCATTTTTGGATCACCAACACTTGGGCGGGTGGTTAGGCACTTCAGCTTAAACTACCGACTGGTAGTCATGTTAAAGAGTGCCCCACCCACCCACCCAACTGTTAGTTATTCTGAAATTTGTATCTCAATTGCCTTCTCTGATACAGAGATTTCCAACCAGAAGAGAAACATCAATTTCTGGGTCACAACAGGGTGGGTGGGCATTCCATTTCAAATTACTGGCTGGTAATTATGTTGCGGAGTGTCCCACCCACTCACCCAAATGTTACTTATCAATAAGTTGGATCACGACCTTCTTTTTTGACAAAATGATTTCTAACGTCAGCAGAGAAATCAAACATCTAATCTTTTGATGACGAACAATTGGGTGGGTGGGTGGGACATTCTATACTATGATTACGAGTCAGTAGTTTAGATTGGAATGACTCACCCATTCACCCAAGTGTTACTTATCAAGAGGTTGGATCATGACTTTCTCTGGTGACAAAATGACTTCTGACGTCAGCGGAGAGGTCGAACTTAGAATCTCTTGATGTCGGACGCTTGGGTGGGTGGGTGGCACACTCCATAGCATAATAACTAATCAGTAGTTTTGATTGCAGTAGCCCACCCACCCGCCCAAGTGTTACTTATCAAAAGTTTGGATCACGACTTTCTCTTGTGACAAAATGACTTTTAACGTCCGCAGGGAGGTCAAACATACTATCTCTTGATGATGAACAATTGGGTGGGTGGTTGGGACATTTTATAGAATAATAACCAGTTAGTAGTTTAGATTGCAGTAGCCCACCCACCCACCCAAATGTTACTTATCAAGAGGTTGGATCACAACCTTCTTTTCTGACAAAATGACTTCTGACGTCCGCAGAGAGGTCGAACAATAAATCTCTTGATGTCTGACACTTGGGTGGGTGGGCGGCACACTCCATAGCATAATAACTAATCAGTAGTTTGGATTACAGTAGCCCACCCACCCACCCAAGTGTCACTTATCAAGAGGTTGGATCACAACTTTCTTTTGTGACAAAATGACTTCTGACGTCCGCAGAGTGGTCGAACAATAAATCTCTTGATGTCTGACACTTGGGTGGGTGGGCGGCACACTCCATAGCATAATAACTAATCAGTAGTTTGGATTACAGTAGCCCACCCATCCACCTTAGTGTTACTTATAAAATAGTTTGATCACGACCTTTTTTTGTGAAAAAATTACTTCTAACATCCACAGAGAGGTCAAACATACAATATTTTGATGACTGGCACTTGGGTGATTGGGTGGGACACTCCATAGCATAATAACCAGTCAGTAGTTTGGATTGCAGTTTCCCACCCACCCACCCACCCAAGTGCTACTTATCAAGAGATTAGATTACGACCTTTTCTTGTGACAAAATTACTTCTTATGTTTGCAGAAAAGTCAATACAAAAATTATAAAATCTCAAAAATAGGAAAATCTAGTTAAAAAAAAAACTCAGGTTATAAACTGTTAAAAAATACAAAATATAATACCAAAAATAAGCACAATCTAAGCACAAAGTATAAAAATATTGTCAAAAAGTACCGATAATCACCATTATTTGTTAAAAAACTGCAAAATTCTATTTATAAAAAATCTATAATGGTAAAATTAGCAAAATACGGCCTTAAAATATCAACATATTGTTAGAAAGAACTAAAATCCGGCCTTAAAACATTAAAATATTGTGAAAAAGCACCAAAATCCGGCTATAAACTGTTAAAAACTCCAAAATTTTAATCTTAAAATGTCAATAATAGCAAACTCCGGTCTTTAAACATCAGAATATTGCTGGAAAACACCAAAATAGGCTTTCAAAATGTATTTTTTTAATAAAATCTTAAAAATTGGAAAATCCGGCTATGAAATATCAGAATATAAGATTCAAAATCCAGTCATAAACTGTCTAAAAGTATAAAATTTTAGTCAGAAAATTTTAAATATAGCAAAATCTGTTCATACTTATAAAAATATTGTCAGAAAATATTAAATTTTACTATAAACTGTTAAGAAATGCAACACTCTATTTAAGAAAAATTAAAAATTGTAAAATTTTACTCACAAGAATTGGTCAACTTTGAAAGACCATAAATCGGGTTGTGGGCAAAAATTCAAAAATTTGCCCGATCGATCGAAGCAATTTTTTTTATCTTACAATTGTAACTATGCGTTTTTCTCAACTTTGACGAACCGTCACTGTTTTATTTGTATAGATATCAAAAAATGATAAGAATAATCATTTTTAGACAAAAGATAGATCTTTCATTTAAGACTAAGCACATTATCGTACGTGCCCGGGTTAATCAGTGGCGCACTCTCAAAAAGTGATTTTAATTGCCAATTTTGGTACGCCACTGCTTAAAATCAAAAACTTAACTCAAAAATGCGTTCAGCCTACGGGATGTACAAAATTATGGGTTTTCGATGACTTGGTATTCAATTTTTACCTAAAATAATAATTGGTGGTACTTTGCACGCATTAAAAAAAAAAACACAATTTTTGACTTTGAAAGAAAAAAAATTGATGACGCCACTGGAATATTTTGATACTTTGGGAAAGAAAATGATGTTTGTTGACCTTCTTCTGTTAAAAATACTAAAGTTGTCTTTAAAGATTCTCCAAAAAATTAAACTACGGCACTGGTAAGAGTGGTAAAAGCGCTATTGGAATTTTAACAAGAAGAAAATAAAAAAAAAAGATTTAGAATAATTGACAAGTAAGCTAAACCAATTAAGAGTAAAAGCAACATTTGAAGCAAAGTCGAAGCCTGTCTACTGGAAACTGTTGCCTTAATGTAAGACTTACTTCAAAAATGAAATCTCATTTAACCACTTTTATGAAATTGAATCAATAGATATTTATACTGAAAACATTGTTAAATACAATTATTACCCTTTTATCATTGTTACAGATTGTGGTAAACATCTATGCTTCCGGTACTACAAGAGTTCAAATCTGGATTACGTAGCACAAACCCAGCCTCTGATCATAAAAGATCCTCCGGACAAATTTCGTAAATTTATAAAATTTAAAGAAAAAACACGCGTCGGTATCGAAAACAGCGGTTTCCAAGACGAAGTAGACGTGGCGAAATTGAAGACATCAAATTCTCTGGAAGAACTAAGCAGCAGCAAGGATGTGACTCTCAGTACGGGAGTGAAGAAAAAAGTGACAAACGGTTTGACGCGTTCGGAAAGTGCGAGCGGTACAAAAAAGAAAGTGCGCAGTGCGAAATCACCCAGCAAGGATTATTATTTCCATTTATGGGCGGCGAGTAGTACAAGTAGTCCTGAAGAACCTAAAGATTTTATAGAAGAAAATGCACCTCCTTTACCTCCACGAAGTTTACATAGACCATTGGAACGCACCAATGCTCTTAATGGAAGCTTTAAACCACCTGTTCTTAGACAAAATAAACCTAAAAAGGTGCAAAATCCAGAGGACACCTTCAGTTTCGACCTCATCGATACAGATGAGCCACCGATGTATACGACCGAAATTGAAGATAAGAAATTAATCGGAAGTGATAATTACATTAGTACGAGGAACCTTTCTAGTCATAGCAATTTAAGTTTAGAAAATAAGGAAAGCACTAGTTCAATGTCGACATGCAGTTCAACGGAGGTGATTGCGGAAGCATCGCCTGAATTGGCGCTCAAACCGCATAAAAAGTTGAGCAGACAATTATCGCCATTGGAACAGGAAGACGCTGCATGCGCACGCGTTATTCAGGATCAAGTAGATGGAAAATGTGAGGAGGAAATACCAAGGACTCCATTACACGTTCCGAAAACTACAGATGTTTTGCTTAAGCCGCACAATAAAATATTAGCTAGAATATCAGGTAAGGAATCATCACACTAGATGGAGTCATAGTCATTCGTTTATTGAATCTTGTTCAGAACAGTCTTTGTACTGGGATTACTGTAATTGGGACAAATTTTGATCAAAATTGGTACAAATCAGAATTAATACAAATTTTGATCAAAATTGCTACAATTTTTTGACTAAATTTGTTTATTTTTTAGGAGCTTCACCTAGTAGCATTCCAGTTTGTCCGCCAACTCCAACCCATCATTCCAGACGCCACAAATCAACATGTCATGAATTAAAACCGCCCAATTTAAAATCTGATCTTCCAATAGAAGGCCAAGAATTGATACCTTCGCCCGAAATTCGGAGAGCAGATGTGAGATGTATAAATCCATTAGCGTTAACGGATGAAGAAACTCATCCTTTTGTTATACCACATAAATTTGGTATAGAAATTGTATCGGATGACGATACACATCCTTTTGTTATACCACACAGATTGGGTTTGAGATCGGTTACGGAATTGGATCAAAGAGCGTGTAGTAGTAGTAGTGATGATGGTAGTAGAGTTGAATTAGAGATTATTACTAAAGGGGAAGCTAGTGGTGGGATTCCAATTCCTATACCTTTGAGACATTTAGCGAGTACGAGATTGCCTTCGATACCTGAAAGGAGTCATAGGGTTTTGACTGTTGCTGAATTGCCAGGAGGAGCTGAACATGACGAACCTTTACCTCCTTGTAAGTATTATTTTAATGCTTTTTAAACTAGGATGCTCCAAGAATTTTAAAATTTGAACTATATTGGAACCTTGTGGTATACCATGCAACTAACAATGTTATTTACAAATATTTCTTTAATTAGTTTTTGCAGAACTTCAAGATTTTTTTAAGAAATCTCTACTGGTGAATGGTTTTGGTAATATATAATGAGTGTTAGAGTTGTTGTAAAGAAATCACTAATTTGCAATCAAATAAATATGGAACTAATTAAAACAGTTAATGCAAACTGAATTTGATGATAAATGTAAGGAGGTGGGGGGCGAAAAGTTTGACAGTTGTCAGTAGTTTGTGAGGTTATGTCAATTATCAGTCAGAGGTTATAAAAGTAACAAATATTATACAAACTGATTAATTACATTCCATATTTTATACAATAGATTTAAGCACTGTATTGGCAAAAGAGATAACACCAAAACACTCACCATAGTAGCCAAGCACAGTGACTTGCAAACAAAAAATATTTATTTATTTTATATAAAATCTATTTTTGATGTTTTAGCTTGGGAAGCTCGCATGGATAGTCACGGAAGAGTATTTTATATAGACCACGCTACACGCACAACGTCATGGCAAAGACCGGGAGGTGGAGGTGCATCTAGTCTTGTAGCGAGTGGAGGAGGAGCGGAACAACAAAGACGACAATTAGATAGACGATATCAAAGCATACGACGTACAATTAGTTCGCATCGAATTGAAGTTCCTGACATTTCATCAGCACCTCCAGGTTGTAAATTACTTACGAGACCTGATTTCTTCACAGCTTTACATATGAATCAGGTAAAGAATATTTGATATCTGTCAAGTTTTTGACACTTATTGAGTTAATTTGTCAAAAATAAGCAACTGTCATACTTATGACATTTATCAAACTGTTCTAAAATTGTCAAAAATTATTTAAAAGTACCAAATAAGTGTCAAGAATGTTCTGCAACTGTCAAAAAAGTGTAAAAAGAATCATAAAATGTTCAAATTAGTTGCAAGAATGATCTAAAACTGTCAAAAATGTATCAAATAAATGTCAAGAATGTGTTAAAACTGTCAAAAAAATTTTACAACTGTAAATGATTCAAAAATGTTTTAGAATTCTCAGAAAAACGTCAAAAATGTTAAATTGTCAAAAAGTGCAAAAAATGTTATAAAACTGTCAGATATGATCTAGAACATTCTAGAGCTGTCAATAATGGTCAAGAATAATCTAAAACTGTCAAATTAAATTTAGAACTTTATCAAAAATGTTTGTAGAACGGCCAAAACTCATTTATAACTGTCAAGATTATACATTAACTTTCAAAATAGTTTCAAGAATGTTCTAGAACTGACAAAATGATCTAGATGTGTCAAAAATATTTTAGAACTGTCAAAAGCAATCTAGAAGTGTCAAGAATGTTCTAGAACTGTTAATAAAATGTGAAAATATTTTAAAACTATTAAAAATGATCTAGAAGTGTCAATTAGGTGTCAAAAAGTTCTAGAATGATCAAAAATGAACTAAAAGTGTTAAGAATAGTTTAAAAGTGCCCAATAAGTGTCAAAAATGTTATAGAACAGTTAAATCTGATCTATAAATGTCAAAGGTGTTCTAGAATTGTTAAAAATTATATAAAAGTGTCAAATAAGTTTCAAGACGATTCAAAAAAGTGTCAAAAATAGTTTAGAAGTGTCAAATAGGTTTCAAGAATGTTCTATAACTGTCAAAATGATTAAGAAGTGTTAAAAATATTTTATAACCTTCAAAAGTAATCTAGGAGTGCCAAGAAACTTCTAGAAGTGTTAAAAAGTTTAAAAATGTTTCAAAACTATCAAAGGTGATCTAGAAGTGTCGAATAGGGTGTCAAAAGCGCTTTAGATTTTTATCAAAAGTGTCAAAAATAGTTTAGAAGTGTCAAATAGGTTTCAGGATTGTTCTATAACTGTCAAAATGATTAAGAAGTGTTAAAAATATTTTAGAACCGTCAAAAGTAATCTAGGAGTGCCAAGAAGCTTCTAGAAGTGATAAAAAAAGTGTAAAAATGTTCCAAAACTATCAAAGGTGATCTAGAAGTGTCAAATTAGTTGCAAGAATGATCTAAAACTGTCAAAAATGTTGTAAAATTATTAAAAATAATCTAAAAGTGTCAAATAAATGTCAAGAATGTTTTAAAACTTAAAAATATTTTAGAACTGTAAAAGGTGATTTAGAAGAGTCAAAAATGTTTTAGAATCCTCAGAAAAATATTTTGGAATTGTCAAAAAGTGTGAAAAATGTTCTAAAACTGTCAGATATGATCTAGAAGTGTTAAGAACATTCTAGAGCTGTCAATAATGGTCAAGAATAATCTAAAACTGTCAAAATAAATTTAGAACTGTATTAAAAATATTGTAGAACGGCCAAAAGTCATTTACAAGTGTCAAGAATGTACACGAACTCTCAAAATTGTTTCAAGAATGTTCTAGAACTGACAAAATGATCTAGAGTTGTCAAGAATATTTTAGAACTGTCAAAAGAAATGTAGAAGTGTCAAGAATGTTCTGAACAATGTGAAAATATTTTAAATCTATTAAAAGTGATTTAGAAGTGTCAATTAGGAGTTAAAAGAGTTCTAGAATGTTCAAAAACGAATTAAAAGTGTTAAGAATTGTTCAGAATTGTCTAATAAGTGTCAAGAATGTTCTAGAACAGTTAAAACTGATCTAGAAATGTTTAACGTGTTCTAGAATTATTAAAACTGATATAAAAGTGTCAAATAAGTCTAAAAAAGTGTCAAAAATAGATTCTAAAACTGTAAAAAATGATCTAGAACTGTCAAAAATAATTTAGAAGTGTCAAATAGGTTTCAAGAATGTTCTATAACTGTCAAAATGATTTAAAAGTATCAAGAACATTTAAGAACTGTCAAAAGTAATCTAGAAGTGCCGAGAAGCTTCTAGAAGTGTTAAAAAGTGTAAAAATGTTCTAAAACTATCAAAGATGATCTAGAAGTATCAAATAAGTGTCAAAAACGTTCTAGATTTGTCTAAAAATGTCAAGAATGTTTTAGAACTGTCACAAATAATTTAGTAGTATCAAGAATTGTTTTAGTACTGTTAAAAATGATTCTAGAATTTTTCAAAATAATCTTAAAGTGTCGAGGATGTTCTAGATCTGTCAACATTATTCTAGAACTCTCAAAACTAATCTAGTGGTGTCAAAAATAGTTTAGATGTATCAAATAAGTTTTAAGAATGTTCTAGAACTGTCAAAACTTATCTAGTACGATTTTAAAAATGATCTAAAAGTATTGAATAAGTCTCAAGAATGTTCTGGAACTGTCAAAAATATAAAAATAGTTATAAAATTGTCAAAAATGTGTTGAAAATTATCTAGAAGTGTCAAATAAATGTCAAGAATACTTTAAAACTCTCAAAAGAGTCGCAAATAATCTCGAAGAATTTTCTAGAATTATTAAAAGTGATCTAGAAGAGTCAAACATGTTTTAGAACTTTCATAAAAGTGTTATTAACGTTCTAGACTGTCAAAAAAGTGTGAAAAAAGTCCTAAAATGTCAAAGATGATCTAGAATTGTTAAAAGTTATCTAGTAGTGTTAAGAATGATCTAAAATTGTCTAAACTTATCTAGAAGGGTGAAGTATGATTTAGAACTTTTAAAAATGATCTAAAAGTGTCAAATAAGTCCCAAGAATGTTCTTTAACTGTCAAAAATGTAAAAATAGTTATAAAATTTTGAAAAATGATCTGGAAGCGGCAAAAGTTATCTAGAAGTGTCAAATAAGTGTCAAGAATACTCTAAAACTTTCAAAAATGTTCTATAACTGTCAAAAATAATCTAGAAGAATGTTCTAGAATTGTTTAAGGTGATCTAGGAGTCAAAAATGTTTTAGAATTTTCAGAAAAGTGTTAGTAACGTTCTAGAACTGTCAAAAAAGTGTGAAAAAAGTTCTAAAAGGTCAAAAATGATCTAAAATTATTAAAAGTTATCTAGTAGTGTCAAATAAGTGTGAAGAGTAATCTAAAACTGTCAAAAATGTTTTAGAACTGTCAAAAATAATCTAGAAGTGTCAATTAAATGTTAAGAATGTTCTAAAATTGTCAGAAATGTTCCAGAACTGTTAGAAGTGATCTAAAAGAGTCAGAAATAGATTAGAACTGTTAAAAAATGATCAAAAATGTATTAAAACGGTCAAAAGTTATCTAGAAGTGTCAATAATGTTCCTGAACTGTGAAAATTACGAAGAATATTTTAGAACTGTTAAGAAAATGTCAAAAAATTTCTGAAACAGTTAAAAGTCTTCTAGAAGTGTCAAGAATTTTCAAAAGAGTGCCAAAAATGTTCTAGATCTGTCAACATGTTCTAGAAGTATCATAGAATTGTGAAAAGTAATCTAGAAGTGTTGAAAATGTTTTAGAATTGTTAAAAAGTGATCTAGAAGTATCATAAAATTGTCAAAAATGATGTAGAAGTGTTATCTAGTAGTGTCAAGAATGATCTAAAGCTGAAGAGAACCAGAACTGTCAAAAAGAATCTGGAAGTGTCAAATAAATGTTAAGAATGTTCTAAAAGAATCAAGAATGTTTTAGAACTTACAAAAGTGTCAAAAATGTTCTAGCACTGTCAAAAATGTATAAAAAACGCTCTAAAACTGCCAAAAATGATCTAGAAGTGGCAAAAATAGTCTTAAATTGTCAAAAATAAGTTTGAACTGTTAAAAATTGTCAAATATGTTCTAAAACGGTCAAAAGTGATCTAAAAGTGTCAAGAATGTTCTTGAACACTCAAAAAATTGTCAAGAATGTTCTAGAACTGTCAAATAAGTGTTAAGAATATTTTTAAACTATCAAAGGTAATCTAGAAGTGTCAAAAAATTTCTAGAACAGTTTATAAAATGTAAAAAAGTTTAATAACTATCAAAGATTATCTAGAAGTGTTGAGTAGAGTTTAAAAACGTTTTAGTTATCAACAATGATCTAAAAGTGTCAAAAATTGTATAGATGTGTCAAATATGTTTCAAGAATGTTCTAAAACTGTCAAAACTGATCTAGAATTATCAAGAATTTTCTTGAACACTCAAAAAATTGTCAAGAATGTTCTAGAACTGTCAAATAAGTGTTAAGAATATTTTAAAACTATCAAAGGTAATCTAAAAATGTCAAAAACAGTTTAGAAAGTGCGAAAATGTTCAATAATTATCAAAATAGTTTAGATGTGTCAAATAAGTGTCAAGAATGTTTTAAAACTGTCAAAACTGATCTAGAAGTGTAAAAAATGTTTTTGAGCACTACAAAAAGTGTCAAGAATGTTCCAGAACTGTCAAATAAGTGTTAAGAGTATTTTAAAGCTATCAAAGTTAATCTAGAGTTGTCAAAAGTTTTCTAGAACAGTTTATAAACTGCAATAATGATCTAATTTTTAAAAAAGAGCCAAGAATGTACTAGAATTGTCAAAAATTATCTAAAATTGTCAAGAATGTTCTAGAACTGTCAACAATGTTTCTTAGAACTTTCAAAATAATCTAGAAGTGTTAAACATAGTTTAGATGTGTCAAATAAGTTTCAAAAATGTTCTGAACTGTCAAAACTGATCTAGAAGCGTCAAGTTATTAAAATTTTCGAATAAATTTCAAGAACGTTCTGGTATTGTTGTCAAAAATGATCTAGAAATGTTAACAGTTATCTAGAAGTGTCAAAAGTTATTTAGAAGTGTCAAAAAATGTCAAGAATTTTCTAATATATTTAAAGGTGACCTAAAAGAGTCAAGAAAGCATTAGAACTTTTAGAAAAGTGGCATGTTTTAGATCTTATAAAAAAATTGAAAAAATGTTCTAAAAGTGTCAAAATGATCTAGAAGTTACAAGAACATTCTAGAACTGTCAAAATTGATCTAGAAGTGTCAATAATAACTGAGATCTATTAAAAACAATTTAGATTTGTTGAAAATGTATCAAATATATTCTGGAATGGTCAAAAGTGTCAAGAATGTTCTTGAACTCTCAAAAAAATGACAAGAATTTTCTAAAATTGTGAAAACGATTTAAAATTATTAAGAATTTTCTAGAACTGACAAAAAGTGTGAAAGTGTTCTAGAAATTATCGAGAAGTGTCAAATAGGTGTAAAGAACGTTCTAGGATTGTCAAATTAATGTCAAGATTTTTTTAAATTGTCAAAAATGTTCAGAAAAGTGTCAAAAATCATCTAGAATTGATCTAGAGCTGTCAAAAATATGTTCTAAAATTTAAAAATGATCTAAAAGTGTCAATAATAAGCTAGAATTATTAAAAATAAATTAGAACTATTGAGGAAACGTGTCATGTTCTAATACGGTCAAACGTGATCTAGAAGATTTTTGAACTCTGAAAAAACTGTCAAGAATGTTTTAGAATTGTCAAAATGATCTAGAAATGTCAAATAAGTCAAAGAAGTGTCAAGAATGTTCTAGAACTTTGACAGTTAACTAATCTAGATGTGTCAAATAGGTTCTAGAATTGTTGATAATAATGTCAAATAAGTCTTAAAGGTATTCTAAAACTGTCAAAAATGATCTAAAATTGTTATAAATGTTCTGGAATTGCCAAAAATTATATAGAAGAATTAAAGTTGTTCTAGAAGAGTCAAGAATATTCTGTAACTGTCAAAAAGTTCCTAAACTACATCAAATTGTCAAAAATGTTTTTCTTAAAATTTTGGATAATTAAAAAAAAAGTTAGTAAGTCGTTTGATACTTTTCAAAACCTTATCTCACCAAAACTGACAAAAATGTTAATTAAATTAAATTAAAATTATTTCTATTAATGTCAAAAATCAAGAAATGTTAAAAATCGTAATTGTCAGTTAAATCAGTTGGCAACACTGCTTTTAAATATGTAATTAATTATAAGTTTAAAAATATAAATCAAAAATCTTGTATAAGTAGTATTTTAAGCTTCAGTAGTTGTATAGGTAAGCTCAGTATCTGTAGTCACATCCGTATGATCAGTAGTGACTTCTTCTTCGTCTGCTTCTTTTCCTTCTTTTCCTTCTATTCCTCCTTCTGCTTCTATTCGTCCTTCTGCTTCTATTCCTCCCTCTTCTTTATCCGGTTTATCTTCTTTTGCTTCTTCTTGTACAATTTTCTCATCTGTTTTAATGGTTGATTCTTCAGTAGCATGTACATTCTTAGATATTTCTTCTTTTGAAGCTATGTATTTGCTTTGGTCACCTGTTATATCTGTAGATGTAACTAATCCTTCACTTTGATTAATAGTTTCTTCATAATTTTCTTCTTCATTAATACTGAAGTCATCCTTATTATAATTTTCAATACTTTCTACAGACAATTCATCATCTGATGTAAAGTCGGTTACAAAAGCTCGACTTTCATTATCATCTGGTAATTCTTCACCATATTCTTTTGTTGATACTTGATCACTTTTATATGAAAATTTTAATCCAAAACGGCGAAAATCAAGTTGTTTAGATACATCATCAAAATTGCTATATTCTGTAGTATCTGTACTTTCTGCAATTTCTTCAAATTCTTCAGTTTCTTCAATTTCTTCAATTGAAATACTTTCATCGCTCAAACCTTTGCTTAATAATTTGCGCATAATACGACGCGTGTAATAACCTTTATAAGCAGTTTGGATTAAAGTTGCTGCGCGATTGGCTTCGTACGAAGTAGCACCGGTTCTTTTATACAAAGCAATAGTGCTACGTGCCGCAATCCTCCAATCCACCATACCAAAAAGCAACTGTTTCTCGCGTTGTTTGCGTTCAAGAAATTTCCTATAAGCACGCTGTATAATCAAAGCTACTTCTTCTTGCTTTTCTAATGGAATTGCAATGTCATCTATAATATTTTGAGTAATATCACCATCTTCATCTCTATGTTTGTGAACTAGAAATGCTCTAAAATGGACTTGGATTATTGTTACTATTTGATTGGCTTCTTCTCTGGTTAAACCAATATCTGCTAGTAGATTGACGGTTGTTTCGGCTATATCGGTTATGCTTTCTACTAGTTTGGCGGCTACTCTGGCGTTTTCTCTGGTTATCATTAGGGCGTCCAAGTAGTCAGCTATGAATGTGTACATGTTTTCTGGTTTGGATCTGATTACTTCTCTTGATATGTCTGACATTAATTCACGCAAGCCGTCTGGTACTATGTATATATATTTGGCGCAATGACGTTGTAGTAAAGGATTCATTTTTAATTGTAAAATGACAGATTTTTGACATTTAATAAAGTTGTTGACTAGCTAGGCTATCTTGTGATTTAGTATGCTCAATTGTTGACAATGACATATTAGGATGCTCAAAATGTTTTTATTAAAATTGTATTTCTATAAAGTTTAGAATTAAACTTTGCAACAAATTTTATCAAGACTTCAATTGTTCACAGGCTAGGTCATCAACAAACTTTAAATTTTAGGATGTTTAAATTTTTTTTACTAAAATTGTATGTTTTGAAGGTTTTAAATTTAGTTTGATAACATATTTTTTGGAGACTTTAACTGCTGACTTGCTAGGCAGTCAACAAACTTTAAATTTTAGGATGCTTAACATTTGTTTACTGAAATTGGATCTTTAGAAGGTTTTAATTTGAGTTTGATAACAAATTTTGTTAAGACTTTATTTGCTGATTAGCTATACAAACAACAAACTTTAAATTTCAGAAAGTTTAAAATCTTTTTATTGAAATTGTATCTCTAGAAGGTTTTAATTTGAGGTTGATAATATATTTTATTGAGACTTTATTTGGTGACTTGCTGGACTTAAAATTTTAGGATGCGCTAATTTTTTTTGCTGAAATTAACTTTGTAGAAGGTTTTAATTAATGTGTTACAACATATTTTATTCAGACTTTAGTTGTTGACTAGCTTGGCCATCACCAAACTTAAAATTTTAGGATGTTCAAATTTTTTTTACTGAAATAGGATTTTTTGAAGGATTAAAATTGAACTTTGTGAGAATTTTTATTAAAATTTTAATTGTTTACAAGCTAGGCTATCAACAAATTATAATTTTTAAGAAACTCAATATTTTCTTGCCAAAATTATATCTTTAGAAGGTTCTAATTTGAGCCTGATTATTTCTTGAAAACTTTATTTGTTGACTTGCTAGACAGTTAACAAACTTTAAATTTTAGGATGCTGCAATTTTTTTTGCTCAAATAGAATTTTAGAAGGATCTAATTTGAATCTGATAACATACTTCTTGGTGACTTTATTTGCTTACTTACCAGGCCAGCAACAAACTTAAAATTTTAGGAAGTTGAAATTTTTTTGATTGAAATTGTATCATTGTAAGGTTTAAAATTGGTCTTTTTAACAAAGTTTATTAATACTTTATTTGTTGACTAGCTAGGCTATCAACAAATTATAAATATTTGGTTGCACAGAATCTTTTTATTAAAATGTTATCTATAGAAGGCTTTAAATAAAGTCCAGCAACAAATTTTATTAACACATTAATTATTGACTTGTTAGGTCATCAACAAACTTCAAATTTTAGGAAGTTAAATTTTTTTTGATTAAAATTGTGTCTTTAGAAAGTTTAAAATTAAACTTTATAACACACTTTATTGATACTTTAATTGATGATCAGTTAGGCAATGAACAAACTCAAAATTTTATGATGCACAAAATATTTTGATTGGAATTGTACCTTTAGAAGGTTCCAATTTTAATCCCTTAACACATTTTGTTAATACTTTATTTTTTCTATATTAAAGACTTTTTAACATTTTTTCCAGGACGCCCTAGCCTTATACAATAGGAACTCTACACTCAAACATATGATTGGAAGAATACGAAGAGATCCGACCACTTTTGATAAGTACCAACACAACAAAGAACTTGTAGCTTTGGTCAACATGTTTGCTGACCCAGCACAGGATCTACCAACCGGTTGGGATACCAAAAAGGATAGAAATTCAAAGGTAAAATCATTGTAATTAATTAACAAGCTTGGTTGTGGTAGTACTAATCCATTAATCCACTAACGCTTTTAGCAATTTTTCATCGACCACACAAACAAACGAACTTCATATATGGATCCACGTCTTCCTACTGATCCGGTTGTATTTAATAGACGCATTACTGATGATATGCAAGTAAGTTTACTAATCCATTAACTGGTGTAGGTGTAGTTGAATTTATTTTTGAGGTATGATTCAAATTTGTTGTTTTCTTTTTATTTCTAGGCTCCGATTCCTCCACCCAGGCCTAGTACTGCTGGAACGTTTCCGCCAGTTGCAGGTCCGGAAATTCCAGTAGCTTATAATGATAAGGTTGTTGCTTTTTTAAGACAACCAAATATTTTTGATATCTTACGTGAACGACATCCGCCGGTTGGAACGTCGTCGAGTTTGCGGGAGAAAATTAATGCTGTTAGGGTGGATGGTACTGGTGCTTTGGATCGATTGAGTCACGACATTCATCTTACGATATTATTAAGGTAAGAATTAGTTAGATAATAGTAACTTTTAGTTAAATTTGTTTAGTCTTATACTTCGAAAACGGTAGAAAGACCGCTTACAAAATTTTTCAAAATATATATTTATTGGATTTTTGCACCTCTGGTGTTCCTGTAGTCACTAATGTCAAAAGTAGATGCAATTTTAATTTCTTGATTACAAACACTCGGCTCGGGTGGGCGGTAGGGGTACACTTTTTCATAGATTATAGACGGGTAGGTTTGAATCTTGTGTCCGCCTACCCGCCTGAGAATCAGTGATCAAGAGTTGGATTGATCACACATATCTGGTGTTAGGTGGTTGGGGTACACCATTACATGTGGGTGGATGGTTTTAAATCTAGTTCTCACCTGTGGGCGGGTAGCTTCTTCTACTAAGGCCCGCCCACCCACCCAAATGTTAGTAATCAAAAGATCCAATGTTTCTCCCACCGGTTGTGTGACTTAGACATCACAGAATTTTAACCATGAATCACTTGATAACTAACGCTTGGGTGGGTGGGCGGGCACCAAGTTCAAACTGTGGGCGGGTAGCTTTTTCTACTATGGCCCGCCCAACCACCCAAGTGTTAGACATCAAAGGATCCAATGTTTCTCTCACCACCTATGTTCTTGTAGCTATTATCAACAAAATAATGAATCTCAGATGTCACTTGGACATCAGAGAATTATTTAACCTAAAAATTTAGTCATTCAAACCGTTTTTATCTGTCAAAATGTTTTCAACTGTCAAACGTTTGCCACTTGTTCTATTTTACAAACTGTCAAACTTCTACTACTTCGGTAATAATCGTGACGAGCGGATATTCATTCGTAAACAAGTCAAAACCTGTCTGAACTAAACATGTTCGCATGATGTCAATGCCGAGGTTATAAATTTGTGCATAACGCCGAACGAGCTCAGTCAGTGTTTATCGGTCGTAGTGTGTGGATGTGTTGTGTGAAAGTTTGTATATAAGTGACATTTTATGGACAAATTATGATTTTAGTGAATTTTTAATAAACATACGTATACATTGTTGCTATATTTCCATAAATAAACCCGTTATTAGGTATTAATTGACATTTTTTGTAATTCAGAATGAAAAATGGCATTTTTCACTTACAATAATGAATTTATAGACAAAAATTTAAAATAAAAATCATTGCCCAGTTATCGAGCAACAAATTTATTTCTATACATTGTTGCCATATTTCAATAAATAAACCTGTTATTAAGGTATGAATTGAAGTTTTTTGCAATTCTGAATGAAAAATGGCATTTTCCTTTTACAATAATGAATTTGTGGAAAAACTTTCAGTATAAAAACCATTGCTCAACTATTGGGCAACAAATTTATTTATATACATTGTTGTCATATTTCCATAAATGAACCCGTTATTAGGTATTAATTGAATTTTTTTGTAACTCGGAATAAAAAATAGCATTTTCTGCTTACAATAATGAATTTATGGAAAAACTATTAGAATAAAAATCATTGCCCAGTTATCGAGCAACAAATTTATTTCTATACATTGTTGCCATATTTCAATAAATAAACCTGTTATTAAGGTATGAATTGAAGTTTTTTGCAATTCTGAATGAAAAATGGCATTTTCCTTTTACAATAATGAATTTGTGGAAAAACTTTCAGTATAAAAACCATTGCTCAACTATTGGGCAACAAATTTATTTATATACATTGTTGTCATATTTCTATAAATAAACCCGTTATTAGGTATTAATTGAATTTTTTTGTAACTTGGAATAAAAAATAGCATTTTCTGCTTACAATAATGAATTTATGGAAATACTATTAGAATAAAAATCATTGCCCAGTTATCGAGCAACAAATTTATTTCTATACATTGTTGCCAAATTTCAATAAATAAACCTGTTATTAAGGTATGAATTGAAGTTTTTTGTAATTCTGAATGAAAAATGGCATTTTTCGCTTACAATAATGAATTTATAGAAAAAAAAATAAAATAAAAATCATTGCCCAGTTATCGAGCAACAAATTTGTTTATATACATTGTTGCCATATTTCAACAAATAAACCCGTTATTAGGTATTAATTAACATTTTTTGTTTTTTATAGTGAAAAATGGCGTTTTCCACTTACAATAAGGAATTTATGGAAAAACTTTTAGAATAAAAATTATTGCCCAGTTATCGAGCAATAAATTTATTTATATACATTATTGTCATATTTCCATAAATGAACCCGTTATTAGGTATTAATTGACATTTTTTGTAATTCTGATTGAAAAACTGGCATTTTCCGTTTACAATAATGAATTTATGGACAAAAATTTAAAATAAAAATCATTGCCCAGTTATCGAGCAACAAATTTGTTTATATACACTGTTGCCATATTTCCATAAATAAACCTGTTATTAGGTATTAGTTGACATTTTTTTGTAATTTATAATGATAAATGGGATTTTCCACTTACAATAATGAATTTATGGAATAACTTTTAGTTTAAAAACCATTGCTCAACTATCGGGCAACAAATTTATTTATATACATTGTTGCCATATTTCCATAAATGAATCTGCTATTAGGTATTAATTGATATTTTCTGTAATTCTGAATGAAAAATGGTATTTTTCGCTGAATTTATAAACAAAAATTAAAAAAAATATCATTGCCCAGTTATTAAATATTAATTGAATTTTGTGTACCACAAACTCTCCAGTGGGTGGTCAGGGTACACTAATACATGGATTATGGGCGGGTGGTTTTAAATTTTGTACCCGTTTATCCGCCCGAGTGTTGGTGAGCAAGAGGTTTGATTGATCTTACATATCTGGTGTTCCACTAATGTAAACAGTGGACTCAATTATCAATTTTTGGATCTCAAACTTTCGGTTGGGTGGTCGTGGTATATTAATGCTTGAATTGTGGGCGGTTCTTTTTTTCTTTAAAGTTCTCCCCCCCCCCCCCCCCTTCTTTATATATAGAAATGAAACTAATATATTTTTAAGTTAGATAATAAGTAAACCAATTCCTGGATAACCAACACTTCGGTGGTTTGGCGGTGTACACTGTACATGATTTTGAGCACTCGCTTTCTATGACTTGCTCGCCTACCCAAGTGTTTGTGATCAAGATATTATGTTTTTTTTTTTTTACTTTTGATGTACTTCTACTGAGGGGAGTTGGTGGTGGTGGAGAGAGTGGCGTTGCCCTTCTCTAGGTTGTTGAGTTTGAGACGGGAGACTGCCTTTGAGAAGCAGTTACCTTGGTTTAAGCTTTTTTCCTTTGGATGCTGCTGAAATGTTTGGGCTTATTGAGGGGCTTAACTATTAAGCGGACCTGAAGTGGTCGCCGGGTTGATGACTTTTTGGTTTTGGTGGCTGATGGTTTTGATGGTGCTGAAGTCATCTGATGGGTTGGCTGATGGCCTATTAAGTAAACTACCTGAAGAGGACTTCCCCAATTCCCTTTTCAATTTCTTTGTCTTCTTTTTGTTGTTTACCTGGGTGAATCCTTTTCCTGGGGCGAGGTTTTGTAGAAAGCGGCGACGTTGCTATCCAGCTGGACCTTCACCTGCTCTCTATCCTCGGACGAGGCGGACTTGACCGGGTTTTTTTCAGGGAAGTTTGGACCGTCCGTTGGGCTAGAGCAATGCTTCAGCTGCTGAGGAAGATGGAGGTTGGGGACGGAACTTTTCCTCTTCGACATTTCCTTGCGCATCTTAAGTAGTAGTTCATTCTGGTTCAGCCTGATCAGACTCCTCATCGATCAGGCCGACAATGAATTTCTTAAATCTGTTGATTTTCTTATCTTATTTCTTTAAAAGATCTTCCAGGAGTCTGGTCTCGTCAGTGCTCCATGCAGAAAACTGAAAGAAGTCGTTCATAGGGGAGGTAGTAGTGCTTCGATTGGTCTATAGATGCTTTCTCACAAAGCGACATCGATAGCATATATAGAAATGAAAGTAATTTGTCGTTAAGTTAGAGGAAGAGGCTCATGAACCAATTTTTAGAAAACCAACACTCGGGCGGGTAGGCATCACACTTTTCCGTTTTGTTTGTGCCAGAAGTACTTAGAGATACTCTTATTTGTCTTCTTTACGATGGTACTATTTAGAGTTTGAGGAGGTACAAGGCAGCGAGATGGCAACTATTGTCCTTCATGATTTACACTCTCCTTTATACTCCAGGTACACAACCTAGTTCACTTTTACTCTACTCTTTTTCTCTCTTTCATGGTCAAACTGTCCGTGCTGCTAACGGATCTGAGGTACTTGATGGAATCCTCTTGTTGTGAGGGACAGTTGTTCTTCCTGCCTACATTTCTTCACTTGCTAAGTCGGTTGGCGGTGATTAAACACAGCTTCTTTGCTCTTGGGGCATGCCGATGGCGACACTCTTTGTATGGTCTACGCAGCGGTATCCGCAAGTGCGATCAGGGTCTGCCGATGCAAGTAGTTCTGATTCACGGTCGATTTGGGTTTCCTCCAATCCGCCGTTCCCTCCGATTTCAGTTACTCTTTTAAGATCAGTTGCTTAGGTCGTTTCCTTACACTCCGGTTGTGAGGCAAGGTGCTTAGTGGGCCATCGGGTGTTTGTGGTGATCTGCTGGGTTTTTTCCAGTTCTTAATCTTTACACGTTAGTTCTTAGTAATACCTTGTGCTTTGTTTGCATGGATACTATTGATTATCTTCGGCAAAAACGTTTTATGACAGAGTGATCAAGGATATTATTATGTGTTTGACATTGTCTGCACTTCTAATTATATTTCCATAAACGAGGAACAGAAGTAACAAAGGGGCTAAGTGCTAGTTTGCGTTAATACTATAAGAAGTTAGTGATTTAGTGATTGAATATTAAACCACCGATGATGTTCGTTCTATTGAAAAACACAAGAGGTTGAGTCTCAGTTGTCACTAATATGTCCGGGTAGGGAGAACGTAATAACTCCTTGATAACTTACACTTGGGCGGGTGGGCGGTAACAGTATAACAATAGTCACGCTCAATTGTAGGAATACTGTGGCCCACCCACCCACCCAACTGTTAGTAATCCAGTGATTGGATATTAAACCACCGATGATGTTCGTTCTGTTGAAAAACACAATAGATTAAGTGTCAGTTCACTATTATGTACGGGGAAGGAGAACGTACTAATTCTTTAACTACTAACACTTTCTTGGGCGGGCGGGGACACTATTAAGATAGTCACGCCCAATTATAAAAAAAACTGTGTTTGTCTTCTCTGATCTCCAACTGCGACAATTTTGCTTATTGACATAGCCTACGAGATGAGAATGATCTTCATCGAAAAACACGATTTTTCGATAAAAATTCTCATCTTCGGCCAAACGATCTTTAGCTCATTGGGCGAACTGAAAACGCATCGGATGGTCATGAGGCTTCATTTTTTGGACTAAATGAACTTTGTAGGCCTTCACACCGATGCAAAATTCTCTTCAGAGAAGTGCGAGATATGTTCAGTTTTTGAGAAGGATGACGAGTTGATGTTGAAGCATGTTTACGCACACTCTGAGCAACAGCATTCATTTTTTCGGCTGAGCGCACTTGACGAAAACGCGAACGTGTTCTTTTATCCACTAACAATCCAGTTTCGCAAACTCTCTTCACAAATTGGTCCACAAACTGCGTTAAAGGCACTTTTTTTTAATCAAATTTGTTTCGTAAATTTCTTACAGTTTGAGCAGAAGACTCACCACTTTGGAAGTAAGTTTTGTTCAAGTAAAGCTTCTCATTTCGTAAATGTCAAACATAAAACTAAATTTCTGTCAACTAATAAATGTCATTATACCTTTAAAAAACAAAATAAACGGTAGTTTAAATTACCAATCCTTTACTAGTTACGCCACTGGTAGCTATATGATATAGGCAACTTATGTTACATGGAGTATATATGGTTGCCTACATTAAATCAAGCATTCTAAAAATAAAAATTCGTCAATAATTTCAAAAAATTAAAAAAATTCTGACTACATCATTAGTAAATATTATGATCCTATTTGTAGCAATTATGTTGTTGATTTAAATGCTAATTACTCAGAATCCTAACTAATTATTAATGTCGATTCTTCAATAAACATCCCTGCATTGTTGTCTGTGATTGAAAATAAAATAATTATACAGCGGAAAGAAATATTTTATTTAGAAAAATTTTATTTTTTAATTGTGTCCATAAGGCTACGGGTCAAAGGAAATGATACTATTGTCCCCTTGCACGCGTGTATTGTGCATTGTTGCATATTTCATTAGTGTCAATGGTACTACAAAATTGTGCGAACTATCTACTTGGAATAAACATAAAAATAAGAATTTTTATGTATCAATTATTAATTGAAGGATAGCATACTACAATTTTTGTTTAAGATTGATTAAAATTTAATGCAGTAGCAGCAGACACTTATCGTCCTTTTCTTCTTTAATTTCTCCCACTCAACGGTAATTAATATAATCTACATCGCCTGCATGCGCGCATACAATTTAGGGCTTAATACTTATTGAAGGGAATGAATATAATAGTTGACCTTTCTATTAAAATTTTTCAAGAGCGACGAGATATATCCGTTGTAAAAGTACTTGCGGAGCGAATTGTGACACCGTGCGACTGAGATAATCAAATCGAAATTCCGGAAAAACTCGCACATGTTTTATTCTGTGGCAATCGAAAAAAATAACCACTTGCAGCTGTGTTGGATGTACGCATTCATAATAGAATCATTGCGGGGAAGGAGATGTGGCTCGGTTTGTGATAAAAATGAAATGTAATTTGATACGTTTGAAAAAATATGCTGCGTTATTTCAGGAATTGTGTGGATTTATGAATGTATGCTTGAGTTTTGTAATAGTATTTAGTATTTGTATTTAACAAAATTTAACTCAAAATATCAGCTGGTTATTGCAGAAATTCAATTTAATCAATAAAATTGTCGATATTTTTAGAAATATGGAAATTTTTATGGAAAATAAAGTTTTTCAAAATGTTTTTTACAAAATTTCTAATAAAATCAAGTATGCTAAACTCAAAATTTTAAATTGCAACTCAAAATACCTGCTGGTTATTGCATAAATTCAATTGATTCAATAAAATTGTCAATATTTTCAGAAATATGGAAATTTCTATGGAAAATAAAGTTTTCCAAAATGTTTTCTACAGTTTTTTTAATAAATTTAAGTATGTTGAATCCAAATTTTTAAACTGCAACTTAAAATTTTTGCTGGTTATTGCAGAAATTCAATTAAATCAATAAAATTGTCAATATTTTCAGAAATATGGAAGTTTCTATGGAAAATAAAGTTTTCCAAAATGTTTTTTACAATTTTTTTAATAAAATCAAATATGCTGAATTCAAATTTTTAAATTGCAACTCAAAATTTCGGCTGGTTATTGCAAAAATTCAATTAAATCAAGAAAATTATCAATATTTTCAGAAATATGGAAATTTCTATGGAAAATAAAGTTTTCCAATATGGTTATTACATTTTTATTAATAAATTCAAGTATGCTGAATCCAAATTTTTAAACTGCAACTCAAAATTCTTGCTGGTTATTGCAGAAATTCAATTAAATTTATAAAATTGTTAATATTTTCAGAAATATGGAAATTTTTATGGAAAATAAAGTTTTCTAAAATGTTTTCTACATTTTTTTTTAAATGAATTCAAGTATGCTGAATGCAAATTTTTAAATTGCAACTCAAAATTCCTGCTGGTTATTGCAGAAATTTGATTTAATCAATAAATTTGTCGATTTTTCAGAATTATGGAAATTTCTATGGATAATTAAGTTTTCCAAAATGTTTTCTACAATTTTTTTAATAAATTTAAGTATGCTGAATCCAAATTTTTAAACTGCAACTCAAAATTCTTGCTGGTTATTGCAGAAATTCAATTAAATCAATAAAATTGTCAATATTTTCAGAAATATGGAAATTTCTATAGAAAATAAAGTTTTCCAAAATGTTTTCTACAATTTTTTTAATAAATTCAAGTATGCTGAATCTAAATTTTTAAACTGCAACTTGAAATTCTTGCTGGTTATTGCAGAAATTCAATTTAGTCAATAAAATTGTCAATATTTTCAGAAATATGGAAGTTTCTATGGAAAATAAAGTTTTTCAAAATGTTTTCTACAATTTTTTAAACAGATTTAAGTATGCTGAATCTAAATTTTTTAACTGCAACTCAAAATTCCGACTGGTTAATGCAAACATTCAATTAAATCAATAAAATTGTCAATATTTTCAGAAATATGGAAATTTTGATGGAAAATAAAGTTTTCCAAAATGTTTTCTACAATTTTTTTAATAAATTTAAGTATGCTAAATCCAAAATTTTAAACTGCAACTCAAAATTTTTGCTGGTTATTGCAGAAATTCAATTTAATCAATAAAATTGTCAATATTTTCAGAAATATGGAAATTTTGATGGAAAATAAAGTTTTCCAAAAATGTTTTTTACAATTTTTTTAATAAAATTAAATATGCTGAATTCAAATTTTTAAATTGCAACTCAAAATTCCTGCTGGTTATTGCAGAAATTTAATTAAATCAATAAAATTGTCAATATTTGCAGAAATATGGAAATTTTATGGAAAATAAAGTTTTTCAAAATGTTTTCTACAATTTTTTAAATAAAATCAAGTATGATGAATCCAAATTTATAAACTGCAACTCAAAATTCCTGCTGGTAATTGCAGAAAATCAATTTAATCGATAAAATAGTCGATTTTTTCAAAAATATGGAAATTTTTATGGAAATTAAAGTTTTCCAATATGGTTTTTACAAATTTTCCAACAAATTCAAGTATGCTTAATCCAAAATTTTAAACTGCAACTTAAAATTCCTGCTGGTTATTGCAGAAATTCAATTTAATCAATAAAATTGTTGTTTTTTTTCAGAAATATGGAAATTTTGATGGAAAATATAGTTTTCCAAAATGTTTTCTACATTTTTTTTAATAAAGTCAAATATGCTTAATCTAAATTTTTAAACTGCAACTCAAAATTCCTGCTGGTTATTGCAGAAATTTAATTTAATCAATAAAATTATCAATATTTTCAATTTAATGGAAATTTTTACGCAAAATAAAGTTTTACAAAATATTTTCTACTAATTTTCTAATAAATTTAAGTATGCTGAATCCAAAATTTTGAAGCGAAACTCAAAATACCTGCTGGATATTGCAAAAATTCAATTTAATCAATAAAATTGTTGATATTTTCAATTAAATCTATTTTTTTATGGAAAATAAAGTTTTCCAAAATGTTTTTTACCCATTTTAAATAAATTCAAGTATGTTGAATCCAAAATTTTAAATTGCAACTTAAAATTCCTGCAGGTTATTGCAGAAATTCAATTTAATCGATAAAATTATCGATATTTTCAATTAAATGGAAATTTCGATGGAAAATTAAGTTTTCGAAAATGTTTTCTACAATTTTTTTAAATAAATTCAAGTATGCTGAATCTAAATTTTTAAACTGCAACTGGAAATTCTTGCTGGTTATTGCAGAAATTCAATTAAATCAATAAAATTTTCAATATTTTCAGAAATATGGAAATTTCTATGAAAAATAAACTTTTCCAAAATGTTTTCTACAATTTTTTTAATAAATTCAAGTATGGTGAATCCAAATTTTTAAACTGCAGCTCAAAATTTCTGCTGGTTATTGCAGAAATTCAATTAAATCAATAAAATTGTCAATATTTTCAGAAATATGGAAGTTTCTATGAAAAATAAACTTTTCCAAAATGTTTTCTACAATTTTTTAATAAATTTAAGTATGCTGTATCCAAAAATTTTAATTGCAAATCAAAATTCCTGCTGGTTATTGCATAAAATTAATTAAATCAAGAAAATTGTCAATATTTTCAGAAATATGGAAATTTCTATGAAAAATAAAGTTTTCCAAAATGTTTCCTACAATTTTTTTTAATAAATTTAAGTATGTTAAATCGAAATTTTTTAATTGCAACTTCAAATTTTTGCTGGTTATTGCAGAAATTCAATTAAATCAATAAAATTGTCGATTTTTTCAGAAATATGGAAATTTGTATGGAAAATAAAATTTTCCAAAATGTTTTCTACAATTTTTTTAATAAATTTAAGTATGCTGAATTCAAATTTTTAAACTGCAACTCAAAATTCCCTCTGGTTATTGCAGAAATTCAATTAAATTTATAAAATTGTTAATATTTTCGGAAATATGGAAATTTCTATGGAAAATAAAATTTTCCAAAATGTTTTCTACAATTATTTTAATAAAATTAAGTATGCTAAATTCAAATTTTTAAACTGCAACTCAAAATTCATGCTGGTTATTGCAGAAAATTAATTAAATCAAAAAAATATTCAATATTTTCAGAAATATGGAAATTTCTATAGAAAATAAAGTTTTCCAAAATATTTTCTACAATTTTTTAATAAATCCAAGTATGCTGAATCCAAAATTTTAAACTCCAACTCAAAATTCCTGCTGGTTATTGTGGAAATTCAATGTAATCGATAAAATTGTCGATATTTTCAAAATATGGAAATTTTATGGAAAATAAAGTTTTCCAAAATGTTTTATACAATTTTTTTGATAAATTATAGTATGCTGAACTCAAAATTTTATATTGCAATTGAAAATTCCTGCTGGTGATTGCAGAAATTCAATTTAATCAATAAAATTGTAGATTTTTTCAGAAATATGGAAATTTCTATGAATAATAAAATTTTCCAAAATGCTTTCTAAAATTTTTTTAATAAATTCAAGTATGCTGAATGCAAATTTTTAAACTGCAACTCAAAATTCTTGCTGGTTATTGCAGAAATCCAATTAAATCAATAATATTGTCAATATTTTTAGAAATATGGATATTTCTATGGAAAATCAAGTATTCCAAAATGTTTTCTACAATTTTTTTAATAAACTCAAGTATGTTGAATCCAAATTTTTAAACTGCAACTCAAAATTCTTGCTGGTTATTGCAGAAATTCAATTAAATCAATAACATTGTCAATATTTTCAAAAATATGGAAATTTCTATGGAAAATAAAGTTTTCCAAAATGTTTTCTACAATTTTTTTAATAAACTCAAGTATGCTGATTCCAAATTTTTAAACTGCAACTCAAAATTCCTGTTGGTTATTGCAGAAAATCAATTTAATCAATAAAATTGTCAATTTTTACAAAAATATGGAAATTTCTATGGAAAATAAAGTTTTCCAATATGGTTTTTACAATTTTTTTAATAAATTCAAGTATGCTGAATCCAAATTTTTAAACTGCAACTCAAAATTCTTGCTGGTTATTGCAGAAATTCAATTAAATTTATAAAATTGTTAATATTTTCAGAAATATGGAAATTTTTATGGAAAATAAAGTTTTCTAAAATGTTTTCTACATTTTTTTAAATGAATTCAAGTATGCTGAATGCAAATTTTTAAATTGCAACTCAAAATTCCTGCTGGTTATTGCAGAAATTCGATTTAATCAATAAATTTGTCGATTTTTTCAGAAATATGGAAATTTCTATGGAAAATTAAGTTTTCCAAAATGTTTTCTACAATTTTTTTAATAAATTCAAGTATGCTGAATCTAAATTTTTAAACTGCAATTTGAAATTCTTGCTGGTTATTGCAGAAATTCAATTTAGTCAATAAAATTGTTTTTTACATTTTTTTAAAATAAATTCAAGTATGCTGAATCTAAAACTTCAAATTACAACTCAAAATTCTTGCTGGTTATAGCAAAAAATTATTTTGATCAAATTGTAATTGTTGATATTTAATTTTAATTAAATCAATTCGAACTTTGTCTCGGGATATAATTTAAAGTAGAATTTCCATAATATTAATTAAAATATGAATAACCCTATCATAAATCTTCTTTTAAATAACGAAAAATTAAGCATCTAACAACAGTTGCTTATCCAAACCGCCAACATCCGTCTTTCCTGTCTATTTCGCAATAAAAAAAACCTAACCAGCTGTCTTCCGCTTCCTTGCCACTACATAGTAGATGAATACATTAACAATTCGTACGTTAGATCTAAGTAAACAACACAGGTGTGTAGTATACTACACCCTACACAACAAAAATTCGCCGTTTTCTTTTTTAATTTAGTTGAGGGCATATTTGGTGAAGCGTGTGATCGGCGACTTCCTCCAAAACAATGCTTGCTAATCGCATTTGCACAACGGAAACACATTAAAAATCCATGAGTCAATCGCCAATTATCTTGCCCATATAATAATTTTAATGTATTGCAAAATGCGCTCTTAACCGCAGAACAAACTAATAGAAATAATTGCTGACTACACCTTAATCGGATTGATTCTTCATGAAAAATGCAAATATTTGTAATAATATTAATATAATCAACCGAAAAAAAACTTTTTATGGAAATTTACAAATCGCTCATGTGCAATTCAATGATTTCATTGTTATTTATTAAAATCCATAACTTGTCAAGGTTTTGTATTAATTTTTTTTGTAAGAAATTTAATGCATTTACACAATTCTTCCTCTCGCTCTACATAACCATACAGATTTCGTAAATATTTACGGCTTAATGACTATGGAACCCTTTGTACCCGGAATATTTATATTTTATCACATTTTGTGTAATTCTGGATAACAATCAAACTATCTGAGTGGATATTAGGAAATAGATAAGTTGCGTATTTACAAACTACAAAGTGCGTTTGAAATTTACAAATTTAATGTAATTAGATTGTATCAAAGGTTTTACGATATTATGTTACCCTTTGCCTTATGCTAGAATGAATGTACTTCCGGTTATATGTTACTAATAAGTTGCTAGCATGTAATAAGCAAATTAGATAATTAATATTATCTAATTTTCTCGTTAAAATAGGTTAAGTTATCTTGTTTTCTTTGAGTTACAAAAGAGTAGTTTGCGTACTTTTATGACAATTATAGAAAGTTGAGTTAGCTTAAGGAAAGTTGTATAACATTTTTGACAGTTGTTAAGTTTCTTACATTTTATTATTTTTGACATTTTAAGAATCTATGTCTCCATTGTTGAGGTGGGTTAGAAGATTTCTTACAATTGAAGACATTTTTTTACAGTTTAATAGCATTTTTTGATAGTTGGGTTAGGTTATGACAATTTTTGAGAATCTGGGAACAGTTTTGAAGTATTAGTGCAGTTTGGATACGTTTTGACAGTTTTAGAACATTTTTGACAGTAAAGATTTCTAATATTTCTTGTTTTAACATTAAGAAATTGTAGAAATATTTTTGACAATTCGATGAAGTTTTCTAACATTTTGTAGAAAATTTTGACAGTTGGGCTAAGTTAAATATTTTTGTCAGTTTTTGGGAATTCATAAATTTTTGACAATTTTTGTGAGTAACGTTTTTGAAAAGTATTTGACGACGTACTAACGTTTTTGTTTTGTTTTCTGAAATGATAAGAATGAATGTACAAACATTTTTGACAATTTGATTTAGTTTTGGAACTTTTTTGACAGTTCTTCTAGAATCTAGAACATCATTGATTCTTTTATATCACTTTTGGCAGTCCCAGAACATTTTTAACAGTTTTAGATCATTCTTGACACTATTAGATCATTTTTAACAATTTTAGAACACATTTGACACTTCTAGATTAGTTAACTGTCAAAGTTCTAGAATATTCTTGACACTTATTTGACATTTCTAGATCATTTTGACAATTCTAGAACAACATTCTTGACACTTTTTTGAGAGTTTAAGAACATTCTTGACTCTTCTAGGTTACGTTAATAGTTCTAGCTTATTTTTGACACTTCTAGATCAGTTTTAACAGTTCTAAAACGTTTTTGACAATTTTATATAATTTAAAAAAAAAATGTAGAATGTTCTTGACACTTAATTAACACTTCTAGATTGTTTTTAAATTTTAGAACATATTTTACACTTTTTTAGCAGTTCTAAATTGATTTTAACATTTTTAGATTATTTTGGACATTTTTAGATTGTTCTTGATAGTTCTAGAACGTTTTTGACACCTATTTGTCACTTCTAGATTAATTCTAGAATATTTTTGGCACTTTATTGAGAGTTCAAAAACGTTCTTGATACTTTTTGATTACTTTTGGCCGTAAAGTCTTATAAAGATCCAGAATCATTCTTCAAGACTATTGAACAATATTTTCAAAATCAAAAAACCACAAAGATAGCCCATCACAAAGTGCCAACTCAACATCTTAAAAGAACAGCTTTGAAAGCCAATACACAAAAGAGCTATCTAAACTCTAACGCTGACCCAATAGAGCTTGTCAAAATGTTCGACTGACTTCCATTCACGAGCCAAAAGAATTAGTAGAGAGTTACCTAAGACGCTCTATATTGCCGAATGTACTGCACCACTCCGAGAACGTCATGTCCAACACCTTCGCAACTTTAGTAAAATCTTGAATCCAGCAAGCGCTAAATATCATCACTTTCAAAAATATTGGTTTAAACTGCCATCAAGATCAAAACTAATTTGTCCGTCGCAAACCTTTTTGGCCTAGTCCATAATTACCAGCAACGGCAAACGCTCTTGCCAACTCCACACATCCGGGAAACAAATAGAGGGCTAGACCAAAAAACATAAATCACCCAGTTCGACCCAACAACAAACATCGCTAAAAAAAAAATAGACACAAAAAAAGAAACCAGTTCTAAAGATTAAACCACCAGTTACCAAACATCCAGCAGCAATTGACAGAATAGAAACCATGGCGCATCACTGTAAATTTTAACGGACACCAAATCAAGGTTATAATAGATTCGGAGGCAAGCCAGAATTTCACTCAGCTTTGTTTACCCAAAACACAAACGAGTCAAACAAGCCAATCCGAAGAGTTCAATGCAAATCACGAGCGAGGTAAAATTCGTTCTTTTCCTCATCACATCAAATTTGGGAAAAGAAGTATCACTTCAAATCAAAAAGTTGGTATCGACTATTCCCGTAAATACTTGCATTACAAGAAAAAACGCTAGTCTACCATAGACTGATCGTAACAACAATTAAACCAAGTTTTGGCAAAAAAAATCCTTACCAATTCGTTCCCAAATCAGGTCCAATTAACAGACTTACTCCAAGAGTTCCATATATTTATTTAATCAAATCAATTTTTGCTTTAGTTAAGTGAATTCAATAAAATAGAGGTTATGTCAAATTGGT
Source organism: Tachinus rufipes (assembly GCA_963932245.1). Classification (NCBI taxonomy): domain Eukaryota; kingdom Metazoa; phylum Arthropoda; class Insecta; order Coleoptera; family Staphylinidae; genus Tachinus; species Tachinus rufipes. Next base: position 8,159,061 of record OZ010744.1, read on the forward strand.
CGTATGGATTTTAACAAAATTTTCTCAGTTGGTACTAATGTTATTTTAATGTGCAGGTATCAAATTGTAATAATTTTCAATGACTGATTTGAAAGTTACAAATTTTTATTTAATCCAATCAATTTTTGCTTTAGTTAAGTGAAGTCAATAAAATTGAGGTTATGTAAAATTGGTCGTATGGATTTTAACTAAATTTTCTCAGTTGATACTAATGTTATTCTAATGTGCAGGTACCAAATTGTAATCATTTTCAATGACTGATTTGAAAGTTATAAATTTTTATTTAATCCAATCAATTTTTGCTTTAGTTAAGCGAAGTCAATAAAATTAAGGTTATGTCAAATTGGTCGTATGGATTTTAACCAAATTTTCTCAGTTAGTACTAATATTATTCTAACGTACTGGTACCAAATTGTAATAACTTTCAATGACTGGATTGGAAGTTACAAATGTTTATGTAATCTAATCATTTTTTGCTTTAGTTAAGTGAAGTCAATAAAATTGAGGTTATATCAAATTGGTCGTATGGATTTCAATCAATTTTTCGCAATTAGTACTAATACTTCTTGTACGTACCAAATTGTAAAATGTTTCAATAAATCGATTAAAAGTTATAAATTTTCAATTAATCCAATAACATTTTACTTTAGATAAGTGTGATCGATAAAATTGAGGTTATAAAAAAATGCTCGTTTAAATTTGAATTAAATTTTCTCTGTTAGCACTAATGTTGTTCGTTCTTATTGGTACCAAATTATAGTAAGTTTCAATGAATCGTTTAGAAGTTACATATTTTTAATTAATCAAATAGCATTTTACTTTAGATAAGTGAGGTCAATAAAAATGAGATTATCTAAAATTGGTCGTATAGATTTGAATTAAAATTTCTCAAATGGTACTAATGTTGTTTGTACCTATTGTTACCAAATTGTAGTAAGTTTCAATAAATCGTTGAGAAGTTACAATTTTTTAATTAAACCAATAACATTTTACTTTAGATAAGTAAAGTCGATAAAATTGAGGTTATGTCAAAATGGTCGTATGGATTTTAATTAATTTTTCTTAGTTGGTATTATTGTTATTGGTATATGCTGGTACAAAATTTTAATAATTTTCAATAAATCGTTTAAAAGTTACAAAGTTCGTAAAATTGAGGTTATGTCAAATTGGTCGTATAAATTTCAATCAAATTTTCTCAGCTGGTACTAATGTTATTAGTATATACTGCTACTAAATTGTAATAATTTTAATGAATTGTTTGAAAGTTACAAACATTTAACTAATCCAATAGAACTTTGCTTTAGTTAAGTGAGGGCAACAAAATTGAGGTTATGTCAAATGGGTCGTATGGTTTTTAATCAATTTTTCTCAGTTGGTACTAATGTTAATAATATGTACTGGTGAAATTTTTTTATAATTTTCAATAAATCGTTTAGAAGTTATAAACTTTCAATTGATCCAATAGCATTTTGATATAGATGTGTTAAGTCGATAAAATTGAGGTTATGTAAAATTTGTCGTATGCATTTTATTCAAATTTCCTCAGTTGATCGTAACTAGAGGAACAAATGGTAGCTTCTGGGAATGCGAGTTGGTGGTTCTATCAGGTCGCAGGTCTGAACTGTCTTCTAACCAGCAACAGAAGGTTCTCGCGATGACAATAATTCGCTTTTGACATAACCATTTATTACTCAGCTCGTTCGCCAGTCTTTGTACCATCACTAGTTCGCCAAGTTCGTACTCCCAAGCGTTCAAATACCGCATGTCTTTGTCTGGCTTGTTGTAGACAGAGATCCTTGTCTTAGAAGGTTTCCTGGGATATGCCGCAGGAACTTCTATTTTTGCCCTAACAGCAACTCGCCCGGTATTTGCCCTGATCCTGCAATTGCAGTGGAACACCGCCCATTGCTTATCCGAATGCTCTTTTTAATAAACGCGTGCCATCGTTCCATCGGGTTAGCTTGTGAGTAGTAGTTGCGGTGATAAGGTGTTGAACCTTCCACCGTTGTACCGCGACCTTGAAGTGTTGGCTTGTAAATTAGGGTCCTTTATCGGACAATATAACCTTCGAGTACCCTCATCCCCGTTGATTTCTTGACATGTGACGGTCTGAACCTTCCTCAACAAACTTGAAGTGTTGGCTCGTAAATTAGAATCTTTTATTAGACAATATAACCTTCGGGTACCCCCCACCCTCACCTTCTTTGACTTGTGACGGTCAAAATCTTCTTGGCGCTTAGACATAACCAGAAAAAACGTTTACATACAATACATACAAGACAAGCAAGCCCCAACAGAAACGTGAACATACCATACACCAATGATCTTGATCGTCGGGAAAACCAGTTTTATACATCGCAGAATTGCCTGTGGAGTCATACCATAACCACCCCCAAATCAGAAAGTATACAACCACAAGTTGAAACCTCTATCGACATAAAGACGGCGGTCAGCCCTGCACCCTGCACCACTTCTCAACATAACCAAAACTATTTCACACCATATAAATTGGTTTCACAATCGGATGATTGAAGTGAAAGACAAACACACAGATGATAAACATCACCTTGCAAGAAGGCCATAAATTTGCATCAACACTCTGAGACTTCAACCTCTACTGCAAATACAGGTTAGCTTCCGAAGCCAGAAACTAGTTGCGTGATGCAGCAGATACGATCCTTGAATCTTTTCCACCAAAAATAGCCGCAGAAATGGAAGCAGCAAACAGAAAAGATCAATTTGCAACTTGTCCAACGGACGCAAGCAAATCTATGGGAAAAGCGACTTAGCCTGCGGATTGTGTCATAGACACTTATAACGATAAAAATGCTTGTAGTAAAAAGTAAAGTTGTAGTTTTCTTCCTAAAAAGAATTACGACACACGAAAACGTATGCCTAAACGACACAGATACCATGAAAGAACTCAGTTAAATACTTAAGACTACATTTATAAATAACAATAGACAACGTCAGAATGATATCCAACTCTCTATCGCCACTACTAAGATCCAATAGCAAAATGAGCCAAAAGAACAAATTGAAACTTTGCGCAAAAATTATCCGCCACCAACTGACTTAAGCTAGTCCTGCATGGAGTACAATGGCCACCTATCAGTAATCACGGATAGAAGCATTTCAGAATAAAACTTTAAGAAGAATTCTCAATGCACCATAGTACCTTCGGAACAAAAAAAATCCACCATATGAAAGTCTTGCAACTAAATTCTACAAAAAAATCGCAGAATACGACAACACAGATCTAGTCCAGCTAGCTAAACCAGACAGAAAAAACTCCAGATATAAAAGACTAAAATGCTAAATGCATAATTGCATCCGCCAAGAGTCCCGCTATAGCAACACCCACAGACAGTTAGAGACAGAAATTCCGTGCTAACCATCCCTGTACTCCTGCAACTGCTCCCAGCAAATCCTCTACAGATTGAATACGTTGACGCAATAAACCCCGCAAAGTCAAAAGACAACCTGTCTTGTTGCTGCATACCTAACTGGTTCAAAGTCACGCCAAAGATAAGTTAAGACAAGTCACAACGTAGACCTGCACGTCATCTCACATGACCCCACATACATGGTGCACACCACCGATACTACCTCCTAGCACACGAAAGACTGGAGACTGAAGCAGAATGTAGTCCAGCAATCAAAACACCAACTCCTGGACTTGTGACGGTCAAGTATATTCTTCAAAAAACTACCGGGCCATAACATGTCTCCCCAAACAGTAAACGCAGACAACATGTGAGGAGACAGCATCTGGCTACAACAAAAACCGGCAATCTGTATAGTGCCACCAGGTGACCTTAGTCACACCACATCATACAGCTTCCGCACAACTACCAACCTAGTGTCGTCTACCACCAATTAAATAAAGATTCTCCGACTATTTACAAGGTTGCTAGCTACCTACTTTGTGCTAACATAAACCGCACAACAAAGAACCAATATTATGGAAGAACATCCCCATAATAACCTTGAGGAACACCAACCTTTCCTTAAAAACACACGCGACCGCACCTGTAACAAATGGCGGCCAACGTGGAACAAAGGTGAGTATGGTGGGTTCTGGAGTCAACGCAGACAACATATAAAGAAACAGAATCATCTGACTACAATAAAGACAGGCAATTCGTCTAGTGCCACCATGTGACCCTAGTCACATCGTATCCTGAAGCTTCCGTACGCTCACCAACATGTTGTCGTCAACCAACAAACAAGTAGACACCCTCCGGCTATTTCCAAAGTTGCTACCACCACGTACTATGTGTTAGCACATACCGTTAGAGTACTACAACAAAGAACCGATATTATGGATAAACATCGCCATAACAAACCCGAAAGCCTCCTTCGACGAGCACTTCCAACCTTGGCCAATGCAAACCTTTCTTCAAAGACACTCTGTCGCACTCTTAACATCTGTTTGTGCTGTGCCGGTAAGAGTATGTTGTGTTTACAATCCCTCAAACCAAAAAAGATAAAAACCCGGCAATAGAGACGCTCTGCAGAAGACTTCAGCAATTCTCTCTAATAATGACAAACCAACTCATCTAGGTTACCACAACAACACGGTCCACAAACAGATAGAGACCCCTGTCGACCAAACTGCTATCACCCCAGTCAGCAAACTCAAAACAGTCATGAACGAGAGAATCCGTTAAAGTCACTTGCAACACAAAATAGAGAAGACCGGAGTATAAGCAACGTCACAGATACCTGGCATAGCCGTCTAATTCCGCCAAAACATATGTTGGAACGGCCTAATTACTATAACCCAGCACCCCCACTACTACTACAAAAAAATGTTACACTTCAACTCTACTCTACCTACAACCACTAACATCTGTGATACCATTGAACATAATGAATCGGATTAGTCGCTTCACGCCTGACATCAGATATACAGAGGTACGGAAAACCTACAGACCGTTTAACTTCATATCCGACTTCCTAGGGAAAACCAAAGAAGTCACACCGGAACAACCTGCAGTTGGGCCCGGCAAAGCTCTCATGTTGTGTGTGTAGCCCATACAAATCTCACCAACACAGTAATTGCAATCTATCACAACAAACAAAACAACCTCGGCATGCAAGACATCATGAAACCGGCAAAAAAAAACGACCACAGTTAAAACTATTGACTTGCAATCAATAAACTAAGGCCCCGCCCACCCACAAAACTGTTAAGAAGTTAGATTTTTTACCATCTTTCCCTAATTTAAAAACAAATGACATTTATGAAAAATTTCTGAATCACCAACACTTGAGCGGGTGAGCAGTTCACTCCAGTTCAACCAATTGCGCCGCAATCAATGAACTGAATGGCTCGCCCACAAAACCGGCTGTTTGTTATCAATAAGTTGAATCTGTCACTCTTTTCTCCTAGTTTAAAAACATGTCATTTGTTTGTCACATAAAGAATAGCAACACAGAAAAAGAAAATGACTCAGCAAAAGTCAACTAATAGTGCAAATATAATGTGTAACCAAAACCCTGACCAAAACAATAAAACATGAATGATGAACCTGGACGGACAACACAAGACGACCCCTGCTGAGAACTGCTTAACAAAATAGCTCTACTTCTGAGTTGCCACTTGGACGTATTTAGTACCGTTTCAACGCCGTTTAACAACGCAACCCCCAGTTCTAACTGGAAGTCCTTGAACCCAGGAGGGACCATCAAGTGACCACTAAGAACCTAATAAGGGCTTTCCCGGTATCACAACACTCAATTCCAAAAAACCAAACACAACTTAGTCAAGGCAAGAAAGTGGTCCACTCCAGGACGAGTACCTGTTGGCCGGAGTTGGTTCCAGATCGTTTCCAAACCTAGAAGACGGCAACACATAAAGCCTGCAAACAGAATGCCTTTACAACCCCAAAAAGAAGACACCGACAAAGATCAAGAAGATCAGAAGAAAGACAGAAATATTGAAAACAGAACATCACGCGCAAGAACAATGTATAAAGGCGCAGACCGATGTCTTGGTTATGGTTGCGAGTTCAATGCCTTTTCCACCCATCAGAAAAGGCAGAGATACCTGCCCGAACCACCATGCTTTGCCGTAAAGTCTTCCTCAAGGCTATTGAACAATATTTTCAAAATCAAAAAACCACAAAGATAACCCATCACAAAGTGCCAACTCAATAATTTAAAAGAACAGCTTTGAAAGCCAATATACAAAAAAACTATCTAAACTCGAAAAGAAGATCTACAGCATACGCTGACCCAATAGAGCTTGTTAAAATTTCCGGCTGACTTCCATTCACGAGCCAAAAGAACTAGTAGAGAGTTACCTAACTACCTACTACTTGCACCACTCCGAGAATGTCATGTCCAACACCCTCGCAAGTTTAGTAAAACCTTAAATCCAGCAAGTGCTAAATACCATCACTTTCAAAAATATTGGTACAAACTGCCATCAAGATGAAAACTAATTTGGCCGGTCGCAAACCTTTTGAGCCTAGTTCATAATTACCAATCCGGAAAACAAATAGAGGGTCAGACCAAAAAACGTAAATCCCCTAGTTCGACCCAACAACAAACATCGCCAAATAAGTAAAAGTAGGCTCAAAAAAATAAACCAGTTCTAAAGACTAAACCACTAGCTTTCCAAACCATGGCATCACTGTAAATTTTAACAGACACCAAATCTAGGTTATGATAGATTCGGGGGCAAGCCAGAACTTCACTCGGCATCAAACAAACAAGTCAAACAGGCCAATCCGAAAAGCTCAATGCAAATCACGGGCGAGGTAAAGGCAACCAATGTCAGTTCATTTCTTTCCTCATCACATCAAATTTGGGAAAAGAAGTATCACTTCAAATCAAAAAGTTGGTATCGACTATTCCCGTAAATACTTGCATTACAAGAAAAAACGCTGGTCTACCATAGACTGATCGTAACAACAATTAAACCAAGTTTTGGCAAAAAAAAAATCCTTACCAATTCGTTCCCAAATCAGGTCCAATTAACAGACTTACTCCAAGAGTTCCATATGTTCACCCACCAAATCAATCTTATGGACAAAACTCCTGTACGAACTCCTCGATACACTCACAATGAAACGTAAAACCTTTTACAAGAAGTACATAAACTGCTCACCAACGGGATTATCGAAAGGTACAGCAGCAGTTACTGCGCACCGGTGGTAGTAATAAATAAAAAAGAAGACAAGCCACAAATAGCCATGCATAGATTATAGAATGTCAATAAAATTGAGGTTATGTCAAATTGGAAGAAAGGATTTTAATAAATTTTTCTCAGTTGGTACTAATGTTATTGGTGCAAAATTTTAATAATGTTTAATGAATTGTTTAGAAGTTAAAACATTAACTTTTCAAAAATTTAAAATACTCTTGATTTGAACAAAATATTAATTTACTATTTCCATAATGTTAATTCCATACATAATTTAAAACAATGAAGGGTTACAACGGTTTTTTATATTAAATTAGTTTAATTATAATACATATTCGTTTGAAGCCCTTGATCCAAACAATTCACGCGCTAATTAACACGTTAATACACACACCAAGTGTTAAAAAAGCACTATGTGCTGCTCCATTACGAATTAAATTGGATCACGTCCGCTACATATTCCATATTCTCTTTGCGACACACGCGCCCCTGTTTTTTCGTATCGATATCGACCTTGCAATTGAATTGAATTGTATTTACAAGAAAAAGGAAAATGATTATAATGTAATACGCCATTTTTTGTTCGATCAAGACATGTGAATCATTTCGCAATGTATCGGAACGTTGTTTTGTGTTATGTTATAGATGATGTTAATTGTTGTCCTGTGTATGGAAATGGGTTAATTATAGTTAATTATGTCTTACGTAACTTAACAGGAATATAAGATGAGTGGATTGTAATTAATGTATGATTCTAATACAGGAAAAGAAACTATTTTAGGAAATAAACAAATGTCCTTGCATCAATTTAATCCTAGAAAAACAAACTTTCTTCTGTCTAGAGATATTCAAACACAAAAACTTTTTTGCATTTTACTCGAAAATATAGTACTGAGCCTATGCAATACCGTTATAACCATGTGAATCTGCATTAAATTGCGCACCTTTCCGCATAAATTTCATTCAATTACAAAGAGCTTGAGCTGGCTCATCATTTTATTATAAATAATTGAAACCAATATTTATATCGCTTTATTATTTTGTGAAAACATTGCTTGCCACCCACATCAACAATATTTATTAAGTACCGTCACAACTACTAGTAAACTGACTATTAAATTCCTTCCAAGAATCTCATTCATGATATAATAAAAAATATTTATAAACTCATAAATAGGTCATAGAATCTCAATTACAATAATTGCTGAGTATGAATTGGGTTAAAATATTAATATTGTGTATATGCAGATGTATTTTATTTTAAACAAAAACGGTAAATATTATTGCAATTACATTTTACTACTACGGATTGTAATTAATGTGTATAATTGTGCGTGCTCGGTCCATCACACATTTCGTTTCGAATCATTACAAAATTTAGCGTGACCTAATATTGAAACGTTTGGTAATTAAATTCTTTTTTGACGTGAATTTTAACAACAGTCAAACAGGAAGCAATGCTGACGACTTCCTCATTTATTTACACTATTTCTATATAAATATTACAAATCGTTAACATTAATTGCGTTCATGTTTATTGTGATGATTACTTTTATTTGTCAAATAATAAATAAACGTCATTTTCAAAATAACATGAATATTTGGTTTGAATCATTAATTTAAATTAAATTTATAAATAAATGGATTGTTTGGAAGATACAATTTTGTAATTAATTCATGTTTAGTATTATCAAGTCACACACAAAATGGCCGCCGTAATATAAAAATAAATATATTTTCCACCATAATAATAAATATAATACCATCAACCCAAACCAGTACTACAAATTCAGGTGTATAATCTTCTTCTTTAAATCTACCTGGCATAACCAGATGTACAAATTTTAAATTAAAATATTTCCCGAAAAATTGCAAAACTATTCAAGAATCTAACGGTACCGGCACTTGTCACGCACTTCTTAGGTTACTTATTGCTACCTGCAGAACCATTATATGCTTACAAAATGTATTTGAATGAGGCAAGGGTTTTTAAAAAGCCCAATCCATCATTTTTATAACCGCAATTTCTTTTCGGATATATTTTCCCCTATAGCGTTTTTTAGTTACCTAGTAACACCCTAAATTAGGGTAGTTTCATTAATAATAGTAGTGCGGGCTCACGAATTTATTAAGTTAACTATCTTTAGTAGAAGCTCAATCGATTTATACCTTAAGAATTGTGGTTGCCAATATTTTCTTAAATAATTTAAAGTAGTTGGATGATTACATTCTTATTTTAAAATAAAATTAACATATTTTGATTTAAAATATAATAAATTAAAGTAGTCCGAACCGATTTATAATCGATTCATCAATTTCCGGGAAAGCTTCGTCCTTTCTACTACTAAACCATATTATTTTTCTTAATTATCACGTTGGAATAAATTATAAATATTTTTTTGTTATCCGCGTGAAACTGGGTCGAACCTTCCTGTATTGCGGGACGTGCCCTTAAGTAAAATATGATAAGAAATTACAGGAAGTCCGATGATATCATAAGTCTCGAACGATGATTTATGGACGTAGTCGACCTATCCAATCTAGGTAATTCGATCGTAAATAGAATTTACCTGAGGGTTGGATTTTTTTTGCTGATCCGATATTTTTATGAGAATTTATATTTTTATGATTTTTTTAATTTATTTATTGCAATAAAAACAAATCGAATACGTATTTTACTTAGTTAATTGGTCTATATTTTAGTTTTAAGGAAATAAATTTAAAATCTCAACCTTCACTATGCCTTGGCATATAAAAGTTGTTTGAACAATATTTTATCAACAAAATGATCAAATGAATTAATTTAAAACAACTGTAACTTTGAAAACTATTACAATTTGATAACATTAGTACCAACTGCAAAAATCTATACAATTAATTTTATTGATTTATTAAAAACTCGTAACTTCTAAACGATTTATTGAAAATTATTGCAATTTTGTACCAGCATTTTTTAATATAAAAACATTAGTACCAATTGAGAAAAAATTATTAAAATCCATACAAACAATTTGACATAACCTCAATTTTATTGACTTCACTTAACTAAAGCAAAAATTGATTGGATTACATACAAATTTGTAACTTTCAAGCAAGGCATTGAAAATTAATTTAATTTGGTACCAGCACGTTAGAATAACATTAGTACCAACGGAGAAAATTTGGTTAAAATCCATATGACCAATTTGACATAACCTCAATTTTATTGACTTCAATTAACTAAAACAAAAATTGATTGGATTACATAAAAATTTGTAACTTCCAAACCAGCCATTGAAAATAATTACAATTTAGTACCTGCACATTAGAATAACATTAGTATCAACTGTGAAAATTTTGTTAAAATCCATACGACCAATTTGACATAACCTTAATTTTATTGACTTCACTTAACTATTAATTAAATAAAAAATTGTAACTTCCAAACCAGTCATTGAAAATTATTACAATTTGGTACCTGCGCATTAGAATAACATTAGTACCAACTGAGAAAATTTGGTTAAAATCCATACGACCAATTTGACATAACTTCAATTTTATTGACTTCACTTAACTAAAGCAATAATTGATTGGATTAAATAAAAATTTGTAACTTCCAAACCAGACATTGAAAATTATTACAATTTGGTACCTGCACATTAGAATAACATTAGTATCAACTGAGAAAATTTGCTTAAAATCCATACGACCAATTTGACATAACCTCAATTTTATTGACTTTACTTAACTAAAGCAAAAATTGATTGGATTAAATAAAAATTTGTAACTTCCAAACCAGTTATTGAAAATTATTACAATTTGGTACCTGCACATTAGAATAACATTAGTACCAACTGAGAAAATTTGATTAAAATCCATACGACCAATTTTACATAACCTCAATTTTATTCACTTCACTTAACTAAAGCAAAAATTGGTGGATTAATTTAAAATTTATAACTTCTAATCCAGTCATTGAAAATTATTACAATTTGGTACCAGTACGTTAGATTAACATTAGTACCAACTGAGAAAATTTGGTTAAGATCTATACTACAAATTTAACATAACCTCAATTTTATTGACTTCACTTAACTATTAATTAAATAAAAATTCGTAACTTCCAAACCAGTCATTGAAAATCATTACAATTTGGTACCTGCACATTAGAATAACATTAGTACCAACTGAAAAAATTTGGTTAAAATCTATACGACCAATTTGACATAACCTCAATTTTATTGACTTCACTTAACTATTAATTAAATAAAAATTTCTAACTTCCAAACCAGTCATTGAAAATTATTACAATTTGGTACCTGCACATTAGAATAACATTAGTACCAACTGAGAAAATTTGTATGAAATCCATTTTACATAACCTCAATTTTTTTGACTTTACCTATCTACAACAAAATGCTATTGGATTAATTAATTATTTGTAACTTTTAAACGATTGAAATTAAAATAAATTATTTCTTTTTGTAAATATATAACAATTACACGCATTTAATTACAATCTTCATTACAACACGCGATTTGCATAATAATAATGACAACTTCAATAATATTTACATTATTTAATATCAACCGTTTTTACTATTCAACAACATTCATCTAATTACCATTTTTAATGACTCTAAGTGTATCCTATGAGTCCAATAAACGTAAAGATAAGTCACGGCGCGCTCAACGAAGAAAGTCCCGGTAATTAGTCGCATCGTATCAGCCGGTAACGATCTGTCCAATTGGTGTTTTATTTATGGTGGCGACATTAACCGAGTGATTAAAATAAGAAAAAAAAATATAAATTGTAATTAAGATTTTTTCCTTATATTTTCTGGTAATTAAAAACTATTTTACCTTTTTATTATGTCATCCTTGTGTAACGGTCTCAACAATAAGAACATATTTTTAGGAATGACAATAATAAAGATGAATTGAAAACATTATGTATGGTTATTAAAAATTATGTCAAATCTGATGTTGTTATTTTTTTTTGTTTACAGGTGAGTCAGCATCGCGTTTGTTGCTATTTTTACAGTATTAGTAAGTATACTAGTTTTTTAACATTTACTTTCATCAAATTGATCCGAGATTGGTCATCGTTACACAATTATCACTACTTCAAGTGATGTTTTTTGTTATTTAATTGAGTATGTGAATATGGTAATAAATAGAAATTGATCTGAAATTAGTCATCACTTGACTTTTTCTCTAATATAATTAATGCGAATATGATTGAAATTAAGTTAATTAAATTTAAAAAATTACTTCTATTATTAAATAAAGTCAAAGGGGTAGGTTTTCAATACCAACGCACAATACTATTCGCCGCATCATCCCAAAAATATCAATTTTTAAAATAGAACACATTGTTGTGGACATGCAGGGGTCGCTGTTTGTGCCATCCCGACGACTTAAGTCGTCAGTACGTTGTTGAAGCGTATCTAAGTCACTTGCAATACGTTTCAACTCCCACCACCACCTCCTATACAACTGCTACTACAAACTAAACCGAAAGCTCCTATTCAGTTTTATGGCGTTAGTCTAGTCCTATGTGTCTGTGTGCTGGTGTCGCGTGCTATGGATGTGCCTCTGGTTCGCCGCGAATCGCCGCGGACGATTTTTCAGTGATTGTTCCCGTTAGTGGATAAACCTTTATTTATAATCAAAAGTATGGGAATAGTTACTAAAACCATCGGAATTATATTCAGTCTGTAAGTTAATTATTTCTATAATTACATTTAAAGTGCAGTAACCTTAATTAAATTTAACTTGAAGACGCAATAATATCAAGCAACAGAATTGTTGCGACAATGAGATTGTTAAAATTAGATTGATTTATAAATAAAACAATAACAAAATGCGAATTCCTGTTTGTTTTCAGTGTGTTTATTTGGAAAATATTGGCTAAGCATTTTCACGTTTCTTAATTTTAAGTGCGAATTAAATAAATAATGTTTGCAATAAAGTGTTTGATTTATTATCGTTTTTGAAATAATCATTCATAAATGAGTCGTAAATTTGGGATATTATAAGATTTTATGATTCAATCATAAACTTTTCCTCTTTGGTCTCATTTTCATTTACAATTCATAATAATTCGAATTATTTATAACTTGAATAGGAAACAAATATAATTATTTTAATTTTTGGTTTTCAAATCAATGAATTTTGATCATTTTTTCAAAATATGTTAAATTAAGTAGAATTATAGTGCGACCATTATAAGGTGACCTGTGGCGTGACGTTCTGCTCTGTGTGTAGCAGCCTTGAGTACGCTTAAAGATGTCATTAATTTTACTGCTCCACTGCCACAGATCATGATATAATTTTTTAATAAAGGAAAATTGCCAAAATTCGCAATTTTTGGTCAAAAATGAATGCATTCAAAATTCTAGCTATAAACCATGTTTTTGGTTGAGTTGATTGTACTGAATAGCATTAACCTAGGTTTGTTAATAACATATATACGTTGGTTCAAATTTATCTATTTAATACAGAAATGAATAGGCTTTTGTAGCATTTTTCTAATAATTTCCAAAATTTTTAAAAATCAAATTTGGTTATTGCATATTAATACCATATAGTTGGACTATAGTTCTAGCAAATTGCTTTAACTCTGATCCAAACTACTGACTTGTTATCATAATATTGAGTGACCCACCCACCCATCAAAGTGTTAGTTATCAAAAGTTTTAATGTTTGACCTCTCTGCGAGAAGTCACTTAATCACAAGAGACGCTCTTGATAACGAACACTTTGGCGGGTGGGTGGCCCACTCCAATCCAAACTACTGTATACTTTATATTATGATAACGAGTCAAATGTTCGTTAATAAAAGGTTTAATGTTTGATCTTTTTGCGAACGTCAGAAGTCACTAAATCACAAGAGATGGTCGTGATCGAACTTCTTGACAACGAACATTTGGGTGGGTGGGTGGGATACTTCATATTATGATAACGAGTCAATAATTTGGATTAGAGTAGTCCACCCACCCAAGTGTTCGTTATCAAAAGGTTTAATGTTTGACTTTTCTGCGAACGTCAGAATTCACTTAATCACAAGAAATGCTTGTGATCCAACCTCTTGATAACAAACACTTGGGTGGGGGGCTGGGTGGGACACTCCATATTATGATAACGAGTCAGAAATTTGGATTGGAGTGACCCACCCACCCACCCACCCAAGTGTTTGTTTTAAGAAATTTAATGTTTGGCCTCTCTGCGAACGTCAAATAAAATTTTTAAAAATAAACTTTACAAATTTTCTAATAAATTCAAGTATGCTGAATCCAAAATTTTCAACTGCAACTCAAAATGTCTGCCGTTTATTGCAGAAAATCAATTTAATCAATAAAATTGTCAACATTTTCAAATATATGTAATTTTTTATGGAAAATAAAGTTTTCCAAAAGGTTTTCTACAAATTTTCTAATAAATTCAAGTATGCTGAGTCCAAAATTTTAAACCGCAACTTGATATTCCTGCTGGTTATTGCAAAAATTCAATTTAATCATTAAAATTGCCGATATTTTCAAAGATTTGGAAATTTCTATAGAAAATAAAGTTTTCCAAAATATTTTCTATAATTTTTTTAATATATCCAAGTATGCTGAGTCCAAAATTTTAAACCGCAACTCAAAATTCCTGCTGGTTATTGCAGAAATTTAATTTAATCAATAAAATTGTCGATATTTTCAAATATATGGAAGTTTTTATGGAAAATAAAGTTTTCCAATAGGTTTACTACAAATTTTCTAAGAAATTCAAGTTTACTGAATCCAAAATTTCAAACTACAACTCAAAATTATTGCTGGTTATTGCATACATTCAATTTGATCAACAAAATTGTCAATATTTTCAAATATTTGGAATTTCTATGAAAAATTAAGTTTTCAAAAATGTTTGCTACATTTTTTCTATCAAATTAAAGAATGCTGAATCCAAAATTTTAAATTACAACTCAAAATTCCTGCTGGTTATTGCATAAATTCAATTTAATCAATAAAATTGTCGAAATTTGCAGATTTATGAAAATTTCTTTGAAAAATAAAGATTTCCAAAATATTTTTAACACATTTTTTAACAAATTCAAGTATGTTGAATTCAAAATTTTAAATTGCAGTTTTATATTCCTGCTGGTTGTTGCAAAAAATCAATTTAATCAATAAAATTGTAGAAATTTTCAAATTTGTGGAAATTTCTATGAAAAATAAAGTTTTCCAAAATATTTTTAACACATTTTTTAACAAATTCAAGTATGCTGAATCCAAAATTTTAAACCGCAACTCAAAATTCCTGCTGGTTGTTGTAGAAATTCAATTTAATCAATAAAATTGTCGAAATTTTCAAATATATGGAAATTTCTTTAAAAAATAAAGTTTTCCAAAATGTTTTTAATACATTTTTAACAAATTCAAGTGAGCTGAATCCAAAATTTTAAACTGCAACTTAAATCTTCCTCTCGTTATTGCAGAAATTTAATTTAATTAATAAAATTGTAGAAATTTTCAAATTTATTTATTTTTTTTTTGAAAAACCGCAACTCAAAGTTCCTGCTGGTTGTTGCAGAAAATCAATTTAATCAATAAAATTATTGAAATTTTCAAATTTGTGAAAATTTCTATGAAAAATAAAGTTTTCCAAAAACTTTTTTGCAAGGTTTCTAACAAATTTAAGTATGCTGAATCCAAAATTTTAAACCGCAACTTAAAATTCCTGCTGGTTATTTCAGAAATTCAATTTGATCAATAAAATTGTGGATATTTTCAAATGTATGGAAATTTTTATTAAAAATAAAGTTTTCCAAAATAGTTTTTACAAATTTTCTAATAAATTTAAGTATGCTGAGTCCAAAATTTCAAACCGCAATTCAAAATTCTTGCTGGTTATTGCAGAAATTCAATTTAATCAATAAAATTGTCGATATTTTCAAATGTATGGAAATTTCTATGGAAAATAAAGTTTTCCAAAATATTTTTAACTTATTTTTTAACAAATTCAAGTATGCTAAATTCAAATTTTTATTTGCAGCTTTATATTCCTGCTGGTTGTTCAATTTAGTCAATAAAATTGTCGATATTTTCAAATTTATGGAAATTTTATTAAAAATCTATTTTTCCAAAATAGCTTTTACAGTTATTTTGATAAATTCGAGTATGCTGAATCCAAAATTTTAAACCGCAACTCAAAATTCCTGCTGGTTATTGCAGAAATTCAATTCAATCAATAAAATTGTCGAAATTTTAAAATTTATGAAAATTTCTATGAAAAATTAAGTTTTCCAAAATAGTTTCAACATTTTTTTTAACAAATTCAAGTATGCTGAATCCAAAATTTTAAATTGCAACTCAAAACTCTTGCTGGTTATTGCAGAAATTCAATTTAATCAATAAAATTGTCGAAATTTTTTAATTTATGGAAATTTCTATGACAAATAAAGTTTTCCAAAATATTTTCAACACATTTATTAACAAATTCAAGTATGCTGAATCCAAAATTTTAAACTGCAACTCAAAATTCTTGCTGGTTGTTGCAGAAATTCAATTTAATCAATAAAATTGTCGATATTTTCAAATGTATGGAAATTTCTATGGAAAATAAAGTTTTCCAAAATATTTTTAACTTATTTTTTAACAAATTCAAGTATGCTAAATTCAAATTTTTATTTGCAGCTTTATATTCCTGCTGGTTGTTCAATTTAGTCAATAAAATTGTCGATATTTTCAAATTTATGGAAATTTTATTAAAAATCTATTTTTCCAAAATAGCTTTTACAGTTATTTTGATAAATTCGAGTATGCTGAATCCAAAATTTTAAACCGCAACTCAAAATTCCTGCTGGTTATTGCAGAAATTCAATTCAATCAATAAAATTGTCGAAATTTTAAAATTTATGAAAATTTCTATGAAAAATTAAGTTTTCCAAAATAGTTTCAACATTTTTTTTAACAAATTCAAGTATGCTGAATCCAAAATTTTAAATTGCAACTCAAAACTCTTGCTGGTTATTGCAGAAATTCAATTTAATCAATAAAATTGTCGAAATTTTTTAATTTATGGAAATTTCTATGACAAATAAAGTTTTCCAAAATATTTTCAACACATTTATTAACAAATTCAAGTATGCTGAATCCAAAATTTTAAACTGCAACTCAAAATTCTTGCTGGTTGTTGCAGAAATTCAATTTAATCAATAAAATTGTCGATATTTTCAAATATATGGAATTTTTTATGGAAAATAAAGTTTTCCAAAAGGTTTTCTACAAATTTTCTGAGAAATTCAAGTATGCTGAATTCAAAATTTTAAACTACATTTCAAAATTTTTGCTGGTTATTGCATAAATTCAATTTGATCAACAAATTTGTCAATATTTTCAAATATATGAAATTTTTATGAAAAATAAAGTTTTCTAAAATGTTTGCTACATATTTTCTAACAAATTAAAGTATTCTGAATCTAAAACTTCAAATTACATCAAAATTCCTGCTGCTTATTGCATAAATTCAATTTAATCAACAAAATTGTTGATATTTTCAATTAAATGGAAATTTTGTTGGAAAATAAAAATTTCGAAAATGTTTTTCACAAATTTTCTAATAAAATCAAGTATGCTGAATTCAAAATTTTAAATTGCAACTTAAAATTTCTGCTGGATATTGCAGAAATTCAATTTAATCAATAAAATTGTCGAAATTTTCAAATTTATGGAAATTTTTATGGAAAATAAAGTTTTTTAAAATGTTTTCTATAATTTTTTTAATAAATGTAAGTATGTTGAATCCAAAATTTTAAACCGCAACTTAAAATTCTTGCTGGTTGTTGTAGAAATTTAGTATAATCAATAAAATTGTCGAAATTTTCAAATTTATGGAAATTTCTTTGAAAAATAAACTTTTCCAAAATCATTTTAACACATTTTTTAACAAATTCAAGTATGCTGAATTCAAAATTTTTAACTGCAACTTAAAATTCCTGCTGGTTATTGCAGAAAATCATTTTAATCAATAAAATTGTCAAAATTTTCAAATTTATGGAAATTTCTTTGAAAAATTAAGTTTTCCAAAATGTTTTTAATACATTTTTAACAAATTCAAGTATTCTGGATCCAAAATTTTAAACTGCAACTAGAAATTCCTGCTGGTTATTGCAGAAAATCAATTTAATCAATAAAATTGTCGAAATTTTCAAATTTATGGAAATTTCTATGAAAAATAAAGTTTTCCAAAATGTTTTTAACACATTTATTAACAAATTTAAGTATGCTGAATCCAAAATTTCAAACTGCAACTCAAAAATCTTGCTGGTTGTTGCAGAAATTTAGATAAATCAATAAAATTGTCGAAATTTTTAAATTTATAGAAATTTTTTTGAAAAATAAACTTTTTCAAAATATTTTTAACACATTTATTAACAAATTGAAGTATGTTGAATCCAAAATTTTAAACCGCAACTCAAAATTTCTGTTAGTTGTTGCAGAAATTTAATTTAATCAATAAAATTGTTGATATTTTCAAATTTATGGAAATTTCTATGGAAAATACAGTTTTCCAAAATGTTTTGTACAAATTTTCTAATAAATTCAAGTATGCTGAATCCAAAATTTTAAACTACAACTTAAAATTCCTGCTGGTTGTTGCAGAAATTCAGATAAATCAATAAAATTGTCGATATTTTCAAATTTATGAAAAACTCTATTAAAAATCTATTTTTCCAAAATAGCTTTTACAGTTTTTTTGATAAATTTGAGTATGCTGAATCCAAAATTTTAAACTGTAACTCAAAATTCTTGCTGGTTATTGCAGAAATTCAATTTAATCAATAAAATTGATGACATTTTCAAATATATAGACATTTTTATGAAAAATAAAGTTTTCTAAAATAACCTGTACAATTTTTCTAATAAATTCAAGTATGCTGAGTCCAAAATTTTAAACCGCAACTTAAAATTCCTGCTGGTTGTTGCAGAAATTCAATTAAATCGATAAAATTGTCGACATTTTCAAATTTATGGAAATTTTTATGGAAAATAAAGATTTTCAAAATGTTTTCTACAATTTTTTTAAACAAATTCAAGTATGATGAATCCAAAATTTTAAATTGCAACTTAAAATTCCTGCTGGTTATTGCAGAAATTCAATTTAATCAATAAAATGCTCGAAATTTGTTTAAATATAAATTTTTTTATGAAAAATCAAGTTTTTTAAAATGATTTTTGTAATTTTTTACACAAATTCAAGTATGCTGAATCCAAATTTTGATTTTGCAATTCAAAATTATTGCTCGTTAATGCATAAATTCAATTTAATCAATAAAATTGTCGATATTTTCAAATTTATGGAAATTTATATGAAAAATAAAGTTTTCCAAAATGGTTTCTATTTTTTTTTTTAATAAATTCAAGAATGCTGAATTCAAAATTTTAGACTACAACTCAAAATTCTTGCCGGTTGTTGCAGAAATTCAATTTAATCAATAAAATTGTCGAAAATTTTAAATTTATGGAAATTTCTATGAAAAATTAAGTTTTTCAAAATGTTTTTAACACATTTTTTAACAAACTCAAGTATGCTGAATCCAAAATTTCAAACTACAACTCAAAATTCTTGCTGGTTGTTGCAGAAAATCAATTTAATCAATAAAATTGTCGAAATTTTCAAATTTGTGAAAATTTCTATGAAAAATAAAGTTTTCCAAAAACTTTTTTTCAAATTTTATAACAAATTTAAGTATGCTGAATCTAAATTTTTTAAGTGCAACTTAAAATTCCGGCTGGTTATTGCAGAAATTCAATTTCATCAACAAAATTGTGGATATTTTCAAATACATGGAAATTTTTATGGAAAATTAAGTTATCCAAAATGTTTTCTACAAATTTTCTAATAAATTTAAGTATGTAACGTCTAAAATTTTAAACCGAATTTCAAAATTCTTGCTGGTTATTGCAGAAATTCAATTTAATCAATAAAATTGTCGATTTTTTCAAATTTATTGAAATTTCTATGAAAAATAATGTTTTCCAAGCTATGTTTAACACATTTTTTAACAAATTCAAGTATGCTGAATCCAAAATTTTAATCTACAACTCAAAATTCCTACTAATTATTGTAGAAATTTATTTTAATCAACAAATTTATCAATTTTTTCAAATTAATAGAAATTTCTATGAAAAATAAAGTTTTTCAAAATGTTTTTAACAGTTTTTTTTAATAAACTCAAGTATGCTGAATCCAAAATTTTAAATCGCAACTTAAAATTCTTGCTGGTTATTGCAGAAATTTAATTTAATCAACAAATCGCCTGTTATAATGAGTATACATTTTTATAATCATTAATAAATCAATCTTAAATAACTAGCATTGAAATACAAACCAACTAATTAGCAAAAATGCAGTAGCAGGAATCATGCACAAACTTGTTTCAGTTATCTGTATTTGTTATATGAATCATAAATGAATAATAAATAGCCAAACCATTGATTCCTATTAATGATTCATTTATGCAAACTTTTTGTTTGTAATATCTTATCAAATATCATAAATCATTTATTTAATAAGAAATTATATTAAATAAATATTTTAAAATCTTCATTCAATGCGAAATAGTACAGATGTTGTGTTGAGAGACAGCTTGACGCCGAGTTAGTGTAACTAATTAAGGGGTTATTACAAGGGTGGTGTTATGGGGTCGTTGACCTGACCGCATCCTTTAACTTCAACAAAATGTTTTTGAATAAAATTATAAACAATTTAACTATACATAGATAAATTAAATCAATTAAAAGCAATTTAAATTAGGCCAATGTGACCTATCGAATTTAGAACCAGCTCTAAAAGTGTCATCAGCAATGACATGGAACGTAGGTACTGCGACGACAAGTATCGAATTGCTGCAATACGTTTATATAATTTATTTATAAAATAATTAGAACTGCCGGCAATAAAATATATAAAATAATATTGCAAACTGTTTTGGCAGCGGATTCTATGCAGCTGGCTGCAGGCGCTCTCCTTTTCCTATCCAAATAAACGTTACACATCAGCTGCGAAAAGTCAATGGAACTTGAGTAAAATTTTTAATAAATATTTATATTGAAATTAAATATCGACCCCCCACAATTTTAATTTTATGCAACACATAAATATGAGATATGAATAATCGAACTTGTAGTAGGTTAACAGATAACGGTGGGGTGGCCAACCCACGATAAGAATTATCTGGTTGTAACATAGTTCGTGTAAATAAAGTTGTATCTAATACGAACACGAATTTATGGAGTTGGTGTACATATTAAAATATATAGATATTGCAGTAGACGCACGCACACTACAGGAAAACAATCGTCGATGAATCAGCCCCACATACTTTATGCTAAATACGAGTCGAGAGAATAGGAAATCTTGTTTTGTTAATAAAATTGTTGATTCAATGTTATGGCTGTGTATTTGTTATTTTAATTTGTGGTTTTGTGCAAACTGGAGCAAGTTTGTAAATATCCAGTTGTGTTATCAGCGAGTTATCAAGAAATATTTAACCGCATATTCAACAATTCTGTTTTGTTCTTGGTTAAATTTGATCATGAACTAATGATTTCTATACTTGAATTTAATTTCTATAAGATTATAAATCGTCTAATAATCTATGAAGGCTACCACTATGTACATTACATATCTATTAAATATTTTCAATAAACAATATAAAGCGACTTTTTTTTTCATACAATAAAGATTACAACATTTTTTTCTAAAACTCGTCCAAAACATGATTGTAACTCGAGATAAAAATGCACGGATTTCTCGAGATGGCATCTGAATAATGGCATTGTTAATCAGGTCTATCTAGTTTTTTACCTTTGCACCTTCCTCTATTATTTATTTTCTTCAAAACTCACCGTATAATTAATACAGAAGACGGAGAGACATTTTAATCGTTTCCTTTATTAGTAGGAAACGTTGCATTAAATTAATAGTAGAAATTGGGTGAGCATCTATTAAAACGTGAGAAATTCAAATTTAGATATTTTGCATTATATAAAGCACCCATTTACTCCCCTCATAAGAATTTTATATTACAGAAAAAATACAATGTATAAAGGCCCATAACTGCAGGCACCCATCACTTCTTAAATGATGATTCCATTTTAATTATAGATCATGAGGCTTGCCTCAAGGTTAAATTAAAATGTATACGACCCCATATAACTAAACCCTCATCAATTTAAAAAATTCTTTTGCGTTATATATTATAACACGCGCAATTTGTTTTCAAAATGAATATAAAAATTACAATCCGGAAATAGTTTATTGTTTTTAATGAAACGTAATTGCAATTATTATTACAGATATAAACAACAAATATTGCTACAAGGCATTGCAGATAAGAATTTTTACAGTCGTACAGCCTCAATATAATTTTTATCTTGAAATCACTTAGTAGTGTGTAATAAATAATAAATAATAAATTTATCATCATAACATGTATTCAGAACAAAAATAATTTGGTTTTTTTTAAATTAATATTTGATCAAGGTTAGTTGATATTATGTATTTAATTGTTCAAGATTTTTCCACTACGGTAAATGAGTAAATATCAATGTGTCATAAAATGTGATTCCCACAAATCGCAAAAAGTTATAATTGCCATTGCGAGACTATCATGTTGTTTTGCTATGTTAGTAATTCCCAATAATTCAATTGTTGAGTTATAACTCAATTGCATTTTTATTTTACTTTTTCAACAATTTTATTGATTAAATTGAATTTCTGCAACAACCATTAGGAATTTTGAGTTGCAGTTTGAAATTTTGGATTCAGCATACTTGAATTTATTAGAAAGTTTGTAGAAAACATTTTAGAAAACTTTATTTTTCAAAGAAAATTTAATATTTTTGAAAATATTAACAATTTTGTTGATTAAATTGAATTTCAGCAATAACCAACAAGAATTTTGAGTTGCAATTTGAAATTTTGGGTTCAGCATACTTGAATTTATTAGAAAATTTTTAGAAAATGTTTTGGAAAATTTTAGTTTTCAAAGAAAATTTTCTATTTTTGAAAATATTAACATTTTTGTTGATCCAATTGAATTTCTGCAGTAACTAGCAAGAATTTTGAGTTATAGTTGAAATTTTGGATTCAGCATACTTAAATTTATTAGAAAATTTGTAGAAAACATTTTGGAAAATTTAATTTTCCAAAGAAAATTCCATTATTTAAAAATATTAACAATTTTGTTGATTAAATTGAATTTATGCAATAACCAGCAGGAATTTTGAGTTATAGTTTAAAATTTTGGATTCAGCATACTGGAATTTATTAGAAAAATTGTAGAAAATATTTTTGATGACTTTATTTTTCAAAGAAAATTACATATTTTTGAAAGTATTAACAATTTTGTTGATTAAATTGAATTTCTGCAATAACTAGCAGGAATTTTGCGTTGTAGTTTGAAATTTTGGATTTAGCATACTTGAATTTGTTAGAAATTTTTAAGAAAATATTTTGGAAAACTTTATTTTTTAAAGAAAATTCCATATTTTTGAAATTATTAACAATTTTATTGATTAAATTGAATTTCTGCTATAACCAGTAGGATTTTTGAATTGAAGTTAAAAATTTTGGATTCAGCATACTTGAATTTGTTAGAAAATTTTGAGAAAAATTTTGGAAAACTTAATTTTTTAAAGAAAATTCCATATTTTTGAAATTATTAACAATTTTATTGATTAAATTGAATTTCTGCTATAACCAGTAGGATTTTTGAATTGAAGTTAAAAATTTTGGATTCAGCATACTTGAATTTGTTAGAAAATTTTGAGAAAAATTTTGGAAAACTTAATTTTTTAAAGAAATTTCCATATTTTTAATAATATCGTCAATTTTATTGATTAAGTTGAGTTTCTGCAATAACCAGCAGCAATTTTGAGTTGTAGTTTAAAATTTTGGATTCAGCATACTTGAATTTCTTAGAAAATTTGTAGAAAACATTTTGGAAAACTTTGTATTTCATAGAAATTCCATATTTTCAAAAATATTAACAATTTTGTTGATGAATTTTGAATTTATGCAATAACCAGCAAGAATTTTGAGTTGTAGTTTAAAACTTTGGATTCAGCATACTTGAATTTGTTACAACATTTTTAGAAATAATTTTAGAAAACTTTATTTTTCAAAAAAAAAAAATTCATATTTTTGAAAATATTAACAATTTTGTTAATTAA
This sequence comes from Tachinus rufipes, assembly GCA_963932245.1. NCBI lineage: Eukaryota > Metazoa > Arthropoda > Insecta > Coleoptera > Staphylinidae > Tachinus > Tachinus rufipes. Next base: position 8,183,421 of record OZ010744.1, read on the forward strand.
ATTGAATTTCTGCAATAACCAGCAGGAATTTTGAGTTGTAGTTTAAAATTTTAGATTCAGCATACTTGAATTCATTAGAAAAAATTTAGAAAATGTTTTGTAAAATTTTATTTTCCAAAGAAACTTCTATATTTTTGAAATATTAACAATTTTGTTCATTAAATTGAATTTCTGCAATAACCAGCAGGAGTTTTGAGTTGCAGTTTTAAATTTTGGATTCACAATACATGAATTTATTAGAAAATTTGTAGAAAATATTTTAGAAAATTTTATTTTCCAACGAAAATTTCATATTTTTGAAAATATTAACAATTTTCTTGATTAAATTGAATTTCTGCATTAACCAGCAGGAATTTTGATTTGAAGTTTGAAATTTTGGATTCAGCATACTTGAATTTGTTACAACATTTTTAGAAATAATTTTAGAAAACTTTATTTTTCAAAAAAAAAATTCATATTTTTGAAAATATTAACAATTTTCTTGATTAAATTGAATTTCTGCATTAACCAGCAGGAATTTTGAGTTGTTGTTTGAAATTTTGGATTCAGCACACTTGAATTCATTAGAAAATTTTTAGAAAATGTTTTGGAAAATTTGTTTTTCAAAGAAAATTCTATATTTTTGAAAATATTAACAATTTTCTTGATTAAATTGAATTTCTGCATTAACCAGCAGGAATTTTGATTTGAAGTTTGAAATTTTGGATTCAGCATACTTGAATTTATATGAAAATTTGTAGAAAATATTTTGGAAAATTTTATTTTTCAAAGAAAATTCCATATTTTTGTAAATGTTAACAATTTTGTTGATTAATTTGAGTTTTTGCCATAACCAACAGGAATTTTGAGTTGCAGTTTAAAATTTTGAATTCAGCATACTTGAATTTCTTAGAAAATTTGTAGAAAACTTTTTGGAAAACTTTGTTTTTTAAAGAAAATTCTATTTTTTTGAAAATGCTAACTATTTTGTTGGTTAAATTGAATTTCTGCAGTAAACAGCAGGAATTTTGAGATGCGGTTTGAAATTTTGGATTCAGCATACTTGAATTTATTTGAAAATTTGTAGAAAATATTATGGAAAACTTTATTTTTCAAAGAAATTACCATATTTTTGAAAATATTTTCAGTTTTGTTGATTAAATTGAATTTTTGCAATAACCAACAGAAATATTGAGTTGTAGTTTGAAATTTTGGATTTAGCATACTTGAATTTATTAGAAAATTTGTAGAAAATATTTTGGAAAACTTTATTTTTCAAAGAAAATTTCATATTTTTGAAAATATTAACAATTTTGTTGATTAAATTGATTTTCTACAATAATCAGCAAGAATTTTAAGTAGTAGTTTGAAATTTTGAATTTAGCATACTTGAATTTATTAGAAAATTTGTAGAAAACATTTTGGACAACTTTATTTTTTAAATTTTTTTTTTTATTTTTGAAAATGCTAATTATTTTGATTAAATTGAATTTCTGCAATAACCAGCAGGAATTTTGAGTTGTAATTTCAAATTTTGGATTCAGCATACTTGAATTTATTAGAAAATTTATAGAAAATATTTTGGAAAACTTTATTTTTCAAAGAAAATTCCATAATTTATAAAAATTTAACAATTTTATTGATTAAACTTAATATTTGCAATAACCAGCAGGAATTTTGAATTGTAGTTTGAAATTTTGGATTCAGCATACTTCAATTTCTTAGAAAATTTGTAGAAAACATTTTGGAAAACTTTGTATTTCATAGAAATTCCATATTTTCAAAAATATTAACAATTTTGTTGATGAATTTTGAATTTATGCAATAACCAGCAAGAATTTTGAGTTGTAGTTTAAAACTTTGGATTCAGCATACTTGAATTTGTTACAACATTTTTAGAAATAATTTTAGAAAACTTTATTTTTCAAAAAAAAAAAATTCATATTTTTGAAAATAATAACAATTTTGTTGATTAAATTGAATTTATGCAATAACCAGCAGGAATTTTGCGTTGTAGTTTGAAATTTTGGATTAAGCATACTTGAATTTGTTAGAAAATTTGTAGAAAATATTTTGGAAAACTTTATTTCCCAAAGAAAATTTTTTATTTTTGAAAATATTAACAATTTTGTTGATTAAATTGAATTTCTGCAATAAACAACAGAAATTTTGAGTTGTAGTTTGAAATTTTAGATTCAGCATACTTGAATTTATTAGAAAATTTTTAGAAACTATATAGGAAAACTTTATTTCCCAACTAAAATTCCATATTTTTGAAAATTTTAACAATTTTATTGATTAAATTGAATTTATGCAATAACCAGCAGGAATTTTGAGTTGCAGTTTGAAATTTTGGATTCAGCATACTTGGGTTTGTTAGAAAATTTGTAGAAAATATTTTGGAAAACTTAATTTTTTATAGAAATTCTATATTATTTGAAAATATTGACAATTTTGTTGATTAAATTGAATTTCTGCAATAACCAGCAGGAATTTTGAGATGTAGTGTGAAAATTTGGATTAAGCATACTTGAATTTTTTAGAAAATTATTTGAAAACATTTTAGAAAATTTTATTTCCAAAGAAAATTCTATATTTTTGAAAATATGCACAATTTTGTTGATTAAAGTGAATTTCTGCAATAACCAGCAGGAATTTTGAGTTGTAGTTTGAAATTTTGGATTTAGCATACTTAAATTTATCAGAAAATTTGTAGAAAATATTTTGGAAAACTTTATTTTTCAAAGAAAATTTTATATTTTTGAAAATATTAACAATTTTGTTGATTAAATTGAAAATCTGCAATAACCAGCAGGAATTTTGAATTGTAGTTTGAAATTTTGGATTCAGCATACTTGAATTTATTAGAAAATTAGTCGAAAATAATTTGGAAAACTTTATTTTTTAAAGAAAATTCCATATTTTTGAAAATATGCACAATTTTATTGATTAAACTGAATTTCTGCAATAACCAGCACGAATTTTAAGTTGTAGTTTGAAATTTTGGATTCAGCATACTTGAATTCATTAGAAAATGTTTTGGAAAATTTTATTTTCCAAAGATTCTTCCATATTTTTTAAAATATGCACAATTTTGTTGATTAAATTGAATTTCTACAATAACTAGCAGACATTTTGAGTTGTAGTTTGAAATTTTGGATTCAGCATACTTGAATTCATTAGAAAATGTTTTGGAAAGATTTATTTTTCAAAGATTCTTCCATATTTTTTAAAATATGCACAACTTTGTTGATTAAAATTATTTTCTGCAATAAACAGCAGGAATTTTGAGTTGTAATTTGAAATTTTGGATTCAGCATACTTGAATTTTTTAGAAAAATGTAAAAACATTTTGGAAAACTTTATTTTTCATAGAAATTCTATATATTTGAAAATATCGACAATTTTGTTGACTAAATTGAATTTCTGCAAAGTTTGGGAGCCAATTGTCAACTATAGAGACTTTGATAAGTTTGTAAAAACTTTTAGAGGTTTGAATAAACTTTAGAGGAATCTAAGAAGTGATCAATATCTATAAAAAAAACCTTAAGCTAGTATTCTTGAAGAATTTAAGGCTATCCGTACTTCGGAACAAAAACCAAAATGACTTTAGCCTGCCAAAGGTACATACGCTTAGAGAGAATAAAAAAATTTCGTCAGCAAAAACTGAGGTAAAATTGAGAATAAATAATAGGAGAGTCAAGAACTCTTATAAAAGTGTCAAAAATGTTCTAGATCCGTCAAAAAAGTAATAAACGTTCTAAAAGTTCAAGAATAATGTAGAACTAATAAAAATAACTTAAGTGTCTAAAATGTTTTAGAACGGTCAAAAGTGATCTAGAAGTGTCAAGATGGTTCTTAAATTCTCAAAAAAGTGTCAAGAATGTTTTAGAACTGTCAAAAGGTTTTTGAAAATTTTAAAAATATTTTGCAACTGTCAAAAATGTTTTTGGGCTGTCATAAAAGTTCCAAACTACATCAAATTGTCAAAAATTATCATAAATTGATTCTTAAAACATTAATAAACCAGGAATGTAAAAACCAGCTTATAAGTATGTTCTAGAACTGTCAAAAATGTTTTCAGATTTCCAAATATTGCTCAGCAACCTAGCCCAACTGTTCAAAAATACTACTTCAGTATCAATAATGTTTCAAATTTGTCAAAATGATCCAGAATTGTCAAAATGAACTAGAAGGCCCAAGAATGTTTTAGAAGTGTTGAAAATTATCTAGAAATGTCAAATTGTTCCAAATAACTGTAAAAAATGATTAAGAACTGTCAAAAAAGTGTGAAAATAGTTATAAATTTATCAAAAATGATCTAATAATATCTAATAGGTGTCGAGAACGTTCTAAAACTGTCAAAAATATTCTAGAACAGTTAAAGGTGATCTAGAAGAGTTTAGAATGCTTTGGAAAATTGCCAAAAAAATGTTCTAACTAAGAAATATTAAAAATGTTTTTAAACAATGAAAAATAAATCTAGAAGTGTCAAATAAGTGTCACTAACCTTCTAGAACTGTCAATGACAACTTAGAACTGTCAAAATAATATAGAACTGTTAGAAATGTGTCAAAAAAGAACTAAAAATGTCAAAAACTCAAAAAAGTGCCCATAATATTTTAAAACTGTCAAAAGTAATCTACAAGTGTCAAGAATGTTCTAGAACTGTCAAAATAATATAGGAATGTTAGAACCTAAATAAAGTGCCCAAAATATTTTAAATCGGTCAAAAGTAATCTATGATCTAATTCAAATTGTCTTGTCTATATAAGTGTAGTTAAGTGCTATCAATTTAATTAAGTTTATAACAAATTGAGCGTATGGATTTAATTTAAATTTACTCCTTAACTAGTGGTGACAGTAAAGTATATTTGAACCAAATTTCATAAATTTCTAATGCATGGATTAGAAGTTAAGGCCTAATTCAAATTTGCTTTTGACAAAAGTGAGATCGGTTTAATTGAGCTTATAACAAATTGAGCGTATGGATTTTAATGAAATTTACTCCATTACCACTAGTGACCATGATGTATATTTAAACCAAATTTTATAAATTTTTAATTGACAGATTATAAGTTATAGCCTAATTCAAATCTCGTTCCTATAATACGTGTAGTTAAGTGAGATCAATTTAATTGAGTTTTTACAAAATTGAGCGTATGGATTTTAATGAAATTTACTACATCACTACTAGTAACCATGATGTATATTTGAACCAAATTTTATAAGTTTTCAATAGACGGATTAGAAGTTTTGGCGTAATTTAAATCTCCTCCTACAATAGGATTAGTTAAGTGAAATCGATTTAATTAAGTTTATGGAAAATTGAGCGTATGGATTTTAATGAAATTTATTATGTAAGTACTAGTGACAATAAAGTATATTTATACCAAATTTAATAAATCTTTAATGAACGGATTAGAAGTTATGACCTAATTCAAATCCCTTCCTACAATAGGATCAGTTAAGTGAGATTGATTTAATTAAGTTTATGGAAAATTGAGCGTATGGAACTTAATGAAATTTATTATGTAAGTACTAGTGACAATAAAGTATATTTAAATCAAATCTCATAAATTTCCAAAGCACGGATTAGAAGTTATGGCTTAATTCAAATCCCTTGCAATAGGATTAGTTAAGTGAAATCGATTTTATTAAGTTTATGGAAAATTGAGCGTATGGATTTTAATGAAATTTATTACGTAAGTAGTGGTAACAATAAAGTATATTTATACAAAATATCATAAATTTTTAATGGATGGATTAGAAGTTATGGTCTAATTCAAATCCCCTTCTACAATTTGATCAGTTAAATGAGATCGATTTAATTAAGTTTATGGAAAATTGAGCGTATGGATTTTAATGAAATTTATTATATAAGTGCTGGTGGCAATACGGTATATTTAAACCCAATCTCATAAATTTCCAAAGCACGAATTAAAAGTTATGCCTTAAATCAAATCCCCTCTTGAAATAGGATTAGTTAAGTGAGATCGATTTAATTAAGTTTATGGAAAATTGAGCGTATGGATTTTAATGAAATTTATTATATAAGTACTGATTACAATACAGTATATTTATACCAAATTTCATAAATTTCCAATGCACGGATTAGAAGTTATGGCTTAATTCAAATCCTCTCTTGCAATAGGATTAGTTAAGTTAGATCGATTTAATTAAGTTTATGGAAAATTGAGCGTATGGATTTAAATGAAATTTATTATATAAATACTGGTGACAATAAAGTATATTTATACCAAATCTCATAAATTTCCAATGCACGGATTAGAAGTTATGGCTTAATTCACATCCCCTCTTGCAATAGGATTAAGTTAAGTGAGATCGATTTAATTGAGTTTATGGAAAATGGAACGTATGGATTTTATTAACATTTGCTTCACTAGTACTGGTGATAATGAAGTATATTTAAACCAAATTTCATAAATTTTCAATGGATGGATTAGAAGTTATGGTCTAATTAAAACCCTTTCGTATAATAGGTACAGTTAAGCGAGGCCGATTTAATTGAATTCTTAACAAATTGAGCGTATGGATTTTTTTGAAATTTAATACGTTTATACTAAAGATTATGAAGTATATTTGTACCAAATTACACATTTTTTTTAAAAGTTATGTCATTCAAGCTAAGGGATTTTAGAAAAATAAATTCAGTTATTACAATATACACAGTAATTTGGTAAATAACTCAAGGTTAAACGATTGATTTATAAAATAATGTTTTTGAAATTATTGAAGATTAGTGAAGCAAAATGCATTACATTAATTTTTGCGCATTAACGAATGAATTAATTTGTTTTATTAATATCCCGGATACCGTGTAATTAAGTTCACATAATTACACAGAGAATGTACATTGTTTGGAAATTATATTATAAAACTGTTAGTTTATTATAAAATTGTGAGTACTTGTCATGTATGCAATAATAATTAAACGTTGGAAACAATATAATTGTTGAATAATAGTTTATAGGATCGAACCTTGTTAACTGGAAATAATAAATATCGGTTAAATTATAACATACCAATTTTTACTAAAACTATAATTATATTATGCCACGCATGTTTTGCTCTCGCTTGGAACGTGCTAGACGAAAACACTACTTACCGAGCCAAACATCGTCCATAATTGCCAGTTGGAATTATTAAATTCATTGTGCAATCGAGAAAGATTATTTCCGACAAGACTATTAATATTTACAACAAACAACCCATCGCGTTACTAATTATAAACTGATCTTCAAATTTAACAAATTTTAATTACAAAAAGTGTATGAATAATTTAAATTCATGTCAAAATGTGCAAAAATTAAATATGAAATGTAACCTTGATATGTTCAATTGATATGTGTAGTGTGTAGATGGATTCTTTTTGGATTGTTTTTAATTAATTGATTGCGACTTAAAGCCACTGGAATTAATTTAAAATTGCTTCAATATGTAATAACCTTGTAGTTAGATTTAATTGGTTATTATATTATTTATGAAATTTATAAATGAAGGGGGTACATAGTTTTTTAACAGCTTAGAGAGTTTTCTGTGCAAATTTGTTTTGAAATTTTTCCTGTTTCTTTAACGAATGTAAAGTTATTATGTAAATATTACAATAATAATTGAAAACTGTTTACTTATTTATAATTAATACAACATCCACCTGTATTATATAAAAACACTACACGCTTAATTCGATTTAATTATGAAAAGCTCGCGATGCGTGAAATGTTCACTGCATTCATTTAACCCATATATTTTTATAAATAATAACAAAAACTGTTAATTCGGTGTTTAATTTTAATTGATTAGAATTGTAAATAATTTCCGTTAGCTACAATACCTATTAAGATCAATTAAAATCTTCATCGTTTCCAATGTGTTGTAAAGTTGCAATGATATGGTCCCGTGAACGAGGAATGTTGTCCGACACGTACATACAAAGTAGGGGAAAATGCACAGGAAACGAAATGAAAAACAACAAAACATGCACTAGTGAAATTGCACGAACCTATTTATTTAAATGTGCATTATCTATAAATTTAAAATAAAATATTTAACTGTTTTTGATCGAAACTTGTATACTGTTATGGCTTTAATTGACATGGATCGCGGATTCTTTTTAATTGGCACAATAACATAATTCTATTCATCTGAGTTAATCAGATCTGACAGGAACGTGCATTTGATGTAAAATTATTGTTTAAATAATTCATAATTAATTTAATTATTAATTACTAACGGTTAATTGTTGGAGAATGTCTTATTTTGTTGTTCGAGTATTTTATGTTACGCAATTAAATATCATGTAGGATCTAGATGGAATTTTACTTTATTATGATCAAATTATTATGTATTTAGTCATGTTTAAGAGTTTATAGTTTATTCTATCTAATGAGCATTCGGCACATATTGCAAAAATAACATTCATACACTCAATTTTATCGATCTCACTCAACTGATACTTATTTAGGGAAGCAATCTGATTTAGGCTGTAACTTCTATTTCATACATTGAAATTGGTTGTAATTTAGTACAAATATATTTCATTGTCCTCAGTTTAAATGTATAAAATTTCAATAAAATTCATACGCTCAATTTGTTATAAACTCAATTAAATCGATCTCACTCAACAGAAACGTATTTAGTGAAGCAATTTGATTTAGGCTGTAACTTTTGATCCATACATTGAAATTGTATGTAGTTTGGTACAAATATACTTCATTGTCCTCAGATTAAATGTATACAATTTTAATAAAATCAATACGCTCAATTTATTATAAACTCAATTAAATCGATCTGACTCAGCAGAAACTTATTTAGGGAAGCAGTTTGATTTAGGCTGTAACTCTAATCCATACATTGGAAATGTATGTTATTTAGTACAAATATACTTCATTGTCCTCAGTATGAATGTATAAAATTTTAATAAAATCCATACGCTGAATTTGTTATAAACTCAATTAAATTGATCTCACTCAACAGAAACTTATTTGGGGAAGCAATTTGATCTAGGCTGTAACTTCTGATCCATACATTGGAAATATATGTTATTTGGTACAAATATACTTCATTGTCCTCAGTGTGCAGGTATAAAATTTCAATAAAATCCATACGCTTAATTTGTTATAAACTCAAATAAATCGATCTTACTCAACAGAAACTTATTAGGGAAGCAATATGATTTAGGCTGTAACTTCTGATCAATACATTGAAATTGAATGTTATTTGGTACAAATATACTTTTTTGTCCTCAGTATAAATGTATAAAATTTTAATAAAATTCATACGTTTAATTTGTATTAAACTCAATTAAATCATTCTACTCAACTGAAACTTATTTAGGGAAGCAATTTAGTTTAGGCTGTAACTTCTGATCCATGCATTGAAATTGTATGTAATTTGGTACAAATATACTTCATTGTCCTTACTTTAAATGTATACAATTTCAATAAAATCCATACGCTCAATTTGTTATAAACTCAATTAAATTGATCTTACTCAACAGAAACTTATTTAGGGAAGCAATTTGATTTAGGCTGTAACTTTTGATCCATACATTGGAAATGTTTCTAATTTGGTACAAATATATTTTATTGTCCTCAGTTTTAATATATGAAATTTTATTAAAATCTATACGCTCAATTTGTTATAAATTTAATTAAATCGATCTCACTTAACAGAAACTTATTTAGGGAAGCAATTTGATTTAGGCTGTAACTTCTAATCCATACATTGGAAATGTATATGTTTTAGTACAAATATATTTTATTATCCTCAAATTAAATATATGAAATTTTAATAAAATCCATACGCTCAATTTGTTGAAAACTTAATTAAATCGATCTCACTCAACAGAAACATATTTGGGAAAACAATTTAATTTAGGCTGAAACTTCTGATGAATACATTGAAATTGTATGTAATTTGGTACAAATATACTTTAGTATCCTCAGTTTAAATGTATAAAATTTCAATAAAATTCATACGCTCAATTTGTATAAACTCAATTAAATCGATCTCACTTAACAGAAACTTATTTAGGGAAGCAATTTGATTTAGGCTGTAACTTCTAATCCATACATTGGAAATGTATATGTTTTAGTACAAATATATTTTATTATCCTCAAATTAAATATATGAAATTTTAATAAAATCCATACGCTCAATTTGTTGAAAACTTAATTAAATCGATCTCACTCAACAGAAACATATTTGGGAAAACAATTTAATTTAGGCTGAAACTTCTGATGAATACATTGAAATTGTATGTAATTTGGTACAAATATACTTTAGTATCCTCAGTTTAAATGTATAAAATTTCAATAAAATTCATACGCTCAATTTGTATAAACTCAATTAAATCGATCCTACTTAACAGAAACTTTTTTAGGGAAGCAATTTGATTTTGGCTTTAACTTCTGATTCATACATTGGAAATATTTGTAATTTGGTACAAATATACTTCATTGTACTCAGTTTAAATGTATGAAATTTTTATAAAACCTATACGCTAAATTTTTTATAAACTCAATTAAATCGATCTTACTCAACAGAAACTTATTTAGGGAAGCAATTTGATTTAGGCTGTAACTTCTGATCTATACATTGGAAATGTATGTACTTTAGTAGAAATATACTTTATTGTCCGAACTTTAAATGTATGAAATTTCAATAAAATCCATACGCTCAATTTGTTATAAACTCGATTAAATCGATCTCGCTCAACAGAAACTTATTTAGAAAACCAATTTGATTTATTCTGTAACTTCTGATCCATACATTAGAAATGTATGTAATTTGGTATAAATATACTTAATTGTCCTCAGTATGAATGTATGAAATTTCAATGAAATCCATACGCTCAATTTGTTATAAACTCAATTAAATTGATCTTACTCAACAGAAACTTATTTAGGGAAGCAATTTGATTTAGGCTGTAACTTTTGATCCATACATTGAAATTGTATGTAATTTGGTACAAATATACTTCATTGTCCTCAGCTTAAATGTATGAAATTTTAATAAAATCTATACGCTCAATTTGTTATAAACTAAATTAAATCGATTTCACTCAACAGAAACTTATTTAGGGAAGCAATTTTATTTAGGCTGTAACTTTTGATCCATACATTGAAATTGTATGTAGTTTGGTACAAATATACTTCATTGTCCTCAGTTTAAAGGTATAAAATTTCAATAAAATTTATACGCTCAATTTGTTATAAACTCAATTAAATCGATCTCACTTAACAGAAACGTATTTAGAGAAGCATTTTGATTTAGGCTGTAACTTCTGATTCATACATTAGAAATGTATGTAATTTGGTAGAAATATACTTCATTGTCCTCAGTATATATGTATAAAATTTTGAAAAAATGTATACGCTTAATTTGTTATAAACTTAATTAAATCGATCTCACTCAACAGAAACTTATTAAGGGAAGCAATATGATTTAGGCTGTAACTTTTAATCTATCCATTGGAAATGTATGTATTTTGGTAGAAATATACTTCATTGTCCTCAGTTTAAATGTATAAAGTTTCTATAAAATCCATACGCTCAATTTGTTATAAACTCAATTAAATTGATCTTACTCAACAGAAACTTAGGGAAGCAATTTGATTTAGGCTGTAATTTTTAATAATCTATGCATTAGAAATGTATGTAATTTGGTAGAAATATACTTCGGTATCCTCAGTACAAATTGTGTAAATTTGATTAAAATCCATACTTTGGTTTTGCTATACTCTCTTATAAAATCATATAAGCTAAACTAATTTTAAACTTATGAGGTAATTAAATAATTCATAACTTTAAAACGAAGCATTGGAATTTAATGAAATTTTGTACTAAAGTACTTCATTATCATCAGTACAAATTGTGCAAATTTGATTAGAATCCATACGTTGGTTTTGTAGATTTCTTACGCTAACTACAAATTTCTTCAAAATTTTTTTTTTTTTTTGAGGAAATTTGTTGCAAATTTCATTAACATTCAACTTCTGAATCAAAAATTGACGAGAGAGGCAAAATTAATCTATATCTTTATAGATTTCTTACAGTAACTACAAATTTCTTCAAATTTTGTATAGTTTTTTGATAAAATCTGTTGCAAAATGCATTTACACTTAACATCTGAATTTGAAATTGATGGGAGAGGCAAAGAGAATTTATATCTTTGTAGATTTTTTACGATAATTACATATTTATTAAAAATTTCAGTGTTTTTTTGAGGAAATTTTGTTGCAAAATGCATTTACACTTAACTCTTAAATCTAAAATTGATGAGAGAGACAAAATGAATCTATATTTTTGTAGATTTCTTACGCTAACTACAAATTTCTTCAAAATTTTAGTATTTTTTTGAGGAAATCTGTTGCAAAATGCATTTACACTCAACTCCTAAATTTAAAATTGATGAGAGAGACAAAATGAATTTATATTTTTGTAGATTTCTTACGCTAACTACAAATTTCTCCAAAATTTCAGTATTTTTTTGAGGAAATTTGTTGCAAAATGCCTTTACATTCAACTCCTAAATCTAAAATTGATGAGAGAGACAAAATGAATCTATATTTTTGTAGATTTTTTACGCTAACTACCAATTTCTCCAAAATTTTAATATTTTTTTGAGGAAATTTGTTCCAAAGTACGTTAACACTCAACTCCTGAATCTAAAATTGACAGGAGAGCCAAAATGAATCTATATCTTTGTAGATTTTTTACGTTAACTACAAATTTCTTAAAAATTTCAGTATTTTTTGGAGGAAATTTGTTGCAAAATGCATTTACTCTAAACTCCTAAATCAAAAATTAATGAGACAGTGGCAAAATAAATTCACATCTTTGTAGATTTTTTATGCCAACTACAAATATCTTCAAAATTTTAATAGTTTTTTGTAGAAATTTGTTGCAAAATGCATTTATATTTAACTTCTGAATCTAAAATTGATGACAGAAGCAAATTAAGTTTATATCTTTGTAGATTTCTTACGCTAACTACAAATTTTTTCAAAATTTTAATATTTTTTGAGGAAATCTGTTCCAAAATGCAATTATACTCAGTTTCTTAAAAATAAATAAAATTAAAATAAAATTAGCAAAACTTTTAAACCAAACATTGGAACTATATCAAAATTGATACCAATGTACCTCAGTAACATTAATACAAATTGTATAAATTTTAATAAAATCCATACGCTAAATTTTCAATAAAAGTACTTAGTCGCAGTATCTTAACTTGACTAGCGAAGTATGAAGAACATAAAATTGACAATAACTTTTAAACCAAACATTGGAAGTTGATCAAAATTGGTACCAACTTACTTCATTAAGATTAATACAAATTGTATAAATTTTAATTAAATCTATACGATCAGTTTTGATTAAACTTAGTTCATTCGAAATCGACTAACTTAACTATGTATGGGGAAAATAAAATTAGCAATAATTTGTAAACCAAACATTGGAGGTTGAACAAAATTGATACAGATGTACCTCATCAACATCAATATTAACTGCATAAATTTGAATCACATCCATGCGATCAGTTTTTATTAAACCTAATCTATTCGAAGTCGACTAACTTACCTAACCAAGTATGGGTAAAATTAAAATAGCAATAACTTGTAAACCAAACATTGGAAGTTGATCAAAATTGGTCCCATTGTACTTCTTCAACATCAATACAAATTACATAAATTTGAATCAAATCTATACGCTCAATTTTTATTAAACTAAATTCATTCGAAGTCGACTAACTTAACTAAGTATGAGGAAAATTAAAGTAGCAATAACTTTTAAACCAAATACTGGAAGTTGATCAAAATTAGTACCAATGTATCTCATTAACATCAATACAAATTGTAGGAATTTGAATCAAATCCATACGCTTAATTTTGAATAAACGTAACTTAATCGAAGGAGCTTAACTTAATCAGCGAAGTACGAAAACAGAAATTTTGCAATAGCTTCTAAACAAAATTCAAAATAGATTTACCATAAATTTTATATTTATTATTAAATACTGTTATGGATGTTAATAAAAAAATAATAAAGTTTTAATTGATTTAGGAAACAGAAACCCACATCTACGGAACATCGCGTAAAAATTTAATACTTAATAACAATAATACAACGCAAATTATAAACTAATAAAATATTAACGGTTAAAATTCGAAGAGTTTCACTTATAAGAGAGTTTCACTTTATATATCATTACGATCATTCCGTTATATAATTTAATTAATAATTATGATAAATAATTTCATCAACATCAAGCACAATGAGCAAAAATTCTGATGAATAAATAATAAATCCAACATTTTTAACAAAGTTGAATACTTATTAATTCTTTATTCATGTGAGTAGCGTAGGGTAGTATGGACACTTCGTGTAACAACCGAATGAGTAAGCATCTAGCAAATATTGTTATCGAGAACGTAAAAAGAATGCGAAATTGCTTGATAACAATATTGCTATCTTGCAATATGCATAGAGAATTGAGCAGAATGTTTGTTTTATTTTGATTGAAACATATACATTTTTTGTTGCTACTTCTTTGTTTTCTTCGGCATCAAAATTAGCAGAAAAACTATTAATATTCTCAGATATTTTTTGAAAGTTTGAATTTTATGAAAACAGGAAGATTGGGTTAGGTCATGATGAATTTTAAATTAACCTTAAAATAGTTCTAAAACATAATTACGAAATTATAATTTAATTTGATTAGAAAGCAACTCGCAAAATAATGTTAATTAATAAAGATATAATTTTCAAATGTAATTTAATCGAAAAAATATATATGTTATTGTGCTAATGAAGCCCAATCACATTCTATAAAAGTATACAATTACCAATTCAAAAAATGAGAGGCAATGCAAAAAAAATTAGACATATGATCGTGATCTTTCGTTTTTATTCAAATTTTTCATCACTTAATTAGTCACAATGCTGTAATTAGATGCATATTAATCATAGTGAATGTTTTTTGCTATTTTTTCTCGAATGTTCATCATGATCTGCAATGACCTGTATAGGATTTATTTATAAATGATATCATAGCAACAAATTTGTGTTTACAAACATTGAATTGTGTGTTTTAAGAATTTTAACTTGCTAATTGTTAGTTACGTAAAACAAGCTTAAAACAATAGAGAGACCATTACTTATTAATTTTAAATAATAAAATTTATATAAAAAATACCTTGAAATGTAAATTTATGTGTCTATAATATCCATTGCATCTGATTGCACTTTTTTTTAACAAATCTCAATTAATTTATGACACAATCAATACGTTTGAGTCATAACTCGGATTAATTAATTTAATTAAGGGGTTAGTCACAGTCTATACTTGATGCGAATAATAAATCCATTTTAATTTAGACAACGAGTTGGTACACGTTCAAGGTTGTTTATAAAAATAAGTGAGTAAATAGCAAAAACAAACTATTACGAATGAAACTATAAAAAAAATTGAACGTTTTAAATATTTAATAGATATGTAAATTATTGTGTCAATTAAATATGCAATTTGATTATAATTAGTTATTTTATCTTAAATAAACACATAAAGCAACTTATTTAAGTTTATTTGATACTTTATTAGTTAAGTTGGCTTAAGTTTATTTTAAATTGAGCGTATGGATTTGATTCAAGTTTATACAAGTTCTATTGATGTCATTGAGGTTCATTGGTATCAATTTTGATCAACTTCCAATGTTTAGTTTAAAAGTTATTGTCAATTTTATGTTCTTCATACTTCTCTAGTTAAGTTAAGCTATTTTGAGTAAGTTACGTTTATTCAAAATTGAGCGTATGGATTTAATTCAAATTTGCACAATTTGTATTGATGTTAGTGAAGTACATTGGTATCAATTTTGATCAACTTCCAATGCTTGGTTTAGAAGTTATTGTCAATTTAATTTTTTTCATACTAAGCTTGTTAAGTGAAGCTACTTTGATTAAGTTACGTTTATTCAAATTGAGCGTATGGATTTGATTCAAATTTCTAACATTTGTATTGATGTTAATAAGGTACATTAGCACTAATTTTGATCAACTTTCAATGTTTGGTTTACACGTTATTGTCAATTTTATTTTCTTCGTACTTTGCTGGTTAAGTTAAGCTACTTCGATTAAGTTAGGTTTATTTAAAATTGACCGTATGGATTTGATTAATTTTTCTAAAATTTGCATTGATGTTAATGAGGTATACTGGCACCAATTTTGATCAACTTCCAATGTTTGGTTTAGAAGTTATTGCTAATTTTATTTTATCTCTTCTTGGTTAGTTCAGTTATTCTACTTTGAATGGATTAAGTTTAATCAAAATTGTGCGTATAGATTTAATTCAAATTTATACAAATTGTTTTGATGTTAATGAGGTACATTGGTATCAATTTTGATCAACTTCCAATGCTTAGTTTAGAAGTTATTGTCAATTTTATCTTTTTCATACTTTGCTGGTTAAGTTAAGCTACTTCGATTAAGTTACATTTATTCAAAATTGAACGGATGTATTTCATTAATATTTTAAAATTTTTGTATTGATGTTAATGAGGTATATTGGCACTAATTTTGATCAACTTTCAATGTTTGGTTTACAAGTTATTGCTAATTTTATTTTCCCCATACTTAGTTAGTTAAGTTAGTCTACTTTAAATGGGTTAAGTTTAATCAAAACTGATTGTATGGATTTGATTCAAATTTATGCAATTTGTATTAACGTTAATGAGGTATATTGGTATCAATTTTGATCAAGTTCCAATGCTTGGTTTAAAAGTTATTGTCAATTTTCTTTTCTTCATACTTTGCTAGTTAACTTAGGCTACTTTGATTAAGTTACGTTTATTCAGAATTGAGCGTATGCATTTGATTTTGTACAATTTGAATTGATGTTAATGAGGTATATTGTTATCAATTTTGATCAACTTTCAATGTTTGGTTTACAAGTTATTGCTAATTTTCTTTTCTTCTTCTTTTGTTACTTAAGTTAGTCTACTTTAAATGGATTAGGTTTAATCAAAACTAATCGTATGGATTTGATTAAAATTTATGCAATTTGTATTGTTGTTAATGAGGTATGATGGTACTAATTTTGATCAAGTTGCAATGTTTGATTTAGAAGTTATTGCAAATTTTATGTTCTTCATACTTTGCTGGTTAAGTTAAGATACTTTGTCTGTAACTTAATCTAATCTATTTAGAATTGAGAGTAAGGATTTGACTACAAGTAGCAGCAACTTACAAACTTTACAATTTTTTGGTAAACTTTTTGACCACAATTCTTACCAACTTTACTGAGTTACTACAAATATACATATAGTTATTTTAGTAGTGCAAAGATGTTAATAAGTAACAAATTGTGAATTTAGTAACTTTGTCTAAAAATAGCAATCTAAAATTTGTAGCAGTTTTTGATAAATATTTTAACTACAATTTCTACAAGTAGCAACTTCATTGAGTTGCTACAAATACACTTATAGTCATTTTAGTAGTGCAAAGATGTGGACGAGTAACAAATTGTGAATTTAGTAACTTTGACTACCTTAGCAACCTACAATTTTTAGCAGTTTTTGATAAACAGCTTGACTACAATTTCTATAAGTAGCTACTTTGTTGAGTTACTACAAATATGCTTATAGTCATTTTAGTAGCGCAACGATGTTGATAAGTAACAAATTGTGAATTTAGTAACTTTTACTACAAGTAGCAACCTACAATATTTAGCAGTTTTTAATAAACATTTTAACGGCAATTTCTACAAGTAGCAACTTTATTGAGTTACTACAAATGTATTTATAGTCATTTTAGTAGTGAAAAGATGTTGACAAGCAACAAATTGTGAGTTTAGTAACTTTGACTACAAGTACCAACCTACAATTTTTAGCAGTTTTTGATAAACAGTTTAACTACAATTTCTACAAGTAGCAACTTTATTGAGTTACTACAAATATGCTTATAGTCATTTTAGTAGTCCAAAGATGTTCATAAGCAACTAATTGTCAATTTAGTAAGTTTTACTACAAGTAGCAACTTACAATTTTTAGCAGTTTTTAATAAACATTTTAACTACAATTTCTACAAGTAGTAACTTTGTTGAGTTGCTACGAATATACTTAAAGTCATTTTAGTAGTGCAAATATATTAATGAGCAACAAGTTGTGAATTTAGTAACTTTGACTACAAGTAGCAACTTATAGTATTTTGCAATTCTTAATAAACATTTTGACTACAATCTCTACAAGTAGCAACTTAACTGAGTTAGTACAAATATAGTTATAGTATATTAAAGAGCAACAAATTGTCAATTTAGTAACTTTGATAACAAGTAGCAACTTATAATTTTTAGCAGTTCTTAAAAAACATATTGACTATAATCTCTACAAGTAGCAACTTTACAGGGTTGCTACATAGATACTTATAGTCATTTTAGTAGTGAAAACTTCTTAATGAGCAACAAATTGTTAAATTAGTAACTTTGAGTATAAGTAGCAACCTACAATTTTTAGCAGTTTTTGATAAACATTTTAACTACAATTTCTACTAGTTGCAACTTTACTGAGTTGCTACAAAGATACTTATAGTCATTTTAGTAGTTCAAAGATGTTTATAAGCAACTAATTGTGAATTTAGTAGTTTTTACTAGAAGTAGCAACTTACAATTTTTAGCAGTTCTCGATAAACATTTTATCTATAATTTCTACAAGTAGTAACTTTGTTGAGTTCCTACGAATATACTTATAGTCATTTTAGTAGTACAAAGATATTAATGAGCAACAAATTGTGAATTTGGTAACTTTGTCTAAAAGTAGCAACCTAAATTTTTTAGCAGTTTTTGATAAACATTTTAACTACAATTTCTACAAGTAGCAACTTTATGGAGTTGCTACAAATACACTTATAGTCATTTTAGTTGTGCAAAGATATTAATGAGCAACTAATTGTGAATTTAGTAACTTTGACTACCAGTAGCAACCTACAATTTTTAGCAGTTTTTGATAAACAGTTTAACTACAATTTCTACAAGTAGCAACTTTATTGAGATGCTACAAATACATTTATAGTCATTTTAGTAGTGCAAATATGTTGATAAGCAACAAATGGTGAATTTAGTAACTTTGACTACAAGTAGCAACCTACAATTTTTAGCAGTTGTTGATAAACATTTTAACTACAATTTCTACAAGTAGCAACTTTATTGGGTTGCTACAAAGATACTTGTAATCATTTTAGTAGTGTAAAGTTCTTAATGAGCAACAAATTGTAAAATTAGTAACATTGACCACAAGTAGCAACTTACAATTTTTGTTATTTGTTACTACATATATGAACTCAATTCACTGTAAATATGAACTTAATTGAGTTACTAAAATAATTTTACTGTTAACTTCATATGAACTAGTTGGGGTTGTTAAGCGACAAATTAATAAATTTAGCAACTTTTGCTTGAGGTAGCAACCTATAATTTTCACTATTTGTTACCCGAGATATCAACTCTATTGCCTGTAAATATAAGTATATTTGTGTCTACTTCCATTAGTTTCCAATGATTGGTTTAGAAGTGATTGTTAGTTTTATTTTCACCATACTTTGTTGATTAAGCCAAACGAGTTTAAATAAATTATGTTAATTTCAAATTGAGCGTATGGATTTAATTCAAATTTACACGATTACTATTGATGCTAATGAAGAACATTTGTGTCTATTTTGATCAATTTTCAATGCTTAGTTTAGAAGTTATTGTTATTTTTGTTTTCTTCAAACTTTATTGGTTTAGCCAAGCGACTTGGAATAAATTAAGTTTATTCAAAATTGAGCGTATGGATTTTAATCAAATTTACACAGTTTGTACTGATAATAATTAAGTACTTTGGTACTAAATTTTATTAATTTCCAATGCTCCATTTTGAAGTTATGAATTAGATTAAATACTTTATGACTTTGATATTGATTTAGGTTAGATGGTTTTATAGCGGAGTAAGTCAAAACCAACGTATGGATTTTAATCAAATTTACACAGATTGTACTGATCATAGTGAAGTATATTTGCACCAAATTACATACGTTTCCAATGTATGGATCAGAAGTTACAACCTAAATCAAAGTGCTTCCCCAAATTTGTTTCTGTTGAGCGAGATCAATTTAATTGAGTTTATAACAAATTGAGCGTATGGATTTTATTGAAATTTTACAAATTTAAACTGAGGATAATGAAGTATATTTTTACCAAATTACATACATTTACAATGTATGGATCAGAAGTTACATCCTAAATTAAATTGCTTTCCTAAATAAATTTATGTTGAGTGAGATCGAGTTAATTGAATTTATAACAAATTAACCGTATAGATTTTATTCAAATTTTATACATTTATATTGAGGACAGTGAAGTATATTTGTACAAAATTACATACATATCTAGTGTATGGATCAGATGTTACAGCTTAAATCAAATTGATTCCCTAACTAAGTTTCTGTTGAGTGAGATTGATTCAATTGAGCTTATAACAAATTGAGCGTATGGATTTTCTTAAAATTTCATACATTTAAACTGAGGATAATGAAGTATATTTGTACTAAATTACATACATTTCCAATGTATGGATTAGAAGTTATAGAATAAATCAAATTGCTTCCCTAAATAAGTTTCTGTTGGGTGAGATCAATTTAATTGAGTTTATAAAAAATTGAGCGTATGGATTTTATTGAAATTTTATAGATTTAAACTGAGGATAATGAAGTATATTTGTAACAAATTGCATACATTTCCAATGTATGGATCAGAAGTTACAGCCTAAATCAAATTGCTTCCCTAAATAAGTTTCTGTTGGGTGAGATCGATTTAATTAAGTTTATAACAAATTGAGCGTATGGATTTTATTGAAGTTTTATACATTTAAACTGAGGACAGTAAAGTATATTTATACCAAATTACATGCATTTTCAATGTATGGATCAGAAGTTACAGCCTAAATCAAATTGCTTTCCTAAATAAGTTTCTGTTGAGTAAGATCAATTTAATTGAGTTTATAAAAAATTGAGCGTATGAATTTTATTGAAATTTTCTACAGTTAAACTGAGGATAATGAAGTATATTTGTACCAAATTACATACATTTCCAATGTATGGATCAGAAGTTACAGCCTAAATCAAATTGCTTCCCTAAATAAGTTTATGTTGAGTAAGATTAATTTAATTGAGTTTATAAAAAAATGAGCGTATGGATTTTATTGAAATTTTATAGATTTAAACTGAGGACAATGAAGTATATTTGTAACAAATTGCATACATTTCTAATGTATGGATCAGAAGTTACAGCCCAAATAAAATTGCTTTCTTAAATAAGTTTCTGTTGAGTGAGATTGATTTAATTGAGATTATTTTTTACATTAGTAGCAAAAATATTGAATTCAGGTATTTTATTTTCTTTTTATTTCCAGTTTGTTTGAACATGAAATTATGTCATACGTCCCGGCCGTCTCATCGACGTCGACAAATACTGGTGGGAATTCGTCGTCGACGCAAGGGGCGGCGGCTGCGAGAAGTCCCCGTGGATCTCCACAAGCATCACCGGTGGCGTCTCCCGGATTGGGACGTCACCGGGCGCCCGCCCCCCACCGCAGGGATTTCGAAGCCAAACTTAGAAACTTTTATAGGAAACTCGAGAGTAAAGGATATGGACAAGGCCCTGGGAAATTCAAGTAAGTAACTCAAATTAAATTAAAAAAACTTTAGAAAACTAAATTGTTTATACTTATTTCAGATTGCATAT
Source organism: Tachinus rufipes (assembly GCA_963932245.1). NCBI lineage: Eukaryota > Metazoa > Arthropoda > Insecta > Coleoptera > Staphylinidae > Tachinus > Tachinus rufipes. Next base: position 8,205,195 of record OZ010744.1, read on the forward strand.
ACGAAGAGAACATCTTTTAGAGGATGCTTTTAGACGTATCATGTCAGCGAATAAGAAAGAATTGCAAAAAGGAAAGCTGTGTGTTGTGTGGGATATGGAAGAAGGATTGGATTACGGTGGTCCTTCTAGGGAGTTCTTTTTCCTCTTATCAAGGGAACTCTTTAATCCTTATTATGGATTATTTGAATATTCAGCCAACGATACATACACAGTGCAAGTCTCTCCAATGTCAGCTTTCGTGGACAACTACCACGATTGGTAAGCAATTTTAATATATAATTAATTTATCTATAATCTCATGCTAGAAGTTCAAATCCTACTCTGCATCTCACGCATACTTGGACTGACCTATGCCGTCTGTCAGGGTTCGATCCCCGATATTTTGATAATCTGCTTTGGTGGTCAAGTTCTGTTTGTGTAGAACTATTATCTTAAACTACAAACATGAGCTGATTCTGTTTAATTTTTGTTTCAGGTTTAGATTTAGTGGAAGAGTATTGGGTCTAGCTCTCGTCCATCAGTACCTATTAGATGCATTTTTTACGCGTCCTTTTTATAAAGCACTACTTCGCTTACCTGTAGCTCTATCCGATCTTGAAAGTTTGGATTTCGAATTCCATCAGTCATTACAGTGGATTAAGGAACACGATGTTTCCTTACAAGGCGAACTTGAACTGACATTCGCCGTCACTGAAGAAGTTTTTGGACAAGTATTGGAACGCGAACTCAAACCTGGAGGACGAAACGTTCCAGTCACTGAAAAAAATAAAAAAGTAAGTGATGGAATGAATGAATAAAAATTGTTAATTAATAATTGTTTTTTTTTTGTAGGAGTACTTAGAGAGGATGGTGCGATGGCGTTTGGAACGCGGAGTGGCGGAACAGACTGAGTCATTAGTGCGTGGTTTTTATGAGGTTGTGGATCCTAGATTAGTATCGGTTTTTGATGCCAGAGAACTGGAATTGGTGATGGCGGGTACTGCGGAAATTGATCTTAATGATTGGAGGAGTAATACGGAATATAGAGGTGGTTACCATGATCAACATCCTGTGGTGCAATGGTTTTGGCAAGCTATTGAAAGGTAAATATATATTCTGTCGTCGGCCATTTTGTATTCTAAATTTTCGATTTTTTTTCTTCAGATTTTCGAATGAGCAACGATTGCGCTTATTACAATTCGTGACTGGAACATCGAGTATCCCATTCGAAGGATTCTCGGCGCTTCGAGGATCGATAGGCCCTAGAAAATTCTGCATAGAAAAGTGGGGTAAACCAAATAGTCTCCCGCGAGCACACACCTGTTTCAACCGCTTAGATCTTCCACCTTATCCAACATCAGAAGTCCTATACGAAAAACTTCTACTAGCAGTGGAAGAAACAAACACGTTCGGCATAGAGTGAAGCAGTTTTACTTACTCAAAACCAAAACTTTTTATTTATTTTTTAATTACGATGTACATAGTTTATTTATTTGTTAACACGAGTGAGAAAGAGACAATTTTAATAATCCTGCCTGATAGGGAATCCCCTCCGAAAATTTTATAATTTTTCTGAAACCGCTTCGAATTGCTTAATTTCAGAATAATTTTTAAGTGAAAATCGTTACCAAACCAAGATATATATTAGTTGTTAGTGGAATAATATTTAATAACATTTTTAACCAAAAAAATATTTAAAAAAAATAACATTACGTATTTGATTGCTTTGTTAATAGGAGCCGTTAATATTAATTTGCTCAAGAATGGCAATGCCGCTAGTGACTTACCGATTATTAACAAAGCAGTCAATTTTAATTAATTAATTAATTCGTATAATTTGTCTCATTGTAAATATCTATTTAATCATGTGGTTGATGTCTGCATATAATGGAATTAACAATGTTAATTTTAATTAAATGTCCACTATATAAACAATAAAATCAAGACTCGGATTTATTAAAAATGAAAAATAATATATTATTGTTTAATTATTTACCATATTTAATTGTATACATTTGTTTATTTTGTGATTGTTGCAATTCTAGTCATTATTATTATTATTAAATAATATGGATTTAATATAATTCTTTTTTTTTGTTTATTTGCACTGCATTAATTTATGTATATTTATATATTAAATTTAGTCTTGGTTTGTGTTTATCCGGATATATATTTTTGACATTTATATATATGAATTTATTTTTTTTTTGTGTAATCGGTGACAAATTGCTGAATGACATTCCAGAAATAAATATTTGTTACTTATAAAACGTTGTAGTATTGCTATTAAATATATTTTTATCCCATGATTACTATAAAAATATGATCTCTCTAGCGGACGCGTTTTGGTTCGTACTGCGCATTACGTCACTGCGTGCGGTCACACAGTTACGTCATGCGTGAGTGAGACAGAACGCTTTATATCTTATTACATACAGCACGTATTCAACATCTGTTTTTGCGAACATTTTTGGATATTGAGTTTGAAGGTAAACCGAAGTTTACTGCACATAGGCCTCATTAAGCTCTTTGCACTTCCTCCAGTGGTGTCTTCACCCCGTTGTCGGCATTCAACCACTCTATGTGGCTGATGTATGTAAGTACAACGCTTGGAACGATCTTTCTTATACTGACTAAAGCAGCAACTTTCATCCATTTCACATCCTCTACACTTTGGACTGCCTTTAAACCAATTGTGTGCAAATATTTTCTTAGTTTACCGTGTTCTGTCAAGATCCCTGCCGTACTTTACAGGTTTAGGTTAGGTTAGAGCATGATTACGGACGAGTAGTTTGCGCCCAAGTGTTAGTTAGTTAGTTTTGATAACGAACACTTGGTGAGTTGGCGGGGGACCTGATTACGGACGAGTAGTTTGAACTGAGGTTCCCGCTCACCCACCCAAGCGTTTTTTTATTAAGAGATTGGAAGTTACTCCTCTCTGCAAGCGTTAACTGTCACTATATCAGAGAAGGCAATGTTGATACCAATCCCCTAATGACCAATACTTGGGTGGGTGGTTGCGACTCACTTACCCATGAGACTACTCGATGGTAGTTTGTCCACCCATGGTGATATCCAATTTCTTGATGACAAACACTTCTGTCTAGAACCTAAGTACAGATGGATGGTTTGAACTGGAGTTTCTGGCCACTCACCCAAGTGTTTGTTGTTAAAAGATTGGAAATTACTCTTCTCTGCAATTGTTTAAAATCATTGTATTAGAGGAGGCGATGTTGATACCAATCTCATGATAACCAACACTTGGGTGGGTGGGTGGGACACTCTAATTCCTGATTACCATCGAGTAGTTTGAACAGCAGTGCTCACCTACCCGCCTAAGTGTTTATCATCGAGAGATTGAAATTTATTTATTTTTGCAATCGTTAGAAGTTTTTTATATCTAAAGAAGAGGAGGTTATCCATTCACTTTAGAGCATGCTAACCGAAGGAAAGTAACAATGTTTTAAGCCCATATGGACCTTGGTGGGTAGGTCTGTGGGGTTTGCCTTCTATCCAGTAGTAGTTCTTTGCTGCCTCAATGCTGGCCAGATTTATTTTGGAGCAAATTCTCTCGGACTGAACCTTTTTCTCGGTTCGTAGTGATGGCGGCGTTTTTTTTTTGCCGGGAATATCATATTGCTGCGGCAAGTGCTTTGTCAGTGTCGGATTCTTTAGATACGTTCTTCTTGTTTTTCCAAGCGGGCCTTTCTCAGCAAGGCTCTTCTAGGCGTTGACTTTTGGTAGCTTTGTCGGTTATAGGTATAGACTATTTTGTAAATTTGAAGTTGGGAGTTGGACGACGAATTTAACCAAACCAGGACTCGGTAGTCTGTGCCCAGGATAAACGGCTAGTTTTTTAAATACGTTCAAATTTTTTTAATTGCCCATACGACTGCTTGGCACTTCAGTTTGTTACTTTGACAACGTTGTTGTTGTTGTTGTTGGTTGAGACTACTTTTCTGTTTTCTCTGTCTTCTTAATAGAGGACTGCTCCTAATCTCTGGTAGCTGACATCCGTTAGGAGCATAAACTTTAGGCCTGGTCTATATCGGTGGAGATGTAGTGGTTGGTCAACGACTGCATTCTCTGTAGGTCGGTTAGCGCAAACTTTGGGACATATTCACGCAGCGAGGTGCCTAGGAAACACTGCAAATAATTTCGGGTTGTGGGTATTTGATAGTCCCGGATCAAGGTCAGATCGATGCTGAAAGGTTTGTTGCATTTTACTTTATGTAAATCGACCCAGGAGTTTTTTGACTTATTTGAAAGGGTTGATGGAACCAATAGCTTATTTGGACTTACAAATTGCCTCAGTAGATAAAGAGCAATTAAAATTTCATATTTCGGTGATCAAACCCAAAATGTTGTGCTACGCTAACGCTCTATAGCTAGACTATCTCATGTATTTGTTTGTATTTGAATTTGTATCCCTTGAGCCGCTTGAGTACTTTTTGCAAATGGGTCAGATGTTCTTTGTGGTCGATATTGTCAAAGTATACGTATACGAGTGCAATCATATCTATTAGCTCTGCTAAGAATCGTGGCCACCAGTTTCTGAAACGGCGTTTTTTGGTCATTGCCCAAAACTGGTACGTTACCCCAATCTTCTAATCTATTTTGGTAAACACGTTTGCTTCTCCGAAGTCGTGAAAAGCAAAACCTTTGGATTTTTGGTAACATTGCAAACTTGTTCTTTGTAGCTTTTTTAGGCTTCAGTAGTCTACGAAGTACTGTACTTCTTTAAAAGTATTACCGGCAAACTGTACTTGCTTGTGCTGGGCTAATTTGCTTTTCCATAGATAGGGTGTACCAGTACGGCTAAGAAACTTTGCAAAAGTTGGTCATCAGCTCATGAAACTTCTATTGGTCAGGGAAGCCATTTTGGTGAGGAGTATTCAGATCCAGTAGACGTTGGTTCTAAGTCGGAATCTCCTAGGATCACTTTTTTTTAACTGGGGGATTATAAGGTAGATTTGGACATCTAATTCTGGTACTTCGACGACGACGAGGCGGGATTGATCGGCCTGTATCACTGCTTTCTTGTTTGGGCGGAGGTTGGGCAGCTCAAAGCAGGTAAGGCTCATGCTAGTTTTGCTGTCAATGAGTGGTGGTTCTTTGGATCCGGGTAGCTTCTGCGTAGCTTCTAGAACGCCTATCTGAGTTCGGGGAAATTATTGGTCTCTGACCCTTTGAAATTTTCCCAACTGGTTGTTGATTTGTTTGAGCTTGCGTTGGTAGTGGTTTTTTATTCTTCATTTGACTCTCATAGTCAGCATCATGAGGTTGTCAAATGACCACAACAGAGAGATTTCTAATGATGTTTCAATCATTGGCCATAATTTGTTAAATTTGCCATCCGTCATGACCAGTACTTTCTGATCAACCTCTTCTTGCCGTTCTCATACACTTTTTATAGGTTGCTGGATGGCTTCCAGGAGTTGATGTTGATGGGCTAGCGTGGGAACCTAAAAGTCTGATTCATTTGTTCTTGTGTGTCACGTTGTAGAGTCTTTGAAATACAAAGAAGCCAAAGTGAAATGTTATCTGTTTGTGTTCTTAGCAGAGGTGTTTTCTTAACAGCCCTCTCCAGGAGTGTTTCTCAGTTCTCCTTGCAGTATTTCAAAGTCAAACTGTATTCATACGCAAAGCTGCCATCTCCTTAACGTAAATGTCAAGGGGGCGGCAGACATAACATTCTTGGTGTACCAAAACTATTAAATATCCTAAATTTAAAAGTTTTGGTAAATTTGGTATTTCTGTTAAAAGAACCAGTTTACTTTTCACCGTAAGAGCCTGATCTTTGCACCAATTTTTGATTATTTTTAGGGCCTCTTGCATTAAGTTCCAGAGTATGCTCTCGAATTTAGCGCTTAACAAGATCGTTGTCATCTGCATAATCAATTGTATAGAAACTATAAAAAGTAACTATATGAAGCTGTCTAGTATATAGTAGTTGAGGTAATACACTTCACTGAGGACTATCTTTTGCAACTACTTTCCTAACTGTTAAATCTCCTACTGTCGCTACTATTTTTTCTAATATTTGTGGTATCCACATGGTGTTGCAAAATGAGTTTCTATTTTCTTGAAGGTAGTTTTATCAAAAGCGCCTTTAATACCTGTAAATAAGCTTAATCTTATGCACAATTGCTCTAATGTCTTTAGGAGGAAAGATGGTTGATTGGTCGATAGAATTTTACAAGGGTTGATTGCTCCTATGGCAAGCCAGACAATGGCTCGCCAAAGCGGAAGTTTGTGCTTCAAGGGATTTTCTTTCGGCAATTGGAATAACGTCTGTTTTTTGCATTGTCTGACTTAAAATTGACTTGATTACGTTAAAAAGGTAGAAAGCATATTTATTTTTCTCTCCATATTATAACTGCCAATGACTAATTTGATTTGGAATGTTCACCTTTACGCCCAAAAGTTTGTTATCTAAAAAAGTCTTTTTCTATAAAAAGGGAAAAGTGATATCCAATCTTTTAACGACCAACATTTAGGCGGGTTGTTGGATTACTTCAGATCGTGATTACCATTGAGCAGTTTGAACTGGAGTGTCCACCCACCCGCCCAAGAGTATATTAACAGAAAATTAAAAGTTTTTTCTTTTTGGAAGCGTTAGAAGCTTCTATCTTGAAGTAAGGAATGATGAATCCAATTACTTGGTAACCAACACTTGGGTGATTGGGTGGGTTACTCCAGATATTAATTACCATCGAGAATTTTGAACTGGAGTGCTTACCTACTTAATAAAAAAAAAATTATAAAAAAATAAATTTATTTGTTGAAAAAGGAGGAGGTGATATCCAATTTTTTTGTTATGCAAGCTTTAAAAGTGTCTTTGATGAAGAAGAAGAAAGTGTAACCCAATCTTCTGGTTACCAATTCTTAGGCGGGTTTGTAGGTCACTCCAGATCTTGATTACCAATAAATAATTTGAACTAAAGCGCTTACCCACCTGCTCAAATATTTGTTATAAAAAAATAGAGTTTCTTTGTTATGCAAGCGGTAAAAATCTTTTTTGAAGAACAAAAAAGAGAGTGTAACCCAATTTTCTGATAACCAGTCCTTGAGTGGGTGAGTGAGTCACTCCAGATCATGATTACCAACAAATAATTTGAACTGGAGTGCTTACTCACCCACCCAAAAATTTGTTATAAAAAATTGAAAGTTTTTTATTGAAAGCGTTAAAAGTCTTTTCTGTTCTAGAAACAAGAAGTGATAAGCAATTTCTTGATAACCAACATTTTGGATTAGTTTGTATTAGTGATTAAATTACTATGGATCTACCTGCTCAAATGTTTGTTATCAAAAGGTTGGAATATTATCATCTCGCTCTGTAGTATAATAACTCCTAACGCTTGTACAGACAAAATATATTCAAACTCTTAGTAACAAACATTTGAGTAGGCGGCCGAGGAGCTTCTTTGTAAATCAGAGTTTGACAAGAGCGATGTTAATGTTGTGTTTCATAATGTAAACGTTAAAGACCTTAGAAGTTGCTCTGCAGTAATGTACATGAATCTGAACAACATTTTACATTTTTACTTACTATTTATTTTCTTGTTATTGTTGGACAAACAACAAATTTTTTGGGCGAGTTGGATAAACTCAAGTATAAACTGAATCTTGCTTTATTGTTGAAATACTTTGTCCCGCCTACCCACCCGAGTGTTGGTAATCCAAAAATTGGCTAATCAACAATTGTTGATTGCCATTTCTTAAAAGTATGAGCAACGTTGAAGAAATTATAATTTTCTTGATTGCAAACACTTAGGCGGGTGAGATGAGCTCAAGTATAAACTGAATCTTGCTTTATTGTTAAAATACTTTGCCCCGCCCACCCACCTAAGTGTTGGTGATCCAAAAATTGGCTAATTAACAATTGTTGATTGGCATTTGTTAAAAATACAAGCAAGGTTAAAGAAATTATATTTTTTTGATCGCAAACACTTGGGCGAGTGGGATAAACTCAAGTATAAAATGAATCTTGCTTTATTGTTGAAATACTTTGACCCTCCCACCCACCCAAGTGTTGGTAATCCAGAAATTAGTTAATCAACAATTGTTGATTGGCATTTGTTAACAATACAAGCAAGGTAAAAAAAAAATATTTTTTTTGTTTGCAAACCCTTGAGCGGGTGGGATGAACTCAAGTATAAACTGAGTCTTACTTTATTATTAAACTACTTTGTCCCGCCCACCCACCCGAGTGTTGGTGATCCAGAAATTAACTAATCAACATGTGTTGATTTGTATTTTTAAAAATAGAAGCAAAGTTGAAGAAATTATAATTAATTTTCTTGATCGCAAACACTTGGCGGGTGAGATAAAGTCAAGTATAAACTGAATCTTGCTTTATTGTTAAAATATTTTGCCCCGCCCACCCACCCGAGTGTTGGTGATCCAGAAATTGGCTAATCAACAATTGTTGATTTATATTTTAAAAAATAGACGCAAGGTTGAAGAAATTATAATTAATTTTCTTGATCGCTTGGTAGAGTGGGATGAACTCAAGTATAAACTGAGTCTTGTTTTATTATTAAACTACTTTGTCCCGCCCACCCACCCAAGTGTTGGTAATCCTGAAATTGGCTAATTAACAATTGTTAATTTGTATTTGTTAAAAATAGAAGCAAGGTTGAAGAAATTATAATTAATTTTCTTGATCGCAAACACTTGGTCGGGTGGGATGAACTCAAGTATAAACTGAATCTTGCTTTATTGTTAAAATACTTTGTGCCGCCCACCCACCCGAGTGTTGGTGATATAGAAATTGGCTAATCAACAATTGTTAACTTGTATTTGTTCAAAATAGGAGCAAAGTTGAAGAAATTATAATTTTCTTGATCGCAAACACTTGGGCGGGAGGAATGAACTCAAGTATATATTGAGTCTTACTCTAGTTTAAACCACTGACCAGTAATTATAATATGGAGTAACCCACCCGCCTATCCAAGTGACTGTCATAAAAAAAGTGAATGACTGTCTCCTCTACGACCGTCAGAAGACACTTTTTTACAAGAAAAGATGGTCATATTTAACGTTTTCATAAGTAACACTTGAGTGGGTGGGTAGGTCACTCCAGTTTAAACTGCTAACTTGTTATTATAATATGGAGTACCCCAACCACCTACCCAAGTGGCCATCATCAAAAAATTGAATGTCGGGGTTCTCTACAAACGTCAGAAGACACTTTTTTACAAGAGAAGATAGTGATATTCAACTTTTTCCTAATAGTTGGGTGGGTGGGTGGGTCACTTTAGTTTAAATTCAAGAGTTCGTAATTTCTGCAAACGTTAGAAGTCACTTTAACACATGAGAAGATAGCGAATCAACTTCTTGATCATTAACAATTGAGTGCTACCACTTCCAACAAAGCTCGACCGCTACAATTGGCGCTCAACGTGAGGCGTCTTAGAGTAAAAGCGCTCCAACCTCAATGATCCGTCACCATGAGGAACTTCCAATATATCTAAGGGAGCTTCTCCAAAGATTTGTACGGATTGTTAGCTAAAAATTAAACAGTTCCACCCCACCGGAATGACTTCCAGATGCTTCTTCCATCTAGAGAACGTCTGCAAAAGTTAACAACATTTGAATAGTACATCTTGGTTTGAACTTAAACAACTTATTATGCAAAACTTTTAATTGAAAAGAATCAAACTACATGTTTTGCTGCTGTAAAAAAGAACTTTGCCAGCAAAAAAAAAACTATAAAAATTGTACTATTAATCCTCACCAGTTTTAAATAAAATTAACAACGTTTTTTCTCCAAAACCAAATCTGCAAGTGACCACATAGGAGAGCCCAAACTTAGCTAAAGTGAACCACTCCCACTGACCAACATAATTCCTTTACTTCTAAACGCAGACCTAAAACCCTATAGAACAATACTCATAAAGTAGCATCAAGATGATCTTAGTTTGTCAAAGTTATAGAAAGAATCACATTCCCCAAACCGACCAAAGCAAAACTGAAATTTCAAAACATAAGTTTCCCGGAGGCTTAATTTTACTAACACAAGAAACATTGTAAGACATTAATCCGTGTCATAAAAGCGCACAACTTGTAATACCATAGTTGGTGAGTCACAAAAGTAGAGTGGGGATTGTTGCAAGCATATTCCGTAACATTAAAGTCAACAAAACTGTTATCAAAATTCTTTTTTTTTCCAAAATTTTGCAATGTTAAATTGGCTTTTAGATTGCATTCCAAACAAAACTTAAAAACAAGGCTCTAATGTTTCTTACAATTTTGTCTTCATGAAAAAAGTCTAATATTATATGTATTACAAAGGTTAAAGTTTTCACAAATTTACCGTCTTCTGTCGACCCTAAGTAAGGTGGCAGAAACTGTAATTTATCAACTTACCAAAGCTACAGATTAAATAAAGTTTAGTCACTGCCACTGATGTTATATTCTTTAATGTTTTTGATAAGATCTGGCACTAAGGTCTACTCCTGAAACTTTAGCGTTTTAAATTGAATCCGAGATTAAAAAAATTGATTGCTTCCTATCTGAAACAAATAATATTGGTCGTAAAGCTGTATGAGTTCTTGTATAACCCTTGCTTAATTATAAACTTCAAGGCATCCAAAAATCATCACGCTAAGACTTTTTTTTTTGGAAAGCGTTTGTCTTTATATCTAAAAAGGAAGAAGGGATATCTATTTTTTTATGACTAACACTTAAGCGGGTGGGTGAGTTACTCCATATTATAATTGCCAATGATTAATTTGATCTGAAATGCTCACCTAGACGACCAAAAGTTTGTTATCAAGAAAAGTCTTTTTGTATAAAAAGGGGGAGTGATATCCAATCTTTCAACGACCAACATTTAGGTTCGATTACTCCAGATCGTAATTACTATTGAGCAGTTTAAACTGGAGTGTCTACCCACCCGCCCAAGAGTATGTTAACAAAAAATTAAAAGTTTTTCTTTTTTGTAAGCGTTAGAAGCTTCTATCTTGGAGTAAAGAATGATGAATCCAATGAACTGGTGTGCTCACCCGCTCGTTCAAAAGTTTGTTATAAAAAAATTTAGTTTTTTCTTTGTAAGCGTTAAATTTTATTTGTTAAAAAGAAGGAAGTGATATCCAATCTTTTGATAACTAAAGTTGGATAGATGAGTAGGTTACTCTATTTTATGATTACCATCGAGTAGTTTGAACTGGACTGCCTACCTACCCGCCCTAGAATTTGTTATTAAAAAAATCAGAACTATCTCTGTTTTGCAATTGTTAAAAGACTTTTTGTCTAAGAAAGAGAAAGTGATACCCAATTTATTGATAAACAATTCTTAGACGGTTGAATTGGTTACCCGCTCAAAAGTTTCTTATTCACAAATTGATTTTTTTGTTATGCAAGCATTAAAGTCTCTTTGATTAAAAAGGAAAAAGTGTAACCCAATCTTTTGATAACCAAATCTTGGACGGGTAGGTAGGTCACTCTAGATCTTGCAAAAATTAAATTGCTCGGTTCTACCCTACCTTAATGACTTTTAGACGCTTTTACCACCTAGAAAACTAGTTTTGCGGCTACTCTGGCGCTTTCTCTAGTTATCATTAGGGCGTCCAAGTAGCTATGAGTGCGTACATGTTTTCTGGTTTAGATCTGATTACTTCTCTTGATATGTCTGACATTAATTCACGCAAGCCGTCTGGTATTATGTATATATATTTGGCGCAATGACGTTGTAGTAAAGGATTCATTTTTAATTGTAAAGTGACAGATTTTTGACATTTAATGAAGTTGTTGACTAGCTAGGCTATCTTGTGATTTAGTATGCTTAATTGTTGGCAATAAAATATTAGGATGCTTAAAACGTTTCTATTGAAATTGTATTTTTAGAAGGTTTGGAGTTAAACTTTGCAACAAATTTAATCAAGATTTCAATTGTTCACAGGCTCAGGTCAAAACAAACTTTAAATTTTAGGATTTTTTTACTAAAATTGTATCTGTAGAAGGTTTTAAATTGAGTTTAATAACAAATTTTTTGGAGACTTTAATTGTTGACTTGCTAGACAGACAACAAACTTTAAATTTTAGGATGCTCAACATTTGTTTACTGAAATTGGATCTCTAGAAGGTTTTAATTTGAGTTTGATAACAAATTTTTTGAAGACTTTAATTGCTGACTAGCTATACAAACAACAAACTTTAAATTTTAGGAAGCTTCAAATCTTTTTACTGAAATTGTATCTTTAGAAGGTTTTAATTTGAGCCTGATAGTATATTTTATTGAGACTTTATTTGGTGACTTGCTAGACAGCCAACAAACTATAAATTTTAGGATTTTCTAAATTTTTTTGCCAAAATTGAGTCTGTAGAAGGTTTTAGTTTGAGTCTAATAACATATTCTTTATTTGTTGATTTACTAGACAGTCAACAACTTTGAATTTTAGGATGTTCTAAATTTTTTTGCTGTAGAAGGTAAACTTTAATTAAAGTGTTACAACAAATTTGATTCAGACTTTAGTTGATGACTACGTAAACTTTAAATTTTAAAATGTTTAATTTTTTTTACTGAAATAGTTTAAAATTGAATGTTATGAGAATGAAACTTTGAAAATTTGAGCTTGTGATTGAAATTGTATTTCTAAAAGGTTTAAAATTGGGTTTTTTAACAAAGTTTATTAATACTTCAATTGTTGACTAGCTAGGCTATCAACAAATTATAAATATTTGGATGCACAAAATCATTTTACTGAAATATAATCTATAGAAGGTTCTAAATAAAGTCCAGTAACAAATTTTATTAACACATTAATTATTGACTAGTTAGGCCATCAACAAACTTTAAATTTTAAGAAATTAATTTTTTTTTGGTTAAAATAGTATCTTTAGATCGTTTAAAATTAAACCTTATAACACACTTTATTGATACTTCAATTGTTGATTAGTTAGGTAATAAACAAACTTAAAATTTTAGGATGAACAAAATATTTTGATTGGAATTGTATCTTTAGAAGGTTCCAATTTTAATCCCTCAACACATTTTATTAATACTTTAATTTTTGTAACTATTTAACAGTTTTTCCAAGACGCCCTAGCCTTATACAATAGAAACTTTACACTCAAACATATGATTGGAAGTATACAAAGAGATTCGACCACTTTTGATAAATACCAACACAACAAAGAGCTTGTAGCTTTGGTCAACATGTTTGCCGATCTAGCACAGGAACTACCAACTGGTTGGAATACCAATAAGGATAGAAATTCAAATTGTATTTAATTAACAAACTTAGTTGTGGTAGTACTAATCCATTAATCCACTAACGCTTATAGCAATTTTTCATCGACCATACTTCATATATAGATCCACGTCTTCCTACTGATCCGGTTGTGTTTAATAGACGTATTACTGATAATGCAAGTAAGTTTACTAATCAAATAAGTCTAGTGTAGGTGTAGTTGAATTTATTTTTGGGGTATGATTTAAATTTGTTTTTTTTTTATTTCAAAGCTCCTCCTCCCAGGCTTAGTACTGCTGGAACGTTTCCGCCAGTTGCAGGTCCGGAAATTCCATTAGTTTATAATGATAAAGTTGTTGCTTTTTTAAGACAACCAAATATTTTTGATATCTTACGTGAACGACATCCGCCGGTTGGAACGTCGTCGATTTTGCGAGAGAAAATTAAAGCTGTTAGGGTGGATGGTACTGGTGCTTTGGATTGATTAAGTCACGACATTTATCTAACGATATTATTAAGGTAATAATTACTTAGATAATAGTAATTGTTAGTTAATTATGTTTAGAGTCTTCTATTTCAAAAACGGTAACAAGATCGCTTATAAAAGTGGAATGAACAAAAAAGCTTGCATGACCAGATGTATGAATATTTCAAAATCAAAAGACAAAAACGTGGAGACATATAGTACAATGTAAAGTTTAAAAACTAAAGTAAGCTATTGTATAGTGTTATTGCCTACGGCGTGATAGGTATATGTATGTAACATAGTAACAAATTGCAATTTCAGACTCCCTCAGATACCTTGACTGGGTAACCTACTTACTCTGAATATGCAAATCAATAACCACCTGTTGCAGAAAGCTTTCATTTTCCATACATTTATGTTGATATCCTACAATAATGGGAAACAATAATTAATTACTAATTTATTTAAGTAGAAGTTCATACAACAATTTACTAAATACAACTTAAATACATTTATCTAATTTGGCACATTCTTTACACATATATTTTCTTAATTTTAACATTGTTTTATATTTAATATACTCTGTAATTGGGTCTAATAATAATAAATAATAACTACATGATAACTTATTTCATCTGTAGAAGACTCAAGTAGAGCCGAAACTAGTATTCGTAAGAATAAATTTATGATAAAAAACATTATTTCATAATAAGTTTGACTAAAACAAACACTATAATTAAATAAATATAACACTAATAACTCCTTACTTAATAATAACATAACAAATAGAAACTAGTGACAATATACAATCCAACAATCAATCAATTTCCAGATTCGTTTCCAAATGTCCCAATCGATCAGCTTGTTTATTGCATCCACTTGAATGCAATTTGGTTATCGATTCAGCCAACTCATCCGGCTTCTTAATATAATCCTCAGTTTGAACCAATGAATTACCATACAACCATGCTATGCACTTATCAAATTCCGCTGTCACTTTAGTCTTATCTGCTTCTGTTAATTTATCACCAGCATTTTCAATAGATTGTTTTACATTTAAAGCGTACAACTCTAATTGATTTCTAGTTTTGTTTTCTTTATTATCTTCAGAATCTATTTTAGCTTTGATTATAGTAATATTATTAATATTTCCAGTAGCTGAATCTAAAGTAGATACATTTAAAATCCCATTGTTGTCTAAATTAAATATTATTTCAATTTGTGGTGGTATGCCTATTAATTCAAAACTTCCCAAATAATTATTATCTTGTGTCATTTCATTTTCACCTTCAAATATGTTTACTTTTACTGTTGATTGATTATCTGCATATGTTGTAAATGTTTTGATTTCTTTGCAGGGTATTTTAGTGTTACGTTCTATAACATTAGTCATTAGCTTACCAGCAGTTTCAATCCCAAGCGATAAAGGTGTAATATCCACCAATAAAAAATCCTCTATGCAAGCACATTTACTCAATATTGCTGCTTGTAAAGCAGCACCATAAGCAACTGATTCGAATGGATTGATTGAAGTATTAATATTAATTTCACTAAAATAATTTTGTATAATTGATTGTATAATCGGCATACGTGTAGATCCACCAATCAAAACAACATCATCAATACAATTCTTATTAAACCCAGCATCATCAAGAGCTTTCTCAACAGGTTCCAAAATCATTTTAAACAAATCAGAACAGATATCTTCAAATCTACCTCTAGTAATCTTACTGTAATAATCAATCCCATCAATAAGATCATCAATTTTGAT
Organism: Tachinus rufipes; assembly: GCA_963932245.1. Lineage (NCBI taxonomy): Eukaryota > Metazoa > Arthropoda > Insecta > Coleoptera > Staphylinidae > Tachinus > Tachinus rufipes. Next base: position 8,220,610 of record OZ010744.1, read on the forward strand.
AACAGCTTCAGTTTTAATGGATAAAACACGTTTGGCACGTTCAGCAGCATCTTTTAATTTTGTTAATGATCTTACATCAGACCTCAGGTCTTTGTGATATTTTTTATTAAATTTTTCAATTAAATAATTAACAAATTTGTTATCAAAATCTTGTCCACCCATATGTGTATCACCATTAGTTGATTTTACTTCAAACATATGACTTCCATCAATTGTTAAAATTGATACGTCATATGTTCCTCCTCCCAAATCCAATATCATAATTTTTTTTTCACCTTTTATATTTATATTTAATCTATACGCTAGAGCAGCTGCGGTTGTTTCATTTAAAATTCTAATCACATTCAACCCAGCCAATTCACCAGCTTCTTTAGTTGCTTGTCGTTGGGAATTATTGAAATAGGCAGGAACTGTTATAACAGCATCAACCACTTCCGTACATAAATAAGCTTCTGCAATTTCCTTCATTTTAATTAAAATCATAGCACTGATTTCTTCAGGTGAAAATTTTTTCAATTCACAATTTTGTTCAATCTGGTATTTTGGTTTGCCTCCTTCATCTACTATTAAGAAAGGCCAATGAAGCATATCTTCAGCAATTTTCGGATCATCAAATTGGCGTCCGATTAGGCGTTTAGCATCAAATACTTTGTTAATTGGATGTATTGCGTTTTGATTTTTGATGTTGTCTCCGACGTGAATTTCGGTTTCTGTAAATGCGACGCAACTTGGTGTTGTGTGTTTGCCATATTCGTTTGGAATTATTACAATGTTTTCATTATCCCATACACTAACACATGAGTAAGATGTGCCTAAATCGATACCGATAGCTTTTGACATGTTTGTTTATTAATTAATTAGTTGATGTTTTAAATTGAACTGATTTGCCGCCCGGGAAAATTTTGCTTATATATGAAGGTGTTGTACGAGGTTTGTCGAATTGTTACGAGCGGTTATTGATTGCAGTGTTTTGCGATTCAGTTATTTCGTAATGTTATTGAAATTACGCATTTAATACAATATGTCGTAACGTGTTACGACTTTAATAGTTATTTTGTTGTAAATAGGAAAAGAGTGAAATTGTTATTTATTTAATTTAATTTCAAACGATTTAATACAAGTTGTATCTAAGGTGTTTTTATTTAATTATTATATTGCGTTCAGGACCGGCTCTTAACGTAGAAAAAATATATTAAATCAAATTAAAACCTTGTCTTTACTACCGGAGCGTAAAAAAACTCTAGTTTAAACTGGATTGACCCACCCACCCACTCATCCACCCAAGGGTGTTGGTTATAAAGAGGTTGAATATCACCATCTTCTCTTGTGTCTTCTGACGTTTGCAGAAGAAACAAACATTTAATTTCTTGATGACGGACACTTGGGTGGGTGGATAGGGTACTCCATATTATAATTACAGGTCAGTAGTTTCAATTTGAGTGACCCACCCACCCACCCCAAGTGTTAGTTAACAAGAAGTTAGATATCACAATCTTCTCTTGTGACAATGTGTCTTCTGACGTTTGTAGAGGAGGTAAACATTTAATTTTTTGATGACCGACATTTGGGTTTGTAATATTATAATAACGGGTCAGCAGTTTCAATTAGAGTGACCCACCCACCTAAGTGTTGGTTAACAAAAAGTTAGATATCACAGTTTTCTCTTGTGTTTGCAGATGAGGCTAAAACTTAATTTCTTGATGACGGATACTTGGGTAGGTGGGTGGGGTACTCCATGTTTTAATAACGGGTCAGCAGCTTAAACTGAAGTGACCCACCCACCCACCCAAATGTTAGCTAACAAAAAGTTAGATATCATCATCTTTTCTCGCAAAAAAGTGTCTTCTCACGTTTGCAAAGATGGCAAACATTCAATTTGTTGATGACGGACACTTAGGTGGGTGGGTGGGGTACTTCATATAATAATAACGGGTCAGTAGTGGAATGACCCACCCACCCACCCAAGTGTTAGTTAACAAGAGGTTAGATATCACCATTTTTTCTTGTGAAAATGTGTCTTGACGTTTGTAGAATAAGAAAACATTTAATTTTTTGATGACGGACACTTGAAAGGGTGGGTAAGGGTACTCCATATTATAACAACGAGTCAGTAATTTAAACTGGCATGACCTACCCACCCACCTAAATGTTAGTTATAAAAAAGTTGGATATCACCATCTTTTTTTGTGAAAAAGTATCTTCTGACGTTTGCAAAGATGACCGACATTTAATTTCTTAATGATGGACACTTGGGTGGATGGGTGGCTTACTCCATATTATAATTACGGAACATTAGTTTAAATTGGAATGACCCAAGTGTTAGTTACAAATAGTGTTACCGGCACGCCTTCCTGGAGTATTGCGAAGGTTGCCGGTCCAAGTCCGGAGGTGAATCCCGGACAGGTTTTGGTACTTGTGTACCTGTTATGTGTATGTGGTGAACCCGGAGGTTCCGACTGACACGCCACACAGGCGCGTGAACCCGGAGGTTCCGACGAACACGCCCCACGGACGCATGGACCTGGCGGTCCCGACAGACACGTCTCCCAGACGCATAGGCGCGGAGGCCCCGACACACACGTCCCACGGACGCACGGACCCGCAGGCCCCGACACACACGTCCCACGGACGCACGGACCCGCAGGCTCCGACACACACGTCCCACGGACGCTCGAGCCCGAAGACTCCAAACCAAATGGTTCCCACGCCACACAGGCCCCGTCCTCCAAGTGCCTCTAGGTTGCGTAACCCATTGGTGGGCCTCCGGGAAGTGGAGCTACGTCAGGCAGGTCGGTGGTGACTTGCCCAGAGACGGTTGGCACTACCTGGTACGTAGTTGCACTTCGGAGATGAGGTCCAGGTGTGTGTGTTTCCATCTTCAGTGCAGCTGGAGGTGGTGAGTGGATGTTACCGGCGCCGGCCCCGTAGGTGGTCGTGGGGGCGGCGTCATCGGTCCGAGGGGGGTTGTGGAGCCCCTCGGCGACGGCTAGGTGGCAGGCCGTCTCTAAGGCAGAGTTCTCTGCCTTCCATTTGATTGTGTTTGGTTGGTGTGGCATCCCAGTGCAATGGTACTCGGGGAAGCGGTCCTGAGCACCTGGGGTGCAAGGCCACGTTTCATCTAGCGTGTGGTAAAACACGCTGGGGTGTATCTGAGCCGGGGGTAGTCCGGGTCTATAGCAGTGGTCGGCGTAGTGTTGGCAATTGGGGTCAGCGGGGTCCGGAGCGTGGAGCTTGGCATCGTGGACGGAGTTAGGTTTCCAGTAGCGATGTGTCGGTCTCGAAGATCGGTGTCTCACTGCCGAATGCGAGAATTCGGCGAGATTATATCCGCTGTTAGGCTCCGCCTGCGGGGCGTGGCTTCGCTCTTTGCTGTGTCACGTGGCGCCGTCTGGCGGCCGTGACAATTCACCCAACTTTTTTAGACGGGAGCATCGCCAGGGTTTTGATTATCCTGGTGTGCGTCGTCTTCTGCTGGTGGGGCCGGTTTTAGGTCGTTGTAATGTACTTTGGTAGGTGGCCGCGTTGACGCGTCTTCCACCCAATAGCAGTTTCCTCCTGCAGGTGTTATCAGCAGTTTCGGTCCTACCCATTTATGATTAAAACCTTTTGCGCGTCCCCGGACCATGACTTTGTCACCTGGTGCATATGTGACCTGCAGGTCGGTTTGTCGCGGGTAGCGTCGTCTGCGGTAGGTGGCCTGCCGATGCTTTGCTTGTTGAAGCCGTCGGTCTAAGTCTTGTTCATGGTCGAGTTCGTTCCAACCACCTGGTTGGTGTAGGTCTTGACCGAGTAGGATTTGACTGGGGCTTTGTCCAGTTGCGGCATTGGTTCGCCGATTCTGGTGGAAGACTGCTAGCGACAGGAGCTCGTCCCATTGTCGGCAAGGTTGTTGGTCGGTGAGTAGGCGTATGCTCTTCTTTAACTCCGCATGTCTCCTTTCTACCGGGTTGGCCTGTGGATGGTATACGGTGTGGTGCGTGCATTTCCATCTTTGGATGGCAAAAATTTTGCTTGTAAATTGGGGGCCATTGTCAGAGAGGATAATCTTTGGATATCCAAATCGATGGAAAATTTGCTCCTCTAGGAGTCGTATGGTTGTTTCTGCCGTGGCTGCGGGGGCGGGTATTGCTTCTGTCCACCTGGTGCAGATGTCCATTACGGTGAGGATTACTTTATTTCCTTTGCGTGTCGGGTCGAGGGGGCCGACAAAATTGATGGACACCTTTTCCCAAGGGCGTTCTGCCTCTTGTGGTTTAAGCTGTGCCGTTGGATATTTCGTGCCGGTTTTCGCCCTTGAGCAGGCAAGGCATCCTCGTACGAAGGTGCGGATATCTTTGCGCACCCCCGGCCAGTGGTATTGCCGGAGGAGTGTGGTTGCCGTTTTGTCGCGTCCTGGGTGGCCAGCGGTTTCAGAGGAATGAAAGAATTTCAGTATCTTCTTCTGTGCTGCTGGTGGCACTACTAGCTGGTCCCACCCGGCTGCGGTGCGTATCAGTTCGCCGTCTGGGCCTATTTTGTACCCCAGGTCCGCCTCAGCGGGGTTTTCCTGCTCTAACACCGTTTCTCGGTGCCGTTGTATCAACGTGCAGGTCTGTGGGCACTCTTTCTGTGCGCGTTTCACCATTTCTATGGTTGTTTCGGCCTGTACGAGGGCAATTTGATTTTCTTGTCGGTGATGGCGTCGGCTTAACTGATTGTACAGCATTTGTATGCTGTCGGGGACGGCTGCTTTCCGGAACTGTGGGCCTTCCGGTGGTGTTAGTCGGTCCGGGTCGTCGATCTCGTCGGGAATCAGTTTGTCCTCTGGGTGGCGCGATAGAGCGTCTGGCAGTAGGTTGGCTGCTCCAGGTGTGTGCTCGACGGTGTATTTAAATTCGGCCAAGATGAGCGACCATCTCATGAATTTTGATTTGGCGTCGGTGGACGAGTTTAGCCAAACCAGAGCTCTATTGTCCGTCCTGAGGGTGAACTCCTCGTCCTCCAGGTATGGCCTGTATCTTTTTATGGCCCATAGTATGGCGTAGCACTCTAATTCGTTCGAGTGGAAGCGGGATTGTCTATCCGTCAACTTCGAACTGTCATATGAGACAATGTGCCTTCTGGAGCCTTCTTCCTGATAGAGCACCGCCCCGACGCTTTTTATGGACGCGTCTGTTTGTAGCACAAACCGCAGGCCGGGTCGTGGTCTTGCTAGCTTTAGGGGTTGGTCGATGGCGGCCTTTCGCGCAAAGTCTGGTACGTGTTCTCGTAACCAAGAGCATACGCCAATGAAGCCTCGGAGTTGTTTCTTGGTTTGAGGTTTGGAGAACTCTCGGATGCTCTTCAGATGTATCTCCAGCGGTTCATTTCCATCGGCTGTGACGCGGTGGCCCAGGTATTCTACCTCGCTGGTGCCGAACTCGCATTTTTTTAAATTGCATCGGAGGCAGTGTTCTTGGAGTCGTTCTAATACCAGTCGGATGTGGTCTTCGTGTTCTTGCTCGGTGTTTGAGAACACCATGATGTCGTCCAGGTAAACCAAGACGCATCTTCCTAACAGACCGGCCATTACTCTGCTCATCATCTTCTGGAAGGTGGCTGGGGCGTTCTTTAAGCCGAAGGGCATCACCTTAAATTGGTAGGTGCCCCCGTCGGGAGAGGAGAATGCGGTTCTCTCTCGATGCGGTCCATACTGGTATTTGCCAGTAGCCGGTGGTTAGGTCCATTTTAGTGAAGATCTTGGCTTCGCCAAAGTCTTTGAGAGTTTCCCGAATCCTGGAAAGGGGGGTCACCTCATTCTTTGTGGCGTCGTTCAGTTTCCTATAGTCGATGCAGAAGCGTGGCGACCCGTCTTTTTTGTTTATTATGACGACGGGGGCGCAGTATTCGCTTGTGCTGCGTTCTATTATGCCTGTCGCAAGGAGTTCTTCGATTTGCTGGTAGATTAGGGCCTTTTTTCTGGCGTTGTACGAGTAACGGACTGCTCTTATTGGCGTGTCGGTGGTCAGCTCGATTTTGTGCGTGCTGGTCAACGTGGTCGCCGGACGCGGGTCTTTGCTAAAAACGTCCGGAAAGGCTCGAATTATTGCCTGGTAGTTTTCCGGCACCGTCGGCGTGGGGCCTGTCTTTTCTGCGTCGGCGTCTAGCCATAGGCGGCAATTGCCTTTCTTCCAATACGCCGTAGTTCTCGGGTTTTGCCCGAAGTGTAGGCATTCTCGCACGTAGTCCATATTGACGTGGTTCTTGGTTAGCCAGGGATGGCCGAGTATCACGTCCTCGCCGAGGTCGGGGGCCACCAAGAATTCTATTGGTTGGGTGTTCTCCCCTATCTGGATCGTGGCCTGTGCTCGGCCCGTTGTTCGTAGCGTCGTCGTCGGGTCCGCTTGTCGGATGCGTTCCGAGGTGGGTGTGGACACCTGGAGGTCCAGCCGGGTGAAGTTTTGGCTGGCTCCAGAGTCGATGAGGGCCTCGTAAGCCTGTCCGTTCACGGAGATTGTGATGCTAGGTAATCGGTTCGCATTTCCTGCTATCCCAACTGTCTCCTTCTTTACAGTCGGGGGTCTGTTGGATTGTTTTGGTTTTGTTGTTGGTTTGCGGACCGGTCGGTGTTGTTTTGGCTTTGACCGGCCCGACGCTCGTTTCCCGAATACCTGGGTGTGTCAGAGCGACTGTTTGTTTTTGTGGTGGAGCGAGCCATTTTTCGGCATCGCACCACACCACCAAGTGCACCCAGGACTGCCAACCACTTGCAGCCCCCAGCCGAACGTGGTACCACCACCACCTCTACCAACGGAAACCCCAGCAACGCTCATCAAGCCAGAAACCCAAGGTCTATGGCCTCACACTCACAAGCTACCACGAGGAGGGTCACGCCGCCTCCTCTAACACAGCCGACCCCCACCCCTACCACCTCGACAGCAGGGAGCCGGTAACATCAGTAAGAGGGAAAGACGAAAAGGACAAGGTAGCTTTCCACAAAGCGCTCACCCAAAACATGAAGGAGATGGCAAATGTCGGCTCCAGATGGGATCCAAAAACTTTCTTTTATGCTCTTAGACATTGACGAGACCACACAAACAGAAAAGGTCAAAGAGAAAATAGGAAAAGCGCTTTCTAGAACCGACCCCCTACTGGAAAGAGAATCCTTAAGGTTTGAAAACAATACAAACAAAAATGGGCCAAACACGCCTTCGTGACGGTACACAAAAACACGGTCATCTTGTTTAGGGCAAAGACTAGAAGCCATACAGAAATGCTACAATTACTTTATTTTATTATTCTTAGAATTGTTAATTTACCCTCTAACATCTTTTCTCCAATAGGGTGCAAAAAGCCCTTTGAAAGCAGGAACAAAATAAACATTTCCTGTGTTGAACACTTTTTTTGCTAAAGATTCGGTATCTTCTTGGACGTTTTTTATTAGACCCATGTTGTCTCTAAGCCAGTTCAATGCTTCACCGGCTACCACAACACTGCCTGAAATGAATATAATCTGATCATAAGATCGTAAGGTGCACCAAAAAAAGATGATAGAAGTAAGGTTCTAAACTTTGAATTAATTCAAAATGAATTTACATCTTAAGATGCAGCTTAAGACTTAGATAGGTCTCAAGTAACGCTGGAAAACAGAGTTTAAGTTACACAATCTCATATCTTACCTTCTAATGCATAAGTTGAAGGTTTATTTCCAAACTTATAAACCACAGTAGTTACTAAGCCATGGGTCGATTGCACTCTTTGAAAACAAAAACAGTATTAAGCTTCATACTCAAAAGTAAATGTTAATGAAATTTACCGTTTTGCCGGTATTGTATAATAAAAAGCAGCCACTCCTATACGTGTTTTTCGCTTGTCCCCGACTGAAACAAGTTTGTCCTACTAAGGCGGATTGTTGATTACCTAAAATCTACAAATTAACTATTAATTTTTCTTACAGATTTGCAACAAAAGATAGGTTTCTAATAGTTATGTTTGCGCCTAATTAACATAATGTGTGGGAATCGCTTACCCTTGAGATAGGTATACGATCTAATTTTGTGCCTTTGACAGTTCCATATATTTCCAAACTGCTCCTAATTTTCGGATTAACTTTAAACGTGCGTAATAACAATGGATCCCAGTGTAAAGTCTCAATGTTCATAAGAAATGTACGTGAGGCATTTGTGACATCGGTTATGTGAATTCCCCCATGTATTCCTCCGGTTAAATTCTGTAGATACAATAAATATAAGAAAAACTGGAGGAGTTTGTGATTGATTGTACTAACCCACACTATCCAGGTGTCAATAGTTCCAAACAGGCATGTGCCTTTTTTGATAGCCTTACCTATAGCTTTAACATTATCCATAAGCCAATTAATTTTGAATGCGCTAAAATATGGTGAAATTGGAAGCCCGCATATATGCTGGAAATGGTTTTTATTGTTTTCGGTTTTCGCTAAAATTTTATCGACGGTCGATGACGTTCGGATGTCGTTTCATACTGAAAATAGAAAATACAGGTATAAAAAAATCGGCTTCTGTAGATAGTTCGTCATAAATTTGATTACAAAGAATTACATAAAATGTTAATCTTAAATTTACAAGGTAGGCCAAAAGTAATGTCAAAATGAATTAATTTAATTTGTGCTCGCTTTACGGCATTTTAAATTGTTGCTCGCAAAACAACTGGCTCCAAATTGGTGATTTCTTCTTTCAAAAAGCCCCAAAGGAAGAAGTCTGGTGCTGTCAGATCTGGAAACCACACAGTTCAGAAATTGATGTTTCAAAATCTCCAAAGTTACCGAAGCTGTCCTGCTGGAACCAACAATACCCGAGACCTAATTCAGCAACTTGCGGCAAAAAAAAACCTCGTGTAACATCTGTCTGTAGCGCTCACCAGTTACGGATAAGGTGGTGCCGTCGGCGACCGCAAAAAAATAAAGGCCAAGCACTATTTCTCTGCAAATGCCGCACCAAACAGTCACTTTGAAAGGATGCAATAGTACATATCATGTAGATTCTTCTTGCCTCAGAAACGCAATTTTTGTTTGTTAACATACGCAGTTAAGTCAAAATTAGCTTCGTCGCCGGATATTGTCAACTAATTCTCTATCTGTCTACAACATAAATGTCAAAGCACAATGACATTTGATGCCATTTGCAAAAATTAAAGCACATTCACATTACGACATTACCTACGCTGAGGCCAACATTAGCCCAAACTGTGGGCGAAGTACATGTAGCAAAGTGTATGAGCTTACACGTTTAAACAAAATGCAGTATAAGCTTGCCATTGGTGCGTTCGTTGTAGCCAGTACTACACTGCAGCAGACAGGTTAGCTCCAATGCCTTTATTAAGAGTTAAAAAAACTGACAACGGATAGCGGCCAACTCTGGATAAAACATTGGCCGCAATGGGTATTGGGCCTAAGATTAGGAACAATAATTGTTTGGTTGTACGCCCAGAACAGTAAATAGTACAGCTTCATTTGACTTAACGGTTTGTTGAACAAAGTAGGGTTGCAGGTACGTGGCCGCAAAAGACGTGGCCTTTAAGTGAACAAAACCCCGCCGTGCCAGAACTCGCCAGCCAGTTCAACCGCAACTTCAAGGCCTCAACATCGACTATGCTACCACCAAACAACACCCAGGATTCAGAATTGCGGATATGCATCTACTGACCGCAATAAAGAAATAACTAAAATACACATTATTTAATAGAAAAATAACAAAAAACACATTATTTAATAGAGAAATAACTAAAATACACATTATTTAATAAAGAAATAACTAAAATACACATTATTTATTGAAGAAAAAACTAAAATACACATTATTTAATAGAAAAATAACAAAAAACACATTATTTAATAGAGAAATAACTAAAATACACATTATTTATTGGAGAAATAACTAAAATACACATTATTTAATAAAGAAATAACTAAAATACACGTTATTTAAAAGGGAAACAACAAAATAACACATTTTTAAATAGAGAACTAACTATAATCTACATTATTTAATAGAGAAATAACAAAAAAACACATTATTTAATAGAGAAATAACAAAAAACACATTATTTAATAGAGAAATAACAAAAAAAACACATTATTTAATTGAGAAATAACTAAAAAACACATTGTTTATTGGAGAAATAACTAAAATACACTTTATTTAATAGAAAAATAACAAAAAACACATTATTTAGTAGAGAAATAACTAAAATACACGTTATTTAATAAAGAAATAACTAAAATACACATTATTTATTGGAGAAATAACTAAAATACACATTATTTAATAGAGAAATAACAAAAAAACACATTATATATTGGAGAAATAACTAAAATACACATTATTTAATAGAAAAATAACAAAAAACACATTATTTAATAGAGAAATAACTAAAATACACATTATTTAATAGAGAAATAACAAAAAAACACATTATATATTGGAGAAATAACTAAAATACACATTATTTAATAGAAAAATAACAAAAAACACATTATTTAATAGAAAAATAACTAAAAAACACATTATTTATTGGAGAAATAACTAAAATACACATTATTTAATAGAGAAATAACTAAAATACACATTATTTAATAAAGAAATAACAAAAAAACACATTATATATTGGAGAAATAACTAAAATACACATTATTTAATAGAAAAATAACAAAAAACACATTATTTAATAGAGAAATAACTAAAATACACATTATTTAATAGAGAAATAACAAAAAAACACATTATATATTGGAGAAATAACTAAAATACACATTATTTAATAGAAAAATAACAAAAAACACATTATTTAATAGAGAAATAACTAAAATACACATTATTTAATAGAGAAATAACAAAAAAACACATTATATATTGGAGAAATAACTAAAAAACACATTATATATTGGAGAAATAACTAAAATACACATTATTTAATAGAAAAATAACAAAAAACACATTATTTAATAGAGAAATAACTAAAATACACATTATTTATTGGAGAAATAACTAAAATACACATTATTTATTGGAGAAATAACTAAAATACACATTATTTAATAGAAAAATAACAAAAAACACATTATTTAATAGAGAAATAACTAAAATACACATTATTTAATAGAAAAATAACAAAAAACACATTATTTAATAGAGAAATAACTAAAATACACATTATTTAATAGAGAAATAACAAAAAAACACATTATATATTGGAGAAATAACTAAAATACACATTATTTAATAGAAAAATAACAAAAAACACATTATTTAATAGAGAAATAACTAAAATACACATTATTTATTGGAGAAATAACTAAAATACACATTATTTATTGGAGAAATAACTAAAATACACATTATTTAATAGAAAAATAACAAAAAACACATTATTTAATAGAGAAATAACTAAAATACACATTATTTAATAGAGAAATAACAAAAAAACACATTATATATTGGAGAAATAACTAAAATACACATTATTTAATAGAAAAATAACAAAAAACACATTATTTAATAGAGAAATAACTAAAATACACATTATTTATTGAAGAAATAACTAAAATACACATTATTTAAAAGAGAAATAACAAAAAAACACATTATATATTGGAGAAATAACTAAAATACACATTATTTATTGGAGAAATAACTAAAATACACATTATTTAATAGAGAAATAACAAAAAAACACATTATATATTGGAGAAATAACTAAAATACACATTATTTAATAGAAAAATAACAAAAAACACATTATTTAATAGAGAAATAACTAAAATACACATTATTTATTGGAGAAATAACTAAAATACACATTATTTATTGGAGAAATAACTAAAATACACATTATTTAATAGAAAAATAACAAAAAACACATTATTTAATAGAGAAATAACTAAAAAACACATTATTTATTGGAGAAATAACTAAAATACACATTATTTAATAGAGAAATAACTAAAATACACATTATTTATTGGAGAAATAACTAAAATACACATTGTTTAATTAAGAAATAACAAAAATACACATTATTTAATAGAGAAATAACAAAAAAACACATTATATATTGGAGAAATAACTAAAATACACATTATTTAATAGAAAAATAACAAAAAACACATTATTTAATAGAGAAATAACAAAAAAACACATTATATATTGGAGAAATAACTAAAATACACATTATTTAATAGAAAAATAACAAAAAACACATTATTTAATAGAGAAATAACTAAAATACACATTATTTAATAGAGAAATAACAAAAAAACACATTATATATTGGAGAAATAACTAAAATACACATTATTTAATAGAACAATAACAAAAAACACATTATTTAATAGAGAAATAACTAAAATACACATTATTTATTGGAGAAATAACTAAAATACACATTATTTATTGGAGAAATAACTAAAATACACATTATTTAATAGAAAAATAACAAAAAACACATTATTTAATAGAAAAATAACTAAAAAACACATTATTTATTGGAGAAATAACTAAAATACACATTATTTAATAGAGAAATAACTAAAATACACATTATTTATTGGAGAAATAACTAAAATACACATTGTTTAATTAAGAAATAACAAAAATACACATTATTTAATAAAGAAATAACTAAAATACACATTATTTAATAGAAAAATAACAAAAAACACATTATTTAATAGAGAAATAACTAAAATACACATTATTTAATAGAGAAATAACAAAAAAACACATTATATATTGGAGAAATAACTAAAATACACATTATTTAATAGAAAAATAACAAAAAACACATTATTTAATAGAAAAATAACTAAAAAACACATTATTTATTGGAGAAATAACTAAAATACACATTATTTAATAGAGAAATAACTAAAATACACATTATTTAATAAAGAAATAACAAAAAAACACATTATATATTGGAGAAATAACTAAAATACACATTATTTAATAGAAAAATAACAAAAAACACATTATTTAATAGAGAAATAACTAAAATACACATTATTTAATAGAGAAATAACAAAAAAACACATTATATATTGGAGAAATAACTAAAATACACATTATTTAATAGAAAAATAACAAAAAACACATTATTTAATAGAGAAATAACTAAAATACACATTATTTAATAGAGAAATAACAAAAAAACACATTATATATTGGAGAAATAACTAAAAAACACATTATTTAATAGAGAAATAACTAAAATACACATTATTTAATAGAGAAATAACAAAAAAACACATTATATATTGGAGAAATAACTAAAATACACATTATTTAATAGAAAAATAACAAAAAACACATTATTTAATAGAGAAATAACTAAAATACACATTATTTATTGGAGAAATAACTAAAATACACATTATTTATTGGAGAAATAACTAAAATACACATTATTTAATAGAAAAATAACAAAAAACACATTATTTAATAGAGAAATAACTAAAATACACATTATTTAATAGAAAAATAACAAAAAACACATTATTTAATAGAGAAATAACTAAAATACACATTATTTAATAGAGAAATAACAAAAAAACACATTATATATTGGAGAAATAACTAAAAAACACATTATTTAATAGAGAAATAACTAAAATACACATTATTTAATAGAGAAATAACAAAAAAACACATTATATATTGGAGAAATAACTAAAATACACATTATTTAATAGAAAAATAACAAAAAACACATTATTTAATAGAGAAATAACTAAAATACACATTATTTATTGGAGAAATAACTAAAATACACATTATTTATTGGAGAAATAACTAAAATACACATTATTTAATAGAAAAATAACAAAAAACACATTATTTAATAGAGAAATAACTAAAATACACATTATTTAATAGAGAAATAACAAAAAAACACATTATATATTGGAGAAATAACTAAAATACACATTATTTAATAGAAAAATAACAAAAAACACATTATTTAATAGAGAAATAACTAAAATACACATTATTTATTGAAGAAATAACTAAAATACACATTATTTAAAAGAGAAATAACAAAAAAACACATTATATATTGGAGAAATAACTAAAATACACATTATTTATTGGAGAAATAACTAAAATACACATTATTTAATAGAGAAATAACAAAAAAACACATTATATATTGGAGAAATAACTAAAATACACATTATTTAATAGAAAAATAACAAAAAACACATTATTTAATAGAGAAATAACTAAAATACACATTATTTATTGGAGAAATAACTAAAATACACATTATTTATTGGAGAAATAACTAAAATACACATTATTTAATAGAAAAATAACAAAAAACACATTATTTAATAGAGAAATAACTAAAATACACATTATTTAATAGAGAAATAACAAAAAAACACATTATATATTGGAGAAATAACTAAAATACACATTATTTAATAGAAAAATAACAAAAAACACATTATTTAATAGAGAAATAACTAAAATACACATTATTTAATAGAGAAATAACAAAAAAACACATTATATATTGGAGAAATAACTAAAATACACATTATTTAATAGAAAAATAACAAAAAACACATTATTTAATAGAAAAATAACTAAAAAACACATTATTTATTGGAGAAATAACTAAAATACACATTATTTAATAGAGAAATAACTAAAATACACATTATTTAATAAAGAAATAACAAAAAAACACATTATATATTGGAGAAATAACTAAAATACACATTATTTAATAGAAAAATAACAAAAAACACATTATTTAATAGAGAAATAACTAAAATACACATTATTTATTGGAGAAATAACTAAAATACACATTATTTAATAGAGAAATAACAAAAAAACACATTATATATTGGAGAAATAACTAAAATACACATTATTTAATAGAAAAATAACAAAAAACACATTATTTAATAGAAAAATAACTAAAAAACACATTATTTATTGGAGAAATAACTAAAATACACATTATTTAATAGAGAAATAACTAAAATACACATTATTTAATAAAGAAATAACAAAAAAACACATTATATATTGGAGAAATAACTAAAATACACATTATTTAATAGAAAAATAACAAAAAACACATTATTTAATAGAGAAATAACTAAAATACACATTATTTAATAGAGAAATAACAAAAAAACACATTATATATTGGAGAAATAACTAAAATACACATTATTTAATAGAAAAATAACAAAAAACACATTATTTAATAGAGAAATAACTAAAATACACATTATTTAATAGAGAAATAACAAAAAAACACATTATATATTGGAGAAATAACTAAAATACACATTATTTAATAGAAAAATAACAAAAAACACATTATTTAATAGAAAAATAACTAAAAAACACATTATTTATTGGAGAAATAACTAAAATACACATTATTTAATAGAGAAATAACTAAAATACACATTATTTAATAAAGAAATAACAAAAAAACACATTATATATTGGAGAAATAACTAAAATACACATTATTTAATAGAAAAATAACAAAAAACACATTATTTAATAGAGAAATAACTAAAATACACATTATTTAATAGAGAAATAACAAAAAAACACATTATATATTGGAGAAATAACTAAAAAACACATGATTTAATAGAGAAATAACTAAAATACACATTATTTAATAGAGAAATAACAAAAAAACACATTATATATTGGAGAAATAACTAAAATACACATTATTTAATAGAAAAATAACAAAAAACACATTATTTAATAGAGAAATAACTAAAATACACATTATTTATTGGAGAAATAACTAAAATACACATTATTTATTGGAGAAATAACTAAAATACACATTATTTAATAGAAAAATAACAAAAAACACATTATTTAATAGAGAAATAACTAAAATACACATTATTTAATAGAAAAATAACAAAAAACACATTATTTAATAGAGAAATAACTAAAATACACATTATTTAATAGAGAAATAACAAAAAAACACATTATATATTGGAGAAATAACTAAAATACACATTATTTATTGGAGAAATAACTAAAATACACATTATTTATTGGAGAAATAACTAAAATACACATTATTTATTGGAGAAATAACTAAAATACACATTATTTATTGGAGAAATAACTAAAATACACATTATTTAATAGAAAAATAACAAAAAACACATTATTTAATAGAGAAATAACTAAAATACACATTATTTAATAGAGAAATAACAAAAAAACACATTATATATTGGAGAAATAACTAAAAAACACATTATTTAATAGAGAAATAACTAAAATACACATTATTTAATAGAGAAATAACAAAAAAACACATTATATATTGGAGAAATAACTAAAAAACACATTATTTAATAGAGAAATAACTAAAATACACATTATTTAATAGAGAAATAACAAAAAAACACATTATATATTGGAGAAATAACTAAAATACACATTATTTAATAGAAAAATAACAAAAAACACATTATTTAATAGAGAAATAACTAAAATACACATTATTTATTGGAGAAATAACTAAAATACACATTATTTATTGGAGAAATAACTAAAATACACATTATTTAATAGAAAAATAACAAAAAACACATTATTTAATAGAGAAATAACTAAAATACACATTATTTAATAGAGAAATAACAAAAAAACACATTATATATTGGAGAAATAACTAAAATACACATTATTTAATAGAAAAATAACAAAAAACACATTATTTAATAGAGAAATAACTAAAATACACATTATTTATTGGAGAAATAACTAAAATACACATTATTTAATAGAGAAATAACAAAAAAACACATTATATATTGGAGAAATAACTAAAAAACACATTATTTAATAGAGAAATAACTAAAATACACATTATTTAATAGAGAAATAACAAAAAAACACATTATATATTGGAGAAATAACTAAAATACACATTATTTAATAGAAAAATAACAAAAAACACATTATTTAATAGAGAAATAACTAAAATACACATTATTTATTGGAGAAATAACTAAAATACACATTATTTATTGGAGAAATAACTAAAATACACATTATTTAATAGAAAAATAACAAAAAACACATTATTTAATAGAGAAATAACTAAAATACACATTATTTAATAGAAAAATAACAAAAAACACATTATTTAATAGAGAAATAACTAAAATACACATTATTTAATAGAGAAATAACAAAAAAACACATTATATATTGGAGAAATAACTAAAATACACATTATTTAATAGAAAAATAACAAAAAACACATTATTTAATAGAGAAATAACTAAAATACACATTATTTATTGGAGAAATAACTAAAATACACATTATTTATTGGAGAAATAACTAAAATACACATTATTTAATAGAAAAATAACAAAAAACACATTATTTAATAGAGAAATAACTAAAATACACATTATTTAATAGAGAAATAACAAAAAAACACATTATATATTGGAGAAATAACTAAAATACACATTATTTAATAGAAAAATAACAAAAAACACATTATTTAATAGAGAAATAACTAAAATACACATTATTTATTGAAGAAATAACTAAAATACACATTATTTAAAAGAGAAATAACAAAAAAACACATTATATATTGGAGAAATAACTAAAATACACATTATTTATTGGAGAAATAACTAAAATACACATTATTTAATAGAGAAATAACAAAAAAACACATTATATATTGGAGAAATAACTAAAATACACATTATTTAATAGAAAAATAACAAAAAACACATTATTTAATAGAGAAATAACTAAAATACACATTATTTATTGGAGAAATAACTAAAATACACATTATTTATTGGAGAAATAACTAAAATACACATTATTTAATAGAAAAATAACAAAAAACACATTATTTAATAGAGAAATAACTAAAAAACACATTATTTATTGGAGAAATAACTAAAATACACATTATTTAATAGAGAAATAACTAAAATACACATTATTTATTGGAGAAATAACTAAAATACACATTGTTTAATTAAGAAATAACAAAAATACACATTATTTAATAGAGAAATAACAAAAAAACACATTATATATTGGAGAAATAACTAAAATACACATTATTTAATAGAAAAATAACAAAAAACACATTATTTAATAGAGAAATAACAAAAAAACACATTATATATTGGAGAAATAACTAAAATACACATTATTTAATAGAAAAATAACAAAAAACACATTATTTAATAGAGAAATAACTAAAATACACATTATTTAATAGAGAAATAACAAAAAAACACATTATATATTGGAGAAATAACTAAAATACACATTATTTAATAGAACAATAACAAAAAACACATTATTTAATAGAGAAATAACTAAAATACACATTATTTATTGGAGAAATAACTAAAATACACATTATTTATTGGAGAAATAACTAAAATACACATTATTTAATAGAAAAATAACAAAAAACACATTATTTAATAGAAAAATAACTAAAAAACACATTATTTATTGGAGAAATAACTAAAATACACATTATTTAATAGAGAAATAACTAAAATACACATTATTTATTGGAGAAATAACTAAAATACACATTGTTTAATTAAGAAATAACAAAAATACACATTATTTAATAAAGAAATAACTAAAATACACATTATTTAATAGAAAAATAACAAAAAACACATTATTTAATAGAGAAATAACTAAAATACACATTATTTAATAGAGAAATAACAAAAAAACACATTATATATTGGAGAAATAACTAAAATACACATTATTTAATAGAAAAATAACAAAAAACACATTATTTAATAGAAAAATAACTAAAAAACACATTATTTATTGGAGAAATAACTAAAATACACATTATTTAATAGAGAAATAACTAAAATACACATTATTTAATAAAGAAATAACAAAAAAACACATTATATATTGGAGAAATAACTAAAATACACATTATTTAATAGAAAAATAACAAAAAACACATTATTTAATAGAGAAATAACTAAAATACACATTATTTAATAGAGAAATAACAAAAAAACACATTATATATTGGAGAAATAACTAAAATACACATTATTTAATAGAAAAATAACAAAAAACACATTATTTAATAGAGAAATAACTAAAATACACATTATTTAATAGAGAAATAACAAAAAAACACATTATATATTGGAGAAATAACTAAAAAACACATTATTTAATAGAGAAATAACTAAAATACACATTATTTAATAGAGAAATAACAAAAAAACACATTATATATTGGAGAAATAACTAAAATACACATTATTTAATAGAAAAATAACAAAAAACACATTATTTAATAGAGAAATAACTAAAATACACATTATTTATTGGAGAAATAACTAAAATACACATTATTTATTGGAGAAATAACTAAAATACACATTATTTAATAGAAAAATAACAAAAAACACATTATTTAATAGAGAAATAACTAAAATACACATTATTTAATAGAAAAATAACAAAAAACACATTATTTAATAGAGAAATAACTAAAATACACATTATTTAATAGAGAAATAACAAAAAAACACATTATATATTGGAGAAATAACTAAAAAACACATTATTTAATAGAGAAATAACTAAAATACACATTATTTAATAGAGAAATAACAAAAAAACACATTATATATTGGAGAAATAACTAAAATACACATTATTTAATAGAAAAATAACAAAAAACACATTATTTAATAGAGAAATAACTAAAATACACATTATTTATTGGAGAAATAACTAAAATACACATTATTTATTGGAGAAATAACTAAAATACACATTATTTAATAGAAAAATAACAAAAAACACATTATTTAATAGAGAAATAACTAAAATACACATTATTTAATAGAGAAATAACAAAAAAACACATTATATATTGGAGAAATAACTAAAATACACATTATTTAATAGAAAAATAACAAAAAACACATTATTTAATAGAGAAATAACTAAAATACACATTATTTATTGGAGAAATAACTAAAATACACATTATTTATTGGAGAAATAACTAAAATACACATTATTTAATAGAAAAATAACAAAAAACACATTATTTAATAGAGAAATAACTAAAAAACACATTATTTATTGGAGAAATAACTAAAATACACATTATTTAATAGAGAAATAACTAAAATACACATTATTTATTGGAGAAATAACTAAAATACACATTGTTTAATTAAGAAATAACAAAAATACACATTATTTAATAGAGAAATAACAAAAAAACACATTATATATTGGAGAAATAACTAAAATACACATTATTTAATAGAAAAATAACAAAAAACACATTATTTAATAGAGAAATAACAAAAAAACACATTATATATTGGAGAAATAACTAAAATACACATTATTTAATAGAAAAATAACAAAAAACACATTATTTAATAGAGAAATAACTAAAATACACATTATTTAATAGAGAAATAACAAAAAAACACATTATATATTGGAGAAATAACTAAAATACACATTATTTAATAGAACAATAACAAAAAACACATTATTTAATAGAGAAATAACTAAAATACACATTATTTATTGGAGAAATAACTAAAATACACATTATTTATTGGAGAAATAACTAAAATACACATTATTTAATAGAAAAATAACAAAAAACACATTATTTAATAGAAAAATAACTAAAAAACACATTATTTATTGGAGAAATAACTAAAATACACATTATTTAATAGAGAAATAACTAAAATACACATTATTTATTGGAGAAATAACTAAAATACACATTGTTTAATTAAGAAATAACAAAAATACACATTATTTAATAAAGAAATAACTAAAATACACATTATTTAATAGAAAAATAACAAAAAACACATTATTTAATAGAGAAATAACTAAAAAACACATTATTTATTGGAGAAATAACTAAAATACACATTATTTAATAAAGAAATAACTAAAATACACATTATTTATTGAAGAAATAACTAAAATACACATTATTTAATAGAAAAATAACAAAAAACACATTATTTAATAGAGAAATAACTAAAATACACATTATTTAATAGAGAAATAACAAAAAAACACATTATATATTGGAGAAATAACTAAAATACACATTATTTAATAGAAAAATAACAAAAAACACATTATTTAATAGAGAAATAACTAAAATACACATTATTTATTGGAGAAATAACTAAAATACACATTATTTAATAGAGAAATAACAAAAAAACACATTATATATTGGAGAAATAACTAAAATACACATTATTTAATAGAAAAATAACAAAAAACACATTATTTAATAAAGAAATAACTAAAATACACATTATTTAATAGAAAAATAACAAAAAACACATTATTTAATAGAAAAATAACTAAAAAACACATTATTTATTGGAGAAATAACTAAAATACACATTATTTAATAGAAAAATAACAAAAAACACATTATTTAATAGAAAAATAACTAAAAAACACATTATTTATTGGAGAAATAACTAAAATACACATTATTTAATAGAAAAATAACAAAAAACACATTATTTAATAGAAAAATAACTAAAAAACACATTATTTATTGGAGAAATAACTAAAATACACATTATTTAATAGAGAAATAACAAAAAACACATTATTTAATAGAGAAATAACTAAAAAACACATTATTTATTGGAGAAATAACTAAAATACACATTATTTAATAGAAAAATAACAAAAAACACATTATTTAATAGAGAAATAACTAAAAAACACATTATTTATTGGAGAAATAACTAAAATACACATTATTTAATAAAGAAATAACTAAAATACACATTATTTATTGAAGAAATAACTAAAATACACATTATTTAATAGAAAAATAACAAAAAACACATTATTTAATAGAGAAATAACTAAAATACACATTATTTATTGGAGAAATAACTAAAATACACATTATTTAATAGAGAAATAACAAAAAAACACATTATATATTGGAGAAATAACTAAAATACACATTATTTAATAGAAAAATAACAAAAAACACATTATTTAATAGAGAAATAACTAAAATACACATTATTTATTGGAGAAATAACTAAAATACACATTATTTAATAGAGAAATAACAAAAAAACACATTATATATTGGAGAAATAACTAAAATACACATTATTTATTGGAGAAATAACTAAAATACACATTATTTAATAGAGAAATAACAAAAAAACACATTATATATTGGAGAAATAACTAAAATACACATTATTTAATAGAAAAATAACAAAAAACACATTATTTAATAGAGAAATAACTAAAATACACATTATTTATTGGAGAAATAACTAAAATACACATTATTTAATAGAGAAATAACAAAAAAACACATTATATATTGGAGAAATAACTAAAATACACATTATTTAATAGAAAAATAACAAAAAACACATTATTTAATAAAGAAATAACTAAAATACACATTATTTAATAGAAAAATAACAAAAAACACATTATTTAATAGAAAAATAACTAAAAAACACATTATTTATTGGAGAAATAACTAAAATACACATTATTTAATAGAAAAATAACAAAAAACACATTATTTAATAGAAAAATAACTAAAAAACACATTATTTATTGGAGAAATAACTAAAATACACATTATTTAATAGAAAAATAACAAAAAACACATTATTTAATAGAGAAATAACTAAAATACACATTATTTAATAGAGAAATAACAAAAAAACACATTATATATTGGAGAAATAACTAAAATACACATTATTTAATAGAAAAATAACAAAAAACACATTATTTAATAGAGAAATAACTAAAATACACATTATTTATTGGAGAAATAACTAAAATACACATTATTTAATAGAGAAATAACAAAAAAACACATTATATATTGGAGAAATAACTAAAATACACATTATTTATTGGAGAAATAACTAAAATACACATTATTTAATAGAGAAATAACAAAAAAACACATTATATATTGGAGAAATAACTAAAATACACATTATTTAATAGAAAAATAACAAAAAACACATTATTTAATAGAGAAATAACTAAAATACACATTATTTATTGGAGAAATAACTAAAATACACATTATTTAATAGAGAAATAACAAAAAAACACATTATATATTGGAGAAATAACTAAAATACACATTATTTAATAGAAAAATAACAAAAAACACATTATTTAATAAAGAAATAACTAAAATACACATTATTTAATAGAAAAATAACAAAAAACACATTATTTAATAGAGAATTAACTAAAATACACATTATTTAATAGAAAAATAACAAAAAACACATTATTTAATAGAGAAATAACTAAAATACACATTATTTAATAGAGAAATAACAAAAAAACACATTATATATTGGAGAAATAACTAAAATACACATTATTTAATAGAAAAATAACAAAACACACATTATTTAATAGAAAAATAACTAAAAAACACATTATTTATTGGAGAAATAACTAAAATACACATTATTCAATAGAGAAATAACTAAAATACACATTATTTAATAGAAAAATAACAAAAAACACATTATTTAATAGAAAAATAACTAAAAAACACATTATTTATTGGAGAAATAACTAAAATACACATTATTTAATAGAAAAATAACAAAAAACACATTATTTAATAGAAAAATAACTAAAAAACACATTATTTATTGGAGAAATAACTAAAATACACATTATTTAATAGAAAAATAACAAAAAACACATTATTTAATAGAAAAATAACTAAAAAACACATTATTTATTGGAGAAATAACTAAAATACACATTATTTAATAGAGAAATAACAAAAAAACACATTATATATTGGAGAAATAACTAAAATACACATTATTTAATAGAAAAATAACAAAAAACACATTATTTAATAAAGAAATAACTAAAATACACATTATTTAATAGAAAAATAACAAAAAACACATTATTTAATAGAGAAATAACTAAAATACACATTATTTAATAGAAAAATAACAAAAAACACATTATTTAATAGAGAAATAACTAAAATACACATTATTTATTGGAGAAATAACTAAAATACACATTATTTAATTAAGAAATAACAAAAATACACATTATTTAATAAAGAAATAACTAAAATACACATTATTTAATAGAAAAATAACAAAAAACACATTATTTAATAGAGAAATAACTAAAATACACATTATTTAATAAAGAAATAACTAAAATACACATTATTTATTGAAGAAATAACTAAAATACACATTATTTAATAGAAAAATAACAAAAAACACATTATTTAATAGAGAAATAACTAAAATACACATTATTTATTGGAGAAATAACTAAAATACACATTATTTAATAGAGAAATAACAAAAAAACACATTATATATTGGAGAAATAACTAAAATACACATTATTTAATAGAGAAATAACAAAAAAACACATTATATATTGGAGAAATAACTAAAATACACATTATTTAATAGAAAAATAACAAAAAACACATTATTTAATAAAGAAATAACTAAAATACACATTATTTATTGAAGAAATAACTAAAATACACATTATTTAAAAGAGAAATAACAAAAAAACACATTATATATTGGAGAAATAACTAAAATACACATTATTTATTGGAGAAATAACTAAAATACACATTATTTAATAGAGAAATAACAAAAAAACACATTATATATTGGAGAAATAACTAAAATACACATTATTTAATAGAAAAATAACAAAAAACACATTATTTAATAAAGAAATAACTAAAATACACATTATTTAATAGAAAAATAACAAAAAACACATTATTTAATAGAGAAATAACTAAAATACACATTATTTAATAGAAAAATAACAAAAAACACATTATTTAATAGAGAAATAACTAAAATACACATTATTTAATAGAGAAATAACAAAAAAACACATTATATATTGGAGAAATAACTAAAATACACATTATTTAATAGAAAAATAACAAAAAACACATTATTTAATAGAGAAATAACTAAAATACACATTATTTAATAGAGAAATAACAAAAAAACACATTATATATTGGAGAAATAACTAAAATACACATTATTTAATAGAAAAATAACAAAAAACACATTATTTAATAGAGAAATAACTAAAATACACATTATTTAATAGAGAAATAACAAAAAAACACATTATATATTGGAGAAATAACTAAAATACACATTATTTAGCGAAGAAATAACTAAAATACACATTATTTAATAGAAAAATAACAAAAAACACATTATTTAATAGAGAAATAACTAAAATTCACATTATTTAATAGAGAAATAACAAAAAAACACATTATATATTGGAGAAATAACTAAAATACACATTATTTATTGGAGAAATAACTAAAATACACATTATTTAATAGAGAAATAACAAAAAAACACATTATATATTGGAGAAATAACTAAAATACACATTATTTAATAGAAAAATAACAAAAAACACATTATTTAATAGAGAAATAACTAAAATACACATTATTTATTGGAGAAATAACTAAAATACACATTATTTATTGGAGAAATAACTAAAATACACATTATTTAATAGAAAAATAACAAAAAACACATTATTTAATAGAGAAATAACTAAAAAACACATTATTTATTGGAGAAATAACTAAAATACACATTATTTAATAGAGAAATAACTAAAATACACATTATTTATTGGAGAAATAACTAAAATACACATTGTTTAATTAAGAAATAACAAAAATACACATTATTTAATAGAGAAATAACAAAAAAACACATTATATATTGGAGAAATAACTAAAATACACATTATTTAATAGAAAAATAACAAAAAACACATTATTTAATAGAGAAATAACAAAAAAACACATTATATATTGGAGAAATAACTAAAATACACATTATTTAATAGAAAAATAACAAAAAACACATTATTTAATAGAGAAATAACTAAAATACACATTATTTAATAGAGAAATAACAAAAAAACACATTATATATTGGAGAAATAACTAAAATACACATTATTTAATAGAACAATAACAAAAAACACATTATTTAATAGAGAAATAACTAAAATACACATTATTTATTGGAGAAATAACTAAAATACACATTATTTATTGGAGAAATAACTAAAATACACATTATTTAATAGAAAAATAACAAAAAACACATTATTTAATAGAAAAATAACTAAAAAACACATTATTTATTGGAGAAATAACTAAAATACACATTATTTAATAGAGAAATAACTAAAATACACATTATTTATTGGAGAAATAACTAAAATACACATTGTTTAATTAAGAAATAACAAAAATACACATTATTTAATAAAGAAATAACTAAAATACACATTATTTAATAGAAAAATAACAAAAAACACATTATTTAATAGAGAAATAACTAAAATACACATTATTTAATAGAGAAATAACAAAAAAACACATTATATATTGGAGAAATAACTAAAATACACATTATTTAATAGAAAAATAACAAAAAACACATTATTTAATAGAAAAATAACTAAAAAACACATTATTTATTGGAGAAATAACTAAAATACACATTATTTAATAGAGAAATAACTAAAATACACATTATTTAATAAAGAAATAACAAAAAAACACATTATATATTGGAGAAATAACTAAAATACACATTATTTAATAGAAAAATAACAAAAAACACATTATTTAATAGAGAAATAACTAAAATACACATTATTTAATAGAGAAATAACAAAAAAACACATTATATATTGGAGAAATAACTAAAATACACATTATTTAATAGAAAAATAACAAAAAACACATTATTTAATAGAGAAATAACTAAAATACACATTATTTAATAGAGAAATAACAAAAAAACACATTATATATTGGAGAAATAACTAAAAAACACATTATTTAATAGAGAAATAACTAAAATACACATTATTTAATAGAGAAATAACAAAAAAACACATTATATATTGGAGAAATAACTAAAATACACATTATTTAATAGAAAAATAACAAAAAACACATTATTTAATAGAGAAATAACTAAAATACACATTATTTATTGGAGAAATAACTAAAATACACATTATTTATTGGAGAAATAACTAAAATACACATTATTTAATAGAAAAATAACAAAAAACACATTATTTAATAGAGAAATAACTAAAATACACATTATTTAATAGAAAAATAACAAAAAACACATTATTTAATAGAGAAATAACTAAAATACACATTATTTAATAGAGAAATAACAAAAAAACACATTATATATTGGAGAAATAACTAAAAAACACATTATTTAATAGAGAAATAACTAAAATACACATTATTTAATAGAGAAATAACAAAAAAACACATTATATATTGGAGAAATAACTAAAATACACATTATTTAATAGAAAAATAACAAAAAACACATTATTTAATAGAGAAATAACTAAAATACACATTATTTATTGGAGAAATAACTAAAATACACATTATTTATTGGAGAAATAACTAAAATACACATTATTTAATAGAAAAATAACAAAAAACACATTATTTAATAGAGAAATAACTAAAATACACATTATTTAATAGAGAAATAACAAAAAAACACATTATATATTGGAGAAATAACTAAAATACACATTATTTAATAGAAAAATAACAAAAAACACATTATTTAATAGAGAAATAACTAAAATACACATTATTTATTGAAGAAATAACTAAAATACACATTATTTAAAAGAGAAATAACAAAAAAACACATTATATATTGGAGAAATAACTAAAATACACATTATTTATTGGAGAAATAACTAAAATACACATTATTTAATAGAGAAATAACAAAAAAACACATTATATATTGGAGAAATAACTAAAATACACATTATTTAATAGAAAAATAACAAAAAACACATTATTTAATAGAGAAATAACTAAAATACACATTATTTATTGGAGAAATAACTAAAATACACATTATTTATTGGAGAAATAACTAAAATACACATTATTTAATAGAAAAATAACAAAAAACACATTATTTAATAGAGAAATAACTAAAAAACACATTATTTATTGGAGAAATAACTAAAATACACATTATTTAATAGAGAAATAACTAAAATACACATTATTTATTGGAGAAATAACTAAAAT
This sequence comes from Tachinus rufipes, assembly GCA_963932245.1. Taxonomy (NCBI): domain Eukaryota; kingdom Metazoa; phylum Arthropoda; class Insecta; order Coleoptera; family Staphylinidae; genus Tachinus; species Tachinus rufipes. The sequence continues at coordinate 8,248,870 of OZ010744.1, forward strand.
ACACATTGTTTAATTAAGAAATAACAAAAATACACATTATTTAATAGAGAAATAACAAAAAAACACATTATATATTGGAGAAATAACTAAAATACACATTATTTAATAGAAAAATAACAAAAAACACATTATTTAATAGAGAAATAACAAAAAAACACATTATATATTGGAGAAATAACTAAAATACACATTATTTAATAGAAAAATAACAAAAAACACATTATTTAATAGAGAAATAACTAAAATACACATTATTTAATAGAGAAATAACAAAAAAACACATTATATATTGGAGAAATAACTAAAATACACATTATTTAATAGAACAATAACAAAAAACACATTATTTAATAGAGAAATAACTAAAATACACATTATTTATTGGAGAAATAACTAAAATACACATTATTTATTGGAGAAATAACTAAAATACACATTATTTAATAGAAAAATAACAAAAAACACATTATTTAATAGAAAAATAACTAAAAAACACATTATTTATTGGAGAAATAACTAAAATACACATTATTTAATAGAGAAATAACTAAAATACACATTATTTATTGGAGAAATAACTAAAATACACATTGTTTAATTAAGAAATAACAAAAATACACATTATTTAATAAAGAAATAACTAAAATACACATTATTTAATAGAAAAATAACAAAAAACACATTATTTAATAGAGAAATAACTAAAATACACATTATTTAATAAAGAAATAACTAAAATACACATTATTTATTGAAGAAATAACTAAAATACACATTATTTAATAGAAAAATAACAAAAAACACATTATTTAATAGAGAAATAACTAAAATACACATTATTTATTGGAGAAATAACTAAAATACACATTATTTAATAGAGAAATAACAAAAAAACACATTATATATTGGAGAAATAACTAAAATACACATTATTTAATAGAAAAATAACAAAAAACACATTATTTAATAGAGAAATAACTAAAATACACATTATTTATTGGAGAAATAACTAAAATACACATTATTTAATAGAGAAATAACAAAAAAACACATTATATATTGGAGAAATAACTAAAATACACATTATTTATTGGAGAAATAACTAAAATACACATTATTTAATAGAGAAATAACAAAAAAACACATTATATATTGGAGAAATAACTAAAATACACATTATTTAATAGAAAAATAACAAAAAACACATTATTTAATAGAGAAATAACTAAAATACACATTATTTATTGGAGAAATAACTAAAATACACATTATTTAATAGAGAAATAACAAAAAAACACATTATATATTGGAGAAATAACTAAAATACACATTATTTAATAGAAAAATAACAAAAAACACATTATTTAATAAAGAAATAACTAAAATACACATTATTTAATAGAAAAATAACAAAAAACACATTATTTAATAGAGAATTAACTAAAATACACATTATTTAATAGAAAAATAACAAAAAACACATTATTTAATAGAGAAATAACTAAAATACACATTATTTAATAGAGAAATAACAAAAAAACACATTATATATTGGAGAAATAACTAAAATACACATTATTTATTGGAGAAATAACTAAAATACACATTATTTATTGGAGAAATAACTAAAATACACATTATTTAATAGAGAAATAACAAAAAAACACATTATATATTGGAGAAATAACTAAAATACACATTATTTATTGGAGAAATAACTAAAATACACATTATTTAATAGAAAAATAACAAAAAAACACATTATATATTGGAGAAATAACTAAAATACACATTATTTAATAGAAAAATAACAAAAAACACATTATTTAATAGAGAAATAACTAAAATACACATTATTTATTGGAGAAATAACTAAAATACACATTATTTATTGGAGAAATAACTAAAATACACATTATTTAATAGAAAAATAACAAAAAACACATTATTTAATAGAAAAATAACTAAAAAACACATTATTTATTGGAGAAATAACTAAAATACACATTATTTAATAGAGAAATAACAAAAAAACACATTATATATTGGAGAAATAACTAAAATACACATTATTTAATAGAAAAATAACAAAAAACACATTATTTAATAAAGAAATAACTAAAATACACATTATTTAATAGAAAAATAACAAAAAACACATTATTTAATAGAGAAATAACTAAAATACACATTATTTATTGGAGAAATAACTAAAATACACATTATTTAATAGAGAAATAACAAAAAAACACATTATATATTGGAGAAATAACTAAAATACACATTATTTAATAGAAAAATAACAAAAAACACATTATTTAATAAAGAAATAACTAAAATACACATTATTTAATAGAAAAATAACAAAAAACACATTATTTAATAGAAAAATAACTAAAAAACACATTATTTATTGGAGAAATAACTAAAATACACATTATTTAATAGAAAAATAACAAAAAACACATTATTTAATAGAAAAATAACTAAAAAACACATTATTTATTGGAGAAATAACTAAAATACACATTATTTAATAGAAAAATAACAAAAAACACATTATTTAATAGAGAAATAACTAAAATACACATTATTTAATAGAGAAATAACAAAAAAACACATTATATATTGGAGAAATAACTAAAATACACATTATTTAATAGAAAAATAACAAAAAACACATTATTTAATAGAGAAATAACTAAAATACACATTATTTATTGGAGAAATAACTAAAATACACATTATTTAATAGAGAAATAACAAAAAAACACATTATATATTGGAGAAATAACTAAAATACACATTATTTATTGGAGAAATAACTAAAATACACATTATTTAATAGAGAAATAACAAAAAAACACATTATATATTGGAGAAATAACTAAAATACACATTATTTAATAGAAAAATAACAAAAAACACATTATTTAATAGAGAAATAACTAAAATACACATTATTTATTGGAGAAATAACTAAAATACACATTATTTAATAGAGAAATAACAAAAAAACACATTATATATTGGAGAAATAACTAAAATACACATTATTTAATAGAAAAATAACAAAAAACACATTATTTAATAAAGAAATAACTAAAATACACATTATTTAATAGAAAAATAACAAAAAACACATTATTTAATAGAGAATTAACTAAAATACACATTATTTAATAGAAAAATAACAAAAAACACATTATTTAATAGAGAAATAACTAAAATACACATTATTTAATAGAGAAATAACAAAAAAACACATTATATATTGGAGAAATAACTAAAATACACATTATTTAATAGAAAAATAACAAAACACACATTATTTAATAGAAAAATAACTAAAAAACACATTATTTATTGGAGAAATAACTAAAATACACATTATTCAATAGAGAAATAACTAAAATACACATTATTTAATAGAAAAATAACAAAAAACACATTATTTAATAGAAAAATAACTAAAAAACACATTATTTATTGGAGAAATAACTAAAATACACATTATTTAATAGAAAAATAACAAAAAACACATTATTTAATAGAAAAATAACTAAAAAACACATTATTTATTGGAGAAATAACTAAAATACACATTATTTAATAGAAAAATAACAAAAAACACATTATTTAATAGAAAAATAACTAAAAAACACATTATTTATTGGAGAAATAACTAAAATACACATTATTTAATAGAGAAATAACAAAAAAACACATTATATATTGGAGAAATAACTAAAATACACATTATTTAATAGAAAAATAACAAAAAACACATTATTTAATAAAGAAATAACTAAAATACACATTATTTAATAGAAAAATAACAAAAAACACATTATTTAATAGAGAAATAACTAAAATACACATTATTTAATAGAAAAATAACAAAAAACACATTATTTAATAGAGAAATAACTAAAATACACATTATTTATTGGAGAAATAACTAAAATACACATTATTTAATTAAGAAATAACAAAAATACACATTATTTAATAAAGAAATAACTAAAATACACATTATTTAATAGAAAAATAACAAAAAACACATTATTTAATAGAGAAATAACTAAAATACACATTATTTAATAAAGAAATAACTAAAATACACATTATTTATTGAAGAAATAACTAAAATACACATTATTTAATAGAAAAATAACAAAAAACACATTATTTAATAGAGAAATAACTAAAATACACATTATTTATTGGAGAAATAACTAAAATACACATTATTTAATAGAGAAATAACAAAAAAACACATTATATATTGGAGAAATAACTAAAATACACATTATTTAATAGAGAAATAACAAAAAAACACATTATATATTGGAGAAATAACTAAAATACACATTATTTAATAGAAAAATAACAAAAAACACATTATTTAATAAAGAAATAACTAAAATACACATTATTTATTGAAGAAATAACTAAAATACACATTATTTAAAAGAGAAATAACAAAAAAACACATTATATATTGGAGAAATAACTAAAATACACATTATTTATTGGAGAAATAACTAAAATACACATTATTTAATAGAGAAATAACAAAAAAACACATTATATATTGGAGAAATAACTAAAATACACATTATTTAATAGAAAAATAACAAAAAACACATTATTTAATAAAGAAATAACTAAAATACACATTATTTAATAGAAAAATAACAAAAAACACATTATTTAATAGAGAAATAACTAAAATACACATTATTTAATAGAAAAATAACAAAAAACACATTATTTAATAGAGAAATAACTAAAATACACATTATTTAATAGAGAAATAACAAAAAAACACATTATATATTGGAGAAATAACTAAAATACACATTATTTAATAGAAAAATAACAAAAAACACATTATTTAATAGAGAAATAACTAAAATACACATTATTTAATAGAGAAATAACAAAAAAACACATTATATATTGGAGAAATAACTAAAATACACATTATTTAATAGAAAAATAACAAAAAACACATTATTTAATAGAGAAATAACTAAAATACACATTATTTAATAGAGAAATAACAAAAAAACACATTATATATTGGAGAAATAACTAAAATACACATTATTTAGCGAAGAAATAACTAAAATACACATTATTTAATAGAAAAATAACAAAAAACACATTATTTAATAGAGAAATAACTAAAATTCACATTATTTAATAGAGAAATAACAAAAAAACACATTATATATTGGAGAAATAACTAAAATACACATTATTTAATAGAAAAATAACAAAAAACACATTATTTAATAGAGAAATAACTAAAATACACATTATTTATTGAAGAAATAACTAAAATACACATTATTTAAAAGAGAAATAACAAAAAAACACATTATATATTGGAGAAATAACTAAAATACACATTATTTATTGGAGAAATAACTAAAATACACATTATTTAATAGAGAAATAACAAAAAAACACATTATATATTGGAGAAATAACTAAAATACACATTATTTAATAGAAAAATAACAAAAAACACATTATTTAATAGAGAAATAACAAAAAACACATTATTTAATAAAGAAATAACTAAAATACACATTATTTAATAGAAAAATAACAAAAAACACATTATTTAATAGAGAAATAACTAAAATACACATTATTTAATAGAAAAATAACAAAAAACACATTATTTAATAGAGAAATAACTAAAATACACATTATTTAATAGAGAAATAACAAAAAAACACATTATATATTGGAGAAATAACTAAAATACACATTATTTAATAGAAAAATAACAAAAAACACATTATTTAATAGAGAAATAACTAAAATACACATTATTTAATAGAGAAATAACAAAAAAACACATTATATATTGGAGAAATAACTAAAATACACATTATTTAATAGAAAAATAACAAAAAACACATTATTTAATAGAGAAATAACTAAAATACACATTATTTATTGAAGAAATAACTAAAATACACATTATTTAAAAGAGAAATAACAAAAAAACACATTATATATTGGAGAAATAACTAAAATACACATTATTTATTGGAGAAATAACTAAAATACACATTATTTAATAGAGAAATAACAAAAAAACACATTATATATTGGAGAAATAACTAAAATACACATTATTTAATAGAGAAATAACAAAAAAACACATTATATATTGGAGAAATAACTAAAATACACATTATTTAATAGAAAAATAACAAAAAACACATTATTTAATAAAGAAATAACTAAAATACACATTATTTATTGAAGAAATAACTAAAATACACATTATTTAAAAGAGAAATAACAAAAAAACACATTATATATTGGAGAAATAACTAAAATACACATTATTTATTGGAGAAATAACTAAAATACACATTATTTAATAGAGAAATAACAAAAAAACACATTATATATTGGAGAAATAACTAAAATACACATTATTTAATAGAAAAATAACAAAAAACACATTATTTAATAAAGAAATAACTAAAATACACATTATTTAATAGAAAAATAACAAAAAACACATTATTTAATAGAGAAATAACTAAAATACACATTATTTAATAGAAAAATAACAAAAAACACATTATTTAATAGAGAAATAACTAAAATACACATTATTTAATAGAGAAATAACAAAAAAACACATTATATATTGGAGAAATAACTAAAATACACATTATTTAATAGAAAAATAACAAAAAACACATTATTTAATAGAGAAATAACTAAAATACACATTATTTAATAGAGAAATAACAAAAAAACACATTATATATTGGAGAAATAACTAAAATACACATTATTTAGCGAAGAAATAACTAAAATACACATTATTTAATAGAAAAATAACAAAAAACACATTATTTAATAGAGAAATAACTAAAATTCACATTATTTAATAGAGAAATAACAAAAAAACACATTATATATTGGAGAAATAACTAAAATACACATTATTTAATAGAAAAATAACAAAAAACACATTATTTAATAGAGAAATAACTAAAATACACATTATTTATTGAAGAAATAACTAAAATACACATTATTTAAAAGAGAAATAACAAACAAACACATTATATATTGGAGAAATAACTAAAATACACATTATTTATTGGAGAAATAACTAAAATACACATTATTTAATAGAGAAATAACAAAAAAACACATTATATATTGGAGAAATAACTAAAATACACATTATTTAATAGAAAAATAACAAAAAACACATTATTTAATAAAGAAATAACTAAAATACACATTATTTATTGAAGAAATAACTAAAATACACATTATTTAAAAGAGAAATAACAAAAAAACACATTATATATTGGAGAAATAACTAAAATACACATTATTTATTGGAGAAATAACTAAAATACACATTATTTAATAGAGAAATAACAAAAAAACACATTATATATTGGAGAAATAACTAAAATACACATTATTTAATAGAAAAATAACAAAAAACACATTATTTAATAAAGAAATAACTAAAATACACATTATTTAATAGAAAAATAACAAAAAACACATTATTTAATAGAGAAATAACTAAAATACACATTATTTAATAGAAAAATAACAAAAAACACATTATTTAATAGAGAAATAACTAAAATACACATTATTTAATAGAGAAATAACAAAAAAACACATTATATATTGGAGAAATAACTAAAATACACATTATTTAATAGAGAAATAACTAAATTACACATTATTTATTGGAGAAATAACTAAAATACACATTATTTTATTAAGAAATAACAAAAATACACATTATTTAATAAAGAAATAACTAAAATACACATTATTTAATAGAAAAATAACAAAAAACACATTATTTAATAGAGAAATAACTAAAATACACATTATTTATTGGAGAAATAACTAAAATACACATTATTTAATTAAGAAATAACAAAAATACACATTATTTAATAAAGAAATAACTAAAATACACATTATTTAATAGAGAAATAACAAAAAACACATTATTTAATAAAGAAATAACTAAAATACACATTATTTAATAGAAAAATAACATAAAACACATTATTTAATAGAGAAATAACTAAAATACACATTATTTAATAGAAAAATAACAAAAAACACATTATTTAATAGAGAAATAACTAAAATACACATTATTTAATAGAGAAATAACAAAAAAACACATTATATATTGGAGAAATAACTAAAATACACATTATTTAATAGAAAAATAACAAAAAACACATTATTTAATAGAAAAATAACTAAAAAACACATTATTTATTGGAGAAATAACTAAAATACACATTATTTAATAGAGAAATAACTAAAATACACATTATTTATTGGAGAAATAACTAAAATACACATTATTTAATTAAGAAATAACAAAAATACACATTATTTAATAAAGAAATAACTAAAATACACATTATTTAATAGAAAAATAACAAAAAACACATTATTTAATAGAGAAATAACTAAAATACACATTATTTAATAAAGAAATAACTAAAATACACATTATTTATTGAAGAAATAACTAAAATACACATTATTTAATAGAAAAATAACAAAAAACACATTATTTAATAGAGAAATAACTAAAATACACATTATTTATTGGAGAAATAACTAAAATACACATTATTTAATAGAGAAATAACTAAAATACACATTATTTATTGGAGAAATAACTAAAATACACATTATTTAATTAAGAAATAACAAAAATACACATTATTTAATAAAGAAATAACTAAAATACACATTATTTAATAGAAAAATAACAAAAAACACATTATTTAATAGAGAAATAACTAAAATACACATTATTTATTGGAGAAATAACTAAAATACACATTATTTAATAGAGAAATAACTAAAATACACATTATTTATTGGAGAAATAACTAAAATACACATTATTTAATTAAGAAATAACAAAAATACACATTATTTAATAAAGAAATAACTAAAATACACATTATTTAATAGAAAAATAACAAAAAACACATTATTTAATAGAGAAATAACTAAAATACACATTATTTATTGGAGAAATAACTAAAATACACATTATTTAATAGAGAAATAACAAAAAAACACATTATATATTGGAGAAATAACTAAAATACACATTATTTAATAGAAAAATAACAAAAAACACATTATTTAATAGAGAAATAACTAAAATACACATTATTTAATAGAGAAATAACAAAAAAACACATTATATATTGGAGAAATAACTAAAATACACATTATTTAATAGAAAAATAACAAAAAACACATTATTTAATAGAAAAATAACTAAAAAACACATTATTTATTGGAGAAATAACTAAAATACACATTATTTAATAGAGAAATAACTAAAATACACATTATTTAATAAAGAAATAACAAAAAAACACATTATATATTGGAGAAATAACTAAAATACACATTATTTAATAGAAAAATAACAAAAAACACATTATTTATTAGAGAAATAACTAAAATACACATTATTTAATAAAGAAATAACTAAAATACACATTATTTATTGGAGAAATAACTAAAATACACATTATTTAATAGAGAAATAACAAAAAAACACATTATATATTGGAGAAATAACTAAAATACACATTATTTAATAGAAAAATAACAAAAAACACATTATTTAATAAAGAAATAACTAAAATACACATTATTTATTGAAGAAATAACTAAAATACACATTATTTAAAAGAGAAATAACAAAAAAACACATTATATATTGGAGAAATAACTAAAATACACATTATTTATTGGAGAAATAACTAAAATACACATTATTTAATAGAGAAATAACAAAAAAACACATTATATATTGGAGAAATAACTAAAATACACATTATTTAATAGAAAAATAACAAAAAACACATTATTTAATAAAGAAATAACTAAAATACACATTATTTAATAGAAAAATAACAAAAAACACATTATTTAATAGAGAAATAACTAAAATACACATTATTTAATAGAAAAATAACAAAAAACACATTATTTAATAGAGAAATAACTAAAATACACATTATTTAATAGAGAAATAACAAAAAAACACATTATATATTGGAGAAATAACTAAAATACACATTATTTAATAGAAAAATAACAAAAAACACATTATTTAATAGAGAAATAACTAAAATACACATTATTTAATAGAGAAATAACAAAAAAACACATTATATATTGGAGAAATAACTAAAATACACATTATTTAGCGAAGAAATAACTAAAATACACATTATTTAATAGAAAAATAACAAAAAACACATTATTTAATAGAGAAATAACTAAAATACACATTATTTAATAGAGAAATAACAAAAAAACACATTATATATTGGAGAAATAACTAAAATACACATTATTTAATAGAAAAATAACAAAAAACACATTATTTAATAGAAAAATAACTAAAAAACACATTATTTATTGGAGAAATAACTAAAATACACATTATTTAATAGAGAAATAACTAAAATACACATTATTTATTGGAGAAATAACTAAAATACACATTATTTAATTAAGAAATAACAAAAATACACATTATTTAATAAAGAAATAACTAAAATACACATTATTTAATAGAAAAATAACAAAAAACACATTATTTAATAGAGAAATAACTAAAATACACATTATTTAATAAAGAAATAACTAAAATACACATTATTTATTGAAGAAATAACTAAAATACACATTATTTAATAGAAAAATAACAAAAAACACATTATTTAATAGAGAAATAACTAAAATACACATTATTTATTGGAGAAATAACTAAAATACACATTATTTAATAGAGAAATAACTAAAATACACATTATTTATTGGAGAAATAACTAAAATACACATTATTTAATTAAGAAATAACAAAAATACACATTATTTAATAAAGAAATAACTAAAATACACATTATTTAATAGAAAAATAACAAAAAACACATTATTTAATAGAGAAATAACTAAAATACACATTATTTATTGGAGAAATAACTAAAATACACATTATTTAATAGAGAAATAACAAAAAAACACATTATATATTGGAGAAATAACTAAAATACACATTATTTAATAGAAAAATAACAAAAAACACATTATTTAATAGAGAAATAACTAAAATACACATTATTTAATAGAGAAATAACAAAAAAACACATTATATATTGGAGAAATAACTAAAATACACATTATTTAATAGAAAAATAACAAAAAACACATTATTTAATAGAAAAATAACTAAAAAACACATTATTTATTGGAGAAATAACTAAAATACACATTATTTAATAGAGAAATAACTAAAATACACATTATTTAATAAAGAAATAACAAAAAAACACATTATATATTGGAGAAATAACTAAAATACACATTATTTAATAGAAAAATAACAAAAAACACATTATTTATTAGAGAAATAACTAAAATACACATTATTTAATAAAGAAATAACTAAAATACACATTATTTATTGGAGAAATAACTAAAATACACATTATTTAATAGAGAAATAACTAAATTACACATTATTTATTGGAGAAATAACTAAAATACACATTATTTTATTAAGAAATAACAAAAATACACATTATTTAATAAAGAAATAACTAAAATACACATTATTTAATAGAAAAATAACATAAAACACATTATTTAATAGAGAAATAACTAAAATACACATTATTTATTGGAGAAATAACTAAAATACACATTATTTAATAGAGAAATATCAAAAAAACACATTATATATTGGAGAAATAACTAAAATACACATTATTTAATAGAAAAATAACAAAAAACACATTATTTAATAAAGAAATAACTAAAATACACATTATTTAATAGAAAAATAACAAAAAACACATTATTTAATAGAGAAATAACTAAAATACACATTATTTAATAGAAAAATAACAAAAAACACATTATTTAATAGAGAAATAACTAAAATACACATTATTTAATAGAGAAATAACAAAAAAACACATTATATATTGGAGAAATAACTAAAATACACATTATTTAATAGAGAAATAACTAAATTACACATTATTTATTGGAGAAATAACTAAAATACACATTATTTTATTAAGAAATAACAAAAATACACATTATTTAATAAAGAAATAACTAAAATACACATTATTTAATAGAAAAATAACAAAAAACACATTATTTAATAGAGAAATAACTAAAATACACATTATTTATTGGAGAAATAACTAAAATACACATTATTTAATTAAGAAATAACAAAAATACACATTATTTAATAAAGAAATAACTAAAATACACATTATTTAATAGAGAAATAACAAAAAACACATTATTTAATAAAGAAATAACTAAAATACACATTATTTAATAGAAAAATAACATAAAACACATTATTTAATAGAGAAATAACTAAAATACACATTATTTAATAGAAAAATAACAAAAAACACATTATTTAATAGAGAAATAACTAAAATACACATTATTTAATAGAGAAATAACAAAAAAACACATTATATATTGGAGAAATAACTAAAATACACATTATTTAATAGAAAAATAACAAAAAACACATTATTTAATAGAGAAATAACTAAAATACACATTATTTATTGGAGAAATAACTAAAATACACATTATTTAATAGAGAAATAACAAAAAAACACATTATATATTGGAGAAATAACTAAAATACACATTATTTAATAGAAAAATAACAAAAAACACATTATTTAATAGAGAAATAACTAAAATACACATTATTTAATAGAGAAATAACAAAAAAACACATTATATATTGGAGAAATAACTAAAATACACATTATTTAATAGAAAAATAACAAAAAACACATTATTTAATAGAAAAATAACTAAAAAACACATTATTTATTGGAGAAATAACTAAAATACACATTATTTAATAGAGAAATAACTAAAATACACATTATTTAATAAAGAAATAACAAAAAAACACATTATATATTGGAGAAATAACTAAAATACACATTATTTAATAGAAAAATAACAAAAAACACATTATTTATTAGAGAAATAACTAAAATACACATTATTTAATAAAGAAATAACTAAAATACACATTATTTATTGGAGAAATAACTAAAATACACATTATTTAATAGAGAAATAACTAAATTACACATTATTTATTGGAGAAATAACTAAAATACACATTATTTTATTAAGAAATAACAAAAATACACATTATTTAATAAAGAAATAACTAAAATACACATTATTTAATAGAAAAATAACATAAAACACATTATTTAATAGAGAAATAACTAAAATACACATTATTTATTGGAGAAATAACTAAAATACACATTATTTAATAGAGAAATAACAAAAAAACACATTATATATTGGAGAAATAACTAAAATACACATTATTTAATAGAAAAATAACAAAAAACACATTATTTAATAAAGAAATAACTAAAATACACATTATTTAATAGAAAAATAACAAAAAACACATTATTTAATAGAGAAATAACTAAAATACACATTATTTAATAGAAAAATAACAAAAAACACATTATTTAATAGAGAAATAACTAAAATACACATTATTTAATAGAGAAATAACAAAAAAACACATTATATATTGGAGAAATAACTAAAATACACATTATTTAATAGAGAAATAACTAAATTACACATTATTTATTGGAGAAATAACTAAAATACACATTATTTTATTAAGAAATAACAAAAATACACATTATTTAATAAAGAAATAACTAAAATACACATTATTTAATAGAAAAATAACAAAAAACACATTATTTAATAGAGAAATAACTAAAATACACATTATTTATTGGAGAAATAACTAAAATACACATTATTTAATTAAGAAATAACAAAAATACACATTATTTAATAAAGAAATAACTAAAATACACATTATTTAATAGAGAAATAACAAAAAACACATTATTTAATAAAGAAATAACTAAAATACACATTATTTAATAGAAAAATAACATAAAACACATTATTTAATAGAGAAATAACTAAAATACACATTATTTATTGGAGAAATAACTAAAATACACATTATTTAATAGAGAAATAACTAAATTACACATTATTTATTGGAGAAATAACTAAAATACACATTATTTTATTAAGAAATAACAAAAATACACATTATTTAATAAAGAAATAACTAAAATACACATTATTTAATAGAAAAATAACATAAAACACATTATTTAATAGAGAAATAACTAAAATACACATTATTTATTGGAGAAATAACTAAAATACACATTATTTAATAGAGAAATAACAAAAAAACACATTATATATTGGAGAAATAACTAAAATACACATTATTTAATAGAGAAATAACTAAATTACACATTATTTATTGGAGAAATAACTAAAATACACATTATTTTATTAAGAAATAACAAAAATACACATTATTTAATAAAGAAATAACTAAAATACACATTATTTAATAGAAAAATAACAAAAAACACATTATTTAATAGAGAAATAACTAAAATACACATTATTTATTGGAGAAATAACTAAAATACACATTATTTAATTAAGAAATAACAAAAATACACATTATTTAATAAAGAAATAACTAAAATACACATTATTTAATAGAGAAATAACAAAAAACACATTATTTAATAAAGAAATAACTAAAATACACATTATTTAATAGAAAAATAACATAAAACACATTATTTAATAGAGAAATAACTAAAATACACATTATTTATTGGAGAAATAACTAAAATACACATTATTTAATAGAGAAATAACAAAAAAACACATTATATATTGGAGAAATAACTAAAATACACATTATTTAATAGAAAAATAACAAAAAACACATTATTTAATAGAGAAATAACTAAAATACACATTATTTAATAGAGAAATAACAAAAAAACACATTATATATTGGAGAAATAACTAAAATACACATTATTTAATAGAAAAATAACATAAAACACATTATTTAATAGAGAAATAACTAAAATACACATTATTTAATAGAGAAATAACAAAAAAACACATTATATATTAGAGAAATAACTAAAATACACATTATTTAATAGAAAAATAACAAAAAACACATTATTTAATAGAGAAATAACTAAAATACACATTATTTATTGGAGAAATAACTAAAATACACATTATTTATTGGAGAAATAACTAAAATACACATTATTTAATAGAGAAATAACAAAAAAACACATTATATATTGGAGAAATAACTAAAATACACATTATTTAATAGAGAAATAACAAAAAAACACATTATATATTGGAGAAATAACTAAAATACACATTATTTAATAGAAAAATAACAAAAAACACATTATTTAATAGAGAAATAACTAAAATACACATTATTTATTGGAGAAATAACTAAAATACACATTATTTATTGGAGAAATAACTAAAATACACATTATTTAATAGAGAAATAACAAAAAAACACATTATATATTGGAGAAATAACTAAAATACACATTATTTAATAGAGAAATAACAAAAAAACACATTATATATTGGAGAAATAACTAAAATACACATTATTTAATAGAAAAATAACAAAAAACACATTATTTAATAGAGAAATAACTAAAATACACATTATTTATTGGAGAAATAACTAAAATACACATTATTTATTGGAGAAATAACTAAAATACACATTATTTAATAGAGAAATAACAAAAAAACACATTATATATTGGAGAAATAACTAAAATACACATTATTTAATAGAGAAATAACAAAAAAACACATTATATATTGGAGAAATAACTAAAATACACATTATTTAATAGAAAAATAACAAAAAACACATTATTTAATAGAGAAATAACTAAAATACACATTATTTATTGGAGAAATAACTAAAATACACATTATTTATTGGAGAAATAACTAAAATACACATTATTTAATAGAAAAATAACAAAAAACACATTATTTAATAGAAAAATAACTAAAAAACACATTATTTATTGGAGAAATAACTAAAATACACATTATTTATTGGAGAAATAACTAAAATACACATTATTTATTGGAGAAATAACTAAAATACACATTATTTAATAGAAAAATAACAAAAAACACATTATTTAATAGAAAAATAACTAAAAAACACATTATTTATTGGAGAAATAACTAAAATACACATTATTTATTGGAGAAATAACTAAAATACACATTATTTATTGGAGAAATAACTAAAATACACATTATTTAATAGAAAAATAACAAAAAACACATTATTTAATAGAAAAATAACTAAAAAACACATTATTTATTGGAGAAATAACTAAAATACACATTATTTAATAGAGAAATAACTAAAATACACATTATTTATTGGAGAAATAACTAAAATACACATTATTTAATTAAGAAATAACAAAAATACACATTATTTAATAAAGAAATAACTAAAATACACATTATTTAATAGAAAAATAACAAAAAACACATTATTTAATAGAGAAATAACTAAAATACACATTATTTAATAAAGAAATAACTAAAATACACATTATTTATTGAAGAAATAACTAAAATACACATTATTTAATAGAAAAATAACAAAAAACACATTATTTAATAGAGAAATAACTAAAATACACATTATTTATTGGAGAAATAACTAAAATACACATTATTTAATAGAGAAATAACTAAAATACACATTATTTATTGGAGAAATAACTAAAATACACATTATTTAATTAAGAAATAACAAAAATACACATTATTTAATAAAGAAATAACTAAAATACACATTATTTAATAGAAAAATAACAAAAAACACATTATTTAATAGAGAAATAACTAAAATACACATTATTTATTGGAGAAATAACTAAAATACACATTATTTAATAGAAAAATAACTAAAATACACATTATTTATTGGAGAAATAACTAAAATACACATTATTTAATTAAGAAATAACAAAAATACACATTATTTAATAAAGAAATAACTAAAATACACATTATTTAATAGAAAAATAACAAAAAACACATTATTTAATAGAGAAATAACTAAAATACACATTATTTATTGGAGAAATAACTAAAATACACATTATTTAATAGAGAAATAACAAAAAAACACATTATATATTGGAGAAATAACTAAAATACACATTATTTAATAGAAAAATAACAAAAAACACATTATTTAATAGAGAAATAACTAAAATACACATTATTTAATAGAGAAATAACAAAAAAACACATTATATATTGGAGAAATAACTAAAATACACATTATTTAATAGAAAAATAACAAAAAACACATTATTTAATAGAAAAATAACTAAAAAACACATTATTTATTGGAGAAATAACTAAAATACACATTATTTAATAGAGAAATAACTAAAATACACATTATTTAATAAAGAAATAACAAAAAAACACATTATATATTGGAGAAATAACTAAAATACACATTATTTAATAGAAAAATAACAAAAAACACATTATTTATTAGAGAAATAACTAAAATACACATTATTTAATAAAGAAATAACTAAAATACACATTATTTATTGGAGAAATAACTAAAATACACATTATTTAATAGAGAAATAACTAAATTACACATTATTTATTGGAGAAATAACTAAAATACACATTATTTTATTAAGAAATAACAAAAATACACATTATTTAATAAAGAAATAACTAAAATACACATTATTTAATAGAAAAATAACATAAAACACATTATTTAATAGAGAAATAACTAAAATACACATTATTTATTGGAGAAATAACTAAAATACACATTATTTAATAGAGAAATAACAAAAAAACACATTATATATTGGAGAAATAACTAAAATACACATTATTTAATAGAAAAATAACAAAAAACACATTATTTAATAAAGAAATAACTAAAATACACATTATTTAATAGAAAAATAACAAAAAACACATTATTTAATAGAGAAATAACTAAAATACACATTATTTAATAGAAAAATAACAAAAAACACATTATTTAATAGAGAAATAACTAAAATACACATTATTTAATAGAGAAATAACAAAAAAACACATTATATATTGGAGAAATAACTAAAATACACATTATTTAATAGAGAAATAACTAAATTACACATTATTTATTGGAGAAATAACTAAAATACACATTATTTTATTAAGAAATAACAAAAATACACATTATTTAATAAAGAAATAACTAAAATACACATTATTTAATAGAAAAATAACAAAAAACACATTATTTAATAGAGAAATAACTAAAATACACATTATTTATTGGAGAAATAACTAAAATACACATTATTTAATTAAGAAATAACAAAAATACACATTATTTAATAAAGAAATAACTAAAATACACATTATTTAATAGAGAAATAACAAAAAACACATTATTTAATAAAGAAATAACTAAAATACACATTATTTAATAGAAAAATAACATAAAACACATTATTTAATAGAGAAATAACTAAAATACACATTATTTATTGGAGAAATAACTAAAATACACATTATTTAATAGAGAAATAACTAAATTACACATTATTTATTGGAGAAATAACTAAAATACACATTATTTTATTAAGAAATAACAAAAATACACATTATTTAATAAAGAAATAACTAAAATACACATTATTTAATAGAAAAATAACATAAAACACATTATTTAATAGAGAAATAACTAAAATACACATTATTTATTGGAGAAATAACTAAAATACACATTATTTAATAGAGAAATAACAAAAAAACACATTATATATTGGAGAAATAACTAAAATACACATTATTTAATAAAGAAATAACTAAATTACACATTATTTATTGGAGAAATAACTAAAATACACATTATTTTATTAAGAAATAACAAAAATACACATTATTTAATAAAGAAATAACTAAAATACACATTATTTAATAGAAAAATAACAAAAAACACATTATTTAATAGAGAAATAACTAAAATACACATTATTTATTGGAGAAATAACTAAAATACACATTATTTAATTAAGAAATAACAAAAATACACATTATTTAATAAAGAAATAACTAAAATACACATTATTTAATAGAGAAATAACAAAAAACACATTATTTAATAAAGAAATAACTAAAATACACATTATTTAATAGAAAAATAACATAAAACACATTATTTAATAGAGAAATAACTAAAATACACATTATTTATTGGAGAAATAACTAAAATACACATTATTTAATAGAGAAATAACAAAAAAACACATTATATATTGGAGAAATAACTAAAATACACATTATTTAATAGAAAAATAACAAAAAACACATTATTTAATAGAGAAATAACTAAAATACACATTATTTAATAGAGAAATAACAAAAAAACACATTATATATTGGAGAAATAACTAAAATACACATTATTTAATAGAAAAATAACATAAAACACATTATTTAATAGAGAAATAACTAAAATACACATTATTTAATAGAGAAATAACAAAAAAACACATTATATATTAGAGAAATAACTAAAATACACATTATTTAATAGAAAAATAACAAAAAACACATTATTTAATAGAGAAATAACTAAAATACACATTATTTATTGGAGAAATAACTAAAATACACATTATTTATTGGAGAAATAACTAAAATACACATTATTTAATAGAGAAATAACAAAAAAACACATTATATATTGGAGAAATAACTAAAATACACATTATTTAATAGAGAAATAACAAAAAAACACATTATATATTGGAGAAATAACTAAAATACACATTATTTAATAGAAAAATAACAAAAAACACATTATTTAATAGAGAAATAACTAAAATACACATTATTTATTGGAGAAATAACTAAAATACACATTATTTATTGGAGAAATAACTAAAATACACATTATTTAATAGAGAAATAACAAAAAAACACATTATATATTGGAGAAATAACTAAAATACACATTATTTAATAGAGAAATAACAAAAAAACACATTATATATTGGAGAAATAACTAAAATACACATTATTTAATAGAAAAATAACAAAAAACACATTATTTAATAGAGAAATAACTAAAATACACATTATTTATTGGAGAAATAACTAAAATACACATTATTTATTGGAGAAATAACTAAAATACACATTATTTAATAGAGAAATAACAAAAAAACACATTATATATTGGAGAAATAACTAAAATACACATTATTTAATAGAGAAATAACAAAAAAACACATTATATATTGGAGAAATAACTAAAATACACATTATTTAATAGAAAAATAACAAAAAACACATTATTTAATAGAGAAATAACTAAAATACACATTATTTATTGGAGAAATAACTAAAATACACATTATTTATTGGAGAAATAACTAAAATACACATTATTTAATAGAAAAATAACAAAAAACACATTATTTAATAGAAAAATAACTAAAAAACACATTATTTATTGGAGAAATAACTAAAATACACATTATTTATTAGAGAAATAACTAAAATACACATTATTTATTGGAGAAATAACTAAAATACACATTGTTTAATTAAGAAATAACAAAAATACACATTATTTAATAAAGAAATAACTAAAATACACATTATTTAATAGAAAAATAACAAAAAACACATTATTTAATAGAGAAATAACTAAAATACACATTATTTAATAAAGAAATAACTAAAATACACATTATTTATTGAAGAAATAACTAAAATACACATTATTTAATAGAAAAATAACAAAAAACACATTATTTAATAGAGAAATTACTAAAATACACATTATTTATTGGAGAAATAACTAAAATACACATTATTTAATAGAGAAATAACAAAAAAACACATTATATATTGGAGAAATAACTAAAATACACATTATTTAATAGAAAAATAACAAAAAACACATTATTTAATAGAGAAATAACTAAAATACACATTATTTATTGAAGAAATAACTAAAATACACATTATTTAAAAGAGAAATAACAAAAAAACACATTATATATTGGAGAAATAACTAAAATACACATTATTTATTGGAGAAATAACTAAAATACACAATATTTAATAGAGAAATAACAAAAAAACACATTATATATTGGAGAAATAACTAAAATACACATTATTTAATAGAAAAATAACAAAAAACACATTATTTAATAGAGAAATAACTAAAATACACATTATTTATTGGAGAAATAACTAAAATACACATTATTTAATTAAGAAATAACAAAAATACACATTATTTAATAAAGAAATAACTAAAATACACATTATTTAATAGAAAAATAACAAAAAACACATTATTTAATAGAGAAATAACTAAAATACACATTATTTATTGGAGAAATAACTAAAATACACATTATTTAATAGAGAAATAACAAAAAAACACATTATATATTGGAGAAATAACTAAAATACACATTATTTAATAGAAAAATAACAAAAAACACATTATTTAATAGAGAAATAACTAAAATACACATTATTTAATAGAGAAATAACAAAAAAACACATTATATATTGGAGAAATAACTAAAATACACATTATTTAATAGAAAAATAACAAAAAACACATTATTTAATAGAAAAATAACTAAAAAACACATTATTTATTGGAGAAATAACTAAAATACACATTATTTAATAGAGAAATAACTAAAATACACATTATTTAATAAAGAAATAACAAAAAAACACATTATATATTGGAGAAATAACTAAAATACACATTATTTAATAGAAAAATAACAAAAAACACATTATTTATTAGAGAAATAACTAAAATACACATTATTTAATAAAGAAATAACTAAAATACACATTATTTATTGGAGAAATAACTAAAATACACATTATTTAATAGAGAAATAACTAAATTACACATTATTTATTGGAGAAATAACTAAAATACACATTATTTTATTAAGAAATAACAAAAATACACATTATTTAATAAAGAAATAACTAAAATACACATTATTTAATAGAAAAATAACATAAAACACATTATTTAATAGAGAAATAACTAAAATACACATTATTTATTGGAGAAATAACTAAAATACACATTATTTATTGGAGAAATAACTAAAATACACATTGTTTAATTAAGAAATAACAAAAATACACATTATTTAATAAAGAAATAACTAAAATACACATTATTTAATAGAAAAATAACAAAAAACACATTATTTAATAGAGAAATAACTAAAATACACATTATTTATTGAAGAAATAACTAAAATACACATTATTTAAAAGAGAAATAACAAAAAAACACATTATATATTGGAGAAATAACTAAAATACACATTATTTATTGGAGAAATAACTAAAATACACAATATTTAATAGAGAAATAACAAAAAAACACATTATATATTGGAGAAATAACTAAAATACACATTATTTAATAGAAAAATAACAAAAAACACATTATTTAATAGAGAAATAACTAAAATACACATTATTTATTGGAGAAATAACTAAAATACACATTATTTAATTAAGAAATAACAAAAATACACATTATTTAATAAAGAAATAACTAAAATACACATTATTTAATAGAAAAATAACAAAAAACACATTATTTAATAGAGAAATAACTAAAATACACATTATTTATTGGAGAAATAACTAAAATACACATTATTTAATAGAGAAATAACAAAAAAACACATTATATATTGGAGAAATAACTAAAATACACATTATTTAATAGAAAAATAACAAAAAACACATTATTTAATAGAGAAATAACTAAAATACACATTATTTAATAGAGAAATAACAAAAAAACACATTATATATTGGAGAAATAACTAAAATACACATTATTTAATAGAAAAATAACAAAAAACACATTATTTAATAGAAAAATAACTAAAAAACACATTATTTATTGGAGAAATAACTAAAATACACATTATTTAATAGAGAAATAACTAAAATACACATTATTTAATAAAGAAATAACAAAAAAACACATTATATATTGGAGAAATAACTAAAATACACATTATTTAATAGAAAAATAACAAAAAACACATTATTTATTAGAGAAATAACTAAAATACACATTATTTAATAAAGAAATAACTAAAATACACATTATTTATTGGAGAAATAACTAAAATACACATTATTTAATAGAGAAATAACTAAATTACACATTATTTATTGGAGAAATAACTAAAATACACATTATTTTATTAAGAAATAACAAAAATACACATTATTTAATAAAGAAATAACTAAAATACACATTATTTAATAGAAAAATAACATAAAACACATTATTTAATAGAGAAATAACTAAAATACACATTATTTATTGGAGAAATAACTAAAATACACATTATTTAATAGAGAAATAACAAAAAAACACATTATATATTGGAGAAATAACTAAAATACACATTATTTAATAGAAAAATAACAAAAAACACATTATTTAATAAAGAAATAACTAAAATACACATTATTTAATAGAAAAATAACAAAAAACACATTATTTAATAGAGAAATAACTAAAATACACATTATTTAATAGAAAAATAACAAAAAACACATTATTTAATAGAGAAATAACTAAAATACACATTATTTAATAGAGAAATAACAAAAAAACACATTATATATTGGAGAAATAACTAAAATACACATTATTTAATAGAGAAATAACTAAATTACACATTATTTATTGGAGAAATAACTAAAATACACATTATTTTATTAAGAAATAACAAAAATACACATTATTTAATAAAGAAATAACTAAAATACACATTATTTAATAGAAAAATAACAAAAAACACATTATTTAATAGAGAAATAACTAAAATACACATTATTTATTGGAGAAATAACTAAAATACACATTATTTAATTAAGAAATAACAAAAATACACATTATTTAATAAAGAAATAACTAAAATACACATTATTTAATAGAGAAATAACAAAAAACACATTATTTAATAAAGAAATAACTAAAATACACATTATTTAATAGAAAAATAACATAAAACACATTATTTAATAGAGAAATAACTAAAATACACATTATTTATTGGAGAAATAACTAAAATACACATTATTTAATAGAGAAATAACAAAAAAACACATTATATATTGGAGAAATAACTAAAATACACATTATTTATTGGAGAAATAACTAAAATACACATTATTTATTGGAGAAATAACTAAAATACACATTATTTATTGGAGAAATAACTAAAATACACATTATTTATTGGAGAAATAACTAAAATACACATTATTTATTGGAGAAATAACTAAAATACACATTGTTTAATTAAGAAATAACAAAAATACACATTATTTAATAAAGAAATAACTAAAATACACATTATTTAATAGAAAAATAACAAAAAACACATTATTTAATAGAGAAATAACTAAAATACACATTATTTATTGAAGAAATAACTAAAATACACATTATTTAAAAGAGAAATAACAAAAAAACACATTATATATTGGAGAAATAACTAAAATACACATTATTTATTGGAGAAATAACTAAAATACACAATATTTAATAGAGAAATAACAAAAAAACACATTATATATTGGAGAAATAACTAAAATACACATTATTTAATAGAAAAATAACAAAAAACACATTATTTAATAGAGAAATAACTAAAATACACATTATTTATTGGAGAAATAACTAAAATACACATTATTTAATTAAGAAATAACAAAAATACACATTATTTAATAAAGAAATAACTAAAATACACATTATTTAATAGAAAAATAACAAAAAACACATTATTTAATAGAGAAATAACTAAAATACACATTATTTATTGGAGAAATAACTAAAATACACATTATTTAATAGAGAAATAACAAAAAAACACATTATATATTGGAGAAATAACTAAAATACACATTATTTAATAGAAAAATAACAAAAAACACATTATTTAATAGAGAAATAACTAAAATACACATTATTTAATAGAGAAATAACAAAAAAACACATTATATATTGGAGAAATAACTAAAATACACATTATTTAATAGAAAAATAACAAAAAACACATTATTTAATAGAAAAATAACTAAAAAACACATTATTTATTGGAGAAATAACTAAAATACACATTATTTAATAGAGAAATAACTAAAATACACATTATTTAATAAAGAAATAACAAAAAAACACATTATATATTGGAGAAATAACTAAAATACACATTATTTAATAGAAAAATAACAAAAAACACATTATTTATTAGAGAAATAACTAAAATACACATTATTTAATAAAGAAATAACTAAAATACACATTATTTATTGGAGAAATAACTAAAATACACATTATTTAATAGAGAAATAACTAAATTACACATTATTTATTGGAGAAATAACTAAAATACACATTATTTTATTAAGAAATAACAAAAATACACATTATTTAATAAAGAAATAACTAAAATACACATTATTTAATAGAAAAATAACATAAAACACATTATTTAATAGAGAAATAACTAAAATACACATTATTTATTGGAGAAATAACTAAAATACACATTATTTAATAGAGAAATAACAAAAAAACACATTATATATTGGAGAAATAACTAAAATACACATTATTTAATAGAAAAATAACAAAAAACACATTATTTAATAAAGAAATAACTAAAATACACATTATTTAATAGAAAAATAACAAAAAACACATTATTTAATAGAGAAATAACTAAAATACACATTATTTAATAGAAAAATAACAAAAAACACATTATTTAATAGAGAAATAACTAAAATACACATTATTTAATAGAGAAATAACAAAAAAACACATTATATATTGGAGAAATAACTAAAATACACATTATTTAATAGAGAAATAACTAAATTACACATTATTTATTGGAGAAATAACTAAAATACACATTATTTTATTAAGAAATAACAAAAATACACATTATTTAATAAAGAAATAACTAAAATACACATTATTTAATAGAAAAATAACAAAAAACACATTATTTAATAGAGAAATAACTAAAATACACATTATTTATTGGAGAAATAACTAAAATACACATTATTTAATTAAGAAATAACAAAAATACACATTATTTAATAAAGAAATAACTAAAATACACATTATTTAATAGAGAAATAACAAAAAACACATTATTTAATAAAGAAATAACTAAAATACACATTATTTAATAGAAAAATAACATAAAACACATTATTTAATAGAGAAATAACTAAAATACACATTATTTATTGGAGAAATAACTAAAATACACATTATTTAATAGAGAAATAACAAAAAAACACATTATATATTGGAGAAATAACTAAAATACACATTATTTAATAGAAAAATAACAAAAAACACATTATTTAATAGAGAAATAACTAAAATACACATTATTTAATAGAGAAATAACAAAAAAACACATTATATATTGGAGAAATAACTAAAATACACATTATTTAATAGAAAAATAACATAAAACACATTATTTAATAGAGAAATAACTAAAATACACATTATTTAATAGAGAAATAACAAAAAAACACATTATATATTGGAGAAATAACTAAAATACACATTATTTAATAGAAAAATAACAAAAAACACATTATTTAATAGAGAAATAACTAAAATACACATTATTTATTGGAGAAATAACTAAAATACACATTATTTATTGGAGAAATAACTAAAATACACATTATTTAATAGAGAAATAACAAAAAAACACATTATATATTGGAGAAATAACTAAAATACACATTATTTAATAGAGAAATAACAAAAAAACACATTATATATTGGAGAAATAACTAAAATACACATTATTTAATAGAAAAATAACAAAAAACACATTATTTAATAGAGAAATAACTAAAATACACATTATTTATTGGAGAAATAACTAAAATACACATTATTTATTGGAGAAATAACTAAAATACACATTATTTAATAGAGAAATAACAAAAAAACACATTATATATTGGAGAAATAACTAAAATACACATTATTTAATAGAGAAATAACAAAAAAACACATTATATATTGGAGAAATAACTAAAATACACATTATTTAATAGAAAAATAACAAAAAACACATTATTTAATAGAGAAATAACTAAAATACACATTATTTATTGGAGAAATTACTAAAATACACATTATTTATTGGAGAAATAACTAAAATACACATTATTTAATAGAGAAATAACAAAAAAACACATTATATATTGGAGAAATAACTAAAATACACATTATTTAATAGAGAAATAACAAAAAAACACATTATATATTGGAGAAATAACTAAAATACACATTATTTAATAGAAAAATAACAAAAAACACATTATTTAATAGAGAAATAACTAAAATACACATTATTTATTGGAGAAATAACTAAAATACACATTATTTATTGGAGAAATAACTAAAATACACATTATTTAATAGAAAAATAACAAAAAACACATTATTTAATAGAAAAATAACTAAAAAACACATTATTTATTGGAGAAATAACTAAAATACACATTATTTATTAGAGAAATAACTAAAATACACATTATTTATTGGAGAAATAACTAAAATACACATTGTTTAATTAAGAAATAACAAAAATACACATTATTTAATAAAGAAATAACTAAAATACACATTATTTAATAGAAAAATAACAAAAAACACATTATTTAATAGAGAAATAACTAAAATACACATTATTTAATAAAGAAATAACTAAAATACACATTATTTATTGAAGAAATAACTAAAATACACATTATTTAATAGAAAAATAACAAAAAACACATTATTTAATAGAGAAATTACTAAAATACACATTATTTATTGGAGAAATAACTAAAATACACATTATTTAATAGAGAAATAACAAAAAAACACATTATATATTGGAGAAATAACTAAAATACACATTATTTAATAGAAAAATAACAAAAAACACATTATTTAATAGAGAAATAACTAAAATACACATTATTTATTGAAGAAATAACTAAAATACACATTATTTAATAGAAAAATAACAAAAAACACATTATTTAATAGAGAAATTACTAAAATACACATTATTTATTGGAGAAATAACTAAAATACACATTATTTAATAGAGAAATAACAAAAAAACACATTATATATTGGAGAAATAACTAAAATACACATTATTTAATAGAAAAATAACAAAAAACACATTATTTAATAGAGAAATAACTAAAATACACATTATTTATTGAAGAAATAACTAAAATACACATTATTTAAAAGAGAAATAACAAAAAAACACATTATATATTGGAGAAATAACTAAAATACACATTATTTATTGGAGAAATAACTAAAATACACAATATTTAATAGAGAAATAACAAAAAAACACATTATATATTGGAGAAATAACTAAAATACACATTATTTAATAGAAAAATAACAAAAAACACATTATTTAATAGAGAAATAACTAAAATACACATTATTTATTGGAGAAATAACTAAAATACACATTATTTAATAGAGAAATAACAAAAAAACACATTATATATTGGAGAAATAACTAAAATACACATTATTTAATAGAAAAATAACAAAAAACACATTATTTAATAAAGAAATAACTAAAATACACATTATTTAATAGAGAAATAACTAAATTACACATTATTTATTGGAGAAATAACTAAAATACACATTATTTTATTAAGAAATAACAAAAATACACATTATTTAATAAAGAAATAACTAAAATACACATTATTTAATAGAAAAATAACAAAAAACACATTATTTAATAGAGAAATAACTAAAATACACATTATTTAATAGAGAAATAACTAAATTACACATTATTTATTGGAGAAATAACTAAAATACACATTATTTTATTAAGAAATAACAAAAATACACATTATTTAATAAAGAAATAACTAAAATACACATTATTTAATAGAAAAATAACAAAAAACACATTATTTAATAGAGAAATAACTAAAATACACATTATTTATTGGAGAAATAACTAAAATACACATTATTTAATTAAGAAATAACAAAAATACACATTATTTAATAAAGAAATAACTAAAATACACATTATTTAATAGAGAAATAACAAAAAACACATTATTTAATAAAGAAATAACTAAAATACACATTATTTAATAGAAAAATAACATAAAACACATTATTTAATAGAGAAATAACTAAAATACACATTATTTATTGGAGAAATAACTAAAATACACATTATTTAATAGAGAAATAACAAAAAAACACATTATATATTGGAGAAATAACTAAAATACACATTATTTAATAGAAAAATAACAAAAAACACATTATTTAATAGAGAAATAACTAAAATACACATTATTTAATAGAGAAATAACAAAAAAACACATTATATATTGGAGAAATAACTAAAATACACATTATTTAATAGAAAAATAACATAAAACACATTATTTAATAGAGAAATAACTAAAATACACATTATTTAATAGAGAAATAACAAAAAAACACATTATATATTGGAGAAATAACTAAAATACACATTATTTAATAGAAAAATAACAAAAAACACATTATTTAATAGAGAAATAACTAAAATACACATTATTTATTGGAGAAATAACTAAAATACACATTATTTATTGGAGAAATAACTAAAATACACATTATTTAATAGAGAAATAACAAAAAAACACATTATATATTGGAGAAATAACTAAAATACACATTATTTAATAGAAAAATAACAAAAAACACATTATTTAATAGAGAAATAACTAAAATACACATTATTTATTGGAGAAATAACTAAAATACACATTATTTATTGGAGAAATAACTAAAATACACATTATTTAATAGAAAAATAACAAAAAACACATTATTTAATAGAAAAATAACTAAAAAACACATTATTTATTGGAGAAATAACTAAAATACACATTATTTAATAGAGAAATAACTAAAATACACATTATTTATTGGAGAAATAACTAAAATACACATTATTTAATAGAGAAATAACAAAAAAACACATTATATATTGGAGAAATAACTAAAATACACATTATTTAATAGAGAAATAACAAAAAAACACATTATATATTGGAGAAATAACTAAAATACACATTATTTAATAGAAAAATAACAAAAAACACATTATTTAATAGAGAAATAACTAAAATACACATTATTTATTGGAGAAATAACTAAAATACACATTATTTATTGGAGAAATAACTAAAATACACATTATTTAATAGAGAAATAACAAAAAAACACATTATATATTGGAGAAATAACTAAAATACACATTATTTAATAGAGAAATAACAAAAAAACACATTATATATTGGAGAAATAACTAAAATACACATTATTTAATAGAAAAATAACAAAAAACACATTATTTAATAGAGAAATAACTAAAATACACATTATTTATTGGAGAAATAACTAAAATACACATTATTTATTGGAGAAATAACTAAAATACACATTATTTAATAGAGAAATAACAAAAAAACACATTATATATTGGAGAAATAACTAAAATACACATTATTTAATAGAGAAATAACAAAAAAACACATTATATATTGGAGAAATAACTAAAATACACATTATTTAATAGAAAAATAACAAAAAACACATTATTTAATAGAGAAATAACTAAAATACACATTATTTATTGGAGAAATAACTAAAATACACATTATTTATTGGAGAAATAACTAAAATACACATTATTTAATAGAAAAATAACAAAAAACACATTATTTAATAGAAAAATAACTAAAAAACACATTATTTATTGGAGAAATAACTAAAATACACATTATTTAATAGAGAAATAACTAAAATACACATTATTTATTGGAGAAATAACTAAAATACACATTGTTTAATTAAGAAATAACAAAAATACACATTATTTAATAAAGAAATAACTAAAATACACATTATTTAATAAAGAAATAACTAAAATACACATTATTTATTGAAGAAATAACTAAAATACACATTATTTAAAAGAGAAATAACAAAAAAACACATTATATATTGGAGAAATAACTAAAATACACATTATTTATTGGAGAAATAACTAAAATACACATTATTTAATAGAAAAATAACATAAAACACATTATTTAATAGAGAAATAACTAAAATACACATTATTTAATAGAGAAATAACAAAAAAACACATTATATATTGGAGAAATAACTAAAATACACATTATTTAATAGAAAAATAACAAAAAACACATTATTTAATAGAGAAATAACTAAAATACACATTATTTATTGGAGAAATAACTAAAATACACATTATTTAATAGAGAAATAACAAAAAAACACATTATATATTGGAGAAATAACTAAAATACACATTATTTATTGGAGAAATAACTAAAATACACATTATTTAATAGAAAAATAACAAAAAACACATTATTTAATAGAAAAATAACTAAAAAACACATTATTTATTGGAGAAATAACTAAAATACACATTATTTAATAGAGAAATAACTAAAATACACATTATTTATTGGAGAAATAACTAAAATACACATTGTTTAATTAAGAAATAACAAAAATACACATTATTTAATAAAGAAATAACTAAAATACACATTATTTAATAAAGAAATAACTAAAATACACATTATTTATTGAAGAAATAACTAAAATACACATTATTTAAAAGAGAAATAACAAAAAAACACATTATATATTGGAGAAATAACTAAAATACACATTATTTATTGGAGAAATAACTAAAATACACATTATTTAATAGAAAAATAACATAAAACACATTATTTAATAGAGAAATAACTAAAATACACATTATTTAATAGAGAAATAACAAAAAAACACATTATATATTGGAGAAATAACTAAAATACACATTATTTAATAGAAAAATAACAAAAAACACATTATTTAATAGAGAAATAACTAAAATACACATTATTTATTGGAGAAATAACTAAAATACACATTATTTAATAGAGAAATAACAAAAAAACACATTATATATTGGAGAAATAACTAAAATACACATTATTTATTGGAGAAATAACTAAAATACACATTATTTAATAGAAAAATAACATAAAACACATTATTTAATAGAGAAATAACTAAAATACACATTATTTAATAGAGAAATAACAAAAAAACACATTATATATTGGAGAAATAACTAAAATACACATTATTTAATAGAAAAATAACAAAAAACACATTATTTAATAGAGAAATAACTAAAATACACATTATTTATTGGAGAAATAACTAAAATACACATTATTTAATAGAGAAATAACAAAAAAACACATTATATATTGGAGAAATAACTAAAATACACATTATTTAATAGAAAAATAACAAAAAACACATTATTTAATAGAGAAATAACTAAAATACACATTATTTATTGGAGAAATAACTAAAATACACATTATTTAATAGAGAAATAACAAAAAAACACATTATATATTGGAGAAATAACTAAAATACACATTATTTAATAGAAAAATAACAAAAAACACATTATTTAATAGAGAAATAACTAAAATACACATTATTTAATAGAGAAATAACAAAAAAACACATTATATATTGGAGAAATAACTAAAATACACATTATTTAATAGAAAAATAACAAAAAACACATTATTTAATAGAAAAATAACTAAAAAACACATTATTTATTGGAGAAATAACTAAAATACACATTATTTAATAGAGAAATAACTAAAATACACATTATTTATTGGAGAAATAACTAAAATACACATTGTTTAATTAAGAAATAACAAAAATACACATTATTTAATAAAGAAATAACTAAAATACACATTATTTAATAAAGAAATAACTAAAATACACATTATTTATTGAAGAAATAACTAAAATACACATTATTTAAAAGAGAAATAACAAAAAAACACATTATATATTGGAGAAATAACTAAAATACACATTATTTATTGGAGAAATAACTAAAATACACATTATTTAATAGAAAAATAACATAAAACACATTATTTAATAGAGAAATAACTAAAATACACATTATTTAATAGAGAAATAACAAAAAAACACATTATATATTGGAGAAATAACTAAAATACACATTATTTAATAGAAAAATAACAAAAAACACATTATTTAATAGAGAAATAACTAAAATACACATTATTTATTGGAGAAATAACTAAAATACACATTATTTAATAGAGAAATAACAAAAAAACACATTATATATTGGAGAAATAACTAAAATACACATTATTTATTGGAGAAATAACTAAAATACACATTATTTAATAGAAAAATAACAAAAAACACATTATTTAATAGAAAAATAACTAAAAAACACATTATTTATTGGAGAAATAACTAAAATACACATTATTTAATAGAGAAATAACTAAAATACACATTATTTATTGGAGAAATAACTAAAATACACATTGTTTAATTAAGAAATAACAAAAATACACATTATTTAATAAAGAAATAACTAAAATACACATTATTTAATAAAGAAATAACTAAAATACACATTATTTATTGAAGAAATAACTAAAATACACATTATTTAAAAGAGAAATAACAAAAAAACACATTATATATTGGAGAAATAACTAAAATACACATTATTTATTGGAGAAATAACTAAAATACACATTATTTAATAGAAAAATAACATAAAACACATTATTTAATAGAGAAATAACTAAAATACACATTATTTAATAGAGAAATAACAAAAAAACACATTATATATTGGAGAAATAACTAAAATACACATTATTTAATAGAAAAATAACAAAAAACACATTATTTAATAGAGAAATAACTAAAATACACATTATTTATTGGAGAAATAACTAAAATACACATTATTTAATAGAGAAATAACTAAAATACACATTATTTAATAAAGAAATAACAAAAAAACACATTATATATTGGAGAAATAACTAAAATACACATTATTTATTGGAGAAATAACTAAAATACACATTATTTTATTAAGAAATAACAAAAATACACATTATTTAATAAAGAAATAACTAAAATACACATTATTTATTGGAGAAATAACTAAAATACACATTATTTAATAGAGAAATAACAAAAAAACACATTATATATTGGAGAAATAACTAAAATACACATTATTTAATAGAAAAATAACAAAAAACACATTATTTAATAAAGAAATAACTAAAATACACATTATTTATTGAAGAAATAACTAAAATACACATTATTTAAAAGAGAAATAACAAAAAAACACATTATATATTGGAGAAATAACTAAAATACACATTATTTATTGGAGAAATAACTAAAATACACATTATTTAATAGAGAAATAACAAAAAAACACATTATATATTGGAGAAATAACTAAAATACACATTATTTAATAGAAAAATAACAAAAAACACATTATTTAATAAAGAAATAACTAAAATACACATTATTTAATAGAAAAATAACAAAAAACACATTATTTAATAGAGAAATAACTAAAATACACATTATTTAATAGAAAAATAACAAAAAACACATTATTTAATAGAGAAATAACTAAAATACACATTATTTAATAGAGAAATAACAAAAAAACACATTATATATTGGAGAAATAACTAAAATACACATTATTTAGCGAAGAAATAACTAAAATACACATTATTTAATAGAAAAATAACAAAAAACACATTATTTAATAGAGAAATAACTAAAATACACATTATTTAATAGAGAAATAACAAAAAAACACATTATATATTGGAGAAATAACTAAAATACACATTATTTAATAGAAAAATAACAAAAAACACATTATTTAATAGAAAAATAACTAAAAAACACATTATTTATTGGAGAAATAACTAAAATACACATTATTTAATAGAGAAATAACTAAAATACACATTATTTATTGGAGAAA
Source organism: Tachinus rufipes (assembly GCA_963932245.1). NCBI lineage: Eukaryota > Metazoa > Arthropoda > Insecta > Coleoptera > Staphylinidae > Tachinus > Tachinus rufipes. The sequence goes on from OZ010744.1 coordinate 8,284,101, forward strand.
TAACTAAAATACACATTATTTAATTAAGAAATAACAAAAATACACATTATTTAATAAAGAAATAACTAAAATACACATTATTTATTGGAGAAATAACTAAAATACACATTATTTATTGAAGAAATAACTAAAATACACATTATTTAATAGAAAAATAACAAAAAACACATTATTTAATAGAGAAATAACTAAAATACACATTATTTAATAAAGAAATAACTAAAATACACATTATTTATTGAAGAAATAACTAAAATACACATTATTTAATAGAAAAATAACAAAAAACACATTATTTAATAGAGAAATAACTAAAATACACATTATTTATTGGAGAAATAACTAAAATACACATTATTTAATAGAGAAATAACAAAAAAACACATTATATATTGGAGAAATAACTAAAATACACATTATTTAATAGAAAAATAACAAAAAACACATTATTTAATAGAGAAATAACTAAAATACACATTATTTAATAGAGAAATAACAAAAAAACACATTATATATTGGAGAAATAACTAAAATACACATTATTTAATAGAAAAATAACAAAAAACACATTATTTAATAGAAAAATAACTAAAAAACACATTATTTATTGGAGAAATAACTAAAATACACATTATTTAATAGAGAAATAACTAAAATACACATTATTTAATAAAGAAATAACAAAAAAACACATTATATATTGGAGAAATAACTAAAATACACATTATTTAATAGAAAAATAACAAAAAACACATTATTTATTAGAGAAATAACTAAAATACACATTATTTATTGGAGAAATAACTAAAATACACATTATTTAATAGAAAAATAACAAAAAACACATTATTTAATAGAGAAATAACTAAAATACACATTATTTAATAAAGAAATAACTAAAATACACATTATTTATTGAAGAAATAACTAAAATACACATTATTTAATAGAAAAATAACAAAAAACACATTATTTAATAGAGAAATAACTAAAATACACATTATTTATTGGAGAAATAACTAAAATACACATTATTTAATAGAGAAATAACAAAAAAACACATTATATATTGGAGAAATAACTAAAATACACATTATTTAATAGAAAAATAACAAAAAACACATTATTTAATAGAGAAATAACTAAAATACACATTATTTAATAGAGAAATAACAAAAAAACACATTATATATTGGAGAAATAACTAAAATACACATTATTTAATAGAAAAATAACAAAAAACACATTATTTAATAGAAAAATAACTAAAAAACACATTATTTATTGGAGAAATAACTAAAATACACATTATTTAATAGAGAAATAACTAAAATACACATTATTTAATAAAGAAATAACAAAAAAACACATTATATATTGGAGAAATAACTAAAATACACATTATTTATTGGAGAAATAACTAAAATACACATTATTTTATTAAGAAATAACAAAAATACACATTATTTAATAAAGAAATAACTAAAATACACATTATTTATTGGAGAAATAACTAAAATACACATTATTTAATAGAGAAATAACAAAAAAACACATTATATATTGGAGAAATAACTAAAATACACATTATTTAATAGAAAAATAACAAAAAACACATTATTTAATAAAGAAATAACTAAAATACACATTATTTATTGAAGAAATAACTAAAATACACATTATTTAAAAGAGAAATAACAAAAAAACACATTATATATTGGAGAAATAACTAAAATACACATTATTTATTGGAGAAATAACTAAAATACACATTATTTTATTAAGAAATAACAAAAATACACATTATTTAATAAAGAAATAACTAAAATACACATTATTTTATTAAGAAATAACAAAAATACACATTATTTAATAAAGAAATAACTAAAATACACATTATTTAATAGAAAAATAACATAAAACACATTATTTAATAGAGAAATAACTAAAATACACATTATTTATTGAAGAAATAACTAAAATACACATTATTTAAAAGAGAAATAACAAAAAAACACATTATATATTGGAGAAATAACTAAAATACACATTATTTATTGGAGAAATAACTAAAATACACATTATTTAATAGAGAAATAACAAAAAAACACATTATATATTGGAGAAATAACTAAAATACACATTATTTAATAGAAAAATAACAAAAAACACATTATCTAATAAAGAAATAACTAAAATACACATTATTTATTGAAGAAATAACTAAAATACACATTATTTAAAAGAGAAAAAACAAAAAAACACATTATATATTGGAGAAATAACTAAAATACACATTATTTATTGGAGAAATAACTAAAATACACATTATTTAATAGAGAAATAACAAAAAAACACATTATATATTGGAGAAATAACTAAAATACACATTATTTAATAGAAAAATAACAAAAAACACATTATTTAATAAAGAAATAACTAAAATACACATTATTTAATAGAAAAATAACAAAAAACACATTATTTAATAGAGAAATAACTAAAATACACATTATTTAATAGAAAAATAACAAAAAACACATTATTTAATAGAGAAATAACTAAAATACACATTATTTAATAGAGAAATAACAAAAAAACACATTATATATTGGAGAAATAACTAAAATACACATTATTTAATAGAAAAATAACAAAAAACACATTATTTAATAGAGAAATAACTAAAATACACATTATTTATTGGAGAAATAACTAAAATACACATTATTTAATAGAAAAATAACAAAAAACACATTATTTAATAGAGAAATAACTAAAATACACATTATTTAATAGAGAAATAACAAAAAAACACATTATATATTGGAGAAATAACTAAAATACACATTATTTAATAGAAAAATAACAAAAAACACATTATTTAATAGAGAAATAACTAAAATACACATTATTTATTGAAGAAATAACTAAAATACACATTATTTAAAAGAGAAATAACAAAAAAACACATTATATATTGGAGAAATAACTAAAATACACATTATTTAATAGAAAAATAACAAAAAACACATTATTTAATAGAGAAATAACAAAAAAACACATTATATATTGGAGAAATAACTAAAATACACATTATTTAATAGAAAAATAACAAAAAACACATTATTTAATAGAGAAATAACTAAAATACACATTATTTAATAGAGAAATAACAAAAAAACACATTATATATTGGAGAAATAACTAAAATACACATTATTTAATAGAACAATAACAAAAAACACATTATTTAATAGAGAAATAACTAAAATACACATTATTTATTGGAGAAATAACTAAAATACACATTATTTATTGGAGAAATAACTAAAATACACATTATTTAATAGAAAAATAACAAAAAACACATTATTTAATAGAAAAATAACTAAAAAACACATTATTTATTGGAGAAATAACTAAAATACACATTATTTAATAGAGAAATAACTAAAATACACATTATTTATTGGAGAAATAACTAAAATACACATTGTTTAATTAAGAAATAACAAAAATACACATTATTTAATAAAGAAATAACTAAAATACACATTATTTAATAGAAAAATAACAAAAAACACATTATTTAATAGAGAAATAACTAAAATACACATTATTTATTGGAGAAATAACTAAAATACACATTATTTAATAGAGAAATAACAAAAAAACACATTATATATTGGAGAAATAACTAAAATACACATTATTTAATAGAAAAATAACAAAAAACACATTATTTAATAGAGAAATAACTAAAATACACATTATTTATTGGAGAAATAACTAAAATACACATTATTTAATAGAAAAATAACAAAAAACACATTATTTAATAGAGAAATAACTAAAATACACATTATTTATTGGAGAAATAACTAAAATACACATTATTTAATAGAGAAATAACAAAAAAACACATTATATATTGGAGAAATAACTAAAATACACATTATTTAATAGAGAAATAACAAAAAAACACATTATATATTGGAGAAATAACTAAAATACACATTATTTAATAGAAAAATAACAAAAAACACATTATTTAATAGAGAAATAACTAAAATACACATTATTTATTGGAGAAATAACTAAAATACACATTATTTAATAGAAAAATAACAAAAAACACATTATTTAATAGAGAAATAACTAAAATACACATTATTTATTGGAGAAATAACTAAAATACACATTATTTAATAGAGAAATAACAAAAAAACACATTATATATTGGAGAAATAACTAAAATACACATTATTTATTGGAGAAATAACTAAAATACACATTATTTAATAGAGAAATAACAAAAAAACACATTATATATTGGAGAAATAACTAAAATACACATTATTTAATAGAAAAATAACAAAAAACACATTATTTAATAGAGAAATAACTAAAATACACATTATTTATTGGAGAAATAACTAAAATACACATTATTTAATAGAGAAATAACAAAAAAACACATTATATATTGGAGAAATAACTAAAATACACATTATTTAATAGAAAAATAACAAAAAACACATTATTTAATAAAGAAATAACTAAAATACACATTATTTAATAGAAAAATAACAAAAAACACATTATTTAATAGAGAAATAACTAAAATACACATTATTTAATAGAAAAATAACAAAAAACACATTATTTAATAGAGAAATAACTAAAATACACATTATTTAATAGAGAAATAACAAAAAAACACATTATATATTGGAGAAATAACTAAAATACACATTATTTAATAGAAAAATAACAAAACACACATTATTTAATAGAAAAATAACTAAAAAACACATTATTTATTGGAGAAATAACTAAAATACACATTATTCAATAGAGAAATAACTAAAATACACATTATTTAATAGAAAAATAACAAAAAACACATTATTTAATAGAAAAATAACTAAAAAACACATTATTTATTGGAGAAATAACTAAAATACACATTATTTAATAGAAAAATAACAAAAAACACATTATTTAATAGAAAAATAACTAAAAAACACATTATTTATTGGAGAAATAACTAAAATACACATTATTTAATAGAAAAATAACAAAAAACACATTATTTAATAGAAAAATAACTAAAAAACACATTATTTATTGGAGAAATAACTAAAATACACATTATTTAATAGAGAAATAACAAAAAAACACATTATATATTGGAGAAATAACTAAAATACACATTATTTAATAGAAAAATAACAAAAAACACATTATTTAATAAAGAAATAACTAAAATACACATTATTTAATAGAAAAATAACAAAAAACACATTATTTAATAGAGAAATAACTAAAATACACATTATTTAATAGAAAAATAACAAAAAACACATTATTTAATAGAGAAATAACTAAAATACACATTATTTATTGGAGAAATAACTAAAATACACATTATTTAATTAAGAAATAACAAAAATACACATTATTTAATAAAGAAATAACTAAAATACACATTATTTAATAGAAAAATAACAAAAAACACATTATTTAATAGAGAAATAACTAAAATACACATTATTTAATAAAGAAATAACTAAAATACACATTATTTATTGAAGAAATAACTAAAATACACATTATTTAATAGAAAAATAACAAAAAACACATTATTTAATAGAGAAATAACTAAAATACACATTATTTATTGGAGAAATAACTAAAATACACATTATTTAATAGAGAAATAACAAAAAAACACATTATATATTGGAGAAATAACTAAAATACACATTATTTAATAGAGAAATAACAAAAAAACACATTATATATTGGAGAAATAACTAAAATACACATTATTTAATAGAAAAATAACAAAAAACACATTATTTAATAAAGAAATAACTAAAATACACATTATTTATTGAAGAAATAACTAAAATACACATTATTTAAAAGAGAAATAACAAAAAAACACATTATATATTGGAGAAATAACTAAAATACACATTATTTATTGGAGAAATAACTAAAATACACATTATTTAATAGAGAAATAACAAAAAAACACATTATATATTGGAGAAATAACTAAAATACACATTATTTAATAGAAAAATAACAAAAAACACATTATTTAATAAAGAAATAACTAAAATACACATTATTTAATAGAAAAATAACAAAAAACACATTATTTAATAGAGAAATAACTAAAATACACATTATTTAATAGAAAAATAACAAAAAACACATTATTTAATAGAGAAATAACTAAAATACACATTATTTAATAGAGAAATAACAAAAAAACACATTATATATTGGAGAAATAACTAAAATACACATTATTTAATAGAAAAATAACAAAAAACACATTATTTAATAGAGAAATAACTAAAATACACATTATTTAATAGAGAAATAACAAAAAAACACATTATATATTGGAGAAATAACTAAAATACACATTATTTAATAGAAAAATAACAAAAAACACATTATTTAATAGAGAAATAACTAAAATACACATTATTTAATAGAGAAATAACAAAAAAACACATTATATATTGGAGAAATAACTAAAATACACATTATTTAATAGAAAAATAACAAAAAACACATTATTTAATAAAGAAATAACTAAAATACACATTATTTATTGAAGAAATAACTAAAATACACATTATTTAAAAGAGAAATAACAAAAAAACACATTATATATTGGAGAAATAACTAAAATACACATTATTTATTGGAGAAATAACTAAAATACACATTATTTAATAGAGAAATAACAAAAAAACACATTATATATTGGAGAAATAACTAAAATACACATTATTTAATAGAAAAATAACAAAAAACACATTATTTAATAGAGAAATAACTAAAATACACATTATTTAATAGAGAAATAACAAAAAAACACATTATATATTGGAGAAATAACTAAAATACACATTATTTAATAGAAAAATAACAAAAAACACATTATTTAATAGAGAAATAACTAAAATACACATTATTTAATAGAGAAATAACAAAAAAACACATTATATATTGGAGAAATAACTAAAATACACATTATTTAGCGAAGAAATAACTAAAATACACATTATTTAATAGAAAAATAACAAAAAACACATTATTTAATAGAGAAATAACTAAAATTCACATTATTTAATAGAGAAATAACAAAAAAACACATTATATATTGGAGAAATAACTAAAATACACATTATTTAATAGAAAAATAACAAAAAACACATTATTTAATAGAGAAATAACTAAAATACACATTATTTATTGAAGAAATAACTAAAATACACATTATTTAAAAGAGAAATAACAAAAAAACACATTATATATTGGAGAAATAACTAAAATACACATTATTTATTGGAGAAATAACTAAAATACACATTATTTAATAGAGAAATAACAAAAAAACACATTATATATTGGAGAAATAACTAAAATACACATTATTTAATAGAAAAATAACAAAAAACACATTATTTAATAGAGAAATAACAAAAAACACATTATTTAATAAAGAAATAACTAAAATACACATTATTTAATAGAAAAATAACAAAAAACACATTATTTAATAGAGAAATAACTAAAATACACATTATTTAATAGAAAAATAACAAAAAACACATTATTTAATAGAGAAATAACTAAAATACACATTATTTAATAGAGAAATAACAAAAAAACACATTATATATTGGAGAAATAACTAAAATACACATTATTTAATAGAAAAATAACAAAAAACACATTATTTAATAGAGAAATAACTAAAATACACATTATTTAATAGAGAAATAACAAAAAAACACATTATATATTGGAGAAATAACTAAAATACACATTATTTAATAGAAAAATAACAAAAAACACATTATTTAATAGAGAAATAACTAAAATACACATTATTTATTGAAGAAATAACTAAAATACACATTATTTAAAAGAGAAATAACAAAAAAACACATTATATATTGGAGAAATAACTAAAATACACATTATTTATTGGAGAAATAACTAAAATACACATTATTTAATAGAGAAATAACAAAAAAACACATTATATATTGGAGAAATAACTAAAATACACATTATTTAATAGAGAAATAACAAAAAAACACATTATATATTGGAGAAATAACTAAAATACACATTATTTAATAGAAAAATAACAAAAAACACATTATTTAATAAAGAAATAACTAAAATACACATTATTTATTGAAGAAATAACTAAAATACACATTATTTAAAAGAGAAATAACAAAAAAACACATTATATATTGGAGAAATAACTAAAATACACATTATTTATTGGAGAAATAACTAAAATACACATTATTTAATAGAGAAATAACAAAAAAACACATTATATATTGGAGAAATAACTAAAATACACATTATTTAATAGAAAAATAACAAAAAACACATTATTTAATAAAGAAATAACTAAAATACACATTATTTAATAGAAAAATAACAAAAAACACATTATTTAATAGAGAAATAACTAAAATACACATTATTTAATAGAAAAATAACAAAAAACACATTATTTAATAGAGAAATAACTAAAATACACATTATTTAATAGAGAAATAACAAAAAAACACATTATATATTGGAGAAATAACTAAAATACACATTATTTAATAGAAAAATAACAAAAAACACATTATTTAATAGAGAAATAACTAAAATACACATTATTTAATAGAGAAATAACAAAAAAACACATTATATATTGGAGAAATAACTAAAATACACATTATTTAGCGAAGAAATAACTAAAATACACATTATTTAATAGAAAAATAACAAAAAACACATTATTTAATAGAGAAATAACTAAAATTCACATTATTTAATAGAGAAATAACAAAAAAACACATTATATATTGGAGAAATAACTAAAATACACATTATTTAATAGAAAAATAACAAAAAACACATTATTTAATAGAGAAATAACTAAAATACACATTATTTATTGAAGAAATAACTAAAATACACATTATTTAAAAGAGAAATAACAAAAAAACACATTATATATTGGAGAAATAACTAAAATACACATTATTTATTGGAGAAATAACTAAAATACACATTATTTAAAAGAGAAATAACAAAAAAACACATTATATATTGGAGAAATAACTAAAATACACATTATTTAATAGAAAAATAACAAAAAACACATTATTTAATAAAGAAATAACTAAAATACACATTATTTATTGAAGAAATAACTAAAATACACATTATTTAAAAGAGAAATAACAAAAAAACACATTATATATTGGAGAAATAACTAAAATACACATTATTTATTGGAGAAATAACTAAAATACACATTATTTAATAGAGAAATAACAAAAAACACATTATTTAATAGAGAAATAACTAAAATACACATTATTTATTGGAGAAATAACTAAAATACACATTATTTAATAGAGAAATAACTAAAATACACATTATTTATTGGAGAAATAACTAAAATACACATTATTTATTGGAGAAATAACTAAAATACACATTATTTAATAGAGAAATAACAAAAAAACACATTATATATTGGAGAAATAACTAAAATACACATTATTTAATAGAGAAATAACAAAAAAACACATTATATATTGGAGAAATAACTAAAATACACATTATTTAATAGAAAAATAACATAAAACACATTATTTAATAGAGAAATAACTAAAATACACATTATTTAATAGAGAAATAACAAAAAAACACATTATATATTGGAGAAATAACTAAAATACACATTATTTATTGGAGAAATAACTAAAATACACATTATTTAAAAGAGAAATAACAAAAAAACACATTATATATTGGAGAAATAACTAAAATACACATTATTTATTGAAGAAATAACTAAAATACACATTATTTAAAAGAGAAATAACAAAAAAACACATTATATATTGGAGAAATAACTAAAATACACATTATTTATTGAAGAAATAACTAAAATACACATTATTTAAAAGAGAAATAACAAAAAAACACATTATATATTGGAGAAATAACTAAAATACACATTATTTATTGGAGAAATAACTAAAATACACATTATTTAATAGAGAAATAACAAAAAAACACATTATATATTGGAGAAATAACTAAAATACACATTATTTAATAGAGAAATAACAAAAAAACACATTATATATTGGAGAAATAACTAAAATACACATTATTTAATAGAAAAATAACAAAAAACACATTATTTAATAGAGAAATAACTAAAATACACATTATTTAATAGAGAAATAACAAAAAAACACATTATATATTGGAGAAATAACTAAAATACACATTATTTAGCGAAGAAATAACTAAAATACACATTATTTAATAGAAAAATAACAAAAAACACATTATTTAATAGAGAAATAACTAAAATACACATTATTTAATAGAGAAATAACAAAAAAACACATTATATATTGGAGAAATAACTAAAATACACATTATTTAATAGAAAAATAACAAAAAACACATTATTTAATAGAAAAATAACTAAAAAACACATTATTTATTGGAGAAATAACTAAAATACACATTATTTAATAGAGAAATAACTAAAATACACATTATTTATTGGAGAAATAACTAAAATACACATTATTTAATTAAGAAATAACAAAAATACACATTATTTAATAAAGAAATAACTAAAATACACATTATTTAATAGAAAAATAACAAAAAACACATTATTTAATAGAGAAATAACTAAAATACACATTATTTAATAAAGAAATAACTAAAATACACATTATTTATTGAAGAAATAACTAAAATACACATTATTTAATAGAAAAATAACAAAAAACACATTATTTAATAGAGAAATAACTAAAATACACATTATTTATTGGAGAAATAACTAAAATACACATTATTTAATAGAGAAATAACTAAAATACACATTATTTATTGGAGAAATAACTAAAATACACATTATTTAATTAAGAAATAACAAAAATACACATTATTTAATAAAGAAATAACTAAAATACACATTATTTAATAGAAAAATAACAAAAAACACATTATTTAATAGAGAAATAACTAAAATACACATTATTTATTGGAGAAATAACTAAAATACACATTATTTAATAGAGAAATAACAAAAAAACACATTATATATTGGAGAAATAACTAAAATACACATTATTTAATAGAAAAATAACAAAAAACACATTATTTAATAGAGAAATAACTAAAATACACATTATTTAATAGAGAAATAACAAAAAAACACATTATATATTGGAGAAATAACTAAAATACACATTATTTAATAGAAAAATAACAAAAAACACATTATTTAATAGAAAAATAACTAAAAAACACATTATTTATTGGAGAAATAACTAAAATACACATTATTTAATAGAGAAATAACTAAAATACACATTATTTAATAAAGAAATAACAAAAAAACACATTATATATTGGAGAAATAACTAAAATACACATTATTTAATAGAAAAATAACAAAAAACACATTATTTATTAGAGAAATAACTAAAATACACATTATTTAATAAAGAAATAACTAAAATACACATTATTTATTGGAGAAATAACTAAAATACACATTATTTAATAGAGAAATAACTAAATTACACATTATTTATTGGAGAAATAACTAAAATACACATTATTTTATTAAGAAATAACAAAAATACACATTATTTAATAAAGAAATAACTAAAATACACATTATTTAATAGAAAAATAACATAAAACACATTATTTAATAGAGAAATAACTAAAATACACATTATTTATTGGAGAAATAACTAAAATACACATTATTTAATAGAGAAATAACAAAAAAACACATTATATATTGGAGAAATAACTAAAATACACATTATTTAATAGAAAAATAACAAAAAACACATTATTTAATAAAGAAATAACTAAAATACACATTATTTAATAGAAAAATAACAAAAAACACATTATTTAATAGAGAAATAACTAAAATACACATTATTTAATAGAAAAATAACAAAAAACACATTATTTAATAGAGAAATAACTAAAATACACATTATTTAATAGAGAAATAACAAAAAAACACATTATATATTGGAGAAATAACTAAAATACACATTATTTAATAGAGAAATAACTAAATTACACATTATTTATTGGAGAAATAACTAAAATACACATTATTTTATTAAGAAATAACAAAAATACACATTATTTAATAAAGAAATAACTAAAATACACATTATTTAATAGAAAAATAACAAAAAACACATTATTTAATAGAGAAATAACTAAAATACACATTATTTATTGGAGAAATAACTAAAATACACATTATTTAATTAAGAAATAACAAAAATACACATTATTTAATAAAGAAATAACTAAAATACACATTATTTAATAGAGAAATAACAAAAAACACATTATTTAATAAAGAAATAACTAAAATACACATTATTTAATAGAAAAATAACATAAAACACATTATTTAATAGAGAAATAACTAAAATACACATTATTTATTGGAGAAATAACTAAAATACACATTATTTAATAGAGAAATAACAAAAAAACACATTATATATTGGAGAAATAACTAAAATACACATTATTTAATAGAAAAATAACAAAAAACACATTATTTAATAGAGAAATAACTAAAATACACATTATTTAATAGAGAAATAACAAAAAAACACATTATATATTGGAGAAATAACTAAAATACACATTATTTAATAGAAAAATAACAAAAAACACATTATTTAATAGAGAAATAACTAAAATACACATTATTTAATAGAGAAATAACAAAAAAACACATTATATATTGGAGAAATAACTAAAATACACATTATTTAATAGAGAAATAACAAAAAAACACATTATATATTGGAGAAATAACTAAAATACACATTATTTAATAGAAAAATAACAAAAAACACATTATTTAATAGAGAAATAACTAAAATACACATTATTTATTGGAGAAATAACTAAAATACACATTATTTATTGGAGAAATAACTAAAATACACATTATTTAATAGAGAAATAACAAAAAAACACATTATATATTGGAGAAATAACTAAAATACACATTATTTAATAGAGAAATAACAAAAAAACACATTATATATTGGAGAAATAACTAAAATACACATTATTTAATAGAAAAATAACATAAAACACATTATTTAATAGAGAAATAACTAAAATACACATTATTTAATAGAGAAATAACAAAAAAACACATTATATATTGGAGAAATAACTAAAATACACATTATTTAATAGAAAAATAACAAAAAACACATTATTTAATAGAGAAATAACTAAAATACACATTATTTATTGGAGAAATAACTAAAATACACATTATTTATTGGAGAAATAACTAAAATACACATTATTTAATAGAGAAATAACAAAAAAACACATTATATATTGGAGAAATAACTAAAATACACATTATTTAATAGAGAAATAACAAAAAAACACATTATATATTGGAGAAATAACTAAAATACACATTATTTAATAGAAAAATAACATAAAACACATTATTTAATAGAGAAATAACTAAAATACACATTATTTAATAGAGAAATAACAAAAAAACACATTATATATTGGAGAAATAACTAAAATACACATTATTTAATAGAAAAATAACAAAAAACACATTATTTAATAGAGAAATAACTAAAATACACATTATTTATTGGAGAAATAACTAAAATACACATTATTTATTGGAGAAATAACTAAAATACACATTATTTAATAGAGAAATAACAAAAAAACACATTATATATTGGAGAAATAACTAAAATACACATTATTTAATAGAGAAATAACAAAAAAACACATTATATATTGGAGAAATAACTAAAATACACATTATTTAATAGAAAAATAACAAAAAACACATTATTTAATAGAGAAATAACTAAAATACACATTATTTATTGGAGAAATAACTAAAATACACATTATTTATTGGAGAAATAACTAAAATACACATTATTTAATAGAGAAATAACAAAAAAACACATTATGTATTGGAGAAATAACTAAAATACACATTATTTATTGGAGAAATAACTAAAATACACATTATTTATTGGAGAAATAACTAAAATACACATTATTTATTGGAGAAATAACTAAAATACACATTATTTAATAGAGAAATAACAAAAAAACACATTATATATTGGAGAAATAACTAAAATACACATTATTTATTGGAGAAATAACTAAAATACACATTATTTATTGGAGAAATAACTAAAATACACATTATTTATTGGAGAAATAACTAAAATACACATTATTTAATAGAGAAATAACAAAAAAACACATTATATATTGGAGAAATAACTAAAATACACATTATTTAATAGAGAAATAACAAAAAAACACATTATATATTGGAGAAATAACTAAAATACACATTATTTATTGGAGAAATAACTAAAATACACATTATTTATTGGAGAAATAACTAAAATACACATTATTTATTGGAGAAATAACTAAAATACACATTATTTAATAGAGAAATAACAAAAAAACACATTATATATTGGAGAAATAACTAAAATACACATTATTTAATAGAGAAATAACAAAAAAACACATTATATATTGGAGAAATAACTAAAATACACATTATTTAATAGAAAAATAACATAAAACACATTATTTAATAGAGAAATAACTAAAATACACATTATTTAATAGAGAAATAACAAAAAAACACATTATATATTGGAGAAATAACTAAAATACACATTATTTAATAGAAAAATAACAAAAAACACATTATTTAATAGAGAAATAACTAAAATACACATTATTTATTGGAGAAATAACTAAAATACACATTATTTATTGGAGAAATAACTAAAATACACATTATTTAATAGAGAAATAACAAAAAAACACATTATATATTGGAGAAATAACTAAAATACACATTATTTAATAGAGAAATAACAAAAAAACACATTATATATTGGAGAAATAACTAAAATACACATTATTTAATAGAAAAATAACAAAAAACACATTATTTAATAGAGAAATAACTAAAATACACATTATTTATTGGAGAAATAACTAAAATACACATTATTTATTGGAGAAATAACTAAAATACACATTATTTAATAGAGAAATAACAAAAAAACACATTATATATTGGAGAAATAACTAAAATACACATTATTTAATAGAAAAATAACAAAAAACACATTATTTAATAGAGAAATAACTAAAATACACATTATTTATTGGAGAAATAACTAAAATACACATTATTTATTGGAGAAATAACTAAAATACACATTATTTATTGGAGAAATAACTAAAATACACATTATTTAATAGAGAAATAACAAAAAAACACATTATATATTGGAGAAATAACTAAAATACACATTATTTAATAGAAAAATAACAAAAAACACATTATTTAATAGAGAAATAACTAAAATACACATTATTTATTGGAGAAATAACTAAAATACACATTATTTATTGGAGAAATAACTAAAATACACATTATTTAATAGAGAAATAACAAAAAAACACATTATATATTGGAGAAATAACTAAAATACACATTATTTAATAGAGAAATAACAAAAAAACACATTATATATTGGAGAAATAACTAAAATACACATTATTTAATAGAAAAATAACAAAAAACACATTATTTAATAGAGAAATAACTAAAATACACATTATTTATTGGAGAAATAACTAAAATACACATTATTTATTGGAGAAATAACTAAAATACACATTATTTAATAGAAAAATAACAAAAAACACATTATTTAATAGAAAAATAACTAAAAAACACATTATTTATTGGAGAAATAACTAAAATACACATTATTTATTAGAGAAATAACTAAAATACACATTATTTATTGGAGAAATAACTAAAATACACATTGTTTAATTAAGAAATAACAAAAATACACATTATTTAATAAAGAAATAACTAAAATACACATTATTTAATAGAAAAATAACAAAAAACACATTATTTAATAGAGAAATAACTAAAATACACATTATTTAATAAAGAAATAACTAAAATACACATTATTTATTGAAGAAATAACTAAAATACACATTATTTAATAGAAAAATAACAAAAAACACATTATTTAATAGAGAAATTACTAAAATACACATTATTTATTGGAGAAATAACTAAAATACACATTATTTAATAGAGAAATAACAAAAAAACACATTATATATTGGAGAAATAACTAAAATACACATTATTTAATAGAAAAATAACAAAAAACACATTATTTAATAGAGAAATAACTAAAATACACATTATTTATTGAAGAAATAACTAAAATACACATTATTTAAAAGAGAAATAACAAAAAAACACATTATATATTGGAGAAATAACTAAAATACACATTATTTATTGGAGAAATAACTAAAATACACAATATTTAATAGAGAAATAACAAAAAAACACATTATATATTGGAGAAATAACTAAAATACACATTATTTAATAGAAAAATAACAAAAAACACATTATTTAATAGAGAAATAACTAAAATACACATTATTTATTGGAGAAATAACTAAAATACACATTATTTAATAGAGAAATAACAAAAAAACACATTATATATTGGAGAAATAACTAAAATACACATTATTTAATAGAAAAATAACAAAAAACACATTATTTAATAAAGAAATAACTAAAATACACATTATTTAATAGAGAAATAACTAAATTACACATTATTTATTGGAGAAATAACTAAAATACACATTATTTTATTAAGAAATAACAAAAATACACATTATTTAATAAAGAAATAACTAAAATACACATTATTTAATAGAAAAATAACAAAAAACACATTATTTAATAGAGAAATAACTAAAATACACATTATTTAATAGAGAAATAACTAAATTACACATTATTTATTGGAGAAATAACTAAAATACACATTATTTTATTAAGAAATAACAAAAATACACATTATTTAATAAAGAAATAACTAAAATACACATTATTTAATAGAAAAATAACAAAAAACACATTATTTAATAGAGAAATAACTAAAATACACATTATTTATTGGAGAAATAACTAAAATACACATTATTTAATTAAGAAATAACAAAAATACACATTATTTAATAAAGAAATAACTAAAATACACATTATTTAATAGAGAAATAACAAAAAACACATTATTTAATAAAGAAATAACTAAAATACACATTATTTAATAGAAAAATAACATAAAACACATTATTTAATAGAGAAATAACTAAAATACACATTATTTATTGGAGAAATAACTAAAATACACATTATTTAATAGAGAAATAACAAAAAAACACATTATATATTGGAGAAATAACTAAAATACACATTATTTAATAGAAAAATAACAAAAAACACATTATTTAATAGAGAAATAACTAAAATACACATTATTTAATAGAGAAATAACAAAAAACACATTATTTAATAGAGAAATAACTAAAATACACATTATTTAATAGAGAAATAACAAAAAAACACATTATATATTGGAGAAATAACTAAAATACACATTATTTAATAGAAAAATAACATAAAACACATTATTTAATAGAGAAATAACTAAAATACACATTATTTAATAGAGAAATAACAAAAAAACACATTATATATTGGAGAAATAACTAAAATACACATTATTTAATAGAAAAATAACAAAAAACACATTATTTAATAGAGAAATAACTAAAATACACATTATATATTGGAGAAATAACTAAAATACACATTATTTAATAGAAAAATAACATAAAACACATTATTTAATAGAGAAATAACTAAAATACACATTATTTAATAGAGAAATAACAAAAAAACACATTATATATTGGAGAAATAACTAAAATACACATTATTTAATAGAAAAATAACAAAAAACACATTATTTAATAGAGAAATAACTAAAATACACATTATTTATTGGAGAAATAACTAAAATACACATTATTTATTGGAGAAATAACTAAAATACACATTATTTAATAGAGAAATAACAAAAAAACACATTATATATTGGAGAAATAACTAAAATACACATTATTTAATAGAAAAATAACAAAAAACACATTATTTAATAGAGAAATAACTAAAATACACATTATTTATTGGAGAAATAACTAAAATACACATTATTTATTGGAGAAATAACTAAAATACACATTATTTAATAGAAAAATAACAAAAAACACATTATTTAATAGAAAAATAACTAAAAAACACATTATTTATTGGAGAAATAACTAAAATACACATTATTTAATAGAGAAATAACTAAAATACACATTATTTATTGGAGAAATAACTAAAATACACATTATTTAATAGAGAAATAACAAAAAAACACATTATATATTGGAGAAATAACTAAAATACACATTATTTAATAGAGAAATAACAAAAAAACACATTATATATTGGAGAAATAACTAAAATACACATTATTTAATAGAAAAATAACAAAAAACACATTATTTAATAGAGAAATAACTAAAATACACATTATTTAATAGAGAAATAACTAAAATACACATTATTTATTGGAGAAATAACTAAAATACACATTATTTATTGAAGAAATAACTAAAATACACATTATTTAATAAAGAAATAACTAAAATACACATTATTTATTGGAGAAATAACTAAAATACACATTATTTATTGAAGAAATAACTAAAATACACATTATTTAATAGAAAAATAACAAAAAACACATTATTTAATAGAGAAATAACTAAAATACACATTATTTAATAAAGAAATAACTAAAATACACATTATTTATTGAAGAAATAACTAAAATACACATTATTTAATAGAAAAATAACAAAAAACACATTATTTAATAGAGAAATAACTAAAATACACATTATTTATTGGAGAAATAACTAAAATACACATTATTTAATAGAGAAATAACAAAAAAACACATTATATATTGGAGAAATAACTAAAATACACATTATTTAATAGAAAAATAACAAAAAACACATTATTTAATAGAGAAATAACTAAAATACACATTATTTAATAGAGAAATAACAAAAAAACACATTATATATTGGAGAAATAACTAAAATACACATTATTTAATAGAAAAATAACAAAAAACACATTATTTAATAGAAAAATAACTAAAAAACACATTATTTATTGGAGAAATAACTAAAATACACATTATTTAATAGAGAAATAACTAAAATACACATTATTTAATAAAGAAATAACAAAAAAACACATTATATATTGGAGAAATAACTAAAATACACATTATTTATTGGAGAAATAACTAAAATACACATTATTTTATTAAGAAATAACAAAAATACACATTATTTAATAAAGAAATAACTAAAATACACATTATTTATTGGAGAAATAACTAAAATACACATTATTTAATAGAGAAATAACAAAAAAACACATTATATATTGGAGAAATAACTAAAATACACATTATTTAATAGAAAAATAACAAAAAACACATTATTTAATAAAGAAATAACTAAAATACACATTATTTATTGAAGAAATAACTAAAATACACATTATTTAAAAGAGAAATAACAAAAAAACACATTATATATTGGAGAAATAACTAAAATACACATTATTTATTGGAGAAATAACTAAAATACACATTATTTTATTAAGAAATAACAAAAATACACATTATTTAATAAAGAAATAACTAAAATACACATTATTTTATTAAGAAATAACAAAAATACACATTATTTAATAAAGAAATAACTAAAATACACATTATTTAATAGAAAAATAACATAAAACACATTATTTAATAGAGAAATAACTAAAATACACATTATTTATTGAAGAAATAACTAAAATACACATTATTTAAAAGAGAAATAACAAAAAAACACATTATATATTGGAGAAATAACTAAAATACACATTATTTATTGGAGAAATAACTAAAATACACATTATTTAATAGAGAAATAACAAAAAAACACATTATATATTGGAGAAATAACTAAAATACACATTATTTAATAGAAAAATAACAAAAAACACATTATCTAATAAAGAAATAACTAAAATACACATTATTTATTGAAGAAATAACTAAAATACACATTATTTAAAAGAGAAAAAACAAAAAAACACATTATATATTGGAGAAATAACTAAAATACACATTATTTATTGGAGAAATAACTAAAATACACATTATTTAATAGAGAAATAACAAAAAAACACATTATATATTGGAGAAATAACTAAAATACACATTATTTAATAGAAAAATAACAAAAAACACATTATTTAATAAAGAAATAACTAAAATACACATTATTTAATAGAAAAATAACAAAAAACACATTATTTAATAGAGAAATAACTAAAATACACATTATTTAATAGAAAAATAACAAAAAACACATTATTTAATAGAGAAATAACTAAAATACACATTATTTAATAGAGAAATAACAAAAAAACACATTATATATTGGAGAAATAACTAAAATACACATTATTTAATAGAGAAATAACTAAATTACACATTATTTATTGGAGAAATAACTAAAATACACATTATTTTATTAAGAAATAACAAAAATACACATTATTTAATAAAGAAATAACTAAAATACACATTATTTAATAGAAAAATAACAAAAAACACATTATTTAATAGAGAAATAACTAAAATACACATTATTTATTGGAGAAATAACTAAAATACACATTATTTAATTAAGAAATAACAAAAATACACATTATTTAATAAAGAAATAACTAAAATACACATTATTTAATAGAGAAATAACAAAAAACACATTATTTAATAAAGAAATAACTAAAATACACATTATTTAATAGAAAAATAACAAAAAACACATTATTTAATAGAGAAATAACTAAAATACACATTATTTATTGGAGAAATAACTAAAATACACATTATTTAATTAAGAAATAACAAAAATACACATTATTTAATAGAAAAATAACATAAAACACATTATTTAATAGAGAAATAACTAAAATACACATTATTTAATAGAAAAATAACAAAAAACACATTATTTAATAGAGAAATAACTAAAATACACATTATTTAATAAAGAAATAACTAAAATACACATTATTTATTGGAGAAATAACTAAAATACACATTATTTAATAGAAAAATAACAAAAAACACATTATTTAATAGAGAAATAACTAAAATACACATTATTTAATAGAAAACTAACAAAAAACACATTATTTAGTAGAGAAATAACTAAAATACACGTTATTTAATAGAAAAATAACAAAAAACACATTATTTAATAGAGAAATAACTAACATACACATTATTTAATAGAGAAATAACAAAAAAACACATTATATATTGGAGAAATAACTAAAATACACATTATTTAATAGAGAAATAACTAAATTACACATTATTTATTGGGAAATAACTAAAATACACATTATTTAATTAAGAAATAACAAAAATACACATTATTTAATAAAGAAATAACTAAAATACACATTATTTAATAGAAAAATAACAAAAAACACATTATTTAATAGAGAAATAACTAAAATACACATTATTTATTGGAGAAATAACTAAAATACACATTATTTAATAGAGAAATAACTAAAATACACATTATTTAATAAAGAAATAACAAAAAAACACATTATATATTGGAGAAATAACTAAAATACACATTATTTAATAAAGAAATAACAAAAAAACACATTATATATTGGAGAAATAACTAAAATACACATTATTTAATAGAAAAATAACAAAAAACACATTATTTATTAGAGAAATAACTAAAATACACATTATTTATTGGAGAAATAACTAAAATACACATTATTTAATAGAAAAATAACAAAAAACACATTATTTAATAGAGAAATAACTAAAATACACATTATTTAATAAAGAAATAACTAAAATACACATTATTTATTGAAGAAATAACTAAAATACACATTATTTAATAGAAAAATAACAAAAAACACATTATTTAATAGAGAAATAACTAAAATACACATTATTTATTGGAGAAATAACTAAAATACACATTATTTAATAGAGAAATAACAAAAAAACACATTATATATTGGAGAAATAACTAAAATACACATCATTTAATAGAAAAATAACAAAAAACACATTATTTAATAGAGAAATAACTAAAATACACATTATTTAATAGAGAAATAACAAAAAAACACATTATATATTGGAGAAATAACTAAAATACACATTATTTAATAGAAAAATAACAAAAAACACATTATTTAATAGAAAAATAACTAAAAAACACATTATTTATTGGAGAAATAACTAAAATACACATTATTTAATAGAGAAATAACTAAAATACACATTATTTAATAAAGAAATAACAAAAAAACACATTATATATTGGAGAAATAACTAAAATACACATTATTTATTGGAGAAATAACTAAAATACACATTATTTTATTAAGAAATAACAAAAATACACATTATTTAATAAAGAAATAACTAAAATACACATTATTTATTGGAGAAATAACTAAAATACACATTATTTAATAGAGAAATAACAAAAAAACACATTATATATTGGAGAAATAACTAAAATACACATTATTTAATAGAAAAATAACAAAAAACACATTATTTAATAAAGAAATAACTAAAATACACATTATTTATTGAAGAAATAACTAAAATACACATTATTTAAAAGAGAAATAACAAAAAAACACATTATATATTGGAGAAATAACTAAAATACACATTATTTATTGGAGAAATAACTAAAATACACATTATTTTATTAAGAAATAACAAAAATACACATTATTTAATAAAGAAATAACTAAAATACACATTATTTTATTAAGAAATAACAAAAATACACATTATTTAATAAAGAAATAACTAAAATACACATTATTTAATAGAAAAATAACATAAAACACATTATTTAATAGAGAAATAACTAAAATACACATTATTTATTGAAGAAATAACTAAAATACACATTATTTAAAAGAGAAATAACAAAAAAACACATTATATATTGGAGAAATAACTAAAATACACATTATTTATTGGAGAAATAACTAAAATACACATTATTTAATAGAGAAATAACAAAAAAACACATTATATATTGGAGAAATAACTAAAATACACATTATTTAATAGAAAAATAACAAAAAACACATTATCTAATAAAGAAATAACTAAAATACACATTATTTATTGAAGAAATAACTAAAATACACATTATTTAAAAGAGAAAAAACAAAAAAACACATTATATATTGGAGAAATAACTAAAATACACATTATTTATTGGAGAAATAACTAAAATACACATTATTTAATAGAGAAATAACAAAAAAACACATTATATATTGGAGAAATAACTAAAATACACATTATTTAATAGAAAAATAACAAAAAACACATTATTTAATAAAGAAATAACTAAAATACACATTATTTAATAGAAAAATAACAAAAAACACATTATTTAATAGAGAAATAACTAAAATACACATTATTTAATAGAAAAATAACAAAAAACACATTATTTAATAGAGAAATAACTAAAATACACATTATTTAATAGAGAAATAACAAAAAAACACATTATATATTGGAGAAATAACTAAAATACACATTATTTAATAGAGAAATAACTAAATTACACATTATTTATTGGAGAAATAACTAAAATACACATTATTTTATTAAGAAATAACAAAAATACACATTATTTAATAAAGAAATAACTAAAATACACATTATTTAATAGAAAAATAACAAAAAACACATTATTTAATAGAGAAATAACTAAAATACACATTATTTATTGGAGAAATAACTAAAATACACATTATTTAATTAAGAAATAACAAAAATACACATTATTTAATAAAGAAATAACTAAAATACACATTATTTAATAGAGAAATAACAAAAAACACATTATTTAATAAAGAAATAACTAAAATACACATTATTTAATAGAAAAATAACAAAAAACACATTATTTAATAGAGAAATAACTAAAATACACATTATTTATTGGAGAAATAACTAAAATACACATTATTTAATTAAGAAATAACAAAAATACACATTATTTAATAGAAAAATAACATAAAACACATTATTTAATAGAGAAATAACTAAAATACACATTATTTAATAGAAAAATAACAAAAAACACATTATTTAATAGAGAAATAACTAAAATACACATTATTTAATAAAGAAATAACTAAAATACACATTATTTATTGGAGAAATAACTAAAATACACATTATTTAATAGAAAAATAACAAAAAACACATTATTTAATAGAGAAATAACTAAAATACACATTATTTAATAGAAAACTAACAAAAAACACATTATTTAGTAGAGAAATAACTAAAATACACGTTATTTAATAGAAAAATAACAAAAAACACATTATTTAATAGAGAAATAACTAACATACACATTATTTAATAGAGAAATAACAAAAAAACACATTATATATTGGAGAAATAACTAAAATACACATTATTTAATAGAGAAATAACTAAATTACACATTATTTATTGGGAAATAACTAAAATACACATTATTTAATTAAGAAATAACAAAAATACACATTATTTAATAAAGAAATAACTAAAATACACATTATTTAATAGAAAAATAACAAAAAACACATTATTTAATAGAGAAATAACTAAAATACACATTATTTATTGGAGAAATAACTAAAATACACATTATTTAATTAAGAATGAACAAAAATACACATTATTTAATAAAGAAATAACTAAAATACACATTATTTAATAGAAAAATAACAAAAAACACATTATTTAATAAAGAAATAACTAAAATACACATTATTTAATAGAAAAATAACAAAAAACACATTATTTAATAGAAAAATAACTAAAAAACACATTATTTATTGGAGAAATAACTAAAATACACATTATTTAATAGAGAAATAACTAAAATACACATTATTTATTGGAGAAATAACTAAAATACACATTATTTAATTAAGAAATAACAAAAATACACATTATTTAATAAAGAAATAACTAAAATACACATTATTTAATAGAAAAATAACACAAAACACATTATTTAATAGAGAAATAACTAAAATACACATTATTTATTGGAGAAATAACTAAAATACACATTATTTAATAGAAAAATAACAAAAAACACATTATTTAATAGAAAAATAACTAAAAAACACATTATTTATTGGAGAAATAACTAAAATACACATTATTTAATAGAGAAATAACTAAAATACGCATTATTTATTGGAGAAATAACTAAAATACACATTATTTAATTAAGAAATAACAAAAATACACATTATTTAATAAAGAAATAACTAAAATACACATTATTTAATAGAAAAATAACACAAAACACATTATTTAATAGAGAAATAACTAAAATACACATTATTTATTGGAGAAATAACTAAAATACACATTATTTAATAGAAAAATAACAAAAAACACATTATTTAATAAAGAAATAACTATAATACACATTATTTATTGGAGAAATAACTAAAATACACATTATTTAATAGAAAAATAACAAAAAACACATTATTTAATAGAGAAATAACTAAAATACACATTATTTATTGGAGAAATAACTAAAATACACATTATTTAATAGAAAAATAACAAAAAACACATTATTTAATAAAGAAATAACTAAAATACACATTATTTATTGGAGAAATAACTAAAATACACATTATTTAAAAGAAAAATAACAAAAAACACATTATTTAATAGAGAAATAACTAAAATACACATTATTTATTGGAGAAATAACTAAAATACACATTATTTAATAGAAAAATAACAAAAAACACATTATTTAATAGAGAAATAACTAAAATACACATTATTTATTGGAGAAATAACTAAAATACACATTATTTAATAGAGAAATAACAAAAAAACACATTATATATTGGAGAAATAACTAAAATACACATTATTTAATAGAGAAATAACTAAATTACACATTATTTAATAGAGAAATAACAAAAAAACACATTATATATTGGAGAAATAACTAAAATACACATTATTTAATAGAGAAATAACTAAAATACACATTATTTAATAAAGAAATAACTAAAATACACATTATTTATTGGAGAAATAACTAAAATACACATTATTTAATTAAGAAATAACAAAAATACACATTATTTAATAAAGAAATAACTAAAATACACATTATTTAATAGAAAAATAACAAAAAACACATTATTTAATAGAGAAATAACTAAAATACACATTATTTATTGGAGAAATAACTAAAATACACATTATTTAATAGAGAAATAACAAAAAAACACATTATATATTGGAGAAATAACTAAAATACACATTATTTAATAGAGAAATAACTAAATTACACATTATTTAATAGAGAAATAACAAAAAAACACATTATATATTGGAGAAATAACTAAAATACACATTATTTATTGGAGAAATAACTAAAATACACATTATTTAATAAAGAAATAACTAAAATACACATTATTTAATAGAAAAATAACAAAAAACACATTATTTAATAAAGAAATAACTAAAATACACATTATTTAATAGAAAAATAACAAAAAACACATTATTTAATAGAAAAATAACTAAAAAACACATTATTTATTGGAGAAATAACTAAAATACACATTATTTAATAGAGAAATAACTAAAATACACATTATTTATTGGAGAAATAACTAAAATACACATTATTTAATTAAGAAATAACAAAAATACACATTATTTAATAAAGAAATAACTAAAATACACATTATTTAATAGAAAAATAACACAAAACACATTATTTAATAGAGAAATAACTAAAATACACATTATTTATTGGAGAAATAACTAAAATACACATTATTTAATAGAAAAATAACAAAAAACACATTATTTAATAAAGAAATAACTATAATACACATTATTTATTGGAGAAATAACTAAAATACACATTATTTAATAGAAAAATAACAAAAAACACATTATTTAATAAAGAAATAACTAAAATACACATTATTTATTGGAGAAATAACTAAAATACACATTATTTAAAAGAAAAATAACAAAAAACACATTATTTAATAGAGAAATAACTAAAATACACATTATTTATTGGAGAAATAACTAAAATACACATTATTTAATAGAAAAATAACAAAAAACACATTATTTAATAGAGAAATAACTAAAATACACATTATTTATTGGAGAAATAACTAAAATACACATTATTTAATAGAGAAATAACAAAAAAACACATTATATATTGGAGAAATAACTAAAATACACATTATTTAATAGAGAAATAACTAAATTACACATTATTTAATAGAGAAATAACAAAAAAACACATTATATATTGGAGAAATAACTAAAATACACATTATTTAATAGAGAAATAACTAAAATACACATTATTTAATAAAGAAATAACTAAAATACACATTATTTATTGGAGAAATAACTAAAATACACATTATTTAATTAAGAAATAACAAAAATACACATTATTTAATAAAGAAATAACTAAAATACACATTATTTAATAGAAAAATAACAAAAAACACATTATTTAATAGAGAAATAACTAAAATACACATTATTTATTGGAGAAATAACTAAAATACACATTATTTAATAGAGAAATAACAAAAAAACACATTATATATTGGAGAAATAACTAAAATACACATTATTTAATAGAGAAATAACTAACATACACATTATTTAATAGAGAAATAACAAAAAAACACATTATATATTGGAGAAATAACTAAAATACACATTATTTAATAGAGAAATAACTAAATTACACATTATTTATTAGAGAAATAACTAAAATACACATTATTTAATTAAGAAATAACAAAAATACACATTATTTAATAAAGAAATAACTAAAATACACATTATTTAATAGAAAAATAACAAAAAACACATTATTTAATAGAGAAATAACTAAAATACACATTATTTATTGGAGAAATAACTAAAATACACATTATTTAATAGAAAAATAACAAAAAACACATTATTTAATAGAGAAATAACTAAAATACACATTATTTAATAAAGAAATAACTAAAATACACATTATTTATTGGAGAAATAACTAAAATACACATTATTTAATAAAGAAATAACTAAAATACACATTATTTATTGGAGAAATAACTAAAATACACATTATTTAATTAAGAAATAACAAAAATACACATTATTTAATAAAGAAATAACTAAAATACACATTATTTAATAGAAAAATAACAAAAAACACATTATTTAATAGAGAAATAACTAAAATACACATTATTTAATAAAGAAATAACTAAAATACACATTATTTATTGGAGAAATAACTAAAATACACATTATTTAATAGAAAAATAACAAAAAACACATTATTTAATAGAGAAATAACTAAAATACACATTATTTATTGGAGAAATAACTAAAATACACATTATTTAATAGAAAAATAACAAAAAACACATTATTTAATAGAGAAATAACTAAAATACACATTATTTAATAAAGAAATAACTAAAATACACATTATTTAATAGAAAAATAACAAAAAACACATTATTTAATAGAGAAATAACTAAAATACACATTATTTATTGGAGAAATAACTAAAATACACATTATTTAATAGAAAAATAACAAAAAACACATTATTTAATAGAGAAATAACTAAAATACACATTATTTATTGGAGAAATAACTAAAATACACATTATTTAATAGAAAAATAACAAAAAACACATTATTTAATAGAGAAATAACTAAAATACACATTATTTAATAAAGAAATAACTAAAATACACATTATTTAATAGAAAAATAACAAAAAACACATTATTTAATAGAGAAATAACTAAAATACACATTATTTAATAAAGAAATAACTAAAATACACATTATTTAATAGAAAAATAACAAAAAACACATTATTTAATAGAGAAATAACAAAAAACACATTATTTAATAGAGAAATAACTAAAATACACATTATTTAATAAAGAAATAAATAAAATACACATTATTTAATAGAAAAATAACAAAAAACACATTATTTAATAGAGAAATAACTAAAATACACATTATTTATTGGAGAAATAACTAAAATACACATTATTTAATAAAGAAATAACTAAAATACACATTATTTAATAGAAAAATAACAAAAAACACATTATTTAATAGAGAAATAACAAAAAACACATTATTTAATAGAGAAATAACTAAAATACACATTATTTAATAAAGAAATAACTAAAATACACATTATTTAATAGAAAAATAACAAAAAACACATTATTTAATAGAGAAATAACTAAAATACACATTATTTATTGGAGAAATAACTAAAATACACATTATTTAATAGAAAAATAACAAAAAACACATTATTTAATAGAGAAATAACTAAAATACACATTATTTATTGGAGAAATAACTAAAATACACATTATTTAATAGAAAAATAACAAAAAACACATTATTTAATAGAGAAATAACTAAAATACACATTATTTAATAAAGAAATAACTAAAATACACATTATTTAATAGAAAAATAACAAAAAACACATTATTTAATAGAGAAATAACAAAAAACACATTATTTAATAGAGAAATAACTAAAATACACATTATTTAATAAAGAAATAACTAAAATACACATTATTTAATAGAAAAATAACAAAAAACACATTATTTAATAGAGAAATAACTAAAATACACATTATTTATTGGAGAAATAACTAAAATACACATTATTTAATAAAGAAATAACTAAAATACACATTATTTATTGGAGAAATAACTAAAATACACATTATTTAATAAAGAAATAACTAAAATACACATTATTTATTGGAGAAATAACTAAAATACACATTATTTAATAAAGAAATAACTAAAATACACATTATTTATTGGAGAAATAACTAAAATACACATTATTTAATTAAGAAATAACAAAAATACACATTATTTAATAAAGAAATAACTAAAATACACATTATTTATTGGAGAAATAACTAAAATACACATTATTTAATAGAGAAATAACAAAAAAACACATTATATATTGGAGAAATAACTAAAATACACATTATTTAATAGAGAAATAACTAAATTACACATTATTTAATAGAGAAATAACAAAAAAACACATTATATATTGGAGAAATAACTAAAATACACATTATTTAATAGAGAAATAACTAAAATACACATTATTTAATAAAGAAATAACTAAAATACACATTATTTATTGGAGAAATAACTAAAATACACATTATTTATTGGAGAAATAACTAAAATACACATTATTTATTGGAGAAATAACTAAAATACACATTATTTATTGGAGAAATAACTAAAATACACATTATTTAATAGAAAAATAACAAAAAACACATTATTTAATAGAGAAATAACTAAAATACACATTATTTAATAAAGAAATAACTAAAATACACATTATTTATTGGAGAAATAACTAAAATACACATTATTTAATTAAGAAATAACAAAAATACACATTATTTAATAAAGAAATAACTAAAATACACATTATTTAATAGAAAAATAACAAAAAACACATTATTTAATAGAGAAATAACTAAAATACACATTATTTATTGGAGAAATAACTAAAATACACATTATTTAATAGAGAAATAACAAAAAAACACATTATATATTGGAGAAATAACTAAAATACACATTATTTAATAGAGAAATAACTAAATTACACATTATTTAATAGAGAAATAACAAAAAAACACATTATATATTGGAGAAATAACTAAAATACACATTATTTAATAGAGAAATAACTAAAATACACATTATTTAATAAAGAAATAACTAAAATACACATTATTTATTGGAGAAATAACTAAAATACACATTATTTAATTAAGAAATAACAAAAATACACATTATTTAATAAAGAAATAACTAAAATACACATTATTTAATAGAAAAATAACAAAAAACACATTATTTAATAGAGAAATAACTAAAATACACATTATTTATTGGAGAAATAACTAAAATACACATTATTTAATAGAGAAATAACTAAATTACACATTATTTAATAGAGAAATAACAAAAAAACACATTATATATTGGAGAAATAACTAAAATACACATTATTTATTGGAGAAATAACTAAAATACACATTATTTATTGGAGAAATAACTAAAATACACATTATTTAATAGAAAAATAACAAAAAACACATTATTTAATAGAGAAATAACTAAAATACACATTATTTATTGGAGAAATAACTAAAATACACATTATTTAATAGAGAAATAACAAAAAAACACATTATATATTGGAGAAATAACTAAAATACACATTATTTATTGGAGAAATAACTAAAATACACATTATTTATTGGAGAAATAACTAAAATACACATTATTTATTGGAGAAATAACTAAAATACACATTATTTAATAGAAAAATAACAAAAAACACATTATTTAATAGAGAAATAACTAAAATACACATTATTTATTGGAGAAATAACTAAAATACACATTATTTAATAGAGAAATAACAAAAAAACACATTATATATTGGAGAAATAACTAAAATACACATTATTTAATAGAGAAATAACTAAATTACACATTATTTAATAGAGAAATAACAAAAAAACACATTATATATTGGAGAAATAACTAAAATACACATTATTTAATAGAGAAATAACTAAATTACACATTATTTAATAGAGAAATAACAAAAAAACACATTATATATTGGAGAAATAACTAAAATACACATTATTTAATAGAGAAATAACTAAAATACACATTATTTAATAAAGAAATAACTAAAATACACATTATTTATTGGAGAAATAACTAAAATACACATTATTTAATAGAAAAATAACAAAAAACACATTATTTAATAGAGAAATAACTAAAATACACATTATTTAATAAAGAAATAACTAAAATACACATTATTTATTGGAGAAATAACTAAAATACACATTATTTAATTAAGAAATAACAAAAATACACATTATTTAATAAAGAAATAACTAAAATACACATTATTTAATAGAAAAATAACAAAAAACACATTATTTAATAGAGAAATAACTAAAATACACATTATTTATTGGAGAAATAACTAAAATACACATTATTTAATAGAGAAATAACAAAAAAACACATTATATATTGGAGAAATAACTAAAATACACATTATTTAATAGAGAAATAACTAAATTACACATTATTTAATAGAGAAATAACAAAAAAACACATTATATATTGGAGAAATAACTAAAATACACATTATTTAATAGAGAAATAACTAAAATACACATTATTTAATAAAGAAATAACTAAAATACACATTATTTATTGGAGAAATAACTAAAATACACATTATTTAATTAAGAAATAACAAAAATACACATTATTTAATAAAGAAATAACTAAAATACACATTATTTAATAGAAAAATAACAAAAAACACATTATTTAATAGAGAAATAACTAAAATACACATTATTTATTGGAGAAATAACTAAAATACACATTATTTAATAGAGAAATAACAAAAAAACACATTATATATTGGAGAAATAACTAAAATACACATTATTTAATAGAGAAATAACTAACATACACATTATTTAATAGAGAAATAACAAAAAAACACATTATATATTGGAGAAATAACTAAAATACACATTATTTAATAGAGAAATAACTAAATTACACATTATTTATTAGAGAAATAACTAAAATACACATTATTTAATTAAGAAATAACAAAAATACACATTATTTAATAAAGAAATAACTAAAATACACATTATTTAATAGAAAAATAACAAAAAACACATTATTTAATAGAGAAATAACTAAAATACACATTATTTATTGGAGAAATAACTAAAATACACATTATTTAATAGAAAAATAACAAAAAACACATTATTTAATAGAGAAATAACTAAAATACACATTATTTAATAAAGAAATAACTAAAATACACATTATTTATTGGAGAAATAACTAAAATACACATTATTTAATAAAGAAATAACTAAAATACACATTATTTATTGGAGAAATAACTAAAATACACATTATTTAATTAAGAAATAACAAAAATACACATTATTTAATAAAGAAATAACTAAAATACACATTATTTAATAGAAAAATAACAAAAAACACATTATTTAATAGAGAAATAACTAAAATACACATTATTTAATAAAGAAATAACTAAAATACACATTATTTATTGGAGAAATAACTAAAATACACATTATTTAATAGAAAAATAACAAAAAACACATTATTTAATAGAGAAATAACTAAAATACACATTATTTATTGGAGAAATAACTAAAATACACATTATTTAATAGAAAAATAACAAAAAACACATTATTTAATAGAGAAATAACTAAAATACACATTATTTAATAAAGAAATAACTAAAATACACATTATTTAATAGAAAAATAACAAAAAACACATTATTTAATAGAGAAATAACTAAAATACACATTATTTATTGGAGAAATAACTAAAATACACATTATTTAATAGAAAAATAACAAAAAACACATTATTTAATAGAGAAATAACTAAAATACACATTATTTATTGGAGAAATAACTAAAATACACATTATTTAATAGAAAAATAACAAAAAACACATTATTTAATAGAGAAATAACTAAAATACACATTATTTAATAAAGAAATAACTAAAATACACATTATTTAATAGAAAAATAACAAAAAACACATTATTTAATAGAGAAATAACAAAAAACACATTATTTAATAGAGAAATAACTAAAATACACATTATTTAATAAAGAAATAACTAAAATACACATTATTTAATAGAAAAATAACAAAAAACACATTATTTAATAGAGAAATAACTAAAATACACATTATTTATTGGAGAAATAACTAAAATACACATTATTTAATAAAGAAATAACTAAAATACACATTATTTAATAGAAAAATAACAAAAAACACATTATTTAATAGAGAAATAACAAAAAACACATTATTTAATAGAGAAATAACTAAAATACACATTATTTAATAAAGAAATAACTAAAATACACATTATTTAATAGAAAAATAACAAAAAACACATTATTTAATAGAGAAATAACTAAAATACACATTATTTATTGGAGAAATAACTAAAATACACATTATTTAATAGAAAAATAACAAAAAACACATTATTTAATAGAGAAATAACTAAAATACACATTATTTATTGGAGAAATAACTAAAATACACATTATTTAATAGAAAAATAACAAAAAACACATTATTTAATAGAGAAATAACTAAAATACACATTATTTAATAAAGAAATAACTAAAATACACATTATTTAATAGAAAAATAACAAAAAACACATTATTTAATAGAGAAATAACAAAAAACACATTATTTAATAGAGAAATAACTAAAATACACATTATTTAATAAAGAAATAACTAAAATACACATTATTTAATAGAAAAATAACAAAAAACACATTATTTAATAGAGAAATAACTAAAATACACATTATTTATTGGAGAAATAACTAAAATACACATTATTTAATAAAAAATAACTAAAATACACATTATTTAATAGAAAAATAACAAAAAACACATTATTTAATAGAGAAATAACAAAAAACACATTATTTAATAGAGAAATAACTAAAATACACATTATTTAATAAAGAAATAACTAAAATACACATTATTTAATAGAAAAATAACAAAAAACACATTATTTAATAGAGAAATAACTAAAATACACATTATTTATTGGAGAAATAACTAAAATACACATTATTTAATAGAAAAATAACAAAAAACACATTATTTAATAGAGAAATAACTAAAATACACATTATTTATTGGAGAAATAACTAAAATACACATTATTTAATAGAAAAATAACAAAAAACACATTATTTAATAGAGAAATAACTAAAATACACATTATTTATTGGAGAAATAACTAAAATACACATTATTTAATAAAGAAATAACTAAAATACACATTATTTAATAGAAAAATAACAAAAAACACATTATTTAATAGAGAAATAACAAAAAACACATTATTTAATAGAGAAATAACTAAAATACACATTATTTAATAAAGAAATAACTAAAATACACATTATTTATTGGAGAAATAACTAAAATACACATTATTTAATAGAAAAATAACAAAAAACACATTATTTAATAGAGAAATAACTAAAATACACATTATTTAATAAAGAAATAACTAAAATACACATTATTTATTGGAGAAATAACTAAAATACACATTATTTAATTAAGAAATAACAAAAATACACATTATTTAATAAAGAAATAACTAAAATACACATTATTTAATAGAAAAATAACAAAAAACACATTATTTAATAGAGAAATAACTAAAATACACATTATTTATTGGAGAAATAACTAAAATACACATTATTTAATAGAGAAATAACAAAAAAACACATTATATATTGGAGAAATAACTAAAATACACATTATTTAATAGAGAAATAACTAAATTACACATTATTTAATAGAGAAATAACAAAAAAACACATTATATATTGGAGAAATAACTAAAATACACATTATTTAATAGAGAAATAACTAAAATACACATTATTTAATAAAGAAATAACTAAAATACACATTATTTATTGGAGAAATAACTAAAATACACATTATTTAATTAAGAAATAACAAAAATACACATTATTTAATAAAGAAATAACTAAAATACACATTATTTAATAGAAAAATAACAAAAAACACATTATTTAATAGAGAAATAACTAAAATACACATTATTTATTGGAGAAATAACTAAAATACACATTATTTAATAGAGAAATAACAAAAAAACACATTATTTATTGGAGAAATAACTAAAATACACATTATTTAATAGAGAAATAACTAACATACACATTATTTAATAGAGAAATAACAAAAAAACACATTATTTATTGGAGAAATAACTAAAATACACATTATTTAATAGAGAAATAACTAAATTACACATTATTTATTAGAGAAATAACTAAAATACACATTATTTAATTAAGAAATAACAAAAATACACATTATTTAATAAAGAAATAACTAAAATACACATTATTTAATAGAAAAATAACAAAAAACACATTATTTAATAGAGAAATAACTAAAATACACATTATTTATTGGAGAAATAACTAAAATACACATTATTTAATAGAAAAATAACAAAAAACACATTATTTAATAGAGAAATAACTAAAATACACATTATTTAATAAAGAAATAACTAAAATACACATTATTTATTGGAGAAATAACTAAAATACACATTATTTAATAAAGAAATAACTAAAATACACATTATTTATTGGAGAAATAACTAAAATACACATTATTTAATTAAGAAATAACAAAAATACACATTATTTAATAAAGAAATAACTAAAATACACATTATTTAATAGAAAAATAACAAAAAACACATTATTTAATAGAGAAATAACTAAAATACACATTATTTAATAAAGAAATAACTAAAATACACATTATTTATTGGAGAAATAACTAAAATACACATTATTTAATAGAAAAATAACAAAAAACACATTATTTAATAGAGAAATAACTAAAATACACATTATTTATTGGAGAAATAACTAAAATACACATTATTTAATAGAAAAATAACAAAAAACACATTATTTAATAGAGAAATAACTAAAATACACATTATTTAATAAAGAAATAACTAAAATACACATTATTTAATAGAAAAATAACAAAAAACACATTATTTAATAGAGAAATAACTAAAATACACATTATTTATTGGAGAAATAACTAAAATACACATTATTTAATAGAAAAATAACAAAAAACACATTATTTAATAGAGAAATAACTAAAATACACATTATTTATTGGAGAAATAACTAAAATACACATTATTTAATAGAAAAATAACAAAAAACACATTATTTAATAGAGAAATAACTAAAATACACATTATTTAATAAAGAAATAACTAAAATACACATTATTTAATAGAAAAATAACAAAAAACACATTATTTAATAGAGAAATAACAAAAAACACATTATTTAATAGAGAAATAACTAAAATACACATTATTTAATAAAGAAATAACTAAAATACACATTATTTAATAGAAAAATAACAAAAAACACATTATTTAATAGAGAAATAACTAAAATACACATTATTTATTGGAGAAATAACTAAAATACACATTATTTAATAAAGAAATAACTAAAATACACATTATTTAATAGAAAAATAACAAAAAACACATTATTTAATAGAGAAATAACAAAAAACACATTATTTAATAGAGAAATAACTAAAATACACATTATTTAATAAAGAAATAACTAAAATACACATTATTTAATAGAAAAATAACAAAAAACACATTATTTAATAGAGAAATAACTAAAATACACATTATTTATTGGAGAAATAACTAAAATACACATTATTTAATAGAAAAATAACAAAAAACACATTATTTAATAGAGAAATAACTAAAATACACATTATTTATTGGAGAAATAACTAAAATACACATTATTTAATAGAAAAATAACAAAAAACACATTATTTAATAGAGAAATAACTAAAATACACATTATTTAATAAAGAAATAACTAAAATACACATTATTTAATAGAAAAATAACAAAAAACACATTATTTAATAGAGAAATAACAAAAAACACATTATTTAATAGAGAAATAACTAAAATACACATTATTTAATAAAGAAATAACTAAAATACACATTATTTAATAGAAAAATAACAAAAAACACATTATTTAATAGAGAAATAACTAAAATACACATTATTTATTGGAGAAATAACTAAAATACACATTATTTAATAAAGAAATAACTAAAATACACATTATTTAATAGAAAAATAACAAAAAACACATTATTTAATAGAGAAATAACAAAAAACACATTATTTAATAGAGAAATAACTAAAATACACATTATTTAATAAAGAAATAACTAAAATACACATTATTTAATAGAAAAATAACAAAAAACACATTATTTAATAGAGAAATAACTAAAATACACATTATTTATTGGAGAAATAACTAAAATACACATTATTTAATAGAAAAATAACAAAAAACACATTATTTAATAGAGAAATAACTAAAATACACATTATTTATTGGAGAAATAACTAAAATACACATTATTTAATAGAAAAATAACAAAAAACACATTATTTAATAGAGAAATAACTAAAATACACATTATTTATTGGAGAAATAACTAAAATACACATTATTTAATAAAGAAATAACTAAAATACACATTATTTAATAGAAAAATAACAAAAAACACATTATTTAATAGAGAAATAACAAAAAACACATTATTTAATAGAGAAATAACTAAAATACACATTATTTAATAAAGAAATAACTAAAATACACATTATTTAATAGAAAAATAACAAAAAACACATTATTTAATAGAGAAATAACTAAAATACACATTATTTATTGGAGAAATAACTAAAATACACATTATTTAATAAAGAAATAACTAAAATACACATTATTTAATAGAAAAATAACAAAAAACACATTATTTAATAGAGAAATAACAAAAAACACATTATTTAATAGAGAAATAACTAAAATACACATTATTTAATAAAGAAATAACTAAAATACACATTATTTAATAGAAAAATAACAAAAAACACATTATTTAATAGAGAAATAACTAAAATACACATTATTTATTGGAGAAATAACTAAAATACACATTATTTAATAAAGAAATAACTAAAATACACATTATTTAATAGAAAAATAACAAAAAACACATTATTTAATAGAGAAATAACAAAAAACACATTATTTAATAGAGAAATAACTAAAATACACATTATTTAATAAAGAAATAACTAAAATACACATTATTTAATAGAAAAATAACAAAAAACACATTATTTAATAGAGAAATAACTAAAATACACATTATTTATTGGAGAAATAACTAAAATACACATTATTTAATAAAGAAATAACTAAAATACACATTATTTAATAGAAAAATAACAAAAAACACATTATTTAATAGAGAAATAACAAAAAACACATTATTTAATAGAGAAATAACTAAAATACACATTATTTAATAAAGAAATAACTAAAATACACATTATTTAATAGAAAAATAACAAAAAACACATTATTTAATAGAGAAATAACTAAAATACACATTATTTATTGGAGAAATAACTAAAATACACATTATTTAATAGAAAAA
The DNA here is from genome assembly GCA_963932245.1 of Tachinus rufipes. Taxonomy (NCBI): domain Eukaryota; kingdom Metazoa; phylum Arthropoda; class Insecta; order Coleoptera; family Staphylinidae; genus Tachinus; species Tachinus rufipes. The sequence goes on from OZ010744.1 coordinate 8,323,821, forward strand.
TAACAAAAAACACATTATTTAATAGAGAAATAACTAAAATACACATTATTTATTGGAGAAATAACTAAAATACACATTATTTAATAGAAAAATAACAAAAAACACATTATTTAATAGAGAAATAACTAAAATACACATTATTTATTGGAGAAATAACTAAAATACACATTATTTAATAGAAAAATAACAAAAAACACATTATTTAATAGAGAAATAACTAAAATACACATTATTTAATAAAGAAATAACTAAAATACACATTATTTAATAGAAAAATAACAAAAAACACATTATTTAATAGAGAAATAACAAAAAACACATTATTTAATAGAGAAATAACTAAAATACACATTATTTAATAAAGAAATAACTAAAATACACATTATTTAATAGAAAAATAACAAAAAACACATTATTTAATAGAGAAATAACTAAAATACACATTATTTATTGGAGAAATAACTAAAATACACATTATTTAATAGAAAAATAACAAAAAACACATTATTTAATAGAGAAATAACTAAAATACACATTATTTATTGGAGAAATAACTAAAATACACATTATTTAATAGAAAAATAACAAAAAACACATTATTTAATAGAGAAATAACTAAAATACACATTATTTAATAAAGAAATAACTAAAATACACATTATTTAATAGAAAAATAACAAAAAACACATTATTTAATAGAGAAATAACAAAAAACACATTATTTAATAGAGAAATAACTAAAATACACATTATTTAATAAAGAAATAACTAAAATACACATTATTTAATAGAAAAATAACAAAAAACACATTATTTAATAGAGAAATAACTAAAATACACATTATTTATTGGAGAAATAACTAAAATACACATTATTTAATAAAGAAATAACTAAAATACACATTATTTAATAGAAAAATAACAAAAAACACATTATTTAATAGAGAAATAACAAAAAACACATTATTTAATAGAGAAATAACTAAAATACACATTATTTAATAAAGAAATAACTAAAATACACATTATTTAATAGAAAAATAACAAAAAACACATTATTTAATAGAGAAATAACTAAAATACACATTATTTATTGGAGAAATAACTAAAATACACATTATTTAATAAAGAAATAACTAAAATACACATTATTTAATAGAAAAATAACAAAAAACACATTATTTAATAGAGAAATAACAAAAAACACATTATTTAATAGAGAAATAACTAAAATACACATTATTTAATAAAGAAATAACTAAAATACACATTATTTAATAGAAAAATAACAAAAAACACATTATTTAATAGAGAAATAACTAAAATACACATTATTTATTGGAGAAATAACTAAAATACACATTATTTAATAAAGAAATAACTAAAATACACATTATTTAATAGAAAAATAACAAAAAACACATTATTTAATAGAGAAATAACAAAAAACACATTATTTAATAGAGAAATAACTAAAATACACATTATTTAATAAAGAAATAACTAAAATACACATTATTTAATAGAAAAATAACAAAAAACACATTATTTAATAGAGAAATAACTAAAATACACATTATTTATTGGAGAAATAACTAAAATACACATTATTTAATAGAAAAATAACAAAAAACACATTATTTAATAGAGAAATAACTAAAATACACATTATTTATTGGAGAAATAACTAAAATACACATTATTTAATAGAAAAATAACAAAAAACACATTATTTAATAGAGAAATAACTAAAATACACATTATTTATTGGAGAAATAACTAAAATACACATTATTTAATAGAAAAATAACAAAAAACACATTATTTAATAGAGAAATAACTAAAATACACATTATTTATTGGAGAAATAACTAAAATACACATTATTTAATAGAAAAATAACAAAAAACACATTATTTAATAGAGAAATAACTAAAATACACATTATTTATTGGAGAAATAACTAAAATACACATTATTTAATAGAAAAATAACAAAAAACACATTATTTAATAGAGAAATAACTAAAATACACATTATTTAATAAAGAAATAACTAAAATACACATTATTTAATAGAAAAATAACAAAAAACACATTATTTAATAGAGAAATAACAAAAAACACATTATTTAATAGAGAAATAACTAAAATACACATTATTTAATAAAGAAATAACTAAAATACACATTATTTAATAGAAAAATAACAAAAAACACATTATTTAATAGAGAAATAACTAAAATACACATTATTTATTGGAGAAATAACTAAAATACACATTATTTAATAAAGAAATAACTAAAATACACATTATTTAATAGAAAAATAACAAAAAACACATTATTTAATAGAGAAATAACAAAAAACACATTATTTAATAGAGAAATAACTAAAATACACATTATTTAATAAAGAAATAACTAAAATACACATTATTTAATAGAAAAATAACAAAAAACACATTATTTAATAGAGAAATAACTAAAATACACATTATTTATTGGAGAAATAACTAAAATACACATTATTTAATAGAAAAATAACAAAAAACACATTATTTAATAGAGAAATAACTAAAATACACATTATTTATTGGAGAAATAACTAAAATACACATTATTTAATAGAAAAATAACAAAAAACACATTATTTAATAGAGAAATAACTAAAATACACATTATTTATTGGAGAAATAACTAAAATACACATTATTTAATAGAAAAATAACAAAAAACACATTATTTAATAGAGAAATAACTAAAATACACATTATTTATTGGAGAAATAACTAAAATACACATTATTTAATAGAAAAATAACAAAAAACACATTATTTAATAGAGAAATAACTAAAATACACATTATTTATTGGAGAAATAACTAAAATACACATTATTTAATAAAGAAATAACTAAAATACACATTATTTAATAGAAAAATAACAAAAAACACATTATTTAATAGAGAAATAACAAAAAACACATTATTTAATAGAGAAATAACTAAAATACACATTATTTAATAAAGAAATAACTAAAATACACATTATTTAATAGAAAAATAACAAAAAACACATTATTTAATAGAGAAATAACTAAAATACACATTATTTATTGGAGAAATAACTAAAATACACATTATTTAATAGAAAAATAACAAAAAACACATTATTTAATAGAGAAATAACTAAAATACACATTATTTATTGGAGAAATAACTAAAATACACATTATTTAATAGAAAAATAACAAAAAACACATTATTTAATAGAGAAATAACTAAAATACACATTATTTATTGGAGAAATAACTAAAATACACATTATTTAATAGAAAAATAACAAAAAACACATTATTTAATAGAGAAATAACTAAAATACACATTATTTATTGGAGAAATAACTAAAATACACATTATTTAATAGAAAAATAACAAAAAACACATTATTTAATAGAGAAATAACTAAAATACACATTATTTATTGGAGAAATAACTAAAATACACATTATTTAATAAAGAAATAACTAAAATACACATTATTTAATAGAAAAATAACAAAAAACACATTATTTAATAGAGAAATAACAAAAAACACATTATTTAATAGAGAAATAACTAAAATACACATTATTTAATAAAGAAATAACTAAAATACACATTATTTAATAGAAAAATAACAAAAAACACATTATTTAATAGAGAAATAACTAAAATACACATTATTTATTGGAGAAATAACTAAAATACACATTATTTAATAGAAAAATAACAAAAAACACATTATTTAATAGAGAAATAACTAAAATACACATTATTTATTGGAGAAATAACTAAAATACACATTATTTAATAGAAAAATAACAAAAAACACATTATTTAATAGAGAAATAACTAAAATACACATTATTTATTGGAGAAATAACTAAAATACACATTATTTAATAGAAAAATAACAAAAAACACATTATTTAATAGAGAAATAACTAAAATACACATTATTTATTGGAGAAATAACTAAAATACACATTATTTAATAGAAAAATAACAAAAAACACATTATTTAATAGAGAAATAACTAAAATACACATTATTTATTGGAGAAATAACTAAAATACACATTATTTAATAGAAAAATAACAAAAAACACATTATTTAATAGAGAAATAACTAAAATACACATTATTTAATAAAGAAATAACTAAAATACACATTATTTAATAGAAAAATAACAAAAAACACATTATTTAATAGAGAAATAACAAAAAACACATTATTTAATAGAGAAATAACTAAAATACACATTATTTAATAAAGAAATAACTAAAATACACATTATTTAATAGAAAAATAACAAAAAACACATTATTTAATAGAGAAATAACTAAAATACACATTATTTATTGGAGAAATAACTAAAATACACATTATTTAATAAAGAAATAACTAAAATACACATTATTTAATAGAAAAATAACAAAAAACACATTATTTAATAGAGAAATAACTAAAATACACATTATTTATTGGAGAAATAACTAAAATACACATTATTTAATAGAAAAATAACAAAAAACACATTATTTAATAGAGAAATAACTAAAATACACATTATTTAATAAAGAAATAACTAAAATACACATTATTTATTGGAGAAATAACTAAAATACACATTATATAATAGAAAAATAACAAAAAACACATTATTTAATAGAGAAATAACTAAAATACACATTATTTATTGGAAAAATAACTAAAATACACATTATTTAATAGGAAAATAACAAAAAACACATTATTTAATAGAGAAATAACTAAAATACACATTATTTATTGGAGAAATAACTAAAATACACATTATTTAATAGAAAAATAACAAAAAACACATTATTTAATAGAGAAATAACTAAAATACACATTATTTAATAAAGAAATAAATAAAATACACATTATTTATTGAAGAAATAACTAAAATACACATTATTTAATAAAGAAATAACTAAAATACACATTATTTAATAGAAAAATAACAAAAAACACATTATTTAATAGAGAAATAACTAAAATACACATTATTTATTGGAGAAATAACTAAAATACACATTATTTAATAGAAAAATAACAAAAAACACATTATTTAATAGAGAAATAACTAAAATACACATTATTTATTGGAGAAATAACTAAAATACACATTATTTAATAGAAAAATAACAAAAAACACATTATTTAATAGAGAAATAACTAAAATACACATTATTTATTGGAGAAATAACTAAAATACACATTATTTAATAGAAAAATAACAAAAAACACATTATTTAATAGAGAAATAACTAAAATACACATTATTTAATAAAGAAATAACTAAAATACACATTATTTATTGGAGAAATAACTAAAATACACATTATATAATAGAAAAATAACAAAAAACACATTATTTAATAGAGAAATAACTAAAATACACATTATTTATTGGAAAAATAACTAAAATACACATTATTTAATAGGAAAATAACAAAAAACACATTATTTAATAGAGAAATAACTAAAATACACATTATTTATTGGAGAAATAACTAAAATACACATTATTTAATAGAAAAATAACAAAAAACACATTATTTAATAGAGAAATAACTAAAATACACATTATTTAATAAAGAAATAAATAAAATACACATTATTTATTGAAGAAATAACTAAAATACACATTATTTAATAAAGAAATAACTAAAATACACATTATTTAATAGAAAAATAACAAAAAACACATTATTTAATAGAGAAATAACTAAAATACACATTATTTATTGGAGAAATAACTAAAATACACATTATTTAATAGAAAAATAACAAAAAACACATTATTTAATAGAGAAATAACTAAAATACACATTATTTAATAAAGAAATAACTAAAATACACATTATTTATTGGAGAAATAACTAAAATACACATTATATAATAGAAAAATAACAAAAAACACATTATTTAATAGAGAAATAACTAAAATACACATTATTTATTGGAAAAATAACTAAAATACACATTATTTAATAGAAAAATAACAAAAAACACATTATTTAATAGAGAAATAACTAAAATACACATTATTTATTGGAGAAATAACTAAAATACACATTATTTAATAGAAAAATAACAAAAAACACATTATTTAATAGAGAAATAACTAAAATACACATTATTTAATAAAGAAATAACTAAAATACACATTATTTAATAGAAAAATAACAAAAAACACATTATTTAATAGAGAAATAACTAAAATACACATTATTTATTGGAGAAATAACTAAAATACACATTATTTAATAGAAAAATAACAAAAAACACATTATTTAATAGAGAAATAACTAAAATACACATTATTTATTGGAGAAATAACTAAAATACACATTATTTAATAGAAAAATAACAAAAAACACATTATTTAATAGAGAAATAACTAAAATACACATTATTTAATAAAGAAATAACTAAAATACACATTATTTATTGGAGAAATAACTAAAATACACATTATATAATAGAAAAATAACAAAAAACACATTATTTAATAGAGAAATAACTAAAATACACATTATTTATTGGAAAAATAACTAAAATACACATTATTTAATAGAAAAATAACAAAAAACACATTATTTAATAGAGAAATAACTAAAATACACATTATTTATTGGAGAAATAACTAAAATACACATTATTTAATAGAAAAATAACAAAAAACACATTATTTAATAGAGAAATAACTAAAATACACATTATTTATTGGAGAAATAACTAAAATACACATTATTTAATAGAAAAATAACAAAAAACACATTATTTAATAGAGAAATAACTAAAATACACATTATTTATTGGAGAAATAACTAAAATACACATTATTTAATAGAAAAATAACAAAAAACACATTATTTAATAGAGAAATAACTAAAATACACATTATTTATTGGAGAAATAACTAAAATACACATTATTTAATAGAAAAATAACAAAAAACACATTATTTAATAGAGAAATAACTAAAATACACATTATTTATTGGAGAAATAACTAAAATACACATTATTTAATAGAAAAATAACAAAAAACACATTATTTAATAGAGAAATAACTAAAATACACATTATTTAATAAAGAAATAACTAAAATACACATTATTTATTGGAGAAATAACTAAAATACACATTATTTAATAGAAAAATAACAAAAAACACATTATTTAATAGAGAAATAACTAAAATACACGTTATTTAATAAAGAAATAACAAAAAAACACATTATTTATTGGAGAAATAACTAAAATAGACATTATTTAATAGAAAAATAACAAAAAACACATTATTTAGTAGAGAAATAACTAAAATACACGTTATTTAATAGAAAAATAACAAAAAACACATTATTTAATAGAGAAATAACTAAAATACACGTTATTTAATAAAGAAATAACAAAAAAACACATTATTTATTGGAGAAATAACTAAAATACACATTATTTGATAGAGCAATAACTAAAATACACATTATTTAATAAAAAAATAACATAATAACACATTATTTAATAGAGAATTAACTAAAAACACATTATTTATTGGAGAAATAACTAAAATACACATTATTTATTGGAGAAATAACTAAAATACACATTATTTAATAGAAAAATAACAAAAAACACATTATTTAATAGAGAAATAACTAAAATACACATTATTTAATAGAGAAATAACAAAAAACACATTATTTAATTGAGAAATAACTAAAATACACATTATTTAATAGAGAAATAACTAAAATACACATTATTTAATAGAGAAATAACTAAAATACACATTATTTATTGGAGAAATAACTAAAATACACGTTATTTAATAGAAAAATAACAAAAAACACATTATTTAATAGAGAAATAACTAAAATACACATTATTTATTGGAGAAATAACTAAAATACACATTATTTATTGGAGAAATAACTATAATAGTAGATGTACTAAGCGGATACGGGCGCAATTTCTTATGGGCATTTACAAGGGGTCCAAAATCGGCCGTTGGCGGCCATCTTGGATTTCTGACATCCGGTTGGGCACGGCCATCTGGGCGTGTCAAAGGAAGTGGGCGCTGGGTTGACCTTGGGATTTGGGTATCCGGTCGGAGCCGGCTATCTGGGCATGTGAAAGTGGGCGCCGCCTGTGGCGCCCTTATGTGTGCAAAGTGTGCAGTACCTCCATAAGAGTGTGTGAGTGCGAGGGGTGTGCGAAAACTCGGAAAGAGTGGGATGGAGAATGAGTGCACGTCAGCGCCGCGGTGGCAGAAAAAGTAAGTTGGGATGGATGACGTAATAGAAATTTTGCGTGTCGAGACATGTTAAAAGTTTTAATTATGGTGAGTCATCGATGAAAGATAAGAGTTGTGTACCGGAAGTAGCAAGTGCGATAAGGATTAATGTACCGGAAGTGCATCCGGTGTGATAATGGGTGTGTGCTTAATTGGAAAGATAAGGATTAATGTACCGGAAGTGCATCCTGTTGAAAAGTGTTGTGTATCGGAAGTGGATTTTGGAAAAGTTGAGCGTGTTGAGACTTGTCTAAAATGCTAATTGGGATGACGTGATTAAAAGATAAGTGCATCCTGTTAAAAAGTGTAGGAAAATAACCAAAATATTATTGGGATGACGTCATGCAGACAAGGACGTAAGTAGTTTATTGAAATTGAGCGTGTTGAGACTTGTCGAAAAATGCTAATTGGGGTGAAGTAATTAGAAGATAAGGATTTAGGAGTATTTGATTGGAGGAAACAAGTCACGTGACGTTTTGCAATTTATAATTTAGTATAAAAACAAGGATCAGAGGGTTCAAAATCAGTCTAGTACAACCCTCGAGAGTACATTACTACTTTATCATCATGGCTACAATTTCAAACGTTGCTGACGGTATGGTCCGAATAATGGAACAATTTATGACGCAAAAAGAGACTGATATGGGTGTGATAGAAGAATGGATCAAGCACTGCTCTAAACAAATTAGTATTTTAAATACGGCGTTAAAGGCGGAGACGTCTATGGGAGTACAGCAAAAGATATTGTCGACAATCAGTAAAATGAAGACATACCGGACTTTGTTGAGAGTACCTGCAAGAGCCGGAGGCAGCATTTCAATTCGCAGTAGGACTCACGCTAATCGGACTAGTGAGGCGGTAAAGTGGGAAGATTCAAAATCTGCGTTTGACGGAAGAATTAGAACAGGAGTTTTAACCAATATAAAACACAGGGAGCCAACATCATATTTAAAAGATTGTGAAATTTTGTTTGTAAGAAGGATAAGACTAGCGTTGAAGAAGGAGCCGTTTTATAAAATAAATACAGTATTTTGTGGTAAATTTGTGAAAACCAGTCAAGACGGAATCGTGGAAGATTTCAAGTACATAAACACAAAAAATGCTGTGGTTGATCGAGACTGTAAATTAAATGAGTGGTTTGTAGAGAATATATCTGACGTGCTGTTGCGCAAGTTGGAAGAATTTCAAGAACGAGACAGCGGGTGGGCATTGTCAGCGATTATTAATTTGAGTATCAATATTAATAAATTTAATCCGCTGAGAGGTTCATAATACTTGGATTTACCACAGAGGAAATCATCTTGTCAACAGAGAAAAATGATCGATATAGTCTAATTTATATATTTATTTTATTATTTTTATCAATATATCGAAAAATGTATGTATACGGTTCAATTATTTTTACCTACCTCCTTTTCAATATATAGGTTCTGTAAAAGGAAGGGAAAAGAAGCATATAAATATGTATTAAAAAATATTTATCAAAGAATATATGGTATCAATACAACAGCATTTTCAAATTTTCAAAGGCGCATCATCACCTGAGTCACCCAAGCGCGTTCAGCCTAAGCCTCCTTATCAGTTCTTATCAGCTGTATGATCATTTGTAACGGAGATTCTCCAGGAGTGCGACTGCATGAAAGAGTGAGATGCAAAATATGAATGAAATTTGCTGACTCAAGGTATGAAACGAATCGAGAGAGAAGCAAGGACGCGTATGTGCAAGAAAATATTGGAATGTGCAAAATTACACACTATCGGTGTTCTTATCTATTACATGCGTTTACAAGATATACATTAAAACATAGGGGGTTATTCTATCATTAATTAAAAAAAATCTGCCTGTGATCTCTTTTTGTATAATAGGACCATCTAGTAATATAAACTCAACACCAAGCTTCATTTTAAAAATACTTAAAAACTAAAAATAGTCCAATTTATCGAGATACTGAGATTGCAGCCTGTTTCCAGGAGAACATTCAAACTTAACATACATTACGCTTCCAATGACAATTAAACAAATTCCTCGATTTGAGAAGCAGAACAATCTCTCAATCAACGTAGATATTTTGATAATCTCAAAATGAATAAAGTTTAGCGTAGTGCTAACCTATCTTACAAAAGCCAAACAAGCAAAGCATGTAAACCTCCTCATAATTTAAGATAGATACGATATTGAAGATAGCCAAACATATGATGGTTGCAAAACTCGTTATCACTACGTCTGGATAAAAAATTTGTCAAGACTGATGTCAAATCAATTGGACAAACACAAATACAAAAAGTACTTTTGTGATCGGTGTCTTCATTATTTCCACAACAAAGAGAAGTTAGAAAAACATTTAAAAGACTGCGAACAGATTAATGAATATAAGGGGACTTTTAAAAAGGAAGGAAAAATTATATTTTAAAATTTTGGGAACAAAGAAAGCGGACGTGTCTTTATAGTATACGCAAATTTTGAAACCATATTAAATCCAATTAACATTAAAATGAGAGACAAGAGGACCAAGTACCAGCTGCACGAAGCACATAGCGTGCGCTATTATTTTAAATGTACCTATGACGACACCCTATCCTTCTACCGTAGTTATAGAGGACCCAATTGCGCCGAATGGTTTGCAGAACAATTGAAGCAGCTAGCCGAAGATGTGGAAACGGTGAAAAAATATGTCGTTCATTATCGTAATTTAAAACAGTATGTGTCGGAGGACAATTCAGTTTGCGTGGGAGCTACAGCTGGTATGATATTTTGAACAAGGTTACGTTAGAATACAACAATCAACGTCACCGTACGATAGGAATGCGACCAGCTGATGTACTTCCAGGCGGCGATAAGGAAGAGATGTTATTAAAAACTGTCTACTCGCACATTAAAGTTGCAGGAAAAGGGAATTTCCGAGTGGGCGATATGGTGCGATTGAGTAAACAAAAAGCTTTATTTGCAAAAGGATACACACCAAATTAGACAACTGAATTATTTAAAATTGTTAAAATTAAAATTACCAACCCGGTGACGTATTTATTGGAAGATGAAAGAGGAGATCCTATACAAGGAGCCTTTTTCGCTGAGGAATTACAGAAAACATCAAATCCTAAGATATATTTAGTGGAAAAAATATTGCAAAAGAAGGGAAATCAAGTATTCGTAAAATGGCTTGGCATGGATAAATCGCATAATAGTTGGATTAATAAACAAAATGTATTATAATTGCATAAATAATAATAATTTTATAATTATACTTTAGTTTTAATAAGAACTCTATACAGTGATGATCTTCACACTCCTTATATCATTTATTATATCAACCTCAACTGACTCATCGTTCGATGGTAATAAGTATCTAGAATTCTATGGATATTTAAATGCTAGTGACACATCGCTGACCGATTCCAGAGATGCTATAATATTGTTTCAAGAAACTTATGGTCTACCCGCAGATGGAACATTCAATAATGCTACGTTAAATTTAATGCAAACTCCAAGATGTGGAAATCCAGATCATTTGGAAAATTATGTAATTCATTCCAAAAAATGGCCAAACAAAACTTTAAAATGGCATTTTTATAAAGGGAATTATTTAATGAAAAAATCAGCCAAAGAGGCTTTTGATTTATGGTCAAGATATACTAATCTAAATTTCATTCATGATCCTTTAAAGTATGATATTTTAATTTCATTTCAAAGAATAGCACATACATGGATAAAGCGTAACTACACTTGCAATTCCTTTGACGGTCCTGGGAATACTTTGGGGCATGCCTATCTACCTCACAACAACGGAAGTTTGACAGAAATTCATCTTGATGCAGATGAAGATTGGTGGACTTTGACAAAACCACCTCCCAATAACAAAATAAGTATTTTTTCTGTATTACTTCATGAAATCGGACACGTCTTAGGAATTCGGCACTCAAGCGATCAACATTCATTGATGTATGCATACTACTACGCTTATCCAAATTTAACTGAAGATGACATCAATGCAATTCAAGAATTGTATGGTGTAAAGGTTACGTCGACGACAACAACGATGGAGACGGAGGCGACAACGTCGACGACGACAACGTCGACGACGACAAAGCCTACAACTATTCCTGCGATAAATTCCACAATAGAGTCTACAACTGTGGCAAATATAACTGTAAATTCTACAGTCAATTCTAGAACGGTTGACCCACCTGTTATTTACCCCGATTTGTGTAAAGTATCAAAGGACATCGATGCATTTCTAATAGTCCTCGAAAAAATATACATATTTTATAACGAGTGGGTTTGGGTGAAAGGATTAAATATAAATTCATACGGAAAACCGCAGTTAATAACCAATTGGTTACACTTTCTACCATCAACGTTTAAAAAAATAAATGCAATTTACCAACGCCCCAATGGCCAGATAGCACTATTCGATGATATGTATATACTTGTTTTTGATTTCCCATCGTTAAAATTTCATAATTCAATTGTACAATCAAATTTACATGTTCGCGGGGTTGTGACTGCAGCTGTAAATACGTACAGTGGGCAAATATATGTGTTCTACAATAATAGCGTTTACGTTGAAGTGGATGAATGCAGTTATTATCAAAAAATAAATATGCTTGGATATACACAAGATTTCATAGGATTGCCCAGGGACATTAATGGTGCATTCCGATACACAAATGAACTGCTATATTTCTTCAGTGAAAATATGTATTATGAATATAACGAATTTACATCATCGATGGTGAGAGCAAATCAGAAAGATTTATCGTTATTTTCGATTAATTGTCCAACGCTTGGGATTCTACAACAACTCAAATCACTTCTGATAAAGCTAACGTATTTGGACTTACCTTTATGATGTAATTCAATAACCTGTAAAATGCATGTAAGAAATAATGAAATAAAATGCTGTTTATTATAATATTGTTTTTTTATTTAGTTTTTGTAAACATACCTTATATATAATTTATAAAGCACATAAGAAAATATAATAACATTGGTAAGCATCAGTATAGTTTCTAAAATCAAATCAGGCATTTATGTTCCTGGATAAGAATCGAACAACCCAAAATATATCTCGTACATTAATAATCGAGGACGCCGCTTTTGTTGTATCGCTTTCAAATTTTTTACATTTTTAATTATAATATATTTTGTTGCTTATATTAACAGCTTATGTAATATATAAATTGTAGATTAAATATTATAAAAAGTAATTATATGGTATTATTTAACCTAGGCAACCAACATCACATGCATGCTATAATAGCGTGCCCGTTGGTCTAGTTGGCTACGCAACGCCTTTAAACCAACGATTATCTGAGGGGTTTGAACTAGGGTATAAAAATGGCTCATCAACAGCATTTTATCAGCTCGAAGAATAATACTATATATTATTTAATAAATAAAAAAAAATTAAAAAATTACTCTAAATAATATTAATATGATAATAAAAGATATTTGATTCCGGGAAGCCCCGAGACTCAGCCTTGGGCAGGACATTATACAATAATGAAAAGTTAAAGTGGGGATAAGAAAAAATTGTGGGGATAAGAAGAAATGGTTCAGTAGAGAAAGATGAGACGTACCGTTAACATTGCAGAAGAATCAAGAAATAACGTACATCAATTTAAATATAAGAAGAAGAACCGAACGCAGAGTTGTTTGAAAAAGTTGCATCAAAAATACAGCATCAAACTCAAAGAAAAGAACAAGGCTATCGTTGATGCGAAAAAAGAGTTGGAACATTACAAGTCGGTGATAGAGCTCTGCAGTCTTTTTACAAAAATAAAAATATAAAATAGAAGCAACAACGTTTATTTATTTCTAAGACAATAAAATCGAGATACTGCAACGTATCCGGCTAGACCAAGGACGTCACCGATACGCTGCACTAGAAAACCATGAATCTAAAAAACGACACCAGCCCGAGAACGTTTCAAATAAAACTCTTATTTCCGAAGTGGCGTTGAATTTAATGTTCCTGGACAAGAACCGAAAAAACTAGATATATCTCAAGCATTAATACTTGAAGAAGCGGATTTTGTTTTAGAATTGCATTCTAACTTTTATATGTCTAATTATTATATTTATTTTGTTGGCTATATCAACAAGTTATGTAATGTAATCTATAAAATGTGACTTCAATATTATAAAAAATAATTAAAATTTATTGTTTTATTTTATTTCCAGAAAAATACATTAAAACCTTATATGTAAACAATTATAATTGGAGCGAAGAACTCTAGTAGCAAATCTGCTATGTACACATGTAACACGTAATTGGCCGTATTCTGTATATTTTTAACAACGATTTCAGAAAATATATTGTTAATGAACGAGTATTTATATTTCCGTTTTAATCAGATGAATTATGATTTTGAAGTAACGAAAATATTGTAATATAAAAAATACCTTATTAATTTTAAAAATAAATTATTTCTATAATTTTGGGTTTGCAGCATCTACTTGAAAAAACCTCAATATGGGATAATAAAAGTAGCTCGTATTTTTATCTTAAAGTAGCATGTTTATTATATATGAATATATTACATTATAGCAAATTATGTAATGTCCGATGCACTTATCCAGCTGTTGTGAATGGTATCTAGCCCTAACCACTTTACATATGCTCGATTGCCTTTTTTTCTCAGCACTTTCTCAACTAAATAAACGTCCTTATGTAAAACTTTTTGAATTCCTTGCTCATAAAATGCACCTTTAATGGGAAACCCTTGCATATCGTGTAAAAAATATACCGCAGGCGCGCTAATTTTTACGCTAACTATTTTAAAGAGTTCGGTGGACCAGTTTGGCGTTTAACCCTTTTTAAAAATCATTTTTTGTTTGCTGATACGAACAATATCGCCTACTCAAAATTTAATTTTTCCAGCTGTTTTTATATGGGAATACACCGTTTGCAAAAGATGTTTCTCATTATCGCTTCCTTTCTCGATATCACAAGATCGCATTCCTGTCGTACTATGCTTTCGCTCATTATAATCATTTGTAACGACCGATAATGAATCCTACCATATGTATTTTCCCCGCACGCTAAACAAACGATACAATTTATTTTTTAATGTTCTAATTACTCGTTCAGCCATTGAAACCTTCATCGTGCTAAAAGTCGAGTAAAGATTGATGTTGTTTATCCATTACGCCTTTGAAATGAGTATTGTAAAACTCAGTACCGTTATCTGTCTGTAAATTTTTGGGTATTCGATCGTTTTGAGACAATATTTTACTGAAAGCCTGCGCAACTCCAAGGCCGGTTTTATATTTTAATCTCACGCTCCACAGATATTTAGAGGAACAATCAATCACTACTAAAATATATTTATATCCCTTATTGTCTCGAGAAAACAAGGTAAATTCGGCCAAGTCGGCCTGTCATAAATCATCAACAAATTTAACAATTGTTCTTCTGCGGGGATACGTTCTACGAGCGGGCCTGTGCAGTTTGTTCACTATATCCTGCTTTATTTTACTCATTATTGTTTATTACAATCGGTTGATTTTCAAGAGGAGTCAGACGGGTATTTATTAAATCAAAAGCGGTTTGGATCTTATCCATCATTTGAGGTATCGAATGAGCAGTTAGCGATGGCCAGCCAGCCTGCCAGCCTGCCAGCCAGCCAGCCTGCCTGCCAGCCAGCCAGTCTGGCTGCCAGCCAGCCAGCCTGCCTGCCAGCCTGCCAGCCTGCCAGCCAGCCTGCCTGCCTAGAAATAAAAAATAAAAAATAGAAAAATAACTAAAAAACACATTATTTATTGGAGAAATAACTATAATACACATTATTTATAAGAAAAATAACAAAAAACACATTATATAATAGAGAAATAACTAAAATACACATTATTTAATAAAGAAATAACTAAAATACACATTATTTACTAGAAAAATAACAAAAAACACATTATTTAATAGAGAAATAACTAAAATACACGTTATTTAATAAAGAAATAACAAAAAAACACATTATTTAATAGAGAAATAACAAAAAACACATTATTTAGTAGAGAAATAACTAAAATACACGTTATTTAATAGAAAAATAACAAAAAACACATTATTTAATAGAGAAATAACTAAAATACACATTATTTATTGGAGAAATAACTAAAATACACATTATTTATAAGAAAAATAACAAAAAACACATTATATAATAGAGAAATAACTAAAATACACATTATTTAATAAAGAAATAACTAAAATACACATTATTTACTAGAAAAATAACAAAAAACACATTATTTAATAGAGAAATAACTAAAATACACGTTATTTAATAAAGAAATAACAAAAAAACACATTATTTATTGGAGAAATAACTAAAATAGACATTATTTAATAGAAAAATAACAAAAAACACATTATTTAGTAGAGAAATAACTAAAATACACGTTATTTAATAGAAAAATAACAAAAAACACATTATTTAATAGAGAAATAACTAAAATACACGTTATTTAATAAAGAAATAACAAAAAAACACATTATTTATTGGAGAAATAACTAAAATACACATTATTTAATAGAGCAATAACTAAAATACACATTATTTAATAGAAAAATAACAAAAAACACAATATTTAATAGAGAAATAACTAAAATACACATTATTTAATAGAGAAAAAACTAAAAAACACATTATTTAATAAAGAAATAACTAAAATACACATTATTTAATAGAAAAATAACAAAAAACACATTATTTAATAGAGAAATAACTAAAATACACATTATTTATTAGAGAAAAAACTAAAAAACACATTATTTAATAAAGAAATAACTAAAATACACATTATTTAATAAAGAAATAACTAAAATACACATTATTTATTGGAGAAATAACTAAAATACACATTATTTAATAAAGAAATAACTAAAATACACATTATTTATTGGAGAAATAACTAATATACACATTATTTAATAGAAAAATAACAAAAAACACATTATTTAATAGAGAAATAACTAAAATACACATTATTTAATAGAGAAAAAACTAAAAAACACAATATTTAATAAAGAAATAACTAAAATACACATTATTTATTGGAGAAATAACTAAAATACACATTATTTAATAAAGAAATAACAAAAAAACACATTATTTAATAAAGAAATAACTAAAATACACATTATTTATTGGAGAAATAACTAAAATACACATTATTTAATAGAAAAATAACAAAAAACACAATATTTAATAGAGAAATAACTAAAATACACATTATTTAATAGAGAAAAAACTAAAAAACACATTATTTAATAAAGAAATAACTAAAATACACATTATTTAATAGAAAAATAACAAAAAACACATTATTTAATAGAGAAATAACTAAAATACACGTTATTTAATAAAGAAATAACAAAAAAACACATTATTTATTGGAGAAATAACTAAAATACACATTATTTGATAGAGCAATAACTAAAATACACATTATTTAATAGAAAAATAACAAAAAACACATTATTTAATAGAGAAATAACTAAAATACACATTATTTATTGGAGAAATAACTAAAATACACATTATTTATAAGAAAAATAACAAAAAACACATTATATAATAGAGAAATAACTAAAATACACATTATTTAATAAAGAAATAACTAAAATACACATTATTTACTAGAAAAATAACAAAAAACACATTATTTAATAGAGAAATAACTAAAATACACGTTATTTAATAAAGAAATAACAAAAAAACACATTATTTACTAGAAAAATAACAAAAAACACATTATTTAATAGAGAAATAACTAAAATACACGTTATTTAATAAAGAAATAACAAAAAAACACATTATTTATTGGAGAAATAACTAAAATACACATTATTTGATAGAGCAATAACTAAAATACACATTATTTAATAGAGAAAAAACTAAAAAACACAATATTTAATAAAGAAATAACTAAAATACACATTATTTATTGGAGAAATAACTAAAATACACATTATTTAATAAAGAAATAACAAAAAAACACATTATTTAATAGAGAAATAACTAAAATACACATTATTTAATAGAGAAAAAACTAAAAAACACAATATTTAATAAAGAAATAACTAAAATACACATTATTTATTGGAGAAATAACTAAAATACACATTATTTAATAAAGAAATAACAAAAAAACACATTATTTAATAAAGAAATAACTAAAATACACATTATTTATTGGAGAAATAACTAAAATACACATTATTTAATAGAAAAATAACAAAAAACACAATATTTAATAGAGAAATAACTAAAATACACATTATTTAATAGAGAAAAAACTAAAAAACACATTATTTAATAAAGAAATAACTAAAATACACATTATTTAATAGAAAAATAACAAAAAACACATTATTTAATAGAGAAATAACTAAAATACACATTATTTATTAGAGAAAAAACTAAAAAACACATTATTTAATAAAGAAATAACTAAAATACACATTATTTATTGGAGAAATAACTAAAATACACATTATTTAATAAAGAAATAACTAAAATACACATTATTTATTGGAGAAATAACTAAAATACACATTATTTAATAAAGAAATAACTAAAATACACATTATTTATTGGAGAAATAACTAATATACACATTATTTAATAGAAAAATAACAAAAAACACATTATTTAATAGAGAAATAACTAAAATACACATTATTTAATAGAGAAAAAACTAAAAAACACAATATTTAATAAAGAAATAACTAAAATACACATTATTTATTGGAGAAATAACTAAAATACACATTATTTAATAGAAAAATAACAAAAAACACATTATTTACTAGAAAAATAACAAAAAACACATTATTTAATAGAGAAATAACTAAAATACACGTTATTTAATAAAGAAATAACAAAAAAACACATTATTTATTGGAGAAATAACTAAAATACACATTATTTAATAAAGAAATAACAAAAAAACACATTATTTAATAGAGAAATAACAAAAAACACATTATTTAGTAGAGAAATAACTAAAATACACGTTATTTAATAGAAAAATAACAAAAAACACATTATTTAATAGAGAAATAACTAAAATACACGTTATTTAATAAAGAAATAACAAAAAAACACATTATTTATTGGAGAAATAACTAAAATACACATTATTTGATAGAGCAATAACTAAAATACACATTATTTAATAGAAAAATAACAAAAAACACATTATTTAATAGAGAAATAACTAAAATACACGTTATTTAATAAAGAAATAACAAAAAAACACATTATTTATTGGAGAAATAACTAAAATACACATTATTTGATAGAGCAATAACTAAAATACACATTATTTAATAGAAAAATAACAAAAAACACATTATTTAATAGAGAAATAACTAAAATACACATTATTTATTGGAGAAATAACTAAAATACACATTATTTATAAGAAAAATAACAAAAAACACATTATATAATAGAGAAATAACTAAAATACACATTATTTAATAAAGAAATAACTAAAATACACATTATTTACTAGAAAAATAACAAAAAACACATTATTTAATAGAGAAATAACTAAAATACACGTTATTTAATAAAGAAATAACAAAAAAACACATTATTTATTGGAGAAATAACTAAAATACACATTATTTGATAAAGCAATAACTAAAATACACGTTATTTAATAGAAAAATAACAAAAAACACATTATTTAATAGAGAAATAACTAAAATACACATTATTTAATAAAGAAATAACTAAAATACACATTATTTACTAGAAAAATAACAAAAAACACATTATTTAATAGAGAAATAACTAAAATACACGTTATTTAATAAAGAAATAACAAAAAAACACATTATTTATTGGAGAAATAACTAAAATACACATTATTTGATAGAGCAATAACTAAAATACACGTTATTTAATAGAAAAATAACAAAAAACACATTATTTAATAGAGAAATAACTAAAATACACATTATTTAATAAAGAAATAACTAAAATACACATTATTTACTAGAAAAATAACAAAAAACACATTATTTAATAGAGAAATAACTAAAATACACGTTATTTAATAAAGAAATAACAAAAAAACACATTATTTATTGGAGAAATAACTAAAATACACATTATTTGATAGAGCAATAACTAAAATACACATTATTTAATAGAAAAATAACAAAAAACACATTATTTAATAGAGAAATAACTAAAATACACATTATTTATTGGAGAAATAACTAAAATACACATTATTTATAAGAAAAATAACAAAAAACACATTATATAATAGAGAAATAACTAAAATACACATTATTTAATAAAGAAATAACTAAAATACACATTATTTACTAGAAAAATAACAAAAAACACATTATTTAATAGAGAAATAACTAAAATACACGTTATTTAATAAAGAAATAACAAAAAAACACATTATTTATTGGAGAAATAACTAAAATAGACATTATTTAATAGAAAAATAACAAAAAACACATTATTAAGTAGAGAAATAACTAAAATACACGTTATTTAATAGAAAAATAACAAAAAACACATTATTTAATAGAGAAATAACTAAAATACACGTTATTTAATAAAGAAATAACAAAAAAACACATTATTTATTGGAGAAATAACTAAAATACACATTATTTGATAGAGCAATAACTAAAATACACATTATTTAATAGAAAAATAACAAAAAACACAATATTTAATAGAGAAATAACTAAAATACACAATATTTAATAGAGAAAAAACTAAAAAACACATTATTTAATAAAGAAATAACTAAAATACACATTATTTAATAGAAAAATAACAAAAAACACATTATTTAATAGAGAAATAACTAAAATACACATTATTTATTAGAGAAAAAACTAAAAAACACATTATTTAATAAAGAAATAACTAAAATACACATTATTTATTGGAGAAATAACTAAAATACACATTATTTAATAAAGAAATAACTAAAATACACATTATTTATTGGAGAAATAACTAAAATACACATTATTTAATAAAGAAATAACTAAAATACACATTATTTATTGGAGAAATAACTAATATACACATTATTTAATAGAAAAATAACAAAAAACACATTATTTAATAGAGAAATAACTAAAATACACATTATTTAATAGAGAAAAAACTAAAAAACACAATATTTAATAAAGAAATAACTAAAATACACATTATTTATTGAAGAAATAACTAAAATACACATTATTTAATAAAGAAATAACAAAAAAACACATTATTTAATAAAGAAATAACTAAAATACACATTATTTATTGGAGAAATAACTAAAATACACATTATTTACTAGAAAAATAACAAAAAACACATTATTTAATAGAAAAATAACTAAATTACACATTATTTATTGGAGAAATAACTAAAATACACATTATTTAATAAAGAAATAACTAAAATACACATTATTTATTGGAGAAATAACTAATATACACATTATTTAATAGAAAAATAACAAAAAACACATTATTTAATAGAGAAATAACTAAAATACACATTATTTAATAGAGAAAAAACTAAAAAACACAATATTTAATAAAGAAATAACTAAAATACACATTATTTAATAAAGAAATAACAAAAAAACACATTATTTAATCAAGAAATAACAAAAAAACACATTATTTAATAAAGAAATAACTAAAATACACATTATTTATTGGAGAAATAACTAAAATACACATTATTTACTAGAAAAATAACAAAAAACACATTATTTAATAGAAAAATAACTAAAATACACGTTATTTAATAAAGAAATAACAAAAAAACACATTATTTATTGGAGAAATAACTAAAATACACATTATTTGATAGAGCAATAACTAAAATACACATTATTTAATAGAAAAATAACAAAAAACACATTATTTAATAGAGAAATAACTAAAATACACATTATTTATTGGAGAAATAACTAAAATACACATTATTTATAAGAAAAATAACAAAAAACACATTATATAATAGAGAAATAACTAAAATACACATTATTTAATAAAGAAATAACTAAAATACACATTATTTACTAGAAAAATAACAAAAAACACATTATTTAATAGAGAAATAACTAAAATACACGTTATTTAATAAAGAAATAACAAAAAAACACATTATTTATTGGAGAAATAACTAAAATACACATTATTTGATAGAGCAATAACTAAAATACACGTTATTTAATAGAAAAATAACAAAAAACACATTATTTAATAGAGAAATAACTAAAATACACATTATTTAATAAAGAAATAACTAAAATACACATTATTTACTAGAAAAATAACAAAAAACACATTATTTAATAGAGAAATAACTAAAATACACGTTATTTAATAAAGAAATAACAAAAAAACACATTATTTATTGGAGAAATAACTAAAATACACATTATTTGATAGAGCAATAACTAAAATACACATTATTTAATAGAAAAATAACAAAAAACACATTATTTAATAGAGAAATAACTAAAATACACATTATTTATTGGAGAAATAACTAAAATACACATTATTTATAAGAAAAATAACAAAAAACACATTATATAATAGAGAAATAACTAAAATACACATTATTTAATAAAGAAATAACTAAAATACACATTATTTACTAGAAAAATAACAAAAAACACATTATTTAATAGAGAAATAACTAAAATACACGTTATTTAATAAAGAAATAACAAAAAAACACATTATTTATTGGAGAAATAACTAAAATAGACATTATTTAATAGAAAAATAACAAAAAACACATTATTAAGTAGAGAAATAACTAAAATACACGTTATTTAATAGAAAAATAACAAAAAACACATTATTTAATAGAGAAATAACTAAAATACACGTTATTTAATAAAGAAATAACAAAAAAACACATTATTTATTGGAGAAATAACTAAAATACACATTATTTGATAGAGCAATAACTAAAATACACATTATTTAATAGAAAAATAACAAAAAACACAATATTTAATAGAGAAATAACTAAAATACACAATATTTAATAGAGAAAAAACTAAAAAACACATTATTTAATAAAGAAATAACTAAAATACACATTATTTAATAGAAAAATAACAAAAAACACATTATTTAATAGAGAAATAACTAAAATACACATTATTTATTAGAGAAAAAACTAAAAAACACATTATTTAATAAAGAAATAACTAAAATACACATTATTTATTGGAGAAATAACTAAAATACACATTATTTAATAAAGAAATAACTAAAATACACATTATTTATTGGAGAAATAACTAAAATACACATTATTTAATAAAGAAATAACTAAAATACACATTATTTATTGGAGAAATAACTAATATACACATTATTTAATAGAAAAATAACAAAAAACACATTATTTAATAGAGAAATAACTAAAATACACATTATTTAATAGAGAAAAAACTAAAAAACACAATATTTAATAAAGAAATAACTAAAATACACATTATTTATTGAAGAAATAACTAAAATACACATTATTTAATAAAGAAATAACAAAAAAACACATTATTTAATAAAGAAATAACTAAAATACACATTATTTATTGGAGAAATAACTAAAATACACATTATTTACTAGAAAAATAACAAAAAACACATTATTTAATAGAAAAATAACTAAATTACACATTATTTATTGGAGAAATAACTAAAATACACATTATTTAATAAAGAAATAACTAAAATACACATTATTTATTGGAGAAATAACTAATATACACATTATTTAATAGAAAAATAACAAAAAACACATTATTTAATAGAGAAATAACTAAAATACACATTATTTAATAGAGAAAAAACTAAAAAACACAATATTTAATAAAGAAATAACTAAAATACACATTATTTAATAAAGAAATAACAAAAAAACACATTATTTAATCAAGAAATAACAAAAAAACACATTATTTAATAAAGAAATAACTAAAATACACATTATTTATTGGAGAAATAACTAAAATACACATTATTTACTAGAAAAATAACAAAAAACACATTATTTAATAGAAAAATAACTAAATTACACATTATTTATTGGAGAAATAACTAAAATACACATTATTTAATAGAGAAAAAACTAAAAAACACAATATTTAATAAAGAAATAACTAAAATACACATTATTTATTGGAGAAATAACTAAAATACACATTATTTAATAAAGAAATAACAAAAAAACACATTATTTAATAAAGAAATAACTAAAATACACATTATTTATTGGAGAAATAACTAAAATACACATTATTTAATAGAAAAATAACAAAAAACACAATATTTAATAGAGAAATAACTAAAATACACATTATTTAATAGAGAAAAAACTAAAAAACACATTATTTAATAAAGAAATAACTAAAATACACATTATTTAATAGAAAAATAACAAAAAACACATTATTTAATAGAGAAATAACTAAAATACACATTATTTATTAGAGAAAAAACTAAAAAACACATTATTTAATAAAGAAATAACTAAAATACACATTATTTATTGGAGAAATAACTAAAATACACATTATTTAATAAAGAAACAACTAAAATACACATTATTTATTGGAGAAATAACTAAAATACACATTATTTAATAAAGAAATAACTAAAATACACATTATTTATTGGAGAAATAACTAATATACACATTATTTAATAGAAAAATAACAAAAAACACATTATTTAATAGAGAAATAACTAAAATACACATTATTTAATAGAGAAAAAACTAAAAAACACAATATTTAATAAAGAAATAACTAAAATACACATTATTTATTGGAGAAATAACTAAAATACACATTATTTAATAAAGAAATAACAAAAAAACACATTATTTAATAAAGAAATAACTAAAATACACATTATTTATTGGAGAAATAACTAAAATACACATTATTTACTAGAAAAATAACAAAAAACACATTATTTAATAGAAAAATAACTAAATTACACATTATTTATTGGAGAAATAACTAAAATACACATTATTTAATAAAGAAATAACTAAAATACACATTATTTATTGGAGAAATAACTAATATACACATTATTTAATAGAAAAATAACAAAAAACACATTATTTAATAGAGAAATAACTAAAATACACATTATTTAATAGAGAAAAAACTAAAAAACACAATATTTAATAAAGAAATAACTAAAATACACATTATTTAATAAAGAAATAACAAAAAAACACATTATTTAATCAAGAAATAACTAAAATACACATTATTTATTGGAGAAATAACTAATATACACATTATTTAATAAAGAAATAACTAAAATACACATTATTTATTGGAGAAATAACTAATATACACATTATTTAATAGAAAAATAACAAAAAACACATTATTTAATAGAGAAATAACTAAAATACACATTATTTAATAAAGAAATAACTAAAATACACGTTATTTAATAGAAAAATAACAAAAAACACATTATTTAATAGAGAAATAACTAAAAAACACATTGTTTATTGGAGAAACTACTAAAATACACATTATTTATTGGAGAAATAACTAAAATACACATTATTTAATAAAGAAATAACTAAAATACACATTATTTATTGGAGAAATAACTAATATACACATTATTTAATAGAAAAATAACAAAAAACACATTATTTAATAGAGAAATAACTAAAATACACATTATTTAATAAAGAAATAACTAAAATACACGTTATTTAATAGAAAAATAACAAAAAACACATTATTTAATAGAGAAATAACTAAAAAACACATTGTTTATTGGAGAAACTACTAAAATACACATTATTTATTGGAGAAATAACTAAAATACACATTATTTAATAGAAAAATAACAAAAAACACATTATTTAATAGAGAAATAACTAAAATACACATTATTTAATAGAAAAATAACAAAAAACGCATTATTTAATAGAAAAATAACTAAAAAACACATTATTTATTGGAGAAATAACTAAAATACACATTATTTGATAGAGCAATAACTAAAATACACATTATTTAATAGAAAAATAACAAAAAACACATTATTTAATAGAGAAATAACTAAAATACACATTATTTATTGGAGAAATAACTAAAATACACATTATTTATAAGAAAAATAACAAAAAACACATTATTTAATAAAGAAATAACTAAAATACACATTATTTATTAGAGAAATAACTAAAATACACATTATTTAATAAAGAAATAACTAAAATACACATTATTTAATAGAAAAATAACAAAAAACTTATTATTTAATAGAGAAATAACTAAAATACACATTATTTATTAGAGAAAAAACTAAAAAACACATTATTTAATAAAGAAATAACTAAAATACACATTATTTATTAGAGAAATAACTAAAATACACATTATTTAATAGAAAAATAATAAAAAACACATTATTTAATAGAGAAATAACTAAAAAACACATTATTTATTGGAGAAATAACTAAAATACACATTATTTATTGGAGAAATAACTAAAATACACATTATTTAATAGAAAAATAACAAAAAACACATTATTTAATAGAGAAATAACTAAAATACACATTATTTAATAAAAAAATAACAAAAAACACATTATTTAATAGAGAAATAACTAAAATACACATTATTTAATAAAAAAATAACAAAAAACACATTATTTAATAGAGAAATAACTAAAATACACATTATTTAATAGAGAAAAAACTAAAAAACACATTATTTATTGGAGAAATAACTAAAATACACATTATTTACTAGAAAAATAACAAAAAACACATTATTTAATAAAGAAATAACTAAAATACACATTATTTATTGGAGAAATAACTAAAATACACATTATTTAATAAAAAAATAACAAAAAACACATTATTTAATAGAGAAATAACTAAAATACACATTATTTAATAGAAAAATAACAAAAAACACATTATTTAATAGAGAAATAACTAAAATACACATTATTTAATAAAAAAATAACAAAAAACACATTATTTAATAGAGAAATAACTAAAATACACATTATTTAATAAAAAAATAACAAAAAACACATTATTTAATAGAGAAATAACTAAAATACACATTATTTAATAAAAAAATAACAAAAAACACATTATTTAATAGAGAAAAAACTAAAAAACACATTATTTATTGGAGAAATAACTAAAATACACATTATTTAATAAAGAAATAACAAAAAAACACATTATTTAATAGAGAAATAACAAAAAACACATTATTTAGTAGAGAAATAACTAAAATACACGTTATTTAATAGAAAAATAACAAAAAACACATTATTTAATAGAGAAATAACTAAAATACACATTATTTAATAGAAAAATAACAAAAAACACATTATTTAATAGAGAAATAACTAAAATACACATTATTTATTGGAGAAATAACTAAAATACACATTATTTAATAGAAAAATAACAAAAAACACAATATTTAATAGAGAAATAACTAAAATACACATTATTTAATAGAGAAAAAACTAAAAAACACATTATTTAATAAAGAAATAACTAAAATACACATTATTTAATAGAAAAATAACAAAAAACTTATTATTTAATAGAGAAATAACTAAAATACACATTATTTATTAGAGAAAAAACTAAAAAACACATTATTTAATAAAGAAATAACTAAAATACACATTATTTATTGGAGAAATAACTAAAATACACATTATTTAATAGAAAAATAATAAAAAACACATTATTTAATAGAGAAATAACTAAAAAACACATTATTTATTGGAGAAATAACTAAAATACACATTATTTATTGGAGAAATAACTAAAATACACATTATTTAATAGAAAAATAACAAAAAACACATTATTTAATAGAGAAATAACTAAAATACACATTATTTAATAAAAAAATAACAAAAAACACATTATTTAATAGAGAAATAACTAAAATACACATTATTTAATAGAGAAAAAACTAAAAAACACATTATTTATTGGAGAAATAACTAAAATACACATTATTTACTAGAAAAATAACAAAAAACACATTATTTAATAAAGAAATAACTAAAATACACATTATTTATTGGAGAAATAACTAAAATACACATTATTTAATAAAAAAATAACAAAAAACACATTATTTAATAGAGAAATAACTAAAATACACATTATTTAATAGAAAAATAACAAAAAACACATTATTTAATAGAGAAATAACTAAAATACACATTATTTAATAAAAAAATAACAAAAAACACATTATTTAATAGAGAAATAACTAAAATACACATTATTTAATAAAAAAATAACAAAAAACACATTATTTAATAGAGAAATAACTAAAATACACATTATTTAATAAAAAAATAACAAAAAACACATTATTTAATAGAGAAATAACTAAAATACACATTATTTAATAAAAAAATAACAAAAAACACATTATTTAATAGAGAAAAAACTAAAAAACACATTATTTATTGGAGAAATAACTAAAATACACATTATTTAATAAAGAAATAACAAAAAAACACATTATTTAATAGAGAAATAACAAAAAACACATTATTTAGTAGAGAAATAACTAAAATACACGTTATTTAATAGAAAAATAACAAAAAACACATTATTTAATAGAGAAATAACTAAAATACACATTATTTAATAGAAAAATAACAAAAAACACATTATTTAATAGAGAAATAACTAAAATACACATTATTTAATAGAAAAATAACAAAAAACACATTATTTAATAGAGAAATAACTAAAATACACATTATTTAATAGAAAAATAACAAAAAACACATTATTTAATAGAGAAATAACTAAAATACACATTATTTAATAAAGAAATAACAAAAAAACACATTATTTAATAGAGAAATAACAAAAAACACATTATTTAGTAGAGAAATAACTAAAATACACGTTATTTAATAGAAAAATAACAAAAAACACATTATTTAATAGAGAAATAACTAAAATACACATTATTTAATAAAAAAATAACAAAAAACACATTATTTAATAGAGAAATAACTAAAATACACATTATTTAATAGAGAAAAAACTAAAAAACACATTATTTATTGGAGAAATAACTAAAATACACATTATTTACTAGAAAAATAACAAAAAACACATTATTTAATAAAGAAATAACTAAAATACACATTATTTATTGGAGAAATAACTAAAATACACATTATTTAATAAAAAAATAACAAAAAACACATTATTTAATAGAGAAATAACTAAAATACACATTATTTAATAGAAAAATAACAAAAAACACATTATTTAATAGAGAAATAACTAAAATACACATTATTTAATAGAAAAATAACAAAAAACACATTATTTAATAGAGAAATAACTAAAATACACATTATTTAATAAAAAAATAACAAAAAACACATTATTTAATAGAGAAATAACTAAAATACACATTATTTAATAAAAAAATAACAAAAAACACATTATTTAATAGAGAAATAACTAAAATACACATTATTTAATAGAGAAAAAACTAAAAAACACATTATTTATTGGAGAAATAACTAAAATACACATTATTTATTGGAGAAATAACTAAAATACACATTATTTAATAGAAAAATAACAAAAAACACATTATTTAATAGAGAAATAACTAAAATACACATTATTTAATAAAAAAATAACAAAAAACACATTATTTAATAGAGAAATAACTAAAATACACATTATTTAATAAAAAAATAACAAAAAACACATTATTTAATAGAGAAATAACTAAAATACACATTATTTAATAAAAAAATAACAAAAAACACATTATTTAATAGAGAAAAAACTAAAATACACATTATTTAATAGAAAAATAACAAAAAACACATTATTTAATAGAGAAATAACTAAAATACACATTATTTAATAGAAAAATAACAAAAAACACATTATTTAATAGAGAAATAACTAAAATACACATTATTTAATAAAAAAATAACAAAAAACACATTATTTAATAGAGAAATAACTAAAATACACATTATTTAATAAAAAAATAACAAAAAACACATTATTTAATAGAGAAATAACTAAAATACACATTATTTAATAAAAAAATAACAAAAAACACATTATTTAATAGAGAAAAAACTAAAATACACATTATTTAATAGAAAAATAACAAAAAACACATTATTTAATAGAGAAATAACTAAAATACACATTATTTAATAGAAAAATAACAAAAAACACATTATTTAATAGAGAAATAACTAAAATACACATTATTTAATAAAAAAATAACAAAAAACACATTATTTAATAGAGAAATAACTAAAATACACATTATTTAATAAAAAAATAACAAAAAACACATTATTTAATAGAGAAAAAACTAAAATACACATTATTTAATAGAAAAATAACAAAAAACACATTATTTAATAGAGAAATAACTAAAATACACATTATTTAATAAAAAAATAACAAAAAACACATTATTTAATAGAGAAAAAACTAAAATACACATTATTTAATAGAAAAATAACAAAAAACACATTATTTAATAGAGAAATAACTAAAATACACATTATTTAATAGAAAAATAACAAAAAACACATTATTTAATAGAGAAATAACTAAAATACACATTATTTAATAGAAAAATAACAAAAAACACATTATTTAATAGAGAAATAACTAAAATACACATTATTTAATAAAAAAATAACAAAAAACACATTATTTAATAGAGAAATAACTAAAATACACATTATTTAATAAAAAAATAACAAAAAACACATTATTTAATAGAGAAATAACTAAAATACACATTATTTAATAGAGAAAAAACTAAAAAACACATTATTTATTGGAGAAATAACTAAAATACACATTATTTATTGGAGAAATAACTAAAATACACATTATTTAATAGAAAAATAACAAAAAACACATTATTTAATAGAGAAATAACTAAAATACACATTATTTAATAAAAAAATAACAAAAAACACATTATTTAATAGAGAAATAACTAAAATACACATTATTTAATAAAAAAATAACAAAAAACACATTATTTAATAGAGAAATAACTAAAATACACATTATTTAATAGAGAAAAAACTAAAAAACACATTATTTATTGGAGAAATAACTAAAATACACATTATTTACTAGAAAAATAACAAAAAACACATTATTTAATAAAGAAATAACTAAAATACACATTATTTAATAGAAAAATAACAAAAAACACAATATTTAATAGAGAAATAACTAAAATACACATTATTTAATAGAGAAAAAACTAAAAAACACATTATTTAATAAAGAAATAACTAAAATACACATTATTTAATAGAAAAATAACAAAAAACTTATTATTTAATAGAGAAATAACTAAAATACACATTATTTATTAGAGAAATAACTAAAATACACATTATTTAATAGAAAAATAACAAAAAACACAATATTTAATAGAGAAATAACTAAAATACACATTATTTAATAGAGAAAAAACTAAAAAACACATTATTTAATAAAGAAATAACGAAAATACACATTATTTATTGGAGAAATAACTAAAATACACATTATTTAATAGAAAAATAATAAAAAACACATTATTTAATAGAGAAATAACTAAAAAACACATTATTTATTGGAGAAATAACTAAAATACACATTATTTATTGGAGAAATAACTAAAATACACATTATTTAATAGAAAAATAACAAAAAACACATTATTTAATAGAGAAATAACTAAAATACACATTATTTAATAAAAAAATAACAAAAAACACATTATTTAATAGAGAAATAACTAAAATACACATTATTTAATAAAAAAATAACAAAAAACACATTATTTAATAGAGAAATAACTAAAATACACATTATTTAATAGAGAAAAAACTAAAAAACACATTATTTATTGGAGAAATAACTAAAATACACATTATTTACTAGAAAAATAACAAAAAACACATTATTTAATAAAGAAATAACTAAAATACACATTATTTATTGGAGAAATAACTAAAATACACATTATTTAATAAAAAAATAACAAAAAACACATTATTTAATAGAGAAATAACTAAAATACACATTATTTAATAGAAAAATAACAAAAAACACATTATTTAATAGAGAAATAACTAAAATACACATTATTTAATAAAAAAATAACAAAAAACACATTATTTAATAGAGAAATAACTAAAATACACATTATTTAATAAAAAAATAACAAAAAACACATTATTTAATAGAGAAATAACTAAAATACACATTATTTAATAAAAAAATAACAAAAAACACATTATTTAATAGAGAAATAACTAAAATACACATTATTTAATAGAGAAAAAACTAAAAAACACATTATTTATTGGAGAAATAACTAAAATACACATTATTTAATAAAGAAATAACTAAAATACACATTATTTAATAGAAAAATAACAAAAAACACATTATTTAATAGAGAAATAACTAAAATACACATTATTTATTAGAGAAAAAACTAAAAAACACATTATTTAATAAAGAAATAACTAAAATACACATTATTTATTGGAGAAATAACTAAAATACACATTATTTAATAGAAAAATAATAAAAAACACATTATTTAATAGAGAAATAACTAAAAAACACATTATTTATTGGAGAAATAACTAAAATACACATTATTTATTGGAGAAATAACTAAAATACACATTATTTAATAGAAAAATAACAAAAAACACATTATTTAATAGAGAAATAACTAAAATACACATTATTTAATAAAAAAATAACAAAAAACACATTATTTAATAGAGAAATAACTAAAATACACATTATTTAATAAAAAAATAACAAAAAACACATTATTTAATAGAGAAATAACTAAAATACACATTATTTAATAGAGAAAAAACTAAAAAACACATTATTTATTGGAGAAATAACTAAAATACACATTATTTACTAGAAAAATAACAAAAAACACATTATTTAATAAAGAAATAACTAAAATACACATTATTTATTGGAGAAATAACTAAAATACACATTATTTAATAAAAAAATAACAAAAAACACATTATTTAATAGAGAAATAACTAAAATACACATTATTTAATAGAAAAATAACAAAAAACACATTATTTAATAGAGAAATAACTAAAATACACATTATTTAATAAAAAAATAACAAAAAACACATTATTTAATAGAGAAATAACTAAAATACACATTATTTAATAAAAAAATAACAAAAAACACATTATTTAATAGAGAAATAACTAAAATACACATTATTTAATAAAAAAATAACAAAAAACACATTATTTAATAGAGAAATAACTAAAATACACATTATTTAATAAAAAAATAACAAAAAACACATTATTTAATAGAGAAAAAACTAAAAAACACATTATTTATTGGAGAAATAACTAAAATACACATTATTTAATAAAGAAATAACAAAAAAACACATTATTTAATAGAGAAATAACAAAAAACACATTATTTAGTAGAGAAATAACTAAAATACACGTTATTTAATAGAAAAATAACAAAAAACACATTATTTAATAGAGAAATAACTAAAATACACATTATTTATTGGAGAAATAACTAAAATACACATTATTTATAAGAAAAATAACAAAAAACACATTATTTAATAAAGAAATAACTAAAATACACATTATTTATTGGAGAAATAACTAAAATACACATTATTTAATAAAGAAATAACTAAAATACACATTATTTATTGGAGAAATAACTAAAATACACATTATTTAATAGAAAAATAACAAAAAACACATTATTTAATAGAGAAATAACTAAAAAACACATTATTTATTGGAGAAATAACTAAAATACACATTATTTATTGGAGAAATAACTAAAATACACATTATTTAATAGAAAAATAACAAAAAACACATTATTTAATAGAGAAATAACTAAAATACACATTATTTAATAGAGAAAAAACTAAAAAACACATTATTTATTGGAGAAATAACTAAAATACACATTATTTACTAGAAAAATAACAAAAAACACATTATTTAATAAAGAAATAACTAAAATACACATTATTTATTGGAGAAATAACTAAAATACACATTATTTAATAAAAAAATAACAAAAAACACATTATTTAATAGAGAAATAACTAAAATACACATTATTTAATAGAAAAATAACAAAAAACACATTATTTAATAGAGAAATAACTAAAATACACATTATTTAATAAAAAAATAACAAAAAACACATTATTTAATAGAGAAATAACTAAAATACACATTATTTAATAAAAAAATAACAAAAAACACATTATTTAATAGAGAAATAACTAAAATACACATTATTTAATAAAAAAATAACAAAAAACACATTATTTAATAGAGAAATAACTAAAATACACATTATTTAATAAAAAAATAACAAAAAACACATTATTTAATAGAGAAAAAACTAAAAAACACATTATTTATTGGAGAAATAACTAAAATACACATTATTTAATAAAGAAATAACAAAAAAACACATTATTTAATAGAGAAATAACAAAAAACACATTATTTAGTAGAGAAATAACTAAAATACACGTTATTTAATAGAAAAATAACAAAAAACACATTATTTAATAGAGAAATAACTAAAATACACATTATTTATTGGAGAAATAACTAAAATACACATTATTTATAAGAAAAATAACAAAAAACACATTATTTAATAAAGAAATAACTAAAATACACATTATTTATTGGAGAAATAACTAAAATACACATTATTTAATAAAGAAATAACTAAAATACACATTATTTATTGGAGAAATAACTAAAATACACATTATTTAATAGAAAAATAACAAAAAACACATTATTTAATAGAGAAATAACTAAAATACACATTATTTAATAGAAAAATAACAAAAAACGCATTATTTAATAGAAAAATAACTAAAAAACACATTATTTAATAAAAAAATAACAAAAAACACATTATTTAATAGAGAAATAACTAAAATACACATTATTTAATAAAAAAATAACAAAAAACACATTATTTAATAGAGAAATAACTAAAAAACACATTATTTAATAAAAAAATAACAAAAAACACATTATTTAATAGAGAAATAACTAAAATACACATTATTTAATAAAAAAATAACAAAAAACACATTATTTAATAGAGAAATAACTAAAATACACATTATTTAATAAAAAAATAACAAAAAACACATTATTTAATAGAGAAAAAACTAAAAAACACATTATTTATTGGAGAAATAACTAAAATACACATTATTTAATAAAGAAATAACTAAAATACACATTATTTATTGGAGAAATAACTAATATACACATTATTTAATAGAAAAATAACAAAAAACACATTATTTAATAGAGAAATAACTAAAATACACATTATTTAATAAAGAAATAACTAAAATACACATTATTTACTAGAAAAATAACAAAAAACACATTATTTAATAGAGAAATAACTAAAATACACGTTATTTAATAAAGAAATAACAAAAAAACACATTATTTATTGGAGAAATAACTAAAATAGACATTATTTAATAGAAAAATAACAAAAAACACATTATTTAGTAGAGAAATAACTAAAATACACGTTATTTAATAGAAAAATAACAAAAAACACATTATTTAATAGAGAAATAACTAAAATACACGTTATTTAATAAAGAAATAACAAAAAAACACATTATTTATTGGAGAAATAACTAAAATACACATTATTTGATAGAGCAATAACTAAAATACACATTATTTAATAGAAAAATAACAAAAAACACAATATTTAATAGAGAAATAACTAAAATACACATTATTTAATAGAGAAAAAACTAAAAAACACATTATTTAATAAAGAAATAACTAAAATACACATTATTTAATAGAAAAATAACAAAAAACACATTATTTAATAGAGAAATAACTAAAATACATTATTTAATAGAGAAATAACTAAAATACATTATTTAATAGAGAAAAAACTAAAAAACACATTATTTAATAAAGAAATAACTAAAATACACATTATTTATTGGAGAAATAACTAAAATACACATTATTTAATAAAGAAATAACTAAAATACACATTATTTATTGGAGAAATAACTAAAATACACATTATTTAATAAAGAAATAACTAAAATACACATTATTTATTGGAGAAATAACTAATATACACATTATTTAATAGAAAAATAACAAAAAACACATTATTTAATAGAGAAATAACTAAAATACACATTATTTAATAAAGAAATAACTAAAATACACGTTATTTAATAGAAAAATAACAAAAAACACATTATTTAATAGAGAAAAAACTAAAAAACACATTATTTAATAAAGAAATAACTAAAATACACATTATTTATAGGAGAAATAACTAAAATACACATTATTTAATAGAAAAATAACTAAAATACACATTATTTAATAAAGAAATAACTAAAATACACATTATTTATAGGAGAAATAACTAAAATACACATTATTTAATAAAGAAATAACTAAAATACACATTATTTATTGGAGAAATAACTAAAATACACATTATTTAATAAAGAAATAACTAAAATACACATTATTTATTGGAGAAATAACTAATATACACATTATTTAATAGAAAAATAACAAAAAACACATTATTTAATAGAGAAATAACTAAAATACACATTATTTAATAGAAAAATAACAAAAAACGCATTATTTAATAGAAAAATAACTAAAAAACACATTATTTATTGGAGAAATAACTAAAATACACATTATTTGATAGAGCAATAACTAAAATACACATTATTTAATAGAAAAATAACAAAAAACACATTATTTAATAGAGAAATAACTAAAAAACACATTATTTATTGGAGAAATAACTAAAATACACATTAATTATTGGAGAAATAACTAAAATACACATTATTTAATAGAAAAATAACAAAAAACACATTATTTAATAGAGAAATAACTAAAATACACATTATTTAATAGAGAAAAAACTAAAAAACACATTATTTATTGGAGAAATAACTAAAATACACATTATTTACTAGAAAAATAACAAAAAACACATTATTTAATAAAGAAATAACTAAAATACACATTATTTATAGGAGAAATAACTAAAATACACATTATTTAATAGAAAAATAACAAAAAACACATTATTTAATAGAGAAATAACTAAAATACACATTATTTAATAGAAAAATAACAAAAAACACATTATTTAATAAAGAAATAACTAAAATACACATTATTTATTGGAGAAATAACTAAAATACACATTATTTAATAGAAAAATAACAAAAAACACATTATTTAATAAAGAAATAACTAAAATACACATTATTTAATAGAGAAAAAACTAAAAAACACATTATTTATTGGAGAAATAACTAAAATACACATTATTTACTAGAAAAATAACAAAAAACACATTATTTAATAAAGAATTAACTAAAATACACATTATTTATTGGAGAAATAACTAAAATACACATTATTTATAAGAAAAATAACAAAAAACACATTATATGATAGAGAAATAACTAAAATACACATTATTTAATAAAGAAAAAACTAAAAAACACATTATTTATTGGAGAAATAACTAAAATACACATTATTTAATAGAAAAATAACAAAAAACACATTATTTAATAGAGAAATAACTAAAATACACATTATTTAATAGAGAAAAAACTAAAAAACACATTATTTATTG
The DNA here is from genome assembly GCA_963932245.1 of Tachinus rufipes. Lineage (NCBI taxonomy): Eukaryota > Metazoa > Arthropoda > Insecta > Coleoptera > Staphylinidae > Tachinus > Tachinus rufipes. The sequence continues at coordinate 8,362,037 of OZ010744.1, forward strand.
GAGAAATAACTAAAATACACATTATTTACTAGAAAAATAACAAAAAACACATTATTTAATAAAGAAATAACTAAAATACACATTATTTATTGGAGAAATAACTAAAATACACATTATTTAATAGAAAAATAACAAAAAACACATTATTTAATAGAGAAATAACTAAAATACACATTATTTAATAGAGAAAAAACTAAAAAACACATTATTTAATAAAGAAATAACTAAAATACACATTATTTATTGGAGAAATAACTAAAATACACATTATTTATTGGAGAAATAACTAAAATACACATTATTTAATAGAAAAATAACAAAAAACACATTATTTAATAAAGAAATAACTAAAATACACATTATTTATTGGAGAAATAACTAAAATACACAATATTTAATAGAAAAATAACAAAAAACACATTATTTAATAAAGAAATAACTAAAATACACATTATTTAATAGAAAAATAACAAAAAACGCATTATTTAATAGAAAAATAACTAAAAAACACATTATTTATTAGAGAAATAACTAAAATACACATTATTTGATAGAGCAATAACTAAAATACACATTATTTATTGGAGAAATAACTAAAATACACATTATTTATTGGAGAAATAACTAAAATACACATTATTTAATAGAAAAATAACAAAAAACACATTATTTAATAAAGAAATAACTAAAATACACATTATTTATTGGAGAAATAACTAAAATACACATTATTTAATAGAAAAATAACAAAAAACACATTATTTAATAGAGAAATAACTAAAATACACATTATTTAATAAAGAAATAACTAAAATACACATTATTTATTGGAGAAATAACTAAAATACACATTATTTAATAGAAAAATAACAAAAAACACATTATTTAATAAAGAAATAACTAAAATACACATTATTTAATAGAAAAATAACAAAAAACGCATTATTTAATAGAAAAATAACTAAAAAACACATTATTTATTGGAGAAATAACTAAAATACACATTATTTGATAGAGCAATAACTAAAATACACATTATTTAATAGAAAAATAACAAAAAACACATTATTTAATAAAGAAATAACTAAAATACACATTATTTATTGGAGAAATAACTAAAATACACATTATTTATTGGAGAAATAACTAAAATACACATTATTTAATAGAAAAATAACAAAAAACACATTATTTAATAGAGAAATAACTAAAAAACACATTATTTATTGGAGAAATAACTAAAATACACATTATTTATTGGAGAAATAACTAAAATACACATTATTTAATAGAAAAATAACAAAAAACACATTATTTAATAGAGAAATAACTAAAATACACATTATTTATTGGAGAAATAACTAAAATACACATTATTTATAAGAAAAATAACAAAAAACACATTATATAATAGAGAAATAACTAAAATACACATTATTTAATAGAGAAAAAACTAAAAAACACATTATTTATTGGAGAAATAACTAAAATACACATTATTTATTGGAGAAATAACTAAAATACACATTATTTATTGGAGAAATAACTAAAATACACATTATTTAATAGAAAAATAACAAAAAACACATTATTTAATAGAGAAATAACTAAAATACACATTATTTAATAGAGAAAAAACTAAAAAACACATTATTTAATAAAGAAATAACTAAAATACACATTATTTATTGGAGAAATAACTAAAATACACATTATTTATTGGAGAAATAACTAAAATACACATTATTTAATAGAAAAATAACAAAAAACACATTATTTAATAAAGAAATAACTAAAATACACATTATTTATTGGAGAAATAACTAAAATACACAATATTTAATAGAAAAATAACAAAAAACACATTATTTAATAAAGAAATAACTAAAATACACATTATTTAATAGAAAAATAACAAAAAACACATTATTTAATAGAGAAATAACTAAAATACACATTATTTAATAAAGAAATAACTAAAATACACATTATTTATTGGAGAAATAACTAAAATACACATTATTTAATAGAAAAATAACAAAAAACACATTATTTAATAAAGAAATAACTAAAATACACATTATTTAATAGAAAAATAACAAAAAACGCATTATTTAATAGAAAAATAACTAAAAAACACATTATTTATTGGAGAAATAACTAAAATACACATTATTTGATAGAGCAATAACTAAAATACACATTATTTAATAGAAAAATAACAAAAAACACATTATTTAATAAAGAAATAACTAAAATACACATTATTTATTGGAGAAATAACTAAAATACACATTATTTATTGGAGAAATAACTAAAATACACATTATTTAATAGAAAAATAACAAAAAACACATTATTTAATAGAGAAATAACTAAAAAACACATTATTTATTGGAGAAATAACTAAAATACACATTATTTATTGGAGAAATAACTAAAATACACATTATTTAATAGAAAAATAACAAAAAACACATTATTTAATAGAGAAATAACTAAAATACACATTATTTATTGGAGAAATAACTAAAATACACATTATTTATAAGAAAAATAACAAAAAACACATTATATAATAGAGAAATAACTAAAATACACATTATTTAATAGAGAAAAAACTAAAAAACACATTATTTATTGGAGAAATAACTAAAATACACATTATTTACTAGAAAAATAACAAAAAACACATTATTTAATAAAGAAATAACTAAAATACACATTATTTATTGGAGAAATAACTAAAATACACATTATTTAATAGAAAAATAACAAAAAACACATTATTTAATAGAGAAATAACTAAAATACACATTATTTAATAGAGAAAAAACTAAAAAACACATTATTTAATGAAGAAATAACTAAAATACACATTATTTATTGGAGAAATAACTAAAATACACATAATTTTCTAGAAAAATAACAAAAAACACATTATTTAATAGAGAAATAACTAAAATACACGTTATTTAATAGAAAAATAACAAAAAACACATTATTTAATAAAGATATAACTAAAATACACATTATTTAATAGAAAAATAACAAAAAACACATTATTTAATAAAGAAATAACTAAAATACACATTATTTAATAGAAAAATAACAAAAAACACATTATTTAATAGAGAAATAACTAAAATACACATTATTTAATAAAGAAATAACTAAAATACACATTATTTATTGGAGAAATAACTAAAATACACATTATTTATTAGAGAAATAACTAAAATACACATTATTTATTGGAGAAATAACTAAAATACACATTATTTATAAGAAAAATAACAAAAAACACATTATATAATAGAGAAATAACTAAAATACACGTTATTTAATAGAAAAATAACAAAAAACGCATTATTTAATAGAAAAATAACTAAAAAACACATTATTTATTGGAGAAATAACTAAAATACACATTATTTGATAGAGCAATAACTAAAATACACATTATTTAATAGAAAAATAACAAAAAACACATTATTTAATAGAGAAATAACTAAAATACACATTATTTAATAAAGAAATAACTAAAATACACATTATTTATTGGAGAAATAACTAAAATACACATTATTTAATAGAAAAATAACAAAAAACACATTATTTAATAAAGAAATAACTAAAATACACATTATTTAATAGAAAAATAACAAAAAACACATTATTTAATAAAGAAATAACTAAAATACACATTATTTAATAGAAAAATAACAAAAAACACATTATTTAATAGAGAAATAACTAAAATACACATTATTTAATAAAGAAATAACTAAAATACACATTATTTATTGGAGAAATAACTAAAATACACATTATTTATTAGAGAAATAACTAAAATACACATTATTTATTGGAGAAATAACTAAAATACACATTATTTATAAGAAAAATAACAAAAAACACATTATATAATAGAGAAATAACTAAAATACACGTTATTTAATAGAAAAATAACAAAAAACGCATTATTTAATAGAAAAATAACTAAAAAACACATTATTTATTGGAGAAATAACTAAAATACACATTATTTGATAGAGCAATAACTAAAATACACATTATTTAATAGAAAAATAACAAAAAACACATAATTTAATAAAGAAATAACTAAAATACACATTATTTAATAGAAAAATAACAAAAAACACATTATTTAATAGAGAAATAACTAAAATACACATTATTTAATAAAGAAATAACTAAAATACACATTATTTAATAGAAAAATAACAAAAAACACATTATTTAATAGAGAAATAACTAAAATACACATTATTTAATAAAGAAATAACTAAAATACACATTATTTAATAGAAAAATAACAAAAAACACATTATTTAATAGAGAAATAACTAAAATACACATTATTTAATAAAGAAATAACTAAAATACACATTATTTATTGGAGAAATAACTAAAATACACATTATTTATTAGAGAAATAACTAAAATACACATTATTTATTGGAGAAATAACTAAAATACACATTATTTATAAGAAAAATAACAAAAAACACATTATATAATAGAGAAATAACTAAAATACACGTTATTTAATAGAAAAATAACAAAAAACGCATTATTTAATAGAAAAATAACTAAAAAACACATTATTTATTGGAGAAATAACTAAAATACACATTATTTGATAGAGCAATAACTAAAATACACATTATTTAATAGAAAAATAACAAAAAACACATTATTTAATAAAGAAATAACTAAAATACACATTATTTAATAGAAAAATAACAAAAAACACATTATTTAATAAAGAAATAACTAAAATACACATTATTTAATAGAAAAATAACAAAAAACACATTATTTAATAGAGAAATAACTAAAATACACATTATTTAATAAAGAAATAACTAAAATACACATTATTTATTGGAGAAATAACTAAAATACACATTATTTATTAGAAAAATAACAAAAAACACATTATTTAATAAAGAAATAACTAAAATACACATTATTTAATAGAAAAATAACAAAAAACGCATTATTTAATAGAGAAATAACTAAAATACACATTATTTATTGGAGAAATAACTAAAATACACATTATTTGATAGAGCAATAACTAAAATACACATTATTTAATAGAAAAATAACAAAAAACACATTATTTAATAAAGAAATAACTAAAATACACATTATTTAATAGAAAAATAACAAAAAACACATTATTTAATAGAGAAATAACTAAAATACACATTATTTAATAAAGAAATAACTAAAATACACATTATTTATTGGAGAAATAACTAAAATACACATTATTTATTAGAGAAATAACTAAAATACACATTATTTATTGGAGAAATAACTAAAATACACATTATTTATAAGAAAAATAACAAAAAACACATTATATAATAGAGAAATAACTAAAATACACGTTATTTAATAGAAAAATAACAAAAAACGCATTATTTAATAGAAAAATAACTAAAAAACACATTATTTATTGGAGAAATAACTAAAATACACATTATTTGATAGAGCAATAACTAAAATACACATTATTTAATAGAAAAATAACAAAAAACACATAATTTAATAAAGAAATAACTAAAATACACATTATTTAATAGAAAAATAACAAAAAACACATTATTTAATAGAGAAATAACTAAAATACACATTATTTAATAAAGAAATAACTAAAATACACATTATTTATTGGAGAAATAACTAAAATACACATTATTTATTAGAAAAATAACTAAAATACACATTATTTATTGGAGAAATAACTAAAATACACATTATTTATAAGAAAAATAACAAAAAACACATTATATAATAGAGAAATAACTAAAATACACGTTATTTAATAGAAAAATAACAAAAAACGCATTATTTAATAGAAAAATAACTAAAAAACACATTATTTAATAAAGAAATAACTAAAATACACATTATTTAATAGAAAAATAACAAAAAACACATTATTTAATAAAGAAATAACTAAAATACACATTATTTAATAGAAAAATAACAAAAAACACATTATTTAATAGAGAAATAACTAAAATACACATTATTTAATAAAGAAATAACTAAAATACACATTATTTATTGGAGAAATAACTAAAATACACATTATTTAATAGAAAAATAACAAAAAACACATTATTTAATAAAGAAATAACTAAAATACACATTATTTAATAGAAAAATAACAAAAAACGCATTATTTAATAGAGAAATAACTAAAATACACATTATTTATTGGAGAAATAACTAAAATACACATTATTTGATAGAGCAATAACTAAAATACACATTATTTAATAGAAAAATAACAAAAAACACATTATTTAATAGAGAAATAACTAAAAAACACATTATTTATTGGAGAAATAACTAAAATACACATTATTTATTGGAGAAATAACTAAAATACACATTATTTAATAGAAAAATAACAAAAAACACATTATTTAATAGAGAAATAACTAAAATACACATTATTTATTGGAGAAATAACTAAAATACACATTATTTATAAGAAAAATAACAAAAAACACATTATATAATAGAGAAATAACTAAAATACACATTATTTAATAGAGAAAAAACTAAAAAACACATTATTTATTGGAGAAATAACTAAAATACACATTATTTACTAGAAAAATAACAAAAAACACATTATTTAATAAAGAAATAACTAAAATACACATTATTTATTGGAGAAATAACTAAAATACACATTATTTAATAGAAAAATAACAAAAAACACATTATTTAATAGAGAAATAACTAAAATACACATTATTTATTGGAGAAATAACTAAAATACACATTATTTATAAGAAAAATAACAAAAAACACATTATATAATAGAGAAATAACTAAAATACACATTATTTAATAGAGAAAAAACTAAAAAACACATTATTTATTGGAGAAATAACTAAAATACACATTATTTACTAGAAAAATAACAAAAAACACATTATTTAATAAAGAAATAACTAAAATACACATTATTTATTGGAGAAATAACTAAAATACACATTATTTAATAGAAAAATAACAAAAAACACATTATTTAATAAAGAAATAACTAAAATACACATTATTTAATAGAAAAATAACAAAAAACACATTATTTAATAGAGAAATAACTAAAATACACATTATTTAATAAAGAAATAACTAAAATACACATTATTTATTGGAGAAATAACTAAAATACACATTATTTATTAGAGAAATAACTAAAATACACATTATTTATTGGAGAAATAACTAAAATACACATTATTTATAAGAAAAATAACAAAAAACACATTATTTAATAAAGAAATAACTAAAATACACATTATTTATTGGAGAAATAACTAAAATACACATTATTTAATAGAAAAATAACAAAAAACACATTATTTAATAGAGAAATAACTAAAATACACATTATTTATTGGAGAAATAACTAAAATACACATTATTTATAAGAAAAATAACAAAAAACACATTATATAATAGAGAAATAACTAAAATACACATTATTTAATAGAGAAAAAACTAAAAAACACATTATTTATTGGAGAAATAACTAAAATACACATTATTTACTAGAAAAATAACAAAAAACACATTATTTAATAAAGAAATAACTAAAATACACATTATTTATTGGAGAAATAACTAAAATACACATTATTTAATAGAAAAATAACAAAAAACACATTATTTAATAAAGAAATAACTAAAATACACATTATTTAATAGAAAAATAACAAAAAACGCATTATTTAATAGAAAAATAACTAAAAAACACATTATTTATTGGAGAAATAACTAAAATACACATTATTTAATAGAAAAATAACAAAAAACGCATTATTTAATAGAAAAATAACTAAAAAACACATTATTTATTGGAGAAATAACTAAAATACACATTATTTGATAGAGCAATAACTAAAATACACATTATTTAATAGAAAAATAACAAAAAACACATTATTTAACAAAGAAATAACTAAAATACACATTATTTAATAGAAAAATAACAAAAAACACATTATTTAATAGAGAAATAACTAAAATACACATTATTTAATAAAGAAATAACTAAAATACACATTATTTATTGGAGAAATAACTAAAATACACATTATTTAATAGAAAAATAACAAAAAACACATTATTTAATAGAGAAATAACTAAAATACACATTATTTAATAAAGAATTAACTAAAATACACATTATTTATTGGAGAAATAACTAAAATACACATTATTTAATAGAAAAATAACAAAAAACACATTATTTAATAAAGAAATAACTAAAATACACATTATTTAATAGAAAAATAACAAAAAACACATTATTTAATAGAGAAATAACTAAAATACACATTATTTAATAAAGAAATAACTAAAATACACATTATTTATTGGAGAAATAACTAAAATACACATTATTTATTAGAGAAATAACTAAAATACACATTATTTATTGGAGAAATAACTAAAATACACATTATTTATAAGAAAAATAACAAAAAACACATTATATAATAGAGAAATAACTAAAATACACATTATTTAATAGAGAAAAAACTAAAAAACACATTATTTATTGGAGAAATAACTAAAATACACATTATTTACTAGAAAAATAACAAAAAACACATTATTTAATAAAGAAATAACTAAAATACACATTATTTATTGGAGAAATAACTAAAATACACATTATTTAATAGAAAAATAACAAAAAACACATTATTTAATAGAGAAATAACTAAAATACACATTATTTAATAAAGAATTAACTAAAATACACATTATTTATTGGAGAAATAACTAAAATACACATTATTTATTGAAGAAATAACTAAAATACACATTATTTGATAGAGCAATAACTAAAATACACATTATTTAATAGAAAAATAACAAAAAACACATTATTTAATAAAGAAATAACTAAAATACACATTATTTAATAGAAAAATAACAAAAAACACATTATTTAATAGAGAAATAACTAAAATACACATTATTTAATAAAGAAATAACTAAAATACACATTATTTATTGGAGAAATAACTAAAATACACATTATTTATTAGAGAAATAACTAAAATACACATTATTTATTGGAGAAATAACTAAAATACACATTATTTATAAGAAAAATAACAAAAAACACATTATATAATAGAGAAATAACTAAAATACACATTATTTAATAGAGAAAAAACTAAAAAACACATTATTTATTGGAGAAATAACTAAAATACACATTATTTACTAGAAAAATAACAAAAAACACATTATTTAATAAAGAAATAACTAAAATACACATTATTTATTGGAGAAATAACTAAAATACACATTATTTAATAGAAAAATAACAAAAAACACATTATTTAATAGAGAAATAACTAAAATACACATTATTTAATAAAGAATTAACTAAAATACACATTATTTATTGGAGAAATAACTAAAATACACATTATTTAATAGAAAAATAACAAAAAACACATTATTTAATAAAGAAATAACTAAAATACACATTATTTAATAGAAAAATAACAAAAAACGCATTATTTAATAGAAAAATAACTAAAAAACACATTATTTATTGGAGAAATAACTAAAATACACATTATTTGATAGAGCAATAACTAAAATACACATTATTTAATAGAAAAATAACAAAAAACACATTATTTAATACAGAAATAACTAAAATACACATTATTTAATAGAAAAATAACAAAAAACACATTATTTAATAGAGAAATAATTAAAATACACATTATTTAATAAAGAAATAACTAAAATACACATTATTTATTGGAGAAATAACTAAAATACACATTATTTATTAGAGAAATAACTAAAATACACATTATTTATTGGAGAAATAACTAAAATACACATTATTTATAAGAAAAATAACAAAAAACACATTATATGATAGAGAAATAACTAAAATACACGTTATTTAATAGAAAAATAACAAAAAACGCATTATTTAATAGAAAAATAACTAAAAAACACATTATTTATTGGAGAAATAACTAAAATACACATTATTTGATAGAGCAATAACTAAAATACACATTATTTAATAGAAAAATAACAAAAAACACATTATTTAATAGAGAAATAACTAAAATACACATTATTTAATAAAGAAATAACTAAAATACACATTATTTATTGGAGAAATAACTAAAATACACATTATTTAATAGAAAAATAACAAAAAACACATTATTTAATAAAGAAATAACTAAAATACACATTATTTAATAGAAAAATAACAAAAAACGCATTATTTAATAGAAAAATAACTAAAAAACACATTATTTATTGGAGAAATAACTAAAATACACATTATTTGATAAAGCAATAACTAAAATACACATTATTTAATAGAAAAATAACAAAAAACACATTATTTAATAGAGAAATAACTAAAATACACATTATTTAATAAAGAAATAACTAAAATACACATTATTTATTGGAGAAATAACTAAAATACACATTATTTATTAGAGAAATAACTAAAATACACATTATTTATTGGAGAAATAACTAAAATACACATTATTTAATAGAAAAATAACAAAAAACACATTATTTAATAAAGAAATAACTAAAATACACATTATTTAATAGAAAAATAACAAAAAACACATTATTTAATAGAGAAATAACTAAAATACACATTATTTAATAAAGAATTAACTAAAATACACATTATTTATTGGAGAAATAACTAAAATACACATTATTTAATAGAAAAATAACAAAAAACACATTATTTAATAAAGAAATAACTAAAATACACATTATTTAATAGAAAAATAACAAAAAACACATTATTTAGTAGAGAAATAACTAAAATACACGTTATTTAATAGAAAAATAACAAAAAACACATTATTTAATAAAGAAATAACTAAAATACACATTATTTAATAGAAAAATAACAAAAAACGCATTATTTAATAGAAAAATAACTAAAAAACACATTATTTATTGGAGAAATAACTAAAATACACATTATTTGATAAAGCAATAACTAAAATACACATTATTTAATAGAAAAATAACAAAAAACACATTATTTAATAGAGAAATAACTAAAATACACATTATTTAATAAAGAAATAACTAAAATACACATTATTTATTGGAGAAATAACTGAAATACACATTATTTATTAGAGAAATAACTAAAATACACATTATTTATTGGAGAAATAACTAAAATACACATTATTTATAAGAAAAATAACAAAAAACACATTATATGATAGAGAAATAACTAAAATACACGTTATTTAATAGAAAAATAACAAAAAACGCATTATTTAATAGAAAAATAACTAAAAAACACATTATTTATTGGAGAAATAACTAAAATACACATTATTTGATAAAGCAATAACTAAAATACACATTATTTAATAGAAAAATAACAAAAAACACATTATTTAATAGAGAAATAACTAAAATACACATTATTTAATAAAGAAATAACTAAAATACACATTATTTATTGGAGAAATAACTAAAATACACATTATTTAATAAAGAAATAACTAAAATACACATTATTTAATAGAAAAATAACAAAAAACGCATTATTTAATAGAAAAATAACTAAAAAACACATTATTTATTGGAGAAATAACTAAAATACACATTATTTGATAAAGCAATAACTAAAATACACATTATTTAATAGAAAAATAACAAAAAACACATTATTTAATAGAGAAATAACTAAAATACACATTATTTAATAAAGAAATAACTAAAATACACATTATTTATTGGAGAAATAACTAAAATACACATTATTTATTAGAGAAATAACTAAAATACACATTATTTATTGGAGAAATAACTAAAATACACATTATTTAATAGAAAAATAACAAAAAACACATTATTTAATAAAGAAATAACTAAAATACACATTATTTAATAGAAAAATAACAAAAAACACATTATTTAATAGAGAAATAACTAAAATACACATTATTTAATAAAGAAATAACTAAAATACACATTATTTATTGGAGAAATAACTGAAATACACATTATTTATTAGAGAAATAACTAAAATACACATTATTTATTGGAGAAATAACTAAAATACACATTATTTAATAGAAAAATAACAAAAAACACATTATTTAATAGAGAAATAACTAAAATACACATTATTTAATAAAGAATTAACTAAAATACACATTATTTATTGGAGAAATAACTAAAATACACATTATTTAATAGAAAAATAACAAAAAACACATTATTTAATAAAGAAATAACTAAAATACACATTATTTAATAGAAAAATAACAAAAAACACATTATTTAGTAGAGAAATAACTAAAATACACGTTATTTAATAGAAAAATAACAAAAAACACATTATTTAATAAAGAAATAACTAAAATACACATTATTTAATAGAAAAATAACAAAAAACGCATTATTTAATAGAAAAATAACTAAAAAACACATTATTTATTGGAGAAATAACTAAAATACACATTATTTGATAAAGCAATAACTAAAATACACATTATTTAATAGAAAAATAACAAAAAACACATTATTTAATAGAGAAATAACTAAAATACACATTATTTAATAAAGAAATAACTAAAATACACATTATTTATTGGAGAAATAACTAAAATACACATTATTTATTAGAGAAATAACTAAAATACACATTATTTATTGGAGAAATAACTAAAATACACATTATTTAATAGAAAAATAACAAAAAACACATTATTTAATAAAGAAATAACTAAAATACACATTATTTAATAGAAAAATAACAAAAAACACATTATTTAATAGAGAAATAACTAAAATACACATTATTTAATAAAGAAATAACTAAAATACACATTATTTATTGGAGAAATAACTAAAATACACATTATTTATTAGAGAAATAACTAAAATACACATTATTTATTGGAGAAATAACTAAAATACACATTATTTAATAGAAAAATAACAAAAAACACATTATTTAATAGAGAAATAACTAAAATACACATTATTTAATAAAGAATTAACTAAAATACACATTATTTATTGGAGAAATAACTAAAATACACATTATTTAATAGAAAAATAACAAAAAACACATTATTTAATAAAGAAATAACTAAAATACACATTATTTAATAGAAAAATAACAAAAAACACATTATTTAGTAGAGAAATAACTAAAATACACGTTATTTAATAGAAAAATAACAAAAAACACATTATTTAATAGAGAAATAACTAAAATACACATTATTTGATAGAGCAATAACTAAAATACACATTATTTAATAGAAAAATAACAAAAAACACATTATTTAATAGAGAAATAACTAAAATACACATTATTTATTGGAGAAATAACTAAATTACACATTATTTGATAGAGCAATAACTAAAATACACATTATTTAATAGAAAAATAACAAAAAACACATTATTTAATAGAGAAATAACTAAAAAACACATTATTTATTGGAGAAATAACTAAAATACACATTATTTAATAGAAAAATAACAAAAAACACATTATTTAATAGAGAAATAACTAAAATACACATTATTTATTGGAGAAATAACTAAAATACACATTATTTAATAGAAAAATAACAAAAAACACATTATTTAATAGAGAAATAACTAAAATACACATTATTTAATAGAGAAAAAACTAAAAAACACATTATTTATTGGAGAAATAACTAAAATACACATTATTTACTAGAAAAATAACAAAAAACACATTATTTAATAGAGAAATAACTAAAATATACATTATTTATTGGAGAAATAACTAAAATACACATTATTTAATAGAAAAATAACAAAAAACACATTATTTAATAGAGAAATAACTAAAATACACATTATTTATTGGAGAAATAACTAAAATACACATTATTTATAAGAAAAATAACAAAAAACACATTATATAATAGAGAAATAACTAAAATACACATTATTTAATAGAGAAAAAACTAAAAAACACATTATTTATTGGAGAAATAACTAAAATACACATTATTTACTAGAAAAATAACAAAAAACACATTATTTAATAAAGAAATAACTAAAATATACATTATTTATTGGAGAAATAACTAAAATACACATTATTTAATAGAAAAATAACAAAAAACACATTATTTAATAGAGAAATAACTAAAATACACATTATTTAATAGAGAAAAAACTAAAAAACACATTATTTAATAAAGAAATAACTAAAATACACATTATTTAATAGAAAAATAACAAAAAACACAATATTTAATAAAGAAATAACTAAAATACACATTATTTATTGGAGAAATAACTAAAATACACATTATTTAATAGAAAAATAACAAAAAACACATTATTTAATAGAGAAATAACTAAAATACACATTATTTATTGGAGAAATAACTAAAATACACATTATTTAATAGAAAAATAACAAAAAACACATTATTTAATAGAGAAATAACTAAAATACACATTATTTAATAGAGAAAAAACTAAAAAACACATTATTTAATAAAGAAATAACTAAAATACACATTATTTAATAGAAAAATAACAAAAAACACAATATTTAATAAAGAAATAACTAAAATACACATTATTTATTGGAGAAATAACTAAAATACACATTATTTAATAGAAAAATAACAAAAAACACATTATTTAATAGAGAAATAACTAAAATACACATTATTTATTGGAGAAATAACTAAAATACACATTATTTATAAGAAAAATAACAAAAAACACATTATATAATAGAGAAATAACTAAAATACACATTATTTAATAGAGAAAAAACTAAAAAACACATTATTTAATAAAGAAATAACTAAAATATACATTATTTATTGGAGAAATAACTAAAATACACATTATTTAATAGAAAAATAACAAAAAACACATTATTTAATAGAGAAATAACTAAAATACACATTATTTAATAGAGAAAAAACTAAAAAACACATTATTTAATAAAGAAATAACTAAAATACACATTATTTAATAGAAAAATAACAAAAAACACAATATTTAATAAAGAAATAACTAAAATACACATTATTTATTGGAGAAATAACTAAAATACACATTATTTAATAGAAAAATAACAAAAAACACATTATTTAATAGAGAAATAACTAAAATACACATTATTTAATAGAGAAAAAACTAAAAAACACATTATTTAATAAAGAAATAACTAAAATACACATTATTTAATAGAAAAATAACAAAAAACACATTATTTAATAGAGAAATAACTAAAATACACATTATTTATTGGAGAAATAACTAAATTACACATTATTTGATAGAGCAATAACTAAAATACACATTATTTAATAGAAAAATAACAAAAAACACATTATTTAATAGAGAAATAACTAAAAAACACATTATTTATTGGAGAAATAACTAAAATACACATTATTTAATAGAAAAATAACAAAAAACACATTATTTAATAGAGAAATAACTAAAATACACATTATTTATTGGAGAAATAACTAAAATACACATTATTTATAAGAAAAATAACAAAAAACACATTATATAATAGAGAAATAACTAAAATACACATTATTTAATAGAGAAAAAACTAAAAAACACATTATTTATTGGAGAAATAACTAAAATACACATTATTTACTAGAAAAATAACAAAAAACACATTATTTAATAAAGAAATAACTAAAATATACATTATTTATTGGAGAAATAACTAAAATACACATTATTTAATAGAAAAATAACAAAAAACACATTATTTAATAGAGAAATAACTAAAATACACATTATTTAATAGAGAAAAAACTAAAAAACACATTATTTAATAAAGAAATAACTAAAATACACATTATTTAATAGAAAAATAACAAAAAACACAATATTTAATAAAGAAATAACTAAAATACACATTATTTATTGGAGAAATAACTAAAATACACATTATTTAATAGAAAAATAACAAAAAACACATTATTTAATAGAGAAATAACTAAAATACACATTATTTATTGGAGAAATAACTAAAATACACATTATTTATAAGAAAAATAACAAAAAACACATTATATAATAGAGAAATAACTAAAATACACATTATTTAATAGAGAAAAAACTAAAAAACACATTATTTATTGGAGAAATAAGTAAAATACACATTATTTACTAGAAAAATAACAAAAAACACATTATTTAATAGAGAAATAACTAAAATACACGTTATTTAATAAAGAAATAACAAAAAAACACATTATTTATTGGAGAAATAACTAAAATACACATTATTTAATAGAAAAATAACAAAAAACACATTATTTAATAGAGAAATAACAAAATAACACAATATTTAATAGAGAAATAACTAAAAAACACATTATTTATTGGAGACATAACTAAAATACACATTATTTGATAGAGCAATAACTAAAATACACATTATTTAATAGAAAAATAACAAAAAACACATTATTTAATAGAGAAATAACTAAAATACACATTATTTAATAGAGAAAAAACTAAAAAACACATTATTTAATAAAGAAATAACTAAAATACACATTATTTAATAGAAAAATAACAAAAAACACAATATTTAATAAAGAAATAACTAAAATACACATTATTTATTGGAGAAATAACTAAAATACACATTATTTAATAGAAAAATAACAAAAAACACATTATTTAGTAGAGAAATAACTAAAATACACGTTATTTAATAGAAAAATAACAAAAAACACATTATTTAATAGAGAAATAACTAAAATACACGTTATTTAATAAAGAAATAACAAAAAAACACATTATTTATTGGAGAAATAACTAAAATACACATTATTTGATAGAGCAATAACTAAAATACACATTATTTAATAGAAAAATAACAAAATAACACATTATTTAATAGAGAAATAACTAAAAAACACATTATTTATTGGAGAAATAACTAAAATACACATTATTTAATAGAAAAATAACAAAAAACACATTATTTAATAGAGAAATAACTAAAATACACATTATTTAATAGAGAAAAAACTAAAAAACACATTATTTAATAAAGAAATAACTAAAATACACATTATTTAATAGAAAAATAACAAAAAACACAATATTTAATAAAGAAATAACTAAAATACACATTATTTATTGGAGAAATAACTAAAATACACATTATTTAATAGAAAAATAACAAAAAACACATTATTTAATAGAGAAATAACTAAAATACACATTATTTATTGGAGAAATAACTAAAATACACATTATTTATAAGAAAAATAACAAAAAACACATTATATAATAGAGAAATAACTAAAATACACATTATTTAATAGAGAAAAAACTAAAAAACACATTATTTATTGGAGAAATAAGTAAAATACACATTATTTACTAGAAAAATAACAAAAAACACATTATTTAATAGAGAAATAACTAAAATACACGTTATTTAATAAAGAAATAACAAAAAAACACATTATTTATTGGAGAAATAACTAAAATAGACATTATTTAATAGAAAAATAACAAAAAACACATTATTTAGTAGAGAAATAACTAAAATACACGTTATTTAATAGAAAAATAACAAAAAACACATTATTTAATAGAGAAATAACTAAAATACACGTTATTTAATAAAGAAATAACAAAAAAACACATTATTTATTGGAGAAATAACTAAAATACACATTATTTGATAGAGCAATAACTAAAATACACATTATTTAATAGAAAAATAACAAAATAACACATTATTTAATAGAGAAATAACTAAAAAACACATTATTTATTGGAGAAATAACTAAAATACACATTATTTAATAGAAAAATAACAAAAAACACATTATTTAATAGAGAAATAACTAAAATACACATTATTTAATAGAGAAAAAACTAAAAAACACATTATTTAATAAAGAAATAACTAAAATACACATTATTTAATAGAAAAATAACAAAAAACACAATATTTAATAAAGAAATAACTAAAATACACATTATTTATTGGAGAAATAACTAAAATACACATTATTTAATAGAAAAATAACAAAAAACACATTATTTAATAGAGAAATAACTAAAATACACATTATTTATTGGAGAAATAACTAAAATACACATTATTTATAAGAAAAATAACAAAAAACACATTATATAATAGAGAAATAACTAAAATACACATTATTTAATAGAGAAAAAACTAAAAAACACATTATTTATTGGAGAAATAAGTAAAATACACATTATTTACTAGAAAAATAACAAAAAACACATTATTTAATAGAGAAATAACTAAAATACACGTTATTTAATAAAGAAATAACAAAAAAACACATTATTTATTGGAGAAATAACTAAAATAGACATTATTTAATAGAAAAATAACAAAAAACACATTATTTAGTAGAGAAATAACTAAAATACACGTTATTTAATAGAAAAATAACAAAAAACACATTATTTAATAGAGAAATAACTAAAATACACGTTATTTAATAAAGAAATAACAAAAAAACACATTATTTATTGGAGAAATAACTAAAATACACATTATTTAATAGAAAAATAACAAAAAACACATTATTTAATAGAGAAATAACAAAATAACACAATATTTAATAGAGAAATAACTAAAAAACACATTATTTATTGGAGAAATAACTAAAATACACATTATTTGATAGAGCAATAACTAAAATACACATTATTTAATAGAAAAATAACAAAATAACACATTATTTAATAGAGAAATAACTAAAAAACACATTATTTATTGGAGAAATAACTAAAATACACATTATTTAATAGAGAACCAACAAAAAAACACATTATTTAATTGAGAAATAACTAAAATACACATTATTTAATAGAGAAATAACAAAAAACACATTATTTAATAGAGAAATAACTAAAATACACATTATTTAATAGAGAAATAACAAAAAAACACATTATTTAATAGAGAAATAACTAAAATACACATTATTTAATAGGGAAACAACAAAATAACACATTTTTAAATAGAGAAATAACTAAAATACACATTATTTAATAAAGAAAAAACTAAAAAACACATTATTTATTGGAGAAATAACTAAAATACACATTATTTATTGGAGAAATAACTAAAATACACATTATTTAATAAAGAAAAAACTAAAAAACACATTATTTATTGGAGAAATAACTAAAATACACATTATTTAATAGAAAAATAACAAAATAACACATTTTTAAAGAGAGAAATAACTATAATCTACATTATTTAATAGAGAAATAACTAAAATACACATTATTTATTGGAGAAATAACTATAATACACATTATTTAATAGAGAAATAACAAAAAAACACATTATTTAATTGAGAAATAACTAAAAAACACATTATTTAATAAAGAAATAACTAAAATACACATTATTTATTGAAGAAATAACTAAAATACACATTATTTATTGGAGAAATAACTATAATACACATTATTTAATAAAGAAATAACAAAAAAACACATTATATATTGGAGAAATAACTAAAATACACATTATTTACTAGAAAAATAACAAAAAACACATTATTTAATAAAGAAATAACTAAAATACACATTATTTATTGGAGAAATAACTAAAATACACATTATTTAATAAAGAAATAACTAAAATACACATTATTTAATAAAGAAATAACTAAAATACAGATTATTTAATAGAAAAATAACAAAAAACAGATTATTTAATAAAGAAATAACTAAAATACACATTATTTGTTGGAGAAATAACTATAATACACATTATTTGATAGAGAAATAACAAAAAAACACATTATTTAATTGAGAAATAACTAAAAAACACATTATTTAATAAAGAAATAACTAAAATACACATTATTTATTGAAGAAATAACTAAAATACACATTATTTATTGGAGAAATAACTATAATACACATTATTTAATAGAGAAATAACAAAAAAACACATTATATATTGGAGAAATAACTAAAATACACATTATTTAATAAAAAAATAACAAAAAACACATTATTTAATAGAAAAATAACTAAATTACACATTATTTATTGGAGAAATAACTAAAATACACATTAGTTACTAGAAAAATAACAAAAAACACATTATTTAATAGAGAAATAACTAAAATACACATTATTTATTGGAGAAATAACTATAATACACATTATTTAATAAAGAAATAACTAAAATACACATTATTTATTGGAGAAATAACTAAAATACACATTATTTAATAGAAAAATAACAAAAAACACATTATTTAATAGAGAAATAACTAAAATACACATTATTTAATAGAGAAAAAACTAAAAAACACATTATTTAATAAAGAAATAACTAAAATACACATTATTTAATAGAAAAATAACAAAAAACACATTATTTAATAGAGAAATAACTAAAATACACATTATTTAATAGAGAAAAAACTAAAAAACACATTATTTAATAAAGAAATAACTAAAATACACATTATTTAATAGAAAAATAACAAAAAACACATTATTTAATAAAGAAATAACTAAAATACACATTATTTATTGGAGAAATAACTAAAATACACATTATTTAATAGAGAAATAACTAAAATACATATATAAAATATATAAAGAAGAGACGCAATGTCCTCAAATGAGACAGTTGTAAAAGCAATAGTTTCGAATATAGCCTAGTTAAATAGGTAAATTTATACGAATGCCACAACGACATATGTAGCGCTCGTTACTATTTGTTCAATCGGACAACCCAATAATAACATTAAAAAATTAAATTTATGAAAAAATATTCTAAACTAAAATCATCCATAGACGCGTTTCGAGGTTTACCTCTCATCAGTATGGCTTTATTTATTTAAACTTAATAATTGATATTTAACTTACTTCGTCAACATTGTTCACCACATTATTTAATAGAGAAATAACTAAAAAACACATTATTTATTGGAGAAATAACTATAATACACTTTATTTAATAGAGAACCAACAAAAAAACACATTATTTAATTGAGAAATAACTAAAATACACATTATTTAATAGAAAAATAACAAAAAACGCATTATTTAATAGAAAAATAACTAAAATACACATTATTTAATAGAGAAATAACAAAAAAACACATTATTTAATTGAGAAATAACTAAAAAACACATTATTTAATAAAGAAATAACTAAAATACACATTATTTAATAGAAAAATAACAAAAAACACATTATTTAATAGAGAAATAACTAAAATACACATTATTTAATAGAGAAAAAACTAAAAAACACATTATTTAATAAAGAAATAACTAAAATACACATTATTTAATAGAAAAATAACAAAAAACACATTATTTAATAAAGAAATAACTAAAATACACATTATTTATTGGAGAAATAACTAAAATACACATTATTTAATAGAGAAATAACTAAAATACATATATAAAATATATAAAGAAGAGACGCAATGTCCTCAAATGAGACAGTTGTAAAAGCAATAGTTTCGAATATAGCCTAGTTAAATAGGTAAATTTATACGAATGCCACAACGACATATGTAGCGCTCGTTACTATTTGTTCAATCGGACAACCCAATAATAACATTAAAAAATTAAATTTATGAAAAAATATTCTAAACTAAAATCATCCATAGACGCGTTTTGAGGTTTACCTCTCATCAGTATGGCTTTATTTATTTAAACTTAATAATTGATATTTAACTTACTTCGTCAACATTGTTCACCACATTATTTAATAGAGAAATAACTAAAAAACACATTATTTATTGGAGAAATAACTATAATACACTTTATTTAATAGAGAACCAACAAAAAAACACATTATTTAATTGAGAAATAACTAAAATACACATTATTTAATAGAAAAATAACAAAAAACGCATTATTTAATAGAAAAATAACTAAAATACACATTATTTAATAGAGAAATAACAAAAAAACACATTATTTAATTGAGAAATAACTAAAAAACACATTATTTAATAAAGAAATAACTAAAATACACATTATTTAATAGAAAAATAACAAAAAACACATTATTTAATAGAGAAATAACTAAAATACACATTATTTAATAGAGAAAAAACTAAAAAACACATTATTTAATAAAGAAATAACTAAAATACACATTATTTAATAGAAAAATAACAAAAAACACATTATTTAATAAAGAAATAACTAAAATACACATTATTTATTGGAGAAATAACTAAAATACACATTATTTAATAGAGAAATAACTAAAATACATATATAAAATATATAAAGAAGAGACGCAATGTCCTCAAATGAGACAGTTGTAAAAGCAATAGTTTCGAATATAGCCTAGTTAAATAGGTAAATTTATACGAATGCCACAACGACATATGTAGCGCTCGTTACTATTTGTTCAATCGGACAACCCAATAATAACATTAAAAAATTAAATTTATGAAAAAATATTCTAAACTAAAATCATCCATAGACGCGTTTTGAGGTTTACCTCTCATCAGTATGGCTTTATTTATTTAAACTTAATAATTGATATTTAACTTACTTCGTCAACATTGTTCACCACATTATTTAATAGAGAAATAACTAAAAAACACATTATTTATTGGAGAAATAACTATAATACACTTTATTTAATAGAGAACCAACAAAAAAACACATTATTTAATTGAGAAATAACTAAAATACACATTATTTAATAGAAAAATAACAAAAAACGCATTATTTAATAGAAAAATAACTAAAATACACATTATTTAATAGAGAAATAACAAAAAAACACATTATTTAATTGAGAAATAACTAAAAAACACATTATTTAATAAAGAAATAACTAAAATACACATTATTTATAAGAAAAATAACAAAAAACACATTATATAATAGAGAAATAACTAAAATACACATTATTTATTGGAGAAATAACTAAAATACACATTATTTATTGGAGAAATAACTAAAAAATACATCATTTAATAGAGAAATAACTAAAATACACATTATTTATTGGAGAAATAACAAAAAAACACATTATTTAATAGAGAAATAACTAAAATACACATTATTCAATAGAAAAATAACAAAATAACACATTTTAATATAGAGAAATAACTATAATCTACATTAATTAATAGAGAAATAACAAAAAACACATTATATAATTGAGAAATAACTAAAAAACACATTATTTAATAGAGAAATAACAAAAAAACACATTATATAATTGAGAAATAACTAAAAAACACATTATTTAATAGAAAAATAACAAAATAACACATTATTTAATAGAGAAATAACTAAAACACACATTATTTAATAAAAAAATAACAAAATAACACATCATTTAATAGAGAAATAACTAAAATACACATTATTCAATAGAAAAATAACAAAATAACACATTTTAAAATAGAGAAATAACTATAATCTACATTAATTAATAGAGATATAACTAAAAAACACATTATTTCTTGGAGAAATAACTAAAATACACATTATTTATTGGAGAAATAACTAAAAAATACATCATTTAATAGAGAAATAACTAAAATACACATTATTTATTGGAGAAATAACAAAAAAACACATTATTTAATAGAGAAATAACTAAAATACACATTATTAATTGGAGAAATAACTATAATACACATTATTAAATAGATAAATAACAAAAAAACACATTATTTAATAGAGAAATAACAAAAAAACACATTATTTAATAAAGAAATAACTAAAATACACATTATTTATTGGAGAAATAACTAAAATACACATTATTTAATAGAAAAATAACAAAAAACACATTATTTAATAAAGAAATAACTAAAATACACATTATTTATTGGAGAAATAAATAAAATACACATTATTTATAAGAAAAATAACAAAAAACACATTATATAATAGAGAAATAACTAAAATACACATTATTTATTGGAGAAATAACTAAAATACACATTATTTATTGGAGAAATAACTAAAAAATACATCATTTAATAGAGAAATAACTAAAATACACATTATTTATTGGAGAAATAACAAAAAAACACATTATTTAATAGAGAAATAACTAAAATACACATTATTAATTGGAGAAATAACTATAATACACATTATTAAATAGATAAATAACAAAAAAACACATTATTTAATAGAGAAATAACAAAAAAACACATTATTTAATAAAGAAATAACTAAAATACACATTATTTATTGGAGAAATAACTAAAATACACATTATTTAATAGAAAAATAACAAAAAACACATTATTTAATAAAGAAATAACTAAAATACACATTATTTATTGGAGAAATAAATAAAATACACATTATTTATAAGAAAAATAACAAAAAACACATTATATAATAGAGAAATAACTAAAATACACATTATTTATTGGAGAAATAACTAAAATACACATTATTTATTGGAGAAATAACTAAAAAATACATCATTTAATAGAGAAATAACTAAAATACACATTATTTATTGGAGAAATAACAAAAAAACACATTATTTAATAGAGAAATAACTAAAATACACATTATTCAATAGAAAAATAACAAAATAACACATTTTAATATAGAGAAATAACTATAATCTACATTAATTAATAGAGAAATAACAAAAAAACACATTATATAATTGAGAAATAACTAAAAAACACATTATTTAATAGAAAAATAACAAAATAACACATTATTTAATAGAGAAATAACTAAAATACACATTATTTAATAGAGAAATAACAAAAAAACACATTATATAATTGAGAAATAACTAAAAAACACATTATTTAATAGAAAAATAACAAACTAACACATTATTTAATAGAGAAATAACTAAAACACACATTATTTAATAAAAAAATAACAAAATAACACATCATTTAATAGAGAAATAACTAAAATACACATTATTCAATAGAAAAATAACAAAATAACACATTTTAAAATAGAGAAATAACTATAATCTACATTAATTAATAGAGATATAACTAAAAAACACATTATTTCTTGGAGAAATAACTAAAATACACATTATTTATTGGAGAAATAACAAAAAAACACATTATTTAATAGAGAAATAACTAAAATACACATTATTCAATAGAAAAATAACAAAATAACACATTTTAATATAGAGAAATAACTATAATCTACATTAATTAATAGAGAAATAACAAAAAACACATTATATAATTGAGAAATAACTAAAAAACACATTATTTAATAGAGAAATAACAAAAAAACACATTATATAATTGAGAAATAACTAAAAAACACATTATTTAATAGAAAAATAACAAAATAACACATTATTTAATAGAGAAATAACTAAAACACACATTATTTAATAAAAAAATAACAAAATAACACATCATTTAATAGAGAAATAACTAAAATACACATTATTCAATAGAAAAATAACAAAATAACACATTTTAAAATAGAGAAATAACTATAATCTACATTAATTAATAGAGATATAACTAAAAAACACATTATTTCTTGGAGAAATAACTAAAATACACATTATTTATTGGAGAAATAACTAAAAAATACATCATTTAATAGAGAAATAACTAAAATACACATTATTTATTGGAGAAATAACTAAAATACACATTATTTAATAGAAAAATAACAAAAAACACATTATTTAATAGAGAAATAACTGAAATACACATTATTTAATAAAGAAAAAACTAAAAAACACATTATTTATTGGAGAAATAACTAAAATACACATTATTTATAAGAAAAATAACAAAAAACACATTATATAATAGAGAAATAACTAAAATACACGTTATTTAATAGGGAAACAACAAAATAACACATTTTTAAATAGAGAAATAACTATAATCTACATTATTTAATAGAGAAATAACTAAAAAACACATTATTTATTGGAGAAATCACTAAAATACACATTATTTATTGGAGAAATAATTAAAATACACATTATTTATTGGAGAAATAACTAAAATACACATTATTTTATAAAGAAATAACTAAAATACACATTATTTAATAGAGAAATAACAAAAAACACATTATTTAATAGAGAAATAACTAAAATACACATTATTTATTGGAGAAATAACTAAAAAATACATCATTTAATAGAGAAATAACTAAAATACACATTATTTAATAGAGAAACAACAAAAAAATGGGCCGAAGCATACCAAATAAACTATTTTTGGATCCACCTGAAATACTCGGCCTGGCTGAAGCAGTCTAATACTGTAACAGTAAGGTTGGGAGTCTATTAGTTTTAACTAATAAGTAAAATCCAAGGAATTTATTGAATTTTAAATAAAAATTATTATTGAATCAACAGCAATGTATTTATCACACAGACCGATGTTTGAAACAACAACTGTGATGTGGTAAATAACTTTCCAGGAACAATCTGAAATCGAGATAAGCAAAAACACAAATAAATAAGAAAATTTACAACAAAATAATTACATATGAGGCGTAGTTGACGCGTGAGCTAATCAAACAAGCGGCCCTCTTGAATACTTTCAGTTGTTTGAAACGACAACTGTTACATAATAAATACATTTTTAGTTATGATGTGATCATTAGTATAATAGAAGACCTTAGTCATTCTTCCTATGCTTGATTGATTTTTCTAACCTATTTAGAATGCACATTTTTGCAATTCTATTAAATCACTGGGCTCAACACGACCTCTAGTGATAGTGACGTGGAGTTGACCAGGGTTAAAATACGTTTAAAACCTAATTAGAATACTTGACCTAACTGATACAGTCTAACACTAGAACAGTGAGGTAGCAAGCTAATTTCTGCTAATATTAAATGTTCTTATATATTATATTTTCAAATTTATCATTAAAATTATTGTCTAAATGTCCTCTTTTTGTACAGTTCTAACCTATTAAATCACTAGGCTCAGAACGACCTCTATTGATGATAGTGACGTGGAAAGTTCACCAGCAGCAAAACAAAATAACAAATTTATTTCTATCAACTAAAACCATGCAATTCAATAATCATGTTGGTCTGATATTACTGAAGTGATGACCACACAACAAGTAATATTCAAACCAGCTGCCACAAACAAAGATTAATACCTTGTTTTCAACGATTTCACTTTAAGCATGTACAGCAAAAGATCAACTGCCTTGAAACGCATTTACTTAGTAAGTGGCACTGTATAAATATTGAGCACACAATTTGTTGATACAAGTAAGAAATGCTATTTAACAATGTTAAAATGAGTGTTAATTAGATTATATATTTGGATTAAAGCAAACCAAATAATGTAATTAATTTTTATTTTTATATCTTATTTAGAATGCGCATTTTTGCAATTCTATCAATTCACTGGGCTCAACACGACCTCTAGTGGTAGTGACGTGGAGTTGACCAGGGTTAAAATCCATCTCAAACCTAATTGGAATACTTGGCCTAACTGATACAGTCTAACACTGCAACAGTTAGGTAGCAAGTCAATTTCTGCTAATATTAATTGTTATTATAATTAAAGTTTTCAATTTTATTTTTAAAATTATTGTCTTATAGTTAGTAAATTCATTAAAATTTTTATTAACAGTCTTTACAGTCTCATCTAACCTGTGCCACCAAGGTCGAACTACCTATAGCAACAGTAGAAGGTGTCCCTGAGCATGAGGAGTTTACCCTTTTTTAGACCAACTGCTGATAGCTTAACACTGACAAGAATGACCAAATTCTTCAAAGTGCCAAGCGTCAATTGGAATGGTGAGGACTTACTAAGCCGGCGTCGACTCTTACACTAGATCAAACCTCAAACCTTGGTCAGGTTACGGGTCATTACTAATGTGACTACGTTGGGCTTTCGTTTAACCTAATCATGTCAATTCAAGTTATTATATATTAAGTTTTTAAATTCATCTCTAAAATTATTCTCTAATTATCCTTTTTTTGTACAGTTCTAGCCTATTAAATCACTAGGCTCTGAACGACCTCTATTGATGATAGTAACGTAGAGAGTTCACTAGCGGCAAAACAAAATAACAAATTTATTTCTATCAACTAAAACCATGTTATTCATTAATTATGTTGGTCTGATATTACTGAAGTGATGACCACACAACAAGTACTATTCAAACCAGCCGCCACAAACAGAGATTAATACCATGTTTTCAACGATTTCACTTTAAGCATATACAACAAAAGATCAACTGCCTTGAAAACAAACGCATTTACTTAGTAAGTGGCACTGTATAAATATTGAGCACACGATTTGTTGATACAAGTAGAATTGCTATTTAACAAAATTAAAATAAATGTTAATTAGATTATATATTTGGATCAAAGCAAACCAAATAATGTAATTGATTTTCATATCCTATTTAGAATGCACAATACGACCTCTACTAATACTGACGTAGAGTTGACCAGGGTTAAAATCCATTTACTACCTAATTTGAATACTTGGCCTAACTGAAACAGTCTAACACTGCAACAGTGAGGTAGCAAGTTAATTTTTGCTGATATTACTTGTTAGTATAATTTAAATTTTCAAACCTATTCCTAAAATTATAGTCTAATAAAATTATCCTTTTTTTACAATTCTAACTTAATAAATTACTGGGTTCAGAACGACCTCTATTGATGATAGTGACGTAAAGAGTTCACCAGTGTTAAAGCAAAACAACAAATTTATTCCTATCAACTAAAACCATGTTATTCATTAGTTATGTTGGTCTGACATTACTGATGACCACACAACAAGTAATATTCAAACCAGCCACCACAAACAAAGATTAGTACCATGTTTCCATGATTTCACTTTAAGCATATACAGCAAAAGATCAACCGCATTGGAAACAAAGCATTAACTTAGTAAGTGGTACTGTACAAATATTGAGCACACAATTTGTTGATACAAACAAAAATGTCATTTAATAAATATAAAATGAACATATTAAAAGCTGGATTTTTTTTATTCACCTGAAATACTCGGCCTAACTGAAGCAGTCTATTACTGACACAGCGAGGTTGCTAGTCTATTAAAATTAAAACAGTTAAAGACTATTAATTTAGAATTACATTAAAAAAACATAAATACATATTTTGTGTTTAGTCAAAATGGCCGCCATGACAGAATTTGCTTCACCTAGCGTTGATGAATATTCTCCAAATTAAAACAAACAAAAAATACTGAGGTGGCTTTAAATGAAGTGTATTGTTGGTTGCCAATCTTATCAAGATCAATTTTTTTAGATGCGCAGTGACATATTACTGCGCATGCACGGTTTCTACCAGATCCCTAACGTTTCATGCATATTGCATAAATTGTGTGAAGATAATGAAATAATGCATTTAAATGCTATAATAAATATTGCTGGATCTATGCCTCAGGTAAGTAAAAATTAAATTAATTCCCAACATTGAAAAACCTAACCATAAAAATTTCTACATATAGGTGACCTTGAACGGATGCGATAAAGGAATACAAACGAAACCTCCATGATTCCGATGATTCGTTTCAGTGTTGAAATCTGAAAAGGAAATTAAATTAATTTATCAAATTATAATTCTATTTCAAGTTAATCATAAATTGAAATGATTTAAATTTATTATTAAATTAGCTAAGCACCCGATTTGAATACGAATGTTGATGCTGTAGTTCTAAGGCGGCATTAATTTTTTCCCAATTAATGTTGTTTCCAAAACAATCAATTAATAGGAATTGAGTATCTACCTAACAATTCAATACAAACTTTGTAAAAATCCTATTAAGCAGTTTAATGCTATGCTTAACAGCTAACGTGTACGAACCCATAATAGAAAATAAATTTTTAGTGGAACTAACGCTAGAAAAAGCTCAGAAAATTATATTTACAATTGAAAATAATAAGCAAAGAAAGAAAATTTTGTTTATAGAACTAGAAAAAGCCTTTGGCTCAAAATCATGTACGGAAAATACTGAATGAAGGAGAAATATACGAATAAACTACTTGAAGTAATAAAAAGCATTATACAGAATCACAATTAATTATATATGAACTGGAAAAGAGGTGTCTGAATAATTTATAACTACACAAGGATTAAGAAAAGTAAGAGCGTAAATGCCATTACTGTTTATCATTTTCTTAGATGATATTGCAATAGCAAAACGTGTATTTGCTGACGATTTAGATATAATAACAAAGAATTAAAAAGATATATGTAGAATATAACAAATTTATAGAACAAAGAATTACTAAAACACAACATGACTTAAAATATAGTGAAAACAAAAATTTTGTTGATAGCAAAATCAAATGGAAACGAAATAAACAAATAAAATCAAAGAAAATCCACACAACAATCAGAAATTATCACTAAATAAATACAAAGAGATAAAAAAAAAAATGATTACAAAACAATACTCAAATCATCAGTAATATATAAACTAAATAAATAAGTGAAACGGAAATAAAATATCTAAGGAGAGTAGAAACAAAAATGAACAAAACAAGAAACAAAACGGATAAAAATCGAAAGCATACACAAAACAATAGATAAAAACAGTTAGCACATAGTATGGATGTAAAAACAACAAAATTAAAAAAATAATAACATCTTTTGAAAATATAAACAGAAACAATTTAAGCTGGCAAAACGCAACGAGAATAGCAAAGAATGATAAAAAGATAATATTACAACAATTAATTTTGTAGATCATTTATTTGCGATTTGAATAAGACGCTTTAATTCTAAGACTGCAGCCATTCATTCCTATTTAATAAAATTTATTTAAAAATACTAATCTAATTGGAACTAATATAAAACTATCAAGGTTGCAAATATATTTCAAAAAAATCTTATATAGAATCTACAGAAACAGTTGATTTTTTCCAGCTATTAAATAAAATTTATCTACAATTGAAAAACTAAACTAAATAACTTTCCTAACTTAGCCGTTTTCTAATTTAATTTTTTTTTAGACGATTTATACTGGGATGCCTTGTAAAATTCCAAGAACTCAAAAGATTTCTATAATAAACCCGAAGCACACATAATTTAAAAAAATTGAATTTGCACTAAAGGAGAAAGTAAGTATATACACCGAGGGCATGTCCCCATACCCGATACACCACCATGAATTTTCAACCGCTATCCTCATTTCCTTTTAGATTTTAATAAGATTTGGAAAAATATTTAAAACATCTCCTTAATTCTAGAAAAATAAGAATGCAAATAATTTAATCATAATATAAAAGTAATATAACCAACAAAATTTTATTTTAATTACTGATCAATTGAACTAATTGATGAAAGTTTATTATGAAAAAGACTGAGCCAGATGCTTTTGAATAAAGACAACCAAATGCTGAAAGAGAACTTTTGAATCAGAAACAGAAAAAATCTTCAATAACAAAAATGGACAACTAACCTGTCGTAGGAGGGTGCACACGATAGAGTCGATAGAGCATAAAGTTAAAAAATGATTGTCTGAGCAAATTAAATTATTTTTACAATAAATCGAAAGCTGTAATAGAAATTAATTATACAAATTCTGCTCGCAATGTTCGCCGTGTAGACTGATGCAGATACCATAACCTAGAAAAACATATTTAATTAATATTAAATTTATAAATTATTTATTCAATAATTCAAGTTGATCGCAGTGTAGACGCATGCAGACACCATACCTAGAATTAAATTTTCAATTAATATTTTTGTTAATTTCTAGATCATTACACCTGCTGTGATGATCTCCGCTTCAATCCTAATCCTTATCTGAAATTCCTACCTAACACGAGACACCTAACGATTTGAAATAATGTGGGCTGAAAAACAAATTCCTAATCGCGACGTATTGACAATATAATATAAACATAAGCTACAATATTTCTGTGAAAAAAAACCCTAACCGAATCAATTTAAACACTTACGTTTCATCTTGGCGTCTTGATCTATGTTGGCCTACCTGTTATCTTGTGATTTGCTAAAGATGTTGCTGCGAAAAATCTTACTGCATTTTTGAGGGCCAGCATCATTACAACAAAGGACTGCATTAATACCATCAGCACTGCACCAAATTATCCAATTCCATCACCATTTTCACAATCACAATTTATTATACTCAAAATTATTTTAATTATTTTTAATAATGTTTAAAAACACAAACTTTTAATAAAACGTTTCAATTTAACCTTTAAATTATTTTACAAGTAAAAATTTTAAATGTACCGCCTGTCATTCATCAGTGTTGCCAACTTATTTTATTCCCCCAGACGCCGACTTTAACTTTAATTTATGGAAAATTTTAGAAAATTTTAATTCCAATTTTCTCACTTATTTGAGCATATTTACCAAAAATCTCGCGGCCACTTCATTAGTTATTAACTATTTATGGAATAACCCACTTTGGTCCCAATCGGACACTAAAAATCGGGAACTTGTAAAAACGATGCGCATCCCATGAGCAGTGGAATGATACTGAAAATGACTACTTACAACAGTCTGCGCATGCGTACAGTATTACTTTAAAAAATATTAACAATATTTATAAATGGTCAACAACATTAATTAAATTATTTTCACCCCTTAAGAAGTCGAATTTAACATTAATATTCATTACCTTATAGTAAAAAGTTCTGAATTTTACGAATTTCATAGTTTCAAAACAATATATTAAGGGAATCTATGTAAAATTTGAGGTCAAACTTAAAATTGCATAAACAACCCTTAATTACTAATAATAATTTTTCAAAATTTACGAAAATCTCAAAAATTAGACCAAATAACATCTAATTTATCCCAGAAAAATCTGAATAGCGAATTTTTTTTTTTAACAAAGTTATTTCATAATTTATCTTGGCATGTAATAGAAATTACCCCCGACTTATTTATTTAAAGGGGATGATGAAATTTGCACTGGACCTCAAGGAAGGACCCAGCTACAACATGCAATAAAATTTGAGATTAAAACATTGTAATACAAATATTTTTCAATTTAAAATTAAAATATTTTTTTGAAAATAAATCAATCCTTAATTACATGTTCAATTTTAATTTTAATATTAACCCAAAACATCCCTTGTATAAGAAATACAAAAATGTACAATTTTTTCAAAAAAATAGACTTCAAATTATATGGAATATTAAAAATTTATCTTTGAAGTTTTTCAAAAAAAATCTTTCAGCCTTTGTAGTTTGTTTAGGAATGTACCAATTTTAATGTATGATCCATCATTTTAAAGCCCAAAATTTCAGCTTTTTAATGGTTTTTGAAAATAAGTCATAAAGTCAATACAGACTTGCCCAGGGAGACTTAAGTCATTTGGGATCTAATTTAACTTTCTATGTTTATTTTTCAATATTTTTTGCTGAAAATTGGTACAAATAGTAAACCAAACCTCAGGATTTCAAAAATTAAATCAAAATTATCATAACTTTTACCAAATTTAAGTTATTATTAAATTTATACATTTTTATTTATACAATGTTCAAATCAAGTTTTGCAAGATTATTTAATGATTATAAATTTATAAAGTGTATGCATATTATATATGGTTTTGTAGCCTGAGTTAATAGCTTCAAAATGATGTAAATATTTTTTAATTTTGATATGATTTAAACTCAAAATTGATCAAAAATTTGATTTAGTGTACTTGTCTCAATAACTATTTTATAGAATGATATTATAAGTTGTAATTTGGTATAGGGGTAATATAATAACCAATAATTAGGTTTCCACATTCAGATTTTGGCAAAGTAAATAAGAAAATTGAAATTTTCTTGATTTTTTACCAACGTGTATTCTTATGGGAAATTGCCGATTTTTGAAATTCATGTTTATTACTGATTTTAGGATGATGGGATTTATTTTAGGGTAGTTTTGGACGTTTAACATCATGTTAGGATGCTTTAAAAGGCTTTATGAGGCGTTTTTTAATAAAATATAATTATTTTATAATAACATATACATAACCTCAACATTTGATTGTTTATTGATATAATTCTTTCAAATATCTTTATACTATCAATATTTGAAGCATGCATAATAGGTATCAAAATGTGAGGAATTTCTTAGCGCATGTTTTGATTTATGTGCAGTTTTGTTGGAAATAACACGGTTATAAAGATATTTGCAAAAAGCTATTTCAAAACAATCAACATACAGAAATTTCACATTTGCCGATTTTCAAACATGAATATCATTGGAAATACATCGTTACAGACAATTTTGAGTAGATATTCGTGAATTTTGAACAAAAATGAACTTTTTGTGAAGATAAAATGTAATTCTCAAAAAAATAAATTTAATTTTCAAAAAAATATTTTCAAATAAAAACTTAATTTTATTAAAAAATATAACGTTCCTAATAGAAATAACAACAAATTATGAGTTTTTGGATGTAATTTATTAATAATTATAACAAAATAATATTATTTTCTAAATTTTTAGGGTTTTTTATTATTTGGGGTTGGCAATTGGTACTCTACATTGTCGGCATCCTAACGTTATACAGAGTATGCAAAAATGTTGAAAACGGGTAATAATACAGGGCACTTTTAAATATAAGAATTCTTTATATTTTGTAATATGTTAACGTTTTGTTTAGTTTTATAAGAAAAGTAAGTTGCAATTAATTGCTTTTATGCAATATAGGTTCTTAAGCGTCTACTTAAATAAATTAGCAATTTATTAATAATAATGTTTATAATAAACGAATATTTTTATAATTTAATCTATAACATTTATTTTATAAAATATATAAAATAAATTTGAAGGTGATTGTTGTATAGAAAGAATAAATATTTTTTATCGCATAAAAAGTTGTTTACTTGGAGACCGCTTTATCAGTTGCAGAAAAAAATGCATGCATTTTATATTTAGTTTCTCGTTGAGGTGAAATAGTCGACAATGCTGACTTATGACTTTAGTGTTTAATTTATTGCTTATAATAATAGAATGTCTGGTTAATTAATAATAATTAAGTGATAAAGTGCATAAAAGCAAAGAGGATGTAAAGGTAAGTTTGATTTTATGATTATGCTGAATTAATTGCTTTTGATTGATTATTATTTAATTGTGTTTATAGGAAAATGATTTAATTAATTCTGGTTTAAAAGAACGTTATAGAAAAATGATTTATAAAACTTCAAAGTTAACTTCTGGAATATTTTGATAATATGTCAATCAATTTTACTACATAAGGGTGACTTGGGGTTGAATCAGAACTAAATTTGATGACAAACATTTGGATTAATAAGCGATTCTTTCTCGAGTGTTTGTCACCATGAGATTTGAATTTTTTTCAGTTTTTGATGTTATTACGTTTGAAGAGCGAGTGTCGGTTGTTACTAAATTACAGCAAGACAGAGAGACAACTAAATCTTTGACACTTGGGCGAGTAAAAGGGTGTACTCTACCTACCCGCCCTAGTGTTTGTTATAAAAAATTCTTTAGATTTTAATATGCTTTTTGCTATTACATTTGAAAAACGAATATAACTTATTACATTACAGCAAAAGAGACATTTGAGCAATTTTTTTATAACAAAAACTTAAGCGTTGGAGATTCTTGCTCAAGTGATTGAGATTAAAAAAAATTGATATTACATACCTGTTGCTATTACATTTGAGGGGGAATATCGGTTGTTATTAAATTACAATATGAGAAACAGACAACCAATTTGTTAATGACTAAACACTTTGGTTAGTAGGCGATTCTTGTCCAAGTGCTTGTTATCAACAAATTGGAATTTTTTTATGTGCATGCTGCTATTACATTTGGGGGAAAAATGTAGGTTGTTATTAAGTTACAGCAGAAGAAACAAACAACTAATTCTTGTGATCACGACCGTGTTTTTGTTTTCTAATGCTCGCAGAGATGTGAAACATATAATCTTTTGATAACGGACACCTGGGTGGGTGGGAGGGTTATTCCATAGTATGATAACGAGTCAGTAGTTTGGAGTGGCCCGCCCACTCACCCAAGTGTTGGTTATGAAAAGATTAAATCACAACCGATGAACAAGTTGTTTCAGTGATAATAGTTATAAATTTGTTACGATAAAATGACTTTTGTAAGCTCCAAAAGTGCAAAAACGCAAAAATTATTGCAAAATTGGTTGTAAAACAAATACTATTTGCGTCATTTTAATAAAATTTACTGTTTTACAGCATAACACATAGATCTACAAGTGTAAATGATAATAGTCATAATTTTTCACTGAAAAATGACTTTTGTAAGCTTTAAAAATGCAAAAACGCTAAAATTATTGCGAAATTGGTTGTAAAACAAATACTATTTGAATCACTTTAATAAAATTTATAGTCCAGCAGCACAATACACAGATCAACAAGTTTAAATAATAAAAATTAATTTTGTTACGAGAAAAGGATTTTTGTAAGCTTCAAAAGTGCAAAAACGGTAAAATTATTGCAAAATTGGTTGTAAAACAAATACTATTCTAGTGATTTTATAAAAAATTACCGTATAGCAGCACAACACACAGATCAACAAGTTTAAATGATAAAAGTCATAATTTTGTTACGAGAAAATGATTTTTGTAAGCTTCAAAAGTGCAAAAACGGTAAAATTATTGCAAAATTGGTTGTAAAACAAATACTATTTGAGTGATTTTATAAAAATTTACCGTATAGCAGCACAATACACAGATCAACAAGTTATAATGATAAAAGTCATAAGTTTAATACGATAAATTGACTTTTATAAGCTTCAAAAATGCAAAAACGGTAAAAATATTGCGAAATTGGTTGTAAAACAAATACTATTCGAGTCATTTTAATAAAATTTACTGTCCAGTAGCACAATACACAGATCAACAAGTTTAAATGATAGAAGTCACAATTTTGTTACGAGAAAATGATTTTTGTAAGCTTCAAAAGTGCAAAAACGGTAAAATTATTGCAAATTTCGTTGTAAAACAAATACTATTCAAGTGATTTTATAAAAATTTACCGTATAGCAGCACAATACACAGATCAACAAGTTTAAATGATAAAAGTCATAATTTTGTTACGAGAAAATGATTTTTGTATACTTCAAAAGTGCAAAAACGGTAAAATTATTGCAAATTTGGTTGTAAAACAAATACTATTCAAGTAATTTTATAAAAATTTACCGTATAGCAGCACAATACACAGATCAACAAGTTTTATTGATAAAAATTATAAATTTGTTACGATAAATGACTTTTGTAGGCTCCAAAAGTGCGAAAGAGGCGACACATACTACCTTTTGATAACGGACATCTGGGTGGGTGTTTTCTAATGCTTGCAGAGACAGGAAACATACATTTTCTTGATAACGGATACTTGGGTGGGTGAGTGGGACCCTCCATATATATCCTATGATAACGAGTCAGTAGTTTAGATTAGAGTACATTTAAACCCGGTCAGAATAGTGGGGGAAATCGGCCGTTGGTGTATTGCAGTCGCCGTGAGAGAGTACGTCGTGCGTGTATGTAGTGCTCCGGTATTACTTAAATTACGTTCTATCAATACTGCTTTGAAATGCTAGATCTAAAGTCTTAACGTATTGTAGAATGTATTTGTATAAAAAGTTTCTTTGTCTGTTTAGACAAAATTTGTTTTGTATTAAGGAAAGGTATTTAGGAAATTTTAATTAAAAATTGTGTGAATTGCTGGAAATTTGCTACTGTACTTCAATATTATTAGTAAAAGTTGCATTAATTTCAATTAATTCATACATAACCTCAATATAATCAATCTACCCTAACCAAGCTGAGAACTCCTATTCTTAATAAATTATTTTATAATTTCCAAACTACTTATTAAATGTTGATACAAATTGGCAACAATATACTTCAAGGTTATTAGTATAAGTTGTTTTAATTTCATTTAATTCGATACGCTGAGTTTTACATAACCTCAATTTAATCAATTTGAGAAAATTTATCTATAATAAATTATTTTTTAATTTACAAAGTACTTATTAAATTTTAATACAAATTGGCAACAACTTACTTCAATTTTAATAGTATAAGCTGTTTTAATTTAACCTAACCTAACCTAACCTAACCTAACCTCAATTTAATCAATCTACCCTAACCAAGCTTGGAACTTTATTCTTAACAAACTATTTTATAATTTCCAAACTACTTATTAAATTTTGATACAAATTGGCAACAACATACTTCAATTTTATTAGTATAAGCTGTTTTAATTTCATTTAATTCAACACGCTAGATTTTACATAATCTCGATTTAGCCAGTGGCGTACCGGACAATTTTTATGCTTTATTAAAAAGGATACGTGCCATATTTTGGATATCGGAAAATTCTGTAATTTCTATATAACTCTGCACATATTCATCATTTGTAACACTTTTTTTCCTTCATATGATGGATATTTTTAATATCAATGCATCGCAATCAATATTTGGACAAGCTGCACCGGTCATAAATTCCACTTCATTTGGAGGCGACAAACATTTTGAGCATTGGCATAGGAAATAATATGTACCTTGCCTTCCTTTACTCGTATTCATTACATCAACATAACTTATAAAAATCTAAAAAGTTAATTTGATTCAATCTGACCAATTGCTAGGCTAGCAATATTGTTATTGCGAAAAGTTGCTAAGCAATTTTGCATTTTTAATACGTTTTACTAAATTGCCTAGCAACCTAGCTCAATAACAATATGCATAGAAAATTAAATCCATTATAAAACTGTTAACTGTTAGTTTTCTTAGTCAAAGAAGGAAGAGGTGATATCCAATCTTTGGATGGAGCAACATTTGGGGTTGTTTGGTCACTTTAGATCATGCTTAGTTTGATAGTTTGAACTAGGGTGTTTTGGAAGTTTCTCTTTTTGACAAGTGTTAAATCTTTCTTTGTTTTGTTGCTGCCGCCAGCTTTTGTAAAAGCAACACGTATCAGTACGAATAAACTCACCGACAAGGCGCTTTGCTGCGGGCTGCATCAGCAACCCCCGCAACATCCATACTTGTGAACAAACCAGGAAGACTTTTACTGCAAACTGCGGCTTAGAGCTAACAGCAAATTTTTGGCGATGCTCAAAGCACATCAATCTTCTACAAAACAAAGCATTACGCGCTTGCCAAAACCTGATCAATTCTATAACTTTTGACAACCCAAATTCCACCAAACTCCACTATCCGTTCCTTGCTAAGAAACTAAATATTTCATAGCTTGGCGCGCAACAAGGACAGCGACAAAGGGTTTTTTTCCGTTCTAATTGCCTTCTTGGCAACCATTCAACAACATTATTAATAGCCGTCCAGCCGCTCCTAGCATCTCAGTAGCAAGATATTAACCACGTAGACTAATGCTACTAATCTGTCACATCTACGGATGGCATATAAACCAAAACAAATTCAAACCAATTATCACAGAGACAGGAAGTTAATTAATCAACAGTCACAAACAGTTTCAAACAGAATGGTTCACCGACAGTTAATAGCAGACTACCGCCAAAAAAGGGTTAAAGACAGGATTACCGTCCTTGACTTTTCCAAACCATCACCGACGCTCGCAGCAAGATTCTGTTTTCATCTTTCGTTTGCAAAATCAATGCATTACACTTCCGATTTGGTAGACCATCTTCTACCAGATTATTGCACAAGAACCGCCCAATCTTTTTTCTTTTTCTTCTCCCTCATTGGGTTTAACTCTTGGTGCAACGTCGGAATCCCGCATCACTCTCCCGTTGCATTGCGGTCTTTATTATTCTTTGTGTTATTGTACGGGAACCGCTTCCCAATCTTCCGAGCTGCACCACAACACTACCAAATATCTTTATAGATCGACATTTACCATCTCCGCAGGGACATACCAGATCCTGGAGAACGTCACCGTCACCCCCCACACCAACCTGTGCAATCCAACGTGAGACAATCAAGAGCATAGTGCCCTTAGTTACCACAACACCTACATATCTTAAAGAAGAAGATGAACAAATTACCATCAACGTCAAAAACGATGTCCAGCTTTAAATCAGGCCTGCAACATCAGCCGCAATGAGCTCATATAACACAATACCTCAAAACTTCAAGCCAGGTCTGCTGTGGTAGGTTCTACTCCAGATTTGCTACGCCCCAGCACCAAGTGCGTACAACAAAGCCGGTAGTACTTTAGCTACCTGAGTTAAGACCACATAATGTAGTAGAGTCCCTAGACCAACAACCAAACTGCACAGCAAATAACCTAAGTCTGAGCTGGCAAGACAACTGTGCAATCACCAGTTAAACTCTTGGTTGACCAACACACAACCGCATTACTACAAGCTGACCTGCATCAAAAAGAAGGCATGCACTCTGTAACGTGCAACAGCTGACCACTAACATAATCCAGATCTGAAAGAGCACCATGGACGTAGTTGATGTTCCTAGTTTCAGTTTATTTTCAATTAATGGAAATACAGTTCAAACAACAGTATATCCCGTCAAACAATAAGCACTGCATACTTATCCAAGACCTGAAAGAAGAAACTTGGCGTTATAAGGATCAGTTTAGCAAAACTATGACTGAAGTAAACAGACATTTTTACGTAGATACACCAACCCTAAACTGCTAAACTGCTCACACAAATAGCTAGTAATAACGTACACCAAACCAAAAAACTGGTAGAATAATATCTACGGAAGTAGACCGTTTGAGGTACCCACACTAATAGCCTGATTACACAATACGAGTTGCTGACCTGACAGTAGACAGTTACTGCAATAGGCGAGTAAAAACAAACAATGCTATAGTAACTGAGATGCAAAGTATTTTCCGACTCGCACATGACAGTAACTATGATGGAATCACACGGTGCGAGTAGTTTTACTGCAGTAACTGACTAGGGTAGCTTGCATGCTAGCTCGCACTGTGTAACCAGGCCTTTAAACGCCCCTCAAATAACAAACGTACCAATAAGTCTTGTGGATTTAACCCCGGATTTAATAAATTAGAATTGCTATGCTTCACCAATCTAGAATAATTGATTGAACATGCAAACAAGGTGGAAGCAAACGTCGAACACTCTACCAGCTCACGTCAACACACCGGACAATAAAACAAGTCTACACACAGTGTGGGGTTTGAGTCCTTTAAACCACTAACTGGGAATTGTCGTGTCCATTAGCGGGCACAACCACACACACGTAGCCTTGACTGACTTTGGCGCAAGCCAAAACTTTAATCTGGCACTAGTAGGAGTTAAACAACTAAAGACGGCACGCCATTCTACTGACTACAAAAAAAGCATAGCACCAACACTGCTTATTTTTTAATTGCACTCAAGCTGGGTGAGATAATTATATTGGGGCATGCCTGGCTACATGAGAACAATGCAAGCTTGGACTCTACATTTGACGTTGTGTGCACTTTAGCAAACATAAGCTAGCCACTGTGTTTTGAAAAGAAACGGAGAAAACCGTCCAAATCACGTCTCCACTAGAGGAATACCCAAAAAAGCCAAAAATAGCCCAGCTAGTACGATGGAGCACCTTGATACATCTACAATGTGCACAAAAAGACCATGATACTACTGCAAGTAACAAAAATGCTGTCCACCGGCATCATTGAAAGAAGTACTGGTGACTACTACTTCTTGGTAGCACTGGTCAACAAAAGATAGCTCACCGAGGTTCTGTATGAACTTTCGAAAACTCAATGCTGCTACCAAGACAAAACTGCTCCGCTGCCATAGATTCACAAAACCCTCAAAGAATTTGGCGGAGCAAAAATTTGTACCAAAATGATCTTGAAACCGGGTTATTGGTAATTGGTTATCAAGATGGACTTTTATATAATTCCTATCGAGTAACTGATATGCTTGCTAAGTTGTTCAATTTTCAAGCTTGAAGCGATTGAAGATTACTATACGAGGGACACTGTCAATGTTCGCGGAAAATGTAAAGCAAAACACAAATTACGTTATGTAAATCTCTTTATTGCTTCTCAAAATATTTTCCTTTAACCGATGAAACCAATCTTCAAAACAATTTTGTCACTCTGAGCGAGGTACCTCCAAAACAAGTGATTTAAATGCTTCAACGGTCTCTTCAGGCGATGAAAAAAGCTTTTTTTTTTGATATGTCGAAATAAGAAGAAGTCATTGAACGATAAATTAGTTGAATATGGGCAATGAGTCAATTGGATGTTGTTACTGGTCAAAAACTCTACACTTTGTCGTGTAGTGTGAGCGCTTGCATTGTCACAATGATTCGCCGGTTTGGTTGTTCCTTCTGATTTCAGCGATAACTTCCGGCAAACAAAT
The DNA here is from genome assembly GCA_963932245.1 of Tachinus rufipes. NCBI lineage: Eukaryota > Metazoa > Arthropoda > Insecta > Coleoptera > Staphylinidae > Tachinus > Tachinus rufipes. Next base: position 8,404,410 of record OZ010744.1, read on the forward strand.
TGAACTATACCAGTCAGCATTAACTGTCCTTCAATCCTCTAATGCAGAAGTCTCCAAACTTTTTCTTACAAGGGCCACACTGATTCTTTTGAAAAATTTTGCGGGCCATAATGTGAATATAAAATTATGTACGTACACAGGTTCACACAGCGGGAAATCCTCGATAACACACTATTTCCGGAAATTCACTAATACCGGTTTTGGAATTTCCCAAAATTTAAGTGTAGTAACGAGGACTTGCATATTGCATCTAACATCCATAGCAGTTAAAACAGTTGAGACCATATTTCCTTAAACAACGTACAGGAGCAATGGAGAAAGTTCAAAACTTTATAATTGAATCAAATAATAAAGCCTTATGCATTAATTGCAATAAAGTTAAATCGGTTTTAAAATAATACAATATGAAACGCCACTATAACACTAAACATTCAAGTAATTATAATAAATATACGAGAACACTACGTTCCAAAAAATATGAAGCATTAAAACGCGGATTGAAATTGCAACAAATGATGTTTAAATGAGTAAATCACTCGGGTAATTTTGTTTGGCCAAATATGAGAAGCAATTTACCGATGGTGCATTAATTAAAGACTGCTTAATTGCAGCGAAAATATTCAAATCAGTTAGTTTGTTGGCAAACACTATCGCGCAAAGAGTCGATGATATTGCGAAAAATATCCAATCGCAATTATCAGAAAAAAATCGGCATCTAGAGTGGTTTTGTACAAATCAACGGATGTTGCTCAGGTATTGATCTTTATTCGAGCAATAAATAAAAATTGTAAAGTGCAATTTTACAAAAATCATTTTTGGTGGAAGAACTTAAAGTGCATCACAACTGACGGCGGCAATAAAATGGTCGGAAAAAATAAAGTTGTTGTCGCTACGGTTTCAAGGGCGGTAGAAAATGATGGGAAATCAGCACTAATAATTTTACATTGCTTAATTCACCAACAATTGTTGTGCGGAAAATGTGTAAATATGTCACAAGTTTTGAAACCCGTTGTATCAACAGAATTGCCAATTTTGCAAGTTCTTGGAAGAAATCAAAGAAAATGACCTTCCATATTATACTGTACGCTGGCTTAGCTGTGGAAAAGTTTTTATTAAATTTTTTAAGCTCCGGGAGGTTATAGATATTTTTCTGATAGACAAGAATCTGTTATCTGAGCTACATTGCAATAATTGGTTATGGAACTTAGCTTTTTATTCCAATGTAACCAAGCACATAAACGACCTCAATTTGAAGTTAGAAGGAGAAAACCAGATTTTAGTAGATTTATATACTCATGTTAAGTCTTTTTGACAAAAAAATTCTACTTTCAACTAAAGAAAGAATGTTTTGACCTTTTTAATACTTGTCAAGCTTTCAGTCAACAAAACAAGACATATTTTTTATGAATTTTGCAAGTTTTGAAAACTTTAAAACATAACTTTGAATCTCGTTCTTTTGATTTTGATAGAATTGCAAACATCATCAAGTTATATCAAAACCCTTTCAAAGAAACGATCTTTTTAAAGAAGAATATGCAACTTCATCTTTGTTCAACTTTTCACCACTCACTTCAAAAACCTTCAATAATTTGTTGGATTTGAATTTAAGCAAATGATTTATAAAATATTTTACAGCAATCCGTATGCCTAGACTTTTCAGTTCGCCGCGGGCCGGATTGGCAAAGCTCGCGGGCCGTAGTTTGGAACCCCTGCTCTAATGCAATAGTTGCAACATGACCCGTTTTTCCGAAAAAAACAAGCAAACATTCTTTTCAAAACGCTTCGTGAACGCACCACTTTTGTGGGTTTAGGTTAATTTTGAAACACCAGTAAAGTTGATTGCTGTTTGCTTCAGGCTCATATAAATATATCCAAGATTCGTCACCTGTTACGATGTTATATACCAAATTTGAACGACCCCCTTCAAATTTCTTTAGCATTTCCTTGCACCACTTGACAAGTGCCTGTTTTGTTCTTCTTTCAAATTGTGTGGGATCCAACGACTGCAAAGCTTCTTGACATGCAAATAATCGTGCAAAATCGTATATTAAAATTCAAGATGGCGAACGAAAGTTGTATTATTGTAGATCTCCCGTCAAAAAAGTGCAAAAAGTGCCACATTATGCCAGCTAATGGATTCAAATGTGTTATATGTGGTGTGTTAAAGATCCAGGATGATTAAAATATTATAAAGATATTCTACAGATAGACAATAAACATATAAAGTGCTGTGAACCTGCTGTCTCTATGGAAAATACCGACAAGGAAGACATCTTAAATATTTCTAACGAAACCGTCATAAATCAACTCAGGTGAATTAATTGTCACAGATCTGATCAAAGAAAATGATCGATTAACATCAGAACTTTTATATAAATTAGTTAGTGAAATGGAAGAGAAAAATGAACTGCTTCTTTTTAAAATTAATGTGTTGGAAAGAGATGCAAATTAATACACATATCCTTTAAACAGAATCAAGGACACCGTAAACAAAGACAATACAATAAAATCGACAAAAACGATGCACAATTTTAACAATAATAAACAAATTGAAACAGAAACTGCTACAGTAATTAGTAAAATACCATTTTCAGCAAAAAAACAACCTAATGTGTCTGTAACCGGACCAGTATTTAATGCTTCAAGCATTCCAGCGGCTTCCTCAAAGTCTTCAAAGTCACCATTAAGAGGAACTGGTGAAGATGATACATTTATGGCTGCTAAGAAAAAGATGGATATACGTGGGACGTTCTGCATCGGGAACGACTTGCGAGACAGTTATGAACTATTTGCAACGCAAATGTCCGTGAGAACATTATTGTTTAAAAGTTGGATAGTAAAAGTGCTAACCTAAACTTCAAAGTTGGAGCCAGTATTAGTTTAGAACTTAAATTATACGACACTAATTTCTGGCCTAAAGATATTTTAATTAAACGTTTTTTTTTTTCGAGGGCTCAGAAATGGCTCTGAACCATAAACCTAACCTAACCTTGAAATCTTTGTTAATTTACAAGAACCAGATTTTATATGTGTAACTGAGCACTGGTGCAAAAAAGAAAATATTGATTTAATGACTCTGAATCATTATTCTATTGCTGCTAGTTTTTGCAGAACAAATTATGAACACGGTGGTTCAACTATACTATGTTAAGATTGATTACACGGTCTCTTCTTCTCATGACATTTTGTTTGGTGTTCCACAGGGTTCAGTTTTGGGCCCATTGCTTTTCATTCTCTATATTAATGATATAGCTAATAGTGTTATATGTAATTTTTTAACTCTTTATGTTGATGATATTTCTGTAATTCTATATGCAAAAACTTTAGATGAGATTAAAATAAAAATTAATAAAACATTGAATGATGTCAAAAACTGGTGTTACAGCAATAATTTAATTCTCAATGAAAATAAAACTATCTGTATTCGGTACAGTTTAAGCCAATGTGAGGAATTTGTGGTGGACTCAATTAAATGTCAAAACAAAGTTTAATTTCTTGGTCTATATATGGACAACTTTTTAAAATGGGACGTGCATATTGATTATATTGCAAAATTGCTAAATAGAGTTTAATAATGGCATAATATGCCATTATTAAACTCAAAAAAACAATTAATCAAAATGGTTTGCTATCCATGTATTATAGTCTTGTGTATAGCCATTTATCGTACCATGTGTCTCTTTGGGGCAATGCTTCAAGCGCTAACCGTATATTTATCATTCAAAAAAGAATTATAAAATAAATTTTTAATATTCAGTATGGCAATTCTTGTAGAGGAACATTTATTAATCAAAATATATTAACGTTACCGTGTATATATACAGGGTGTAGATTAATTGGCGGATAAACGCCAGGTAACTTTATAGATCGTGCTAAAAGAAAACGAAAATCTTAATTCCAAAATGCTGAAAAACTCTTCGTTTGGCCTCACGAGGTCCTCAAAGTTTCAATTTTGTCAATACAAATATTGTTTTAAATGCGTATATTATGTACCAATTTGCTTTCTTTTTTAGTATAATAAAAATTACGAGGTTTATTGAAACTTAATAATAAAAAACATTGAAAAATGTGCAAATTACGTTTGAAGAATAAATTAAATTTAAATTAAAAATACGCTTGGCAACGTAGCAAAATTTTTAATAAAATTCAAATTATAAAGTAGGCAATGCAATAAATTTCAGGGGGTCAATTCTGATCTCCGGTGACTTTTGTCATCAGTGACTTTTAAATTCAAATAAATTTCAATTTAAATATTATAATATACTTTATTCTTTTGATAATCATTAATTTAAAATTGTGTGAGGTTGCACATTGACGACACATACCGCATTATTAAATTATGAATGGTGTTTTGATGCATTTGCGAAATATATTATGTTGCGTTCGTCTAGTATGCGGCGGTCTGCCTTATGTCTGTCTCGGATTAACAACTACTACGTTGCCATGTCAATCCCGTGACCACCCTTGACAAAAACCATCGGTGACTTTTGTCGTTTCACCATGCGGCTAAAATGCGTTTTCAAAATAAATGTGTGAATCCAGCAAATAGGTACTATAATTGTTATTGAATTATAGAACAATTTGTACATTGCAGCTGATACAACTATTATAAATTATTTGATTCTGTCATAAATAAAAATATTAAAGCCTCGTTCATACTCATCCGATTTTTTCATTTTTTTGCGATTAAAAATGACCGCCTGTCGAAAACAAAAATTGCGATTATTTTAACTTTTTGCGATTTTTTTAAGAATGTACCTAACTTCATGCCATTGAATTTTTATTAAAAATGTAATTAAATGAATTGTAATTAAATATTATTGTTAAAATAACTGCAATTGAAAGTTTCGCTAAATTTAAATCAGATTTTACAGTTATTAAATCAAACGCCAGTTCTGTAATGAAACAGATCAGATTGTGGTTATGTTTGTATTTGTAACTTCACTTCATTATACTTTTTGTTGAACCGACGTTTCGCGCGCTGTTGCCAAACTTACGTACAATAATTTAATGCTAAAAACAATTTATTTATTAAATACTAACAATCTCCAATGTTAATTATTAATTAAAACATCAAATAAAGTAAAATAATTCAACTCCAACAATATAACAAAAATATTTTAAAAAAATGACGCGTTTTGTAACATATCTACATTTGTTTATGTGTTCTCGAGGTTAACTTTGATAAAATTTATTTTTTTAAATTGTATTTTCGAAAGTCATTTTTGATGATATTTTGTATTTTTATCAATCGGACAAAGTTGAATCAGTTTGAACATTGTGCGATTTTATTTTTAATAAAAATGCCTAACTTCATTTCATTTAAAGGTTGATATGTCATATAGGTTATGTATTTAAAAAAATAATAATTTTACTGATTATTACAAATTACATAAAACTATGTTTACAAAAATAATTAGTTTTAAATATGTGGTGAAAATTGGTTCATATAAATACTAAAAATAAATAATTTTACTTTTAAACTTTAAATATTGTTTAAATACAATAAAATAATTATTGTTTAAAACAAGTATAATTAAATTAAAACATATTTTTAAGTTTTGAAAGGTATTATAGATCTAATTTTTAAATCAAATATTAGTATAACTATAAAAGTTACTAAAATAAAAACAAAATGACACTAGAAAAAATCGCAATAAAAAAATCGGATCAGTATGAACGAGATTTTGCGAGAAATATTTTGTTACAATAAAAAAAATCGCATATCGCAAATCGGATGAGTATGAACGAGGCTTAATTATTTCAATGCACAATTGATTGTTTGAAAATATATTTAAAATAATTGACATGAATATAGCAACTCTGACAGATTTAACATTTAACGCCGGCGATGCTTGAGAACGTCATAAATTCGATATCGATACGTGCTGTAAAGTGTTTAGAAGTAAACGGTGGCCAATTTGAACATTTGTAGTTTATAATAAAAAATAAAATTTGGTGTGTATATTAAATTGCCTATTTTATGTGTATTAAGTTGCCTACATTATATGTTTGAGTTTAGAAAGTTTGCAACGTTGCCAAGCGTAACAAAACTTTGAGGACCTCGTGAGGCCAAACGAAAAGTTTTTCAGCATTTTGGAATTAAGATTTTTGTTTTTTTTTTTGGCACAATCTATAAAGTTACCTGGCGTTTATCCGCCAATTAATCTACACCCTGTATATTATTACTGCTATGAGTATTTACGATAAAAATAATATTATATTACAAAAATTTCATATATACATATATATATATATATATAAATTCAATATTAAAACTGTAGGTTTCCTTGTGGTGAATTGTTAACAAAATGGTTGACCGTCTTGGGTATAAATCCAGAAACTTGGACTTGGACTAGAAATATTTTTTTTTGTTCAGACCACTTTAAATCCGATAATTTGGCTATAAAAAGTAATAGGAGATTTTTAATAAGTGGTGCAATACCATGCATTATATGCGGTGAAGTAGAATGTGCTTTGCCAAGCACAAGCACAGAAAATTTGCTTAAAATTTCTGAAAATATTGAAAGTTCAATTTCTCTTGGCCAATCTTTGTCAACTTCTCAGGACAGTGTTACATCACAAAAACAACGGACAGTGAAAAGAAAATTGAGGTTTGATATTTATATTATGTTATTTTAAACACAAACATTGTATTTTAGTGCAATTTTTGTTATTTAAATATTTTTTAGATATTTGTCACAACTTTTAATTGGAACCTTTTTTTAGTAAAACAAGGAAATCTGAAAACAATCAAGTTGAATCAAGTTCTAGTTCCAGTGGTAAAAAGCGAAGAAAAATGAAGTTTATTAAAAGTATTCACAATTATAGGTATGTTATTAATAAAATATTAAATAAAATTCAATATTTAAATAAACAAAGCTTTTACAGAATGTTTATTAAGTACTTTATCATTTGCTATTGTAATCACCATACATATATAGTTAGTTTTTTAAATGTTTACTTATTTTTTGTATTGTAGTTTATCACCTTCAAAATTGAAGCTTCAAACAAGCAAACTGAAATGAAGGCAGCAAGAATATTGCCAAAAGCTTTACGCTGCAAAAAAAAGGATTGTTAAACTGCAGCAAAAAGTAACATCTTTAACAACAGTTATTAATGGACTTCGAGAAAAAAACTTTTTATCAAACCATGCCATAGATCACCTTGAAAAAAGCTTTGAATCTGTTCCTCATGTACTTATGAATAGATATTTGAAGAATTGTTACAATAAAACTACTATACATGAAACATATGCACCTATTTTAAGAAAATTTGCATCAATTGTACAATTTTATTCTCCAAAAGGATACGAATATGTACGCAAAACATTTGCATTACCTCTGCCAAACCAATCCACCATACGAAAATGATGTGTTAATATACAAAACAATCCTGGATTTATTGATCTGGCATTTGATGCTCTAAAAACCAAAGTTATAGAAGCTGCATCTGTAGGAAGAGAGGTAATATGCGCAATGATGCTTGATGAAATGGCAATAAAGAAGCAAATAGAATTTGATGGACGTAAGATGTGGGGCTATGTGGATATGGGAGTTGAAGGTGATTGTGATAATTTACAGCCAGCCACAGAATCCTTAGTTTTAATGGTTGTTGCAATGCAGTCACATTGGAAATTACCAATTGGTTATTTTCTAATCAAAATGTTAAGCGGAGAAGAGAAGGCCAATATTGTGAATGAAGCTTTAATAAGACTAAATGAAATAGGTGTTTCTGTAACATCTGTCACTTCTGATGGACCATCGGCAAATTTTTCAATGTTTAAACATTTAGTATGCAACTTTGAGAATGTAAAGAATATGAAACCTTGGTTTGTTCATCCGTCAACAAAAAACAAAGTTTATTGTGTACTGGATGCATGTCATATGTTAAAATTAATTAGAAACTGTCTGGCAACTTTGAATGATATTAAAGATCCTGATGGTAACATAATATCATGGAAGTATATAGTTGCATTAAACAACATACAGGAAAAAGAAATGTTTAATGTTGCAAATAAATTAAAAAATCCCACATAGAAAGGCACAAAACAAAAAATGAAGGTAATTTTGTAAAAACATATTTATAGTATTTGTATTTTAACCAGAGATACGTTTAACACTTAGTACAAGTGTTGCTGATGCTTTGGAGTTTCTCCATAAGGAATTACAACTGCCTCAATTTGATGGATGTGATGCTACAATCAAATTTATTAGAATAGTAAATAACCTTTTTGATATCCTAAATTCAAAAAATCCTTGGGCAAGAGATTTCAAAGCACCATTTAGAATAGAAAATGAAGCAAATTGGAGGAGTTTTTTGAAGCAAACCATTCATTATTTGCTCCATTGCTCAAACATGGATAGCAGACCACTATGGGCAACTGCAAGAAAAACAGCATTTGTAGGATTTTGTATTACAAGTTTATCCATGTGTGGCATTTTTGATGATTTTATAAAGTCCACTGACAGGCTCAAGTATCAAGTGTAGCCAAGATCATCTAGAAATATTTTTTTGTATAGTTCGGTAAGACATAACACTTAAACAGCTAAAAAAGATCTAATTTTTTTTTCGTAGAAGTCGAAATGGATGGAATAATAACCCAACATGTCTGCAATTTATGAGAACATTTAAAAAGTTACTATTGCATTCACATATTTCAGAGCGAGAAGGAATCTGTAGAGTCTTGGACCAAACCACAACACTGATTATCCCAAGCACTCAATCGTATGATTTATCGACATCAAGAAGATATGATGAAGATATTTTTGATACCTCTGCACTGAGAGATCATGACAAATATAGTAACATATATATCCGGATTTGTGTTAAAAAATTTATTAAGAATTTTTAAATGTGCAGATTGCTTGGATGCTTGTGGGGCATTTAACTGTTACCCAGATAATAAATCTTATAATCTGCTATTTAAAAAAAACAGAGGTATGTACTTGCTTTGTACTAAATAGTACTTTTCTTAATATTTGTCATTTCAGGAGGATTGCATATTCCGGCTGAAGGTGTAGTATTAATTTGTAAGAAGGTGGAAATGCAAATAAGAAAATTGATTGAGTTTACAAATTACAAACTACCAACAGAAGATGGATTTTTAGATTATTTTATTATATTAATAAGTTGAGAATTTTATGACAAAACTGAAACGATGTTTCCTGATCTAAAAGACCATTTGAAAGAAGAAAATCATTCGTTTGTGTTAGTGAAAAATATTGTGTATGCATATTGCAGAATTAGATTTTTCAATTTGGCAAAAAGATACACCACGATTATACAAGGTACTTTAATTCGGCGAGAATTAAACAAATTAATATTGTTTAAGAATCAATAAAACATTTTAATTAAAATTTAAGTTTCTATATTTTTCTTTACCTGTACCCAATTTATTTTTCCTATCATTAGACATTGCAAATACAATCATCAAGTATAAAAATTACTTTTTAGTTGGTGATGTGTTAATGTTTCATTCCATGTGTAAGTATATTTATTCTATTTGAAAATATTAGTTTTTTGTTTCTTTTGGTTACAGATTTTAAACTTCTTTGAAGCCACAAAACATAACTTTAAAATGAAATAAACAGAACACAAGCATATATCTATAATTATTATATTATAATAACAATTCTGAAATAATAATGCAATAAATCAATTCCAAACAAACAAAAGTAAACAACGCGAAGCACAGAACATATCCACGCGAAGTGCACTGAACTACTCACTTCACAGCGAACGTGGCGTCAGCCATCGGGCAAAATGGCAGCCTTTATTATTAGATTTTTGGCGCAGCTCAAAGCCCTTTCTCCTATATCTATATCTCTGTGCTCAACCAGCACGCTGCCCTTAATTTAGTTTATAATCTAGCAGAGGTGGCCACGTGTAATACCATGAATTGTATGTTTCACAGATAATTTTTGTTAATTGCAATTATTGCTGTAAATTTGAAAGTGTGCAAGTTGAATGCGTGATCATTGATTATTTTTATTTTTATGATTATTATTGCTTTTGCATTTTGTGTGTAGCAATACAAATTAGGTTGCTCACCAATCCTTTATATTACATTGTAGAATTGAAATTTATATTTTGGTTGGCTATTACTTTATTACATTTTGTTTAGGAACTTAAATTTTGTGTAACGTTTTTTTATTTTATTTGTTCCCTCACCTCCCCTCCTTGTAGCCGTTTATTGCTTTAAGGATGACGGGTGAGTCAATTCATATCAATTTTACTACTCTTTCACATCACACTATTGCTTATTTATTAAACCAAATTTATATCTCCACTAAGTGATGCCGGATGGGTTAATACCCCATTACATCAAAAGTTTGTAGGACTGGTCAACAAAAGATTCTGTATAGACTTTCGGAAACTCAATGCTGCCACCAACACAAAACTACTTCTCTGCCATAAACCCAAAAAATCCTAAAAAAACTTTGGTGGGGCAAAAATCTTTACTAAAATGACCTTGAAACCGGGATGGTTATCAACATGTACTTAGATCATGTATCTGATATAATTGCTACATTACGTTTGAGTTGTTCAATTTTCAAGCATGAATTGAAGATTACTATATAAGTTAATAATATAAGTTTTTTTGTTGTCATCTCCCATTAAAATTTTGTGCTAGATACGGCCCTATCCTCCATATATTTATTTAGATTATAATTATAGAGTCTGAAAAACATCGCTTGTTGGGTTTGTAAATTATAGTAAACTAGAGCCGCCCCTGTCCATGTAAATGCATCTAATTTTAGAGCAGCCCTCATACGCAATATTATTAGAACGTAGTAGAAGTTCACCTACTGCGCTTTACTCTTCATAAATCAATACTTGCATATTACACAACAAACAGAAATCAGACAAGAATATATAAACAAACAGTTTTACCCCAAATAACTATAAATTGCAACTAAATTTAATTACAAATATAATTACTTCATAAGAATCTGAAAAAAAATTTAGAAAACAATTAATTAACTACAGATTCCCCAACATTTAAATATAATTTTAATAAAAATAAATATTGAATTGCAATTTATTATGTAATTATAATTTCCCTGCTTGAAAAGACTACGCAGTAGATAACTAGGCCACGGAAAATTCCCATATAACTGCGTAGCTATGCAGCATATTATGCAAAAATAATTTAATCAAAATCAAAATTTATTCTTAACAACTCCTTGAATTAATACAATTTATAATTATATAAATTAAATTAAAATACAAATTTTAAAATATTATGAAATAATGGAAAATTTCGCGCGTCTCCAGCGCGGTTATAAATACTCCCGCAAGCATGTTTAACAATCAGTTCGCTTCAAAGTGTTGCAGAAGTACAAACTAAATAGTGAATAAAAGTGATGGCGAAAGCAATTGGTATCGACTTAGGCACCACCTATTCATGTGTAGGAATATGGCGTGAAGGTAAAGTTGAAATAATCGCCAATGATCAAGGAAACCGCACAACCCCCAGCTATGTTGCTTTTACATACACAGAACGTCTCATTGGAGATGCAGCTAAAAATCAAGTTGCAATGAATCCATCCAATACAGTATTCGATGCGAAACGTTTAATTGGACGCAAATTCGATGATCCGAAAATACAAGGCGATATGAAACATTGGCCATTTAAAGTAATCAATGAACAAGGTAAACCAAAAATTCAAGTACAACATATGGGTGAAACAAAATTTTTCGCACCTGAAGAAATCAGTTCTATGGTATTAACAAAAATGAAGGAAACTGCTGAATCGTATCTGGATTGTATTGTAAAAGATGCTGTTATAACAGTACCGGCTTATTTCAATGATTCCCAACGTCAGGCAACTAAAGATGCCGGTATTATTGCAGGTTTGAATGTTATTAGAATTATAAACGAACCAACCGCAGCTGCATTAGCGTATGGTTTAGATAAAAAAACTAAAACTGAAAATAATGTTTTAATTTTTGACCTTGGAGGTGGAACATTTGATGTATCAATACTTACAATATACGATGGTTTATTTGAAGTCAAATCAACTGCTGGTGACACACATCTTGGAGGTGAAGATTTCGATAACAGACTAGTTAATTATTTAGCTGATGATTTTATGAAGAAACATAAACGTGATTTGAAAAATAATAACAGATCATTAAGAAGATTGCGTACTGCTGCTGAGCGTGCAAAGCGAACACTATCATCAAGCACTGAAGCCACTCTTGAAATTGATGCTTTAATTGATGGTATTGATTATTATTCTAAAATATCCAGAGCTAGATTTGAAGAGTTGTGTTCTGATTTATTCAAAGGAACCCTAGCACCAGTTGAGATGGCTTTAAAGGATGCCAATATGGAAAAGAAATCAATACACGATGTTGTTTTGGTTGGTGGTTCAACACGCATACCAAAAATTCAATCTTTGCTACAAAATTATTTCGATGGTAAAGGTTTAAATTTGTCAATCAATCCAGATGAAGCTGTTGCTTATGGTGCAGCTGTACAGGCAGCAATATTAAAAGGAGATACAAGTTCTAATATACAAGATGTTTTACTAGTTGATATTACTCCATTATCACTAGGAATTGAAACTGCTGGTGGAGTAATGTCCAATATAATCGATCGCAATGCAAGAATCCCATGCAAAGAATCGCAAACATTTACAACATATGCAGATAATCAACATGCAGTCACAGTACGCGTATATGAAGGCGAGCGTACAATGACTAAAGATAACAATTTGTTGGGAAAATTCGATTTACAAGGTATTCCACCAGCACCACGTGGAGTACCACAAATTCAAGTCATCTTCGATTTGGATGCAAATGGTATATTAAATGTAGCTGCATTGGATTCAAATTCAGGCAATACTAAAAAAATTAGAATCAAAAATGATAAAGCAAGGTTGTCACAGAAAGATATCAATAGGATGTTATCTGAAGCTGAAAAATATAAACATGAAGATGAGAAGCAGAGGGATTGTGTAGAAGCAAAAAATCGTTTGGAAAGTTACGCCTACAATATAAAACAAGCTGTTAATGATGCCGGTGATAAAATATCCGCGGAAGATATGAATAAGATTAAAGGAGATTGTGATGAGTGTCTGCGATGGTTGGAATTTAATATAGTGGGCGAGAAAGAAGCATATGATGAGAGGTTGATGCAGTTGACCAATTCATGGGCACCTATAATGGCCAAATTGCAACAAGGTGATCCGCCAACCTATCCGACAAGTGGATGCGCACAACAAGCAGGTGGTTTTGGTTATTCGCCCGGTCCTACAGTTGAGGAAGTTGATTAAATTAATTTTATTTTTATTAATACTGATTCAGTGGATTTATTGAATAGCAATAATAGCAATATCTCAGTAAGTACAAGTTGGATTTTTCCCATTAATATGGGTTAGGTCTTTAAAGTATTAAAACAATTATATTCCAAAAATTGTTTAGATAATAATAATTCTATAGCTAACAATTAATCGTTAATAGAATTAATGCTATAAGCCAAAATTTAGTTGGTAGATTTCAATATTTATTGTTAGATTATCTTATGACTTGTTTAGATTGTTTAAAATATTTAATGGCATAGACAATAGGGAGGTTAAGAGGTTATAACACAATCAAAATTTTAAAATTATGAATTTTTGAAAGAATAAAATTTATTAAATAAAACTTTATTTAAAAAAAATTAACTTTTTTTTAATGTTTTAAATTTTTGATATAAATTTTTTTAAATAAATTTTTTTAAATTTAATTTTTTTTTTTTTTAATTTGACAACTTTATTTTTTTTTCTTAATTTGATTAATCTTTATTTTTGTTTTTAAATTATTTAAATTAAAATGTTTCTAATGCTTTTAATTTACTCTATATTTAATATTTTTAATATATTTTTTATTTTTTTAATTTATTTATTTATTAATTTTTATTTTTTTTTAGTTTTTAATTTTATTAATTTTTTAGTTTTTTAATTTTTTAATTTTTTTAGTTTGTTAATTTTGTTAATTTGATTACATATTTGTTAATTTAATGATTTGTTAATTTTGTTATTTTTTTTTTTAATTTGTTAATTTTTAACTTTTTAAACTTTGTATTTTTTTTAGTTTTTAGTTATTAAAGTTTATTAATTTTAAAATTTAAATTTTTCCAATTTTTAATATTTTAAATAATTTTTTAATTTTTTAAATTTGTTTAATTTTGTTAATTCTTTAACTTGATAATTTGTTGATTTGTTAATTTTGTAAGAAATTTTTTTTTTAATATTTTGATTCTTTTTTATTATAATTAATTTTTTTAAACTTTTAAATTTTTAATCTTTCAATTTTTTTAATTTTTTAATTTAATATTTTTAATTTTTAACTTTTTTATTTTTAATTTTTTTTTTTAATTTTCAATTTTTTTTGATTTTTAATTTTTCAATTTTTTTAGGTTTTTAATTTTTAAATTTTTAATTTTTTATAATTTTTTAATTATTTTTAATTTTTATATTTGCATTTTAATTTTTTAAAATTTTAAAATTTTTCAATTTTTAAATTTTTTTATTTTTAAAATTTTGTAAAATAATCAAAAATATTTTCAACTGTCAAAAAATGTTGCGCAACTATTTACATACTTTGATTGAATTATACAAAACCTTGATTAACGATAAAAAAATAACTGTCAAAATATATTTAAAGTGTGTTTAAAATGTTCTTGAACTGTCAAAAAATACTGCGCAACTGTCAAAAGTTTTTGAATAATACATAAAAGCGATTAGCTGAACTATCAAAAGCATGTCAAACAATTTTCAACTGTCAAAAATAATTTAAATTGTTGCGCAACTATTAAAAACTGTCAAAAAATATTGCGCAACTTTGAGAATGTTGTTTGAAATAAAATAAAGTGAGACAAATTATTTAACTGTCAAAAGTGTTTTAAAATGTGTTTGAAAATGTTTATCAACTGTCAAAAAATATTGCGCAACTTTCAATAAACATTATTTAACTGTCAAAAACGTAAAAAATACTCTTCAAAATTCACAAAACTATCAAAAATGATTTTCAACTGTCAAAAATTGTTGCGCACATATTAAAAGCATGTTTAATAAACTGCAACTTTAGTTGTGTTGTCAACGGTCAAAAAATGTTGCGCAACTTCTAAAAGTTTGTTTGAGTAATATGAAACTTTAACTAACGGTCAATAAATTTTATTTAAATATATTTAAAAACAAGATTCTCACAACTGTCAAAACTGATCTACAACTGTCAAAACATATTGCGCAACTATCAGAAGTTCGTTTGAATAATATTAAACCTTAATAAGCGGTAAAAAAATCATTTTAACTGTCAAAAAAGCGTTTAAAATTTTTTAAATTTATTACATCTGTCAAAAATGATTTTTAACTGTCAAAAACATGTTGCGCAACTATTAAAAAAACGTTTAATAAAATAAAATCTTGAATAACAAACAAAAAAATTATTTAAAAGTCAACGTTGTATTTAAAATGTGTTAAAAAATGTTTTTCAACTGTCAAAAATTATTGCGCAACTGTCAGAAGTTTGTTTGAATAATATTGAACCTTAATAGGCGGTAAAAAAATATTTAAACTGTCTAAAATTTTTCAAAATTATTACTTTTGTCAAAAATGATCTTCAACTGTCAAAAACATGTTGCGCAACTATCAAAAAAAAGTTGAATAAAATAAAATCTTAAATAACAAACAAAAAATATTTAATGGTCAACAATGTATTTAAAGTGTATTAAAAAATGTTTTTCAACTGTCAAAAATTATTGCGCAATTGTCAGAAGTTTGTTTGAATAAAAATGAACCTTAATAAAAAGTAAAAAAATATTTTTAACTGTCAACAAATTTTTTTAATGTATTACATCTGTCAAAAATGATATTCAACTGTGAAAAACATGTTGCGCAACTATTAAAAAAACGTTTAATAAAATAAAACCTTAAATAACAAAAAAAAATGTTTAATGGTCAACAATGTATTTAAAGTGTATTAAAAAATGTTTTTCAATTGTCAAAATTTATTGCGCAACTGTCACAAGTTTGTTTGAATAAAATAAAACCTTAATAACAGTCAGACAAACTACTTAACTGTCAAAAGTGTTTTAAAATGTATTTGAAAATGTTCTTCAACTGTCAAAAAATATTGCGCAACTTTCAATAAACATTATTTAACCGTCAAAACCTTCTCAAAACTGTCAAAAATGATTTTCAACTGTCAAAAATTGTTGCGCACATATTAAAGTTTAATAAACTGCAACTTTAGTTGACGGTAAGTAATAAATAAAAAGTACTTAAAGTGTGTTGTCAACTGTCAAAAAAAGTTGCGCAACTTCTAAAAGTTTGTTTGAATAATATGAAACTTTAATTAACGGTCAATAAATTTTATTTAAATATATTTAAAAACAAGATTCTCACAACTGTCAAAACTGATCTACAACTGTCAAAACATATTGCGCAACTATTAGAAATTTGTTGGAATAATATTAAACCTTAATAAGCGGTAAAAAAATCATTTAAACTGTCAAAAAAGTGTCTAAATTTTTTTAAATTTATTACAACTGTCAAAAATGATTTTTAACTGTCAAAAACATGTTGCGAAA
This sequence comes from Tachinus rufipes, assembly GCA_963932245.1. Taxonomy (NCBI): domain Eukaryota; kingdom Metazoa; phylum Arthropoda; class Insecta; order Coleoptera; family Staphylinidae; genus Tachinus; species Tachinus rufipes. The sequence goes on from OZ010744.1 coordinate 8,420,992, forward strand.
CTATTAAAAAAACGTTTAATAAAATAAAATCTTGAATAACAAACAAAAAAATTATTTAAAAGTCAACAATGTATTTAAAATGTGTTAAAAAATGTTTTTCAACTGTCAAAAATTATTGCGCAACTGTCAGAAGTTTGTTTGAATAGTATTGAACCTTAACAGGCGGTAAAAATATATTTTTAACTGTCTAAAATTTTTCAAAATTATTACTTTTGTCAAAAATGATCTTCAACTGTCAAAAACATGTTGCGCAACTATAAAAAAACGTTAAATAAAAATAAACCTTAAATAACAAACAAACGAATATTCAACAGTCAACAAAGTATTTAAAGTGGTTTAAAAAATGTTTTTCAACTGTCAAAAATTATTGCAAAACTGTCAGAAGTTTGTTTGAATAAAATTAAACTTTAATAAGCGGTAAAAAATATTTTTACTGTCTAAAATTTTTCAAAATTATTACTTCTGTCAAAAATGATCTTTAATTGTCAAAAACATATTGCACAACTATCGAAAAAACGTTAAATAAAATAGAACCTTAAATAACAAACAAAAAAATATATAACGGTCAACAATGTATTTAAAGTGTATTGAAAAATGTTTTTCAACTGTCAAAAATTATTGCGCAACTGTCAGAACTTTGTATGAATAAAATTAAACTTAAATAAACGGTAAAAAAAAATTTCACTATCAGAAATGTGTCAAAAAAATTTCAAATTAATTACAACTGTCAAAAATGATCTCTATCTGTCAAAAACATGTTGCGCAACAATAAAAAAAACGTTAAATAAAGTAAAACCTTAAATAAAAAACAAAAAAATTATTTAACAGTCAACAATGGTATTTAAAATGTGTTAACAAATGTTTTTCAACTGTCAAAAATTATTGCGCAACTGTCAGAAGTTTGTTTGAATAATATTGAACCTTAATAAACGGTAAAAAATATTTTTAACTTTCAAAAAGTGTCTAAAATTTTTCAAATTTATTACAACTGTCAAAAATTATCTTCAACTGTCATATACATGTTGCGCAACTATTAAAAAAAAAGTTTAATAAAATAGAACCTTAAATAACAAAAAAAAATTAAACGGTCAACAATGCATTTAAAATTAATTAAAAAATGTTTTCAACTGTCAAAAATTATTGCGCAACTGTCAGAAGTTAGTTTGAATAATAATAAACCTTAATAAACGGTAAAAGAATATTTTTAACTGTCAAAGAAGTGTCTAAAATTTTTTAAATTTGTTACTTCTAAAAAAAATGATCTTCAACTGTCAAAAACATGTTGCGCAACTATCAAAAAAACGTTTATTAAAATAAAACCTTAAATAACAAGCAAAAAAATTATTTAACAGTCAACAATGTATTTAAAATGTGTTAACAAATGTTTTTCAACTGTCAAAAATTATTGCGCAACTGTCAGAAGTTTGTTTGAATAATATTAAAACTTAATAAACGGTAAAAAAATATTTTTAACTGTCAAAAGAGTGTCTACTACTTTTCAAATTTATAACAACTGTCAAAAATAATATTTAACTGTCAAAAACATGTTGCGCAACAATCAAAAAAACGTTTAATAAAATAAAACCTTAAATAACAAACAAACAAAATTATTTAACAGTCAACAATGTATTTAAAATGTGTTAACAAATGTTTTTCAACTGTCAAAAATTATTGCGCAACTGTCAGAAGTTTGTATGAATAAAATTAAACTTAAATAAACGGTAAAAAAAATGTCACTATCAGAAATGTGTCAAAAAAATTTCAAATTAATTACAACTGTCAAAAATGATCTCTATCTGTCAAAAACATGTTGCGCAACAATAAAAAAAACGTTAAATAAAGTAAAACCTTAAATAAAAAACAAAAAAATTATTTAACAGTCAACAATGGTATTTAAAATGTGTTAACAAATGTTTTTCAACTGTCAAAAATTATTGCGCAACTGTCAGAAGTTTGTTTGAATAATATTAAACCTTAATAAACGGTAAAAAATATTTTTAGCTGTCAAAAAAGTGTCTAAAATTTTTCAAATTTATTACAACTGTCAAAAATTATCTTCAACTGTCATATACATGTTGCGCAACTATTAAAAAAAAAGTTTAATAAAATAGAACCTTAAATAACAAAAAAAAATTAAACGGTCAACAATGCATTTAAAATTAATTAAAAAATGTTTTCAACTGTCAAAAATTATTGCGCAACTGTCAGAAGTTAGTTTGAATAATAATAAACCTTAATAAACGGTAAAAGAATATTTTTAACTGTCAAAGAAGTGTCTAAAAATTTTTAAATTTGTTACTTCTAAAAAAAAAGATCTTCAACTGTCAAAAACATGTTGCGCAACTATCAAAAAAACGTTTATTAAAATAAAACCTTAAATAACAAGCAAAAAAATTATTTAACAGTCAACAATGTATTTAAAATGTGTTAACAAATGTTTTTCAACTGTCAAAAATTATTGCGCAACTGTCAGAAGTTTGTTTGAATAATATTAAAACTTAATAAACGGTAAAAAAATATTTTTAACTGTCAAAAGAGTGTCTACTACTTTTCAAATTTATAACAACTGTCAAAAATAATATTTAACTGTCAAAAACATGTTGCGCAACAATCAAAAAAACGTTTAATAAAATAAAACCTTAAATAACAAACAAAAAAAATATTTAATAGTCAACAATGTATTTAAAATGTGTTAACAAATGTTTTTCAACTGTCAAAAATTATTGCGCAACTGTCAGAAGTTTGTTTGAATAATATTAAACTTTAATAAACGGTAAAAAAATCATTTTAACTGTCAAAAAAATGTCTAAAATTTTAAATTGCAACTCAAAATTCCTGCTGGCTATTGCAGAAACTCAATTTAATCAAAAAAATTGTCGATTTTTTCGGAAATATGGAAGTTTTTAATAAATTTAAGTAAGTTGAATCCAAAATTTTAAATTGCAACTTGAAATTCCTGCTGTTTATTGCAAAAATTCTATTTAATCAATAAATATGTCGATTTTTCCAAAAATGTGGAATTTTTTTAGAAAATAAAATTTTCCAAAAGGTTTTTCACATTTTTTTTAATAAACTTAAGTATGCTGAATCCAAAATTTTAAACTACAACTCAAAATTCCTGCTGATTATTGCAGAAATTCAATTTAATCAATAAAAATGTCAATTTTTTCAAAAATATGGAAATTTCTATGAAAAATAAAGTTTTTCAAAATGTTTTTTTCAAATTTTCTAACATATTCAAGTATGCTGAATCCAATATTTAAATTGCAATTCAAAATTCCTGCTGGTTGTTGCAGAAAATCAATTTAATCAATAAAATTGTCAATATTTTCAATTAAATGAAAATTTCTTAGAAAATAAAAATTACCAAAATAGTTTTTACAAATCTTCTAATAAATTCAAGTATGCTGAATCCAAAATTTTAAATTGCAATTCAAAATTCTTGCTGGTTATTGCAGAAAATCAATTTAATCAATAAAATTGTCGATATTTTCAATTAAATAGAAATTTCTATGGAAAATAAAGTTTTCCAAAATGTTTTTTACAAATTTTCTAACAAATTTAAGTATGCTAAATTCAAAATTTTAAATTGCAACTCAAAATTCTTGCTGGTTATTGCAGAAATTCTTGTTGCAAAAAAAACCATTTATGCAGAAAATTCTTCCAAAATTGCGGAACATCAATTCTGCACAGAAAACTACATTAATTTGTTCATCAAAACATTCATAAAAACCAATTCATGTCTAAAACATTTTAATACAAAATTGATAAAAAACTTATTCATTACAAACCTAATGAATTAACAAAAAAATCTATTCTAAACTTATTGCCTAAACGCATTAGACGGCTTAAAGAGCTATTAAATAAATAAAAATTAGTTCTATGAAATAGAACATTTCGTGTGTGAAGTGTGAAAGAATTGTAGATGAGTCAATGTAACTATAAATACTTTTAAACAAAATTGTTAAATTAGACATATCCCGTCTAGAGTTTAAAAGTTTTAATATTAAAAAAATTTAGTATAATGCTTTTATTGACTAAAATATTACATTTAAAAATTTATTCTGCACCCTTTCAAGCAGATCAATCAAATATTGCTAATAAGGAGACCAAATAGTGGAAGCGTACTCTTGGTTTTACCAAAGAACAGTAAAGAATTTTAAGTGTAGTAGCAAAAAAATCAAAACCAATTCTCATAATCAAACCTAACATTCTTAGTAATGTGTGACAAGAAACTAAGATCTTTTTCAAACAATACCCCCAAATCTTTAATTTGAGATTCCATAAATGTTATTAATTTTTTGTCTACCTCTGTAGAAGCTAATGCTAAAACATTTTCCTGCATTAAAATATAATTCATTATGCTTACACCAAGACTCAATCCTTTGTACGTCAACTTTCAATAGCTCAGTATCATCAACAGTCTTAATAACACAACTTAAGATCGTCTGCATAATTTGCTATTTTGAATATATTTTCCAATATCATTAATAAAAATGTTAAAAAGCAAAGGTCCCAAGTGAAAGCCCTGACGGACCCCAGACATAACAGGTTTTTGATTTGCCATTAACCCGAACTTGCTGAATTCGTAAAGACAAAAACTAGAAATCAAATTAATAATTGTGTTAAAGCTAACTATTTTTAATTTATTAATTAAAAGCATGATCGACGCTATCAAAAACCTTGGAAAAATCAGTGTAGACTGCATCAAAGTGACACTCATCCTCCAAGAATTCTAACAGATCAGATTGAGAAGATTTGCTTAGTTGATCTCAATTGGTCAAATTGCTTTTATTGTTTGTATGAATTCAAGAATTTGTCAAAAGTTGCACACTAAATCAATTTATTGCAAAAAATATGTCAAAAATTGCGCAAAAATCCCATTTACCTTATAAAATTACTATTATTTGCAAAAAAAACTTATTCATTAAACAAAATTAATCCAAAACAACAATTAGTTCACAAAGAATCGCGCATAAAACTTATTTATTAATTTAAAAATTGCAAGCCTCAACTTATCGACTTTATAAAATACAAAATGTATGCAAAAATTGCATTGCAATCAAGATTAATTAATTTTTTAAACATTGCCATAAATCTTATTTATAGCATAAGATTAATATATAACCTCGCAAAAACCCATTTGCCTTATAAAACTTATTCAAAATATACGTAAAATGCATTTATAACACAATTTCTTCCAAAAATCGCTCAGAAAACAAAATAAACTGAATAAACTGAATAAAAATAAAGTATTTGTGGTAAAAAACGTAGACAGTGTTTTATTTTATTATGAATAAAAATCGCTTAAAAAAGCTATTTATCGCAAAGAAGTAACTTTTATAGGATAAAATCTATATAAAAAATCATCATAAAGTACATAATTAATCAATTTATTTCGGAAAGTTTGTCAAAAGTACAAAATAAATTATCAAAATTTTATTTATCGCATTAGATAACTGAAATTTATTTAATTATTGTACAAAAGTCGCACAATAAACTTATTTATGGCATAAAAAACTTATTTCCCGCTTAAAACACAATCAAAATTGTAGAAAAAACCAATTTATTATGAGAAATTAGTTAAGAAACACGCACAACATTTTTTCATGCAAAAAAATGAATTAAATAATTAAATAAAGTGATAAAAAATCAATTTATGATAAAAAATTGCAGAGAAAACTGATAAAAAGTAGTGCAGATAATTATTTCTAACCGAAATTATTGCTATAAACCCATATAATGCATTAAAATACTGCTTGTGACTCAGAAAACAAACAAAAATAAGCTTAGAAAACTTATTTATAACAAAAAAGAATTTGTTTCTCGCTTACAAACACCAAAATTGTGCAATAAACCAATAAATGATTCAAAAAAATAGTCAAAAATCACGCACAATTTTTTTTGTTTCAAATAGCCCAATTATTGTATTAAATAATTTAAAATGTTATAAAAAACCTATTTCTTTCTGATAAGAAATACGTCAAAAGTTGCCAAAAAAATGCATTTATTGCTCAAAAAACTTATTTACTTCATAAAATTAGCACAATAACTTATATTTATGGCATAAAACTAAATAAAAAAAACCTATTACAACCAAAATTCTACAAATAAAAGTTGCTTACCATACGTCAAAAATTGCAAAAATTGAATAAACACATTTACTCCAAAAAATTGATCAAAACTTAACAAAGAAAACTCATTTATGGCATAAAATTGATACAAAAATCCTATTTCTTGATTAAAATACATTGTATTTCTTTTTGTTACTATAACTTGATGCATAATTATTACAAAATTGTGCTGAAAACATCAGTTTTACAAAAAAATAACTATTAACTAAAGGATTTTTTTAGTAAAAGCAAGTAGATGTTGAGATGGAATAAAACAAGCTGTGTGTGAGGTATTAACAAAATTCTTTTTTATTTGAAAGGCCCATGTTTGCCATTAAGTGTGGAATATGACATCGTTCAAATGCGCGCCTTTGCTTCTTATGGTGGCACGGATCCGAGTGGTCCAATTTTCAATTACTCTTCCGCATAGATCTGGTTGAATTTGAGCGATGGCCTGTGTTATGTTCACCTTTAGGGCATTGGTCAATTGTGGTTTATTTGCATAGACCAGCGACTTCAAGAAACCCCACAAGAAAAAGTCTAAAGGGGTCAAATCGCATGACCTTGGTGGCCAATTCACATCACCGCTGTGAGTGATAACCTTACTTTTAAAACGTTCATGCAGAATGTCAATTATGGCGTCTGCTGTGTGGCATGTGGCGCCGTCCTGCTAGAATCACATGTCGTCTAGGTCCATATGGTTCAATTTGGTTCATAATAAATTGGTTATCATCGTTCTGTAGCGCTCGCAGTTGACAGTGACCGCTTCACCAACGTCGTTTTCGAAAAAGTACGGACCAATGACGCCGCCGGCCCAAAATCCACACCAAACGGTAACTTTTTGAGAAAGCATTATCATCTAGTAAACCCATACACGGCAATTTTGCTTGTTAACATAGCCGTTCATCCAAAAATGCGCCTCGTTGCTAAAGATGATTTTTCCGCAAAACTGGGGTCCTCTTCCAAACAATTCGAAACCCAATCAACAAACAAACTGCGTTGTCTATGGTCATGAAGTTTGAGCTCCTCAATTAGATCTTGTACGAGTGTAGAGCAAAGTCCCAACGCAAAATTTGTCAAATTAAAGTCTGCAAAAGCCCGAGTTCTTGTGCACGGCAAGGAATCGACTGACTCGGGTTCTGCTGTACATTTTCACGGACCGCGGCTATGTTCTCCGCCAATCTTGCGTTCCTTGAACATACAGGTGTTGGCTAATTATTTACCAAACTCGTGGTCTCAAATTTGGCCATCAAACGTTGAAGAGTCGACTGTGAAGGGTCACCACGTCTACCGTAAAATAGGCGCACAGCAAACACTCATTTTGAAAATAAAGTTTTATCTGTTCAATCGTGTAACTTGCCATGGTGATTTGGCATAAGTAACTGAATAACAAACAAAAGATTTGATGATATCACAAAAACAAAATGGCCGCCTTGGGCCGCCAAAATCTGCCCGCGCCAACTGAAAAACTCTTTACATAAAAATCTTTATAAAAAAATGCGTAAAAACCAATATATTTCTTGTTTATAAGATGCTAAGCAATATTCATAGTATTGGTAGCAGCAAAAAGTATGTTTTAGAAAACTCTTGCTCTTTCAATATTTTTTTATCATTTTCATAGAACTGCTAAGTAGCTATAAATTTTCTGTAATAATTGAGTTTTCTGCGCAATTTTTAATAAACTTTATGCAGTAAGTAGGTTTCTTAAGCAAGTTTTATGCCTTAAATAGGTTTAATGCACAAAATTTGATCAATTTTATGCTACAAATGATAGTACTTAAGCAATTTTGTAGAACATCTGAAAATTTACTATTTTGGTCAATTTTTGATAATTTTTCTAAGCAATTTTTGCACAATTTTACGTAAAAAAATTGTATAAACCATTTTTAATTAAAAAAATTGTCTTCTTTTATAAATTTCATGCAAAAAACAAACACTCGGGCGGGTGGATGGGCAACTCCAGTTGAAACTTTTGACCATGCACCCGCCCCAAATGATTTACTTACAAACACTCAGAAGGTTGAATGTACAAGGGACATTGCCAAAGTTTGCGGAAAATGTAAAGCAAAACACAAATTACGTTATGTAAATCGCTTTATTGCTTTTCAAAATATTTTCCTTTAAAATCTATACACTTTTGCATCCGATGAAACCAATCTTCAAAACAATTTTGCCACTCTGAGCGAGGTACCTCCAAAACAAGTGATTTAAATGCTTCAGGCGATGAAAAACGCTCGCCACGCATTTTATTTTTGATATGTCAAAATAGGAAGAAGTCATTAGGCAATAAATCAGGCAAATATGGGCAATGAGTCATTAATTGGATGTTGCTACTGGTCAAAAACTCTACAGTTCGTCGTGCTGTGTGAGCGCTTGCATTGTCATAATGAACAATGATTCGCCGGTTTATGTTCTTCCTTCTAATTTCCGCGATAACTTCCGGCAAACAAATTGAAGTATACTAGTCAGTATTAACTGTCCTGTGGGTTTAGGTTAATTTTGAAACACCCATACAGTCGATTGCTGTTTAGTTTCAGGCTCATATGAATATACCCAAGATTCGTCACCTGTTACGATGTTATATAACGAATTTGAACGACCCCCTTCAAATTTCTTTAGCATTTCCTTGCACCACTTGACAGGTGTCTGTTTTTGTTCTTCTTTCAAATTGTGTGGGATCTAACGACTGCAAATCTTCCTGACATGCAAATGATCGTGCAAAATCGTATTTATTTGTTTCGCTGCAAAGCCTAAGGATGCCTCTATCTCACTATAGGTCACATGCCGATCTGACAAAATCATTTAACCGTCAGCATCAATATTTTTCGCAACAACAGAGGTGCATGGACGACCTTCGCGAAGATCGTCATCAAACGTTGGTCTTCCACGCTTGAATTCTGCATTTGTAAACCATAGTTTTGGATGGTGCTTCATCCCCAAATAACGAACTAAGTTTTTCCACACATTGCTGCAGTGTTAAATTGTATCAAAAATCATAAAAAATCATCACGATTCAAAATTTCCATTTTTCACACAATTATTACTCTCGTCAAATTTTGTTGAAACCGAGCAGTTTGAAATCGAACTGTCAACTGAAAAAAACGTCAAATTTTACAAATATGACAATCGCAGAACGCTGGCAACACAAGCAGTACTTGATTCCGCAAACTTTAGCAGTGCCCCTCGTACAATTTTAATTGAAACTATTGATCGTCATCATGCTCAGGAGTTACCCGCCCGAGTGTTTGTAAACTAATCTTTTGATAACAAACACTCGGGCGGGTGGGCGGGCAACTCCAGTTAAAACTATTGACCGTCATCATGCTCTGGAGTTTCCCGCCCACCCACCCAAGTGATTGTTATCAAACGATTTATTTACAAACACTTAGGTGGGTGGATTTACAATTTCAATTAAAACTTGTGATCGCTTTGGAGTTACCCGCCCGAGTGTTTGTAAACTAATCTGTTGATAACAAACAGTCGGACGGGTGGGTGGGCAACTCCAGTTAAAACTATTGACCATCATCATGCTCTGGAGTTGCCCGCCCACCCACCCAAGTGTTTGTTATCAAAAGATTTATTTTCAAACACTTAGGCGGGTGGATTTACAATTTCAATTAAAACTTGTCATCGCTTTGGAGTTACCCGCCCGAGTGTTTGTAAACTAATCTTTTGATAACAAACACTCGGGCGGGTGGGTAGGCAACTCTAATTAATACTATTGACTGTCATCATACTCTGAAATTAGAAATGATTAATTTTTTTTACAAAAACGCAAAACTAATACAAAAGTCGCTTAGAAAATCAATTTGTCCTAAAAAATTGACCAAAAATCGTACAGAGGAGCCATATATTGCAAAAAAAAATATTCATTACGGTCCAGAAACCATGTTTGACATCAAATCTGTTAAAAAAATTCTTAAAAAAATCTCAAAAATAGGCGCAGAAAACCTAAATTGCACAGAAATATTAAACTTTAATAGAAAATGTATTTATTCCTAAAAACATAACAATATAAAGTTGCAAAGTTTGCTAAGTAACAATTATTCTCTTGATAAACACAGCAAAGAACACAAAAGGTGGGTAAAATAATAAATCCTTTATTCACCAACACTTGGGCGGGTGGGTGGGCCATAGTAGAAAAAACTGCTCGCCTACAACTTAAGCTTGGTTCCCGCCCACCCACCCAAGCGTTCGTTCTAAAGGAATTTATTGTTAACTAATCGTTTGTTGTATTGCTGCTAAGTAACAATTATTCTCTTGTTGAACACAGCCGCAGGAACACAAGAGGTGAATAAAATAATAAATCCTTTATTCACCAACACTTGGGCGAGTGGGTGGGCTATAGTAGAAGAAGCTGCTCCCCTACAACTTAAACTTGGTTCCCGCCCACCCACCCAAGCGTTCGTTGTTATGAAATTTATTGTTAACTAATCGTTAGTTGTATTGCTACTAAGTGACAATTATTCTCTTGTTAAACACAGCAGCAAGAACACAAGAAGTGGGTAAAATAATAAATCCTTTATTCACAAACACTTGGGCGGGTGGGTGGGCCATAGTAGAAAAAGCTATTCGCCTACAACTTAAACCTATTTTATTCTAAAAAACTAATTAAAATAATCATGAAAAAACTAAAATTCTGCACATTAAACCTATTTATTGTAAGTTTCTTCATAAGAACCCTCTTTATTAGATAAATTTAACAAAAAATCGCACGCTAAACCTATTTATCGCAATTAATTAAACACCTATTGTATTGTATTGTATTTTATTTGTGATATAAAGTACTAAAAAACTTGCAAAAAACCCATTTACATTATAAAACTCTTCAAAATCTACATAATTCATTAACTTTTTAATTTATTTCATTTTTTTTTTTAAGTTCAAAAATGATCGCAAGCTTAAACAATTTACTGTTAAGTTTTGGACCAAGTTATTGCGTAAAATACGTCAACAATCGCGCAAACTCATGATAAAAACGTTCAAAAATTGATCATAACTTTCGCATTTGAAACACAAAATGTATACGATTTAAAAAAAAAAGTATTTATTGCATGAAAATCGCACAAAAAACTGTATACAATTGCTGCAAAAAACCAAAACCTGCAAAAGATAATTATGGCGAAAAATTTACACAAATAATCTAATTACTGCTTAACTTTTTATTCTAAACACACAACAAAATTAGCAAAGAAAATCAATTTATTATAAAAAATTCTTTTAAAGTTGTGCGGATGACTGGAATTTTGGTTGAAAATACCTCAGAAAATATATTTGTTGCATGAATTCATCAGAAATCGCTCTTTAAACCTCTTTATATTAGACAATTTAATCAAAATCGGTAGTTAAGGTAAAATACACCGAAAACTATCAAATTTGAGTTCAAACTCCCATAATAAAAGTTGTATAAACCCTCCTCCGTCAAAAATATATTAGCTCTGTTTACCGCCTTAGCGGATTTGATCATAAAATATATTAAGACTATCATTAGATTCACTAATTTTGTCTCCAGACTAACCTGTAGCTGTACAATAATGCTGTAAAATATACATAGATAATCTTCCATAAAAAGTCGATGAATATAATTAACTAAATAAACAGTTTTTGTATCTTTAATTGTTAAATGTTAGTTATGTAATATACCTATTAATTTAATCCACCATATTTTATGTAAAACATTTCCTAGCTCATTAGGAGTATATGTATATAAATGTTGATTTAAAAAAAATTGTGTAGATGTAATATAATTATACAATATCTCAAGATTACCAAACAATGTACCTAGATTGCATAATGTATTGTAAAATGTAACTTAATATGTCTGTAATAAAATATCACTTTGGTTTTAGTAACCTATAAAAATGTATTTTTTATTTTTTTTTGTTGTATTTATAAATTTTTGGTATGTGTTGCATAAATTATAGAACTGCAGCCATCTTTAAAAAACTTTTAATAAAAAGTTTTCCAATAAGAAGTTTCATTTTGAATAGCAGGCTGTGTGTTGAAGAAAATCCAGGTTGCTTGATTCCTCGTCGATCTTTGGAATTAGACATTCCACAAACGACATTACACCGTATTTTGCATAAAGACTTAATGCCCGTATGACACTGATCTATAATTCTTTATTGAATTATATATATAAAAATATTTAAATCTTAAAAAGTCTGTAAAATGCACAAATAATCATGAATGTTATTGTAGATTGAATTTTTAAGAATATTTTTAGTTTTTCTTTAGAATTAACACAAAAAATGTACGAATTAACAGTTTTTTAAAAATAGTTAGGTTATATTATAAATGCTATTACTCACATGTTATGTGTTAATTATAAAGAAAACCTAAAAATATTCTTAAAATTTCAATCTACAATAAGATTGATGATGTTTTGTGCATTTTACAAACTTTTTAAGATTTAAATATTTTTATATATATAATTCAAGATATAATTATTGACAGTGTAATACGGGCATAAGTCTTAAGGCTTTTAAAGTTCAGTTAACACAAGAACTCAAGCCGGTCGATCACCATAAACGTCGTATCTTCGCTGATGGGTCCTTCAATGATCCGGAATTTCATCGAAAAATCATCTTCGGTGATGAGGCCCATTTTCACCTCGGAGGCTACGTTAATAAGCAAAATTGTCACATTTGGGGCTCAGAAAATCCAAGAATGATTGTTGAAAAGTCTTTGCATCTTCAACGTGTCACTGTTTGGTGCGGATTTTAGGCTGGCGGTGTGATTGGACCCTACTTTTTTTAAAATGAGGCTGGTGCAACTGTTACGGTGAATGGATGGCGCTACCGAGCTATGATTAATGATTTTTTATGGCCGAAATTGGAAGATATTGATGTGGACGATGTTTATTTTCAGCAAGACGTGCCACACAAGCAATAAAACAATAGCAATTTTGCAAGAAAAGTTTCGTGACCATGTTATTTCTCGAAGAGGTGATCACAATTGGCGACCGAAATCTTGTGATTTAACACTTTTAAACATTTTTTCTTTAGGGCCACGTGAAAGATAACGTCTATGCCAATGCTCCACAATCGATTCAAGACCTTAAAGATGGAATTCGTAAAGTTATCGAGCCGCAAATGTGCAAATTGGTCATGGAAAAATTCATGAAAAGAATATAGTAGTTCTTAATTTTGCCACAATATCATTCAATATGGTACTAACATGTCAATACAGAAATTCTATTTTGCAACATTCTGGGAAAAAATTATCATGATAATCATTCAAATTTGCTGCTATTAGTACTCTAGTAATACTAAACTTTCCCAAAAAATCAAATTAATACAATGTATAGTTTCACAAACATCTCAATAATCCTAAAAAACTTGTTTAGTTTGCAAAATTCTGGACAAAAAAATATTTTATAAAATTTATTCAAAATTTGCTACAATATTAGTACTAAATTTTGGCAAAAATTCAAATCAATCCACGGTATAGTTTCAAAAATTTTCAAATCGTACGTCAATTAAAGAAATTCCTAAAAAACATGTTTGCAACATTCTAGAAAAAAATATGTGTTTCACAAATTAGTGTAATCTTGTAATAACACTTACCTCTAAATTGGCACCATTGTACCATTAACAAAACAATTCCATTCATAGCAAATATAAATAAAATAAATTTATTACTCTAAAACCACAGATTTATAAAATTTGTAATTTAATAATGTACAATATATAGAGAACTACATGTCAACCTCATTTAGGTTTTAGCTCCATTAGCATTTTTAGAAGCGGATATACCCAAACCAATTATAAGTGCAACGACAGTAAAACCCTGTGCTGCTATTCTCGTACGCATCATATATTGAGACATCTTCTTCTCACCACGACGAAATGAATATAAACCAAAAATTAAAGCCAATGATGTGGCCAAACAACCTAAAATTAAATCAAATTAGTACAAATAAATATATTAACTAAATTCTTACCTATTGGAACAAATGGGTTTTCTTTAATTTTCCTTATCATACGTTCCTTAGTTGTTTCATCACCGGAAGCTTTTTTAAGATCCTTCTGCAATTGGATCCAATCAAACTGCACTTCATCTTCTTGTTTCATTTTGTATATTTGTTATAAATAATTATTTTTAATTTATTAATTCTGACAACTGGAGGTTATGTCAGAAGACCTTCTTGAAGCCCTTCGCATTGGAGTTATGAATTATTATTTATTCGAAAACCCGAACTTCGAATTTAATTAAATTAATTTAAATCTTATGATATTTAGATAAAATATCATAAGATTATTATAATTTTACAAAGTTATTATGACATTTTGTATCAAATTTGTGGTCAAATTGAATGCATGTAACTAATTTAATTATTGTGTATTGATTGTATTGACTATAGGCAACTAAACTAGCGTGTATTACAAGTTGCATATAGTCAATTGCTATAGAAATATTTAAAAAAAATTATTGCAATTTTTTAGAATAAATATGCAGTAATATTGATTAGTTATTAAATGTTTTTTTTTTATTAACAAAAAGTTTGATTTGAAAAAGCTATCTTAGAATGTTTATTGAGTAAAACACAGTTTCTATTCTATATATTTATTATAATTCTACAATAGGATATATTTACAAAATTAAATTATTCAATATCAGTCTTAATTATAAAAAAATGTGAATGTTGTTAAAGAATTAATCAACTTCTTCGACAGTTGGTCCGGATCGATTAAATCCACCAGCTTGTTGTCCACAGCTTCCATTAGGATTAGCACCTCCAGCATTTCCAGCTCCATGTAATTTGCTCATAATCGGACTGCATGCTGATATCAATTGCTTCTGCTTCTCTTCATATTCTTCTTTCTCGGCCAACGTATTGTTATCCAACCATTGCAAACAACCATCACATTCTTCTTTAACTTTATTTTTATCATCTTGTGTTAATTTATCACCAGCATCCTCAATAGCTTGTTTTAGATTAAAAACGTAACCTTCTAATTGATTTCTTGTTGCTATACGATCCCTCTGCTTCTCATCTTCTGCTTTATATTGCTCAGCTTCGGCCAACATTCTATCAATATCTTTTTGTGATAGGCGTCCTTTATCATTTTTAATTGTAATGTTGCGAGAGTTGCCTGAACTTGAATCTTTAGCAGATACATTCAAAATACCATTGGCTGGTGGAATGCCGGTGAGATCAAATGTACCCAATAAATTATTATCTTTAGTCATGGCTCTTTCACCTTCAAAAACTTGGATTGTAACTGCAGGTTGATTATCAGCATATGTTGTAAATATTTGCGATTGCTTGCATGGAATCCTGGCATTGCGTTCAATAATTTTAGTCATGACTCCACCAGCAGTTTCAGTTCCTAGTGATAATGGAGTGACATCAACTAGTAAAACATCTTGTATCTTGGAACTTGTATCTCCGCTCAACACTGCTGCCTGTACAGCTGCTCCATATGCAACTGCTTCATCTGGATTAATTGAAAGATTCAAAGGTTTTCCACAGAAATAATTCTGAAGTAATGATTGGATTTTTGGAATGCGTGTTGAGCCACCAACTAAAACAACATCGTGTATTGATCCTTTATCCATTTTAGCATCTGCCAAGGCTTTCTCAACTGGATGTAAAGTGCCTCTGAATAAATCAGAACATAATTCTTCAAATCTAGCTCTGGTTATTTTAGTATAAAAATCAACTCCATCACAAAGTGCATCAATTTCAATAGTTGCTTCAGTGCTTGATGATAGAGTACGCTTAGCACGTTCAGCTGCTGTACGCAATCTTCTTAAAGCTCTTGGATTTCCTTTCAAATCTTTTTTTAAATTTGCGTTTAAATTCTTCTGAGAAATAATTAACCAATCTGTTGTCGAAATCTTCTCCTCCAAGATGCGTATCACCTGCTGTTGATTTTACTTCAAATAAGGATCCCTCATCAATTGTAAGGATGGAAACATCAAAGGTACCTCCGCCCAAATCAAAAATTAATACATTCTTCTCGCCTTTTAAATTTTTATCCAATCCATAAGCCAATGCGGCCGCTGTTGGTTCATTTACAATCCTCATTACATTCAATCCAGCTATTACACCGGCATCTTTAGTAGCTTGACGTTGAGAATCATTAAAATAAGCCGGAACTGTAATTACAGCATCCTTAACAGTTGTCCCTAAATATGCCTCGGCTGTTTCCTTCATTTTAATTAGCACCATTGAGCTAATTTCTTCAGGTGCAAATTTTTTGACTTCTCCTTTATGTTCTATTTGTATTTTTGGTTTGCCAACATCGTTTATTACCTTGAATGGCCAATGTTTCATATCTTCTGCTATTTTGGGGTCGTCAAATTTGCGTCCTATTAATCGTTTTGCGTCGAAGACTGTGTTGCTTGGATTCATAGCCACTTGATTCTTCGCTGCATCTCCGATGAGTCTTTCTGTGTCAGTGAAGGCGACATAGCTTGGAGTAGTGCGGTTTCCTTGGTCGTTGGCAATGATTTCCACTTTTCCGTCCTGCCACACACCTACACAAGAGTAGGTGGTGCCTAAATCGATTCCAATTGCTTTCACCATTTTTATTTAGTTTGTTTTATTAATTAAATAATAATTCACTGTTTACTTTTATATAATATTCAACTGTGTTAATATTATTTCACTGTTTACTTTGTATGCTACGGACAATGGAGTTATACTATCTCGTTTGTATCGCTTTGCTGTCTGGTACTGAACTGACTCAGAATTGGCCGCGCACGCTTTTATGAAACGCGCGCTAAGTTACGAGAATATTCGCACATGTTCTCGATGCCGCGCTGTGTATTAACAGGTTGCGCCGGAGATTCCAGAATATTCCTCTTTATAAATTGGGTTGTGGAGTATTCTCCTGTATTCTCGGCGCCTATTCCTTTTAAACTTTTGTACATTCTGGAACACTCCAGAACGATTTGAATGATGCAATACTAATGTGAATTAAATGATTGTTATTAAAATAAAAATATTGAATTATTTCATAAAAAATAAATTAAAATTCTGATATTTTAAACAAATATTAAATACATATGGTTATAATATAATTATTTTTAAGTTTATTCTAGAAATTGAAACATAATAGATAAATTGTATAAAGCATTGATAGTAATAATTAATCATATAAATTAATTCAATTTATTTTTTGGGACAAATAAGTCTAACACATTTCTAGAAATATCAAGTAATAAATTTGCCACTGATTTATGATACATTTGCATTTTTTTTATACAATTATAAATGTATGAATTATAAGATCATTAGAATCTTATTTTTTAATAAATCTAGTTTAATTTTGTTTAAATATGGACAGAAATAAAAAAAAACTTGTTTATACAAACACGTTCTATAATAATAATAATAATAAAAACAAAATGAAATGACTTATTTTTATCATATAGAATAGAATATAAGTTTTAAAACATATTAATTTTAATCAATTTAATTTTAATTATTTATATTATAACCATAAATATATTTTTTTAATAAATATAAATGATTTTACTATCTATGTATTAAGCTCTGTGGTTCTACAAGATTAGTTTCGATCTATTACTATCATATTATCAAAATAAGTCTGTTAAAAGCCCAGAAGATAATAAATAAAAAAATCTATTTTATTTTATTACAAAGTTAATACTACTGCAAAAAAATTATGCAAATATAAAATAAATAAAACGATTTCAAATATTTGTAATATTTAAAAATGAAATAAACTAATTATCCGTAACATTGAATTAATTGATTCATAATGCTCGAATTATTTAATTTAATTAAATTATATTTAGTAGTATATTAAATATGTCAACTAAATCAATGCATAAATAAGTAAATAAATAAAAATATATAATATGCAATGGACACTAATTTGCATTGCATTAATTTACTTTAGCTTTCTGGAATGTTCTCGAATATAATTAGAAAATAAAAAAGAATACACAAAATTGTATTCTAAATTAATATTATTATCCAGAATGTCCTGAATTATTCCAGAATACAAATTTAACGTGCCCAGAATGTTCTAGAAAATCATAAAAGTAGGTTCTATTGATCCATAACTGTTCTCGAATTGTACTCAACGCGAAAGGTCTCGAATACTCTCGAATGTATTTCATAGCATTGTAGAACATAGTTGCAATATTATCTAATATAGCACATCAAATTATACATCTATCTAGACATATCAATTGCACTGTTTGCTTAAATATGTATTTACATATTAAATTTAAATGGACATTACCAAATTTAAATAATGTAAACAATGGTTTATTTTTGACATAATTATAATTAGATAAATAAAACTTAATTTACACATTAAATTTAAACTCAATACTAAATTACTTGCTAGTAATTTCTAGAAGTTGTTGCAGCATTAGTAGATTTAATAAATTGAGCAAAAAAAACTGATTGTGAACATTAATAACTAATTAAAATTTCACATTTTATCATACATTTACAACATCGAAAAGAACTATAACAATTGTTATTTTAAAAATAATAAAGTAAATTTATACAAAAACTACAATTTAATTTCAAAATTTAATAATCAATTAAAAAAAAATGAATTCTTATAAATTTCATGTCACTGGAAGTTTTATTCTCTTCACAAAACATAACAAAATATATATTTCATATTTTAAAATATAATGAAATAAACGCGAAGTAGAATAAATAAAAATCTTTACAATATAAATAGCTATAATATTTTGCAACAAAGTGATCCATACTTTTAAAATATAAATAAATTACATGTAACAATTTATATAATTATTTTTAAATTTTATTTAGCAAAGGCTCTAGTAAAATTCAACACGACATAAAAATAAGTATTACATTTGTTTACTACGATAATAATAATACTTGTATGCAAGGAGTATTTAACTATTATATAACAATTTCTAGAAAGTTTAATGTTAATGCCAAACAAAATAACCTTGACACTGAAAACATAATTACTTTAATTTTATATTTGTTTTAAATATCTTAATATAAACATAATTTTAATCAAATAATAAAATTCTATTTATTATAAAAACTTTACTATTTCATCATTCAAGTCGTTCTAGAATGTTCCAGAATGCACAAAAAATTAAAGGAATACGCATCGAGAAAAGAGAAGAATATTCCAGTCGCAATTTATAAAGAGAAACGTTCTGGAATCGCCGGCAGAACCTGTTAGTTAATACACAGAGCTGCATCGAGAATACGCGGGAATTTTCTAGTAACTTGGCGCGCGCTACATAAAAGCGAGCGCGACCAATTCCTAGCCAGTTCAATTCAGACAGCACAGCGATATAAACGAGATATTATATTATATTGTGCGCATACAAAGTAAACAGTGAAATAATATTTACACAGTCGAATATTATATAAAAGTAAACAGTGAATTATTATTTAATTAATAAAACAAACTAAATAAAAATGGTGAAAGCAATTGGAATCGATTTAGGCACCACCTACTCTTGTGTAGGTGTGTGGCAGGACGGAAAAGTAGAAATCATCGCCAACGACCAAGGAAACCGCACCACTCCAAGTTATGTCGCCTTCACTGACACAGAAAGACTCATCGGAGATGCAGCAAAGAATCAAGTGGCTATGAATCCAAGCAACACAGTCTTTGACGCAAAACGATTAATAGGACGCAAATTTGACGACCCCAAAATAGCAGAAGATATGAAACATTGGCCATTCAAGGTAATAAACGATGTTGGCAAACCAAAAATACAAATAGAACATAAAGGAGAAGTCAAAAAATTTGCACCTGAAGAAATTAGCTCAATGGTGCTAATTAAAATGAAGGAAACTGCTGAAGCATATTTAGGGACAACTGTTAAGGATGCTGTAATTACAGTGCCGGCTTATTTTAATGATTCACAACGTCAAGCCACTAAAGATGCCGGTGTAATAGCTGGATTGAATGTAATGAGGATTGTAAATGAACCAACAGCGGCTGCATTGGCTTATGGATTGGATAAAAATTTGAAAGGCGAGAAGAATGTATTGATTTTTGATTTGGGCGGAGGTACCTTTGATGTTTCTATTCTTACAATTGATGAGGGATCCTTATTTGAAGTAAAATCAACAGCAGGTGATACGCATCTTGGAGGAGAAGATTTCGACAACAGATTGGTTAATTATTTCTCAGAAGAATTTAAACGCAAATTTAAAAAAGATTTGAAAGGAAATCCAAGAGCTTTAAGAAGATTGCGTACAGCAGCTGAACGTGCTAAGCGTACTCTATCATCAAGCACGGAAGCAACTATTGAAATTGATGCCCTTTGTGATGGAATGGATTTTTATACTAAAATAACCAGAGCTAGATTTGAAGAGTTATGTTCTGATTTATTTAGAGGCACCTTGCATCCAGTTGAAAAAGCCTTGGCAGATGCTAAAATGGATAAAGGATCAATACACGATGTGGTTTTAGTTGGCGGCTCAACACGCATTCCAAAAATTCAATCATTACTTCAAAATTATTTCTGTGGAAAATCTTTAAATCTATCAATCAATCCAGATGAAGCAGTTGCTTATGGGGCAGCTGTACAGGCAGCAGTGTTGAGTGGAGATACAAGTTCTAAAATTCAAGATGTTTTACTAGTTGATGTCACTCCTTTATCACTAGGAATTGAAACTGCTGGTGGAGTCATGACTAAAATAATTGAACGCAATGCTAGAATTCCATGCAAGGAATCGAAAACATTTACAACATATGCTGATAATCAACCTGCAGTTACAATCCAAGTTTTTGAAGGTGAAAGAGCCATGACTAAAGATAATAATTTATTGGGTACATTCGATCTCACCGGCATTCCACCAGCACCTAGAGGAGTTCCTAAAATTGAGGTTGCATTTGATTTGGATGCCAATGGTATTTTGAACGTATCTGCTAAAGATTCAAGTTCAGGCAACTCACGCAACATTACAATTAAAAATGATAAAGGACGCTTATCACAAAAAGATATTGATAGAATGTTGGCTGAAGCTGAACAGTATAAAGCAGAAGATGAGAAGCAGAGGGATCGTATAGCATCAAGAAATCAATTGGAAGGTTACATTTTCAATCTAAAACAAGCTATTGAGGATGCTGGAGATAAATTAACACAAGATGATAAAAATAAAGTCAAAGAAGAATGTGATGGTTGTTTGCAGTGGTTGGATAGCAATACGTTGGCCGAGAAAGAAGAATATGAAGAGAAGCAGAAACAATTGATATCAGCATGCAGTCCGATTATGAGCAAATTACATGGAGCTGGAAATGCTGGAGGTGCTTATCCTAATGGAAGTTGTGGTCAACAAGCTGGTGGATTTAATCGATCCGGACCAACCGTTGAAGAAGTTGATTAATTTTTTATTAATAGCTTTATTTAACATGTTATTATTTAATTTATAAGAGACTGATTAATGAAATGTGTTATTATTATAGTATTTATTGATAAATATTAATTTTGTAAATATTTTATTTAAATAAATATTGATTTATTTTATGTATTTTTATCAATTCCCCTATAAGCCTTAGCCTGATGCTAGATAATAAGTGAAAACATTAACATTAGTACAGATACCAAAAACAGCAATTAATTAAAAGTGAAAATAACCTCTCAATGAAATTAACCCAAAAATAATACAATATATTTTTCAATAAAATTATAGTTTTAAGGCTTAAAATAATGTCTAGTTTTAAATAAAACTTAAATTTTGAAAATTTTGTAAGATATTTTAACCTAAACAAACTTTTAAATTTATTTAATAAAGAAACCAATTTAAAATCACGAAAAGAAACTAAAACTATTATTTATTAGTAAATAGTATTATTATTATTATTATTATTATTATTATTATGCTTTTTACGGCTATTTTATAAATTTCAATATTATCTTAGATGTTAAAAAACGTATCTAAACTAAAAATTATAGTTGCAATATCTAAAAGAACCAATTTTGCTGCAACCAACATAAATAATGCACTCAATATAAATCTGTAGACAACTAAACTAAACAAAAAGTGCTAATAAGAAAACAGTAAATTGAACAATTTATAAATACCATATCACACAAATATTGAAACGTGTTTGGAAACAAATAAATTTTAACTTATCACAACCGTTTAGAAACTAATGCTTGCATTAAGTTATAATATTCTAGTAGAGTTTGATAATACAAAAAAAATAAATTACTTGCAAACAAATTGTTGTCAATTTTTAATACATTTAAGTGATACAATTATAGATTGTCAAAGTAAATAATGTATTTCCAATTTCTCTTTTCACTTTTGATATTCTAAAATTGTAGCACTTAAAGCTTTTTTGCTAAACCAGAGCTTACAACAATTACGTTTGCTAAACGCACTCAATATCTATCTCCTAAAATCATAATTGATCAATAAATGACTGTAAACACCAAATTGAATACCTATTTACTTTTAAATTGATTAAAATATAACTAAAAGTTTAAAACAAAAACAAACAAAAAATTAAGAATAAAGATTAGTTAACCAAACTTTGGCTTTTAAATATGAAAATCCGGCTCCAAATAATTATATTTTACAATAATTTATTAATTAATATTTTCTTAAATTATATTTATTTAATTTTTCAACAAAATTATTTAACTTTAGCCATAATTATTCAACTAATTTGCATATTAATCAATTAATTAATTTAATTCATTTGTATGGATTTATTTAATTTTAATGTTAATCGTTTTTGTTAGTATTGGACCGCTTCATGTATATTGTTGACATGTAATGGTAAAATTTTGTACAAAATCAGGTGGTAAATTTGCGAATATAATTAATGCCAATGTGTTTATTGTGAAGAGCATTCGAAGGTAGGATTCTATTGACAGATTCAGTTTTCGAGTAGTAGATATCTCGCGTACTTAAACGCTCGTATCACGGGTCAAATATACCTTATTTTTACTTATTCTAAACGCAGATCATTTAAATCTAGCTTTCGAATATTTTGACCTCGCATACCCAAACTCACTGTTCCGGGACCATAATACGTTGTTCTTTAAAAAACTTATTCCCTATTTACTTTTCTACCCATGCTACTTTTCAACCTTTGCTATCTTTTCTTTTCTTTACCTCATCTTTAGGTACAGAACTCCAATAACAACAACATGCTAGAATAGTTGGTTACTATTTCTGCAACTTTATTTAAAGTTCATTAACAATTTATAAATTAATAGTTTTCAATAAAAGCGCTTATTATCATCAAAGCTCATTTTTTTTTGTAAGTTAAGATTGCTCTAATTTTAAAATACAAATTCTTTTGAGCAAAACTTTTTAAATGGTAAATTGCAATTTTGTAAAGATTGTCAATGTAATTCAGGCCTGAAACATTGTTGAAATTAAAAAACACCAAAACTTGAAACAATTGTTTAAAGTTTTGGTCTGCTTTTTAGTAGTATAGACCAATACTTTTGGTATATTGATCTGTCTTGTTGTTCTGGTAAACTAATTATCCTGGTTTGTACATTAAATTATATTGAATATAAACGTTTGCATTTTTTATATTTTTTATGTAGAAGGTTGAATAAAAACTATTGCGGTCTATATTGCTATTGCAAACAGGAACTGGTAGTGGTTTGTTGTACTTGTACAAAAATTAATGGTTTATTTATATCTGTTTTTTGTTGTACAACTTCAGAATATTTAATTATAAAACCTAGTCCGCTCCCGGATACTAACAAAAATAAAAATTCTGAAGAAATTCTTTTAGTTTCAGATATCTGTAAAAGTTGCGATAACGATGTAAATAATGACTGTTCTGTTACCAAAATAAAACCGTTCTACCACAAAAATAAATAACAATTTTTCTTGTTTAGATCTTTTGTTAGTAGCTGAAAAGTAAAACTTTAATACCGCAAGTTTAGCGGAATAGTCCAGTTATTTTAAAACTATTGTGTGGTTTCTAATGTTATGTTTGTTTATTTCTGTGCAAAGCTTCCAAAATGCAATAAATAGTGCAGAATTTTTAAGATGCAAGCAAAGTTTCTGAAGTAGCAACTTAACGAGTGCAAAGACATGCTTGACTAGACTTTGTTTAATGAATAAATGTTTAAATGCATAAATTTGCTTAAATAAAGTTTTTGTTAAATTGTTATGATTTAATGAGCAGTTTTGCATTACATAATTATAATTTTAAGTATTCAAATTTGTTAAAAATTTACACAAATACATTGTAGGCAATAACTATTTATTTATAAGTACATTTGTTACAAAATATGTAAAGTTGTACCAAAACTCAGCTTATTTAAACATTACTGTTTAAATGGCTATTCTTATATTATAAAATATTTTTAATTTGTACTTTATTTTTTTACATTTATAAGTTTACTAAATTTATAATTATATTATCATATGGCACACTTAAACAAATGTTATTTATTTTTTTAAATTTAAATTTTTTTTTTTTGTTGCAAATACCGATACTTTAGGGCTTACGCTTGTGTTACTACCTCACAAGATTCTTTTAAATATGTACCTAAAATTACAAATATATACTATTGCACTCGTTATGAAATACAGAATAGAGTTGTACAATAAAGCTATGTTGTATGAGAAGGATCTTTAATAGATTGAGGTTTTATAAATAGCTGTTGTAAGCAGGCCTTTTGATCTAATACTAATTCTGTGGACATCTGTGCTGAATAAAATTTTGTTAAGGAAATATGGTGGTACTCAAAAAATACTACTTCATGCGGTTTTCTTTGGTTACTTTTAAGATAACAATAACAAGTCAATAAAACTACAAAAATAAAGTAGAGCAAGAAAGGAAAATTTTGTTATAAAAAGGTATTGTGCTTTGAAATAGTAAACAATGTTGATAGTTTATTATAAATTGTTGGGTTTGACACTAATATATCAAAATGAAGCTTCTAAAGTAGTTATTCGTGTTGTTGTTTCTATCAAGAATGGCATTAGTATTCGACAAATTTTAAAGTCAGCCCTTCTATCATTTATTGTGTGTGGAATTAATACCTAGAAACCAGAAGATATAAAAGACGCAATAAATAAGGGCCTAAGAGAAAAACAAATTAAATTTAAGACCCGTTTTAGATGTATTCTCTTTGAGTTCTCGCACACCTACAGCTAAAAATCTTCAAATTAGTCTCAGAATAACTCATAACGTGAAGATATCTGACCGGACAGAAAAAAAAAACAATCTAAGATTTAGAAGATTTGTTCAAAAACCTGTTTCAATTTTATATCACATGAAAGTTTGTTTACATTTTGCTCGTGTACATGTTGCATGCCAACTTTTACAGTGGAGAACAGTCTTTTTTACAGATGAGTCACAATTTTGTTTAACTCGTTGTGATGATTGAGTACGTGTATACCGACGTTCATGTGGTCGTTATTCTGCACAACACAAATAATAAAAAAATATGGTGGTGGATCTGTAATAGTTTGGGAGTAAAATAAGTTTTAATGAAAAAACACAGCTTGTGACAGTTTCAAGAAGAAACTAAACTGTACATAAATCTTGTTTTGGAAAATTATGGTATATACCCAAATTTTGAGTTATTGCAAGACAACGCAAAGCTCCATACTGCAGTCATCACCATAAACTATCTTCTGTGCCACAAGACTCAAACTATAGATTGGCCTTGCCTAAATCTTAATTAAAACCCTATTTGTTAGATAGATGTGTTTGGACCACAAACCCGTCAAGAGCTAAGAAATGCTTTAATCAAAGAATGGGAGAATATATTACAAAAAAACATCCGTCGACCCGTACAAAGCATGCCTCAAAAATATCAAGCAGTAATTTGTGCTAATCGAAGACACCAAATATTCTTAACAACTTTACGTTATACAGACATTATACTTGCTTGCTTCACTTTGTTTTATGTAGTTTCTTTGAATTGTTATTGTTATCTTAAAACTGATCTGTAAAATTGAGCAGTGTAATATGTGCATATTATCTTTGTTGTTAATATTTTTATTATCACAATATTTTTTGACGATGCTATTTTTAAAATATCCGATAGTTTTGGTTTCTGCTTTAGTTTTATTAATTACATACTTGATTTCAAAACTTACAATGTAATAGTCTGACACCATGTGCTTGAATATTGAGTGGCATTTAGGTACCACTTATTTATTTGATAAAAATATAAAATTATTCTTTGTAACGCATTTATAAGTAATACGAAAATATACGATTTGAGACAACGAAAACGCTTTGGTAAAATTATAAAGTGCTACATCTTTAGGTAATAAAATATCTAACAAATCTAGATTAATGTCGTAGCAAAAACTATATGCTTATAATAAAGAAGGAATCAAGTTCAAATTATTTAATAAACATATGAGGAGAAACAACAAAAACAAAAATTCTAAAAATATTACACAAACTACCAAAACTAACACCAACAGAAGAAGTATACAAAATAATTAACGAAACAAAGATAAACAAAAAAATAAAAATAGAAAAATGCAAACTAATATACAAAATTAAAAATAAAGAAATTAAAACCAACCTTCAAATAAAATGCAACAAAGAAATTCACGGACATAACACAAGAAGAAGAAGCAATATATATGTACACATAAGGACAGAAAAAGCAAAACAAACAATACTAGGCAATGGACTTGTCACGTACAACCAAAAAAGTATCAAGAAACCAGAATTATAAAGAATTCAAAATAAAAATTAAAAAACACTATATATTAACAAGATCTAGTTAGAAGAAGATAGAAGAAGATAAATGGAAACATAAAATAGTGCCCCGAATACGAAGCTCTGCAGCCATCCACATAGAAACGGTAGCAAGTGGGGAGAAAAAAAATAATATAAATTGTAAATATGTAAATATTTTATAATAAAATTAAAAATAAATAAAAAAAAAAAAAAGTTTTTGATAGATCGTGAGGTCTATACAAAACACTAAAGCAAAATTGAGTGCTACTTACCAACATATTAATCCATAGTTGTTTATCAATCGAGTTTGATATTATTTTAAACGACATTGAATTTTTAATGTGAGTAGCAACATTTCCACCTCGTAATTTTCTATCGTTTCTTATTACGTTATAACCATCAAGATGTATGAATTCGTTACTGATGAGCTAAGTCTCAGTTATAGCTAATACATCCAGTTTCTCTGAAATGATAATGTTTTTAATAGTTACAAAATGGCATAATAGAGAAACAAAATACATACATTTTATGTAACTAAATATTGTAAACTATAATGCAAAACTAAAGTAAAATATGTGAATTAAGTATGCAAGTAACGTATAATATGTACATATATCATATTAGTAAATTCGTATAATTTAATGAAAAAAATATTATAGCATTTTATAAAACAAAGAAAATCTTAAAATAAATTTACTTTTTTTAAACTGTTTATAAATTTGCCATAGACAATTAGAAATAATAAACAATAATAAACTTATATCTACAACGTCCTGAAATATATTCGAGAATTTTCTCGACGTTGCGTTGAGTACATTTCGTGAACCGTATGAATCAATAGAACATACTTTTATAATTTTCTAGAACATTCAGGGCACGCTAAAATTGTTTTCGAGAATAATCTAGGACATTTTGGTTAATTAATTGTAATAATAGTATTAATGTAGCATATTGTTTTGCGTATTCTTTCTTAATTCTAATATATTCGAGAACATTCCAGAAAAGCTTAATTAAATTAATGCAATGTGAATAGTCTCCATTGCATATTATATACTTTTATTTATTTATTTATTTATTTTAAATTACTGATTTATGCATTATATGGCAAAATATTTAATATACAACTAAATACAATTTAATTAATTTAAATAATTCGAGCAATATGAATCAATTAATTCAATGTTACGTATAATTAGTTAATTTCATTTTTAAATATTACAAATATTTGAAATCAATTTATTTATATTTGCATAATTTATTTTGTATTAATTTTTGAATAAAATAAAAATGATTTAACTTTCTATTTATTATCTTCAGTACTTTTTATAGACTTATTTTGACAATGATAGTAATAGATCAAAAGTAATCTGTTAGAACCATAGAACTTAATACAAAGATAGTATAATAATTATATTTATTGAAAAAAATAATATTTTTGATTATTATAAAAATAATTAAAGTTAATATGATTTTGAACTTATATTCTATTCTATATGATAAAAATAAGTCATTTTGTTTTGTTTTTTTTTCAATTATTATTATAGAACGTGATTGTATAAACTAGTTTTTATTTCTGTTCAATTTTAAACATAATTAAACCAAATTGATTAAAAGATAATATTTTAATGATCTTATAATTCATACATGTATAAAAAAAAATGCAAATGTGTCATTAATCAGTGGCAAATTCATTACTTGATATTTCTAGAAATGTGTTCCAAAAAATAAATTGAATTAATTTGTATGATTAATTATTACTATCAATGCTTTATACAATTTATCTATTATGTTTCAATTTCTAGAATGTTCTTAAAAATAATATAGGCAGTCAAAACATAATTATGATATAACTATATATTTAATATTTGTTTAAAATATCATCATTTTAATTTATTTTTTATTGAATAACTCAATATTTCTATTTTAAAAATAATCATTTAATTCACATTAGTATTGCATCATTCAAATCGTTCTGGAGTGTTCCAGAATGTACAAAAGTTCAAAAGGAATATGCGTCGAGAATACGGGAGAATATTCCACAACCCAATTTATAAAGGGAATATTCTGGAATTGCCGGCGCAACCTGTTAATACACAGCGCGGCATCGAGAACATGTGCGAATATTCTCGTAACTTGGCGCGCGTTTCATAAAAGCGAGCGCGGCCAATTCCGAGTCAGTTCAGTTCCAAACAGCAAAGCGATACAAACGAGATAGTATAACTCCGTTGTGCGTAGCATACAAATTAAACAGTGAAATAATATTGACACAGTTGAATATTATATAAAAGTAAACAGTGAATTATTATTTAATTGATAAAACAAACTAAATAAAAATGATGAAAGCAATCGGGATCGATTTAGGCACCACCTACTCTTGTGTAGGTGTGTGGCAAGACGGAAAAGTGGAAATCATCGCCAATGACCAAGGAAACCGCACAACCCCCAGCTATGTTGCCTTTACTGACACAGAAAGACTCATCGGAGATGCAGCTAAGAATCAAGTGGCTATGAATCCAAGCAATACAGTCTTCGACGCAAAACGATTAATAGGACGCAAATTTGACGACCCCAAAATAGCAGAAGATATGAAACACTGGCCATTCAAGGTAATAAACGATGTTGGCAAACCAAAAATACAAATAGGACATAAAGGAGAAGTCAAAAAGTTTGCACCTGAAGAAATTAGCTCAATGGTGCTAATTAAAATGAAGGAAACTGCTGAAGCATATTTAGGAACAAATGTTAAGGATGCTGTAATTACAGTTCCGGCTTATTTTAACGATTCACAACGACAAGCAACAAAAGATGCTGGTGTAATTGCTGGATTGAATGTAATGAGGATTGTAAATGAACCAACAGCGGCTGCATTGGCTTATGGATTGGATAAAAATTTAAAAGGCGAAAAGAATGTATTAATTTTTGATTTAGGAGGAGGTACCTTTGATGTTTCCATCCTTACAATTGATGAGGGATCCTTATTTGAAGTAAAATCAACAGCAGGAGATACGCATCTTGGAGGAGAAGATTTCGACAACAGATTGGTTAATTATTTCTCAGAAGAATTTAAACGAAAATTTAAAAAAGATTTGAATGGAAATCCAAGAGCTTTAAGAAGATTGCGTACAGCAGCTGAACGTGCTAAGCGTACTCTATCATCAAGCACGGAAGCAACTATTGAAATTGATGCACTTTGTGATGGAGTTGATTTTTATACTAAAATAACCAGAGCTAGATTTGAAGAATTATGTTCTGATTTATTCAGAGGCACTTTACATCCAGTTGAGAAAGCCTTGGCAGATGCTAAAATGGATAAAGGATCAATACACGATGTGGTTTTAGTTGGTGGCTCAACACGCATTACAAAAATCCAATCATTACTTCAAAATTATTTTTGTGGAAAACCTTTGAATCTTTCAATCAATCCAGATGAAGCAGTTGCGTATGGAGCAGCTGTACAGGCAGCAGTGTTGAGTGGAGATACAAGTTCTAAAATACAAGATGTTTTACTAGTTGATGTCACTCCGTTATCACTCGGAATTGAAACTGCTGGTGGAGTCATGACTAAAATAATTGAGCGCAATTCCAGAATTCCATGCAAACAGTCGCAAATATTTACAACGTATGCTGATAATCAACCTGCAGTTACAATCCAAGTTTTTGAAGGTGAAAGAGCCATGACTAAAAATAATAATTTATTGGGTACATTTGATCTCACCGGCATTCCACCAGCACCTAGAGGTGTTCCAAAAATTGAGGTTGCATTTGATTTGGATGCCAATGGTATTTTGAACGTATCTGCTAAAGATTCAAGTTCAGGCAACTCGCGCAACATTACAATTAAGAATGATAAAGGACGCCTATCACAAAAAGATATTGATAGAATGTTGGCTGAAGCTGAGCAGTATAAAGCAGAAGATGAGAAGCAGAGGGATCGTATAGCATCAAGAAATCAATTGGAAGGTTACGTTTTTAATCTAAAACAAGCTATTGAGGATGCTGGAGATAAATTAACACAAGATGATAAAAATAAAGTCAAAGAAGAATGTGATGGTTGTTTGCAATGGTTGGATAGCAATACGTTGGCTGAGAAAGAAGAATATGAAGAGAAGCAGAAGCAATTGATATCAGCTTGCAGTCCGATTATGAGCAAATTACATGGAGCTGGAAATGCTGGAGATGCTTATCCAAATGGAAGTTGTGGACAACAAGCTGGTGGATTTAATCGATCCGGACCAACCGTTGAAGAAGTTGATTAATTTTTTATTAATAGTTTTATTTAATTTGTTATTATTTAGTTTATAAGAGACTGATTTATTAATAAACATTAATTTTGTAAATAAATATTGTTTAATAAAAAGTTTTGGGTCGATTGTACAAGAAAATATTTTGTAATGCCTGGTATTAGGGATTGATATTAAAACACATAATTTGGTTTAATGTTATTTACTTCGTAGCTTATTCTAGACTAAAAACTAATTAATTTACAATATATGATTTTACTTAATAACTAATTCAGCAATAATCGATTGCTGCTATCGCAATCGATTAAATGTAGGGTGCTGATATGAGCATTAAGAACTGCACTTTTTGGTTGATTAGGAAATTGTCCTAATCAACATTGTGCTAATTAATTCTTTATGCTTACTCACTACAATTTCATCAATTATCAGCTATAATTAACATTTCATTAATTTTTCTGGATAATCTACCCGTATCCTTAACCATATTAACATTAGTGTTTTTATTAGAAACAGTACATAATACATTAACATCTAAAAAACTATTGGCATCCAAACCAAAAGTTATTTCAAATTTAGCAGCGCCACGAGGCAAAACCGGTATTCCCGTCACAATATAAGTATCTAAATAAAGATTATGTTTAGTCATTGACTCATCTCCTTCGTATATCTGAATCACTATTGTAGTTTGATTATCCTGATACGTTGTAAATATTTTCGATAATTTTGTTGGAATTGATGTATTATAAGGGATGATATTAGTCATAACACCTTCAGCAGTTTCAATACCTAATGATAATGCCGTAACGTCCAATAAAAGTATATCTTGTAATATCACACTTTTGGATCCTCTTAGTATTCCTGATAATATAGTCGCACCTTGCATGACCAATTCACTTGATCTATAAGATAATGTTTGGCCCAAAAAGTAATTTTCAAGAAGTGATTTAATTTTTGGAATAAATGTAGATCCACCTATTACAACAACAACCAATTTATTTTTGTTAAAATTTTTAATTGCTTTCTTAACAGGTTCCAGAATTAAATTAAATAAATCAGAACAAATTTCTTCAAATTTGCTTCTGCTAATTGTAGTAGAAAAAGCAATTCCATCATATAAATCACTAATATCAACACTTGCTTCCAAATTTGTTGACAAAGCATGTTTAGCTTGTATAGCTGCAAATCTTAATAACATCAAACTTCTTGCATTATTTGTCAAATCTTTATTAAATTTGTTTTTAAATTCGTTTATTAAGTAATTGACTAATTTATTATCAAAATCTTGGCCACCTAATGCGCAACCAGATGTAGATAATACTTCAATAATTCCATCTGCTATGACTGATATAGAAACATTAATAAAACCACCTCCCATAGAAAATATTAAAACCTTTTCATTTTTTATTTCTTTAGTTAATGTCATACAAACGACTGTTGATTCAGTAACAAATCTGAGTACATTCAAACCAACATTAGCCGCAGCATTGTATATAGTCAATCGTTGTGATCTATTGTAACAAGCCGGTACTACAATAACGGCGTACTCAATTTTGTTGCGTAAATATGCTTCCGCAGTTTCCATAAAATTATCTAACAACATCGAAGTAATTTGTTCCGGGGTAAATCCTTTTTGATTCATTTGAATTTTTATCTTACCAAATTCTTTAGTAATTTTGTATGGATAATATTGTTTATCAACATCAAATCCGATTAATCTTTTAGTGTTAAACACTGTGTTATTAGTCATCATTGCTTGTTCCTTTGCATCATCCCCAACTAATACTTTTTTATAGTATGATACGTAACTCGGTGTTGTAGGGTTTCCTTGTTTGTTTTCAATTATTTTTAATTCATCTTCAATCCATGCTCCAATGCAGGATTTACTGGACCCTAAATCGATTCCAATTGATTTCGCCATTTGTATTTGGAATCTGAAAAACATAACAAATTGTACTACTAATATTTAGATATGTTGTTGACATTTATATCAAAATCCAATAAATAGTTTGAAAATTATAAAACGTTTTATTAAGAATAAACGTTCCTAGTTTAGTTAAGGTAGTAAGATTGAATTGAGATTGTGTAAAATTCAGCGAGTCGAATTAGATGAAATTAATACTTCTTACACTACTATCTTTGAGGTATATTGTAGTCAATTTAAGTCAAAATTCAATAAATAATTTAGAAATTATAAAATATTTTATTAACAATAGAAGTTCCTAACTTAGTTAGGGTAGTCAGATTGAATTGAGATTGTGTAAAATTCAGCGTGTCAAGTTAAATGAAATTAATACAGCTTACACTACTAACATTGAGGTATATTGTTGTCAATTTAAATCAAAATTCAATAAATAGTTTGGAAATTATAAAATATTTTATTAAGAATAGAAGTTCCTATCTTAGTTAGGGTAGTGAGATTAAATTAAGATTGTGTAAAATCCAGCGTGTCAAGTTAAATGAAATTAATACAGCTTACACTACTAACATTGAGGTATATTGTTGTCAATTTAAATCAAAATTCAATAAATAATTTAGAAATTATAAAATATTTTATTAACAATAGAAGTTCCTAGCTTAGTTTGGATAGTAAGATTGAATTGAGATTGTGTAAAATCCAGCGAATCAAATTAGATGAAATTAATACAGCTTACACTACTAACATTGAGGTATATTGTTGTAAATTTAAATCAAAATTCAATAAATAGTTTGAAAATTATAAAATAATTTATTAAGAATAGAAGTTCCTATCTTAGTTAGGGTAGTAAGATTAAATTAAGATTGTGTAAAATCCAGCGTGTCAAGTTAAATGAAATTAATACAGCTTACACTACCAACATTGAGGTATATTGTTGTCAATTTAAATCAAAATTCAATAAATTGTTTGGAAATTATAAAATATTTTATTAAGAATAGAAGTTCTTTGCTTAGTTAGGGTTGTGAGATTCAATTGAGATTGTGTAAAATCCAGCGTGCCGAATTAAATAAAATTAATACAGCTTACAATACTAACATTAAGGTATCTTGTTGTCAATTTAAATCAAAATTGAATAAATAGTTTGAAAATTATAAAATATTTTATTAAGAATAGAAATCCTTAACTTAGTTAGGGTAGTAAGATTGAATTCAGATTGTGTAAAATTCAGCGGGTCAAATTAGATGAAATTAATACAGCTTACACTACTATCATTGAGGTATATTGTTGTCAATTTAAATTAAAATTCAATAAATAGTTTTGAAATTATAAAATATTTTTAAAAGAATAGAAGTTCTTTGCTTAGTTAGGGTAGTAAGATTGAATTGAGATTGTGTAAAATTCAGCGAGTCGAATTAAATGAAAGTAATACAACTTACACTACTAACATTGACGTATATTGTTGTCAATTTAAATCAAAATTCAATAGATAGTTTGAAAACTATAAAATAATTTATTAAGAATAGAAGTTCCTAGCTTAGTTAGGATTGTGAGATTCAATTGAGATTGTGTAAAATCCAGCGTGTCAAATTAAATAAAATTAATACAGCTTACAATACTAACATTAAGGTATCTTGTTGTCAATTTAAATCAAAACTCAATAAATAGTTTAGAAATTAGAAAATATTTTATTAAGAATCGAAGATCCCAGCTTAGTTAGAGTAGTGAGATTGAATTGAGATTGTGTAAAATCTAGCGTGTTGAACTAAATGAAATAAATACAGCTTACACTACTAACATTGAGATATCTTGTTGTCAATTTAAATCAAAATTCAATAAATAGTTTGGAAATTATAAAATATTTTATTAAAAATAGAAATCCCTAACTTAGTTAGGGTAGTAAGATTGAATTCAGATTGTGTAAAATTCAGCGGGTCAAATTAAATTAAATTAATAGAGCTTACACTACTAACATTGATGTATCTTGTTGTTAATTTAAATCAAAATTCAATAAATATATATGAAAGTTATAAAATATTTTATTAACAATCAAAGATTTTAGCTTAGTTAGGGTAGTAAGATTGAATTGAGATTGTGTAAAATTCAGCAAGTCGAATTAGATGAAATTAATACAGCTTACACTAAAAACATTGAGGTATCTTGTTGTCAATTTAAATCAAAATTCAATAAATAGTTTGGAAATTATAAAATATTTTATTAAAAATCGAAGATCCTAGCTTAGTTAGGGTAGTGAGATTGAATTGAGATTGTATAAAATCCAGCGAGTCGAATTAAATGAAATTAATACAGCTTACACTACTAACATTGAGGTACATTTTAGTCAATTTAAGTCAAAATTCAATAAATAGTTTGGAAATTATAAAATATTTTATTAAGAATCAAAGATCCTAAGATTCTAAAAATGGCTAGGACAATGATAGGTATTGAATTGAATGTCAGAGACTCACAAATTCCTCCTTATAGATGCTGGGCTGTTGATATGTGATCACGACTGCTGTTCTTTGTCAGAATTGGCAATGGACAGTACTTGGACAGCTTCCGTACCGATGATGAAAGCAAACAATTACTACTTTGGTATAAAATAACTTTAAATCCGGTTTTGAAGGAGCATGTATAAATTTGTATCTTAGCCTTGATAATTGGCTATACTATTTGCTTCGCGTAAAAAAGCTTGATTGTTACAACCAATAGTAAATGACTGATACCGACAGAATAAAAGACGACTTTAATATATATAATATATAAAATATTTATTAAATGTTACTCTTACAAGTTCGAAATAATACTAACTTAAAACTAAAAAGATATTTACAATACCGAGGAATACAGAGTGGGGGAATTTACATAGATTTAGCATAAGGGAAAAATATGGTCATTATCAACTTTGCGGAATTACAGTAATCCCTTTACAGATGCACTTAAATTTTATTATTTAATAATAACAGCTTCGGGTATTTCCTAATCCTTTCTAATAATGCATCTTTTCGGTAATCCTACTATAATTTCAATTATATACAAATTTTACTTAAATCCAAACAATCACGTTTAACCAAAGAGTTCTATAACTAGAGGTTCCAAGCCAGCGTTTTGCCGTACAATACAGTATCTCTGTTTTTGTTGCACAACTCTATACCCTCTCTCTCTACTAGTGATCGAGCGGCTATACGTTGAAGATGATAGAGAAACGTTATAGTCATGGGGGGTCGAGTCAGGCTTTAAAATTGTGACCATGAAAATTACTTCATTTCAGTAACACAATTGGCGCTGCTATCGAGTTTTTAGTGTTTTTATTGTTGTGTTGTTGGCAGTACTGACGCGTACCGTTGGCGCCTTGATAAAGTTGTTTATCCGCCAATTTTAATTGACAGATGACAGTCAGAGCAGTCACTTGGCCTTGAGACAGCGCAATTATATTAATTATGTATTTGACAACCATAGTTTGTTTACTGTATGCTTGTGCTATATTAATTATATGTGCCAATAATTATTCATGGTGCTCAGTTTGATATAGGTATGGAAGGTATATTAAACTCAAGATATTGAGGTTAGTAATTTTGTATTTTACTTGAGGTGTATAATTACAGTCATAAACTGCTTTTATTTTGGAATAATCAGAATGTAATTAGAAATGGCAAATTAGCAATATTTTTAGTTAACATCGTAAATAAATTGAATACAATGTAGCTTATAAACAAAAATTGTAAAATATCGAGTCAAAACAGTCCTATTGGCATAATAATATATATATTATATTATTTGGGTTTACCTAAAAGATATTACTTGTTGACTAAAACCTGCTATTCTGAAAGTACGCTACAAATTTTAATTAAAAAGTGATCTGTTTCTGTATTTAGTAATTTCAAAATAGATCATATTTAAATATAATTTTCTAAGAATAAATTAATACCAACCAATTGATTTATAGTATATTAATTCTAAAATAAAAGCGGCTTGTTACTGTAATTATATCCGTCAAGTAAAAGTACAAATTAAGTTACTTATTTTAATACCTGCTGGAAATTTTTAAAGTTTAATATGCCTTCCATCTCTAAAACAGTGATCATCATGACATTTTACAGGAATATTATTAATATACATAGTTCTGACAAGGACTGTTAAAAAAGAATTATGAAGACAAATAAATTTATGAGTTATTAAAATTAATATATTCTTAAAATAATTAATTATTTTATTTATATATTATATATACTGCTTAAATATTTAAAAAGTACAAGTTTTAGTATTTTTAAATATTTTAATGCAGTAGTTGAATTTTATTATACTCTACTATATAATTGGAATATTATGCATGTTTAAACTTCCCGCGCATATTTTGCTTTAAATTTCCCGCGCATCGTTCTGTTACTGGCGACGGTGGCGCTCCTGTCGTTACTTGCAAAGAAGTACCACTACCGTGGTCACGTGGTAAATCAACTCGGTTCGAACAAAATACATAGGAGTCGCGCATCTATATTATCTATGGTTATAGTGCGACAAAGACAGAGGTACCGAAAGGTGTACGCTGCTTATACATTGTATAATGCCCGTATTACACTGCCAATAATTATATCTTGAATTATATATATAAAAATATTTAAATCTTAAAAAGTTTGTAAAATGCACAAAATATCATCAATCTTATTGTAGATTGAAATTTTATGAATATTTTTAGGTTTTCTTTATAATTAACACATAACATGTGAGTAATAGCATTTATAATATAACCTAACTATTTTTTTAAAACTGTTAATTCGTACATTTTTTGTGTTAATTCTAAAGAAAAACTAAAAATATTCTTAAAATTTCAATCTACAATAAGATTGATGATTATTTGTGCATTTTACAAACTTTTTAAGATTTAAATATTTTTATATATATAATTCAATAAAGAATTATAGATCAGTGTCATACGGGCATTAACGGCAACTTGGAATCTTTAGTTATAGAACTCTTTGCGTTTAACACGTAAAATTGAAACATTAAATAAAGTTTCTGTTCCAATTCTATAGTTTTATTGAACACCAAAAATACACAGAAAAATCATTTGTAACACAAAAATCGCTCAGAAAACTCATTTTTAGCATTAAATTTAACACATAAAACCCATTTATACCTTAGAAAACCTTAAAATTATATAATGCATTTGTAAAATTGAACAGAATAGATTATACCATAAAAATCGCGCAAGTAAACATATCTTGCATAAAATTTGCTCGTAAATCAAAACTATCACATGAAATTCATCAAAATTTGCGTAGAAAACTTATATATTGCATAAAATTTGCTTAAAAACCCCAAAAAAACATTTATGCCATAAAAATCGCGCAAAAAACTTATTTTTTCCATAAAATTTGCTGAAAAATTATGTTTATCATATAAAATCGCCCAAAAAACTAAATTTTAGCATAAAATTTGTCAAAACTGGGACAAAAAATCAATTTATAACACAAAACTTGCTTTTAGGTTCTTAATATTTAACAGAAAAAACATTTGTGAGAATAAAATTGCGCAAAAAACTCAATTCAAGCACAAAAACATAAATTTTATCAAAATATAGCATAAAATTTGTTTAAAAAATCTTAATATTACACAGAAAAAGCATTTATAGAAAGAAAATTACAAATAAAAATATAAAATTTGTTAAAAAACTACGTTTACCGCACAAAACTGAGACAGAAAACTTTAAAATAGTACAGAGAAAACATTTATAAAATAAAAAATTACCAAATAGGATTTATCAATACTTATTAATTACATTAAACACATTTACTATGTACTATCACAATAAATTTAAAAACCGTAACTAGTTTCAACCTTTACAAGGCCGTCAGTGGACGGTGGCACAAACAAACAATTCTTGTCCAAAGATGGCTTTGTAAAGGTTGAAACTAGTTACGGTTTTTAAATATATTTGTGATATGGTACATAGTAAATGTGTTTTATTAATTTTTGATTCTACAAAATTAAGTTAGTAATAATTTTAAGAAAAACACAATAAATTGGGCTATATAATAAAGTTTGCAGTTAATTTAAAGGGAATTGTTATGAAATATGTTACAAAATGAAGTTAGTAACTAATTTAGGGAAAACTCAATGAAGTGTGCTACAAAATGAAGTTTGCAGTTAATTTAAAGAGCATAAAGCCTCGTTCATACTCATCCGATTTGCGTTTTGCGAATTTTTTTTATTGCAACAAAATATTTCTCGCAAAATCTTGTTCATACTGATCCGATTTTTTTATTGTGATTTTTTCTAGTGACATTTTGTTTTTATTTTAGTAACTTTTATATTTATACTAATATTTGATTTAAAAATTAGATCTATAATACCTTTCAAAACTTAAAAATATGTTTTAATTTAATTATACTTGTTTTAAACAATAATTGTTTTATTGTATTTAAACATTATTTAAAAGTTTAAAAGTAAAATTATTCTTTTTAGTATTTATATGAACCAATTTTCACCACATATTTAAAACTAATTATTTGTGTAAACATAGTTTTATGTAATTTGTAATAATTAGTAAAATTATAATTTTTTTAAAACATAACCTATATGACATATCAACCTTTTAATGAAATGAAGTAATTAATTCGGCTACAAAATGAAGTTTGCAGTTAATTTGAGGGGAATTGTTATGCTACAAAATGAAGTTAGTAATTAATTTAGAAAAAACTCAATGAAGTGTGCTACAAAATAAAGTTTGCTGTTAATTTGAGGGGAATTGTTGTGCTACAAAATGAAGTTAGTATGTTGTTGTTGAATGGGTGATGTCAGCTCCGTTGTGAAGTGAGCTGCATCTTACTTGGCTCGTACGCTAGCTTCACGTACTTTGTAGCCATAACCGCCTTTTTAATTATTTAAAATAAATGTTTCATCAATCACTAGCGTGTACCCACCAGTTAGGAGTGTGTACACGCCAGTGGAGGCAAAACTGAGTTACAAGGACAAGGGTGACATAGGAATAGGATTAAAACTCTTCTCGAGCCGGGGCTCCGGCGGCTCTGTCACAACACAGGGGGGAGCCTCGGACGGGAAGGTGTTAGTAGTTGTTGGATTGTAGTGAGTGAGAATTATAGTACAATTTTTGATTCTCTGACATATTCGCACAGAGCAGCGTAAACTTTGGTATGTTTGGAGGCAATCAGTAGTTCCATGGAGGTGGGGAGATCTACTTCACAATTACATAATCTCTGCCAAAGTTTCTGTTGATTATGTCTAAATCTACTACATTCAAAAAATAGGTGGTCTAATGTACCTACTTGACCACAACAACATAGAGGATTGCTTACAATGTTTAATCTATATAGATGCCATGGTGATCTAAGGTGTCCTGATCTTAGCCTACTAAGTAGGCCTACTTCCGCTTTAGAATGGAACGGTGTTTTTTTAAACCAAGGAGTAGAATGCGTAACTTTGT
Source organism: Tachinus rufipes (assembly GCA_963932245.1). Taxonomy (NCBI): domain Eukaryota; kingdom Metazoa; phylum Arthropoda; class Insecta; order Coleoptera; family Staphylinidae; genus Tachinus; species Tachinus rufipes. The sequence continues at coordinate 8,461,335 of OZ010744.1, forward strand.
TTATCAGATTATAATATTTAGTTCCCTTGGTCATAGAGGTTGAGTCAAAAAGTAGTTGCCATGCTTGCATCCCCTCTCGCACGAAGCTGGCATAGAGGTCGGTGTAATTGATACTGATATCATTACATCGCCTCCCATGTCCTCGTTCCGCAATTTCGTCGGCTAATTCGTTACCAGCTAATCCTATGTGGCTCGGAACCCAACACCAATGTACCGCATAACCTTTGTTTTGTAGCGAGATCAATAAGTTTTTGATGTGTATGACCCAGATGTTGTCTTTAATGCTGCATGCTGGGGAGCATATCGCATCAAGAGAACTCCGGGAGTCTGTAAAAATTACTGCCTTTGACAGATTGTAAAATGCTACCAAAATCAAGGCTCTATAAATGGCATATAATTCAGCTGTAAAAATCGAGGCATGTTGGGGTAGTTTTCCAGCTTCTTCCAAGTGCCGGCAGGGTATGTAGACACCGTAGGCCGCCGAATGAGGGTTTTGTTTTACAGATCCGTCTGTAAAAATGTAAACAGAATCTGGCCAAAGATTGTGAATAAAACTTTGAAAAACGGTGTTTACTGAGCTGCAATCAATGTCTTTTACCAAAAATTTGTGGTAGGTCATTTTCAGGGCAAGGGATTGAAAAGGGGATAAAAATAGTTTTGAGAATGCGCTCTTATTGATAATTCTTTCAAACTGGGAGATTTCGTTAAAAGCGGAGATGATCATGGGACATCCCTTTGAGGGCCAGAATGGCCATTTGCCAAACATGTCACTGGCTCGAGAAATGGTTTCAAATGTCATACCTCCTCTCATCCCGAACAGTTTTGCTACATATTTTTTTGCCAACACTTGTCGTCTTATGAGCAGAGGCATTATGCCAATTTCCACTTCCATAATATTAATCGGTGTGGAGTTCATTGCTCCTAAACAAATTCTCATACCTCGATTTTGGATTTTATCTAATATAGCTGTTGTTGCTTTGCTACAGAAGGAGAAAAGATGGGATGCAAAATCTAAGCGTGAACGGACAAATGCTTTGTAAAAGAGCAACAACGTCTCAGGGTCTCCTCCCCAGTTAGTACCAGATACACACCTAAGAATATTGATTCCCTGAGCACATGATTTTTGTAGGGCATTTGCATGAGTGCTCCATGATAGTTTGTCGTCGAATGTAATCCCCAGAAATTTATAAAATGGGACACAAAGTAGAGGGGTGTTATTGATAGTTGGTATCAGTAGCTGAGGTGCTATATTTCTGTTGCGGGACGAAAAAATCATCGATTTGCATTTGTCTACCGATAATTCTAAATTACGGATGAACAGATTTGATGCTGTTTCCAACAGTACTGCATTGATGTTATGTATTACGCTATTTGGAAATGCGCCCGACGAGTATATGGCAAAATCATCAGCATATGACACTATTTTAACCGTGGGAATTGAGGGGTGGACTAGCGAGTGTATATATATATTAAAGAGAATAGGGCTTAACGGGCTGCCCTGAGGCAGTCCTAAGTAAGAAGTCGTAGGGTTCTCTTCTGGAGATGTTCCTGACAAATACAGCTTTTTTTCCGATACTAACTCCATTATGATGTTTATGAAAGATGGATGCATATTTAAGCTTATCATGACCGATTTGAGGTGAGCAATACATACGTTATCATAAGCTCCTTTTATGTCTAGAAAACATACACACAAAACATGTTTTTGAGCCAGAGCTGTAATGATATCGCTGTAAAGGGTAGTGATGTTATCGTAAACACTGTGGCCTTTTCTGAAACCAGTAACTCCAGGAGGAAAAATTGAATTTGTTTCGCACCATCTCTCTAGTCGAATTTTAAGGATGTTTTCAAATGTTTTTCGGATACAAGAAAGGATCGCAATAGGACGAAAGGCCTTATCTGAATCTGGAGATGGTTTGCTTTTTGGTATGGGGACAATCTTGATGATTTTCCATACATCAGGAGTTGTTCCATGTTCCAAACAAGCATTGAATATTTGCACCAAGTGGGCTTTAATGACACCCGGCGATTCGCGTATCATAGAATACGAAATGTTGTCGGAACCAACAGCAGAGTCTTTCCTACCTTCCAACGCATAATGCAATTCAGATTGCTGTATCGGCTTGTTCATCATGTGCGGAATATCGCTACATACTGTCATCGGTGATATCACCGAAGGATGTTGGACATATGGGGGAGCAAGTTTTGATAAAAATTCGGTTGCCCAGATCTCATCCTTAATGGGGGGGTATGGTCTATTAATTCTGGAAAACCTTTTTATGGTTGTCCACACGTAAGAAGGTGAAGAATTTCTGTTTAGAGAACCGCAGAATTTTCTAAAACTCTCCCTCTTTTTGCGCAAAAGAAGCTTTTTGGCTTCCGCCATAGCCTTCCTCGCCGCAACCAGATGGCAGAGCTTACCTGTCCTACGAAATATTGATAGAAACCGTTTTCTCTTGTTCACTGCTTCGGTACACTCTTTGTCCCACCAAGGGCAAGGATCTCGTTCAGTATTGCGAGGTGATGCCACACAATTAGGGGAGGATGCTTTTGCAGCGTCTACCAGCCAGGTCTCAAGTTCCTTGTAATTGGGAGAAGGGTTATGTTCAAAATTTGCCAAAAGATAGTTAGTGTAGGAGGGCCAATTAATGTTCTTTAAATTAATAGGGTAAGGGCGATTGTTCGCAGCTGATCGAGCATGATTAAGATAGATTTCCGTAATAATTGGAAAATGGTTGCTTCCGTATGTGTCATGCAGAGTCTCTGACCGACATCTCATCGCAACGTCAGGAGATGCTATCACCAAATCTATGACGTTAAGATGGATGTTTGTCGGAGACCCGTCATTTAGTATTACTAGACCTAATGAGTCGATAGCCGCTTCTAACTCTATTCCATTTCGGTTGTGATGATGGTGACCCCATAAGGGGTGGTGTGCATTAAAATCACCAACAATAATAAATGGCGGAGCTAGTGAGTTAAAAATGTTCATCCAGTTGTTTCTATTAAATGATTTGTTAGGTGGGCAGTAGCATGAAAGGATTGTGAGAAAAGAAGCTGAAGATTGAACAAATTGGACAGCTGAAGGGATATTAAAAGATGGGGTTTTAGTTTTGAAAAAGAAATTTTGGTTAAAATAAGATGAAATACCTCCATACCCGTCTTCTCTCATATTGTGAAAAGAACTAAAGCGGGGAAAAGAAAAATATTTATTCTGTTGAAACCATGTTTCACAGATTGTGACAGCGTTTATGTCTAAATCATGCATCAGTCGCGACAATTCGGCCTTTTTGTTGTATCCTGACTGGATATTCCAACTAAGAAGGCGAATCGACGCCGGAGCCATGGCTTGAATGTACAACTAAATTATTCAGGGACGTGAGAATATTAGAAATTGATGCGTGTGCATCCTTTGGGTTATGAGACGAATATTGTCTTATTGCCTTAATTAATGTCTCTACAAGATTTTGAATAAATCTTGCATCGACAGAAGGTAACATGCTATCAGCCGGGTATGCTAAAGTAGAGTACGCAGCATCGGGAGGCAGCGAAACCGTAGAGTTAAAAGAGGCTTGTCTTAATGCTCGCGCTTTTTCCGGCGATCTGTTATTGGTTCTCTTTCTTTTATGAAATTGATCTCTTGACGACTCGCCAACAGAACCATTGCCATTTCTAGCATAGGGATGATCGTCTGTGTTGGCAACCGGTGCCCTAACTGCTGAGGAGAAAAGTTGTCGTATCGGGAGGTGTGAGTGGGAAACTGGTTCAACTGTTGTAAAAGCAGTGGGAAAGTCTCTGTCTTGTTGGAGATTGGCTTGTTTGTTAGGATTCAGCGAAGATGCTTCATGAAACGAGTAGCCGTGATAAGCCATTGCCTCTTTAATTTTGGTTTGTCGTGAGAACTCCGGACAGATCCTGTTAGCTAATAAAGTTTTAATTTCATTGGAGTAGTGGCTGCCTTTACAATACATACAACAGGGTGAGAGCGCCGTAGAACAACTTTCCAGTTTATGCGAACCGGAGCATGATGGGCATTTAGGTTCGGGGCTTTTGCAGACCTTAGAGGTGTGACCATATCTCATGCAATTGAAACACTGTATAACCTTTGATATGTATAACGTGACTGGACGAGAGTTAAGATTTAATATAAATGTTTTGGGCAGAATGTGACCTCGGAAGGTTATTAGTACTGTATTGGAGGGTTCAAATCGAAATCCTTCTTCGCTTTGCACCTTTCTATTAAAACGTTCAGCTTTTAAAATCTGCACATCCAACGAATTTTTACCTCTCGCTACAATTTCTGTTATGTCAATGTCTTTATCTATACCACGAATTAATCCCTTGCACGAAATGTGGTGTGAGGGGATGTAAGCTTTGATGCTATGATTTAATAAAAAGGGACCTTTTAAGAATTTATTCGCCTCTACGTAACTGTTAAAAAAAATTCCGATTCTATTTCTACCTCGAGGTTCAACTTTCGATGCTGGTATTTTCTCATTGATTAATTTAGAACCTATCCCCATAGGAGTGATGGATTGGTTGTTAGTAGGCTCTATATATATTTGAAATGGACCAGTATCGGAGGGGTTAAAACTATCAACAAGTGCTGTAATAACACGTGTGGGTGCCATGGATGAGTTGCCGGTGCTATTATTAATTTGCTGATCCGTATTGGTAATATCACCAACTTTATTCTCTGAGTTTATATTCTTCATCTCAACATCTCCTTGTGAGGAATTGCCACCGGGGCTCTTCCCCGCCATGCTGGTGGCTTGCCCGAGCTCTGCTCAGACAAGCTCACCTTATATAAAACAATTAAGACAACACAGTTCTCACTCACCCCGTGTTAATAAGCATAGGATATAATGACAACAACAGATATGGGATAGGATAGCTATTAAATTGCTTATCGCACTTTGCACACTAGTCTTTACTGTCGACTAGATCGGTCCGTAGTTCGGAGCCGAATTAATAATAATTGGTTGTTGATACCACAAAAATTGACACGACTTTTGACAGTTGATGAAGTTAGTAATGATTTACGGAAAACTGAGTTGGGATTCCGATAGCTGTCAACCGGCCGCCGATTCGAAAAATGTTTGCTTTTTAATGGTGGCGTTCACACATCATTCTATTATAGTAGTAACCAATCACATCGTATTTATGCGTAGGCGTCCACAAACTGTAAACGCGGGAATTTTGAATTTGAGCAAAACTTAATGTAAAAAAGAACAAAACAATAATTAAAATTTAAATATTAATTAAAAATTAACTCTAAAATAATTACTCCATATTAACACAGCTTCTTTGTTATTATAAATATGATGATTTTGAAATAATTATGTGTGATATATTTGATGTTTATTTTAACCTACAAATTAAATGTTTGGTAGATAGCAAGATAACAATTTAAAAAGGTCGATAAAAATATAACTTGCACAAAAAAGATAAATGCTAATAATCATAAATAGACATAACTTATTTCAAATGCTGGATAAATATAGTTTTAAAAATAAGAAACGCTTGATAAAATTTATAAACGTTTGCTAAAAAAAGTAATTGTTCGATAAAAAGTAAAAATTCAACAAAAAGTGCAAATGCTTATTAAAAATATGAATCGTTTAATAAAACTAGTAAATGCAAGGTCTAAAATAATAGATTCTTGCTATAAAATGATGAATAAAACAAAAACAGTATAAATATACTGGATGAACGATTAAAAAATATAAATTCATATTTTCTAACTAATAAATGCCTAGAACATATCGGTAACAGTAATAATAATTATAATAAATATATTAAAGAAGTATGTTAAACTAAGCAATAATAATAATAATAAGAATGCTATGCTATGTACGGTAAACAGCATCAATAAAGTAATTGGTGTTTCTAAGGCTTCTAGTGCAAATTTATCTAGCTGCTATGTTTCTACTATATTATTAAAATAATAACTTGCCATTTAAATAACAAACATTTGAATTCTTAGATTTCATGTTGTTTTTAAGCTACAAAATGTTTATCAATTTGTACGATACATTATTTCGATTAAAAATTGTAATTGCAGATTATTTAATGCTTATTAAAATTAAATTTTAGTTAAAAATGTTTGCCTGCAAAAAAGAAACTAATAGTCTTAAATGGTTCATAAATGATTTTAAATGCTAAGTAACTGTTAATGCGTTTTAAAAATAAGGAACGCTTGATAAAAAAATTTATAAACATTTGATACATATTATACTTTATATGTTTCATAGAAAGAGTAAATGTTCAATAAAAAATGCAAAAACTAAATGAAAACATAAAACGTATAAAAAATCAGTAAAATGTTGGTAAAAATCATAGGTTCTTGCTACAAAATAAATATATTTAATAAACTATTAAAAAAAAATCATTTTTTTCTCACTAATAAAAACCTAGAATATAATAACAATATTTATAATAAATATATTAAAGAATGTACTATGTTAAACTAAACAATAAGAATAACCACAAGATTGCTATGAACGGTAGACAGCATCAATGAATATATTGGTGTTTCTTTGAAACTGCTTTGGCTTCTATTACAAATTTATGAAGCTTTTCCTCTCTTTACTCTGCAAAACTGACTCAAATTTATCTGGCAGATATTTTTCCAACATGCTAATATTATTACATTAACAAGCGTTAATTGCGTTTGAAATATGTAGTTTGTCGAGCATCACAAAATTTTAATTTTTCCAAATTGGGCTTCATTAAAATTGTAATATTATACAATAAGAACAAACCTTTTCTACTTATCTTAATTTTTCTTTTAATAAATTATAAACCTAAATAAATAGTAATAAAAAATAAACTATAGATTACTTATTAATAATAAATATATTCAAATAAGCAAAATATACAATTAATATAAAATATTTATGTATTACTAACACAATTCACATTTAACACTAAGCATTACATTTAACACAATAGATACAACACAACATCCACAACACTTTAATTGGTACACAACACAAAAGTCACTTTGACAAGTAGATAACCTAAAAATAATTAATGTCATCCAAAAGTAAATCACGATTTAGATGAATTGACGACTAAATTTTCGCTTCCCCCACCACCAATTTTTACGGCATTTAAAGTGATTTAAAGCATCTCTCTCGCACTTCCTAAATCGTCGTATATATTCTTACACATTGGTTTAACATTTTTTGTCGCTTTTTTCTATGAATTTAAGCTTATTTGAACAAACTTGCTACAATTTTAGCACCGTTCTATCGGAATCGCACCTCAGTAAATTGCGTTACAAAATAAAATATTTGTTGATTAAAGCCTCGTTCATACTCATCCGATTTTTTCATTTTTTCTGCGATTAAAAATGCCCGCCTGTCAAACCAAAAAATTGCGATTATTTTAACATTTTGCGATTTTTTTAAGAATGTACCTAACTTCATGCTATTGAATTTTTATTAATAATGTAATTAAATGAATTGTAATTAAATATTATTGTTAAAATAACTGTAATTGAAAGTTTCGCTAAATTTAAACAAGATTTTACAGTTATTAAATCAAACGCCAGTTCTGTAATGAAACAGTCAGATTGTGGTTAGGTTTGTATTTGCAACTTCACTTCAATATAGTCTTCGTTTAATCGACGTTACGCGCGCTGTTGCCAAACTTAAGTACAATAATTTAAAGCTAAAAACAATTTATTTATTCAATACTGACAATATCCAATGTTAATTATTAATTAAAACATCAAATAAAGTAAAATAATTCAACTCTAACAACATTACAAAAATATAAACATTTTTTTACGCGTTTTGTAACATATCTACATTTGTTTATGTGTTCTCGAGGTTAACTTTAATAAAATTTATATTTTTTAATTGTATTTTCGGAAGTTATTTTTGATGATATTTGTGTTTTTTAATTAATCGGACAAAGTTGAATCAATTTGAACATTGTGCGATTTTTTTTAAAATAAAAGTGCCTAACTTCATTTCATTAAAAGGTTGATATGTCATATAGGTTATGTTTTAAAAAAATTATAATTTTACTAATTATTACAAATTACATAAAACTATGTTTACACAAATAATTAGTTTTAAATATGTGGTGAAAATTGGTTCATATAAATACTAAAAAGAATAATTTTACTTTGAAACTTTTAAATACAATAAAACAATTATTGTTTAAAACAAGTATAATTTAATTAAAACATATTTTTAAGTTTTAAAAGGTATTATAGATCTAAATTTTAAATCAAATATTAGTATAAATATAAAAGTTACTAAAATAAAAACAATCAGTATGAACGAGATTTTGCGAGAAATATTTTGTTACAATAAAAAAAATCGCAAAACGCAAATCGGATGAGTATGAACGAGGCTTAATTCGGCTACAAAATGAAGTTTGCAGTTAATTTAAGGGGAATTATTATGAAATATGCTACAAAATGAAGTTAGTAATTAATTTAGAAAAAACTCAACGAAGTGTGCTACAAAATAAAGTTTGCAGTTAATTTAAGGGGAATTGTTATGCTACAAAATGAAGTTTTTTAAATTCTAAAGTAATAATACTTTAATACTTTAATCACGGTATATACAAAAACCATTTACATCTACATCATTATATACATAAATAACGATGAATTACAAACAATATTACAATTACACAAAAATATATAAAAGAATATTGAAAAATAAAAGCATGGAAAAAAGTATACATAAATAAAAACAAAATATAAAATTATTCATCAACACATTTTAACTGACACTTAAAACTACATTTTGAAACACAAAATAAATCAATATTATTAGAGAAACTATTAGCAATTCTACACATTCTACCAATTGGATTATTAAATCCATAATTGGTAGAATGTATAGATTCTCTAAATAATGGAGACTGTCTGGTTCGGCGATTATTGTTGGGGGCTTGAAATGGAAGAGTTACAAGTAGCTCTTGGCAATCAATCTCAGACATCATTAGTCCACGTAAAAATGATAAATCGGCTCTTTTGCGCCGAATTTTCAGCGGCGGAAGATTATATTGCAATGCAATGAGGTTAAAATCGTAATTTTCGGATGAAATGCCTAATTTGTACGATAATAAACGAAAAAATTTGTTTTGAATACGTTCTATATTGCATATATGAACGCTGTAGTATGGACACCAAACTGACGGAGCGTACTCTAAATGAGAACGTACTAAAGCGCAATAAAGTAATTTGAGTGTGCTAGGAGATAGGTCAGTAGACATTCTGTAAACAAATCCTAACATTTTCATAGCACGGTTGCACATATAGTTTATATGCTCAACAAAAGTTAGTTTTGAATCAAAAATTACGCCCAAATCTTTTATTTGTGTAACATGCTCCAAAACATTATTATCGATAGTATAGTCAAACGATACTTTACTTAAAGTTCTGTTGAAGCTTATCGAAAAACATTTATTTGCGTTAAACAACAAGTTATTAATAAGACACCATGATTGAACAGAATCTAAATCATTTTGCAAACTAATGCAGTCCTCGATAGATGATATTCTTTTATAAATTTTAAGATCGTCAGCAAATAAAAGATAAGACGAAGAATTAATAGAATAAACAAGATCATTAATAAAGAGTAAAGACAGAATTGGTCCACAATGAGATCCTTGAGGAACCCCAGAAGGAACAACAATTGGTTGTGATAAAAAGTTATTAATTTTCACACACTGTGTACGATTTTCCAAAAAGCTCGACAACCACGCAACAACAGATTCATGAAAACCCAAAGCCCGAAGCTTAGCAATCAAAATACTATGATTAACGCGATCAAAAGCCTTTGAAAAATCTGTGTAAATAGAATCTACTTGAACTCTTGATTGAAAGGCATTCAAAAGATCATTTTCGTAACAAAGAAGATTTGTAAGAGTAGAACGACCCTCGCGAAACCCATGTTGCTGTTCCACTAAAATGCTTTTGCACATCCATTGTATTTGACCAGTTACAATTTGATCAAACAACTTAGGAATAGCAGACTGGATGCATATACCTCTATAATTAGTAATATCCTCCTTAGCTCCAGATTTATGTAACGGCATAATGTAGCTTTGTTTCCAAACTGAAGGAAACTTGGCTTCATTAAGAGAAGCCTCAAAAAGTAAGTGCAATGGCATAGAAATTGAATAAATACATTGTTTTAACAGCATAGATTGAACACCGTCCGGTCCAGTGCTAAAGTTACATTTAAGGTTCTCAATCCCTTTAAATACATCCAACAAACTAATTGAAAATGATCGATGTAATACGTTTTTCTTAAAGTCAAACAAAGGAGTTGGATGAGTTTGTGTATCGTAAACAGAGGAAAAGAATTCAGCAAAACTATTAACATAGTCATCTCCATTACTGCAAGTTTTTTGTTTATAATACATTGTGGCTGGAAAATCATTAGTTTTTCTAGAGTCGCTAACAAATTTCCAAAAATGTTTAGGGTTACTTTGAATGTTGTTTTCTGTTCGAGTAATATATTGCTTGTATAGACATGTACTGAGATTTTTACACGAAGTACGAATTGATTGAAACTCGTTATAATCAGACAATAGTCTTGAAGATTTATAACGTTTATGAACAGTTTTTTTGAGTCTAGTAAGTGAAATCAATTCTTTATTAAACCAAACCGGAAAATTGTTTTCTCGCCATTGTTTTTTGGGAACAAAATAGTCAATAGCAAAATGCAACACAGAGTAAAATAAATTAACGCAATTATCAACATCACAATTATAAAAAAGGGCGGACCAATCAACATTCAACAAAGTCGGCATATTTAAAATCATTAAAAACATAATTACACATTAAAATATCACGGCTAGTATCACATTTTACATCAATCACATAAGCAATATGATGTTGGCTAAGTTTTAACAAAACATCCACAGCTTTAATCACAGAAATATCACAGATGTTAGAAAAACATAAATCTAAGAACACACCACCATCATTAGGTATAGAAATACATTGAGCGCAGTTTAGAAATCCATAACAGTTGGAAACAAAATGAGCAGAATAAGTATCATTACAAATAACACTTATGCCTAACTCATCATTAACCCATACCGCTGCGGGTAGATTATAATCGCCTAGTAAAATTAGTTTACTGTCAGGATAATTGTCAGCGATAGATTCAATAGAATAACAATGATCTAAATATTTATCACATGCCGAGTTAGGTGGTAAGTAGACTGCACTGATAATATATGATACAAACTTAAACTTAACAATTACAAACAAATGTTCAACACTTAAAAATGTAGGTTGTAATAAAGTACAATTAAAACAAGTTTTAGTAGCAATTAAGACACCTCCTCCGTCAAGCTTAGGGCTTGTTAATGAAGAGCGATCACATCTAAACAAACTGTAACCAATTAATTGTAGCTCCGCATCGCTGATGTCCTGATTTAGCCAGGTTTCGGTCAGTACAATAATATCGTAGTTGGATACAGCTACAGCCAGCATAAGTTCTTTAAGTTTAGTTTTTATACCCCCGACATTCTGGTAATAGATGGAGATACCGCTGGTGTTTCTGGTGAAGGGTTTAGATTGTTTGCTGGATCCAGATTTCGAAAATCCACCGAAGATGAAGCAGGAACATTATTAACACGCCCATAATTTAAAAATTTCTTGACCGCTATATTTGCAGGCCAAAAATCTTTGCAGAGAATAGATCGAGCATGATTAGCTGGAACAGAAACTTTAAAGCTGCTGTAGTTTCCAGATTTTACTTTTAACTCAACAACATCAACTGTTATCGTGGAAAACTTAGATTTAATATGATTTACTATATCAGTTTTATTAGTTCCACGTCTAAGTTTAGAAACATGTACGTAAGAAGTAGGCACATAAGCCTGCAGTTTGTCATTGGTTGGGCCACAACCAAAGATAGTTTGAGTTCTTGGCTGAGTTTTTTGATTAGTTTTTCCCTTAACAACAGAGCTTGCTAAAGAAGGAAAAACTGCAGGTTGAATCAATTGCACCGTATCATTAGTGAGCGGCGCAGTAGTGGGAGCAGTTAGTTGTTTACTGCGAGCTTCGTATTGAAGAATAGTTTTATCTTTTTCGGTGATCTTCTCTTCAAGATAAGTAATTTTATCTAAGAGTAATTTATTGCTCGACCTCAACTCATCACATAAAACTTGGTAAAGAGTAATATTTTCTTTATAAAGTTTAGGAAGTTCGGAATCATCCAATTCAAATAAATTACTGCAATTACATTTCTTGTAACGAATAGCGCAACTGTTATGGAAGATAACGCCACAATTGCTACAGGTTACACCTGATTGTGCAACAGTTTTGCATTTACACTGCATAATAACAGATACAGTTACAAAAACAAAAATGACTAAAGCAATAAATAAATAAAAACAGGATAAGGTTGATACAAGGACACAATTCACACCGGTGCGGTCGATCACTGGTGACTGACTAAAAACAAATACAGGTAGACCACGGTAAGGTTACACAAGAGACAGCAGGATTATAAAAATTATTAATAAAATTTTAAAATTACACGTTAAAAAATGGAAGTTACGCCACTGGTACGAATAGTTAAAATCACCGCCACGGGAAGCGCGACAAAACAGTAAGCGGGAAACTATAATTCTAGGTTAAATACATTTACAATAATAAAAATAATTAAACCAGTGAAATTTCTTAAAATTGTAAAGATGACTGGTTGCTAATATAATTACCAGCCTGAATGACACAAACTTTAGAATTATAGGCACTAAATTCCACACAAACTGCACAAGTTAAAAATTAACAACATTACACACACACAGTGGCGTATAATTACTAAAATGAAGTTAGTAATGATTTAAGGAAAACACAGCGAATTGCGTTACAAAATAAAATATTTGTAGATTAATTGGCGGACAAACGCTATGTAACTTTATAAATAGTGCCAAAAGAAAACAAAATTTTAATTCCAAAATGCTGAAAAACTATTTGTTTGACCTCACGAGGTCCTCAAAGTTTCAATTTTGTCAATACAAATATTGATTTAATTGCGTATTTAATAAACAAACTTGGTTTCTTTTTTAGTATAATAAAAATTACAAGGTTTATTGAAAATTAATAATAAAAAACATTGAAAAATGTGCAAATTACTTTTGAAGAATAAATCAAATTTAAATTAAAAATACGCTTGGCAACGTAGCAACATTTTTAATAATATTCAAATTATAAAGTAGGCAATGCAATAAATAGGCGCGTTCGTTTCGCCAATATCACTGAAATTTTGATCACTTGGTGATGACCTAAAATATTACTTAATTATTGTTTAACATGATACATAACAAAGAACGACCAATTTCACCTTATCTCAAATTGTTTTATTCATTACACGCCATATTTTCAAATTTATGTCACCGAATTCATTTAATTTATCATCTCCAAGTGATCAAAATTTCAGTTGATATTTCTATTTTATTGATTTTATTATGGGCTTTTACTTTGATTGCATGTGCAGATTTGTATATGGCATATGGTTATTGCAATGGCAATGCAAAAGGAGCCTAAGATGAATATCAAAACAGATTTTCTGATCGTTGTTAACCTTCAACAAATGTAATTTGTTCGCTTGATCAAAGACTGCACAGTTAATTTCTCTAAATACATAAAACTGCAGGTAGGCCACACAGTGTATGTTAAGTTGCCTACATTATAGGTTTGAATTTAAAAATGAAAATTTTGCTACTTTGCCAAGCGTAACAAAACTTTGATGATCTCTCGTGAAGTCAAATGAAGAGTTTTTCTTTAATTTTTTTTTGTCACGGTCTACTAAGTTACCTGGGCGTTTGTCCGCCAATTAATGTACAACTTGTATAGTGAAACTAGTGAAAAAGTGTCCAAGCATTTATGGATTTTATAATCAAGTATTAAAGCTTTTATGAAACAACTTCAAGCTTTTGTGAATTAGAACACGCCCAAATAATGTCCAAGTGATTGAGGACTACTTAGAGATATCTGTGGTTGAAAACCACTTTACATATTCCGTATCTAAAGTATTAATAACATATAATAAGCTAGTAAAATATAAATTTATATATTATAAAGTATTAAAGTAGCAAACTTGCCTGTTTATATTAATTTATTACACTTGCGATGTTTACACTTTATCTCTACAGCTGATTTAATCTACAAACTCAATGCGCCTACTCTACTTATAAAAGAAAATATTCAAATCTAAAAAAAAAAACCTCAGCACAGTGAAGTAATTAAAATTTATTTATAATAAACTAAAAAAATGCATTTGATAAATAAATAAACTATTTATTAAGTTTTATACTATGTAAAATATCTAATCCATAGCCCCTTTAAAGACCACTACCCAGACGCAACTTATGTAACGTGTGTTGCCTATGTTAATAACGTGAAATTTATATTAAAATATTTGTATGGTGTTGTGGGTTGCATATAGTAAGTTTAGTACTTGTGATTTTTTGTACAGAATTTAAGTATTTAATTTGATTCATTTATTTTTATTTAATTGATTACGTTGGTGTAACGTGTGTTGCCTATGCTATTCAGAAATTAATTTTAAATATTTTGCGTTATTTTTATTAATTTAATTATTAATTAATTAAATTATGTATTGTTATGTTATTTTTAATTAAATTAAATATTACAAAGTTGCTTAATTAGAATGCAAATAGTAATAAGTTGCGAATTGGTAATACGAGATGGCGCCAGATGTAACTCCATCCATAAAGTCCCCACTTCATATCCGTTCAATAGGAGGAAGAAACATGCTGCAAGCGTAAACTCCACCGGTGTCCGTTAGTTGCTAGCATAGAGCGTAGCAAGTTGCGCATTCCCGTTCAACTTGATTGTGTTCATGTTTTTCTGTTTATGTTTTCCTAAAATCAATTAATTTATCACAACCCCGCGTACAATCAAAACACGTGCTTAAACACCCGATAATGTGTATATCTAGTGACATCCCGGTCGGTTTAACCTAGTTCCCCTAAAAAAAAAATTAAAAAGATCAACAGTGTGCTGGAGGGACCCTTCAATAGTGTTCCTAACCTATATAACAAAAAAAATTAAATATCGGTGTTGACAGTTCAGTGTGTGTTTTTTTTGACTTGCAACCCTTATTTGTGTTTTAAATATAGTGATTTAACCCTTCTACAAGATGCCGGAAAGTCGTGTGGGACTTCTCAGTCTTTCGGAAGGCAAACTCAAGGAAATTGTACGCAGGGAAAGCATCACAGAATATTACGATGTTGAGGATACTGTTTTTGCAAGGTAAAATATTCGTAACAATCTAGATTTGTGCAAAGAGAGAACAATCAAGGATACATTGCAAATAGCTATGTTAAATTTTGCTGCAATATTTTACATCATTAGAACAAGAATAACAATAATCCATTAAAATTAATGAGATAACAAAGGGTACAGGTAGGTACCTGTCTGCTAATAGGATTAAAATTGTAATGAGGTATTATAAATGATAACGTTTAAAAGATTATGTTTCGATTTGCTTCAATATAACTGTCACTTTTAGCTTAAAAAACATTCCATGATGAGCTGAAATATCTTACAAATTGCAACCAATAAAATTTTGTTAAAAATATTTCGTCAGCATAGGCGCCGAATACGGGAGGGTCGTGGCCCCCCTCAGGAATCATTAGGATAGGCAACATTTTATAATATTTGTGACAGATTCTGATATCTAAGTTATTCTGTTATTTTTGACAGCTCAAGAATATATTATGACAGTTTAGGAATGCTTTTGTAACATTTTATGTTATTTATAAACACATTTTATGATGTTTTAAACATATTTAATAGTTTGGGAACATTTGATGACATTCCTGACAATTGAGGAACATTTTATGTCAATTTAAAAATGACAATTCATGAATATTATGACAATTTAATATTATTTTGACATTTTTGATTTTATGACATTTGTGACACCTCAGCTCTTAGATGAACGATATCTTCGCGAAGCTTCTCCATAAGAAACATTTGATTGATAAAAGTTGTTGCGTGTTACCGTATTTTGCGACGGCAACTTTTAACCGATTAGAAACAATTTTTGACGTTTATGTTGGCTCAGGATCATTTTATGACGTTTATGACAGCTTATTCACGACATTTATAATAGATTAAGACTAATTTGACAGTTGTCAGGAGGAACATGTATCTATGAAATATTATAGACAGTTTATGATTATATTTTGACATTTATGGTAACATTTTATGACGTTTATGATGATCAGGAACATTTATGATTCCTATGACAGATTAGGAACATTTTCATGAATGATTATAAATATTGACAGTTTATGATCATTTTTTTGACATTTCAGGAACATTTTATGACATTTACGATATCTATGACAGATTAGGAACGTTTTATATTTATAATTAAAAGATTATGAACGTATTTGACATGTGTCAGGAACATTTATTGACATTTATATTGACTCAGGAATATTTATGATGCCTCAGATACATTAAGACAGATTAGGAACGTTTTTTAATAAATAAGTATTATTATTGACAGTTTATCATCATTTGTGGTAACTCAGGAACATTTTGTGACGTTTATGACAGCTCATTTGTTATACATGAGGAACATTTATGACATCCATGACAGATTAGGAACGTTTTATAATGTTAATGAATGTTTAGATTTATTATTGTCAGTTTATGAACGTTTATTAACAGTTTATGAACGTTTATTGACATTTATGGCGGCTCAGGAACATGTATGAAAGATTAGGAACGTTTTGTAACATTCGTAAATGTTTAGTAATATTATTGACAGTTTATGATTGTTTTTTGACATTTGTGGTATGGCTCAGGAACATTTATGGTATGGCTCAGGAACATTTATGACATATTAGGAACGTTTTATAATATCCATGAATGATTAGACATATTATTGACAGTTTATGAATATTTTTTGACATTTCTGGTAGCTTAGGAACATTTTATGACGTTTATGGTGGCTTAGGAACATTTATGGAAGATTAGGAACGTTTTTTATAAATATTTAATACTATTATTGGTAGCTTACGAACATTTTATGACGTTTATGGTGGTTTAGGAACATTTATGAAAGATTAGGAACATTTTATATTATTTATGAATGTTTAATAATTTTATTGACAGTTTATGAACGTTTATTGACATTAGTGGTTGCTCAGGAACATTTTATGACGTTTATGGTGGCTCAGGAACATTTCTGATATATTAGGAACATTTTATAATATCCATGAATGATTAAAAATATTATTAACAGTTTTTGAACGTTTTTTGACATTTGTGGTAGCTTAGGAACATATTATGACGTTTATGATGGCTCAGGAACATTTATGATGCATTAGGAAGGTTTTATAATATTTATGAATGTTTATAAATATTATTGACAGTTTATGAACTTTTTTTTTTTTACATTTCTGGTAGCTCAGGAACATATTATGACGTTTGTGATGGCTCAGGAACATTTATGATGCATTTGGAACATTCTATAATATTCATGAATGTTCACAAATATTATTGATAGTTTGTGAACGTTTTTTTGACATTTGATGTAGCTCAGGAACATATTATGACGTTTATGATGGCTCAGGAACATTTATGATGCATTAGGAAGGTTCTATAATATTCATGAATGTTTACAAATATTATTGACAGTTTATGAACGTTTTCTTGTCATTTGAGGTAGCTCAGGAACATATTATGACGTTTGTGATGGCTCAGGAACATTTATGATGCATTCGGAACGTTCTATAATATTCATGAATGTTTACAAATATTATTGACAATTTATGAACGTTTTTTTGACATTTTTGGTAGCTCAGGAACATATTATGACGTTTATGGTGGCTCAGGAACTTTTATGATGCATTAGGAACGTTCTTTAATAATCATGAATGTTCACAAATATTATTGACAGTTATGAACTTATTTTATCATTTGTGGTAGCTCAGGAACATATTATGACGTTTATGATGGCTCAGGAACATTTATGATGCATTAGGAACGTTCTTTAATATTAATGAATGTTCACAAATATGATTGACAGTTTATGAACGTTTTTTTGTCATTTGTGGTAGCTCGGCAACGTATGACGTTTATGATGGTTCAGGAACATTTATGATGCATTAGGAACGTTCTATAATATTCATGAATGTTCACAAATATTATTGACAGTTTATGAACGTTTTTTTGTCATTTGTGGTAGCTCAGGAACATATTATGACGTTTATGATGGCTCAGGAACGTTCTATAATATTCATGAATGTTTAGAAATATTATTGAAATGATAGCTCATTTAAGATGTTTAGAACAGAATAAGAATATTTTGACAGTTGTTAGGAACATTTATTGACGTTTATAATGCACAGGAACATTTATGGCGGATTAGGAATGTTTTATAGTATTCATGAATGTTTAGAAATAATATTGACAGTTTATGAACGTTTTTTGACATTTGTGGTAGCTCAGGAACATTTTATGACGTTTGTGACAACTCATTCGTTACATCTATAGCAGATTAAGAACATTTTGACAATTGTCAAACATTTTATGACGTTTATGACAATTTAGGAACAATTATGACAGCGTTTTTAATATTTACGAATATTATATTATGTTTTGACAGTTCTCAGGAACATTTATTGACGTTTATGATGCATCAGGAACATTTATGACAGATCAGGAACGTTTTATAATATTTATGAATGTTTAGAAATATTATTGACGTTTGTACTATAGCTCAAAAATTATCAAACTCAATAAAAAAATCAAATTTGTTGAAAAACTGTTTCCGAAACTGTCAAATTGATAAAGAAAATACTGACTAGTTCCGGAATGTTCTAAAACTATCAAACATGATCTAAAAGTGTCAAATAGGTTTCAAGAATGTTCTATAACTGTCAAAATGATCTAGAAGTGTCAAGAATATTCTAGAATTGTTAAAAGCAATCTAGAAGTGCCAAGCATTTTCTAGAACTATATACGAAGTGTCAAGATGATCCTAGAAGTGTCAAATAGGTGTCAAAAACGTTCTAGATTTATCAAAAATTATCTAAAAATGTCACGAATGTTCTAGAACTGTCAAAAATAATTTAGTAGTGTCAAAATAGTTTGGATGTATAAAATAAGTTTCAAGAATGTTCTATAACTGTCAAAACTTATCTAGAAGGGCCAAATATAGTTTGGAACTTTTAAAAATGATCTAAAAGTATCATATAAGTCTCAAGAATATTATGGAACTGTCAAAAATGTAAAAATAATTATAAAATTGTCAAAAATTATCTGGAAGTGCCAAAAGTTATCTAGAAGTGTCAAATAAGTGTCAAGAATAATCTAAAACTCTTGAAAATTTTCTAGAAGAATGTTCTAGAATTATTAAAGGTGATCTAGAAGAGTCAAAAATGTATTAGAACTTTTAGAAAAGTGCGGAACTAGTTCTAAAATGTCAAAGATAATCTAGAGTTGTTAAAAGTTATCTAGTAGTGTTTTAATTAAGAATGATCTAAAACTGTCAAAATTGTTTTACAACTATCAAAAATAATCTAGAAGTGTTAATTAAATGGTACTGTTATGTCATAAATCTAAACTAAACTGTTAATTATAAATGTTACGATTGTAATAAAAATGTTCTAGAACTGTTAGAGGTGATCTAGAAAAGTCAAAAATAGATTAGAACTGTTAAAAATTATCAAAAATGTATTATAACGGTCAAAAGTTATCTAGAAGTGTCAAGAATGTTCTTGAGCTGTGAAAATGATGAAGAATATTTTAGGACTATTAAAAAAATGTCAAAGAAATTCCGGAACCGTTAAAATTGTTCTAGAAGTGTCAAGGATTTACAAAAAAATCCCAAAATTGTTCTAGATCTGTCAACATGATCTAGAAGTGTCATAGAACTGTCCAAATTAATCTAGAAGTGTCGAAAATGTTCTAGAATTGTTAAAAAGGTGTTCTAAAATTATCAAAGATGATTTACAAGTGTCAAACAGGTGTCAAGAATAATTTATAACTGGTAAAAAAGTGTCAAAAATGTTCTAGAACGGTAAAAATTGATCTAAAAGTATCATTAAACAGTCAAAAATTATCTAGAAAAGTCAAATAAATGTCAAGAATGTTCTAAAAGAATCAAGAATGTTTTAGAACTTAAAAAAAATATTCTAGCTCTGTAAAAAAAGTGTGGAAGACGTTCTAAAACTGTCAAGATTATTCTAGGAAGTATCAAATGTTAAATTTTTTGAGTTTTTATGATTTTTTTACACTTTTCAACAGTTTATGGCCGGATTTTGTGCTTTTTGACAATATTTTGATGTTTTAAAACCAAATTGTTTATTTCTAATTTTTTATGAATATAAATTTACACTTTTCAGCTATTTTTGACAGGAGATTCTCAACAGTCATTGACAGAATTAAATAAAAATGACTAACTGAAAAAAATTCTGAAGGGACTCTTCTCAATATTTTGCAATGATTACGGCGAAAAAAAATCTAAGAATGTTTTGTACCAAGACGCCGCTTAGATTTTCCGAAAATTTAATGAGGCTCTATACGTCGTCATATCCCACCCGGAAAATTTGGTTTGGTACGATCGGCGGTGATATTTTGAAAAACGGTGCTTCGGAAAGAAAAATTGCTTATACAAATGTTCTTACAGACCTCATGAGAACTTTCCGGCGGACTTTTCGAAGGCCAAGAAGAATCATTTTTTCATTTTTTTTGCAAATTGGGCCACGCAACTGGTGTCCCCAAAACCTTTCCGAGAATGAATTATGAAGTTTGCATAAGTTCAATAAGATAAAATGTAATCTGAGATTTGTATTAAATATACACAATAATGTATTGAGCTAATAAAATGAATGTATGTACCCAAATAGCGCAGTCGGTTGGTTGCACAAAAACTTTTTGTTTAGTATTTGTAGAACATTTTCAAAATTTACTGATTAAAGTGTATAGAAATTCTACGAAATTTAATCAAATTGCACAATTCATACATAGAAAATATAATAGGTTTTGTTTTAATGTTCTATGATAGTTTGTAGAAGTTAGCTGCATAATTTTCTTAACTGTTATATGCTACAATATAAGAGAAAGAAATTTTAAATTAAATAACCATATTTAAGAACATTTGATATACACAATAATGGCGCAGTCGTTGTTGTATTATATAATAATTAAAGAATAAAATTACAAGGTATGTATCTATCTATAATGATAAAATTATGTGATAAATTAAGCAAAAATCATGAAATTGGTACAAATTTATACATATACATTAAATTGGCGCAGTCTATTTGAAAAAAAAAAAATATCTAAAAGTAAAATAAAAGAATATAGATCAGTTTTGCTATGAGGTGGTAACTAGCTATTCTAAACCTGTTTGTAATTAAAAAAGGGGAGAATTATAAGGGAAAGCACCTGGATTTACCCTCATTACCGTAACAATACCAACCTGATTGCTATTACAAACTTTCCAGAATTTAATTTTTTTAATTATATGATTTTACAAATCTTTTTTCAAAATAAGCAGTTTAGTACATCAATTCAAAAGTCCTCTAAACACATTTTAATTGTTTAAGTTTGTTTCAATAATTTTATGGAGAATTATGAATCTTCTATTTTAAGAACGATGAACATTAATTCATTTGCTTAACAAACATAATAAAAATAACGTATTTACTTACAGAGACATTATTACTATTTGTAAAGCGATATTTTTAAGGCTATCTAATATTTCAATCATTAACGTCATGAAAATCCTTGCGAATTAATTAATTAAAACATTGATCCGTTTGGTGGAAACAAAGAAGCGAATATGTAAACAGGATTACGATAGCAATCTATACGTGTGTGTAATTGCTGCTATGTAAAGTATACATTTATTAAAAACACATGTAATCATTACCCAGTAGACGTCGTGATGCGTGATTCATAACACTGGAATTTTTTTCATTAAAATTTATTAATTGCAACAAATGATAATTGTATGTAATTATTTTGTGATGTCAATCTAATCGATTTATTATATCATATTTATATAAACTAGTACTTTAATTCTTAACTATTTTTATCAAATAAAATAAATAAAACACATTCATCACCGTCCGATGATGACCTTGTAAAGGCTGAAACTAGTTACGTTTTTTTTTAATATATTTGTGAGAAAATGTGTTTTATTTAAATTAATTTTTGAATAGTTTTTATGATTTTACATTTTTAAGTTGTAGATTATATTATTCTAAACTATAATTTTTTCTTCTCCGGACATATCAATATTAAATAAAAATAAAATCCACAAACTTGGTGATTCATACTTTCCTTGGGTTTATTTTATTTACAAAAAAATAATGAAAGGCTATTGAATGAGTTATCATCTAATTGTTTCATTATAAATAAAAGCCACTTAAAACTTGTTTAAACCAATTTGTGCGTTTCTGGCAATTTAGTAAAATGTGTGAAAGGTTAAACATTGTTTTTCAATAAATTTGATCAAATAAATTATTTATGCAATTTTTGTTTGCCACTTCTCACACATTACTGAACATAAACTGTTTAATAGTTACTGTTACTTTATGCAAATTGTCTTTTTGACCAGTGGGATGCTAGGCACACTGGTGATGGGTGCATACCTGGAAACACTGAGGTGGAGAGGCAATTTATATAAAATACATTGTTTGAACCTAGGAACTGCAGTATCATAACTAGTCTCTCAACAGTTGTTTACATAAATTAGAAATAGCAGTGCGCCCAATATAGATACTTGAGGGATACCATGCTTACATTAAAACAGTTGGAGACGTAGGATCTTATGAGTGGGTAGCAGATCGTTGATGAATTCTTTTTTGATGGAGTTATCTGCTGGAAAGAGAGCATTCACTACGAGCTGGATGATTTCTTTTTGAACCTTCAACATTTTTTTTTTTGATCTATTGGATTCTTCAGAGATCTCACTGATGAGTGAGTTAAGGGATAAAGTTTTCTGTTGGGCAAAACGTATCTCCAAACATACTGGATTTGATGATTTTTTTGTTGTGGTTTCTGAGTCCGATTGTTTGTATGACTTCTGTTAGGGACTTGCGAGATCTAATGGATTGCTCCTCTTTGATCAGAGGTTGGGGTTTGAGGGACTTTTGAGGTTTTTTTAAAAACAATCATTTTAGCTCATTCTGGCATTGAAATAATTGAAGGGGGCATAAGAGGCTTTGGTTTGGATTTTTGTTAAAATTCAAAAACGTTTTCTGATTCCTTCTCAGGGATCGTACTTTGGTTTCCTCCAATGTATATGCGCACACATTTTGCCTACATATAGTTTACAATTGGGCCCAATGTTGCCTTTAGCGTTGAGGCCAATATACGGTGCCGACTTTGAACGTTTGGTGCGGCTGTGCTAAATCTAAAAAAAGAAAATGTTACGAGTCTACTTCCAGAAAAGTCCTTGAAGTGGTCGCTGCCGAGTACCACGTTGTTGAATGCAGTTGCTTGAGGTGATTTAATGGTAGCTAGTAGTCGAGTAATTAACTGGGAGCAATATTGTCTTTGAAGTTAATCTAAATTTGGGAGTGATTTTTGCAGAGAAGAAAATAATGTAATTCTTTACAAACACTTTATTGGGTATGCGGATGCACTCCAGTTTATGATTACAGGCGAGTAGTTGATTTAAAGTACATTACCCACTCGCCAAAGTGTTTTTTCAACTGTTTTTGGTCGGATTTTGGTGTTTTTTGTCATAATTTTGATGTTAAAAACCGAATTTTGATTTTTTTCAACAATAAGGTGTTATTTTATGACGGGGTTTTGATGTTTTTGATTTTTTATTAAAAGAATTTTGCTTTTTTCAACAATTTATGCCTGATTTTGGGTTTTCTAAGAATATTTTTAATATTTTATAGCTGGGTTTGGTTATTTTGAGGTTTTATGAAAATTTGTACACATTTTTATCAGTTTATGGCTGGACTTTGGTGTTTTATGTACAAAAAGTTGCACTTTTGACTTTTTATGAATAGAATGTTGTACTTTTTCACAGTTAATAACTGAAGGTTGGTACTTTATGACAATATTCTTATACTTTATGGCCGGATTTTGCAATTTTTGACATTCTATAAAAAGAGTTTTGAACCTTTCCTCAGTTTCTGGCTGGATTTTGGTATTTTCTGGCCGAATTTTGATTCTGACAGTTTTTGGCCGGTGTTTTATGTCATAATTTTGATGTTTTAAGGCCGAATATTGATTTTGTTCAACAGTAATTGTTATTTCATGGCTGGATTTTGCTATTTTTGATTTTTAATAAAAGAATTTTGTACTTTTTAACAGTTTATGCGGAGTTATGGTTTTTTGTAACAATATTTTTTACTATTTTTTAGATTTTATGAAATTTTTTACAATTTTTTAATAGGTTATGGCCGGTTTTTGATGTTTTTTGACAATTGTTTGAAATGTAATGGCCGGATTTTATTATTTTTGACATTTTTAAAATATTTTAACATTTTATGACGTTTTATGAGTAGAATTTTGCACTTTTTTACAGTTAATGACTGAAGGTTGGTACTTTATGACAACATTTTTATACTTTATGGCCGGATTTTGCTACTTTTGGCATTCCATGACAAGAGTTTAGAACTTTTCAACAGTTTATGGCCAGATTTTGGTGTTTTTTGTCATTATTTTGATGTTTAATTTTGATTTTTTCAACGAAAAGTTTTTATTTTATGGCCGGATTTTGCAAATTTTGACTTTCTATTTAAATAATTTTGCATTTTTTAACAGTTTACGCTGGATTCTGGTTCTTTCTAACATATTTTTTGTTTTCGTATAGCTTGGTTTGGCTATTTTGAGATTTTATGATTTGTACACATTTTTAACAGCTTATGGCTGAACAAAATATTGCACTTTTTAACTATCTTTGGTCGGATTTGGTTTTTTAAACTTTTTTTACAGTTTTTTATGGCCGAATTGTACTATTTTGGACATTCCAGGAAAATAGTTTTACACTCTTCAAGAGTATTTGGCCGAATTTTGGTAGTTTTTGACGGTTTAAGGCTGGGTTTTGTTTTTTTTCAAGAATAATGTTTTAAATAATTTGGCAGAGTTGACGCAGCTGCTGATGGAAATTGTATTATTGTATTAGTTTTAAAACCGAAATTTGCTATTTTTGATATTTTATGATTAAAATTTTGGACTTTTAGACCGGATTTTGATTATATCTGAAAATATTTTAATGTTTAAGACCGGATTTAGCTATTTTTGACGTTTTATGAATAGAATTTTGCACTTTTTTTACAGTTAATTACTGAAGGTTGGTACTTTATTACAATATTTTTATACTTTATGGCCGGATTTTGCTATTTTTGACATTTCATGAAAAGAGTTTTGCACTTTTTAACAGTTTATGGCCGGATATTGGCGTTTTCTGTCAAAATTTAAATGTTTTAAGACTGAGTTTTGATTGATTTCAACAATAATTGTTAATTCGTGGCCGGATTTTGCTATTTTTGAGTTTTAATAAAAGAATTTTGCATTTTCTAAAGCTGGGTTTGGCTATTTTGAGGTTTTATGAAAATTTGTACTAATTTTTAACATTATATAGCCGGACTATTGTGTTTTTTGACGTTTTATGAACAAAGTGTCGCACCTTTCAACAATTTAAGGCCGGATTTTGGTGTTTTTGACGTTTTATGAAAAAAAATTGCATTTTTTGGCCGGATTTGGTTTTTTTGAAAATGTTTATAATTTTTTGCAGTTTTTAACTGTTACTGATTAAATTATGGTGCTTTTTGACAATATTTTTATACTTTATGGCCGAATTTTACTATTTCTGACATTCTATGAAAATAATTTTGCACTTTTTAACAGTATTTGGTCGGATTTTGGTACTTTTTGGCGGTTTAAGGCCGGGTTTTGGTTTTTTCAACAGTTGTTGATTTTTTATGGCCGGATTTTAGCTTTATTTGAAATGTGAAGGCCGGATTTGAACAAAATTTTGCAATTTTAAACTATATTTGGTCTGATTTGCTTTTTTGGGCATGTTTTAATATTTTTTTGCAGTTTTTAACAGTTATTAACTAAATGATAGTGCTTTTTAACAATATTTTCATACTTTATGGTCGGATTTTACTGTTTCTGACATTCTATGAAAAGAATTTTGCCTTTTCCAAAAGATTTTGGGCAGATTTTAGTTTTTTTTGAAAATATTTTTATCCGGAATTTACGGCCGGTGTTTTCTGTCATAATTTTGAAGGCCGAATTTTGATTTTGTTCAACAATAATTGTTATTTTATGGCTGGATTTTGCTATTTTTGATTTTTTATTAAAAGAATTTTGTACTTTTTAACAGTTTATTCGGAATAATGGTTATTTCTTACAATATTTTTTTACTAATTTTTAGATTTGATGAAAGTTTGCACATTTTTTAATAGTTTTAGGCCGGTTTTTAATATTTTTTGACAATTGTTTGAAATATCGTGGCCGGATTTTGTTATTTTTGACATTTTTAAATTATTTTAATGTTTTATGACCGGAAATAGCTATTTTTGAGATTTTATGAACATAATTTTGCATTTTTTAACACTTAATGACTAAAGTTTGGTACTTTATGACAACATTTTTATACTTTATGGCCGAATTTTGCTATTTTTGACATTTTGTGAAAGGAGTTTTGAATTTGATTTTGGTGTTTTTTGTCATAATTTTGGAGTTCAAGGCCGAATTTTGATTTTTTATTTTATGGCCGGGTTTTGCTGTTTTTTTTTTACTTTTTATTAAAAGAATTTTGCACTTTTCAACAATTTATCCCTGATTTTGGGTTTTTGTAACAATATTTTTGATATTTTATAGCTGGGTTTGGTTATTTTGAGGTTTTATGAAAATTTGTACACATTTTTAACAGTTTATGGCCGGACTCTGGTGTTTTTGACGTTTTATGAACAAAATGTTGCACTTTTTAACTATTTTTGGCCGGATTTGGTATTTTTAAACGTTTTTTACAGTTTATTATGGCCGAATTGTACTATTTTGGACATTCCAGGAAAATAGTTTTACACTCTTCAAGAGTATTTGGCCGAATTTTGGAAGTTCTTGACGGTTCCAGGTTGGGTTTTGGTTTTTTCAACAATATGTTGATATTTTACGCAAGAATGTTGCACTTTTTAACAGTTAATGGCTAAAGTTTGGTACTTTATGACAATATTTTTATACTTTATGGCCGGATTTTGCTGTTTTTGACATTCCATGAAAGGAGTTTTTGGTTGGATTTTGGTGTTTTTTGTCATAATTTTGATGTTCAAGGCCGAATTTTGATTCTTATTAACGATAAGTTTTTATTTTATGGCCGGATTTTGCTAATTTTGACTTTTTATTTAAAGAATTTTGCATTTTTTAACAGTTTATGCTGGATTCTGGTTCTTTCTAACATATTTTTTGATTTTGTATAGCTGGGTTTAGCTATTTTGAGATTTTATGAAAATTTGTTTTAATAGTTTATGACCGGACTTTGGTGTTTTTTGCACTTTTTAATAGTTTAAGGCCGGATTTTTTGACGTTTTATTATTTGTGAATCTATGAAAATAATTTTGCATTTTTTAAAAATGTTTGGCCGGATTTGGTACTTTATGACGGTTCAAGGCCGTTTTTTTTTTTTTTTTACAATATGTTGATATTTTATGGTCGGAATTTACTTTGTTTGAAATGTTAAGGCCGAATTTGGATAGTTTTGACGTTTTATGGACAAAATTTTGCATTTTTTTAACTATTTTTGGCCGGATTTGGTTATTTTTTAAAATGTTTGAATATTTTTTTGCAGTTTTCAACATTTAATGACTAAATTATGGTACTTTTTGACAATATTTTCATATTTTATGGCCGAATTTTACTATTTATGACATTCCATGAAATTAATTTTGCACTTTTTAACAGTATTTGGCCGGATTTTGGTACTTTTAGGCGGTTTAACGCCTGGTTTTGTTTTTTTAAGGTTATGTTGATATTTTATGGCCGAATTTAGCTTTTTTTGAAGCATCAAGGCTGGATTTTGCTAGTTTTGACGTTTTATGATTAAATTTTTGCATTTTTAACTATTTTTGGCCGGATTTACTTCTTTTTGAAAATGTTTTAGTATTTTTTTGCAGTTTTTAACAGTTAATCATTAAATTATGGTGCTTTTTGACAATATTTTTATACTTTATGGCCGAATTTCACTATTTCTGACATTTCATGAAATTAATTTTGCACTTTTTAACAATGATGGTACTTTTTGACAATATTTTCATTTTATGTTCGGATTTTACTGTTTCTGACATTCCATGAAAAGAATTTTGCTCTTTTCAAAAGATTTTGGGCGGATTTTAGTTTATTTTGAAAATATTTTTAGCTCGAATTGGACCCGTAGAACGTTCGCATTTCAATGATAGTTTACGGCCGCTGTTTTTTGTCATAATTTTGATGTTTTAATGCCGAATTTTGATTTTCTCAACAATAAGTTGTTATTTTATGGCCGGATTTTGCTATTTTTGATTTTTTATTAAAAGAATTTTGTACTTTTTAACAGTTTATGCCGAATTATGGTTCTTTCTAACAATATTTTTTTACTATTTTTTAGATTTTATAAATTTTTTTAAGAGTTTATGACCAGTTTTTAATGTTTTTAGACAATTGTTTGCAATGTCATGGCCGGATTTTCTTATTTTTTGAATTTTTAAAATATTTTAATGTTTTATGATGTGATGAGTTTTCCACCTTTTTACAGTTAATGACTGAAGGTTGGTACTTTATGACATTATTTTTATACTTTATGGCCGGATTTTGCTATTTTTGATATTTCATGAAATGAGTTTTGAACTTTTCAACACTTTATGGCCGGATATTGGTGTTTTCTGTCAAAATTTAAATGTTTTAAGGTTGAATTTTGATTGGTTTCAACAATAATTGTCAATTCGTGGCCGGATATTGCTATTTTTGAGTTTTAATAAAAGAATTTTGCATTTTCTAAAGCTGGGTTTGGCTATTTTGAGGTTTTATGAAAATTTGTACTTATTTTCAACAGTATACGAACAAAGTGTCGCACTTTTTAACAATTTAAGACCGGATTTTGGTGTTTTTGACGTTTTATGAAAAAAAATTGCATTTTTTGGCCGGATTTGGTTTTTTTGAAAATGTTTATAATTTTTTGCAGTTTTTAACAGTTACTGATTAAATTATGGTGCTTTTTGACAATATTTTTATACTTTATGGCCGAATTTTACTATTTCTGACATTCTATGAAAATAATTTTGCACTTTTTAACAGTATTTGGCTGGATTTTGGTACTTTTTGGCGGTTTAAGGCCGGGTTTTGATTTTTTCAACAGTTGTTGATATTTTATGGCCGGATTTTAGCTTTGTTTGAAATGTGAAGGCCGGATTTTAATATTTTTTTGCAGTTTTTAACAGTTAATAACTAAATAATGGTGCTTTTTGACAATATTTTTATACTTTATGGTCGGATTTTACTGTTTCTGCCATTCCATGAAAAGAATTTTGCTCTTTTCAAAAGATTTTGGGCGGATTTTAGTTTTTTACTATTTTTTAGGTTTTATGGGAATTTGTACATTTTTGAACAGGCTATGGCTGGTTTTTGATGTTTTTTGACAATTGTTTGAATTGTCATGGCCGGATTTTGATATTTTTGACATTTTAAAAATATTTTATGTTTTATGACCGGAAATCGCTATTTTTGAGATTTTATGAATAGAATTTTGCATTTTTAACACTTAATAACTAAAGTTTGGTACTTTATGACAACATTTTTATAACTTTATGGCCGGATTTTCCTATTTTTGACATTCCATAAAAGTTTTGAACTTTTCAACAGTTTATGGCTAGATATTGGTGTTTTCTGTCATAATTTTGATGTTTCAATGCTGACTTTTGATTTTTCTCATCAATAACTGTTATTTTATGGCCGGATTTTGCTATTTTTTACTTTTTATTAAAAGAATTTTGCACTTTTTAATAGTTTATGTTGGATTCTGGTCTTTTCTAACAATATTTTTGATTTTTTATAGGTGGATTTGGTTATTTTGAGGTTTTTTGAAAATTTTTACTTATTTTTAACAGTTTATGGCCGGACTTGGTGTTTTTTGACGTTTTATGTACAAAATGTTGCAATTTTTAACTATTTTTGGCGGAATTTGGTTCTATTTGAAAATGTTTTATTTTTTTGCACTTTTTAACAGTTAATGACTAAATTAAGGTGCTTTTTGACAATATTTTCATACTTTCTGACATTATATGAAAATAATTTTGCACTTTTTGACTGTATTTAGCCGAATTTTGGTACTTTTTGGCGGTTCAAGGCCGGGTTTTGGTTTTTTCAACAATATGTTGGATTTTTATGGCCGGATTTTACTTTGTTTGAAATGTCAAGGCCGGATTTGGCTAGTTTTGGAGTTTTATAAACAAAATTTTGCATTTTTAAACTATTTTTGGCCGGAATTGGTTATTTTTGAATTTTTTAAAATATAATTTTGCAGTTTTTAACATTTAATGTCTAAATTATGGTGCTTTTTGACAATATTTTTATCTTTTATGGCCGAATTTGACTATTTATGACGTTCCATGAAAATAATTTTGCACTTTTTAACAATATTTGGCCGGATTTTGGTACTTTTAGGCGGTTCAACGCCTGGTTTTGTTTTTTCAAGATTATGTTGATATTTTATGGCCGAATTTAGCTTTGTTTGAAATGTCAATGCTGGATTTTGCTAGTTTCAACGTTTTATGAACAAACTTTCGCATTTTTAACTATTTTGGCCGGATTTACTTCTTTTTGAAAATGTTTTAGTTTTTTTTGCAGTTTTTAACAGTTAATGATTAAATTATAGTGCTTCTTGACAATATTTTTATATTTTATGGCCGAATTTTACTATTTATGACATTCCATGAAAGTAATTTTGCACATGCAACAGTATTTGGCCGGATTTTGGTACTTTTTGGCGGTTTATAGCTTGGTTTAGTGTTTTTCAACAATATGTTACTATTTTATGGCCTGATTTTGCTTTGATTTTGAAATGTCAAGGCCGGATTTTGCTAGGTCAGTTTTATGAACAAAATTTTGCATTTTTTAACTATTTTTGGCCGGATTTGGATCTTTTTGAAAATGTTTTAGTATTTTTTTGAAGTTTTTAACAGTTAATGACTAATTTATGGTGCTTTTTGACAATTTGACAATTTGTTTTGACCGAATTTTACTGTTTTAACAGTTTTTGGGCGGATTTTAGTTTTTTTTTGAAAATATATATTTTATGAGTGGACTTTGCCCTTTTCAATTTTAGTTCTTAATGTACTGAGGGGAATGTTGTTTTAAAATCTGGATCTTGCTTTACAAACATTATGTGGAGCCGCCTTAATAAAAGTTATTTTATTTAAAAAAATGCATAAAATTGCATAGGTTTGACGACTGCTATTCAATAGGTTCTGCGTTATCACCTATAGACATGAAAAATACAATTTGTTGTTAACTTACAAAACTGCGCAACTTTAGTAAATGGCATTGAAACAGTTTTAATCGTAATGTGGGTTCACACGAAACGTCCAATTATTTATTTATTTTATTTAAATATTGTTTTCACAAAAAGTAACAATCTAAACTGATTAAGTTTATAAATTTCCTATGAAGATTAAAATTATTAATTATAATTTCCGTTTAGCCGGAACCGTCATGTGTCACATTATTATTTTTTTCTAAACATTACTACTTATATAAGCAGGAAATTGCGGGTGTCAGCAATATGCAAGCAAGCAAGGACAGGAAATTACTGACACATCAAATATTTCATATCATAATAAAGCATTGAAATTGATTAATGCGATGGGTATCTTCTTAAGGGATTACTGCGTTATCTTGTCAACCCCTATTTGTATTGATGTCAGTCACGTTTGGGGATAGATGTGGAGTGATACTAGGTGGGATGAATGAATTAATTCCGAACACAATCATGTTACACCTGATATAAATGCCAATACTCTTCCTCCGCAATGAAATAATTATGGTAAACATTTATAGAAACGATAAATAATTAGTCTATTATGCGCAAGAATGATAACAATCATGCACTTGCTTCGAGACTATTACAACACACACCTACACTGCCTCGTATTAAACAAGCACACCCCAACCAGTCAAAAAAAAAAACAAACATTGCGCTCCGAATTACCTAAACATCAATTGAATAGCTGGAAATGAAAATTGATTGAGAAACGGACACGGTTTATTTATATTTTGTAAATGAACGGCCACAGTATGGTAGCAGTAATACATAAACACACACCTTGGAAGGTCGTGCAAAACACCGCGAGAGAGAAAGTAGGCTACGGAATTATATTCCGAAGTGGACTATGCAAGTTTTGTGTATGTTATACGTACGAGAGGTGTATATGCCGAGAGATACGAAACACGGGGGCCCCCGTTCGCTTTTATTTCAACATTCCACAACAGATGAATGGCTGACTGAATTAACAAAAAAATGTATTAATGCTGCCTGCCAACGCGAATATCGTTCCGGAAATTGGTGGTTGCGATAAGAATATTAATATAATGTTTTATAATTTATCATTTGATTGATATCAAATTGAGGTTTATAACTAGTTTTACTTATACTAATAGAAATGAGTTCTGTTGGTAACAAATTTCATTAATTTGAACAATTTTAAATATCTTAATTGTAGCTGAAGACCAATCTAATTGAGGTTATGCCAAAGTGAACGTATGGATTCTAATTAAATTGTGGTACTAACGCCTATTGGTTCAAAATTTTATCAATTTTTAATGGTTGGTTTTGAAGTTATGAGCAACTTTTAGTATTAAATTTAATTTGGAGAGATTAATTTGTTTGAGGTTATGCCAAACTGAACGTATGGATTCTAATCAAATTTAGTCAATTTGTACTAATGGTACTAACGCCTATTGGTACCAAATTTTATCAATTTTTAATGGTTGGTTTTGAAGTTATGAGCAATTTTTAGTATTAAGTTCAATTTGGCGAGATTAATTTGTTTGAGGTTATGCCAAACTGAACGTATGGATTCTAATCAAGTTTAGTCAATTTGTACTAATGGTACTAACGACAGTTGGTATCAAATTTTATCAATTTTCAATGGTTGGTTTTGAAGTTATGAGCAATTTTTAGTATTAAATTCAATTTGACGAGATTACTTTGTTTGAGGTTATGCCAAACTGAACATATGGATTCTAATCAAATTTAGACAATTTGTACTAATGGTACTAACGCCTATTTGTACCAAATTTTATCAATTTTTAATGGTTGGTTTTGAAGTTATGAGCAATTTTTAGTATTAAATTCAATTTGGCGAGATTAATTTGTTTGAGGTTATGCCAAACTGAACGTATGGATTCTAATCAAGTTTAGTCAATTTGTACTAATGGTACTAACGACAGTTGGTATCAAATTTTATCAATTTTCAATGGTTGGTTTTGAAGTTATGAGCAATTTTTAGTATTAAATTCAATTTGACGAGATTACTTTGTTTGATGTTATGCCAAACTGAAAATATGGATTCTAATCAAATTTAGTCAATTTGTACTAATGGTACTAACGCCTATTGGTTCAAAATTTTATCAATTTTTAATGGTTGGTTTTGAAGTTATGAGCAACTTTTAGTATTAAATTCAATTTGGCGAGATTAATTTGTTTGAGGTTATGCCAAACTGAACGTATGGATTCTAATCAAGTTTAGTCAATTTGTACTAATGGTACTAACGACAGTTGGTATCAAATTTTATCAATTTTCAATGGTTGGTTTTGAAGTTATGAGCAATTTTTAGTATTAAATTCAATTTGGCGAGATTAATTTGTTTGAGGTTATGCCAAACTGAACGTATGGATTCTAATAAAATTTAGTTAATTTTTACTAACGCCTATTTGTACCAAATTTTATCAATTTTCAATGGTTGGTTTTGAAGTTAGGAGCAATGTTTAGTATTAATTTCAATTTGGCGAGATTAATTTGTTTGATGTTATGCCAAAGTGAACGTATGGATTCTAATAAAATTTAGTCAGTTTATACTAATGGTACTAACGTCTGTTGGTACCAAATTTTATCAATTTTCAATGGTTAGTTTCGAAGTTATGAGCAATTTTTAATAGCTTTTTAGTATTAAATTCAATTTGGCGAGATTAATTTGTTTGAGATTATGCCAAACTGAACGTATGGATTCTAATCAAATTCAGTCAATTTATATTAATGGTACTAACGTCTGTTGGTACTAAATTTTATCAATTTCTAATGATTTGTTTTGAAGTTATGGACAAATTTGGATAGCTATATAGTTTTAGCCTAAAATAGTTGAGATCGATGTAATTAAGGTTATGCCAAATTGACTGTATGGATTCTAATAAAATTTAGTCAGTTTATACTAATAGTACTTACACTTATTGGTTCTAAATTTCACCAATTTTCAATGATTGGTTTTGAAGTTATGGATAATTTTATAGTTAAGCTTAAGTTAGGCGAGATCAATCTACTCAAAATTATGCCAAAGTGAACGTATGGATTCTAATCAAATTTAGTCAATTTGTACTAATGGTGGTGACGTCTCTTTGTAATTTTATTAATTTTCAATGATTTGTTTTGAAGTTATGTACAAATTTGGATAGCTTTATAGTTTCAGCATAAAATAGTCTAGATCGATATAATTGAGGTTATGCCAAATTGAACGTATGGATTCCAATAAAATTTACCCAATTTATACAAATAGTACTAACTCCTATTGATACTAAATTTCATAAATTTTCAATGGTTGGTTTTTAAGTTATGGACAATTTTGGATGATATTATAGTTTAGCATTAAGGAGGCATTAGAAGATGATGTAGATGGATGCAAAATTGATTTATTGATTGCGCCAATTCTGTGATTATTAAAAAAATATATTTTGAAGGTGCTGGGTGCGTATGTATTTTTCTTATTTTATCGACTGCGCCAATTTTGTGATTGTCCAAAAAAATCTGGAAAAAGATGATCTAGATGGGTCCATTTTTTTTCTTCATTTTATCGACTGCGCCAATTTTATGCTAATATAAACATCTGGTCCACATTGGAATATAATATTAACTGTGAATTCTATCATAATTCTCGGCCTTGACCACCAAAAACCTGCTTAATACATAACATATTTGATATTCAAAAATTATTATCTTCTCCAATATTCAATTCATAATCAAAATGAGATTCAAATAAATGCATGTAATAGCTAATAATTTGTATAATGAATTTCTCAAATCAAGCTACCTATTTCAAATCGTATAAAATACTAATTTGAATAATTAAAAGATGTCAATTACCACTTGTAAAATATGATTTAATGGTGCAGCCCGATAAGACGGTTATTTCGGCTCAATTAATTTTTATGGATCAATTAAAATTTTCTTGAAATATCAATTTGGGTGTATGGTGTATTATAAGCGCACATAACCAGTTTGAATTATTAAAATATTACGGAGATAAATAATGCTGCTGCATGTTTGTATAGAGGTGATTAAAAAAATATGTGAGCGAGTGGGCACCGCGTCGTTTTCTTCAACAACGAATTCACCCATTGGGGCATGTCAAGGTGAATTTATGCAGATTAGATTAGGTCTGATGCAGTTTTAGATTTTATATTATATTGGAATCGTTATTTATTATGAAAAAGTTGTATTTGTTTGTAAAAAAGTTGTGAATAATTTCAAAATCAACTATAGTCGATTCAATTCCAAGATAGAGCACAAAATATGTTTTTCAATTTTTTAATGTAATATGTTTATTGCTACGGAAAAGTATGAAATTTTATACGTTTTTTTATGCGTGCGAAAAGTGATATTACGCACGGGGGAATAAAAAATGTTATATTATTACATTTAATAAATAATTTAAGTTGTTTGTATACTTTGTAAGTTTTTCATAAATTGTAGTTGTAGAAAAATATAATTTGCACATAATGTCCATTTTGCACTCGTGTAAATTGCAGCACTCGCTAAAGGCTTGTGCAACAACTTTAATGCTTGTGGGAAATGGGTGTCATTACGTGTTAGTTGTACAATATACTAAACTTGCCTAACTAACTATATACAGTAGACACTATCCGTGCTTCTTCAAAGCACTACATTGCGCGATAAAGTGTGTTTTTCTTTGCTCTATCTTGAAATTAAATAGAGTATATGCAATAATGTTTTATAAGAGAGCACTAAGTTTTTCATAAAAATCCGCATGGAACTGTGAACAGACTCGATCAAAAACCAATAATGCGTTCTGTTCTGTAAGCGGTCCG
Source organism: Tachinus rufipes (assembly GCA_963932245.1). Classification (NCBI taxonomy): domain Eukaryota; kingdom Metazoa; phylum Arthropoda; class Insecta; order Coleoptera; family Staphylinidae; genus Tachinus; species Tachinus rufipes. The sequence goes on from OZ010744.1 coordinate 8,497,640, forward strand.
TGCGTTATACAAATATAGATATAGCTATTTTTGAAATTTTATGAAATTTTTGACTAGATTTAAATGGTTTCTGACAATTATTTAAAATTTTAAGACCGGGTTTTGCTATTTTTGACATTTTATGGCCGGATTTTGTTTTTTTTGACAATAAGTTGATATTTTATGGCCGGATTTTGCACTTTTTAACAGTTCATGGCCGGATTTTGTTTTTCCTGACAGTTTTGTAATATTTTATAACTGTATTTTTATATATCAGCTGGATTTTGCTAGTTGGCGGCCGAATTTTGGTGTTTTTTGACAATATTTTGTTGTTTAAAGACCGGATTTTGTTATTTTTGACATAAATTTTGAACTTTTAAACCGAAACCTGAAATGTTTTTAATGTTTTATGACCGGATTTTGTTATTTCATAAAAGTTTTTACACTTTTCAACAGTTTACGGCCGGATTTTGGGTTTTTCTAACAATATTTTGATGTTTATGGCCGGATTTTGTTATTTTTGACATTTTATGAGTAGAATTTTACGTTTTAACAGTTTTATGGCCGGATTTTTGGTGCTTGGGAAAGAATTTTTTGATATTTTACAGCCGGATTTTGCAATTTTTGAAATTTTATGATTTTTTTGACAGTTTTATAGCTATTTTTTGAGATATTAGAAAAAAAAGTTGCACTTTTCAGTAATTTATGAGGGTTTTTTGGTGAACTAAAAATCCTAGCTCGCCACTGCTTCCAAGAAAGTTCAGTGCACAAAGGTTTTACAGGCATATGCACCTGGCTTTGAAAGTAAGTTTCAGGTTTTTTAAAACCTGCTTAAGGAACTCGCAAGGTGCAAGAAAGCCGCTAATGTGAACCTAAAGTTGAAGATTGTGCTTTTGCGAAACTATGAAGGCAGCACTGGCTCAACTTTGATAATGACTACACAATTTATTGCCTGTAGCATTGGATACTAGGACAAAGCTATCTCAATGGTCTTTGCTACTTCAGCGTTCACCTTTTGCGGTGGAGCATACCACGGAAAGGTCAAACCGGACAGACTATCCGGAAACTTGTTGAAGTAGGAAGCCGGAGACGTCTTGAAAGCAGTTGCCGTTTTGGGGTTCTACTAGGTTTGAATTTCTTATTAAGGAGCTCAAAGTTGCCGTTAAGACTTAATTTGAAGTTTTGCGTAAAGATTTTTTTTGTGGTTGCGGAGAATAATCTTCAAAAGACTTAGTGTGTCGGATTTACTTTTGATAAGAGCCTACCGACTTTTGTCAACTATGAGGCTACGTTTTTTGCGGATACGTGCCTGATACTATCCTCAAGGGTTTACGGAAGGTCGTACGCTTTATGTAGTACGCACTATACTATAGTCTTTGCACTTTTCTCGGAAAATAGTTTTACTGGTCTCAAATGCTTGCGTAAGGCCAGGTTTTGCAGCGTCATTGAGTCGGTGTGGTTGACTACGTGGTTTTGCCTTGGTCGTCGTTGACGACGTTTTTTTGCTTCTTTTTTGGCGTGGGCATCTGATCTTGGGGTAGGCTGATCATCTTGATGTTGTCTCATGAGTGTTATGTGACGGGTTCTAGTCCACGTCCTTAACAAGGGAACTATGTTAGTCACTGGTGATGGTTGATCTCTGTTGCGTTCCGGTTCCAAAGTGGAGATGCTTATCTTGGTACAACTGGTAGACTTTGGGGCGTGGTATTTTATGTTGGGATCCTTTTTGTCCGGCCAACAGGGTGCAATGTTGGTTCGGTTTTCTTCCGGATGTGGTCTGGATTTCTTGGGCTCAAGAGATTTCCATTGAAGATAATTTTTCAGGGTTTCTCTTCTCGGATCAAAGTCTCGACCGACTTCTTGCCACAGGTTTTTTTTGTTGTGGATCCTGAAAGTTGAGTAAACTATCAACCAAATTAGATTAGGACTTCTGGGGGTGTTTTTTAGGTAATAAGGGGGCCCGGAATGGTTGAATTTTTGAAATAAAAATTTGATCAAATCTTTAGGGAAGCTTCCACAGGGGGTGGATGTTTTTTGGTGTCAAATTTTGGGGTTTGAGGCGCTTTCACTTTAAGTTGCTCTACGTTGGGCGCCAATTGTCACTGTCTAAGTTTTGTCGGAGATTGTTTGTGGTGGGAGCCAATCATTTTTTCCTTCTCGGATGATGCGGAGTCGGCTGTGTCTTCTGCTGTACTCTTGCGGGTGGCATGGGCTGGGGCAGGGGCCGGGGCTTTGTATCTTGGTGACCCCACCTTTGGTGGTTGTGGTCGGAGTTTTTGGTAGCATGTAAAGCGTAGAAGGCTTTGGGGTTTTTAATTTCCTGCACAAACTCTTTGCGCAGTTTGGCGAGGATGACCTTCATGCTTCTCTTGGTCTGCTTGATCTTGTTTTTTGGACTTCGATGCATTCTGCTTTATCTTTGATCATTTGAGTGAGGTGGGGCTACGTGATGCCGTCATGACTGACAACAAACATAATCCAACCTCGGTGTGACTTCTTTTAGTGAAAACTGTATTTATCCGAACTGCGGACCCACTTCCTCCGTGTGGAAAGTGAGTCGCTCTCGGTGTGAGGAGACGTTTGTTTTGTCCTTTGCTTCTCCGCTATTATCTCAGTTGGATGTGTACAAAACGTCGGCAAGATTAAATCAGACTGCACGGACCGCCATTGAAACGGTTTGGAGCTTCCAAACCGTTCCACATCAGAAAAGGCTGGCTAATAAAAATTTTATTAAAATTAATTATCAAAATATTGTTAAAGAGCACCAAAATTTGGCCAAAAACGGTTGAAAACTTCAAAATTTGATTCATAAACGGCAAAATTAACAAAATCAGTTTTTGAAACATCAAATAATTGTTAAGAAGCACCAAAATCCGGCTAAAAACGGTTAAAAAATCTAAAATTGTATTTATAAAATATCAAAAATAGCACATCCATGTCCCAAAAAAAAAAAATGTTGGAAAGAACCAAAGTTGAAACATTAAAATATTGTTGATAAGCAAAATTTGGCCATATACAATGTGTAAAAATTCATGAAATGTCAAAAATAGCAAAATCCGGCTTTGAAACATCAAAATATTGTTAAAAAGCACTAAAAACCAGTCCAAAAACGGCTTAAAAGTACAAAATTTGATTCATAAACGTCAAAAATAGCAAAATCAAATTTTGAAACATCAAAATATTGTTAATAAGCACCAGAATCCGGCCCAAAAAGGTTGAAAAGTCTAAAATTATATTCATAAAATGTCAAAAATAGCACATACATAACACCCTCTTGAAATGTACCAAAATCCGACCTTAACATAAAAACATTGTTAAAAGACACCAAAATCTGTCAAAAATTGTAATATTCTAATTCATAAAATGTCAAAAATAGTGAAATCCGGCATTGAAACATCAAAATATTGTTAGAATGCACCAAAATCAGTCCAAAAACGGCTTACAAGTACAAAATCTGATTCATAAACGTCGAAAATAGCAAAATCAAATTTTGAAACATTAAAACATTGTTAATAAGCACCAAAATCCGGCCTAAAAGGGTTGAAAAGTCTAAAAGTATTCATAAAATGTCAAAAATAGTACAAGGCTTGAAAAACAAAAAACTGTTGAAATGAACCAAAATCTGACCTTAAAACATTGTTAAAAGACACTAAAATCTATTCAAAAATGTAAAATTCTAATTCATAATTTGTCAAAAATAGCGAAATCCGGCCTCGAAACAACAAAATATTGTCAGAAAGCACCAAAATCAGTCAAAAAATGGCTTTAAAGTACAAAATTTGATTCATAAACGTCAAAAATAGCAAAATCAAATCTTGAAGCATCAAAATATTTTTAAGAAGTGCCAAAATTTGGCCATAAACGGTTGAAAAATTCAAAATTGTATTAAAAAAATGTTAAAAATAGCACATCCAAAGCTTGAAAAACAAAAAAATTGTTGAAAAGAACTAAAATTTGGCCTTTAAACATTAAAATATTGTTGATAAGCAAAATTTGGCCACAAACAAAATGCAAAAATTTACAAAATGTCAAAAATAGCAAATTCCGGCTTGAAACAACAAAATTTTGTTATAAGACACCAAAATCTGTCAAAAGATGTAACATTCTAATTCATGAAATGTCAAAAATAGCGAAATCCGGCTTTGAAACATCAAATTATTTGTAGAAACCAACAAAATCTGCTCAAAAACTGTTTAAAAGTACAAAATTTGATCCATAAACGTCAAAAATACCAAAATCAAATCTTGATACATCTAAATAATGTTAAGAAGCACTAAAATTTGGTCAAAAAATCCAAAAATGTATTTATAAAATGTCAAAAATTGCAAAATCCGGCTTTAAAACAACAAAATTTTGTTAGAAAGCACCAAAATCCGTCCAAAAAAGTACAAAATTTGATTCATAAACTTCAAAAATAGCAAAATCAAACCTTGAAACATCAAAAGGAAAACTAAAATCTGGCCAAAAAATAAAATACGGTCATAAACAATTGTTAGAAAAAGTAAAAAACTTTATAAAATCTCAAAAATAGTCAAATCCGGCTATAAAATGTCAAAATATTGTTAGAAAATTTTGCTACAAACGATTAAAAATATTCTATTCATGAAGTCAAAAATAGCCTAAAATTATTATCCAAAAGCTCTAAAATCCGGCCACAAACTGTTGAAAATTGCAAAAAATCGAAAAATGTCAAAAGTAGCAATATCCGATTTTGAAACACATTAAAATATTGTTAAAAGACACCAAAGTCTGTTAAAAATTGTAATATTCTAATTTATAAAGTGTCAAAAATAGCAAAATCCGGCTTTTGAAACATCAAAATTTTGTTAGGAAGCCCCAAAGTCCGTCCAAAAACGGGTTAAAAGTACAAAAACGTCAAAAATAGCAAAATCTAATTTTGGTACACCAAAATCCGGCCAAAAACGGTTAAATCTAAAATTGTACATTCAATGTTGAAAATAGCACATTCAAGCGTTGAAAAAAGAAAAATTGTTAAAAAGAACCGAAATCTAAGGCAGGAGATTTCGGTTCTTTCATCAAAATATTGCCAGAAAATATCAAAATTCGCCCATTAACAGTAAATTTATTTTCATAAACTGTCGAAAATAACAAATTTTGTTGATAAGGTAAAAATTTCAAAAAAATCCAAAAATAGCAAAATTTGGCTGTAAAATACCAAAATATTGTCAAAAATATCAAAATTCACTATAAACTATTAAAAACTGCAACATTCTATTTACTTTTTATAAATAGAATGTTGCAAAAATATTAATATTCAGTCATAAAATATTAAATTATTTTCAAAATCCGCCCAATAACTGTTTAAAAATGCAAAATTTGTACTTAAAATCTCAAAAACAGCAAAATCCGGCGTTGAAACATCAAAATATTGTTTAAAAGCACAAAAAACCGGCCAAAAACGGTTGAAAATCTAAAATTTGATTAATAAAATGTTAAAAATAGCACATTCTTGCCTTGAAAAAATAAAAAAACTTTTGAAATGAACTGTCAAAAAAACAAAATCCTGTTTTGAAACATCAAAACATTGTTAGAAGACACTAAATCTGTCAAAAATTTAAAATTCTAATTCATAAAATGTCAAAAATTGCAAAATCCGACTTTGAAACATCAAAATATTGTTAGAAATGACCAAAAATTGTTCATAATTGTCAAATATATTAAAATCCGACTTTGAAACATTTAATTTTGTTAAAATACACCAAAATCCGGCCAAAAACGGCTGAAAATTCTTAAATTGTATTTATAAAATGTCAAAAATAGCACATCCAAGCGTAGAAAATTAAAAAAGCTGTTGAAATTAACCAAAATCCGGCCACAAAACATTAAAATATTGTTGATAAGCAAAATTCAGCCATAAACAAAGTGCAATAATTTATAAAATGTTAAAAATAGCAAAATCCGGCTTTGAAACATCAAAACATTGTTAGAAGTCACTAAAATCTGTCAAAAAAATGTAAAATTTTAATTTAGAAAATGTTAAAAATAGCTAAATCCGGTCTCAAAACATCAAAATATTGTTAGAAACACTCAAAAACTGTTTAAAAGTACAAAGTTTGATTCATAAACGTCAGGAACAGCAAAATCAAATCTTGAAACATCAAAATATTTTTATGAAGCACTAAAATCTGGTCAAAAAATCCAAAATTGTATTCATAAAATGTCAATATAGCTATATCTGGCTTTGATACAAATTTTGTTAGAAAGCACCAAAATCCGTCCAAAAAAGCACAAAATTATTAATCAAATTTTGTGCTTTTCACGTCAAAATTTACAAAATCTTGAAACATCAAAATATTGTTAAGAAGCACCAAAAAGCAAAATTTGGTCATAAACAATTGTTAGAAAAAGTAAAAAAATCTTAAAATCTTAAAATATATAAATTTCGCTAATAATTATCAAAATATTGGTAGAAAATTTGGCTACAAACTATTAGAAAGTGCAATATTCTATTCATAAAGTCAAAAATAGCTGCAAAATATTATCTATAAGCCCTAAAATCCGGCCATAAACTGTTGAAAATTTCAAAAATTTATAGAATGTCAAAAATAACAAAATCCGTCTCTAAAACATAAAAATATTGTTAAGACGCATCAAAATTCGGCCAAAAACGGCTGAATTTTTTTAAAATTGTTGAAAAGAACCGAAGTCCGGTCTTAAAACATCAAAATATTATCAGTAAATATCAAAATCCGGTCATTAACAGTAAATTTATTTTCATAAAATGTGGAAAATAGCAAATTCGGTTCTTAAAACATTAAAATATTCTTAAAAAGCAGCAAAATTCGGCTATAAAAATTGTTAAAAAGGTAAAACTTTATTAAATCTCAAAAATAGCAAATCTGGCTGTTAAAACCAAAATATTGATATTTTATGACAAAATATTTTCAAAATCCGGCCAAAAACTTTATTCATAAAATTTCAAACAATTGTCAATTTGGTCTTACTGCTACCAAAGAATCACCAATTGTGTCAACTTTAGATTTTAGCAAAATAATCGCAAAACGCATTTTTCCAAAACATACACAAAATACCACCGGCCGTAACCAATACTTACGGTGGCATGGTAAACGGATGTATCGCGTTTTGCTAAAATATGTATCAACTCTTACTTTATATTATTTTTTAATTGTTTCAGGTGAGTTTTCCTTTTTACTATCGATGGAAATAACAATTAGGTAAGAAATCATTAAAATTAATGACACAGCAAGCCGTGCAATTCAAACTGCATGCATATTCGCAATACAATACCATTAAAAAATAAACAAAACGGGCATTCATACTCCGTATATCTATTTATAAGCTAATTATAAGCATGAAATAAAAAAAAAAAGTTGCAATGTTTGCCCCCCGGTGTGGGGCCATTTTCTCATATCGCAAGCCCGCATCTGGCAGTCTCCCGACAATAAATAGCGTGTTATTAAGCATTCCGCGCAAACTAAACAATGGGGCTCGTAATCTCTAGATTAGCATTGCATTTTATAGATACAACATTAATTTTGTTTTAAATTATTAAATAATATTAAATTCTATTGTTTTATAATGCGATAAGTAACAAAGCAAACATTTTCCTGACTGGCACCATTATATATCTACATAGATATGCAAATAGCGGCCGAAATAGAAACAAGTTTTACAGCTAAGCATCAAACATTTTGACAACATCTTCCACGACAGACGTGGACGGTGACACGAGTGTGTGTTCTCTCAACAAGAAAACAAGAACAATCGCCGCTTTGCAGGCAGCATCACGATATCGACCCAAATACCATCCTCATCATCGCGAATAAATCTTGTTATATAAAATGGCTGATACTTAAAACATTATCTACATTATGGCCTGGAATTATGTAAGGCGGTCAAACAGAATTCGGTTGACACCGTTTGTATTTTTAGATAAGCTTCTTATCTATAAGTTAGGCGTAAATATTAGACATTGTAATTTATAGTGGCAGGGGATGTACAATAGTTTATGAAATTGTTTGTTTAGGAATTGCGTGAACTGATTTGTAACGGAGTTTCAGGAAAGGGGTTATAAATGCGAATTAAATTAATTAATTACCATGTCAAGTGTTTGATATTTATAATCTCCTTCAGATAGTTAATGATCACTGCTGGGTATAAGACTCTTGAAGTTTTCCAGTTTTCTCCACTTTCGCTTTGTTGATTATGTTTTCCGTTATTTAGTTAACACCGTTTGTTATATCAATTGTAATAATAATGAAATTAATAATAATATATCATATTATGCAACGAGTTTAGAATAAAACTAGTTTTGTCCGAACGGTGCCAAAATTGCACGTTATAATTTAACGAATTTATAGAGAATTGATTACTGAATACAAAATTAAAAATAAAAAAATTGGCATTATTTGGCGCTGTATTCATCTTGCATAAAGATATAGGAATATTTAAAAATTGGTTTTTGGCATTATTTTGCGCTATATTCGTAACAAAATTGCAAAAAACGGAAAAAATTTGAGCTAAATAATTATGAAAAAAATAACTAGTTGGGCGATTTTTATTAAAATTACAGGATAATGACTCAAGATATTGTTTAACATATTCGAATTATAAAAAATTTTGTTACAAGAAATGGCTTTTAGGAAGCACAAAACTGCAAAAAACGGTAAAGTTTTGGCCTGATTAGTTCTAAAACAAAAACCAGTCTAGCGATTTTTGTTAAATTTACTGAAAAATGATTCAAGATATTATTTAACATATTTGAATTATAAAAACGGTAATTTTGTTAAAAGAAATATTTTTTTGGGCCTAAAACTGCAGAAAACGGCAAAATTTTTCTCTAAATTCTTTTGAAACAAAATTAATAATTTTTTGGAAGCCTAATACTGCAAAAAACGGTAAAATTTGGTCTAAATAGTTCTAAAACAAAAACCATTTGCGCGATTTACATTAAATTTGCTGGAAAATTACTCAAGTTATTATTCAACATATTTGAATTATAAAAACCGTAATTTTGTTACAAGAATTAATTTTTGGAAGCCTAAAACTGCAAAAAACGGCAAAATTTTGGTCTAAATAGTTCTACAGCAAAAGCCAATCAAGCGATTTTTATTAATTGTACTGGATAATGCCTCAAGATGTTGTTTAACATATTTTAATTATAAAAATCGCAATTTTGTTACAAGAAATTATTTTTTGGATGCCCAAAACTCTAAAAAACGGCAAAATTTTGGACTTAATAGTTCTAAAACAAAAACCAATCAAGCGATTTTTATTAAATTTACTGGATGATGACTCAAGATATTATTCAACATGTTTGAATTATAAAAACCGTAATTTTGTTACAAGAAATAATTTTTGGAAGCCTAACACTGCAAAAAACGGCAAAATTTTGGTCTAAATAGTTCTAAAACTAAAACCAATCAAACGATTTTTATTAAATTAGCTCGATAATAACTCAAGATATTGTTAAACATATTTGAATTATAGAAACCATAATTTTGTCACAATAAATAATTTTTTGGAAGTCTAAACTGCAGAAAACGGCAAAATTTTGGTCTAAATAGTTATAAAACAAAAACCAGCCTTGTGATTTTTATTGTATTTACTGGATGATAGCTCAAGATATTGTTTAACATTTTTGAATTATAAAAACTGCAGATTTGTTACATGAAATAACTTTCTAAAAGCTTTAAAGTGGCAAAAAACGGTAAAATTTTGGTCTAAATAATTAAAAAAAAAACAGCCAAAGGATTTTTATTAAATTAACTGGATCATGACTCGAGATCCTGTTTAACATATTTGAATTATAAAAACTACAATTTTGTTACAAGAAATAATTTTTTGGAAGCCTAAAACTGCAAAAACGGTAAAATGTTGGTCTAAATAGTTCTAAAATAAACACCAATCGGGCGATTTTTATTAAATTCACTGGATGATGACTCAAGGTATTGTTTGACATATTAAACTTTTAAAAGTCGCAATTTTGTTACAAGAACTCTCTTTTTGAAAGACCAAAAGCGCAAAAAACGGTAAAATTTTGGTCTAAATTTTTCTAAAACAAAATCCAGCCGGGCAATTTTTATTAAATTTACTGGATAATGCCTTAAGATGTTGTTTAACATTTTTGAATTATAAAATCTGTAACTTTGTTACAAGAAATAGTTTTTTGGAAGCCTAAAACTGCAAAAAACGGCAAAATTTTGGTCTTAATAGTTCTAAAACAAAAACTAATTGTGCGATTTTTATTAAATTTACTGGATAATGAGTCAAGATATTGTTTAACATATTTGAATTATAAAAACCGCAATTTTGTTTCAAGAAATATTTTTTGAAAGCTTAAAAATGCAAAAAAACGGTAAAATTTTGCTCTAAATGGTTATAAAACAAAATCCAGTCGGGCGATTTTTATTAAATTTACTGGATAATGATTCAAGGTGTTATTCAACATATTTGAATTATAAAAACCGTAGTTTTGTTACAAGAAATAATTTTTTGGAAGCCTAAAACTGCAAAAAAACGGAAAAATTTTGGTCTAAGTTAATCTAAATCAAAAACTAATTGTGCGATTTTTATTAAATTTACTAGATGATGACTCAGGATATTATTCAACAGTCTTGATTTATAAAAACTGTAATTTTGTTACAAGAAATAATTTTTTGGAAGCCCAAAACTGCAAAAAATTGCAAAATTTTGGTCAAATAATTCTAAAACAAAAACCAGTCGGGCGATTTACATTAAATTTGCTGGATGATGACTCAAGATATTATTGAACATACTTGAATGATAAAAATCGTAATTTTGTTACAAGAAATTATTTTTTGGAAGCCTAAAACTGCAAACTACGGCAAAATTTTGGTCTAAATAGTTCTAAAGCAAAAACCAATCAAGCGATTTTTATTAAATTCACTTGTTAATGACTTAAGATATTGTTCAACGTATCTAAGTTATAAAAACCGCAATTTTGTTACAAGAAATGGTTTTTAGAAAGCATAAAACTGCAAAATACGGTAAAATTTTGGCCTAAATTGTTGTAAATCAAATCCAGTCAAGCGATTTTTATTAAATTTACTGGATCATGATCTAAGATATTGTTAAACATATCCAAGGTACAAAAACCACAATTTTGTTATAATAATTAATTTTTTGGAAGCTTAAAACTGCAAAAACGGCAAAATTTTGGTCTAAATAGTTCTAAACCAAAAACCAATCGGGCGATTTACATTAAATTTGCTGGACAATGACTCAAGTTATATTCAACATATTTGAATTATAAAAACCGTAATTTTGTTACAAGAATTAATTTTTGGAAGCTTAAAACTGCAAAACCGGCAAAATTTTGGTCTAAATAGTTCTACAACTAAAACCAATCTAGCGATTTTTATTAAATTTACTTGATAATAACTCAAAATATTGTTTTACATATCCAAGTTATAAAAACCGCAATTTTGTTACAAGAAATAATTTTTTGGAAGCCTAAAACTGCAAAAAACGGTAAAATTTGGTCTAAATAGTTCTAAAACAAAGACTATTTGCGCGGTTTACATTAAATTTGCTGGACAATGACTCAAGTTATTATTCAACATATTTGAATTATAAAAACCGTAATTTTGTTACAAGAGTTAATTTTTGGAAGCCTAAAACTTCAAAAAACGGCAAAATTTTGGTCTAATTAGTTCTAAAACTGCAAAAAAAAGGAAAATTTTTGGTCTAAATAGTTCTAAAACAAAAACCTATCGGGCGATTTACATTAAATTTGCTGGATAGTTACTCAACATATTTGAATTATAAAAACGTAATTTTGCTAAAAGAAATAATTTTTGGAAGCTTAAAACTGCAAAAAACGGCAACATTTTGGTCTAAATAGTTCTACAACTAAAACCAATTAAGCGATTTTTATTAAATTTACTTGATAATGATTCAAAATGTTATTCAACATTTTTGAATTATAAAAACCGTAATTTTGTTGAAAGAAATATTTTTTTGAAGCCTAAAACTGCAAATAACGGCAAAGTTTTGGTCTTAATCGTTCTAAATCAAAAACTAATTAGGCGAATTTTATTAAATTTACTGGATAATGAGTCAATATATTGTTTAACATCTTCGAATTATAAAAACCGCAATTTTGTTACAAGACATATTTTTTGGAAGCTTAAAAAACTGCAAAAAACGGTAAAATTTTGATCCAAATAGTTCTAAAACAAAAACCAATTGGGCTATTTTTATTAAACTTACTGGATGGTGACTCAAGATATTGTTCAACATATTCAAGTTATAAAAACCGCAATTTTGTTACAAGAAATTATTTTTTGGAAGCCTATAACTGCAAAGAACGGTAAAATTTTGCTCTAAATTGTTCTAAAACAAAAACCAGCCTTGCAATTTTTATTATATTTTCTGGATAATGATTCAAGATATTTTTCAATATTTTTGAATTATAAAAACTGTCAAATTGTTACAAGAAATATTTTTTTGGAAGCTTAAAACTGCAAAAAACGGAAAATTTTTGGTTTAAATAGTTCAAAAACTAAAATTAGTCAAGCGATTTTTATTAAATTTACTGTATAATGACTCAAGATATTGTTTGACATATTAAAATTTTAAAAGCCATAATTTTATTGCATCAAATAACTTTTGGAAAGCTTTAAAGTGAAAAAAAAAAACGGCAAAACTTTGGTCTAAATAGTTCTAAATCAAAAACCAGTCAAGCAATTATTATTAAATTTACTGGATCATGACCTAAGATATTATTAAACATATCCAAGGTATAAAAACCACAATTTTGTTACAAGAATAAATTTTTTTGGAAGCCCAAAACTGCAAATAACGGTAAAATTTTGCTCTAAATAGTTCTAAAACAAAAACCAATCTAGCGATTTTTATTAAATTTACTTTATAATGATTCAAAATATTATTCAACATATTTGAATTATAAAAAACCGCAGTTTTGTTACAAGAAATATTTTGTTGAAGCCCAAAACTGCAAAAAACGGCAAAATTTTGGCTTAAAAAATTCTAAAACTAAAACCAATTAAGCGATTTTTATTAAATTTACTGGATCATGACCTAAGATATTGTTTAACATATCCAAGGTATAAAAACCACAAATTTGTTACAAGAATTATTTTTTTGGAAGCCTAAAACTGCAAAAAACGGCAGAATTTTGGTCTAAATAGTTCTAAAACAAAAACCAATCGGGCGATTTTTATTAAGTTTACTTGATAATAACTCAAAATATTGTTTTACATATCCAAGCTATAAAAATTGCAATTTTGTTACAAGAAATAATTTTTTGAAAGCCTAAAACTGCAAAAAACGGAAAAATTTTGGTCTAAATAGTTCTAAAACAAAAACCAATCGGGCGATTTCTATTAATTTTACTGGATAATGATTCAAGATAGTATCCAATATATTTGAATTATAAAAAAAACTAATTTTGTTACAAGAATTAATTTTTGGAAGCCTAAAACTGCAAAAAACGGCAGAATTTTGGTCTAAATAGTTCTAAAACAAAAACCAATCGGGCGATTTTTATTAAATTTACTTGATAATGATTCAAAATGTTATTCAACATTTTTGAATTATAAAAACCGTAATTTTGTTGAAAGAAATATTTTTTTGAAGCCTAAAACTGCAAAAAACGGCAAAATTTTGGTCTTAATCGTTCTAAATCAAAAACTAATTGGGCGAATTTTATTAAATTTATTGGATAATGAATCAAGATATAGTTTAACATATTTGAATTATAAAAACCGTAATTTAGTTACAAGAATTAATTTTTGGAAGCCTAAATCAGCAAAAAAACGGTTAAATTTTGGTCTAAATAGTTCTAAAACTAAAACCAATCAATCAATTTTTATTAAATTTACTGGATAATGAATCAAGATATTGGTTAACATATTCGAATTATAAAAACCGTTATTTTGTTACAAGAAATAATTTTTTGGAAGCTTAAAACTGCAAAAAACGGTAAAAGTTTGGTCTAAACAGTTCTCAAACAAAAACCAATTGGGCGATTTTTATTAAATTTACTGAATAATAACTCGAGATCATGTTTTATATATTTGAATTATAAAATCTGTAATTTTGTTGCAAGAAATAATTTTTTGTGCAAAAAACGACAAAATTTTGCTCTAAATAGTTCTAAAATAAACACCAACCGAGCGATTTTTATTAAATTTATTGGATGATGACTCATCGTATTGTTTGACATATTAAACTTATAAAAGCCGAAATTTTGTTACAAGAACTATCTTTTTGAAAGGCCAAAAGCGCTAAAAACGGTAAAATTTTGGTCTACATTGTTCCAAAACAAAATCCAGCCGGGCAATTTTTATTAAATTTACTGGACGATGACTCCAGATATTGTTTAACATAATTGAATTATAAAAATCGTAATTTTGTTGCCTAAATCTGCAAAAAACGGTAAAATTTTTATTAGTTAGGTCTAATGAGTATAAAGTATGTTTTTAAATTGATCCAAGCTAAATTACACCTTTCAAGAAAATATTATTAGATTGAAAAAAAAAAGGATGTTTTTGGCATAACTTTGCGCTGTATTCATAACATAACTCGCACAGTTTAGCAACGAGTAAAAGAGTATCTCAGATATATTTTTAATAAAATATTAGTTAAGTAGCGCAGCCGAAAAATTACAACAAAAAAAACTTACTTACAACATCTTCCAATGTCGTCTAAATATTTTTAGCTACATAAAATTGGCGCAGTCGATGAATAGAGAAAAAATGTATATTACAGCATTTTCCGGAGTTTTCAGATATTTTTATAATGATAATATTAAAAAAAAAAACAACACATTATTTTTCAGTGCTTTTTAGGTATTTTTATAATCACAAAATTGGCGCAGTCGATAAACTGAAAATAAAAGAAAACAATTTTATATCTATCTATAGCGTCTTCCAATGTTCTTGACTTATTTTGTTTAACTTTACACCCGTCAATAAAATTAAAAAAAAAAAAAGAAAAAAACTATTACCTGCAGCACTTTTCAGTGCTTTTCAGATATTTTTAATAATTATAAAATCTTCCAATGTTTACCCATCATCTTTCATGTTTTTTTAAATATTTTTAACAGAAAATGTATCGATTTCGCCAGAATAAAAAAAAAAAAACTATTTTACATCTATTTACAACAAAATGGCGCAGTCGATATATTCAATGCATTTCAGATATTTTTAATACGAAATTTATCGACTGCGCCATAAACAGACTGATTTACAACATTTTCGAATGTTTTTCCAGATATTTTTATAGACGCAAGTTTGGCGCAGTCGATAAAATAAGGAAAAAACAACATTTGCTTACAGCATTTTCCAGTGCTTTTTTGGTATTTTTGTAAAATGAATAAAAAATAAACAATTTTAGATCTATCTACAACATTCATTAACTCAAAATTTGCTCAGTTTGTAGAACAAAATAAATATGGATGGATATAGTTTTTTGTGGTTATTCGATTTTTGAAGATTATTTTAATAAAATTAAAACAAAACAGCATTTTTCAGTGCTTTTTAATTATTTTTTTAACTATAAAATGGCACTGTCGATAAATTTTTTTTATCTACAACATTTTCCGGTGAGGTATTTTTATAATAACAAAATTGGCGCAGTCGATAAAATGAATTCTAATGTTTTCCAGATATTTTGTTATAAACACTGGCTTTGAGATTATTTTTATAATAAAAAAAAATGGCGCAGTCGATAAAAAAACAGAATTTTCTAGAGATATTTTTATAATGATAAATTTGGCGCAGTTGATAAAATAAGAAAGCCCATATTTCGCATACAACATTTTTTAGTGAGGTATTTTTTATAATAACAAAATTGGCGCAGTCGGTAAAATGAAAAAAAAAAAAACAATTTTACATTTATCTATAGCATCTTTCAATGTTATCTAGATATTTTTTTAATAAAAATAAAATTAGCACAGTCGATAAATTTATCCACATACAGCATCTTCTAGATATTTTTAACAATTCAAAATTGGCGCAGTCGATGATATAAAAATTACATTCATCTACTGCATCTTCCAATGCTTTTCAGATATTTTTATAGGAACAAATTGATAAAATGAAAGAAAAATATCTACATTTACCTACAGCATCTTTGAATGTTTCTCAGATATTTTTTTTATAAACAATAAAATTGATGTACACAAAATGGCATAGCCGGTACAAAGAAAAATAGTTTGACAGATTGTAAAGTTTGACGTTACTTTTTGTGGGCTGTATATATTTAGCTGTTCCAGTGTCATAATTATTTAAAATTATTTATAGTTTTGTAATTAAATTAAATCGATCTTGTTAACATAAATGTCCTGAATTCTTGAAAACTTTGATCTTCCCTTCTCATCTCCCAGTGACACACATAACGAAAAAATCCAAATCGTGACTCGAACTCAACACACATTCAATTTTTTTTTTAAATGACTGCTATCTGGTCTTTGTTACAGACAATACATCATCCATTATTTGCATTCGTGTATTTCCTTCAGCACGGTATATAACTCGCGTGTCGTGTGTATTCGGTTCTCACAACAAACACATTTCTTCAGATGATAGCGGAGAATACGAAGTGAGATAGAGAGAAGGAGGGGGGACATCTTGCAATGTCTCTGGAGCAGTAGGTCATGAGAGGAGTGCGCGACGAGCGATCCAATCGATCAGCTATCGATTAAGTATTATGTGATGTATAGGGTCACTCGGTCACCACGTGCTCTTTATACACACACAGATCATTTATTTATGTTTACATTAATATTAAAACAATGGAATTATTGCTCTTAATTTATATGGTATTCTAGGTGCAAAAAATATATAATTTAAATTATCGTGAGAAATTATATTTACGAATTTATAAAAAAGTATTGTGTTCTTCTGCTATTCAGATCGTAACAATGTGTGAAGAATAAATATAGTTTTTATCTCGGCTACCGAGCGTAAACAAGAATATCAATTAGATTGGATCATCTTAAACATCTCGCTCTCTACTTACAGCCCCTTCTGATTTAACAGTACCTACCCCTGACTACGCTCTGTCATCAATGCTCCACGTCGTACTACACATAATAACTTAAATGTTACAGTTTTCTTTCAAGAACATAAAAGCAAAAGTATACGTAACCTACAAAGATGCATCAAAGACTACCTCATCCTCGAGGTTTCTTAATAGTTTTTTTGGAACCT
This sequence comes from Tachinus rufipes, assembly GCA_963932245.1. Taxonomy (NCBI): domain Eukaryota; kingdom Metazoa; phylum Arthropoda; class Insecta; order Coleoptera; family Staphylinidae; genus Tachinus; species Tachinus rufipes. The sequence goes on from OZ010744.1 coordinate 8,514,802, forward strand.
GTGCCGGACGCCTCCTGAACACTTCTTAAGGTCATTTTTAGTATTTTTTTTAATCATTTTTTCGGTTTTACTCTTTTTGGTTTTTGGTTTCTTTTTTGTTTTTTTGTTTGGTTATTGATTGACTTTTGTTTTGTTTTTACTTTTTTGGTGTTTTTTTGGATCTTTCTTGGTTTTGGTTTATTTTGGATTTTTGTTCGTTTTTTTTTTGATATTTTTGGATCATTTTTTGTTTTTTTTAAGCTTTTTTGGTCTTTTTATGATATTTTTTGCTTTTTTTTGCTTCTTTTTTGGTCTTTTTTTTGATATTTTTGGATCTTTTACGGTATTTTTTGGATCTTTTTTGTTTTAATTTTTTTTGTTTTTTTTTTTGGATTTTTTTTTACTTCATTGTCACAAGATCATTAACTTTATCGAACCAATATTGAAAATCAGGATAAGCTAACCTCACTTACACTCTAGGCTTAAGACTTCTTTCAAGAAACCTAAACTGTGACACATTATCCAGGAGTCCTTGCGAGTGATGTTTTGTTGGCGGTCCGTGCAGTTTTAGTCTAGCACAGACAAGACAAAGAAACTCAATGAGACAGCACCCCCTCTTCCAGTGTTTAATTAAATTCAGCCCAAAATTTGGCAAGTTTACTTGGCGGACCGCATATAGAACATCGATTAAATTAATAAAATTTTCTCTTCTGGTCAAAAATTGATAAAAAATGATCAGCTTTCACAAGTAATTAATTAATCAATTTTAGAATTAAATTCTTGTTTTTTTTTTTAATTTGTCCAAACAAGTTTTGCGATTTTATGATTAAAACTAATTTCAATAATTTACAACCTGCGATAATAAATTTATTATATGGCTTTATAATAATAAGGAGATTATATTTACAAAGCAAGATATTAAATTATTTCAGCACTTAATAATATAAAACGATTAGTATTATTATTATTAACAAATTTTCCAACGAAATCGCATAATTCATAAAAGTTATCGCCGCATTATTGTTGACTTTATGTGTGTGTGTGTGTGAATGTTTAATGACGTACCCAACAATCTTATATTAATTATGTCGGTGTCTGGAGGCAGTTCACAGAAGTGATGTACAGTTAGCAGCGGTCAGACGGTCAAACTCTTTGAGAGTCAGCCCCACGACCATGGGAATCTGCCATCACACAGACCACTTTTCTTTCACTCGCGCGCGCTCACACACACAACAATTTTAAAATGCCCTATATATTTTTTCATTGTGTTGACCCAAAAAAAAATCGAAATGGTTCCACCCATATTACAGCTACCTACACAGAGAAATTTGATCGCATCGATGAAAAGGCTATTAATTTTGTTTGAAACGCTATTATTATTAGTAATAATGTTTATCTATTTTTATGGACGCATCAATCGATATATGGAACACGTCCGAATCGTATTTAATTTAACGTAAAGTATTATGTTTAATAGTAAATTTAAATAAAATATTTTAATACATTTAATTAGCATTTTCTTGTAGCTCATTAAATCGCAAAATGTTACGCCGATAAATATATCAAACTTTACAATCTATCAATTTTTTTTGTCCTACCGACTGCGCCATTGTATACATCAAATCTGTTAGTCAACATTTTATGTTTTTAATTAATTAAAACTTTCTTACATTGTTTTCTCAGAAGATATGCAATTTTCTTACATACAACTTGAATTTTATTGAGTTTTTTATTTTACTTTGTCAACTAACTTATATTTTGTCTTGCGCTATTTCTGTAATGATTTCATATTTTTCAATTTAGCTGAATATGTCTGTGTATTATCATGTACGATCAGTAATTGTAATTTTGCAATGTTTTATTTTTTTTGTCGACTGCGCCAATTTTGTTGTTTTTAAAAAATATCTGATGGTCATTGAAAGATGCTGTTATACTTTTTTTTAAATTTTATCGACTGCGCCAGTTTTGTGATTGTTAAAATATTTGGATAGCACTGGAAAATGCTGTAATGCGTTTAAAATTGTTTCCGATTTATTCAGTTTAGAAACAAATGATATTTGTAGAGAAGAAGTTAAAACTACTGACTCGCAATCAATGATTTGAGTGCCCCACTCACCTACCCAACTTTTTTTATTAGTAGGTTGGATCTGTCACGCTTTTTCTTTAATTTAAAAGCAAATAACATTTGCAGAAAGCGAAAAAGATGTCACTAATACGTCAGAGGTGAGTACAATAACAAATTTCTTGATAAATAACACTAGGGAGGGTGGGCGGGAACTATAGTTTGTAAATATTGAGCCTGTGGTTTGATACAGTGTTCCCGCCTACCCGCACAAGTGTTTGTTATCAATAAATTTGCTTATTGTCAAACTTGTTGCGTTTTTGCTGTTTTTAATGTGTCAGATTGAATGACAGTTGTCACTAATACGTCAGAAGTGAGTACAATAACAAATTTTTTGATAATTAACACTTGGGCGGGTGGGCGAGAACAGAGTTTATAAATATTGAGCCGGTGGTTTGATACAGTATTCCCGCCCACCCGCTCAAGTGTTTGTTATCAAGAAATTTGCTTATTGTCACACTTGTTGCGTTTCTGCTGTTTTTAATGTGTCAGATTGAATGACAGTTGTCACTAATACGTCAGAAGTGAGTACAATAACAAATTTCTTGATAACTAACACTTGGGCGGGTGGGCGGGAACAGAGTTTACAAATATCGCGCAGCTGGTTTGATACAGTGTTCCCGCCCACCCGCCCAAGTGTTTGTTCTCAAGAAATTTGCTTATTGTCACACTTGTTGCGTTTCTGCTGTTTTTAATGTGACAGATTGAATGACAGTTGCCACTAATACGTCAGAGGTGAGTACAATACCAAATTTTTTGATAATTAACACTTGGGCGGGTGGGTGGGAACAGAGTTTATAAATATTAAGCCGGTGGTTTGATACAGTGTTCCCGCCCACCCGCCCAAGTGTTTGTTATCAAGAAATTTGCTTATTGTCACACTTGTTGCGTTTCTGCTGTTTTTAATGTGACAGTTTGAATGACAGTTGTCACTAACACGCCAGAAGTGAGTACAATAACAAATTTCTTGATAACTAACACTTGGGCGGGCGGGCAGGAACAGAGTTTATAAATATCAATCCTGTGGTTTGATAAAGTGTTCCCGCTTACCCGTCCAAGTGTTTGTTATCAAGAATTTTGTTTATTGTCACACTTGTTGCGTTTCTGCTGTTTTTAATGTAACAGATTGAATGACAGTTGTCACTGATACGTCAGAGGTGAGTACAATAACAAATTTCTTGATAACTAGCACTTGGGCGGGTGGGCGGGAACACAGTTTATAAATGTTGGGTCGGAGGTTTGATACAGTGTTCTCGCCCAACCGCCCAAGTATTTGTTATTAAGAATTTTGCTTATTCTCACATTTGTTGCATTTCTTTGCTTCAATTGAAACTACTGATTTGTAATCAATGATTTGTGTGCCTCACACACTCGCTCATTTGTTTGTTAACAGGAAGTTGGATCTGTCAGCATATTTCTTCAATTTAGAAACAAATGACATTTGCAGAGAGCCAAAAATCTAATTTCTGGATCACTAACACTTGACTGGGTGGGCGGGGCACTTTAATTAAATCTACTGATCTGTAAAGGATCTGAGTGACCCGCCCACCCATCTAACTGTTTGTTATTACAAAGTTGGATTTGTAACTTCTTTTTGACAATTTAGAAATAAATGACTTTTCTTGACAGCAAAAAATTCAGTTTCTTGGCTGGGTGGGCGGGGCACTTCATTTAATACTACTGATCTGTAATCATGGAAGAGAAATTTGGATTTGTCAGGCTAATTCTTCAAATGACATCTGCAGGGAGCGAAAAATTTAGTTCCTGGATCGCTAACACTTGGCTGGATGGGCGGGGCACTTCAATTAAAACTACTGATTTGTAATCAAAGATCTGAGTGCCCCGCCTATCTACTCAACTGTTTCGTATCATAAAGTTGGACCTAACCTAACCTAACCTAACTGTTTGTTATTACAAAGTTGGATTTGTAACTTCTTTTTGACAATATAAAAATAAATGACTTTTCTTGACAGCAAAAAATCCAGTTTTTGGGCTGGGTGGGCGGGGCACTGCTATTAAAACTACTGATCTGTAATCAAGGAACAGAAAGTTGGATTTGTCAGGCTAATTCTTCAAATGACATCTGCAGGGAGCGACAAATCTAGTTCCTGGATCACTAACATTTGGCTGGGTGGGCGGGCACTTCAATTAAAACTACTGATTTGTAATCAAAGATCTGAGTGCCCCGCCTAGCTACTCAACTGTTTCGTATCACAAAGTTGGACCTGTTGCTCCCTTTTGACAATTTAGAAATAAATGACATTACTTAAGAGCAAAAAATCTAATTTTTGGGCTGGGTGGGCAGGTCACTACAATTAAAACTACTCATCTGTAATCAAGGTACAGAAAGTTGGATTTGTCAGGCTATTTTTTCAAACTTGTTGGATTATTTACACTTGGACAGGAACACAAGGAACAGAAAGTTGGGTTTGTTAGGCTATTTTTTCAATTTTGCTGGATCATTTACACTTGGCAGGGTGGGCGGGGCACTTCAATTAAAACTACTGATCTGTAATCTATGATTTGAGTGCCCCACCCATCTAACTGTTGGATTTGTTACTTTCTTTTGTCAATTTAGAAATATATGACATTCTTTGAGAGCGATAAATCTAATTTCTGGGTTGGGTGGGCGGGGCACTACAAATAGAACTACTCATCTGTAATCAAGGAACAGAAAGTTGGATTTGTCTAGCTATTTTTTCAAAGGACATTCACAGAGAGCGAAAAATCTAATTTTTGGATCACTAACACTTTGGTGGGTGGGCTGGGCACTTCAATTAAAAACTATTGATTTATAATCAATGATTTGAGTGCTCCAACTCTTGTTACTCTTTTTTGTCAATTTAGAATAAATGACATTCCTTGGGAGCAAAAAATTTAATTTCTGGGCTGGGCGGGCGGGGCACTACAATTAAAACTACTGATTTGTAATTAAGGAACAGAAAGTTAGATTTGTCAGGCTATTTCTTCAAATGACATTCGCGGAGAACGAAAAATCTAGTTTCTGGATTACTAAATTTTGGTTGGGTGGGCGGGGCACTTCAATTAAAACTACTGATCTTTAATCAATGATCTGAGTGCCCCACCCACCCACTCAACTGTTTGGTATTACAAAGTTAGACCTGTCATTTCTTTTTGACAGTTTAGAAATAAATGATAGCAAAAAATCCAGTTTCTGGGCTGGGTGGGCGGGGAACTTCTATTAAAACTACTGATCTGTAATCAAGGATGTGTGTGCATTATCACAAAGTTGGTCTTGTTACTCTCTTTTATCAATTTAGAAATAAATGACATTTCTTGAGAACTCAAAATCCAATTTCTGGATTACTAACACTTATGGGTGGATGGGCGGGTTATTTTATTAAATTTACTACTCGTAGTTAATTATTTGAGTGCCCAATTCACTCATTCAATTGTTTGTTATTAGGAAATTGGATCTTTATTTTCTCAATTCAGAGGCATCTGCACAAAATTAAAAAAAAAAAAATTTTAGATTACTATTACTGGGGTTAGTGCGCGGGGCACATCAATTGTAGTTACTGAGTGCCTTCACCACCCACCCAACTGTTTCTTTCTTATTAAGAGGTAGGATCTACCACTCTTTTTCTTTAATTTGAAACTAATGACAATTGCAAAGACCTAAGTAAAGTTTAATTTCTGGATCACTTAACTTGGGTGAGTAGGTGGGGCACTCTAATTGAAACTACTGACCCCTAATCAATCATTTTAGTGCCCAGCTCACCCAATTAACTCTTTGTTATTATGAGGTTGGATCAGTCACTCTATTTTTGCAATTTAGAAGCAAATAACTTTTGAAAAGTATGAAAAAATTTATTTAACGTTTATGTGGGCGGGCGGGGCACTCTAATTAAAACTACTGAAAGCCCCGCCCGCCCACTTACCCAACTATTTGTTATCAGGTGGTTGGTACTGTCACTCTTTTTCTTCAATTTAGACACATTTGCAGAGATCGAAAAATTGAATTTCTGGATCATTAAACTCGGGTGGGGGACTTGACACTTTGATTAAAACTACTGACTCGTAATGAATGATCTGATTGCTCCCCTCTATTCAGCCAATTAGATTAGAATTCGTTATTAGGAGGTTGAATTTGCTTTGTCTTCAGTTTAGAAGCAAATGGCATTTTCAAAGAGCGAAAAATCCAATCTTTGGATTACTAACATTTGGGTTGGTGGGCGGGGCACTTCACTTGAAAGTTTTGACTCGTAATCAATGGTCTGAGTGCTGTGCCTACCTACCTAGCTTGTTCTAAAAAATAATTCAGAGTTGGACACACTTGCTCTCGCACAGATGTAAGCCAAATCTATCATTATATGCGCTTTGACTGAACCTAACTATGCTAGGTTCTGAGTTTTTGTATTTACTATCCTAACGGTAAATATTTAAATTTCTTGTATATGTATTTATTTACATTTAATAAACTTAAACTTAAACGGTTGTAGACCTAACTTGATCTGAAGGACATAACAGTCCCGATATTTGTTGAGGTTTGAAATTACTTTAGCTCGGATTATTTACCAGTTTGAATTTTGACGAGTGTAATTTATCAATTATTATTTATCTATAACCTCTGATAGAGGCTTGTCCACAAGACAAACTGACCACTCTAGCAGAAGCACCTGTCGGAGATCATTGAGAATCCAGATGATCTAGAGTGGGCTGTTGAAGATCTGAACCTGACGTTGAAAACCTTAGAAGCCATTGCACAAGCTACTTATACAATCACGTTGAGTTGCAAACATTCTCTTAGGAATTAAATTTGTAAACAAAATGTATGAAAATAGTTCAGAAAATGAATTATCTCTTAAAAACTCCCAAAAATCGCTCAGAATTTTTTTTTTACAAATCTTACAAAAATTGCTTAAAATTCATTATGGTCATTCTTAAAATGCTTTTGATGTTGTCAACTGTAAAAGAATCAAAATATGCAGAAAACTAAAAATTTAAAAATTATTTAAAAAATGCATTTTTGCTTGAGAAGTAGAAAAAAACGCTCAAGAAACCCATTTGTTACTTAAAATGTATTAACCAATACTTGTAAAATGAATTTATTGACTATATACAGACAAATTATTGCATCGGAATTCATTTTAATGATGAATTAGATAAAAATCGCTTAGAAAATAATTTTGTGTCAAAGATCGCTTTTAAAATCTATGAGGGTTATTCTCAAAACGCATTTTTTGTAAACGAAACAAACAAAATACTGCAGAAAAGTCATATTGAAGTAAAATGTATAAAATTAATTAAAAATGTATTAAAAAATCGCTCAAGAAATCGCTCACTAAATTTATTTGTTACTTAAAATCTATTAATCAATACTTGTAAAATTGATTGAGTGAATATATAGAGACAAATTATTGCATCGGAATCTAATTTAATGATGAGTTAGATCAAAATCGCTTAGAAATAAATTTGTTCGCTAAGAATCTTACAAAAATTGCTTTAAATTTATTATGATAATTTTTAAAACGTTTTTTTTTTTTTTGAACGAAACAATCAAAATACTGAAGAAAAATTATATATGCTACCAAAATGTATAAAATGTTTTTTTGCAAAAAAATGATCAAAAAATTGCTTAAGAGACTTATTTTTTACCTAAATCTTATTAATCAATACTGAACAAAACGAATTGATTGATTGATTGTATTCAAACAAATTGCTTGAAATGAAAATGATTATTCTTAAAACACATTTATCGTATACAAACAAAATACTGCACAAAAAGTTAAAAAAAAAAGTTAAAAAAAAGGATAATAAAAAGTTAAAAAAATGCTTGAAAACTACAAAAAACTCTTAAATTCATTTATTACATCTTAAAAATAAACTTTTTTCCTTATTATATGGCCAATCTGTATATCTAACTAATAAACTAACTTACCAGGTAAACAATAATACCTCTTCAACGGTCAATCATTAAGCTTATAATCGTAAAGATTTCCAATATAACCGATTAAATAAATGCAAAAGTCCACATGCATTCTGTATGCAACTAGTTGCATAATAATTGTGCGTGTTTTGCTCATTTCGCATACATTTTTTTTCGCAAGCCGAGCGGAATATCAGCCGGGTTCTTTGACACCGGACGCCCGCCAGCAAAAATCGTTTATGGATGTCGGGGATTAATATTTATTGCAGATGCTTCTTCCAATAATGTGTGCCACATTTTGCGCATTTCATAAGTGTCGATAGCACAGAAATTGGAATCAACTCTAATGTATGGATGGCCTTGAACCAGAAATTACAATCTAAGTTTAATAAAATAATTTGTTCCCACGTTGGGCGCCAAAAATTTTAAGTTGGGCGCCACAATTGTTTAATTGCATTAAAACATTAATAATTTATATTTAATATTGACACAATCAAATAATATTTGTCCAACATATGGCCAAGTTATAATTGGATACTATTGCATATGTCATTGATATTAACATATTGGGCCAATCTGATTGACGGAATTACATTTGCAAAACGTTTAATTTTCGTGTGAAAGTACAGCATTTTTCACGCGACTGTGTTTATTTAATTTTTTTCTGTAATCGTTTACACGCCGGTTAACCCTAATTACACGGAGATGTTGAAATCGAGAGAAAAAATGATAGAGAGTGTGTCGAATGCGCGGAAATTGAATCATCTTAAATTGCAAACCCGACCAGAAAGCTGAATTTTAAATAATTAAAAAGAATTAAATTGCTTGACCTATCGATGCACACAGCATTTCATTCTTTCAATCCCATTGTTGACACACAAAAGAATTCATTGTAGCCAGCGTTTTGTTGTGCAAGGTTAAGTCAGTCAGTCAGATTTATAGATACATAATGGTGCACTGTAGTAATCTCCGCAAGTCTATTTTTTTATATTATTATCTTGGCAAACCCTCCACATAGGTCAGGTCAGCTCGTGGAAGGTGTGATTCTCTTCTCTCGTGTATTTTGTTGTTTCCCCTTTTACTTCATGATTGATTGCCGATTCGATGTAACAAACACGGTTTTAAATGTTAGGTTAGGCTGGGTTTGTTTCGAACAATAAATGTTGAGAAAAATCGCGCGTGTTTCCTATTTGGAAATCATGTCGATGGGAATTACAATTGATATTATCAACGTGTGTAACAAGCGAGTGTAAAGAGTAAACGTAAATCTTGTGAACGATTTATTGTTTCGTTGTATCATTTTCAAACAAAGCAATTCTTGGCTTTGTTTGGAAAAAATATTAGATTGTAATGTAAGCATAAAAATATTTTTATTATGTAACAAACTTCATTTGAGAGTTTAAAGTTTATTATTAAATTAGATTGTGGTGCAATAGTTTGTTTGTAAACAGTCAATTTGTGTTGATTCATGAATTTTTTTGAGCGATTTTTTGTGGTTTTATGCAAAAAATGCATTTTCTGAACAGTTTTTGATGGATTTTTATTATTTTCTAAGCGATTTTTAAATAGTTTATCAATAAATTGGTTTTAGATGCAATAATTTGTTCATATACTGCCAATCAATTTATTTTTTGAACGATTTTATTACATTTTGTTTGTAAATTTGACTTTTCTGCAGTGTTTTAAGCGATTTTTGATGAACTTTTAGCCACAGAATTGGTTCTTAAAGGATTTTTATATAATTTAAATTTGATTCCGATGCAATAATTTGTTTCTATAGTTAATTATTTCATTTTACGAGTATTGATTAATGGAATTTATGTAATAAATGTGCGCCTGAGCGATTTTTTTTTGTAATTTTGTTACAATTTTAATCGATTTTTGTTTGTAAATTTTCTTGTACATTTGTTTTGACTGATTTGTTGTTTGTTGTGTATACAATGATTGCATATTAAGTAAGATTAAGCGATTCTTATATTTTTTAAGCGATTTTTATTTTATTAAGCGATTTTTATTTTATTAAGCGATTTTTATATTTTTTATCGATTTTTATACTTTTTATTTGTAAATATATATAATTTATTATTAAATTGGATTACAATATAATAATTTGTTTGTATGCAGTCAATAAATTTATTTTGCGATTATTAATTAATAGATTTCAAGTAATAGATGGGCTTCTTGAGCGATTTTATACGAAAAATGAATTTTTTGAACGATTTTTTACATTTTGTTTGTAAATTTATTTTTTTTGCAATTTTTGTTTGTTTTTATACGATCAATGTTTTTTAAAAATGACCATCTTGAATCTTGAGCGATTTTATGCCAAAAAAAATATTTTTTAAGCGATTTTTATCATTAAATGGATTCCGATGCAATAAGTCAATCTATTTTACGAGTATTTTTTTATGTTTTGTGTTCTTCTTTAAGGAACATGGTTGTTTGCAAAGGGGCGGGGGAGGGGGAACGACACATTTCTTTTTTGAGGTTAAATGTGAGCGATAAGATGCGCAAAGATAAATTATGTGATTATTAATTTAATCAAGTTTTGTTTGGCCGTTTGTAGAACCATAGTGGGAGGGAGGAAAAAGGAAAATATATATATTTCAGTTTTCTTCTTTGCTTTATGATTGTTTACAGATAAGATGAGGTTGGGGGGGGGGGGCATTTTTCTTGGGAACTTGATTGTCCGCGTATGTAAGGTGCAAGAAGGGGGGGGGGCATTTGTTCTTTTTTTGCGGAAAAATACGCAAATGCAAAATATGTAAATATGTATAGGGAGCATATCCGCTCATGGGGGGGGGGGGGGGAGAAGATATTTGTTCTTTTTGAGATTGAATGTGGGTATAAAGACAAAATATGTGGAACTATGGGGGAGGGGATATTTGAGGGATTTGTTTCTATTGTGATTGGATTGTAGGTACAGCGGGTGGCGAGGACGATAAGAGCTACGAGTTTTTTTAAATATTGCATTTGGATCGATTTTTTGTTATTGATACAGCGGGCAAGATTGGGGGGGGGGGGGGGAGACATTTGTTTTTTAGATTGAATGTGGGTGTAAAGACAAAATATGTATTGGTTTTTTCAAGTTGTGCGCTTTGTTGAGGTACTTGTTTCTATTGTGATTGAGTTGTTGGTACAGCGGGTGGCGAGGGCGAGAGACGAGTTTTTTTAAATGTTGCATTCATTTTTGGGGATCATGCGCATTTATTTTTTGGGATCATGCCCGCCTATTAGGGGGTGGATTGGTTAATTTTGTTTCTGATACAGCGGGGAAGATTTTTGGGCTTTGTAGTGAAGGGGGCGGAGGGGATGTCTTGCTTTTTGAAATAATTCCGCTGATTAGCGATATCGTGCACAAATGACATGCAAAATATGTTAATCAGCGTAGTGGGGAGTATGGGGGAGTCAAAGGAGTATGGACATTTGTTTTTTGCTTGCTTTCTTTGAAACTATGAATGGTTGGAGGGGGGGGGGGGATATTTGATATTGCAAATTATTGTCTTTAGAGCATGGACCTTTTGCAGGGGGTAGGGGAGGCAACTTTTGGAATTGAATGAGTCATAGTAATTGAAAACTTAATGGTGGGGTATTGTTGACGCAATGAATATTTAATAATTTTTGTAGGTATTGCTTGTGTTCTCGTTGGGCTATAATTTGTCCATCGTGAATTGAAATGGCTTGTGGTCGATAAAGTACGCAAAGGTAGATATGTATGTATTATTTTTGCGATTGGGGGTGGGGTTGAGAACGGTTTTTTTGATGAAGTAGCCAGCGGTTTTGCATTTACGGAATGGGGGTGGGGTGGGGGGGGGGGGCATTTCTCCTGATGTTGATTCAGTTCGGGACGATAAGATACACAGGGACTGAAAAAGTGTTAATTATTCAAATATTTTTTTTGGGAGCAAGGACAGAGAGAATGACGAATGACGAGTTTTTTAAGTTATTCACTTTGTTTTGGGGGCATATGGACGTCGACGGGGGGGGGGGGGGGGATTTTTTGTTTGTTTTTGGATTTGCTGCTTTGGGCAACAAGAGACAGAAAAAAAGATTGATGTTTGGGAGCATGGGCATTGATTTTTGCGCTTTTTCTTTGAGGGGGGGGGGGGGTATTTGTTTATCTTGAATTGACTTGTAGTCGATAAGATGCGCAAGAAAGGTAGATATATATATATTATGTTTGAAATATACAGTTTGGGACGATAAGATACACAAAGACTGTTATTTACTTAATTTTTTTCTTTAAGGGGAGGGAGTGAGGAGCTTCTTAAGTTGTTCACTTTTCTTTGGGGCATAAGCGTCTACGTAGGGGGATTTTGTAATTGTTTTTTTTTTTTAATTACTCGGGGTAAGAAGAGACGAAATCTTGAATTGAATCAGTTTGTGGTCACTACATACAGTTTGGGACGAAAAGATGCACAGACACTGAAAAAGTGGTAATTACTTTTTTTTTTGGTAGCATGGGCAGTGGGTAATAGGAGCTTCTTAAGTTATGTTTTTTTCTTTCTCGCATGGGGGAGGGGGAGGTATTTTTACTTTTGTTTTTTGGGATTGATACAGTTTGGGGCAATAAGAGATAGAAAGATAGAAAAAACGTTAATTTTTTTTTTTTGTGAGCATGGGCTTACGCAGAGGAAGCAGGCAAATAGGAAAACTATGAGGGGGGGGGGTGTACTTGTCCATCTTGAATTGAATCGATAAGATGCGCAAATGTAGATATGGGCTTGATTTTTTTAAATTGAAACATTGGTCAAGATACAATGACAGTATTTATTAATGGATTTAAGTGCAAATGAGTGCTTTAGAGATTTTTTGGCAGTTAAGTTTTTTATGCATTTTCTGAACAATTTATACGTTTTTTTGTAAACATCTCTGAACTATTTTGTTTGTTTTGTGTACGATATATGCATTTTATGAATTATCATCATGAATTTCAAGCGATTTTTGATGCCACTAAATTAATTTCTAAGCGATTTTTGCTAGTTTTTATGCGATAAATGCATTTTCTGATCGATTTGAATACATTTTATTTGTAAATTTGATTTTTCTGAAGTATTTTGTTTGTTTTGCATACTATAAATGTATTTTATAAATGATCATGACCGATTTTAAGCGATTTTTGATGGATTATATGCCACAAAATTATTTTTTAAGCGATTTTTACATTCCATTTGTAAATATGATTTTTTTTGCATTATTTTGTTTGTTTTGTGTACGATAAATGCATTTTATAAATGATCATGATGGATTTCAAGCGATTTTTGATGGAATTTGTATTACTAAATTGTTTTTTAAGCGATTTTTATGTTTTTTATTATTAAATTGGATTTCGATTTAATAGTTTGTTTGTATACAGCCAATTAATCTAATTTTTGAATATTTATTAATGAGTTTTAATTGATATATGCGTTTTTTGAGCGATTTTTAGTAGTTTTTATGCGTACATTTTTTTTAAATTGATTTTAATACATTTTATTTGCAAATACGTCTTTTCTGCACTATTTTGTTTGGTTTTGTTTGCAATAAATGCATTTTATGAATGAACATGACGGATTTCAAGCGATTTTTGATGGATTTTATGCTAGAAAATTATTTTTTAAGCGATTTTTATATTTTTTAATATTAAATTGGATTTTGATCTAATAGTTTATTTCTATATAGTAAATCAATTTATTTTATGAGTATCAATTAATGAGTTTCAATTGACAAATGCATTTTTTGAGCGATTTTTGGTGGTTGCATGTATTGATCTATTTTAATACATTTTATCTGTAAATATGATTTTTCTGCATCATTTTGTTTGTTTTCTTGGCGATAAATGCATTTTTTAAAATGATCATGATAGATTTCAAGCGATTTTTGATGAATTATGTGACAAAATTATTTACTAAGCGATTTTTGCTAGTTTTTATGCGATAAATGCATTTTCTGATCGATTTGAATACATTTTATTTGTAAATTTGATTTTTCTGAAGTATTTTGTTTGTTTTGCATACTATAAATGTATTTTATAAATGATCATGACCGATTTTAAGCGATTTTTGATGGATTTTATGCCACACAATTATTTTCTAAGCGATTTTTGGTAGTTTTTATGCGACAAATAGATTTTTTGATCAATTTTAATACAATCTATTTGTAAATATGATTTTTTTGCAGTATTTTGTTTGTTTTGTGGACGATAAATGCATTTTATAAATGATTATGATGGATTTCAAGCGATTTTTGATGGAATTTGTATTACTAAATTATTTTTAAGCGATTTTTATGTTTTTTTTTTTATTAAATTTAATAGTTTGTTTATATACAGCCAATTAATCTAATTTTTGAGTATTTATTAATGAGTTTTAATTGATATATGCGTTTTTTGAGCGATTTTTAGTAATTTTTACGCGTAATTTTTTTTTTGATTGATTTTAATAAATTTTCATTGCAAATACGTCTTTTCTGCACTTTTTTGTTTGGTTTTGTTTGCAATAAATGCATTTTATGAATGATTATGATGGATTTCAAGCGATTTTTGATGGATTTTATGCCAAAAATATATTTTTTAAGCGATATTTATATTTTTTAATATTAAATTGGATTTTGATCTAATAGTTTATTTCTATATAGTAAATCAATTTATTTTATTAGTATCAATTAATGAGTTTCAATTGACAAATGCATTTTTTGAGCGATTTTTGGTGGTTTTTATGCGAAAAATGCATGTTTTGATCTATTTTAATACATTTGATCTGTAAATATGATTTTTCTGCATCATTTTGTTTGTTTTCTTGGCGATAAATGCATTTTTATAAATGATTATGATGGATTTCAAGCGATTTTTGATGAATTATGTGACAAAATTATTTTCTAAGCGATTTTTGCTAGTTTTTATGCGATAAATGCATTTTCTGATCGATTTAAATACATTTTATTTGTAAATATGATTTTTCTGAAGTGTTTTGTTTGTTTTGCATTCTATAAATGCATTTTATAAATGATCATGACCGATTTTTGATGGATTTTATGCCACAAAATTATTTCCTAAGCGATTTTTGGTAGTTTTTATGCGATAAATAGATTTATTGATCGATTTTAATACAGTCCATTTGTAAATATGATTTTTTTTGCATTATTTTGTTTGTTTTGTGTACGATAAGTGCATTTTATAAATGATCATGATGGATTTCAAGCG
This sequence comes from Tachinus rufipes, assembly GCA_963932245.1. Lineage (NCBI taxonomy): Eukaryota > Metazoa > Arthropoda > Insecta > Coleoptera > Staphylinidae > Tachinus > Tachinus rufipes. Next base: position 8,529,973 of record OZ010744.1, read on the forward strand.
ATTTTTGATGGAATTTGTATTACTATATTGTTTTTTAAGCGATTTTTATGTTTTTTTTTATTAAATTGGATTTCGATTTAATAGTTTGTTTGTATACAGCTAATTAATCTAATTTTTGAGTATTTATTAATGAGTTTTAATTGATATATGCGTTTTTTTTAGCGATTTTTAGTAGTTTTTACGCGTAAAATCCCTTTTTGATTGATTTTAATACATTTGATTTGCAAATACATTTTTTCTGCACTATTTTGTTTGGTTTTGTTTGCAATAAATGCATTTTATGAATGAACATGACGGATTTCAAGCGATTTTTGTTGGATTTTATGCTAGAAAATTATTTTTTAAGCGATTTTTATATTTTTTAATATTAAATTGGATTTTGATCTAATAGTTTATTTCTATATATTAAATCAATTTATTTTATGAGTATCAATTAATGAGTTTCAATTGACAAATGCATTTTTTGAGCAATTTTTGGTAGTTTTTATTCGAAAAATGCATTTTCTGATCGATTTTAATACATTTTATCCGTAAATATGATTTTTTTGCATCATTTTGTTTGTTTTCTTGGCGATAAATGCATTTTTATAAATGATCATGATGGGATTCAAGCGATTTTTGATGAATTACCTGACAAAATTATTTTCTAAGCGATTTTTGCTAGTTTTTATGCGATAAATGCATTTTCTAATCGATTTGAATACATTTTATTTGTAAATATGATTTTTCTGAAGTATTTTGTTTGTTTTGCATACTATAAATGCATTTTATAAATGATCATCACCGATTTTAAGCGATTTTTGATGGATTTTATGCTACAACATTATTTTCTAAGCGATTTTTGGCAGTTTTTATGCGACAAATAGATTTTTTGATCGATTTTAATACAATCTATTTGTAAATATGATTTTTTTGCAGTATTTCGTTTGTTTTGTGTACGATAAATGCATTTTATAAATTATCATGATGGATTTCAAGCGATTTTTGATGGAATTTGTATTACTAAATTGTTTTTTAAGCGATTTTTATGTTTTTTTATTAAATTGGATTTCGATTTAATAGTTTGTTTGTATACAGCTAATTAATCTAATTTTTGAGTATTTATTAATGAGTTTTAATTGATATATGCGTTTTTTTGAGCGATTTTTAGTAGTAAAATCCCTTTTTTGATTGATTTTAATACATTTTATTTGCAAATACGTGTTTTTTCTGCACTATTTTGTTTGGTTTTATTTGCAATAAATGCATTTTATGAATGAACATGACGGATTTCAAGCGATTTTTGATGGATTTTATGCTAGAAAATTATTTTTTAAGCGATTTTCATATTTTTTAATATTAAATTGGATTTTGAACTAATAGTTTATTTCTATATATTAAATCAATTTATTTTATGAGTATCAAATAATGAGTTTCAATTGACAAATGCATTTTTTGAGCGATTTTTGGTGGTTTTTATGCGAAAAATGCATGTTTTGATCTATTTTAATACATTTTATCTGTAAATATGATTTTTCTGCATCATTTTGTTTGTTTTCTTGGCGATAAATGCATTTTTATAAATGATCATGATGGATTTCAAGCGATTTTTGATGAATTATGTGACAAAATTATTTTCTAAGCGATTTTTGCTAGTTTTTATGCGATAAATGCATTTTCTGATCGATTTGAATACATTTTATTTGTAAATATGATTTTTCTGAAGTACTTTGTTTGTTTTGCATACTATAAATGCATTTTATAAATGATCATGACCGATTTTAAGCGATTTTTGATGGATTTTATGCTACAACATTATTTTCTAAGCGATTTTTGGCAATTTTTATGCGACAAATAGATTTTTTGATCGATTTTAATACATTCTATTTGTATATATGATTTTTTGCTGTATTTCGTTTGTTTTGTGTACGATAAATGCATTTTATAAATTATCATGATGGATTTCAAGCGATTTTTGATGGAAGTTGTATTACTAAATTGTTTTTTAAGCGATTTTTATGTTTTTTATTATTAAATTGGATTTCGATTTAATAGTTTGTTTGTATACAGCCAATTAATCTAATTTTTGAGTATTTATTAATGAGTTTTAATTGATATATGCGTTTTTTTGAGCGATTTTTAGTAGTAAAATCCCTTTTTGATTGATTTTAATACATTTTATTTGCAAATACGTTTTTTTTGCACTATTTTGTTTGGTTTTGTTTGCAATAAATGCATTTTATGAATGATCATGATGGATTTCAAGCGATTTTTGTTGGATTTTATGCTAGAAAATTATTTTTTAAGCGATTTTTATATTTTTTAATATTAAATTGGATTTTGATCTAATAGTTTATTTCTATATAGTAAATCAATTTATTTTATGAGTATCAATTAATGAGTTTCAATTGACAAATGCATTTTTTTAGCGATTTTTGGTAGTTTTTATGCGAAAAATGCATTTTTTGATCGATTTTAATACATTTTATTTGTAAATATGATTTTTTTGCATTATTTTGTTTGTTTTCTTGGCGATAAATGCATTTTTATAAATGATCATGATGAATTTCAAGCGATTTTTGATGAATTATGTGACAACATTATTTTCTAAGCGATTTTTGCTAGTTTTTATGCGACAAATAGATTTTCTGGATGATTTGAATACATTTTATTTGTAAATTTGATTTTTCTGAAGTATTTTGTTTGTTTTGCATACTATAAATGCATTTTATAAATGATCATGACCGATTTTAAGCGATTTTTGATGGATTTTATGCCACAAAATTATTTTTTAGGCGATTTTTGGTAGTTTTTATGCGACAAATAGATTTTTTGATCGATTTTAATACATTCCATTTGTAAATATGATTTTTTTTGCATTATTTTGTTTGTTTTGTGTACGATAAATGCATTTTATAAATGATTATGATGGATTTCAAGCGATTTTTGATGGAATTTGTATTACTAAATTATTTTTTAAGCGATTTTTATGTTTTCTTTTTTATTAAATTGGATTTCGATTTAATAGTTTGTTTGTATACAGCCAATTAAACTAATTTTTGAGTATTTATTAATGAGTTTTAATTGATATATGCGTTTTTTTGAGCGATTTTTAGTAGTTTTTACGCGTAAAATCCCTTTTTGATTGATTTTAATACATTTTATTTGCAAATTCGTTTTTTCTGCACTATTTTGTTTGGTTTTGTTTGCAATAAATGCATTTTATGAATGATCATGATGGATTTCAAGCGATTTTTGATGGATTTTATGCCAAAAAAATATTTTTTAAGCGATTTTTATGTTTTTTAATATTAAATTGGATTTTGATCTAATAGTTTATTTCTATATAGTAAATCAATTTATTTTATGAGTATCAATTAACGAGTTTCAATTGACAAATGCATTTTTTGAGCGATTTTTGGTAGTTTTTATGCGAAAAATGCATTTTCTGATCGATTTTAATACATTTTATCTGTAAATATGATTTTTTTGCATCATTTTGTTTATTTTCTTGGCGATAAATGCATTTTTATAAATGATCATGATGGATTTCAAGCGATTTTTGATGAATTGTGTGACAAATTTATTTTCTAAGCGATTTTTCTATTTTTAATTATTAAATTGGATTTCGAACCAATAGTTAGTTTGTATACGGCTAATAAATTTATTTTTTGAGTATTTATTAATGAGTTTTAATTAGCAATTGCGTTTTTTGAGCAATTTTTGGTGGTTTTTTGCATGTTTTGATCGATTTTAATATGTTGGTTGTATGTACGATAAATGCATTTTAGAAATGATTATGATATTTTCAATCATTATTTAACTAAATACAAACATTTTATTCACCAATTTCTCGCATTACAAGCTGAACATGAACTAACAAACATTGTAGGTGGATGACATTATGTTAATTTTTATTTATTACGTTAGAAATAAAATTTTATTTATTTTATCCTTAGACAAAAAAAAACCATTTAAAGCAAAGCAAATTTAAATAAGGCAAAACATGCTCAATCCACCCAAACAAACAACTTTTCCACCTTAAGTAGGTTCAAAATGAAAACATTTTTCTCGTTAATGATCGCCCTCCTGCTATTCACACACTTAAACAATCAAATTAATTCTAACGTCTCGTGCTGTCGCGCTCCATTTTTGGTCTGGATGTGTTTGTAAATTATTACATTAATAAAAGTTTTGAGACGCCCTCGCTCGCGTTTTAATTTACGATATTTTTTCGTGCAAAATTTGTAAATAAATAAATAACTGGAACCGGTAACACATACAACTGCGGATGTATGTAAAAAATATAAATGCTGCACGATTAAATTAAAGGTGTGGTGTGTGTGTACGTTTTCTGTTGTTCTTGGTTGGTGCGGAATGGATTCTGAAATAATAATCCTGACCTCGACCTTTCGCTCGAACGGAGTTGCTCCTTACTTCCTGGTAGCACAATATGACCGTTTCACACAAAATTTATACTTGCATACATATGCCCGCGAGAAGACTGAGAGAAATTTATTATATTAAATATGTTAAGAGAAAGATAATAATTGCAAATAATTTTGTAGGTCGCTTTTAGTGACAGATTGAAACTAAAATATAAAAAATAATTTACAAACTTTACTTAAATAAACATAAAATATTATCTCTAAAGCAGAATGTATAAAAGTCATTCATAAAATGCATTTTCTGCTTGTAGTTAATCAAGCGACAAATAAAAAATAAAAACGTCTTTTGTGGTTAGGTTAGGTTACGTAATTGCTTAGGTTTGAATAAATTGGAAAAAAATGTTTTTTAGGTGATCGGTCTTGTTCTTGGTGTGGGATTATGATTGGTGATATTGTTCTTGTTTTTGGGATGTAAACAATGCTGTGGGGTTGCGAAATTGATTTTTTTTGAGTATTTTTAGGAAAGGTCTTCTTCAAAGATGTTCTTTAGGTGATCTTGTTCTTGGTGTTAGGTTAGGAATTGTTCAAAAGTTGGGATTGGCAACAATATTTTGGGGTTAAATTAGGCTACGAAACTGATCTTTTTTGAATATTTTTTTATCAAAATTTGAAAAAAAATGTCTGTTTCTTCAGGTGATCTTGTTCTTAGGGGTTTAGAATTTGTTTAAAAGTTGGGGATGACAACAATGCTTTGGAGTTAGGTTACGAAATTGATCATTTTTGAATAATTTTCAAAATTTGAAAAAAAATGCTTTTATAGGTGATCTTCGGGTGATTTTGTTCTTAGTGTGAGGTTAGGATTTGTCTAAAATTTGGAGGAGGGGTTAGGTTAGGCTACGATGATCTTTTCTCAATAATTTAAAAAAAAATGAACAAAAAGTTTTCTTCAGATCTTGTTCAAGCCTAACCTCAAGGATTTGTTCAAAAGTTAAGTATGTTAAGATAGGTTATGTTAGTAGTTATTAAATAATTAAGAAAATTGTTTTTTAGTTTAGAAAAATTCTTTATAGATGTCTTTCAGATGATCTTGTTCTTGGTGTGGAGTTAGGACTTAACCTCAAGGATTTGTTCAAAAGTTGGTGATGGCAACATTGCTCTGGGTTAGAATAGGTTACGAAATTAATCTTATTTGAAAATTTTGGACAAATGTTTTTACAAAATTTAAAAAAAAAATGTTTTTTTTCATAGATGTTTTTAGGTGATGTTGTTTTTTGTGCGAGGTTAGGATTTGTCGAAAATTTGAGGATACCAACAATGCTTTTAGAGTTAGGTTAGGTTACGAAATTGATCTTTTTGAATTTTTTTTTTTAATTCAGAGGGATGTGTTGTTGCTGAAGCTAATAACAGTATTGCTGGTACTTTTATAGCAGCCATTTTCGGGTGGTGTTCCAGGAAGTGGTTGTTTCCATTTTTTTTTTTTAGTAAATTATACTAAATTCTAGTTCGAAGAAACTTGATGACCAAAGCTAACAAAAAGAAACAAAGAAGATTGATGATGTAAATTCTTTTTATGGAAAGTGGCGACATTGGTTTCAGCAGGTGCCAAGTGGGCAAAGCGACAGCTCCTTAAGTCCAGCAGTTGAGACTGGGGTAGCTTTGGGAGATGTTTTAGTTTTTTTTATGAGGTCTTAAGCAGCCAAACTGGTGGAAAATTTAAAGAGGTTTGGTCGTGTTGCAGATTTACTCTTGTAGAAGTGGCAGCTTCTAAGTTACTGTGTGCGGTTGACGTTGCGTTGAATGATTGATTATTCTTGCTTGGTGATCTGTGAACAGAAAAATATAATTTAGTTGTTAGCTAAATACTTCTTGTACGTCTTGTCTTTATTTAATAGAATTTATAAATTTTGAAAGCTTTTTGAAAAGGTTTAAGTTTGGACGTTATACGAACTTCGGAGGCTGAATAAGAGGCACGAATGAAGTTTTGTTGGTGCAAACTAACAGGGACAAGACTTTTCTTGGGCTGCGTTTGTGGAAAAATGGCTGGCAGATTGCACGGACCGCATACGAAACACCGATCGGGATGGCCCTGTGTTGGTGGATTGTCACAAATTGGGCTTTGTTAAATGGAGCTTATTTCCTGGGGGTCAATTCTAATTGCTGTGACTTAGATTTTATTAAAATGATGTAATATTTATGACAAATGGTTTTTTTATGAGGACGTATATTTGCGTTGATGCTAACAAGGCACTAAAGAATTTTAAATTTTGTCTGGATTTTAAAACTAGCTACAGAACCCAAAAATCATCTTTTTCTTCTCTACTTAAACAGGTCATCTTACGCTTGTTTACATAGTTTTGCTGTATACTGTTGTAGCTTTTTGCTTTTAAAAACATGAAATTTTGACAAAATTCATCAAAATCACAAAAATCCGGCCGTAAAATGATTGAAAACACAAAAATCCGGCCGAAAGTTCAGCCTTGAATTGAATGAAAACACATGAATATGAGCAAATATACAAACAAATGAAAATTGGTAAAAAACAAAAATCCGGCTTGATTTGCATCAAATAAGCTATGTTCTGTAGGAATTCAACTTAAATAGCCTTGTTTTTTTGTCAAAATTGACTAAAAATGCAAAAATCCGGTCTTAAAATAATTGAAAACACATAAATCTTGGTAAAAACAAATGAATCCGGCTAAAGGATCGTCAAAAAAGTAAAAAAGAAGGCTTTTGGGTAAAAGTTCTGAGTAAATAGTATAAAATTTTGATCAAATTGACTAAAAATACAAAATCCGGCCACAATTTGGTCAAAAAAACAAAAATCCGGCCTTATTTTGTAAAAAAAATAAGCCATACTTGTAAAAAATAAGCCATATTGTGTAGAACCTTGTTTTAATAGCTAAGTTTCTTGTCAAAATTGACTAAAAATGCAAAATTCTGGCCTTAAAATAAATGAAAACACCTAAATCTTGACAAAAATACATAATTTTGGCCAAAAAATGCTTTTTGGGTATAAATTTTGACTATACATTATAAAATTTTGATCAAATTGATTGAAAATCCAAAAATTTGTCTTTAAAATAATTGAAAACACATAAATCTTGCCAAAAATACATAAATTTGCTCAAAAAAAGATTAAAATGCAAAAAAAATGCTTTTTGGGTGGACATTTTTACTAAATAGTACAAAATTCTGATCAAATTGACTAAAAATACAACAATTTGGCTTTAAAATGATTGAAATTATTAGCCTCTGTCGCAATTGGTATAAAATAAGCGGTGTTGTGTAGGAATCTAGCTTAATTTTATGTCAAAATAAACTAAAAATGCAAAAATTTGGCTTTAAAATAATACAAAACACACAAATCTTGGCAAAAATACATAAATTTGGCCAAAAGAAGGTCAAAAAAGCAAATGAACTGTTTTTTGGGTAAAAATACGAAAATCCGGCTTTAGAATGATTAAAAATAAAAGAATTTGAATAAAAATACAAAATTTTGGTCATAAGTTAGCTAAAATAACAAAAAAATCCGACCTAATTTGTAAAATATAAGTCATATTATGCAGAAATTTAGCTTAAATAAGTTTTTTTGTTAAAATTGACTAAAAATGCAAAAATCCAGGCTTTAAAATGATTTAACATAAACGAACCTGAGCGAAAATACAAAAATCCGGCCATAAATTAGTCAAAAATCCGGTTTAATTTGTAAAAATAAGCTATATTGTGTAGGAATCTAGCTTAAATAGTTAATTTTGATGTCAAATTTGACTAAAAATTCCAAACTCTGGTCTTAAAATAATTGAAAACACACAAATCTTAAGAAAATACATAAATCCGGCTTAAAGAGTGCCAAAATAGCAATAAAATTGCTTTTGGGTACAAATTATGACTAAATAGTATAATATTCTGATCAAATTGACTAAAAATACAGAAATTTGGCTTTAAATCGATTGAAATTAAAAGAATACAATAATCTGGCCATAAATTAGTAAAAAAAAAAATACAGTCTAATTTGTAAAAAAATAAGCTATATTGGGTAGGAAATCTAGCTTAAATAGCTAAGTTTGTAGTAAAAATTGACTAAAAATGCAAAAATTTTATCTTAAAATTATTGAAAACACATAAATCCTGACAAAAACACATTAATCTGGCTAAAAAATGGTCAAAAGAGCAAAACATGTTTTTTGGGTAGATATCCTGACTAAATAGTATAAAATTTTGAGCAAATTAACTAAAAATACAAAAATTTAGCTTTAAAATGACCGGAAGTCAACGAATCTGAGTAAAAATACAAAAATTTGGCTATAAATTAGTTAGAAAAACAATAATCCGGCTTAATTTGTAAAAAATAAGCTGTGTTGTGTAAGAATTCAGCTTAAATTTTATGTCAAAATTGACGAAAAATGCAAAAATTTGGTCTCAAAATAATTGAAAACACATAACTTTTGGCAAAGGTAGATAAATCTGCTAAAAGATTGCCAAAAAGGCAAAAATCTTGACTAAATAGTATAAAATTTTGATCAAATTGACTAAAAATACAAAAATTCTGCCTTAAAATGATTGAAATTAAAAAAATATGAGCAAAAATACAAAAATCCGGCTATAAATTAGTTTAAAAAACAAAAATCTGGTCTAATTTGTAAAAAATAAAATATGTTGTGTAGAAATCTAGCTTAAATAGCTAAGTTTTTTTTGTCAAAATTGATTAAAAATTAAATAATTGAAAATATGAATCTTGGCAAAAATACAAAAAAGCAAAAACTACTGCTTTTTGGATATAAATTTTGACTAATTAGTATAAAATTGTGATCAAATTGACTAACAATGCAAAAATCCTGCCTTGAAATGATTAAAAACGAAAGAATCTGAGCAAAAATACAAAAATCTGGTCAAAAATCAGTAAAAAATACAAAAATCTGGCCTGATTTGTAAAAAATAAGCTATATTGTGTAGGAAGTTTTTTGTCAAAATTGACTAAAAATGCAAAAATTCGGCCTTAAAATAATTGAAAACACATAAATATTGGTAAAAATACATAAATCCGGCGAAGAAATTGTCAAAAAAGAAAAGAAAACATGCTTTTTGGGTATATATTTTGACTATATAGTATAAAATTCTGATCAAATTGACTTAAAATACAAAAATTTGGCTTTAAAATGATTGAAAATAAAAGAATCTGAGCGAAAATACAAATATTTGGTCATAAATTTGTCAAAAATCTGGCTTAATTTGTAAAAATAAGTAAGTTTTTTGCCAAAATTGACTAAAATTTCAAAAATCCGGCCTTGAAATAATTGAAATCTTGGCAAAAATACATAAGTTTGGCCAAAAAATTGTCAAAAAAGTTTTTTGGGTATAAATTTTGACTAATTTGTATAAAATTCAGATCAAATTGACTAGAAATACAAAAATCCGGCCTTAAAATGATTGAAAGTAAAAGAATCTGACTGAAAATAAAATAATCCGGCTATAAATTAGTCTAAAATACAAAAATCTGGCCTATTTTGTAAAAAATTAAGTCATATTGTGTAGGAATTTAGCCTAAATTTGATGTCAAAATTGACTAAAAATCTAAAAATCCGGCCTTAAAATAATTAAGTGTCAAAAATACATAAATCTGGTCGAAAGATGGGCAAAAAGCAAAACAAATATTTTTTTTGGTATAAATCTTGAGTAAATAGTATAAAATTTTAATCAAATTGACTAAAAATACAAAAATCCGGCTTCAAAATGATAGAAAATAAAAGAATCTGAGCGAAAATACAAAAATCCGGCTATAAATTAGTCAAAAAAACAAAAATTTGGGTTTATTTGTAATAAAATAAGCCATATTGTGTGGGAATCTAGCTTAAATAAAATTTTTGGGTGGGCATTTTTACTAAATACTATAAAATTTTGATCAATTTGACTAAAAATACAACAATTCGGCTTTAAAATGATTGAAATTAAAAGAATCTGAGCAAAAATACAAAATTCCGGCTACAAATTAGCCTATAATCAAAACTCTGCCGCAATTTGTATAAAATAAGCTGTGTTGTGTAGGAATCTAGCTTAATTTTATGTCAAAATAAACTAAAAATGCACAAATCCGGCTTTAAAATAATACAAATCACACAAATCTTGGCAAAAATACATAAATTTGGCCAAAAGATAGCCAAAAAAGCAAATGAAATGCTTTTTGGGTAGACATTTTGACCAAATAGTATAAAGTCGTGACTAAAAATGCAAAAATCCTGCTTTAGAATGATTGAAAATAAAAGAATTTGAATAAAAATACAAAATTTTGGTCATAAATTAGCCAAAATAACAAAAAAATCCGGCCTAATTTGTAAAATATAAGTCATATTGTGTAGAAATTTAACTTAAATAAGTTTTTTTGTTAAAATTGACTAAAAATGCAAAAATGCTGGCTTTAATATGATTGAAAATCAACGAACCTGAGGGAAAATACAAAAATCCGGCCATAAATTAGTCAAAAATCCGGCCTAATTTGTAAAAATAAGTTATATTGTGAAGGAATCTAGCTTAAATAGTTAATTTTGATGTCAAAATTGACTAAAAATTCAAAAATCTGGCCTTAAAATAATTGAAAACACACAAATCTTAGGAAAATACATAAATCCGGCTTAATGAGTTCCAAAAAAGCAATAAAATTGCTTTTGGGTACAAATTATGACTAAATAGTATAATATTCTGACCAAATTGACAATAAATACAAAAATTCGTACTCAAAATGATTGAAATTAAAAGAATGTGAGCGAAAATACAATAATCTGGCCATAAATTAGTCAAAAAAAAAAAAATACAGTCTAATTTGTAAAAAATAAGCTATATTGGGTAGGAAATCTAGCTTAAATAGCTAAGTTTGTAGTAAAAATTGACTAAAAATGCAAAAATTTTATCTTAAAATTATTGAAAACACATAAATCCTGACAAAAACACATTAATCTGGCTAAAAAATGGTCAAAAGAGCAAAACATGGTTTTTGGGTAGATATCCTGACTAAATAGTATAAAATTTTGAGCAAATTAACTAAAAATACAAAAATTTAGCTTTAAAATGACCGGAAGTCAACGAATCTGAGTAAAAATACAAAAATTTGGCTATAAATTAGTTAGAAAAACAAAAATCCGGCTTAATTTGTAAAAAATAAGCTGTGTTGTGTAAGAATTCAGCTTAAATTTAATGTCAAAATTGACGAAAAATGTAAAAATTTGGTTTCAAAATAATTAAAAACACATAACTTTTGGCAAAGATTGATAAATCTGCTAAACGGTTGCCAAAAAGGCAAAAATTCTGACTAAATAGTATAAAATTTTGATAAAATTGATTAAAAATTAAAAAATTCGGCCTTAAAATGATTGAAATTAAAAAAATCTGAGCAAAAATACAAAAATCCGGCCATAAATTAGTTTAAAAAACAAAAATCCGGTCTAATTTGTAAAAAATAAAATATGTTGTGTAGGAATCTAGCTTAAATAGCTAAGTTTTTTTGTAAAAATTTATTAAAAATTAAAATATTTGGTCTTGAAATAATTGAAAATATGAATCTTGGCAAAAATACATAAATCCGGCCAAAGAATGGTCGAAAAAGCAAAAACTACTGCTTTTTGGATATAAATTTTGACTAATTAGTATAAAATTGTGATCAAATTGACTAACAATGCAAAAATCCTGCCTTAAATGATTGAAAACAAAAGAATCTGAGCAAAAATAAAAAAAATCTGGTCAAAAATTAGTAAAAAAAAAAAAAAATCTGGCCTAATTTGTAAAAAATAAGCTATATTATGTAGGAATCTAGATTAAATAGCTATGTTTTTTGTCAAAATTGACTAAAAATGCAAAAATCCGGACTTAAAATAATTGAAATCACATAAATATTGGCAAAAATATATAAATCCGGCGAAGAAATGGTCAAAAAGCAAAAAAAAAGTGCCCATTGGGTAGACATCTTTACTAAATACTATAAAATTTTGATGAAATTAACTAAAATTGCAAAAAATCTGGCTTTAAAATGACTGAAAGTAAAAGAATTTGAGCAAAAATACAAAAATCCGGCCACAAATTAGTCAAAAATACAAAAAAAAACGCCTAATTTGTAAAAAATAAGCCAACTTTTTTAGGAATCCACCTTTAATAGCGAAGTTTACTAAAAATTCAAAAATTAGGCCTTAAAATGATTGAAAGTAAAAGAATCTGAGCAAAATACAAAAATCCGGCTATAAATTAGTCAAAAAAAACAAAAAAATTGCCTGATTTGTAAAAAATAAGCCATAATCCAGCTTAAATAGTTAAATTTGATGTCAAAATTTAATAGAATTAGAAAAATCCGACTTTAAAATAAATGAAAACACATCAATCTTGCAAAAATCCGGCCTTAAAATAATTGAAAACACACAAATATTGGCAAAAACACATGAATCCGGCTAAAGGATTGTTAAAACAGCTTAAAAAAGAAGGTTTTTGGGTAAAAGTTCTGAGTAAATAGTATAAAATTTTGATCAAATTGACTAAAAATCCAAAATCCGGCCACAATTTGGTCAAAAAAACAAAAATCCGGCCTAATTTGTAAAAAAATAAGCCATATTGTTTGCTTTAATAGCTAAGTTTTTTGTCAAAATTGACTAAAAATGCAAAATTCTGGCCTTAAAATAAATGAAAACACCTAAATCTTGACAAAAATACATAATTCCGGCAAAAAAAATGCTTTTTGGGTATAAATTTTGACTATACAGTATAAAATTTTGATCAAATTGATTAAAAAACCAAAAATTCGGCTTTAAAATAATTGAAAACACATAAATCTTGCCAAACATTCATAAATTTGGTGAAAAGATGGTTAAAAAAGCAAAAAAAAGTTTTTTGGGTGGATATTTTCACTAAATACTAAAAATTCTGATTAAATTGATTAAAAATACAACAATTCGGCTTTAAAATGATTGAAATTAAAAGAATCTGAGCAAAAATACAAAATTCCGGCCGCAAATTAGCCTATAATCAAAACTCTGTTGCAATTTGTATAAAATAAGCTGTGTTGTGTAGGAATCTAGTTCAATTTTATGTCAATATAAACTAAAAACGCAAAAATCCGGCTTTAAAATAATACAAAACACACAAATCTTGGCAAAAATACATAAATTTGGCCAAAAGACGGTCAAAAAAGTTAATGAAATGCTTTTTGCGTAGACATCTTGACCAAATAGTATAAAGTTGTGACTAAAAATACGAAAATCCTGCTTTAGAATGATTGAAAATAAAAGAATTTGAATAAAAATACAAAATTTTGGTCATAAATTATCTAAAATAACAAAAAAATCCGGCCTAATTTGTAAAATATAAGTCATATTGTGTAGAAATTTAGCTTAAATAAGTTTTTTTGTTAAAATTGACTAAAAATGCAAAAATCCGGCCTTAAAATTGAAAATATAAATCTTAGCAATGGTATAAATATTGACTAAGCAGCATAAAATTCTGATCAAATTAACTTTTTCAATAATCCGCGTTAAAATGAAATAAACGATAATCTGAGCGAAAATACAAAAATCGGTCATAAATTAGTCAAAAATCCGGCTTAATTTGTAAAAATAAGCTATATTGTGTAGGAATCTAGCTTAAATAGTTAATTTTGATGTCAAAATTGACTAAAAATTTGAAAAATCTGGTTTAAAATAATTGAAATCACACAAATCCGGCTTAAAGAGTTCCAAAAAAGCAATAAAATTGCTTTTGGGTACAAATTATGACTAAATAGTATAATATTCTGATCAAATTGACAAAAATACAAAAATTTGGCCTCAAAATGATTGAAATTAAAAGAATGTGGGCGAAAATACAATAATCTGGCCATAAATTAGTCAAAAAACCAAAAATACAATCTAATTTGTTAAAAAATAAGCCATATTGTGTAGGAAATCTAGCTTAAATAGCTAAGTTTGTAGTAAAAATTGACTAAAAATGCAAAAATCCTATCTTAAAAATATTGAAAAACATAAATCTGGCTAAAAAATGGTCAAAAGAGCAAAACATATTTTTTGGGTAGATATCCTGACTAAATAATATAAAATTTTGAGCAAATTAACTAAAAATACAAAAATTTAGCTTTAAAATGACTGAAAGTCAACGAATCTAAGAAAAAAATATAAAAATTCGGCCTTAAATTAGTCAGAAAAACAAAAATCCGGCTTAATTTGTAAAAAATAAGCTGTGTTGTGTAAGAATCCAGCTTAAATTTTATGTCAAAATTGACGAAAAATGCAAAAATTTGGTTTCAAAATAATTGAAAACACATAACTTTTGGCAAAGATTGGTAAATCTGCTAAAAGATTGCCAAAAAGGCAAGAATTCTGGCTAAATAGTATAAAATTTTGATCAAATTGACTAAAAATACAAAAATTCGGCCTTAAAATGATTGAAATTAAAAAAATCTGAGCAAATCCGGCCATAGATTAGTTTAAAAAACTAAAATCCGGACTAATTTGTAAAAAATAAAATATGTTGTGTAGGAATCTAGCTTAAATAGATAAGTTTTTTTGTAAAAATTTATTAAAAATTAAAATATTTGGTCTTGAAATAATTGAAAATATGAATCTTGGCAAAAATACATAAATCCGGCCAAAGAATGGTCGAAAGAGCAAAAATTACTATTTTTTTGATATAAATTTTGACTATTTAGTATAAAATTGTGATCAAATTGACTAACAATGCAAAAATCCTGTCTTGAAATGATTGAAAACGAAAGAATCTGAGCAAAAATACAAAAATCTGTTCAAAAATTAGTCAAAAAAATTAAAAATCGGGCCTAATTTGTAAAAAATAAGCTATATTGTATAGGAATCCAGCTTAAATAGCTAAGTTTTTTGTTAAAATTGACTAAAAATGCAAAAATCCGGCCTTAAAATAATTGAAATAAATTAAATATTGGCAAAAATATATAAATCCGGCGAAGAATTGGTCAAAAAGCAAAAAAAAAGTGCCCATTGGGTAGACATCTTTACTATAAAATTTTGATGAAATTAACTAAAATTGCAAAAATCTGGCTTCAAAATGACTGAAAGTAAAACAATTTGAGCAAAAATACAAAAATCCGGCCACAAATTAGTCTAAAATACAAAAAAAACGCCTAATTTGTAAAAAATAAGCCAACTTGTTTAGGAATCCAGCTTCAATAGCGAAGTTTTTTGTTAAAGTTTACTAAAAATGCAAAAGTTAGGCCTTAAAATGATTGAAAGTAAAAGAATCTGAGCAAAATACAAAAATCCGGCTATAAATTAGTCAAAAAAACAAAAAAATTGCCTAATTTGTAAAAAATAAGCCATAATCCAGCATAAATAGTTAAATTTGATGTCAAAATTTAATAGAATTAGAAAAATCCGGCCTTAAAATAATTGAAAACACATAAATCTTGGCAGAAACACATGAATCCGGCTAAAGGATTGTTAAAAAAGCTTAAAAAGAAGGTTTTTGGGTAGAAATTTTGATTAAATAGTATAAAATTCTGATCAAATTGACTAAAAATACAAAATCCGGCCGAAATTTGGTCAAAAAACAAAAATCCGGCTTAATTTGTAAAAAATAAACTTATTGTTTAGGAACCCAGCTTTAATAACTAAGTTTTTTGTCAAAATTAACTGAAAATGCAAAATTCCGTCCTTAAAATAAATGACATCACTTAAATCTTGACAAAAATTTATATTTCCGGCCAAAAATGGCAATAAAAATTGTTTTTTGGGTATAATATTTGACTATACAATATAAATTTCTGATCAAATTGACTAAAAATACAAAAATCCGGCCTTAAATTAGTCAAAAATCAAAAACTCGGCCTAATTTGTAAAAAAATAAGACATATTGTGTAGAATTCCAGCTTAAATAGCTAAGTTTTTTGTTAAAATTGACTAAAAATTCAAAAATCCAGTCTTAAAATAATTGAAAACACATAAATCCTGCCAAAAATACATAAATCCGGCCTAAAGATAGTAAAAAAAGCAAGAAAAAGGCATTTTGGGTATAAACTTTGACTAAATAGTATTAAATTCTAATCAAAAATACAAAAATGCGGCTTTACATGATTGAAATTAAAAGAATCTGAGCGAAAATACAAAAATCCGGCTATAAGTTAATAAAAAAAAAAACAAAAATTGGTTCTAATTTGTAAAAAATAAACCATATTGTGTAGGAATCCAGCTTAAATAACTAAGTTTTTTGTCAAAATTGACTAAAAATGCAAAAATCTGGCCTTAATATAATTGAAAACATATAAATTTTAGCAAAAATACATAAATCCTGCTAAAAGATCGCCAAAAAGGCAACAAATGCTTTTTGGGTAGAAATTTTGACTATAAAATTTTAATCAAATTGACTAAAAATACAAAAATCCGACTTTAAAATGATTGAAAATAAAAGAATCTGAGCAAAAATAAAATAATTAATAAAAAATATTATTAATATAATAATTTGTAAAAAAAATAAGTCATATTGTGTTGGAATTCAGCTTAAATAGTTAAATTTTATGTCAAAATTGACTAAAAATTTAAAAATCAGGTCTTAAAATAATTAAAAACACAAATCTTGTCAAAAATACATAAATCCGGCCAAAAACCCAAAAAATGTTTTTTTGGGTAGAAATCCTGACTAAATAGTATAAAATTTTGATCAAATTGAATAAAAATATAAAAATCCGGCTTTAAAATGATTGAAAATGAAAGAATCTGAGCGAAAATACAAAAATCCGGTCATGAATTAGTAAAAAAAATTAAAAAAACTGGCCTAATTTGTAAAAAATAAGCTATATAGTGTAGGAATCCAGCTTAAATAGCTAAATTGGATGATAAAGTTGACTAAAAAGGCAAAAATTTGGCCTTGATATAATTGAAAACATAAATCTTATCAAAAATACATAAATCCGGTCAAAAAATGGCCAAAAAAGCAAAAAACAACGCTTTTTCGGTAGAAATTTTGACTAAGTAATATAAAATTTTGATAAAATTGACTAAAAATACAAAAACCCGGCCTTAAAATGATTGAAAATAAAACAATCTGAGGAAATATACAAAATCCGGCCATAATTTAGCAAAAAATAAAACGAAAATCCGGCTTAATTTGTAAAAAAATATGCCATGTTGTGTAGAAATCAAGCTAAGTAGCTAAGTTTTTTTTTGTCAAAATGCAAAAATCTGGCCTTAAAATAATTAATAACACAAATCTTGTCAAAAATACATAAATTTGGCCAAAAGATGGTAAAAAAGCAACAAAAATGCTTTTTGGGTAGACATCCTAACTCAATAGTATAAAATTCTGATCAAATTTACTAAAAATACAAAAAAATCCGGCCTTAAAATAATTGGAAACACATAAACTTTGGGAAAAATACATAAATCCGGCGAAAAAATGATTAAAAAAGCAAAAACATGCTTTTTTTGGTTAAATTGTATAAAATTCTGACCAAATTGAGTAAAAAAAAAACTAAAATCCGGCTTTAAAATGATTGAAAATAAATTAATCTGAGCAAAAATTCAAAAATCCGGCCAATAAATTAGTCAAAAAACAAAAATCCGGTTTAATTTGTAAAAAAATGAGCTATGTTGTTTAGGAATCTAGCTTAAATAAATTTTATGTCAAAATTGACGAAAAATGCGAAAATCCGGTCTTAAAATAATTGAAATCACACCAATCATGTCAAAAATACATAAATCCTACCAAAAGATGCTTTTTGGGTATAAATTTTGACTATACAGTATACAATTCTGATCAAATTTTGGCTAAAAATACAAAAATCATGGCTTGAGATGATTGAAAATAAAAGAATCTGAGCAAAATACAAAAATCCGGCCACAAATTAGTCAAAAAATAAGCTATATTGCGTAGGAATTCAGCTTAAATAGCTAACTTTTTTTGTCAAAATTGACTAAAAATGCAAAAATCCGTCCTTAAAATAATTGGAAAACACAAATCTTGGCAAAAATACATAAATCCGGCCAAAAATGGTCAATAAAAGAAAAAAAGATTTTTGGGTACTATTCCTGCCTTAATAGTATTAAATTCTGATCAAATTGGCTAAAAATACAAAAATCCGGCCTTTAAACGTAACTTTTAAACATTGAAGAATTTATTGAAATCAATATGCAAACTAATCTAATCTATTTTTTTCCTATAATTTATGCGAATGATTAAAAACAATATTGACGAAAACATTTGATATTGTGAAAAAATATTGCATTCCAATCTACTACTATTAATCTATTTATAATAATGATTACTTGCAATAAAAATATGCCGCATACGATAATTAAATATAAAACCGACAAACAGTCTACAATGCAGCAATAATAACAACGATCATCGTTCCAACAATAATTGCTTGAAACGAGTGAAATATGTATTTATAATGGCATCGCCTTGATACTTGACCTATGGAGCTCTGATAAGAATTCATAGTATTCCTATCTATATGCAAATTAATAGAAAGTAAATCGAAAAACAATAAAATTATATTATGTTGCTTGTGTATAGGTGTGCGATTTAACCATTTCAGCTCAATTTATAACAATCATAAAAATTATAATTTATTATTATCGGTTGTTCGGTACATACTTTATGCAATTTTACTACCAGGAACTTTGTATCGATTTTGATATTTAAAAGTCTTGAAAGATAAAATTTGAAGCGAATTTTATTTTTTTTAGTTCAAATCTTGAAATATTTGTTTTTAAGATTTAGAAAACTAATTGGATTTTTAATTTTGATATAATTGGTTTTAAGTTCAAATCTTAATTTCTTTTTAAATTTTGTAATGTTCTGAAAAAAAAAATTAACTAATTGGCTCGAGTTCAAATCTTAAAAAGATTTTTTTTTTAGAAAAATATTTAGAACCAATTGCTTTATTTACCCAAATTATAACAAATATTTTAAATTTCTAAAATAAATCTAATCTATCCTTGAAAATAAAATGAATCAATACTAGTATCAGTTTGCTTTGCGCAGGTGTTAATCGTTACTAAAAACATAAAATAATATTATAAAAAAAATGCAACCAGTTATCAATTGATAACAACTTTCCCCACATACCGATTAAATTTATTTTTTCTATTTCAGGTGAGTGTACATTCTCATGCATCATCAATACGACAAGATAGGTAATTTATTATTAAATTAATATATTTGAGAGACATATAATTAAATCCGAAATATATTGTGACAGTCTATGCAAATTTTGCGCGGATTGCAATCAAGGAAGTAATCAAAAATGGGCACCGACAGACGTGTCTATTAGGATTTGAATGTCCGTTGCATCAGTATCAATTACATCTTTATGCACGTCGACGGGCAATTACTTGACATTTTGCGCAGTTAAATGTAATTTACAATTGCAATTAGGAAATGTAATTAAGATCTTAACATTGTTTAATAGAGTTGAATGGGACGTTTAACGTAAATTCTAATAATATTATTAGTTTTGATGTTATTTTGAAGAATTTTTATAATACGTTCTCTGATCTCTAAAAGTCTTTGGTGTTAAGTACACGGTTTCTTATTTGTTGCACTCACCTTAATTTATAGACACCTACAGAGCTCCAGCGCGTCGCCGGCGCAGCTTCAGCGTGTTGCCGGCAACTTCAGTGCGTTTCCGTTTTTTTTTTTTTTTTTTTTGGCTTGGAAACTTGTCGATTAGGCAGCTCAGGGCGGTACCCGGATTTGATTGCTATTTATAAACGTTGAGCCTGTCGTAATATTGTAAAAACATTGACTTTGGACAACATTGCGTTCAACTGGCGATAATTAATTGATTAATACATAAAAACATAGTAATGAGCACGCTATCGGCGTAGTGCTGGCGAAGCGCTCGATCATGAATGTGGCCGCAAAGTGTTTTGGCAAATTCTTTAAGCTTCGAGCGTTTTTATTTTAAAAGTAAGTGCTCAGCCGGTTCTTGGGCTATATTAGCTGTCAAGTTAGGTTAGGTTAGGTTTGGTTATGTTTGGTTAGGTTTGGTTAGCTTTGGTTAGGTTTGGTTAGGTTCGGCTAGGTTTGGTTAAGTTTGGTTAGGTTTGGTTAGGTTAGGTTTGGTTAGGTTAGGTTTGGTTAGGTTAGTTTTATCAAACTGTTCCAGGATATGAGATTGGTAAGAAAACAGTCATTTTAAGTAGTTTATTTCGGAAGTATGGTTTCTTTTTGAGGAGTTTTTTGAGTAGAGCTACATGTCTGGAAGTCTAGCTGCGGAGACTGTTGTAGATTTGGATTTCTTCTTAGTCTCCAGTGAGACTGGTTGTGAGATTAGGTTGTTGTTGTAGAGTTTTTGGAGTGGCGTAAGAAACATAGGTTTAGTTGTGTTGTAGGTTTACTTTTGAAGATGTTGAAGAAATTACTTTTTTCAAGGTTGCGGGTTTAGTTTTAGAAAAGATTAATCTGAAAAAAAAGTGGGTTAATAGAATCTGCCTGAGCGTGATTAACTTTATGGTTAGCTGCTTTCTAATTGACGAGCTGGACAGTCCAGAAGATGCAGATCCGACTGGCGTGGTGTCTGTTTTTGGAATGAATTCTTTTATATTGAATAACGCATATGATGTGGTTGGATGTTGTGATGCAGCTTGGACGCGCTTAGTTTTGGCGAATGTTTTGGTCTAGCTTTAGACCATATACATTTATAGACGCGCCGTGTACTATTTTTTGCTTGTTAGATGGTGAAGCCAACATAACTACGTTCCATGCCCACGACTGACGTCACGGGTTAATTGTGAGCATACATTCTCAACATTCAATATTTATGTGAAATAAATGTATGGTCATATGCCCCTGTACTCAATGGCATTTTGTTATATTAAGTGCATATATTTTTTGTTTTTATCCATGCGCTCAACTTCTTTTCTTATTGCCCACAAATGACGTCACATGCACCGATCATACATGCTGGTTTGACTGCGTCGGCAAAAGGCGTGTCGTCTATAAGTGTATATGGTTTTGGACTTGCGCTGATGCCTGGCTTGTGGAGTTCTGGCCCCTAGAGGTGCTAAGCATGATTTTCGAAAACTGAAGGAATAGCCACAACCCATAGGGGGTGTTCCCCGTGTGCAAAGAATGTCGGTGGGCGCCAGATGAATGTGGCGTGTCTGGTTTCTGAGGAAGTGGTGTTGTTTCCGCTCGACGTCGATGAAGTGACGTCTTTGATGATGATGTCACGTTAAGGATGTTTCAGGGCCATTGGTGTCTTCTACTGCTTCTATTAACTTTACTACTTTTTGAGGTTAGGTTATTTTAATATAATTTATATATACTTTATTGTGCTGATTTACTACTTTTGTTTTGATGGATAATGTTTGGTTATGGTTTTTCTGGCGGTATTAATAATTTTTGGTCGTAGGTTTGCTTGCTATGAGATCGAGGCTATGACTTACTTCTGGACAAACAATCCCCTTAACTTTTTCGACTTTGCTTTTCTCTCGAGGGTATCACGGAAGGTTAGGTTAGGTTAGGTGCGCTTTTATGGCACGCACTAATGTTTTGCACTTGCCTAGGAAACGATAGAATAGTAAAAAAGTTAATTTTTGGTACATTACGTTTAGAAATGGGTCACGAGATGAGGTTAGTTCCGGTTAGGCTAAGGTCATTCTGGTGTTGCTACATGAGTATCGTCTCTTAGGTTTTTAGGTACGCGTTGAGTAGTGAGCGAATTATGTTAGTCAGTGGTGGAGGTTACCTTCTGCTAGGTTGGGTTCAGTTCCCGAGTGCTAATCTGGGCCTTTTAGATTCGGTGTCAGAGCGGGGAAGTGGTTGAATTTGACCTTAAACAGATTAAGACCGTACTGGTGCTGCTCCATGAGTATCGTCTTATAGATTTCCAGGTCCTCTTTAAGACGGAATAATGTTGGTAAGTGGTTGTGGTTGACTTCTGCTAGGTTTGATCGTCTAGGTTGGCATCTGTAGATTTAGTTGGTTTTGGACTTTGGGCAGTGTAACTGGTGCTTTCCTAAAACCCGTTTGACACTGTCTATAATTATGTCTTGAATTATATATATAATTTTTATTAGAATTTGTGCCATAATTCCATATATAAAATTTATATCCTGTATGACACTGTAAATAATTCTTTATATAATTATAAAACCACGCCTGCGCCTTATCTATGATCTGTCAAATCAAGTTTCAATGTTTACTACACTTTGCAGGTTATGTCATTTGTTTTGAATTGATTATTGCTACAGTTAGTTATACAATTAATGAAAATAATAAAAAATGGAAGCAGAACAAATTAAAAAAGCGGTAGCAATTGCTATATGTAGAGCTGCAGTGGTAAAATTGAAAAAAAATTACAAAATACAAAATAATATGCGCACATCACGTTCGCGTCGATTATAGATGGGAAAATAGAACATGTTCTAAATTTTTCAAGATATAATTGTGACCTTGATAATTTGTGTGTTTTACACACGGAAATGGTCAATCTATAATTATATATATAATTCAAGACATAATTATAGACAGTGTCATACAGGTTTAAGACTATTGTCTTATAGGGTTACAAGTCCGCGTAGAGTAGTGAGGGGAACCATTTTGATCACTGGAGGTTTGTCCAAAAAACTACAATCTGAGCTGGAGTGAGCTCGGCATAGTTAGCAGATTTTGGCTTGTTCTTTGTAAACTACGTTTCAGTCAGTTTCAGATCAACTGGGTGCAATGTCAATCGGATATTCGGCGTGCGAGATAATTGGAACAGTTTGTCAAATTTTTGGAGATAAGCTTCAATGCTGTCTAGCTCGGCGTCTTTTTCAGGTGCCTAGATTCTATCGGTTTGAGAGTTCGGTGTTGAAGTCTCGACCGACATTGATTTTTTTGATGCCGAAGTTTTTGCATACATTAGTAAAACTTTTGTAGATTTTTTTTGTCAATCAGGGTACTTGTTCCGGTGGTGTGGAACGAAATGGTTGAAATTATTGCCGAAAATTTGTCCGATTCCTCGGAGTAGCTTTCCTAGGTGCCGGGAGTTTCTTGTGGTAATGGGTATGTGGAATTGGGGCGCCTTTACTCCTACGTTGGGCGTTAATTGTTACAGCCTAGTCTTGCCGAAGGAGCAGCGAGGGTGTGGTTGGGTTTTGTCCAAAGAGTTTCTGTCTGAGATGGAGCGAGTTTGGTATAGTTAGCAGATTTTGGTCTTTTTAACTCACGTTTGAATCAGTTTTAGATCACCTGGGTGCAATGTCGATCGAATACTCAGCGTGGGAGATATTTGGTGTGGTTTGCCAATCTTGAAACTCTTAAGGACAGGCTTTAAGGCTGTCCAGCTCGGGATTGTGTTTGGTTTTTACTTGTTTGAGAGGTGCCAGGGTAAGGTGTTTCTTAAGAGTTTTCTGTTCGGATTGCAGTCTTGACGGAAATTGTCCGGCTGATGTTGAGTGAGCCATTGTTAGTTATTTTTATCTTGATTGACAGTACAGTTTATAGGTACATTTTTTTTTTGCTGCGAGAGTTCTTGCTTACATTTGCAAAAGCTATGTAGATTTTTCCGGTGGAGTGGAATGGAACGGTTGAAATTTCTGCCGAAAATTTTCGGAGTAGTTTTCCCAGGTGTCTGTGGGGTTGGGCTAAAAAGCAATAGCAATGGTAAACTGAAAACCACACTCGAGTACAGACAGTCGGACCATCACACCAATTGAAGAAAATGCAAGCTAGAAGTTAAGAGCAACCCAAACTGAAGTCAAAACATTTGCCCAACCAAGTTATAAGAAACTCACGCCAGAATCTTCCACCACCGACAAAGTCAAAAAACAGATTTTGATGGAATAATCATAAGAGCTAGCGACAAAAATAAACAAGAGAGAGACATCCAGAGTTAGTCACCGACTGACTCGACAATCGAAGAAAACCCTGACCAAAGTGACTAGAAGTTCTTGAGAGAAGGTATAGGAATAGTAGAGCGATCCCACAATTGAGTACTCCTTAACTTTTGGATAAAGTTATGAGGAAAAGAACAAGGACTGGTTGTGTGGCCGATGCCAACGGGAGTTTTCCGAAGAAAACCCGTACCCCTTTAAACCAAACTGCTTCCAACACACCAAAGCTAAAAAAACCGTTAACAAACTGAAAATCGTCATTCCCTAACCGTCTTCTACAAAAATTGGCAAATCATGATTTTAATTAAACTAAACTTGAGAAAAATATTCCAGAATATTATCCCAAAATTAGTACCAGTCATTGTGATTAGCATAAATTGAATTAAAATCAATTCCGATGCAAGTTTTAACATACACAAAAGGTTGTGACAATGACACCGTTTGTTAATGGCAAATTTTAGAATTTTTTAATTAAAACTATTATAAGAGATTAAATTAATTTTTACTCTATTTGTATGCATTCTGTTATCAAAAACATTCATTGATAAACGTTCGCAAAAATACTTTGTAATGTAATCTGATAAACAACTCAAATACAAATCTAATCAATACCAATCTAATTAATATTTTTTAAAGAACTTCCAAGACCTTGATACGGTTCTGCGTATCGTGTAATCCGTATAGCCGTGTTTACATCTGGGTAAGGCAATACTTGCGCTCAGATAAGGTGATATCAGAGCTCAAGATCGCGTGTTTTGCACCTGAAGTTTTTTTTTCTGTATGTATATTTCTCGTTCCGCGGCTTTCCCTACCGTTTGACAGACTGCAGCGAAGAAAGTGCTCTTATTTTTTTATTAAATTTATTTCAATTCCTCCACATATTCTCATCATCATATTTTCGATTGAATATGTGTGTCTGGGGCCTTCCTAATAATTTCTAGTTTCCGCCGGAAATTCGTCTGTGTGTGCGCTGCATGTGGACAACTTCCATTTTATGACCCGGTTATTATAATTTAATTTTATTAATTAATGTGTTGGGATATATTAGCATTATTGACAGTTTCCAATTTAAAAGGTGTTCGTTTAGTTAATAAACGAAATGGCCCAAGGCTTTAGATATTTGGAAAGTCACGATCCAATAAAAGCAAGCTTAAGATGCAGTTAATTATTATCATTTTAACCGATTTTAATGGACGGAGAATTTGTATTAAAATTGTGAAAACGAAAACGGTTAATTAGAAATAATAATGTGGATGAGGATGACCTATTTCAACAAATTCCTACTTACAAGTAAAAAATATAAATAGTAAAAAAATAATCACAAAATTAACTATATTATGCAAAAAATGTTTTTTTATTAAGTTTTAACCGAGAGGGATTAATAAGATTTTTTTGTATATGTTAATGAAAGTGCACGGACCGCTGTCTAAACGTTTTTCAGATGGGCTATAAAATGGCGTCGTATTCTAACTTATAATAATGACTTTTTTGGATTTGACCTACTTTCAGTATGTCGTTCTAAGAATCTGATTCTTCTAGGTTTGCTGCTTACAGGGCCTCGTTGGAAACTAGCTTTAGTCGAACTATTGTTTGATCCACTCAAAAGATTTGTCATCTTTCTCTTACAATTTAATGACAAATTATTTTTGCAAAAAGAACCCCAGTTGAAACTATTATTTTGCAATCAATGATCAGACTTTTCCGCCCACTCACCCAACTTTTTGTTATCATAAAACTTGGATTTGTCAACCTCTTTCTTCAATTTAATATCAAATTACATTTGAAGATAGATGTAAATTATATTTTTGGTTCACTAACACTTGGGTGGGTGGTCGGGAACTCCAGATGAAATTACTATTTTACAATCAACTATTTTGGTACCCTGCTCACTCACCCGATTATTTGTTATTAAAAACTTGGATTTGGCAACTTTTTCCTTCAATTTAATGAATAATTATATTTGAAGAAAGATGTAAATCTAATTTCTGGATCACAAACTTTAGGGTGGGAACCCCAATTGAAACTACTGTCTCATAATCCATTATTTGAGTGACCCGCTTGCCCACCCGACTATTTGATATCAAAAACTTGGATTTGTCAACTTTTTCCTTCAATTCAATAACAAATTACATTTGAAGATAGATGTAAATTTTATTTTTGGATCACTAACACTTGGGTGGGTGGGCGGGAACCTTAGTTGAAACTACTGTCTTGCAATCAATTGTTTAGGTGCTTCGCTCACCTACCCGACTGTTTGTTATCAAAAACTTAGATTTGTCAACTCTTTCTTTAATGTATTAACAAATTATATTTGAAGAAATATGTAAATTCAAGATCACTAACACTTGGGTGGGTGGGCGGGAACTCCAGTTTAAATTACTATCTTACAATCAACTGTTTGGGTGCTCTGCTCACCTACCCGACTGTTTGTTATCAACATTTTAGTCAATCTTTTCTTTCAATTTAATACCAAATTACCTTTGAAGAAAGATGTGAATTCAATAACTGGATTACTAACATCTAATTTTTGGATCACTAACACTTGGGTGGGTGAGCGGGAACTCCAGTTGAAACTACTGTTCCGCAATCAATTATTTAGGTGCCTCACTCACCCACTCGACTGTTTGTAGTTAAGAGGTTGGATCTGTCTTATTTCTCCAACAATTTAGACACAAATAACTTTTGCAGAAAAAGAGAATCTAGTTTGTGGATAAGTAACATTTGGGTGAGTGGGTGGGCCACTCCAGTTGAAACTACTGGCTCACAAACAATGAACTAAGATTGATCTTGGAGGTGGACTAAGTACAACAATAATTGACTATGAATTGCAATTCTAATCTCCTTACTTGGAGAACAAGGTTTGGCAACACATCGCCGGGTTTTCAACCTATTGAGGACTCTGGTAGTAACCTTTACCTGCCACTGTCTCCATGACATTTTTTACTCGGTTATAGACTGGGCTGCAGGAGTTAACTTAAATAATTTTTACACTCCCAGCGACTGTCGAACTTCAGAGTAACCCATGAACTAATCACTCTCACTAGCAGCTTCATGCTCCCTAGGAAGACAATTGAGCAAAGATTTGGAGCTTTGAAGTGAGCAGAGACTTTTACTAAGTGGAACGCCTTAGCCGGAGCAAGCGTGAACCTGAAGCTTGATGAGGCCATCATTGACCAGAACTCATTGTGGGCTGAGTGGGCAAAAACTATCCTACCTTTAGCCTGAACCTCACCTACGAAAAACATGGCAGTGGCGTTCAATACAACTTAGAAATGATTTATGCCATTATGTAAACGTTAAGGGTCTCCAACTTGGAGTGGAGAACAACGAGAAACTGGTCACGAATGCAATGTTACGCCCCGAGAAGAATTTACTAACCTAACCTAAATAACTTCTACACACTTAGCGGCGCTTGAATTCCAGCAACACATCAACTAAACACTCTCACTAACAGGAAGACAATTGAGCAAAGATTATCAGCTTTAAAGAGCTTTTACTTAGTGGAATGTTTTAGCCGGAGTAAACGTGAAGCTTGATGAGGCTATGACTGACCAGAACCAATTGTGGGCTGAGTGGAAAAATTAACCTGCTTTTGCCCTAAACCTGGTAGAGGCGTTCACTGCAACTTAGAAATGGTTTGTACCTGTGTAATACGCTAATGGTCTTTAACTTGGAGCGGAGAACAACTAGAAACTGGTCACGAATGCGATGCTACGCTTCGAGAAGATTCTAAGACTTTTATTGTTGCCTTATACTAACTTCGGGGAAGTAGACTGCAGAACTTTCTACTTGAAATTGTTGAAAATATAAAATAAGTTTTTGAACATTTTTTATTCTTTTTACAGTTTTTTGATTCTTTCTATGATTTTGGTTTTAAATCTCTGATTTTCTTTGGCTTGGAAATTTTGTTGGTTTATGTGCTAGCAACTTTGGAGCCGTTGAGAGTTAACCACGTGAGTGGTGCTAGTGAAGATCTTACTGGAGATATGGAATCTATGCATAGTTTTACTAGCACAGTCAGTGTCTTTTGAAGTGGGTAGCAATGCCCGACTATTTAGTTAAAAAATTCTATTTACAGTTCTTCAATTTACAATCATTATCATTGTAGCCTGGGATTGTATGTGCGACTTTTAGTCGTACGATTTTTTAATCGCATCATTATATAATTATATCTAAATAGAACAGTGAAAAAATAAATAATGACTTTCGATATTAAATATTATATTCAATTCAATCTTAAGGGTGGTCCACAATCATTCTAAAATCTTCAAATTCAAAGCGACGTTCTGATTATCAATCAAGCTCCTAACAATGAAAGCGTGCCCCGTGTTATTTTTTTATTCTTATTGAATTTATAAGCAACCATCGTTGGATTTGACCGACCGGGTGCGATTGGCAAACCACCGCCTTGAACAAAAGAACATGTTTTTGTGTGTTTCCAGAATTGTCGTTTCCTTTCCGTTACGTGCTCTAAGCAGTGGCCAGCAGCCGCCGATCCCAACAATGACCGCTTGTTCCATTGTTTACGGCTCACATTGTGTTACAATAAAAAATATATAGGTAACTAGAAAAAGTTAGGAACTTCAATTAAGAAGAAGAAATAGTTTATTATTTGCACGTGCAATAATAATGATAATAAAACTTGAAACGTTATTGCCATTCTAGAGCAGCTGGGAATTTTAATAATGCGTGGATCTTGTATGAAATGAAACTAGAAAAAAATGAACGCAGATTGTGCGAGCTGGAAAGGTGTATGAACTTTTCATAGGCTACGGACAAAGACACTAATAGTGCACCTAATTAACCGCCTAAAGGTGCGTGTGTCGTTGACATTGGCGTAAATTTTTACATTATTATATGGGAAGTGTATAGTTTATTTAACCGATTTCATTTCTCACTAATATATTAATGTACGCACATAGCTATGTATCATATTGCTGATTAATAAATTTAATCACAACGTGTAGGTTGATTGAAGAAAAAAACTAGTTATGAGTCAACCTTATATTTTTGGAGTTTTATTGTTGATATAAATAATCGTTGATAAATAAATTATTTTTTGTAATTATATCCACATTACTATACAAAATCATATGGTTTTGATTGGAAGATTGTATACTTTATCTAAAAATTTAATTTGAATTCTTTAATGTCTTTAATGTTTTAGAGGTATTAGAAGATATTATGAAAGAGCTTAAGAAAACTCAAGAGTCAACGATAAACGTCTAGAAACGCCAAATTTTAAATCTTTTGGTATAATCACTTAATCACCCTCGTGGGAAAAAGGACAGTTTTACTCACTGAAAATACAATTAAAGTTGAGTGTAATTCATTTTTTTAATTTTTTTATATAAAAATGCGAAAACTTTCTTTTTACAAACAAAACATGTGAGAATCAAGTTTACTCAAAAAAAGGATCTGAATAATATTTTTTTATTAACTTTCATTCATTGTAAACTTTAGAATAAGATAAGATTTGAAAGCAAGCAAAACATTGTGACTGAATAATAAATAATAATCCAACAATACACTTAGAATCCCTGCAACTACACATAAGCTCTTAATTATTGACCTTTACTGTAAACTTTGATAAGTAACTTGTTGCTGCAATTACAATAACTGGTTTACCACCGCAGAAAACGAACAGTTTAGTAGAGAAAACATAAAATGAATAAAACGCGCATTATCAATCGATATTAAAATAAATTTTATTGCAAGTATTGTACGACTTTCTACAACAACCACAATTTCCTCTTCAGATTACAAATATCAAGGCTGGCGATATAAAAAAGGGAAAATTTATTATGTTTACGATCTCAATTGAAACCTGCAGTTGTATCTCATATAATAAGGTTATCAACAAACAATTAAGTCCCATACGGTTACACACCCAATAAATAATTTGCACCATTAAATTACACAGCATTTAATTACCAAAGTTGGGCAATTGGAATGTGCGCGCCGAATAATAATAATGAAAAAAATCAATATTAATTATACACTCACACAAGCATACCAGTCAGTCACACACATATACAATGCTTGTTGTGTATTTGGGTCATATTTATTAATGAAAATCTAGTTTTGTATGGACTGAGGCTGGTTTACGAAATTCGTGCAGCTACTAAACGATTATTATGCAAATTGAGGAATTGTGGATTTTTTTTGTTGATATTGAAGGTTGAATTGAGTCTGAATCATTGCCTCTGATAACGTGCGACTGATTAAAATGCAATCGGTTTACAATTTCGTGCGGTGATAACGATGTTTTCAATTATTAATGCGCAGTTTATTGGAATTAATGTAATTTAAATTAGTTTATAGAGATATTAATAAAGTTTAATATAATCCTCATGATCTGAAGGTTCAGTTTAAGACAAGGTTATTTAAATTTGTTTAGCAAATCAGTTTAAATTTGTTTTTTAAAGATTTTGTCGTGTTATGTTAGGTTTGACCGATTTCGGGTTTGTTCGACTATTTTCGGTTGGAATCGATGGCGGCCATTTTGCAACTACCCTAACTAACTAGATTACATGCCTCTAGGTATACTAACATGCTTACATGTTCTACCAGGTTTCTAAAATTTTAATATTTCTTAAAATTGCGGTTTCCAAAATCAAGATCATTTCGACCGCTTCCTTGATTTGTAATATTATAACGTAATCGGGACATTCTACAAATAATTTGTTAACTTGGATTTTCTGCGAATGTTATTTGTTATTAAATTGAGAGAAGGGTGGACGTGGTACTTTAATAAGTTGTTTCAATTGGGCCTCTTCTTAAAAGTCAACGAATTCGATTGATTAACGGCAAGACTTGAGAGAGCGGATACTTAGCATAACGCGGATTTACACGCTCTTACTGGCATTGCACGTGCCCGCCGTTGTCTTTCTGGTTGTCTATTTTTTTTTAGCTTTGTGCTTACTTTGGGTTTCTTTGTAGCAAGAGGGGTTTGACTACCTGATTACGATTAATCACACATGGAATTTTCCGGTGTTATTGCACACCTTGACACTTGGAATAATAGAATCAATACTTTTTGGTTTTTCCGCGCTTAGAGGACTTCTTCACGGACCAGATTACCTACTGGCAATGTTTATACTCTGACTAGAGAATCGTGGTGTACTTTCTCGGGCAAACAAGTTCTAATGCAGAGCAGGGAAGTACGAGAAAACTGCTACTAGGTCATAGACAATCATGATAAGGCCACCAACCAAGATATATATCGACGACGTGCAGCATACTTTTAGAAACTGCTCAAGATTCAAAAACTGCTCAAGATTTAGAAACTGCTCAAGATTCAAAAACTTTTCAAGATTTAGAAATTGCTCAAGAGTGGAGGAGGAATTGTTGCGTAAGTTGCTTAATCTATGGCTACGCTTTATAAGGGCGCCTGTTGGGATGAGACTTTAATGTGGCGGCTTTTTATGCGTTACTGGTCTACATCATTGCGTACGTGAGGTTTTGACGTCCTTGTGGGCTTTTGGCTAATGTGAAACTATAACAATGATGAAGTCATCCTGCCACAAAATTAAAAATTACTTTCCCACAATCATAAAACGTATTTCCGCTCATTCACCCAAGTGTTTGTAAACAGGAAATTGGTAATGGCGCCCACTTTTCCCATCTTAATTACAACTGACAATAACTTCTTTGTAGTTTTAGCTGTCTGGTCAAACTCGCGTTTGCTCTTGCTTCCAGGCCTGTTTCCTAGTTTTTGAGTTTCGTTTTCTGCGGTATCATGTTGTGAGTTTGTGGATTCATCAGATGACTTCCAAGGTCTCAACTTTTTTTTCTATGGTGGACTAGATCTTGCCCGTGGTGGAAGGTGTTTCTTGTGCTTAAAGTATTTTTTCAGATGGGGTTTGGTGTACGAAACCACAGTCAGGCGATGTCCTTGACCATTTTTGCATTTTAGCCGCGTTCTTTTAGTTCAGCCAGGTTTCATCTGAATTGGGTTGTCTCTCATGGGTGAAGCTACCACTTTGGGATGAGGTTACAATTTACAAATAATACGTCTAATTCTAACCGAGCTTACATAAACAATTTTTTTTGTATACGTTTCTCAGGTGTGGTGGTTGTCTTGGTGAGTTGGTGGTTAAAATTGGTTTACCTTTTTGAAGATGTCTTCGAGGTGTCAGGGAGTTTTTGGCAGGATCTTGTTGGTGAATTTGGGGCTTTTTTTCCAAATTGCCCACGTTGGACGCTAATTGTCCTTCAGGTGTGGTGGTTGTCTTGGCGATCGTCAACTTGGTAGGTTTCAAGTGGCTGAAAAGTTTCGTTTACTTCTTCTTGGTGAAGTAATGTCGATGGAACTGAGGCTTTTGCTCCAAGTAGTCGCCCACGTTTGGAGCTAATTGTTCTAAGTCGTAAAGTCGATGGTTGGCTCTAAGCGGCCAAAATCTTTTGGTTTACTTCTACGAAGATGTCCCCGAGGTATTAGGGAGTTTTTGGTGTGGTCATGTAGGTGGAGTTAAGGCCTTTGTTCTAAGAAGTCCCACGTTGAGTGCTAATTGTCCTTCAGGCATGGTGGTCGTCTCGGCAATCGTCAAGTCGGTTGGCTTCAAGTGGCTGAAGAATTGGTTTACTTTTTTAAAGAAGTTCCCGAGGCGTCAGGGAGTTTTTGGTGGGGTCTTGACGGTGAAGTTGTGGTCTTTTCTTCAAATCGCCTCACGTTGGGCGCCAGTTATCCTTCAAGCGTCGAGGTCGTTTTGAAAAATTTGTTTTATTTCTTTGAAATGTCTACGTAGTGTTGTCAGGGAGTTTTTGGTGGGGTCTCATTGGTAAAGTTGGTGTCTTTGAAACAAGTCGCCTCATGTTGGGCGCTAATTGTCCCTCAGGGGTGGTGGTCGTCTAAGCGATTGTCAATTCGGTTAGCTCCAAGTGGCCAAAACATTTTGGTTTACTTATTTGAAGATCTTCCCGAGGTGTCAGTAGACTTGTAAATATCAATATTTTGTTACTAAGCCCAAGCTTGGATGGACGGTTTAGCAGGGTTCCAGCCTATATGTGTGTCCCCAAGTCCAACTACTTTGCTTGTTGTTGAAAACGGCTTCTTATATAAGTTGTGGTGGTCGACTTTATGCTTTTCTTTCCTCTTCTTCGATTCTCAGATCTGATAGCCAATGAACAATTTTTCTCCAGGTTTTTGTCAATTTTGGATCAGCTTGCGACGCTTACTGCAAAGGGGCGTTTTGATAGCGGTCCGTGCATTTTAATAACTTTTAATGAAGTCAGGTTTGTGGTGAGCATAATATAGAAAAGTAGATTTTTGGGGCTTAAGTTATTAGCCACTACGAAATTATTTGGCTCTATCTATTTTTTTTTTCTAAATCAATTGTTTTGTATATTAACTGTCGACTGCGCCATTTTTGTGCTCATAAAATTAATTTTTTTCTAGTTTAAAGAAATTTTTAGTTGTTAAAAAAAATATCCTACACAATGTATATTTACAACAAAACAAAATTACTTATTTACATTTTTACTAATATTAAATAAGTACAGAAGCTTTTCAAATACGTTAATTATAAAACAATTTCAAGCAAATCACATATTTTAATTAAACACATAACTATGAACTAACAAATTAGAATGTCCGTAACACCACACACGTAACACAACAATGAAATCCAGATGCTAATTGAGAACAAATTGGAATGTAGTAATTTGAATCGTCTTAATAATAATCCCGAACGAAATACGTATGATTATATTTAACATTTTGATTAATTAACAATTAATTACATCATTGACACAATAATCGGTTCCCATAAAAGTTTTTTTTCGTTGCTCGTTTCCGCAGAAGATAAAATCTCGTTACGATTTACATTGCGTTACGTATAAATAAATATTTTTCTTAGAGTTAATAATTTCGAGCGCAGTCAGTGTAAAGATTTTCAAATATATGAGAAAGGAATAGTAAGCAGGGGGTCAGCTACGGTTTAGAGAGAGTGTAATTAAATAATTATAATAAATAATCTAATTAAGATGTAAGTGTCGGAGCGAATGGTCAGTAGGAGTCTTGGAATTTATATATAAAAAATAAAACTATAGTTATATTATTTGCAACATTTTACAAGTAAATTGCAATATAAATAACATTATTTTATCTCTCAATAAATTTCATTTATATTAATCTAGCAAGTGCTGCTTGCTAGCTGCTGCTGCTGCAGCTACCCCGCATATTATTTTTTATTAGCGCCGCTCGGCATAACGCAACTGCGATTTTTTGCCCCGATGGTTGTTGGTGTGGGCCGCCCATTCACTCTCTCTCTACGACGAAGAGTCCTTGTAAATTTTCTGCCTGATACAATGCCCCGGACTGCTTTTATAGCACCTGTCTACTCACTATTATGATTGTTATTACAATGCTGTGCATATAAACTATAACGAGCGGGTGCAATGGCCCCCCTCGTTTCGTTTTACTACATGCGATAAAAGGAACGACTAACGAGATAAAACTGCGATCCCCTCAAATTCAATTACTTACTCCTCGGAATTGGTTGTTGTGGATATGATAATGCAATTATCAAATTCTACGAAGAATAATTTCTTACTATGATGTGTTGATTGTCGTTAAATTGTAGTTTTAGTTTATGAATTTGAAGTCGAATGGTGGCAACAATATTTAATATTTATTTTGTATTTTAATCCTATCGACTGCGCCGTTTATGTGTTTTTTTATTGATTATGCAGTTTCTTACATTTCTATTTTTGGTGTTCTTTTTTAATGTTGCTGCATATTTTTTAATATTATAGATGGTTCCTTCGTTGTGAAATGTTTTTTATTTTATTTTATTGACTGCGCCAGTTTTGTGTTTATAATAAATTTAAAAATCACATTTAATTTGTGTTTTACCAAATGCTTTGTGTGCATCTTTTTTTAATTTTTTATTTTTTTTATTTTATTGATTTGAAAGTACAGAACTTTATATTGGTATTGCTTGATTGAGCATAAAACATGCATTTTACCCAGCAGACTGCGCAAAATAATTTAAGTATATGAAAGAAGTAAGTTAGAGACTGTTTTTTTTTTAAGGTTTTTTACGTTGTTTGTGGATAGTCTTGAAAGAAGTTTTTCCTTGGGCAATAGATAGGTTAGTTTAATATTGTGTGATTTTGTGCTTACTACACTCAAGGTGTAGTAGGTGGGTTAGTGTATCTTTTGGGTTTGAGCATCTTGATGTTGTTGTTTTTTGTATTGCGCAAAGGCGGCCCTACATGTTTGCAATTCCGAAGCACGCGATTTATTTTAGTATTGCGCGCATGGAATGGCATGTTTAGAAAGTGGTTTTTAAAGTTTTTCTTGATTGTTATTGGTGAAGCTATCTATTATTTACATTTCCGAAGCACGCGACCTGTTTTAGCAACTGTGAGCATTGGAATAGCATCTCTAGGAAGTGGCTTTTAATGTTTTCTGTGGATGTTGTTGATGAGAATGTTTGTGGATAGTCTTAAAGGAAGTTTTTCTTTGGGTAATAGGTTAAGAGTAATCTTTTCTGACTTTTATCATTATTTTGAATTGTGCAAAGTATATGAATGAAGTAGGGTAGCAACTATGCGCATCAGATTAGCACCTGCAGGGAGGGATTTTTAGAAGTTTTTTTAGTTTTTTTTTTGGATAGTAGGTTGGTTAGGTTATTATGTATGCAAACATTTAAATGTGAGATTTAATTCTATAACCACAGAAATGGCGCAGTTGGCAGGTAAAAAAATATAATTACTAAATGCATTAATAGTTATTTATCTAACTATCACAGCGGCCAAGAGTCAATTGTTAATTCATTTCATAATTAATTCATTGAAAATTTAAAATAGGTTAAAACTGGTGGCACGGTTATTGCCAATTGCATAAATGCTAAATGATACCGATTAATGCGGACGTTTAGTAATAAATTACACTAGCTGGAGCATTTATTTGATTATGTAATTATAATTTATT
The DNA here is from genome assembly GCA_963932245.1 of Tachinus rufipes. Taxonomy (NCBI): domain Eukaryota; kingdom Metazoa; phylum Arthropoda; class Insecta; order Coleoptera; family Staphylinidae; genus Tachinus; species Tachinus rufipes. Next base: position 8,566,101 of record OZ010744.1, read on the forward strand.
TTCTACAATTTTGTTAAATGAAGCATTGCTTAACAATGAGATTAGTACATTTTATGAACACAAAAATGGCGCAGTCGTCAGAATATACAAAATGCTCGATTTTTTTTTACAAATTGATTAAAAAAAGCTCTGCTCTATAGGATTTTTTTAGAAAAAAATAACCATGAGTTTAATAAATTTTATGAACACAGAAATAGCGCAGTCGCAAGTTAATATACAAAATGCTTGTTTTCTTCCCACAAATTGGCTAAAGGGAGCTCTGCTCTACAGGATTTTCTAGCTTTGCTTTAAAATGATAGAAAGAAAAAATGAACTATGAGATTAATACATTTTATGAACACAAAAATGGCGCAGTCGACAGTTTAAAAACACAAAATTAAAACATATTTTTTACAAATGTGGCAAATAAAGCACTGCTCTACAGAATAGTTTACTAGTTTTGCAACTAAATTGTATGAACACAAAAATGGCGCAATCGACTGGTTTTTTTGATATAAAAGGAAAGAAATCAAAGGTTCTACACAATTTACTAGTTTTACCGCAAACTTGAAAAAAATCAAAACACAAAAATGGCGCAGTTAACTGGTGAAAAATACAGAAGGAATGGTTTATAAAAAGTGATATTTATAAATTGCATGTACACAAAAATGGCGCAATTGACTGGTTTTTTTTATATATATATGGAAAGAAATAATATTTTTTTACAAATCGGTTAAAGGAACTAGTGCTTCCTTCTGCTTCAAATTATACAGAAATTAATTGTGAGATTTATGAAGATAAACATGGCGCAGTCGACATTTAAAAATTACAATACGAATATTTTTTTTACAAATTTGCTTAAGGAAGCAAGCTTTACATGATTTCCTAGTTTTGCTTCAAACTAGAAAAAATCAAAAATTTTATAATTACAAAAATGGCGCAGTCTACAGTTAATATACAAAACAATTGATAAAAGTCTTTATTAACAAATTTGCAATAGGAAACACTGTTTCTGTTCAGAATTTGTAACTAAAAGAAAATGTATGAAGATTAGTTTACATTTTCCGAGTCCGAACTTGATATTGGAATTGATGTTCTTATGGCGCAAAGGAGACCTTATTGATTACATTTTCGAAGCACTCGACAACATGAGAAATGTAAGGCTGTGACTGCGCACATTGGAACAGCACTTTGAAGGAATGGTTTTCAGAATTTTTTTAGTTATCCATGGAGGTTAGTTATTTTTTGAGTTAGGTTAGTATTTTTGGATTTTGTACCTGCCACACTCTAGGTAGTAGGTAGGAGGAATTATTTTCTGGGTCTGGGGAGGTATTATTATTGCTTTGCAGCGACTTGCGCACCGGAATAGCATCTATAGGAGGTGGTTTTTAGATGCTTTCAAAGTTGTTGTTTGCACGTTTTGTGGATAGTTTTAGAAGAAGTTTTTCTCTGGGCAGTGTAGGTTGATTAGGTTAGTTTAGGATTGACAGATTCAGAGTTTTTTATTGGGTGGTGGTGCTTTGTTGTTTTTAATTACTGTAGCGATCTGTTAGATTATTTTTGATAGCGGACGAGACTATTAATGTTTTTAGCGACAAGAAAAATTGATGTCAATAGTACTTTGACTATGTTTAATCTACATCTAGAGTTACGTAGCGAAAACTTTTCATGGACTCCCCGCGTTCTGGACCGTTTTTTTCCGTTTTATCGGAAATCTGGCTTCAAAATTGGGTTTGCAGTTTAAGACAATTTTGGATTAGTTGGGCCGCCTGAAAACATAGTTGCAGTGGCACCAAAAAAACTTGCATTTGAAAATTCAACTTTAATTCAAATGTCTTTCTGACCGACACTGTACTGTTGAGCACAACTCGTTATGACTCCTTCTTCGACCTTTTTTCTTGCACCTACTTACAAATTGACAGCAAATGAAGCGTTTCTGCAGTCCTATCTTGAACTAGCACGAGATTTAACAATAATAGATCTGTGATACCTTTAGATGTTCTGAGCACGCTACACTGAAGGAGTTGTGTCTTCTCTGACCGAATGGTTGGGTAATCCGGTAAACCTCTCTTGTGCTAGGGATTGTGGTTTGCAATTATTTCCTAAAAGGAGGAATTTCAGTAAGCTTGCGTTGATTACGTCTCTAGCTTATTGCTTTTATATAGTTTTGATGGGGGGAGAACTCTATATAAGTTAAATATTCTTGTAAGCGACAATGATTTTCATCAATGGATAGATATGAGGATAAGTATCTTCTTTGTCTTGGGATTTTGATGTTGTAATTGAGATGTTTATGATCGCTTTGTTTGGCAACTCTACTGCTTACATTTCCGAAGCACGGGACCGACTTTAAGAATATGATAGAAGAAAAGTAGCAAGCGCGCATCGGAATAGCACATTAAGGGAGTGGTTTTTAAAGTTTTTGTTGGTTGTTGTCACCGAGGCGACCCTACTGGTTACATTTCTGAAGCACGCGACGGACTTAAGGAATATGAGAGAAATAAGGTATCAAGCGCGCATCGGAATAGCTCATTAAGGGAGTGGTATTTACAGTTTTTTTTTTGGCTCTTAATGGGGATAGTTTTAAACGAAGTTTCTCCATGGGTAGTAGGTTTGTATCTTTTTTTGACATTGCATGAGATTTGATGTATGCTGCCATTAATGCAAATGCTTTCATATTATGAATCATGAAACGGGCACTTCATGAAAAGAACTACATTAACAAAATTGTAAGAAACAAGCGACAGCAAGCACCATCAATGACTAGTTGATATTTTTGTATAAAGATGATAAACTAACACTTTTTGTGTAGTAGGTAGGTTAATTGATCTTGGTCTGAGATCTTGATGTTGGAGTTGAGGTATTTATCTTTGAGTTGCACAAAGGCGACTTTACTGGTCATATTTCCATAGTACGCAACTGACTTTAAGTGTTTGAGATGCGCGCATCGGAATAGTACTTTTATATGAAGTTTCTTTAATTGCAGTTGATTGAGTGGTTGTGGATAGTCTACAGGTCACATTTCCGAAGCACGTGGCCGACTTTGACAATAAGAAAGAAGTAAGGTACCAACTGCGTGCATTGGAATAGCATCTTTAGGGAAGGTTTATTTCAATTGTTGTTGATAGCGAGCACTATCGTGTCGATACTATGGTATGAGAATAAGTATTTGGTGCAAACTATAAGATTAAGGTCGATAACCGTTGATGTCGAAAATAGATTTTTGATTAGATGCCACTATTGAGTCCACATCAGTGCTTATTTACTATAAGTAACAAGGCAGGGGTTGCGTTACCGATCAACAACTTAAAATGCCTTCCGAAGCATTGTGGGAGCGCTGGTGTATTTTTCAGGAAATAAATGTTACATAATCAGGTTTAGAATCCGGCATCTTTAGCATACGAGCCAATTTTTACTACAATTTATTATTTTTTGATTTGAGCCAAAAATTACGAAATTTTATTGAATACAAAAATAAACAATTAAGAGTTTTAATATTAGGAAATCTTTGTTTACATAATTAATTAATTCAATTTCAATAAACAACATTAAAATTACAAATCGCATTCGATTTTGTTTTCGGTGTTCATTTTTACGCCATCAGGTTTCGCGCTCGGCTGTGCATGGAGTTATTTCACTTTCGCCTATCCGTGTCAGTGCCAGCGTCTGCATATTAATAACACCTAAATAGATACATCTGATTGCCCGCTCGATGTTCTTATCGCAACATACGCTTTTAACTATTGCTGCGCAACACCCGATATTTCGGCATTTCCGAAACCAACTAACAATGTTTTCTCTTTCTGTTGCAGGTAAGGAACTCCACCCACTCACACAATCAACAATTAAAATTAAAAGGTAATTAATTAGATTAAAATTGGGACCTAATAGTGTACCCTGGGGGATTTGCAAAGAGAAATCAAAACTTTTTGCATTCCTTATCGAGTCCTAGTTGCATACAAGTGACGTTTACAGCGATAATTAATTTACGATTGTCTCTCTTTTTCTGCGCCAACGCGACAATACGGGATGGAGAGTGTTGGCAATGAAGACATCTTATGTACTCTTATGCAGACGCGCACTTAAATGTCACACGTAATAAAACAAATCGCACGACGAATACCTAAACGGATGCGGGGACAGAGAGAGGTTGCGTATGCGGTGTGCAGCCAGAGCGAGATGATTGAATTGTGCGAATCGGTAATGATAAATTAAGCGAAGGTTTAAATAAATTTTCTTTACAATGAAACCTCATTACATTATAAAGCAATCAAGATGACAAATTCGCCGGTGTTCCCACGAGGTTCGCCACTTGGAACGTCTCCATTTGTGCGCGCATCTTCTAATTAGCCTCTTTGCAAAGTCATCTTGGTTTTGTTTGTAATTATTCTCCGGTGGTATTAAAATGCTATCAAGACAAAAGCAGGAGCAACGCCCGAGCCGTGAATGTAATAAACGCCGCCAGGTTATGATTATTTTCTCATGTGTTTGAAGTACACTTATGTTTTTAAGTAACGTTTTGTTGAAAAACACTTGGAGTTTTCCCATGGGATAGATGGACTGACACGCATACGTTTTCATACATACGCACACAATGCATGCGGAGGATGATGTGAAGAATATGTTGTTGATATACATATAATACTACTGACATAGATCCGGGCATGACTTGTTGAAAACTAAAAATGTAATGTGGTTACGTTATTATTCAGATTTGATCAACAGTTAATTTGAGGCTGAATGTATTGTGTTTTTTTTTTTAATTCTCAGGCAACTGTTTTAAAATATTAAGAACTATAATTATTACGTTTAGATAACCTATTAACAATAAAGGTCATGTTATTAGCAAATTAAACAGTAAATATGCATGCAAACATGGGCGGCGACAGCAGTGGGACAAAGGGGGCCGAACAGTTTTTTTTTTATTGTTTTTTTTACAAATTGGATTTATATTAGGTACAAAATATATTTAAAAATGTCGGCAGTACGGCAGAGAGGGCATGTACAAATACCAGCGCTAACGAAAGTTAAGCAACGGCCGCTCTAGTCACAACTTGGATGGGTGAACCCAAAGTGATGCCGAGCGTAGCGTTCTTCCCAATATGGGTCCGTTACCTCATATAAGCATCCATACATGTCTTCTCTGTGGCTCGGTGTGTCCGACACCTCGACACCTAACGGTATTAAGAGGTTATTGAATATATATATATATATTTAAAAAAATGTTATGAAATTGCCCCCGGTAGATAATTCATTCATCTGAGGACTGCCACTTGGAAGGTCTTGCTGGCCAACTGTGAATTGTTGTCAGTCTTAATTACCTTGGGATCTTCTGGAAGCTTTAATACGTGATTTTAAAGGAGTCGGATGCTTTTCTTGAGCTTTACGTAACGTTTTATTTGCATAGGACACGTGTATGCGCGGTAACATGCGCCGATGGATCATTTAAAAGGTGTTTTGTATGCGGTCCGTGCAAAATTAAAAATAAATATTTCTAATGCTTAAATTTGAATCAACTTAAACAAATCTCGTTTAATATTGTTGGAATGTGTATGAACGATAATAAGACAAATTGTTCTTCAGTTTGTATTCCTATTATAATATAATTGACTTAGTTTCAAATCTGGACACAGTTTTGACATTAATAAATCATTTAGTTTTGGTAGTAAATTATTCAACCGCAGACAAATTTTAAGTATCCGACTATTAATTAATTTATTTATTTTTTACACATCAACTGACCTTTTGATTAAAACCGTTGCTGGAAAAATAAACTGAATGAAATCGGAGCCCAAATATTTATAACGATTTTTATTTCTTCATTCTCGCCGGCCGAGGTATGAATTATTTATCGAGATTTTTATTTTTCGCATTCTGTCCGCGGGGCAAAAATGCCGTCCGTATTAGTCATCGCGAGGTATTTATTATCCGTTCTTGTGTTGTGTGTGTGCGAGTGCACCGGGCGAATTCATCGAGTGGTGGTGTGATGAGGTGATGGTCAGGTGAATCATGCCACAATGCGGTTATGAGAATTCCGAGCTATTTTTATATTATACTCTCTTCGATTTTATTTTGTTTTGTTGTATGCAGAAAAAATGTATTTTTAGAAGTGATGGTTGATTTATGAAATTGTATTTGATTTCCTCGATAGAGTCAAAACACTAATTAGATTTTATTAATTAAATTTGGTGGCAGGCTCCTAGTTAAAGTATGGCATTTTTCTAAAATCTAATCGAAATTTGAATCATAATATTCAGCCAAATTCTTAGAGCGTCCCTACAGCATACTATAAAATTTCGTTCCTTGTTTTCTCAGTTATTGTCTCACATCAACAAGAAATTTGTAGCTTAAAAAATTAGGAGAAAAAGTTTTGGTGTAATTAAAGTGTTTTAAATGATTAATGACATGGGTGCTTGGTGTGGTGGTTGAGCGTATTAGTAATTTTATTAAAAATAATCAATGATTGATTAAAAATTCATTTATTGTTTAAAATTTGCTCAAAAAGGAAATTAAGAAGGAATTTGGTGTAATTAACGGGCTTTAAATGATCACAACGACGTGAATGCTTGGTGTGGAGATTAGGTGAATGAGTAATTTTGGATAAAATTACTTCAAAATGACGCAATAATCAATAATTGATTATAAATTGCTTAAAACATGCATTTATTGCTTAAAAATTTGCTAAAAAAGGAGAAATTGTATGCTTGGTAGGGAGGTTGGGTGGATGAGTAATTTTATACATAATACTAGAGTTTTGCACCTCACAATTGTTTAGAAAATACATTTATTAAACGCAATTTATGAAAAATTGTAAGACATACATTTTGACAATTCACAATCACAATGCACTAGTTAACAGTTAACCATACAGGATTTTTTTAGATGAAAAAATTTTCAAAAATTTTAATTCAAACTTAACAAAATTATTAATAAGTTTTTTTGTATTGATAAATCAAAGCAAATTAACATACTACTTGAGGAAGAAAATGGATACTACTTTCATCTTAATGTTTAAAACACATAACATATTTAATTAATTTTTAGATATTCACCCACGCTAAACGCTATCGCCAGAATCTGTCCATTATGCAATTCGCGTTCGCGTAATCCCATGCCGATATTTCCTCCTATCGTTCTCATTGCTGCCTTCCGCACTTGCAACACAAATTTTTCGAGCACGAAAGTAAATGGAGATGCAATCTATGGAGATCTCGTCGTCGAGACAGCATCTCATGCTCCTTTCGCCGCGATTAGATCCGATTTGATGCAGTTGGATATTATTTTTCTCGACTGGTAAATTGCGCTCTAATGAGACGCTGCTGGTTTGCTTGCTTGATGCAAGAACGAGAGGAAAATAGTAACGAGCGTTTAATAAGACGTTACTAGCGAACAGTTATGTCATTTTCAATGATGAAGGCGATCCGCAGATATCGCATTTAATTGCGTAATCTGATTTAATTTTTTTTTTGTAGTTCCCGCCGGTAGTCGAATGAGTTATTGATGACGTGGGTGTGGGCTCGATTAAGTTAGCAATTGTGTGTAACATGATATTCGTGGATAATATTGAGACGTAAATGTTATAACAAAATGTTTTCTCTATTTTGAATGGACAAAAGATTTACATATTTTAATCAATTAATTAACTTGAATGACAAAGTCAATTTCATATTAGATAGTTCCATCAGCTATGTTTATGAAGATCGTAAATAATTAGACCTCATGAAATTTCCCTTTGGTATACTGCTTTAGGCCAAAAGCAGAATTTGCTGTATGAATTAATGAACGTATTAAAGCTTATTTGTATTCTGAACCTGAAATAATTTTCAAATTATATTCTTTACCCTCAAGGAACTCTTATCTTCTTAGAAATTAATTAGACAATAATGAAAAAATCATATCTGAATATAACTCTAAATAGTGCCGCCAATGCAATGCAAACAAGGAAAATATATTTTATTTGTAAAAAAACATTTAAATTAATATCACGTTTTGGACATATAGAGTCATTTTATAAACAATTTATAACTTTTAAGTTTTTTCATACAAAAAGTATTTGTTTTCAAGGTTTCCACAATAACTGAAATCGTTTTTAAACAATGCTGACGGTTTTCTCAATTATCCGCATTTTTTTCTGCGTTATAATAAATGAAACAGTTTTATTACTTATTATTTCATGCGCGAAAAGCGTTTCGTTTCTGATTCTCAATGATGAAAGTGTTTTAATTTTAAATAAATATATAAATGCGTTTTATTTGAAGCAATAAATGTTTTTGGGACGACAATAAAATTGTAATTTTAATGCATTTTCTGAGCGACTAATTTTTATGTTATTGTATGCAGTTTTTTGTTTGTTTTGAAATCAGTGGCGTAGCTATCTATAAGCAAGGATCTGCAATGCGGAAGGGCCCACAAGTACACAGTTTTTCTTTAAATGTTACTATTTTATGTTGATTTTTTTAACAGTTTTTTATTTTTATACTTTATACTTATGATTGGTAGAATTTTATACTTTCTGAGAGTTTATAACCGGATTTTGAATCTTCAGACAATATTTTTATAGCCCGATTTTGCTATCTTTGGGATTTTATGGAATTTTGTTCACAATTTTTGACGTTTTAAGGCCGGAATTAGCTATGATATTTTATTAACTTTTTTTGTAGTTTTTAAGCGTTTTTGGGCGAGTTTTGGTTTTTAAGTTTTTAGAATGTTGCTTCTTTCAACGGCTTAAGGTGAATTTTGCTACTTTCTGATAATATTTTTATATTTTATGGCTGGATTTTGCTTTTTTGATATTCTATGATTAGAATTTTACATTTTTTGACAGTTTATGATCGGATTTTAAAACTTTCTGGCAATATTTTGATGTTTTATAGCTCAACTTTGCTATTTTTTTGGTATTTTGTGTACATTTTTATGTTTTTGGCGCTTTTTAACAATATTTTGATGTTTTAAGGCCGCTTTTTTACAATTAATGATCAAATTTTTGTGCTTTCTGACAATATTTTCATAGTTAAGGCTGGATTTTGATATTTTTGACGTTTTATGCAAAGAATTTTGCACTTTTTATCAGTTTATGGTCGATTTTTATTGTTTTCTGACATTATTTTGATATTTCAAGTCGGATTTTGTTTGTTTCCAATAATATGTTGATATGTTATGGCCGGATTTTGTTATTTTTGACATTTTATTAAAAGAATTTTGCTTTTTTATGAATTTATGGCCGGATTTGGGTGCTATTTGGCAATTGGTCGAAATTTCTAAGCCGGTTTTTGTAATTTTTTGCACTTTTTAATCGTTTTTGGTCGTATTTAGTTTTTTTGAAAGTATTTTGACATTTTAGATTTTTCATAAATAGAATATTGCAGTTTTTAACAGTTAAGGGTGAATTTTGGTATTTTTTGACAATACTTTTAAACTTTATGGCCGGATTTTGTTATTTTCGACATTCTATGACTAGATTGTTGCACTTTTTGACAGTTTTTGATCAGGTTTTGCAATTTTTGGGATTTTATTAAACTTTTTTGGTTTTATAATCAGATTTTGTTGTTTTGGACGTTTTGTAAATAAAATCACAAAAAAAACAAAAATTGATCAAAATTTTTGTTTTTTTTTGTGACAATAAAATAAGTTTTGTTTTTTTATTGAAAAGAATTTTGCACTTTTAAACAGTTTATAGCTCAATTTTGATTCTATCTGGGATTTGATCTTTTTGACATTTTATTAAAAGAATTTTGCTTTTTTTTACGGTTTATGGCCGGATTTTGGTACTTTTTACAATTGATTGAAATTTCTAAGTCTACTTTTGTCATTTTTCACATTTTTTGAACAAAATGTTGCACTTTTTAATTGTTTTTGGTCGGATTTTAGTTTTTTTTTTAAGTATTTTAACGTTTTTGACTTTATAAATAGAATATTGCGGTTTCTAACAGTTTATGATGAATTTCGGTATTGGCTATTAGTATTGTTAAACTTTATGGCCGGATTTTGTTATTTTTGACATTCTATGACTGGAATATTGCACTTTTTTACAGTTTATGATTATATTTTGCTATTTTTGGGATTTTATGAAACTTTTTCGATTTATAAAGATTTTGTTGTTTTTGACAATAAAATTTTGCTCAACTGTTCTTGGTCAGATTTTGGTACCTTTTAACAGTTTTTTGATGTTTTAGGTCGGATTTGGGTTTTTTCTAAAAATATGTTAATATTTCATGGCCGGATTGTGTTATTTTGGACATTTTATTAAAAGAATTTTGCTTTTTTAGAGTTTATGGCCGGATTTGGGTGATTTTTGACAATTAATTGTAATTTCTAAACCGGTTTTTGTCATTTTTGACATTTTTTGAACAAAATTTTGCACTTTTCAACAAAGTTTTGCCGGATTTTAGTCCTTTTTGAAAGTATTTTAACATTTTTCAGTTTATAAATATATATTGCTGGTTTTAACAGATTATGGCCGGGTTTTGTTATTTTTGGCATTCTATGAATTTTGCACTTTTTTATCAGATTTTGATTTTTTTCATTTTGGTATTTCATAACCGGATTTTGCTATTTTTGAGATTTTATGAAACTTTTTGTAGTTAATAAAATTTTGCGTTTTTAACCATTTTTTGCTCAAATTTTTTTCTTTGTGATAATATTTTACTATTTTATAGCCGGATTTTGCACGTTTTGACTTATTATGAATAGAATTTTGCACTTATTAACAGTTTATAACTGGATTTTATTACCTGCTGACAATATTTTTGTGTTTCAAAACCGGATTTTGCTATTTTTGACATTTTATGAATCAAGTTGCACTGTTAAATTTTTTTGCCGGATTTTGGTGCCTTTTAATAATATTTTGATATTTCAAGGCCGAATTTTACGTTTTTTTTGTTATTATATTAATATAATTTTACATTTTTAACAGTTTTATGGCCGGATTTTGGTTTGACTATTTTTTGATATTTTACAGTCGAATTTTTCTACTTTTGAGTTTGTATGAAAATGTTTACCTATTTTTGACGTTTTATGAATAGAGTATTACTTTTTTTGATAGTTTATGTTTGGATTTTGAATATTTCTTACAATATTTTAATATTTTGCAGCCCAATATTACAATTTTATGTAAATTTTTACGTTTTATAACAGTTTATGGTCGAGTTGTTGGTGACATTCCATGAAAAGAATTTTGTACTTTGGTTCTTTTTAACAATATGTTGATATTTTATAGATAAATAGTTCAGATTATGTTATTTTTGACATTTGATTAAAAGAATTTTGCACTTTTTGACAGTTACGGCCGAATTTTGGTGCTTTCTGATGATATTTTGATGTTTTAGGGCGGATGGTACTTTTTGACAATTGATTGAAATTTCTAAGCCGGTTTTTGCTATTTTTGACATTTTTTGAACAAAATGTTGCACTTTACAACCGTTTTTGGTCTAAAATCCGTCCAAAAACGGTTGTAAAGTCTTTTTAAAAGTATATTGACATTTTTCATAAATAGAATATTGCGGTTTTTAACAGCTTATGATGAATTTTGATACTTTCTGAGATTTATTTTTAAACTTTATATCCAGATTTTACTATTTTTGGGAGTTTATGAAACTTTTTTTATTTTATAATCAGATTTTGTCGATTTTGACTTTTTGTGAATATATATATCATCAACCAGCCCGTTACGTTCACTGCTGGACATAGGCCTCCTCCATAGCACTCCATCGTCTTCTGTCTTGAGTTTCGTAGATCCAGTTGTTTGCGATCATTTTAAGGTCATTGGTCCAACGCTTAGGTGATCTTCCTCTGCTACGTTTATCGGCTCTTGGTCTTCACTCTAGTATTTTCTTCGTTCATCTTTCGTCCTTCATTTGACACACGCGGCCGGCCCATTTCCATTTGAGTTTAGTTATACGCTTGATCACGTCTGCCACTTTAGTTTTTTTCTGTAGGTCTTCATTGGTGGTATTATGCTATTTTTGACATTTTATGAAGAAAATTTTGCATATTTAAACTGTTTTTGGCCTAATTTTGGTGCCTTCAACAATATTTTGATGTTTTAGAGCGGGTTTTGGTTTTTTCCAAAAATATATTGATATTTCATTGCTGGATTTTGTTATTTTGCTGTTTTAAGAGTTTGTGGTCGGATTGTGGTGCTTTTTGGCAATTGGTGAAAATTTCTAAAGTGCCTTTTGCCATTTTTTTACATATTTTGAACAAAATTTTGCACTTTTCAACCGTTTTTGGCCGGATTTTAGTTTTTTTTTTTAAAGTATTTTAACGTTTTAGACTTTATCAATAGAAATTGCTGTTTTTAATGGTGAATTTTGGTACTTTTAGACAATATTTTTAAACTTTATGGCCGTATTTTGTTATTTTTGACGTATAATTTTGCACTTTTTGATCAGATTTTGAATCTGTTGTGAAAATATTTTGATTTTTATAACCGGATTTTGCTATTTTTAGGATTTTATTAAACCTTTTGTATTTTTTGTCTTTTCGTAAATAGAATTTCTGGTCCTTTGTGACAATATTTTAGTATTTCATAGCCGGATTTTGCAAGTTTTGACTTTTTATGAATAGAATTTTGCACTTTTTAACAATTTATAACTGGATTTTATTACCTGCTGACAATATGTTTGTGTTTTAAAACCGGATTTTGCTATTTTTGACATTTTATGAATAAAGTTTTGCTTTTTAAAACTTTTCGGTCGGGTTTTGGTGCCTTCTAATAATATTTTGATGTTTCAAGGCCGAGTTTTGCGTTTTTTGTTATTTTATGAATATAATTTTACATTTTTTAACAGTGATGACCGGATTTTGTTATTTTGGACATTTTATTAAAAGAATTTTGCTTTTTTTAATAGTTTATAGCCGGATTTTGGTACTTCTTAACAATTGGTTGAATTTTTAATGCCGGTTTTTGCCATTTTTGAACAATATTTTGCACTTTTTAAACGTTTTTGGGCGGATTTTAGTTTTTTTTAAGTATTTTGACATTTTCCACTTTTTATAAATAGAATATTGCGGTTTTAAACAGTTTATGCTGAATTTTGGTACTTTCTGAAAATGTTTTTATACTTTTTGCCCGGATTTTGTTGTTTTTGACATTCTATGACTAGAATTTTGCACTTTTTGCTCAGGTTTTGAATCTTTCTGACAATATTTTGGTATTTCATAACCGGATTTTGCTATTTTTGGGATTTCATGATTTTTTTTGTAGTTTTAGACTTTTTGTAAATAGAATTTTGAATTATAAATAGAATTTTCGGTCTTTGTGACAATATTTTAGTATTTCATAGTCGGATTTTACTATTTTTGACATTTTATGAATAAAGTTATGCACTGTTAAACTTTTTGGTCGGATTTTGGTGCTTTCTAATAATATTTTGATGTTTCAAGGCCGAGTTTTTTGTTTTTTGTTATTTTATGGCAGGATTTAGTTATTTTTGACATTCTATGACTAGAATGTTGCACTTCTTGACAGTTTTTGATCAGATTTAGCTATTTTTGGGATTTTATGAAACTTTTTCGATTTTATAATCAGTTTTTGTCGTTTTTGACGTTTTGTAAATAAAATGTTGTCCAAATTTTGTTTTTTTGTGTCAATGTATTAAGTTTTGTTTTTTAATGAAAAGATTTTTGCACTTTTAAACAGTTTATAGCTCAATTTTGATGTTTTTATCCGAGTTTTACTATTTTTGACATTTTATGAATAAAATTTTGCACATTTAAACTGTTTTTGGACGGGTTTTGGAGCTTTCTAACAATATTTTGATGTTTCTGGGTTTCTTTTCAAAAATATGTTGATATTTTATGGCCGGATTTTGTATTTTGGACGTTTCATTAAAATAATTTTGCTTTTTTTAGAGTTTATGGCCAAATTTTGGTACTTTTTGACAATTGGTTGAAATTCCTAAGCCAGCTTTTGTCATTTTTTTACATTTTCTGAACAAAATTTTGCACTTTTCAGCTGTTTTTGGCCGGATTTGATTTTTTTTGAAAGTATTTTGACATTTTGGGTTTTTGTTTATATAGGATATTGCTGTTTTTAACAGTTTATGGTGAATTTTGGTACTTGGTACAATATTTTTATACTTTATGGCCGGATTTTGTTATTTTTGACATTTTATGACTAGAATTTTCCACTTTTTGATCAGATTTTAAATTTTTTGGTCAAAATTTTGGTATTTCATAACCGGATTTTGCTATTTTTAGGATTTTATAATAACTTTTTGTTGCCTTGGACTTTTTGTAAAAAAAAAATTGCGTTTATATCAGTTTTTTCATGAGTTTATAACCTGATTTTGGTACTTTTTGACAGTTGGTTGAAATTTCTAAGCCGTTTTTTGTCATTTTTGACATTTTTTGAACAAAATTTTGCACTTTTTAACCGTTTTAGGCCGGATTTTAGTCTTTTTTGAAAGTATTATAAGGTTTTTGACTTCATAAATAGAATATTGCGGATTTTAATGGTGAATTTTGGTACTTTCTGACAATTTTATACTTTATGGCCGGATTTTTGACGTTCTATGACTAGAGTTTTGAACTTCAAACGTTTTTGGCTGGATTTTGATTTTGAAATTTTTAGAATGTTGCTTTTTTAACGGTTTATTTAAAGTGATTTTTGCTACTTTGTGATAATGTTTTTATACTTTATGGCTAGATTTTGTTCTTTTTGACATTCTATGAATAGAATTTTACTTTTAGACAGTTTATGACTGGATTTTAAATTTTTCTGACAATATTTTGATGTTTTATAGCCCAATTTTGCTATTTTTAGGATTTTGTGTACATTTTTTGTTGTTGGTTTTGTTTTTGGGGCTTTCCAATAATATTTTGATGTTTTAAAGTCGTTTTTTGACAATTAATGGTTAAATTTTGGTGCTTTCTGAAAATATTTTCATACTTTATGGCCGGATTTTGCTATTTTTGACATTTTCTAAAAAAAATTTTGCACTTTTTAACATTTTGTGGCCGGATTTTGTTGCTTTCTAACAGTGTTTTAAGACCAGATTTTGGTTCTTTTCAACAATATGTTGGTATTTTATGGCCGGATTTTGTTATTTTTGAAATTTTATTGAAAAAATTTCCTTTTTTTGAAGCTGGATTTATTTGTTTTTTGATAATTGGTTGAAATTTCAAAGTAGGCTTTTGTTTTGAACAAAATTGTGCACTTTCAACCGTTTTTGGCTGGATTTTATTTTTTTTTACGTGTTTTGACATTTATTACTTTTTATAAATAGAATATTGCGGTTTAAACAGTTTGTGGTGAATTTTTGTACTTTATGGCCGGATTTTGTTATTTTTGACATTTTATGACTACGATTTTGTACTTTTTTTTAATCAGATATTTAATATTTTGTAATTTAAACTGTTTTTGGTCGGATTTTGGTGTCTCCTATCAATATTTTGATGTTTCAAGGACGAGTTTTGCGTTTTTTGGTTTTTAATGAACAGAATTTTACATTTTCAAACAATTTATGGCCGGATTTTGGTGTTTTTATGACGGGTTTTTCTACATCTTTTAGTTTAAGACCGAATTTTAAAACCAAAAAAAATAATTTCAATTGGTTTTTTTATGAATTCAGCGCCAAATAATGCCAATATGTTAACGCAAAATATCAAATTTTTTTAATCAGCTTCTTATTTTTTAAAAAGTGCAAAATACTATTTATAAAAATTCAAAAACAACAAAATTCGGTCTAATATTATTTTCAGATAAAACTAAAATTTGGTCAAAAACTGAAGATTTGGTCTCTCAAACTTCAAAATATTGTCAGAAAGCACCAAAGTCCGTCCATAAAGTGTTAAAAAGTGTAAAAATAATTATGAAATTTTAAAATCTGCTTATGAAATATCAAAAATTCAGCCACCAACTGTTAAATAGTGTAAAATTCTATTTATAAAGTCAAAAATTAGCTATAAAATATGATCAGAAACTACTAAAATCCGTTCATTGACGGTTTAAAAGTGCAACATTTTATTCATAAAATATCATAAATAGCAAAATTCGGTCTTGAAACATCAAAATATTGTTAGAAAAACCAATAACCGGCACAAAAGGTTAAACGTTTTAAAAAATAATTCAAAAATAGCAAAATTTGGTCTTAAAATATCAAAATATTGCTAGAAAGCACCTAAATCTGGCTATAAACTATTGATAAGTGCAAAATTCTTTTAATAAAAAGTTAAAAATAGTTGAATCCGGCTATGAAATATTAAAATATTGTCACAAGGAACCAAAATTTGAGCATAAACTGTTGAAAACGCAAAAATCTTTTTATGAAAAGTACCAAAAAGGCAAAATCTGATCATAAACGTGAAAAAATGTACAAAATTTTATAATAATAGCTATAAAATATCAAAATATTGTCAAAAAGATTTAAGATTTGGTCATAACGTATATTGTCAGAAAGTACCAAAATTTGCCATAAATTGTTAAAACCTGCAACTTTCTATTTCATAAAATTTCAAAAGTAGTAAAATTTGTCTGTATCTTTTTTTATAAATTTAGTGCTAAATATTGCCAACATTTAGAAATGCAGCGCTAAATATTGCCAACATTTCAGATCGTTTTTTTGCAATAATTGTATTTTTTTTTATACAAAAGTAGAGAAATATATATTAAAACAAAAACGTTCAAATGATACATTTTCTAATAATAAATATTGAGCCAAATAATGCCGATACTTTAAATTTTGCTGGTGCTAACATATTATGTATTTTATAAATAATCCATTCACTTATGAGGTTGTAAATTTCAATTAATTTTAACCGTATTTCATCTGGCATTTTTGGAAAGTGAGTTTACAGAGGTTATTGATTTCTGGCTTTGGAATAAATATATTGTAATACGTTAAAAATCAAATTGAATGACATTTTCTATGAATACAGCACCAAACAATGTTCTTACTTTAAATCTTGATGACAAAAAACATTTTTTTTCCTAAATACAGTGCCAAATAATGCCGATAAAAACAGCGCTAAATAATGCCGATACTTCAGTTTTTGCTGTTGTCAATTGATGAATGATATTTGGAAAGTAAGTTTACAGAGAAGCTAGGAAAAATCGCGGAGAAGGCAAACATGGAGAAACATGGAGGCTTGATAACGAGTACTCGACGCCCTAAGGAGTAAAAAGGGATAACAGAAGAAGAAAATGAGTTTACAGAGATGATCGATAATCGATAAAACTGTTTATTAATATGTAATAAAAACAGAAAAACCATATATTAAAAATTAATTTGTTCTGTTTTTCTATGAATACAGCGCCAAATAATGCCAACGTTTTAAATTGTATTGCGGTCTTACAATGGTAAAGTAAACATTGTAGTTTTTTCTAGATACAAAAATAACAATAATAAAAATTAATTAAATGAAATTTGTACCATTTTACCATAAATACAGCGCTAAATATTGCCGATATTTTAAATATTGCTAGTGCCATCAAAATATGTTATTTTTTTAGTTTAAGTTTTACTATTTTCGATTGATTTCTTTGCAATTTATAATGTATTTTATATGACAAATGCATTTTCATTCAGTAACAAACTAAATTCGATTTTCTAATCACTTTTGTTATTAAAAGAAGCTTTATAATGTTTAAAATGTTAATTGCAAAAAAGATATCATAAAAACCGTCTACCCTTATAACATGCGTTAAATTAAACTCCGATTCACCCTTGAAAACCAATTCTTTAATTTCAAAGAAACTAATTATATCTTAAATTAAACGTTTTTATAATCAAAATCAAAATTAAATAACAAATTTTAATTAAAATAAATCAGTTCTTATTTAAAATAAATATTCCTCGATCCGGAAGCATTTTACTTTTGTTAATTCCAATCCTAATTAACGGAGTTAATTAATTAATTTAATAAAGCGAATAAATAACAGCAAAAAAATACCCACACAATTAACAAACCATTAAATTGTTTATCGCGAAAACAAGATTGTATTAAAAGCACGTTCTGTATGCGGTTCATGCGTTTACCCAACTTTGCTAAATTAGCTTATGCATATAAATGACATGTTACATAAATATGTATTTGCCAAAATGTAATTTATAACTGTTGAGCGCTAATTTGTAATACTGTGCCAAATTGATATTGGTTTGCTTAATTGGAATGGGTGATTGATTGATGAAAACGTTACGCAATTTTTGCACTTATTTTTGATTTCCGGTTGAATTTATTGAATTAAATATTTTATGGCGTGCGGAAAGTGCAAGTGCGTCACGTACTCGCAATCGGTGGCATATGCGAATTATAAGAACCTAATGGAAAAACGGTTCACCTGCACGTGCAAAGCAAGAGCACAGTTGCAACAGAAAATGGGGGCGGCCCTGTTCAGTTCCTAAGAACAATGTAATGTCGCAATATTGCTCCAACGTATGATTTATCGCTATCTTACTACCAACCATGCTAAGTACACCCGACGAGATAGATAGATTCGTGCGCGAAAAAGTAAAAGGCGATTGCACGACTGCTACAATTTTTTTTTCCATTTATTATTATATCGATTTTTCGTTCCGCGATTATCTAATAAAATGTTGCAATTGGCGAGCGTAGATAATTCCTCATTAAAAAGGTTGCATGCAAAATTTACTCGGCAGGGATTAATAAAGATTATGTCAATGTTTGTAAGATGTGTGAAGAGTATTGCGCAATCGTACGTTGCATAGGAAATGTGAAAAGTGAATGGCGGAAAAATTTGGTTAAAGGTCATTTGTTTAATATGTTTCGATTCGTTCTACTTTTTTTTTCGTAAGCAAATTAAATCTCATGGCATGTGCCAAGCTTGAAATTGTTGATAATTATTTATGTAAATGCGGCGCACTTATAATTTTCGGGAAGGAGCAAAAAACACGCAATTATTACAAACAAGAATATTTTTTGGTGCAAAATTAATAATTCAATTTTTTTATAAATACAGCGCAAAATAATGCCGATACTATTCTGCAAACTAAGTGAGTTAGACCAAGTTGTAAAGTATTAAATAAGCTCGTAACACTGTTTTCCTAAATACAACGCAAAATATTGCCGATGTTTTATTAGAAAAATATAAACTAATTTAATCATGAAATTATTCTATAAATTAAGTGATTTAGGCCAAGTTGTAAAGTCTCAAATATGCCTTTATCGGTTTTATATAAATACAGCGCAAAATAATGCCGATAGTTTAGAAAAATATAAACTAATTCATCAATCATGAAACTAAGTTAGACGAAGTTGTAAAGTATTAAATATGCTCTTTTTATATACAAATACAGCGCAAAATAATGCCGATATTTTAGATCTTGCTATGAAAAGTTTATAATATAAAAACGTTAGTTTTTAATAAACAAATACAATAGTGCTATTCGGTTAACATTGAAATCAGCCAATACTGATTTTTTCGAATATGAATCCACAAACTGATTGATGCAATATCTAGTTTAACTAAATGTGGTATTACACTTTAACTAGTAACGCTACCGCATGACGCAGATTGTTGAAGGTTAGATTAGGTTAATTGTTGTATGCTACATTATTTTTATTTCAAAGCAACTTCACAAAGTGTCTATTGACACGTGATTGACTTTGAATTAAAATGACTCAGTTTTGATATAATAATTAACTACAATCCGCTATGACATTGTTAGCTATCAAGTCTTTACAATGACAATTTGTCACTTTTCAATGACTGAGTTTACTGATAATATATCATTTATGACTCATCACCTATTACTGAGCCGTTTTGTAGTTGATAAAATGTCACGACAAATTGTTTTATGCCTGAATGACTCGGTTTAGTAATAAAATGTAGTCACGCAAACAATGACACTCTTGTTATGACTTGGAATGACCAATATTGAATGAAGACTGAGTTAACTAAGATTATCGGAAATTTGTCGCTTTGCTATTGAATGTGAGAAGGTATGACTCAGTTTAGTAAATACTATGTCGTTTTTAGATTGATTTCAGTTCGTTTTAACTTATAGTAGAAATTGAATGGAATGTCAAAGCAATTTGTTGCTAAGCGATTGACTGTAGATTGAATTGACTCAGTTTAGTAACAATACGTTGCTTGCTTAGCGATTATAGTTGGTTATAACTTTGCTATTGATTCAAAGTCAAATCAATTGGATTTATTGACAATTTGTTGCTTTGCTAGCAACTGTGATTTGGACTGACTCAGTTCAGTGATAATAAATTGTTTTATAATTAACTAGTCATTTATGGCTCATTGCAATATTAATAATAATAATAGTAACTTAATTTATTGCTTTAAGATTAACTAAAAGCATAATTGACTCAGTTTAGGACTTAGTTTTGACTCATTGCAAAAACAATGCGTTGCTTTAATATTGTATGATGGTCAACTTAACTCAGCTTATTGACAATTTGTTGCTTTGCTTTTTGATCATCTAGATATCCGAATGACTCAGTTTAGTTGTTATGAGTCATCTCAATGATAATACAACGCATTTCTAATAAATATATGCCGAGTTAACTCAGCTCATTAGCAATTTGTTGTTTTGCAAAATGACTCAGTTTAGTTATAAAATGTAGCTTGGCAATTAACTATGTTTGTTATGACTTATCGCAATAATGATACGTTGTTTGCTGTTAATTATATGTCAAGGTAACTTGATATGATGACGGTTTGACGCTCTGCAATGACTCAGTTTAGTGATATGTTGCTTTGCGATTAACAACAGTTGTTTATGACTCAACGCAATACTAATAAGCCGATTTGCAATTGATTGAATGTCAACTCGATTTATTGACAATTTATTGCTTCATGATTAACTGCAATGATTAACTTTGCAAAGATTGAAGTTTGAGTTAACTTAATTTATTGTTTTGCTATTAACTGTAAATCAGAATGACTCAGTTTAGTAATAATATGTCGCTTGGCGATTAACTACAATTTTTTATGACTCATTGAAATAATTGGCAGACAACTTGATACAAAGGCAATTTGTTGCTTTACAATGACTCAGTTTAGTGATTCTATCCTTTCTGATTGAATTTGGTTTGGAATGACTCAGTTTAGTAAATAATATTTTGTTTCAAAGCAACTTCGTTTGTTCATCAACAACTTGTCGCTACGCTGCGATTGACTGTGGATCAATATGACTCAATTTAGTTATCAACAATCTTTTATGATTTATTGCAATAATAATACGCCATTTTGCTAATACTGACATGTCAAGGCTACTTGTTACACTGACAATTTGTTGTTCTGCAATGACTCAGTTTAATGATATGTTGCTTTGGTATTAATTACAGTCATTTATGACTCATCGCAATACTAACAAACCGCTTTGCAATTAATTAAATGCCATGGGAACTGACTATTAATAGTTTATTGCTTTATGACTAACTGGAAGCCTGAATGACTCAGTTTATTCAATGACACTCTGTTATGACTTATTGCTTGACAATACAACGCTATACTATTGAATACAAACCGAAATAATTTAGCTCATTAGCAGTTTCTTGCTTTAAATTAAGTGTATACCTAAATGATTCAGCTAAGTTACAATTTGTTGCTTGTGACTCATTGAAATTGTTTTACTTTTAATTATATGTCAAAGCAACTTGACACACTATGTAGATTCCTAACGACGATTTACTATTGAATGAAAGTCTGCTTAATTTGCCGCTTCGTGATTGAATGTAGTTTGGAATGACTCAGTTTAATAAATAATATGTTGCTTTAACATTGTCTACAGTCTTTTACAAATTACTTTGGAAATTGAAAGGCACAACTTGGTTTGTTAATATTTTGTGGCTACGCGATTGACTGTAGATCAAAATGACTCAGTTAAGTATTAACATGTTGCTTGACGATTACTTGATACAATGACAATTTGTTGCTTTGCAATGACTCAGTTTAGTGATATGTTGCTAATTAAAAATTAGTCAACCAATAAGCCGTTTTCTAAATAGTTAAATGTTAAAGCAACTTGTTTTATTCACATTTTGTTGCTTTATGACTAACTGGAAGCCTGAATGACTCAGTTTAGTAATAATATGTTGCTTGGCAAGTTCATTATGACATATCGCAATAAT
Source organism: Tachinus rufipes (assembly GCA_963932245.1). Lineage (NCBI taxonomy): Eukaryota > Metazoa > Arthropoda > Insecta > Coleoptera > Staphylinidae > Tachinus > Tachinus rufipes. Next base: position 8,588,127 of record OZ010744.1, read on the forward strand.
AATACGAAGTCTTGCTATTGATTCAAAGTCAGTTCAGTTGGATTTGTTGCCATTGCTTTGCTAGCAATTATGATTTGGACTGACTCAGTTTAGTAATTTATCGCAATTAACTGTAGTCATTTATGATTCTTTACAATACTAAGAGGCCGCTTTGCAATAGATTAAATGTTAAGGTAGTTTAATTTGTTGCTGCATGAGTAACTCAAAGCTTGAATGACTCAGTTTAGTAATACCATGTCGCTTTGCAAACAATGACACTCTGTTATGACTCATTGCAATGACAATACTATTGAATGAAGGTTGAGTTAACTCAGTTTATTGGCAATTCGTTGCTACATGATTAAATGTGAGCCGGAATGACTCAGTTTAGTAATAATTTATTGCCTGACAATTAACTATAATTCGTTATGACTCATTACTATAATTAATATAATAATAATTGAAGTAATTTAGTACAATAACAATTTATCACTTTGCAATGACTTAGTTTAGTCATTTAAGACTCATCTCAATACTAATAAGTCAAGTCAACTTGCTTTATGACTAATTTGAAGTCCAAATGACTGAATTTAGTATTAATATGTCACTTTGCAACCAATGACACTCTGTTATGACTTATTGCAATATCTATACAATGCTTTACTAATGAATGGAAGCCGATTTAACTTACCTATTTGCATTTTTTTGCTTTGTGGGCCAGAATAACGAGATGTGCCGGACCGAGTCGAACGGAGTGCAGTGGGGCACTCATCTTTGCGGATGACACAAAATAGCAGCTGACGACGGCCAAAAAAATTAGAGGCAAACGGCATTGGACGTTAAAGTAAAATTATTATTTTAAATCATTTATATATGGCGTGTATGCTCGGTGTGGTGGTTGAGCATTTCTTGCGTCAGTTGCTTAAACAAAATTGGTAGTAAACGACTTTGGCTGTTAAAGTAAAATAATTACTGACAAGGCCTAGTATCTTAAAAAAAAGTTGCATAAAGCTTAAAAGATCAATAAGAAAAAAATCCTAAATTAGACCAGATGTGCCGGACCGAGTCGAACGGAGAGAAGTGGGGCACTTTTTTTTGCCGTATATAATGCGGAAAACACAAAATAGCAGCTGACGACGGCTACAAAAATTGGCTTCAAAAATATTTTATATATGACGTGAATGCTCGGTGTGGTGGTTGAGCATTTGTTGCGTCAGTTTAAAAAAAAATTTGGTGGTAAACGGATTTGGCCTTTAAAGTGAAATTATTATCTTAAATAATTTATATATTACGTGAACGCTCGGTGTGGTGGTTGAGCAATGAATGCGTCAGTTGTTAAAAATAAATTTAAATAACAGGGCGCATCAGAACATCCAAAGCTACAGCTATTTGCATTTTTTGTTAAAGAAATCTGCTAAGCTAAAATCAAACCTGAATTGTTACCTCCGTTCTGGCATCTCCAGCTTCTGTAAAGATAAACTGATTCTTGCATGTGCTAACTTCACCTAAAAACAAGAAGTCTTTCAGACATTACACGATTGAAACAAGAAGTCTTGCGATATTTAGAGACAAAAACTGTTTTTGATATCAATAGTAACTTCTTTTCTAAATAGCATCAGAGAATAACATAATAGATAAGGATGAACACTATTTATTGTGTGGTGTTCATGTAATAGTACAGTAACGAACATGAAATGAGAACATAAAAATATTGTTGACCAAACTGCAGTTTATAACAAAATTATGTAATTTCATTTACTCACTCTTTGATAATTCATCAGAAGAAGCTTTATTCAGAATAGTTTTTTATAAAACGGTGAGTTAGTTCAGTGATAGAGTGTTTGCTTAACACGCTATCAGTCCGGGATTTGATACTCGTAATATGACTAAATTAAAACTTGTTCTTTATTCAGCGGGTGATTTGGAAGTCACCTAATAAGCTATGCAACACCTAAAACGCAAAAAAAGTAACTGTTTCTTGTCACATATTTCACAATTTCTTTAACAAAATGAAATATTTAATTATTATCTTACCGTACCCCACAATTACCAAACATTGACTAATTTAAAATCAAAATTATTACCTTGCTAATTTAATTAGAGTTCATTAAAGAAGTACATTTGCATGTAATTACAAATAAATAAAAAATAAAATCGTATGCACTCATAATTTCCACAACCTTGACATATAAAATAAAAATTACAAAACCACAAACTTTGATATCAACCAGCACCAGCCCGTTTGCATCATCATCGTTATTTAAACAAAATAATAATAACAACCTTTCCCCATCGCTGCACAAACATCGTGGGCCGGCGCCGGGCCCGGGTGTCGAATTTCCGACCCGCGCAATCTTCACCATCCGATGCAATACAATCCACATTGTTGTGTGCGTTATATAATAAAATCGTTTTGCATAATTTGTAATGAGCGATTATCTGTGCGGTCTCACTCGCCCACCAAGATGTAAAAGGCCACGGCAACAGCAGCAGCAACAAAACGCATTTTTGGTCAGCGCAATTTGCATGCATGTTTTAATTGTTTGTATTATTAAGTCGTTTACTTGGAAATTATGGAGAATTACAATGAAATATATTTTATTAATGAAAAGTAAATATGAGAATGATTTAATATATTCCGTATGAATGATCGGATTGTGGATACTTCAATCAGGCTGGATTTAATGATAAAAAGCAAGATTTTGCTTCGTTTTGAATTGCACAAAGGAAACTCTACTCTTTACATTTCCGAAGCACGTGACCGAATTTAAGAATATGAGAGAAGTGAGGTATCTAACGCGCATTGGAATAGCACTTTGAGGGAGTGGTTTTTACAGATTTTGTTGGTCGTTGTTATTTGGGCGACTCTACTGGTCACATATCTGAAGCACGCGACCGACTTTAAGAATATGAGAGAAATAAGGTATCAAGCGCGCATCGGAATAACACATTAAAGAGTGGTTTTTACCGTGTTTGTTGGTCGTTGTTAATGGGGATAGTTTTAAACGAAGTTTTTCCATGGGCAGTAGGTTTGTTAGGTTTGCATCTTTTGACGTTGGATGAGATCTGTTGTATGCAGCCATTAATGCAAATGCTTTCATATTATGAAACATGAAACGAGCACTTGATGGAGAGAACAACAATAACAAATTTTTCTTACAAGCGACAGCAAGCACCATCAATGAGTAGTTAATTTTTTGATATCTCCGTATAAAGATGATAAACTACCACTTTTTGGGAAGTAGGTAGGTTAATTGATCTTCTTGGTCTAGGATCTTGATGTTGGAGTTGAGGTATTTATGATTGCTTTGCGTTGAGTTGCGCAAAGGCAACTTTACTGGTCACATTTACATAGTACGCGACCGACTTTAAGTGTTTGAGAGAAGAAATATAGTGCTTGCGCGCATTGGAATAGCATTTTTATGGAGCGTTTTATGAAGTTTCTTTAGTTGCAGTTGATTGAATGTTTGTGGATAGTGTACTGGTCACATTTCCGAAGCACGTGACCGACTTTGAAAATAATAGATAAGTAAGGTACTAACTGCGTGCACTGGAATGGCATTATCAGAAGATAACTGAGAAGGCAATCAACTTAGCCAAGCTATTTTGTACTTTACAAGAACAGTCTAGGGATCTTGCTTAGTATAAAACAGTGAGTCTCATAACACATTTGAGTTTATTTGTAGTGGACAGGGCAGGTGTTACGTTACCGTCCAACAACTTAAAGTGCTTTCCGAAGCATTGTGGGAGCGCTGGCGTATTTGTTAGGAAATAACATAATCCGGGTTTGAACCCTACTATTTATTATGTTTTGATTTGAAGCAATTTTTGATGATATTCCAAAAAAAAATAATTATTATTATTAATTATGAATATGGCGCCAAAAAATGATGTTATCCAACTTTTTTACTCAAACTCTACTTGGTTTTACATTAAAACCGGAGATTTTTTAGGTTATTTAAGACTAAAAAATAGTTTATTTTGTATTGATCTTTTGCTATGAATATAGCGCCAAAAAATGCCGATAGTTTAGATTGTGCTTTCATCTTATTTGCAATCTGCAGCGGTATACTTTAGTATTTTTACTCATTAAAAAACACTTATTGCAGCACATGTGTCACTACATTTTAAACTTGTGGCATTATTTGGCGCTGTATTTGTAGCAAACGCGATTTATTAGTTTAACGCATATTAATCTATTTTTTAAATATTTCACAAATTGTTTAAAGATATTTTTAAAACAGTTTTTAATACAACAAACTGGTTTAAAGTTGTACAAACTGATTAATAATATTGTAGATTTTAATTATTATATAATTAATTTTGGCACACGTCATGAAAATTATTAAATACTTCCACAGTTTATCAGCAAACGTTATCTATATATGTACCAATTTAAGCATGTAGATTGTGCAACCAACGTTCGCTAATCAATTTGTCGGTGGATTGAAACGTACATTCCTGCCGATCAAAGAAAACGCTACTGACACTGACATAATTTTAATTAGGTTCCCGAGACGGCAATTGATGCCGCACTAAAATACAACATTGTCTTTCAATTGCACAACAATTATATCAACTCAAACAACTCCATTGCTTCCATCAATAATGCTGATTAAATTATAATGAGCTACAATGGTTTCGCGTGTTTGGTTATCATAAAATATAGTTTTCCTCGTTGGGAAAATTCCCACTGAATGCATCCACGTTTTATAACATTATTAACTAGAAATATTTTAAACGACCTCACTTTCTACTTCAGCTGCGTGATATGCCATTTTTACTTCAATTTATAAAAAAGCTTAATTTGTTTTAATTTAATTAATGGATCGGAAGTCCTAAATTTCTATTATATCAATTCGGTAGCCATATATAAATCATAGAAAGCGGGAAGTCCATATTACCCATCGACACAAACTATGTTAAAAAATTAAAATGTGACAAGAAAGACGTCGATTACGAAATCGGCGAGGTCGTGCTGCACGCTCGATTCCTAAGATAAAATCGATCCCGTTCGTTTGCGGCGCAATTGCCACACATGTTATAATATAAGGCACACACAATTAGAATTTGCGCAAACCGAAATTATATATTGTAAAAAATATTAGTTGTATCTATACCCTGAAACGCAATTAATTTCGAATTAAAATGGTCGATTGCGAAAGTTACATTTAAGACTACAATCACTTTATCAATTGCGTATTAGCAACAATGAGATTAAAGTGACTTGCACAATTTCTGCATTTTGTTGCCGATAATAATAGCAATTTGAAGGATTTTCTTATTACTGAATTTTCCATTTTTGGTAGTGTTTGAAAGTTCAACGGTTTTGATATTACATTGTAAGTAGAGATTTACTACGATTACGGTATTGAGTATCGGATTACTGACTGAAAAATTATTGTATTGTGCAGAAACTGTTAAATAATTTGGAAATTGATCTGATTCTTTAAATTTGTATAGTAATTTTTATCCTACTGACTGCGCCATTTTTGTCTAAATTTATAAATCTAGCATTTTATTTATTTTCTAAATTGTTTACAAGGTTTTCAGAATTGAATAGAATACATACAAGTTTTTTTTGTAATTGACTGCGCCACTTTGGTGTATTTTTGTAAATTTTTTTTTGTTTTTCACGTTTAATTTTTTTTTAATTTGTTTCTTACAAGATTACATTTTTAGAATTGGTTCAATTGATTATTTTTTTGTACAACGACTGCGCTATTTTGGTGTACTTCTTTAAATCTTTACAAATAATATTTCTATATTTCTTACTGATTATATTATTATTAAAAATATTATTTTGTATAACCGATTTAGCGATTTTGGTGTATTTTTTTTTAAATTTATTATGATAACTAATAAAGTTTTGTGAATATTCAATATAAATTTATGTTTTTATCTTATTGAATTTAAACTAGTAAGACTGCGCCGTTTGGGTGTATTACTGTGTATTATTTGTGTATTATTTTTCTTTATATCTAAATAGTTTTTAATTTTATTTATATCTAACATTTGCTAGTATCATAAACATAAATTGATTTTTTTATTGTGCGACCGACTGCGCCATTTTGGTATCTTTATTTTTCATAATATCCGTGGTGTGAGTATATAGGTGTGGCAATCTCTAAACAATGACGTCAAGTGGGTGATAAAAACTCGCGAATTTAAGCATGTGATTCGTGTGAATTGCTATAGTTTATATCACCCACCTGACGTCATGTTCACGAGACGGACACACCATTTTACTCATACTACGATAATATCTAAATTTGTTTTTTTATACCGACTGCGCCATTTATGTGTACTTTAATGTACATCTTAATGTATTTATTTTAACTATTTATTATTTTTTTTAGGTGAGTTTTGAATTACTCTGATTTCATCCACATAAATTAAAAAAAAAATGTAAGTAAACATATTTGTTCATAATCTAAAACTAGATTTTTTTAATTCATCATCTGAACAATTCCTAACAAATTGACTTTGAATAATAAAATTATTGCGACTTTTCTGGTCGTAGGAGTATTATACAAATTTTGGGCGGATTCAGATTTATTGCCGGTATTCAACGTTTAATGATTGTTTGCATATTTATGGTGTATCGAATTACAAATACATATTAATTAATTAAATTAAATTCATTTAAATTGTGAATGACGATATTTAAGATTCGAGTATTAGGCGTGGGAATAGGAGACATTAATCAATACTAAAGGTGCGGGACTCGTTTTGATGGAAAACGTTTGGACATACTCTTCTGACATAATTATCTTACATTTGAATTTGTTTAACTAATTTAATGATAATTTATTTACATGCATTAAAATTTAATAGATTTTCTCTACAAAATACATTTTTTTTGGTTTATTCTGAAACAGGTGCTAGACATAATATAATTTTATTATTGACGGTGATTTTTATTGTTCTTTAGAATTTTATTTTGTCAAGCAGTTGGGTAGTTAGAGCAATATTAAAGAATTTTGTTAATAAATAAATATTGTACAATAAGTTGGTCTGCTTGAATTAAGTTGGTAAGGAATAATGCTAAAATTTTGTTTATTTTTTTAATAGAAACAGTGTTTAATATTCAATTTATTTTCATATTTATTCAGCGCTATTCTAAGTATTATTACTCGTGGTAAATTTGTTTCCTGCTGAGCGATTTTTGATGCATTTTACAATAATTTTTGTGAGCGACTTTTGGTGCATTTTACAATTTATTTTTTATGATTGTTGATGAATTTTGCTCTATATATTTTCTAAAGCGACAAATGCGGGCTCTGGGCGATTTTTTAAATGTTTTTTTAATAATTTGTTGTTTTAATCACTTTTTTGTTTAATTTGACTTGATAAAATATTTTTTTGTGAAAATGTTGAGTTATTTAATTACCAAATTTATTTTTAAACGACAAATTTGTTTCTTGAGCGATTTTGATGGCACGAAAGAACAATTTATGTTTATTTTATTAAAATGTTGTTTGTTTTAATGATTAACATAATAAACTAGTTTTGTGAGCGATTTCTTATAGCTTTCTGAGCGATTTGATTTTTATAATGTTATTATAATCAAATTGCTCAGATTTTATGATTTTACAATACAGGAGTTTTGTAAGTGATGACTGCATGTTTTGAGCGATTTTATTCTTGCGTACTTAGTAGGCTAAGTATTGTAAGCGATAAATATGAATTTGATAAATTATGGTTTTAACGAGGATTTCATTTAAGCGATTTTTGTTGTGTTTCAAAAAATCAATGGGATTCTTAAGCGACTCTTGGTACATTTTTTGCGACATAGATTCTTGAATAAATATTGATATTACGGATATTATTCTAAATTTTCTACGCGATTTTTAATGTATATTATGCAACCAAACTAATTTTTGTTACTGTGAAGCTGTTATATATACGAGGCGAATTTTGTTATATTTTAAGCAATAAATGGGGTTTTTAATCGATTTTAGATACATTATACAAGATATAAAATTTCTGTAGGGTGATTATAAGAAATTGTTTTGATTTTTTAAGCGTTTTGTTTGTCCTATGATTAATTTTCTACGCAACAAATAACTACTGAATATTGAATTGTTTGTTTTTGCGATGTGTTTAATTTAATTATTAACAATATACGAGTTTTGTGAGCGATTTTCTATAGCAAACAGTGTCTGTTCTGAGCGATTTAATTCCTAATTAAGTATTTTTTTATATAAAATCATTTTTTATGGATTGCTTGTAATACCAGAGTATTTTTTGATTAATTTTATTACAAATTTATGGAAGATACGTGATATTTGTTGTATTTGAAGAAATCAATAGGATTCTTAAGCGACTTTTGATTGCGACATTTTACGCTAGATACATTTTTTTTGAATAACTATTGATTTCAGGGTAATTATGAGAAAGTATTTTGCTTTATTCTACGCGATTTTTAATTAGTTATATGCAAAATATAAGTTTTTTAATGATGCATATTTTGATTATTATGAAACTGTATAAAATTTTGGTTTGTTTTTGTGAGTTCTACGTTATTTGCTTATGGATTAATTAATTTTAATAATTATTTGTCATAGATTTTACATAAATCGTATTATTTGGAGTATATTGATATGAAATTTAAGCAATAATTTTATTTTCAAAGAGATTTTGATGGGTTTTATTTATAAAATGTGTGTTTTGAACATGTATAAACTGGTTTCCAATTTTTATTTCTTTATGGAGCATAAAATGCAAATTCTGAGCGTATTTCTACTAATTGTAAACTAAAATGTTTTCTAAGCGATTTATGTGTTATTTGAAGCGATTTTCGTGGATTTTTACGCGTTTCTTGCTTGAATTAAAAAAAAAGCTACTGAGAACCGGTAAACTGTCCCCTAAGCAGTATGGTTTTATGGAGGGCAGTTCAACGGTAAACGTCATTCAAAGGATTAAGGCCATAAAGGAAGAAGCCAAAAGGACAAATAAGTTTTCAGTGTTGTTGACTTGGTTTTGTGGAATTCATTATTATGGAATTGGAAAGGAGGCAAGTGAGGCCTTATCTTGTCAGACCGATTTGCGACTAACTCTACAAGTTGGAGATGACCTGCGGGGTACCGGAGGATACAACATTAGAGTATGCGGATGATCTTCCTATAGTGGTGTGCGGGTTGTGCAAAGCAACTATTGAAGAGAATGCTGAGTACGTTACAAACTGCGAAGAAATGTGGTTGGCAAGGAAAGGATTGAAACAGGTCCCGCACAAAACTGAAGCGGTTGTGCTGGTCGGATGTAACTCACTTAAATCTGTGTCTGTAAGAGTAGGGGATGTCATTGTCAGCAAAAATAGCGCCAAACATGTCGGGATCTTTTTTGGCAGAAATCTGCACATGGGAACCCACATTGTAGTTTGTTTGATTAATTTTGAAATTTCTAAGCGATTTTCTGATTTTTTTAGGATTTTTTTTTATAATTTGAGTTTTTGGATGAGTTTTGGATTTTTGATCAAGATTATACGAAAATTACGTTCTTGTATCTACATCCAAGCACACAAGACTTAAGACGAACAATAGATCCTTTGCTGACTAAGAATAAGTAACTCGTCCACAAATTAAACTTTGTTCCCACCTACCCGTTAGTTATCAAGAGATTTATTATTAAATAATTCTCTCATATTTAAATCCAAGCACACAAGAGGTGGGATGAACAAAAGATCATTTGATGACTAACATTTGGGTGGGTGGGTGGGTCATAGTAAAAGAAGTATCTTGCCTACAATTTAAACTATGTTTTTACCACCCTTCCACCTAAGCGTTACTTATCAAGAGATTTATTGTTGAACAATTTTCTCATATCTAAATCTAAACACACAAGAGGTGGACGATCATAAGATCCTTTGATGATTTACACTTGGGCGGGTGGATGGGTCACAGTAGAAGAAGTAACTTGCTCACAAATTTAACTTAGTTTCTACTTACCCACCGATGCGTTAGTTATTACGAGATTTATTGTTAAACATTTTACTTATATCTAAACCCAAGCACACAAGAGGTGGGACAAACAATGGATCTTTTGATGATCAACACTTGGGTGGGTGGGTGGACCACAGTAGAAGAAGTAACTCGCCCACAAATTAAACTTAGTTCTTAGCCATCCACTCCAAAGTTAATTATTAAGAGATTTATTGTTAAACAATTTTCTTATATCTAAATCCAAGTACACAAAAGGTAGGACAAACAATGGATCCTTTGATGATCAACACTTGGGTGGGTGGGTGGACCACAGTAGAAGAAGTAATTTGCCCACAAATTAAACTTAGTTCTCTCCCACCCACTAACCCCAACGTTAGTTATCAAGAGATTTATTGTTAAACAGTTTTCTTATATCTAAATTCAAGCACACAAGAGGTGGGACGAACAATAGATTCTTTTATGACTAACACTTTGGCGGGTGGGTGGTGTAGAAGAAGTAACTCACCCACAAGTTAAACTTAGTTCTAGCCCACCCACCCATCGGTTACTTATTAAGAGATTTGTTGTTAAACAATTTTTTATATCTAAGTCTAAGCTCACAAGAGGTGGGACGATTAATAGATCCTTTGACGACTGACACTTGGGCGGGTGTGTTGGTCAGAGTAGATAAGTAACCGCTCACAAATCAAACTTTGTTTCCACCTACTCACCCAAGCGTTAGTTATCAAGAGATTTATTGTTAATTATTTCACTTATCTAAATCCAAGCACACAAGTGGTGGGACGAACAATAGATCTTTTGATGATTAACACTTGGGCGGGTGGGTGGGCACATGTAAAAGAAGTAACTTGCCTACAAATTAAACTTTGTTTCCTCCCACCCAAACTTTTTTTATTGAGAGATTTATTGTTAAACAGTTCTCTCATATCTGAATCCAAGCACACATTAGAAGAAGTAATTCGCCCACAAATTAAACTTAGTTCCACCCAAGCGTTACTTATCAAGAGATTTATTGTTAAACAATTTTCTCATATCTAAATTTAAGCACACAAGAGGTGAGACAAACAATAAATTTTTTGATGACAAACACTTTTGTGGGTGGGTGGGTCACAGTAGAATAAGGCTGCAGTCTCACTGCACCACCCACCGCCACCAACTAAAATTCGAACACGTTAAATCATATGGCGACGGTCCGACTGATTCACTATTCTCGCCGGCATCTGTCATTTGGTAACCACCGTTTCATAATTTCAAATCGGTTGGTAGCGCGGCAACAGTTGATCGTCATTTGATACATACTAACTTGATATTTCACAAATCAAAACATAATCTTTCATTTTCGCTTTGATATTTGAGAATTTTAAAAACGGTAACATGGAAGAAACATGAACACCACCCGACATTGATAAACTAATTACACTAGTAAATAAAATATAAATATTATATAAATATAGCACTCTTCTACTGACATAGAAATGAGTGGGAAATTTAAATATTTGGTGGTCATCAGTAGCTGCAGTGAGACCGTAGTACATTTTGGTGGTTAGTGGCAAACGGTGATAGTTGGTGGCGGTGGTGCAGTGAGACTGCAGCCTAAGTAACTGGCCCACAAATTAAACATTGTTTCTACCTACCCACCCTTACGTTAGTTATCAATAGCACACAAAAAGTGGTACAAACAATGGATCCTTTGATGACGAACACTTGGGTGGGTGGGTGGATCACAGTAGAATAAGGCTGCAGTCTCACTGCACCACCGCCACCAACTATCACCGTTTATTGTTGAACAATTCTCTCATATCTAACTTCAAGCACACAAGAGGTGGGACGAACAATAGATTTTTTGATGACTAACACTTGGGCGGGTCGGTGAGTTACAGTAGAAGAAGTAACTCGCCCACAAATTAAACTTAGTTTCTACCCACCCACTCAACCGTTACTTAACAAAAGATTTATTGTGAAACAATTCTCTCATATCTAAATCCAAGCACATAAGAAGTGGGACGAACAATAGATCTGTTGATAAGTAACACTTGGACGGATGGTTGGGTCACAGTAGAAAAAGTAACTCGCACACAAATTAAACTTTGTTCTCGCCCATCCACCCAAGCGTTAGTTATTAAAGAGATTTATTTTTAACTAATTTTCTCATATCTAAATCCAAGCACACAAAATGTGGGACAAACAATAGATCCTTAAATGATTAACATTTGGGTGGGTGGGTGGGTCACAGTGGAAGAAGTATCTCGCCTACAAATTAAATTTTGTTTCCGACGACCCATCTAAGCGTTACTTATCAAGAGATTTATTGTTTAACAATTCTCTCATATCTAAATCCAAGCACACAAGAGGTGGGACGAACAATGGATCTTTTGATGACTAACATTTGGGCGGGTGGGTGGGTCACAGTAGAAGAAATAACTTGCCTACAAATTTATCTTTGTTTCCACCCACCCAACATTAGTTATCAAGAGATTTTTTGTTAAACAATTTTTTCATATATAAATTCAAGCACACAAAAGGTGGGACGAACAATATGTTCATTGATGACTAACACTTGGGTGGGTGGCTGGGTCACAGTAGAAGAAGAAATTTGCCCACAAATTAAGTTTAGTTCCCGCCCACCCACTCCAGCGTTAGTTATTAAGAGATTTATTGTCAAACAGTTCTCTCAGACCTAAATCTAAGCACACAAGAGGTGGGACAAACAATGGATTCTTTGATGACTAACACTTAGTAGAACACAGTAGAAGAAGTAACTCGGCGTCAAATGAAACTTTGTTCCCGACCACTCATCCAAGTGTTACTTATCAAGTGATTTATTGTTAAACAGTTTTCTCCTATCTAAATTTAACCACACATGAGGTGGGACAAACAATAAATCTTTTGATGACTAACACTTGCCCGGGTGGGTGGGCCACAGTAGAAGTAGAACCTTTCTCACAAATTAAACTTAGTTCACACCCACCTACCCAAGCATTACTTATCAAGAGATTTATTGTTAAACAATTTTCTCATATCTAAATCCAAGCACGCAAGAGGTGGGTCGAACAATAGATCCTTTGATGACTAACACTTGGGCGGGCGGGTGAGTCACACTAGAAGAAGTAACTCGACCACAAATTAAACTTTGTTTTCACCTTCCCACCCAAGCGTTACTTATTAAGAGATTTATTGTTAAACAATTTTCTCATATCTAAATCCAAGCACACAAGAGGTAAGACGAACAATAGATCCTTTGATGACTAACACTTGGGCGGGTGGATGGGTCACAATATAAGAAGTAACTCGCCCACAAATGAAACTTTGTTCTCACCCACCCACCCAAGCGTTAGTTATTAAGAGATTTATTATTAAACAATTTTCTCATATGTAAATCTAAGCACACAAGATGTAGGAGGAACAATAGATCCTTTGATGACTAACAGTTGGGCGGGTGGGCGGGTTACAGTAGAAGAAGTAACTCTCCCACAAATTAAACTTTGTTCCTACCTATCCACTTCAATGTTAGTTATCAAGAGATTTATTGTTAAACAATTCTCTCATATCTAAATCCAAGCAAATAAGAGGTGGGACAAACAATAGATCCTTTGATGATTTACATTTGGGCGGGTGGGTGGGTCACAGTAGAAGAAGTATTTCGCCCACAAATTAAACTTTGTTCTCACTCACCCAAGCGATACTTATCAAAAGATTTATTGTTAAACAATTCTTTTATATCTAAATCCAAGTACACAAGAGGTGGGACAAACAATGGATCCTTTGATGATTAACACTTGGGCGGGTGAGTGGGTCATAGTAGAAGAAGTAACAGATTTATTGTTTACCAATTCTCTCATATCTAAATCTAAGTACACAATAGGTGGAACGAACAATAGGTTCTTTGGTGACTAACACTTGGGTGGGTGTTTGGGTTACAGTGGAAAAAGTAACTCGCTTACAAATTAAACTTTGTTTCCACCCACCCAAGCGTTAGTTATCAAGAGATTTATTGTTAAACATTTCTCTGGTATCAAGTATAGGCACCCAAAACGTGGAAGGAACAGTAGATCTTTTGATGAGTAACACTTTGGCGGGTGGGTGGGTTACAGTGGAAGAAGTAATTTGTCTACAAATTAAACTTAAGACGATTTTTACTGGATTTTGTATATAGAACTAAATTGTATAAGCTATTATCAAAAAAATCGCTCAAACAATTTTATGGGTACAGGCAATAACCGTCTTTAAGCGATAATTTAAAGGATTTAAAATTTGTTGACTATTTTATTTAAAAATTGTCTTTTTAAGCGATTATTTTGATGTTTCATTTCTACAATTTACATTTTGAGAGATTTTTTTAATAATTGCAACTGAAAATGCACTTCTTAAGCGATTTCTGTAGCATTTGTTGTTTTTAGCATTTTACGTGTTTTTTTTTAAATTTTCTGCTTGAATTTAAAAAGTAATTGATAGATTTTTTTGAAAAATAACATTTTTGGGGTATTTTCTTTGGTAGTTTTTTGTACAAATATATGGAATAATTTTTTTGTAATTTCAAATCGAATGTTTGAGAGTTTTTTTTGTTTTTGTTTTGCCAAAATTTGATTAATCTTTTGTATATATAATTGTTTTGATTTAGTTTATACGAAAATTACATTGCACAAAACGCATATTTTGAGCGATTTGCAAACTGAGAAGAATGCAATTTATAAGCGATATGTGAAGCATTTAAAGCGAAAAAAAATTCTTGATTGATTTAAAAGAAGTAATTTAAGTTTTTTGAGTAATTGTTTTATCTTTGAGGTCGTTTGTAAGATTAATTGTTTGGAATATTTTTTAGTAATTTGTAAGGCAATATGTAAGTCTCTAACAATGTTTAATGGAGTTTGTATAATAAAATTAAAAATAATGTTTAAGCAATTCAATAGTTAGTTTGCTAAGCGACATTTTTGTTCTATATGCGATTTTGATGGCGAGAAACGACTTTACGAAACAACTTATGGAAAACTATATGATTTCTGGTTTGTTTTTTGTACGTTTTTTTTTTAATTATTTACAATGTACGAGTTGTGTGAGTTGCTCAGTGCAAGTTCTGAGCGATTTAATTGATTAATTTAGATTGTGTATGTGTGGCGATCGTAGCACAATGGTCTAGTGCGAGGACTGTTGAGCAGGCAGACCTGGTTTGATTCTCTGCATCGGCAATTTCTAATTTGTCGAATATATTTTTATGCGATTGTTTTTTTTTTTTTTCAAGGCAAACCAGCGAATTATTTGCCTAGTAAATTTCTCTAGTTGTGTGGTTCGGATTCCACTTTAAACTGTAGGTCCCGCATGTTTGTGTAGAACTATTATCGCACATCACAAACATACGAGAGGAGTGCCTACGCTCGTAGCGAGCACGGTACTATACGAAGAAGCATGTTGATGGATGCATTTTGTTGCAAACAAATTTATTTTTAAAGAGATAAAGATGGATTTTACGTGTTTTGGACATGTTAAATATTAGCAATATGAGAATGCGTTTCTTAAGCGATTTATGTGGCACTTTATTATTATTTTAAAATGATTGATTTTTTCATGATTGATGAATTTATTTTCTAAGCTAGTTTTGATGCTTTTTTAATTTGGCAAAGTTTGATTTATATTTAGGAGTGTATTTTTTAAGGTTGAAAGGTTTCTGTTTTATAATTAATTTGTATTCTAAGCGATTTTTAAATAATAACAATCTAATCGAATTCAATTTAAAATGATAAAATTGGATTAACTTTTAAATTAGGTAATTTTTAAATTTTTATAAAAAAAGATGTTTATTTTGCAGTTTTTCAATAATTATAAAATCTACATGACTTATCTAAGCGATTTTTAATGTTTTTTGAGCGATAAAATAAAAGTTTGAGCGATATTTGTATTTTCTATGCTAAAATTGTAAAGATACAAATTGTGGTTTGAGTGATTTTAACAAAGTAAAAGTAACGCACAAAATATATCTAAAAAGAATTTAAATGTTCTCAAAAATATACATTTATAGGATGAAGAGGATTGAGCATAAAATGCGTATTTTGAGCGTTTTTTTATTAATTCTAAACTTAAATGCACTTTCTGATTGATGTATGTAGTATTGGAAGCGACAAAAACGTTTCTTTAAAGAGTTTCTATGCATTTTTTGCTTGAATTTAAAAAGTAATTTGTTGTTTGATGTATTTTTAGTTTTTTGAGCGATTTTTTGAACGAGAAAATATTATGATTAGATAAATTTATATCTAAAAGTCACAATAGAGCAGAAATAAAAAGACCAGGTTATAGAGAAATTTGTATGGAGCATATTTTGAGCGTTTTTAATTTATTGCAAACTGAAAATGTATTTTTAAACGACTTATGTAGTGTTTGAAGCCACAAAAATGTTTTTTTTAATTTATTTATTATTTGAGATTAGAAATTAGACGCGTTGGTAGTGCATCTAAGCGATTTATGGATGTATTTTAAGCGACTTTTTTGAAAGATTTTATTTAAATTTCAAACAATAAATATGTATTTTAGTAAAAGTTTGGTTAATTTTTGATGAATAGGTTTTAAATAATTTTTGAAAAAAAATTTTACTTACATTTTAAGCGATTTTGGATATCATTCATAATGAGTTTGTATTCTGAGCGATTTTGTAGCGTTTTTTATCAGTTTTAATTGTTTTTAAGCGATAAATGCGGTTAATGTTTGATTTATTTTTGTAATGTTTTTAACATGATACAAGTTTTGGTTATTTTCAATTAAATTTTTGTTATTTTTAATTAATTTTGTATATTTTTGCGATTGTTGGTGAAATTGTTTGCACACAAAATGTGATTTGAGCGATTTTTGATATAAAACGTATATTTTGAGAGCGATTATTTAAATACCTTTATCAGAAAAGTGAGAAACAATACAGAATTAAGAGACGGATGTTTTGAATAGTATAGTGCACAATTTATAACTAAAAAATATCATAGAACAAAAAACTGAAAGCAGCACAGAACAGAGTTGCGTTTGTTCCTTTTTTTAGCGATTTTCTGTTGTAAAATTCTTAATGTGCTTTTTTGGCAACATTTTTGCTACAAATATGTTGTCTGTGCTTACTGAAGAAGTATTTTGTAAACTATTTTGTAAACTATTTTAAACTGATTTTACGCAATAAATGAATTTTTGTTTTCGAATGATGAATAAATTTGTTGAGTGAATTTATTAAGCGTTGGATTATACGGACATTTGCACTTTATTATTTTCGTTCCACCTTGCACCTGTTTTGAACTTAATATTTACATAATATCATTCAAACTAATAAATTAATGCATTCATATTTCATTAAAAAATGCGTTTTTATTTGATTATAATTGCAAAACCACAATTTAATTAGTCTTATTACTAACAAATAAATTAAATCCTCTGTAAGTCATTAGCTTCATAATGAATGTGATGTAAGTTTGATTTATAGTGGCGCTAGGGCACCAGTACTATTCCACCAACAAATACCAGCACAGATTTTCTCCCAGTTGTCATGTTGATGATGATGATGCTTAAAGCGGGTCAATAGGTAGCTCTCTTAGCCTTAGGCGGGTCCCGGCAACAAACCATCGCGCGATATGAGTAAAAAATTTCCGATTTTACATAATTACTTGACATTGAAAAATGGGTCCGATTAAAACGAGAAATTCAATCCCGCGAAACTTTCTAACACATAATAAAACTCAATTATTATTATTTACACGAAAATAAAAAATAAGGTGAGTTATTATTATAATGCCGGCACATTTTCGGTTTCCTTTGTAAGGAGGAAAGATAATTATGGTTACGCGGAAGCGCGACAAACCTGTAATGCACATAATTAGCCGTCGTTAATGAAACAGTAAATTAAATGCGAGTTTAATTAGTATTGATAATAAAAGTTCCGGATTGAAATTTTTATTTATTAGCCTTCTAACAAACAACGCGTACACCCATTGAAAGCGTATCAGATAAATTAATCAGCAATTATTATTATTATTAATAACATTCACTTAGACAATGCGCTCGCGGATCTTGCGCAACGCCATTAAACAATTACAATTACGTAAAGTGGAGCGTGTAAAATGAGATAATATAAGTACGCATAACTTTTTTACGGATTGTTTACTGATGATGGTTCAACTAATGAAATGGGTCACCTAAATTTTATATGATGATTATTACATTATATTCGTGTGGGTGGGATGGGACAAGAGAATTTATTTCGTCTTTGGATGATGATCGCGAGGTCGTCCGTGAATTTCGCGACTCCTCTCGCTATATATGTGCATGCAGGCGCCGCTCATTTACAAATCTCGACGGGCGTAACCATATTTGTTAAACATATTCCGTGTGTATAATGTGTTAAAATTGTATGTAAAGTATCGATGATGGAAATATTCCTAAACATATTACTTATTCAGCCTAAGTAGGTATTAAGCATTTCTAGCAACACCATAACCGTGATCCGAATATTTCAGGCGCCGGCATTTGCTATTAATAATAATCTTATCTGATATAGATTATATTATGTGAGATATTTTTGTCAGTTTTAGAAACAAATTAAAAATATTTAATAAACAATTTTTTTATAATTTTATAATTTTTATACAGACTGCGCCATTTATATGTAGTTTTATTTATATCACATTACGCAGTTTTTTTATGTGTTTCACACGTTTTCAAATCTATTTGTCATATATTCCATGCATATTCAAGGCAACTTTTAAATGATTTTATGCAATGATTGAGGTTTCTGAGCGTTTTTTTCAATTATTTTGTTCAATAAATATTTTGCTTGAGCGATTTTTTGTGTATTTATTACATTAAAAGCTTTTTATGAGCAATTTAATTTATATTTCATAAAATAAAAAGTTATTTTATGGAATAATTAAGGTTTTAAAGCGTTTTTTAAACTATTTTATTCAATAAATGCATTTTATGAGCGATTTATTGTGCATTTAATACAACGAAGTCTGTTTACGAACCATTTATTTTGTATTTTATAAAACAAAATGCGATTTTATGCAAGGATTGAGGTTTTTAAGCGTATTCTTATTAATCTTATAAGTCTTCTGAGCGATTTGTTGTGTATTTGATACAATAAAGACTTTTGATAAGCAATTTAATCTGTATTATATCAAGAAAAGGAGATTTTATGCAATAATTGGCGTTGTTAAGCATTTTTTTTTTTTAGCGATTTAGGGCCAATATTACAATAGTGGTTTAAACTGGAAGTTTACTAACTGCTAGTTTAAATTTAAATCGCTAGTTAGTGGGAATGCGTATTACAATCGTCCTTATATTTTATGTCAACAAAATATTTAAAATCTTAACCTATAAATTGACGCGTCAAAAAGTTGACATTAAAATTTTATTTAATTAATATATTGAATATCTAACAACAAAAAAATTGCAAATTATAAATATGGATAACTCCTTATAAACAATAATAAGTTTCCAGTAATCACTATTAATATAATAATACACCTATTTCTTATAAGTAATAACTGTCATAACTCACATAATTTAAGGTTATTTAAACTGCTAGTTAAATCGTTAATCGCCCATTTCCGTCAGTTAGCTATCCAGATATTTTAATCCACAGTTACCATTAAACCATGTATGTGTGAGTTAAACCACTATTGTAATTTCGGCCCTTATTGTGCATTGAGGTTTTTAAGCGTATTTTTATTTGTATATTCTGAGCGATTTATAGTGTATTTGATACAATAAAGACCTTCTATAAGCAATTTGTTCTGTATTTTATTAAAAAAAAAAGCGATTCTATGCTATAATTGGCGTTGTCGAGCATTTTTCTGAGCGATTTATTGTGCATTGAGGTTTCTAAGCGTAGTTTTATTTGTTTTTTGAGCGATTTATGGTGTATTTGATACAATAAAGACCTTCTATAAGCAATTTGTTCTGTATTTTATTAAAAACGCGATTGTATGCTATAATTGGCGTTGTCTAGCATTTTTCTGAGCGATTTATTGTGCATTTAGGTATCTAAGCGTATTCTTATTTGTTTTATAAGTCTTCTGATTTATTTATTGTGTATTTGATACAATAAAGACTTTTTATAAGCAATATAATCTGTATTTAATTTAAAAAAAAAAACGATTCTATGCATTAATTGGCTTTGTTAAGCATTTTTATGAGCGATTTGTTTTGCATTGAGGTTTCTAAGCGTATTCTTATTTATTTTATAAGTCTTTTGATTGATTTATTGTGTATTTGATACAATAATAACTTTTTATAACCAATTTATTCGGTATTTTATAAAAAAAAGCGGTTTTATGCAATAATTAGCGTTGTTAAGCATTTTTCTGAGCGACTTATTGTGCATTGAAGTGTTTTTTGTTTGTTTTATAAGTCTTTTGCGCGATTTATTGTGTATTTGATACAATCAAGACTTTTTATAAGCAATTTATTCTGTATTATATCAAAAAGAGGCGATTTTGTGCAATAATTGGCGTTGTTAAGCATTTTTCTAAGCGATTTATTGTACATTGAGGTTTCTAAGCTTAGTCTTATTTGTTTTTTGAGCGATTTATGGTGTATTTGATTCAATAAAGACCTTCTATAAGCTATTTATTCTCTTGTTTATTAAAAAAAGCGATTCTATGCAATAATTGGCGTTGTTAAGCATTTTTCTAAGCGATTTATTGTGCATTGTGATTTCTAAGCGTATTCTTATTTGTTTTTTTAGCGATTTATGGTGTATTTGATACAAAAAAGACCTTCTATAAGCAATTTATTCTGTATTTTATTAAAAAAAGCGATTCTATGCAATAATTGGCGTTGTTAAGCTTTTTTCTGAGCGATTTATTGTGCATTGAGGTTTCTAAGCGTATTCATATTTGTTGTACAGGGAGTTTATAAATGAATGGGATTATGTAATCACTTTAAATGTGCCGCTTTTTTTAAATTGTTCACTAAACTATTTGTTTTGACAGATCAACTTTGACAGCTGTCAAGCAAACATGAAAACATATGTAGTATAGTGGACGATTTTAAAAAGGCGGCATATTTAAAGTGATTACATAATCCCATTCATTTATAAACTCCCTGTATAAGTCTTCTAAGCGATTTTTTGTATATTTGCTCAAAATAAGACGATTTTATGCAATAATTGGCGTTGTTAAGCATTTTTTTGAGCGATTTATTGTGCATTGAGGTTTCTAAGCGTATTCTTATTTGTTTTATAAGTCTTTTGAGCAATTTACTGTGTATTTGATACAATAAAGACCTTTTATAAGCAATTTATTCTGTATTATATCATAAAAAGGCGATTTTATGCAAAATTGGCGTTGTTAAGCATTTTTCTGAGCGATTTATTGTGCTTTGAGGTTTCTAAGCGTATTATTGTTTGTTTCATAAGTCTCCTGAGCGATTTATTGTGTATTTGATACAATAAAGACCTTTTTTAGCATTAAAATAGGCGATTTTATGTAATAATTGGCGTTGTTGAGCGATTTATTGTGCATTGAGGTTTTTAAGCGTTTTTTCTTATATTATAAGTCTTCTGAGCGATTTGTTGTGTATTTGATACAATGAATACCTTTTATAAGCAATTTATTCTGATTTATATCAAAAAAGGCGATTTTATGCAATAAATGGCGTTGTTAAGCATTTTTCTGAGCGATTTAATGTGCATTGAGGTTTCTAAGCGTGTTTTTATTTGTTTTCTGAGCGATTTATGGTGCATTTGATACAATATAGACCTTCTATAAGCAATTTGTTCTGTATTTTATTAAAAAAACCGATTCTATGCTATAATTAGCGTTGTCGAGCATTTTTCTGAGCGATTTATTGTGCATTGAGGTTCCTTACTGTGTTCTTATTTGTTTTATAAGTTTTCTGAGCGATTTATTGTGTATTTGATACAATAAAGGCCTTCTATAAGCAATTTATACTGTATTTTATTTAAAAAAAGCGATTTAATGCAATTATTGGCGTTGTTAAACATTTTTCTGAGCGATTTATTGTGCAATGAGGTTTCTAAGCGTATTCTTATTTATTTTAATAATCTTCTGAGAGATTTGTTGTGTATTTGATACAATAAAGACCTTCTATAAGCAATTTATTCTGTATTTTATTAAAAAAGCGATTTTATGCAATAATATATTGTGCATTGAAGTTTCTAAGAGTATTTTTATTTGTTTTATAAGCCTTCTGAGCTATTTATTGTGTATTTGATACAATAAAGACTTTTTATAAGCAATTTATTCAGTGTTTTATCAAAAAAAGGAGATTTTATGCAATAATTGGCGGTGTTAAGCATTTTTCTGCGCGATTTATTGTGCATTGAAGTTTTTAAGCGTATTCTTATTTGTTTTCTGAGCGATTTACGGTGTATTTGATACAAAAAGACCTTCTATAAGCAATTTTTCTGAATTTTATCAAAAAAATGCGATTTTATGCAGTAATTGGCGTTGTTAAGCATTTTTCTGAACGATTTATTGTGCATTGAAGTTTCTAAATGTATTCTTATTTGTTTTCTGAGCGTTTATGGTGTATTTGATACAATAAAGACCTTCTATAAGTATTTTATTCTGTATTTGATCAAAAAAGGCGATTTTATGCAATAAATGGCGTTGTTAAGCATTTTTCTGAGCGATTTATTGTGCATTGAAGTTTCTAAGTGTATTTTTATTTGTTTTTTGAGCGATTTATGGTGTATTTGATACAATAAAGACCTTTTATAAGCAATTTATTCTGTACTTTATCAAAAAGGGCAATTTTATGCAATAATTGGCGTTGTTAAGCATTTTTTTGAGCGATTTATTGTGCATTGAGGTTTCTAAGCGTATTTTTATTTGTATTCTGAGCGATTTATGGTGTATTTCATACAATAAAGACCTTCTATAAGCAATTTGTTCTGTATTTTATTAAAAAAAGCGATTCTATGCTATAATTGGCGTTGTCGAGCATTTTTCTGGGCGATTTATTGTGCATTGAGGTTTCTAAGCGTGTTTTTATTTGTTTTATAAGTTTTCTGAGCGATTTATTGTGTATTTAATACAATAAAGACTTTTTATAAGCAATTTATTCTGTATTATATCATAAAAAGGCGATTTTATGCAGTAATTGGCGTTGTTAAGCATTTTTCTGAGCGATTTATTGTGCATTGAGGTTTCTAAGCGTATTCTTATTTGTTTTCTGAGCGATTTGTGGTGTATTTGATACAATAAAGACCTTCTATAAGCAATTTGTTTGTAATTTTATTAAAAAAAAGCGTTTCTATGCTATAATTGGCGTTGTCGAGCATTTTTCTGGGCGATTTATTGTGCATTGAGGTTTCTAAGCGTGTTTTTATTTGTTTTATAAGTTTTCTGAGCGATTTATTGTGTATTTAATACAATAAAGACTTTTTATAAGCAATTTATTCTGTATTATATCATAAAAAGGCGATTTTATGCAGTAATTGGCGTTGTTAAGCATTTTTCTGAGCGATTTATTGTGCATTGAGGTTTCTAAGCGTATTCTTATTTGTTTTCTGAGCGATTTGTGGTGTATTTGATACAATAAAGACCTTCTATAAGCAATTTGTTTGTAATTTTATTAAAAAAAAGCGTTTCTATGCTATAATTGGCGTTGTCGAGCATTTTTCTGAGCGATTTATTTTGCATTCATGTTTCTAAGCTTATTTTTATTTGTTTTATAAGTTTTCTAAGCGATTTATTCTGTATTTGATACGATAAAGATCTTTTACAAACAATTTATTTAGTATTATATCATAAAAAGGCGATTTTATGCAATAGTTGGAGTTGTTAAGTATTTTTCTGAGCGATTTATTGTGCAATGAGGTTTCTATGCGTATTTTTATTTGTTTTCTGAGCGATTTATGGTGTATTTGATACAATAAAGACCTTCTATAAGCAATTTATTCTGTATTATATCAAAAAAAGGAGATTTTATGCAACAATTGGCGTTGTTAAGCATATTTCTGAACGATTTATTGTGTATTTGATACAATAAAGACTTTTGATAAGCAATTTATTCTGTATTTTATCAAAAATAGGCGATTATAGGGAATAATTGGCGTTGTTAAGCATTTTTCTGAGCGATTTATTGTGCATTGAGGTTTCTAAGCGTATTCTTATTTATTCTACCAGTCTTCTTAGCGATTTATTGTGTATTTGATACAATAAATGCGTTTTTGAGCGATTTTTAAAGAATTTCTCAAACATTGCGTTTTTGATCGATTTATTATGTATGCAATACAATAAAACCCTATCCAAAATCATTTATAAAATACTATGAACAACAACTAAAGAAACTTCAAATAACAATACCAAACAGTGCTATTCCAATGCACGCTGCCACAATATTTTATTGGTCGCGTGCTACAAAAATGTGACCGGTAAGATTGCTTTTGCGCCGCAATCCAAAGCAAAACAATCATTAATACCTCAACTCCAACATCAAGATCGCAGTACAAACCTACCTGTCTAAAGAGTGGTAGGTGCTCATATTCTTACCCTGGTATTGACCAAATTATCTACTTATTGATGGTGGTTGCTGTCGCTTGTAAAAATATTTAGTCCAAGAAGTTTTCCTTATTTGCATTTATGACATTTATTATACAAACTTAACGTACCTACTGCCCAAAGATAAACTTCTGAAATTATCACAACAACAAACACTGTAAACACTACACCCTCAAGATGCTATTCCGATGCGCTAAAGCAATACTTCACCATATAGCGCAGTATAAAAGCATTAAAGCTGGGACGTAATCAACGTCAGCTTATGATGACTTGAGTTTATTGAAAACTCTTAGTTCAATGAGGAGCAATTGCAAACCCCAATTGCTAGCACAAAGAAAGTTCAGCGGCTTACATGAGCCGTTCGACCATGAACATGCCGATTCCGTCAGCGGAGCTCGCGTACGGCTTAGATCATCACAGACCTATTATTGCTCAATCTCGTGCCAGTCCAAGATAATGGCAGATACGACTTGAATCGTTTTTTTTTTTGCTATCAATTTGTAAGTTTTGTCCGAAGCACAAAATTGCTACATTACTTCTCTTATAAAATTAATCGCGTGCTTCATAAATGTGATCAGTAGGGTAGGGTTGCCTTTGCGAAATTCAAAGCAGAGCGATAATAAACCAAGACAATAATTCCTCCTACCTACTGCCTAGAGTGTGGCAAGTACAAAATCCAAAGATTCTAACCTAACCGAACAAAAAACTAATCCACATGGAAAACACCTAAAAAACTTCTAAAAACCATTCCTTTGCTGTTCCAATGCGCGCAGTCACATTGTGGAGTGCTTCCAAAATGTATCAGTAGGATATTGCTATTGCGCAATTCAAAGCAAGACAACAATAAGTACACCAATTCCAACATCAAGTTTTCCAGACTCAGAAGAAAAACTGATAAAAAAATTGATTTTTTTTTTCATTTTTCAATGTCGCTATTTCTATCTTCATAATCTTTTACAAATTCTGAAAACAAAAACTGAGTTTCTTTTATCAAATTTGTAAAAAAAAGCGTTTATCAATTGTTTTGTATATTAACTGTCGACTGCGCAATTTTTTTCACAATTATTTTGATTTTTTCTTCTTTGGAGCAAAATTAGGAAATCCTGTAAAGCTGTGCTTCCTTTAGCAAACTTGTAAAAAGAATTAATAAATGTCGACTGCGTCATTTTTATCTTCATAAATCTCACGTTTAGTTTTTTCTTTTTTTTTTCTTTAACTGATTGTGCCATTTTTTTGTACATGCAATTTATAATTATCACTCTCTTTAAACCTTCTATATTTTTTACCAGTCAACTGCGCCATTTTTGTGTTCATTCAATTTATATGCTAAACTATTTTTTTAAGTTTGTATTCTTCAACTGTCGACTGCGCCATTTTTATGTTTTTAAAATTCATAACTTTTGCATTTAATTTTTTCTAGTTTGAAACAAAATTATAATGTTTTTTATAGAAAATTGGTAGAAAAATACAAATTTCAATCATTTTGATGTTTTTAACTGCAGATTGGAAAAAGGAAATCCTGTAGAACAGTGCTTTTTTGAAATAATGCTTTTTATATATATCTTACTTGTCAACTGCGCCATTTTTATGTTTATTAAACTTAAATTTAGTTTTTTTTCAAACATATTTGTAGGAAGATATTTTAGTTTTTTTTAATCAATCGTTTGTATTGTTTAACTGTCGACTGCGCTATATTTGTGTTCACAGACTTTATAAAAATCTCATTTTTTTTTTTAGTTTTTACTCAAAACTAGTGAATCCTGTAGAGCTTCCTTAGTCGATTTGTAGAAAATATTAATTTAATTAATTAAATCGTTCCTTTTATATTTTGCATGTCGACTGCGACATTTTTGTACTAAAACAATTTATAAACTTCACCTTTAGTTTTTTTTTAGTTTGAGGCATAATTAATCTTTTTAATTAATCTGCCATTTTTATGTCCAATAATCGCGTTACTTTTGTATTTGAGTTTTTTCTAGTTTAAAGCACAACTAAGAAATCCTGTAGAACAATGCTTCTTTGAGCAAATTTGTAAAAAAATATTAATTTTATTCGATTTGTACTGTTAATCTGCCGACTGCGCCATTTTTGTGTTCATACAGTTTATAAATCTAACATTAAATTTTTTTGTGTTTCAGAAATTATAAACGTATTTAATTTTTTTTAAGTTGTTCCGTTAGCAAATTTGTAGAAAATTATTATTTTTGTATTTGCAACTGCCGACTGCGTCATTTTTGTGTTCATACAATTTATTAATCTGATTTTAAATTTTTGTTCTAGTTGTAAGCAAAATTAGGAAATTTTGTAGAGCTTCAGCTTTATTTATCAATTTTTTTTTTTCATTTTATATTTTTTGCCGCCAATTGCGTCATTTTTGTGTTCAAAATATTTATAAATATCACATTTTTTCCTTTGTTCTATTTATTTGAAGCATAGCTAGCAACTCCTGAGAACATTAACGGTGCTTCCTTCAGCAAATTTGTACAATAATGTAAATTTTATAAATATATAAATATTTTTCAACTGTCTAAATTGAGTGTTGGAACAGAATTATAATTGTTGAATGAAAAATAATCATTTAAGTTTAATAAATGATGGATTTTATGTAAATTGTCTTTTCGTCCAGTGTGACACACATACATAGTGTTTCAGGGTATGCAGCTTTTATCAGTTATCCTAGAATCTCACTGGTCAGAAAGACAGTTTACATAAAATCACAATAACTATTATTTATTTTATATATATAATAGTAATCAAAATATATCGCTATTTGATTGTGTGAATCAAATTGATATCTAATAAATCAATTTTGTTATATTTGAGAACCCTATTTTCTGTGAAAAAAGTTATTACAATAGCTGGCAGTCCAGACAATAAGAATATGCTGAAAATAATAGAATAAACCTAAATACTTAAATAATTTTGTTGCATTTTTTACTGCTTTATTTTCTAAAATGTTGTAAAACGTATTTACTTTAATATATAAATCCATTATTTTAGTTAGAATACACAAGTAAATCATTTAACAAATAACCTTTGACAAAATCACATTTTCATACCTTTAAAATGCCCTCTTTTCCTATCCCATACTTCCATCCATGTTTTCCAACCATCATGCACTTATTTTTAATTATACTTCCCTAATTATTATTATAATTAATGCCGAAATATTCACTTAATATAATCAAACACATCTCAACAATGCAGATGACTCACTGTACTGTGTGAGAGGAGTGTGGCTGAGCACTATCGCCTTGCGCACGAAGAACAAGAGATAAGCCGAATGGTAAAAAATTGTTTATGCATAAAATGCGAGTCGAATATTCTTTTCTTATCTCTTGCTTTCAATAAAATCGATAAAGTGTTCTTTGGCTATTTATACATTTATCGAATTGTTCTAGAAGTTTCTAATAATATATTTTTATAGTAAATATAAATGTGAATTAAATTTAATATAAAATGTCTTCTTTAGTTATTTTGGTTCAGTTTTAATATTTTATAATTATTCTTAATATTTCAAAGATTTTAAAAATAATAATAAGATTTTCTGAATAGAATCTAGGAGAAAGAATTTTTTAAATTATAAGATAATCTACAAGTTTTATACAAACTATATTAACTTGAGAAATTTTGAAATAAATTTAGAACCGGTTTTACGTACGGTTTGCTTAATTAAGTGACAAGTGACATATGAAGAAACGAAGGATCTCACTGGCCCAATCACAACAACAACAAACAATCAAGAAGATGATGATGAAGATGATGAAGATGATGAAGAAGATGAAGAAGAAGATGATGAAGATAAAAAAGAAGATGATGAAGATGATGATGAAGATGATGAAGAAGATGAAGAAGAAGATGATGAAGAAGAAGATGATGAAGTAGAAGAAGATGAAGAAGAAGAAGATGATGAAGATAAAAAAGAAGATGATGAAGATAAAGAAGATGATGATGAAGATATCAAAGTACGAACCTCCGCGATGCCGCCGTTTTCATCTTCAAGATTTTGGCCTCCGACTAGGAAAAAACAAAACGCACTTTTGCAAAAACGTCTTTGGAATACCTGGGCTATACAGTGAATACCGACGTTACCCGACCTCTTACCAAGCACTTTGAACTAATTCAAAGACTACTACGGAGGTACTTTGGGATCTGCAATTAACAATTTGACTGCTAGCACGAAGGCATTCAGATGAAACACTATAGCTACTACAGAAGTCATGGATAAAATCCGGCAATTGAATTAATTACTGATGAATAATAGCAAAAAGTGTTTTAAAAATATAGCCATAATATGTAGTGCATTTTCAATTATATTTTTTTTAGTAATGAACAATATGGTTTCTGTAAAATTTATATTGAGCTAATCACGAGGATTCGATTACTATACCAAAAGCCAATAAAATGGTAAACCAAAATTAGTTAATGATTATAACCCATTAGTAATGTAAACACAATATTTCTTAAATGCTAATTTTGCAAATAGTAGAATCAGGGTTACAATATAAAATATTCGAAGGTAAGCTTCATCAAACAAATATTTACATTGAGAATATATAAATTGGTGAAAAATCAATTTGCATGTCATATTACTGTCGCTAATAAAAACTTATGTAAACTAATTGATTAATAAAAAGCAGAACCACTAATAAAAAGCAATGTTAAACACTCAATTTTATTGTCGTGCATTATGGTCATAAATTGAATTTTAATGTGACACCGCGACCTTCCGAATTTCCAAAAAATAAAGCGTTTATTATTATTTGTCTTGGGTGGGTGCTGCACCCACATGTCTTGAAAAAAAATAAATTGTCGACGGGAAGCCTTCGTCAGCGCGTCGCAATTACATCCACGACTTGATGAAATATATATTTTAATATCGCCTAACGCGAAATGAAAAATAATTAACCCGCACGCGCTTAAGTGCCAATTAGTATGTAACACTGGCATCGCTGCTGTGGAAAGAGAGAAAAAAAGTGGATTATCTATTCCGCGTCGCCTTTCCTGCAGCGGCTCGCGCACGTGCGTCCTTGTGTATAGACAGGCCATAATAGCGGTTGCCTTATATAGTGAATCTATATCTGGGCTACCACCAGGTTCTACCATTATTTTGACAAATTTGGGTGAAATTATTAGAATATTTTCCGACAATTTCACTCACTGAAATATATCTATTGTCTGTGCTTAGGAGGCGATTGCTTTTTATTGCCGCCAACGGAGAGGAGAGTAAAGTAACAGCTTCCGGTGCAAGTGCGTACTAAGTGCATATCAAGTGCATATCTAACCTATAAATCCGTGCTCGGTTTGAGTTAAGCACTTGTTGGCGCTGCCCACGGATCCATAAAGCAGCGGACCGACACGTTTTAACATGCTCTCCATATCTTTATCCATTGCGTCCCGTCATTCTGGCCGGCAACAACCACACACACACGTACAGACGGCAATAGAAAGAAAGAACATCCACACACATGTAGAGATTGAGTTTTTATTTCTGGCTCAATTAATAATTTAAAACGATGCGACTTGCGACTTTCAAAAGTGCATTCCAACTATCGGGTTTTTTTATTGCTTGCTGGCATAAATAAAAACTATTTTAAAAATTACAATGGAAAATTAATTATCTTGTATACAATTGCTGAATTATCTAGAAGACTAAAGTAATTTTTAAAATTTCGTAAAAATTTATTAATTTTTTTTTCTGTGGATTTTTTAATTGTTCAGTTATATTGTCAGCGTTGTATTGTCACTCTTACACGACATCTATTGTTTATTTGTTTACTGTAACTCAACTATCATTTGCAAAGAGATAGGCAGCATTTTTAGGTTAAATTACATTAAAAACGATACGCGCAAAGTGCAACAAAGCAAACAATATTTTTGACTCAAATCATGAAGCGACGGATTAGATGTAATATTTGTAGGTTTGTTGCATACCGTGACACTATAGATAAGACTAAGTAAAGCATGCAGCGTGTCACTAATATCAATTCTAAAGCAACAATTTACTTGTATAATGAAATATAAAAAATGCGTACCGTGACACTATACAAGATACACATTGCGACTCAACTGCAAAATAAGAGATAAAATTGGAAAAAAATATTTTAAACTAACTGCATTCTGTGACACAGCAGTCAGTCCAGAAACGACATATGAGATGCAACTTTTTTATTTAGATTAGGTGCATACCGTGACTCAACCTCAACTGCAAATTATAAAGCTACAAATTTAATGCCATAACCGTGACACAATCACGTTTTTTAAGTAGTTGCGTACTGTAACTATAAATTACGAAGCGACATAGTAGAATAACAAAAAAAATAAGTATGCTTACCGTGTCACAGTAGTCATTCTCGAATTATCTGATTTTTAGATTTGTAAACTAACAAATTGAATTTACTAACTGTGACATAATCACAATTTTTATGATAGAATGACATAAAATTAAGCCGTGACATAACAGTCAATCTCGAAACGGCAGATGAAATGCAACTTTTTTAGATTACGTGCATACCGTGACACAACCACATTTTTAGGTTAGTTGCTTACTATAAACCATAAATTACGAAGCGACATAGTAGAATAACAAAAAAAAAGTATGCATATCGTGTCACAGTAGTCAATCTTGAATGATCTGATTTTTAGATTTGTAAACTAACAAATTGAGTGCAGTAAATGTGACACAATTACAATTTTTAGGATACTTGCTTACTATGATAGAATGATACAAAATTAAGTCGTGACATAGTAGTCAATGCAACTTTTTAAGATGAAGTGCATACCGTGACTCAACTGACAAATTTAATGCAATATTTGTGGCAATTGCGTTTTTAAGTTAACTTGCGTATTGTAAATTGTAAGTCGCGACATTTTGATATAACAAAAATTAAGTATGCATACCGTGTCACAGAATTGTAAACCGACAAGTTTAATGCACGAACCGTGACATAATCATACTTTTTAGGTTAGTTGCACACTATGATAGAATGATGAAAAATGAGTAAGCATACCGTGACACAGTTTAAGATTAGGTGCATACCGTGTCTCAACTGTAAATTGTAAAAAAGTCAAGTAAATGCAATACAATCACATTTTTTAGGTTAGTTGCATACTGTGAACTGTAAATAACAAAATAATAATAAGCTTACCGATACACATTTTTATTTTATTGGTTGCTTAATAAATGACGATTGAGTCACGGTAATTTTAATTCAATTTTGTTATCATATTTTATCTGTCGCTTCGCAATTGACAGTTGTGTCACGAATACTTTGTATTGTCATTTTTGTCAATGCATATCGCTTTGCGATTGTTAATTGTGTCACGGTATGCACTGTCCATTTTTGTCATTGAACATGTTGCTTCAATATTGCTACGATTGCACTGTTTATTTTTTTGCATAGCATTTGCTAATTTTAAGTTATTTATCTTTATGTGTCACGGTACAATTTGTTGTCTCGGTATAAATAGTTCAATTTAGTTGTCACTAATTGTCATTTCTTATTTTTTTGTTGTGTTGACGTACTAATTTTTGTTTTGTTTTTGCATCTCGCTTTGTGATTGCTAAGGATGTCATGGTATGCATAGTTTGTGTCACGGTATACATTATTAACTTTTTAATACTCTACTATCGCTTATGAAATATCAGTTTCAAGGTAGTTTTAATTCAATTTTATTATTTTTTTTCGACAATTAGTCCCAGCACGCAATATTCATATTATATATCTGTTGCTTTGCGATTGACAGCTGCGTCACGGTAATACTTTTCTATTGCTTATTAAATGACAGTTGTGTCACGGTAGTTTTAATTTTTTGTTTTTTGCTTTGCAATTGGCAGTTGTGTCACGGCAATACTCCAGATTTGCTTACTAAATAACAGTTGTGTCACGCTAGTTTTTATTTATTTATTTTATTATGGTTTATTAAATGACAGTTGTGTCACGGTATTTTAATTATTTTTTTTATTATTTTATCTGTTGCTTTGCAATTAACAGTTGTGTCACGGTAATACTCCACAATTGCTTACTAAATAACAGTTGTGTCACGTTAGTTTTAATTTATTTTATTATGGTTTATTAAATGACAGTTGTGTCACGGTAGTTTTAATTATTTTTTTATCATTTTATCTTTTGCTTTGCGATTGACAGTTGTGTCACGGTACGCGTTATTAGTTCTTAATACTCCATCTTTGCTTACTAAATGACAGTTGTGTCACCGCAGTTTTTTTTTTATTTTATTTGTTGTTTTTTGATTGACAGTTGTATCACGGTACGCATAATTTTTTTAATTTTTTGCAGTTTACTAATTGGCTGTTGTGTCACGGTAATACTTCATTTTATCATTTTATTTGTTGCTTTGCCATTGACAGTTGTGTTACGGTAATCTCTACTATTGCTTACGAATTGACAGTTGTGTCACGGTAGTTTCAATTTTTATTTGTTTTAACATTTTATTTGTTGCTTCGCGATTGACAGATGTGTCACGGTAGTTTTAATTTATTTATTTTATCTGTTGCTTTGCGATTAACAGTTGTGCCACGGTAATATTTTTCCATTGTTTATTAAATATTAAATGACAGTTGTGTCACGGTAATACTCCACCATAGCTTACTAAATGACAATTGTGTCACGGTAGTTTTAATTTATTTTATTATTTTATTTGTTGCTTTGCAATTGAAAGTTGTATCTCGGTAATATTCTTCTAGCGCTTATTAAATGACAGCTGTGTCACGGTAATTCTCCCATCGCTTACTAACTAACAGTTGTGTCACGGTAATTTTACCATTGCTTACTACGGTAATTTTGTTGTTGTTGTTGTTTTAAATGACAGTTGTGTCACGGTTTTTTTAAATTTATTTGTTTTATTATTTTATTTGTTGCTTTGCGATTGATAGTTGTGTCTCAGTAGTTTTAATTCATTCATTTTATCTGTTGATTTGCGATTGACAGTTGTATCACGGTAATATTTCTTAATTGTTTATTAAATGACAGTTGTGTCACGGTAGTTTTAATTTTTTTTAACAATTTTTCTCTGTTTTTTTGCAATTGTCAGTTGTGTCACGGTAATACTTCACTATTGCTTACTAAATAACAGTTGTGTCACGGTAGCTTTAATTTATTTATTTTATTATTTTATCTGTCGCTTTGCGTTTGACAGTTGTGTCACGGTAATACTTTTCTATTGTTTATTAAATGACAGTTGTATTACGATAATTCTCTAACATAGCTTACTAAAAGATAATTTTGTCACAGTAGTTTTAATTTATTCATTTTATCTTTTGCTTGGCAATTGACAGTTGTGTTACGGTAATGTTTTTCCATTGCTTATTAAATGTCAGTTGTGTCACGGTAATACTCCAACTTTGCTTACTAAATAACAGTTGTGTCACGGTAGTTTTAAATTTTGTTATTTATTATCGTAAATAGACAGTTGTGTCTCGGTTTTCTTACTAAACGACAGTTGTGTCACGGTAGTTTTAATTATTTTTTATCATTTTTTTGTAGCTTTGAGATTGGCAGTTGTCTCACGGTATGCATTAATAAATACTTCACCATTGCTTACTAAATGACAGTTGTGTCACGGTAGTTTTTATTATTGTTTTTATCATTTTATTTGTCGCGTTGCGATTGAAAGTTGTGTCACGGTACACATTATTCATTTTTACAACTCTAGTTTTAATTATTGGTTTTATCATTATATCTGTCGTTCCGCGTTTGACAGTTATGGTAATACTTAACCATTGCTTTCTAAATAACAATTGTGTCACGGTAGTTTTAATACATCAATAAATACTTCACCATCACTTACTAAATGACAGTTGTGTCACGGTAGTTTTTATTATTGTTTTTATCATTTTATCTGTCGCGTTGCGATTGACAGTTGGGTCACGGTACACATTTTTACAACTCTAGTTTTAATTATTGTTTTTATCATTTTATCTGTCGTTCCGCGTTTGACAGTTAAGTCACGGTATTATTTAACCATTGCTTTCTAAATAACAATTGTGTCACGATAGTTTTAATGCATCAATAAAAACTTTTCCATTGCTTACTAAATGACAGTAGTGTCACGGTAGTTTTTATTATTGTTTTTATCATTTTATCTGTCGCGTTGCGATTGACAGTTGTGTCACGGTACACTTTTTTACAACTTTAGTTTTAATTATTGTTTTTATCATTTTATCTGTCGTTCCCCGTTTGACAGTTGAGTCACGGTAATACTTAACCATTGCTTTCTAAATAACAATTGTGTCACGGTAGTTTTAATGCATCAATAAAAACTTTTTCATTGCTTACTAAATGACAGTTGTGTCACGGTAGTTTTTATTATTGTTTTTATCATTTTTTCTGTCGCGTTGCAATTGACAGTTGTGTCACGGTACGCGTTATTTATTTTTTTAATACTTTACCGTTGTATACTAAATTGGCAGTTGTGTCACGGTAGTTTTAATTATTGTTTTTATCATTTTATTTGTCGTTTTGCGATTGACATTTGCGTCACGTTAATACACTACCATCGTTTTTTAAATGACAGTGTGTCCCGGTAGGCCTAACTTTTTTTTCATAAATTTTTTTTTTGCTTTGCTGTAGACAGTTGTGTCATTGTTATACTCTACCATTGCTTACTAAACGATAGTTGGTCACGGTACTTTTAATTATTTTTTTGTTTTTTTTACTGTTGCTTTGCGATTGACAGTTGTGTCATGGTAATAATTGTGTCACGGTAGTTTTAATTCATCAATAAAAATGACAGTTGTGTCACGGTAGTTTTTATTATTGTTTTTATCATTTTATCTGTCGCGTTGCAATTGACAGTTGTCACGGTAATACTCTTTTATCGCTTACTAAATTACAGTTGTGTCACGGTAGTTTTAGTTATTTTTTTAATATTTTAACTGTAACTTTGCGATTGACAGTTGTCACGGTAGTTTTAATCCATTTATGTTGTCTGTTGCTTTGGAATTGACATTTGTGTCACGGTCATTGCATATGTCGCTTTGCTTTGCTAGTTGTGTCACAGTATGCATTACATTTTTTGTCAGTTTATGTATTGCCTTTCAGTTAACAGTTGCGTCAAGGTATGCATTGTTTATTTTCTGTCAAAGCATTTGCATAATTTGTGTTATCTGTTTTTATGTGTCACGGTACAATCTGTTAGATAGTCTTTTATTTTTTGTAATTTTATCTGTTGTTTTGCGATTTATTGCAAGTTGTGTCTGACAAAGTGACAAAAAATTATTAATCCATTCCGTGACACAAACTGCATACCATTAGCAGACTCAAAGCGATTGATAAGCGACAAAAAAATATCAATCACTGTATCAGTTGATTTGAGTTTGTTAACTAATGATGTCACGGTATGCATAATACTTTTTTGTCAATGTGTCAGTCGTTTCAAGTTTGCTAATAGTATCACGGTATGCAATGTTTGTGTCACAATATGCTTTATTTATTTTGTGTTAATGCATCAGTTGCTTGAGTTTGTTAGTGGTGTCACGGTATGCATTATTTTTTTTGTCTCTGTGCCAGTTATTTTAAATTTGTTAATAGTGTCACGGTATTCATAGTTTGTGTCACGGTAAATTATTTATTTTTTGTCAATGCATTAGTTGCTTTGCTTGCGTTTGTTAGTGGTGTCACGGTATGCATTATTTTTTGTTGTTACTGTGCAGCTGCTTTAAGTTTGCTGATGGTGTCACGGTATTACTTATTAATTTTTTACCAATGCATCAGTTGCTTGAGTTTGTTAGTAGTGTCACGGTATGCATTTTTTTTTTGTTACTGTGTCAGTCGCTTTAAGTTTGTTAATGATGTCACGGTATGCATAGTTTGTATCACGGTATGGATTATTTATTTTTTGTTACTGCATTAGTTGCCTTATGTTGCTAATGTGTCACGGTATTACTTATTTATTTTGTGCTTGAGTTTGTCAGTAGTGTTAAGGTATGCATTATTTTTTTGTAGCTGTGTCAGTTGCTTTAAGTTTGTTAATGGTGTCACGGTATGCATAGTTTGTGTCACGGTATGGATTATAATTTTTTTGTCATTTTCAGTCGTTTAAAGTTGGGTTATAATGTCACTGTATGATTCATTAATTCTTTGTCAATACATCAGTTTCTTGAGTTTGTTAGTGGTGTCACGGTATGCATTTTTTTTGTCATTATGTCAGTTTTATTCAATGCAAGTTTTGATTGAGTTAAAACATCATGTCTCTTACAGAACATATTTTTAACAAATTATTGTTGTTATAATATTTTAATTATAAATTTACAAACTAATTATAGACATAGCGATTAAATTGTTTGAAGCTCTAACAAGCAATGTATATGAGGGTGTTAACTCGGCATGTAGGCTATATTATCTGAACCAGAAGTATCTAGTTTAGCGAAGAGTGATAATCAATGAGTCACCTCAGACAATTTCCTGGCGTGAAATTTGGATTCACACATAAGATGAAACCTACACACACCTTCAGTAAGGTTATCTATAGCAAGCGATGATGAATCAATATTATCTATTAGAACAAGTAAATAATAAAATTAATTGACCTTCACGTATAGCTAGGTCACGTAATATTTACCTTTTATCAGAAGCAAATATTCATCTTCCATTCACACCAATCAACCGCAATGTCATTAATGTGATCGATTGTAATTTTGTTAAATTATTTTGCAGTGTGTGTGGTCGGTCACTTTTACAACAATTAAATAAATAATTTGCAGGAATTTTTTCATGATGTAGGCCATTTAAGAGGAAAATGTCAAATTGCTTATTAACAAGTCGTGTAACCTACAAAAAAATACATAATGTAATGACATTGCCAGCGTAATTATAGATGGCTGGTATTTAACATATTGCAATTAGAACTGCATGTTGCGCTGATGATGAAGGACGATTATAATGTGAAAATTGTTCGAACCTTACTGCACGAATGAAAATAATGGAAATGATTATTTATAACTGGATATTATATTGAAAAATAAAAAAATAGTTTACCGACTGCGCCAATTATGTTATTTGTATTTGATAGATGCAATTTATAGAAAATTGTTATAGAATTTAGAAACCAAATTTTTTTTAATAAAATAATTAATTTAGACTATTTTATTAGTACGGCCAATTAGTTACTTGTTTCGATACTTAATTTAGGCAACCGACTGCGCCATTACAGTGTTGTACTCAATAAAACACAAAATTGTTACTTTTTTGATACGTGAAATTTAATTTTTAACCCAACAACTGTTATCATTCTACGAGCAACACATATTTGTCTTGCGTATAACGCGAAATTGCTAAAAAATATATTTTAATTTATACTTTTCATCTAAAGTTTGTCGGCAATGTACACCTCACGTATATTTAATTGTTCCGTACGACTTGGTTAATTGCCTTTGTGTGTTGGCATGCGAGAATCCGGTGGTGGAATGTGAGCATTCCTGGGTTGGCACAGCGCTGTGACTCCATTAAGATCCTTTTTGCGCGAGTTCAAGTATCAACGAACGTCCTTGAGCGCGACCATCCAACCATCCAAACATCTTCCCGTATCTTCTTCACGTTATGGGAAAATAAATTTAATTAAAAAAAAAATTAGCAACCAGCAAATAATTCCCATGGAAAGAGTGTCGCGCGATATTATGTTATTGTATTTGTTCCAGCTGATCCGTCGTCTGAGTCACGGTGGGGCCCACTCGACGGCCTCTACAACAAACCCATCTCCTCAATCGATAAATTTCCTTTTTTATTCGATTTCTCATGCATTTATATATCTGGAGTAGTTTTGAAAACAACTAAATTAAATGTCTTAATCGCTTAAAAATAATGTAAGGTCATGATGGAGCCCAAGGCGATTCGCAATGCCCACCAATATTTGTTGTATGTTAATTTCGTTTGTAGGAAATGCTTGCTTGCTAGAAAATTACGTATACAATTTTGTGTAATTGTTCTGTCCTTAATTGCTCCTTTTTCGGATGGAATTGACTAGTATTTGATATGCGGAAGTTGATAGTTGGGAGATTATTTTGAAAGGGTTCCGCAAAACATTATCATTAGCTACAATGAAACTTTGTTTATTTATAAGCTTGATATTTTACATTAAACTAAGTAAATTAGGTTTGCGCATTTAATTTGAATTTTTATAATGATTTTTATTTGAATTATTCAACTTTTATTAACAATAAAATTGGCTTTTGCCGACGCGGTGAAGCCAACATGATCGATGCGTGTGACGTCAGTTGTGGACAAAAACGAGTATGTTGCAAAAGATGCGGTGGAAAATTTGGATGCTTTGACTTAAATTATTCGTTGTAGTTTTTACGTTTTAAAACATTGGTCTCAGTTATAACAAAAATTAAAATTCATAAATCTTATTGCAAGAAATGATGTGAAGCTTTTAACGAATAGTACTCGTATTACTAAAGATTTTCTAATTTTAGTTGCATTTATCGATAATTTTTTAAATGTTTCACAAGCAATTTGACGTTTCAAATAAGTAGTTGATGGGCACATTAGGTGGTCATGTAATGAGACGATTCGAATCAGATAAGTAAGACGAATTACATAACCAACCATGATTTTAAATAGTGGAATAATTACATTGCTCTTAAGATCAAGATAATAATATTTCTTTTTAATTGGTGTATGTATGGAGAGAATTCATTCACCCCCTCCATTTCTTTCTTTGTTGTTTTTATTGAAAAATAAAATGAACTGGAATGCGCCAATTAAGTGTGTTAATGAGACATGACCGATGTTTTCCGTCCTGCGACGAGTAATTATCAAACGGCCGATAATCAGTAGGCAATGTGTGTGCATTGTGTGCATTTATCTGGCGACAAAGGAAATGTGCAAGTGCACACCGGACAAACTAGATTGCTTGCTTTACTGTCGGTAACACTTCCCGGTTTACACCAAGCAGTGGCGTTCTATGAAA
The DNA here is from genome assembly GCA_963932245.1 of Tachinus rufipes. Lineage (NCBI taxonomy): Eukaryota > Metazoa > Arthropoda > Insecta > Coleoptera > Staphylinidae > Tachinus > Tachinus rufipes. The sequence goes on from OZ010744.1 coordinate 8,627,467, forward strand.
AGCATTTATTTCGAACTTGTATTAAGGTGAGGTAGCTCAGTGATAAAGCGTTAGCTTAGCAAGCTAACAGTTAAACTAAAACTTAAACTTTATTTCAGAAAGAAATTTTGATCAATTATGCTAAAATTACATCTGATCTGCTAGTCATATCCTGCCCCATTTCTCACAAAAAATTGTTATATCACGATGACATACAACAATCCTAAACGATGCTACTATTATCCACGGTCATGCTTAAATAATATCATAATGTAACCACACACAATAATTTTTCTCTAATTGTGGGAAATAATATTCATATAAGTGTTATTGACTTTTGAAGATTATACAAATTTATGCAATTCTAAAGAGTGAGAGAGAGAGGAAGCAATTTTAATGATTTAATAATACGTTGCCGGGTGTTTCCGTAAATTGATGAAAAAATGTAGCCATAATGGGCATGTAAATGAAGGTGTTTTATTTCAGCTGCGCTTTATTTTTGTGCGGATTTTAATCTCTTTTATGCTCAACGGAGCGATGCGGCTGGCCCCAAACAACAGTGGCGTGGATTTACAAATTCAGAATATATTTACACTTAATTCTTGCTAAGTGGTGTCAATGACTGTGTGCATTATGTAAAAATGATTTCAAAGCAATGCCACCAAATCAATTATAGAATAGACATAGCTTATCAACTTCTAAGTTTTCAAACAATCTTTAAGTCTACTGTCACAAAATTTCTAACCACAACACAATATTTTAACTGGTTGCTGCGTTATTGATTAATTAATAGAGCAAAATTTACGCAGATTGCAGAAAGTTGATTTTTTGGCCAATTACTGAACTTTAAAGTGCCAATTTATGTGTTTTTTTAATAAACCTAAGCTTACTGTATTTAAATTATTAAACATCAACACAATTTTCTTTCTGGTTGCTGTGTTATTGAGTATTTGGTTGCGTAAAATTTACGGAAATTGCGGAAAGTTAACTTTTTTTGATTAATTACTGAACGCTTATAACTTCCAAGTGTCAGTTTATATGTTTTTTAATAGTCTACCGTTGTCAAATTTTGAAACCGCAATACAATATTCCTACTTCTTGCTGCGTTTTTTAGTATTAAGTTTTGTAAAATTTACGGAAATTGCGGAAAATTTACTTTTTTGTAGTTTTTAATAAACTCAAATTTTTTGTGTTTAAATTTTTAAACCGCAACACATTACTCTTACTGATTGCTGCGTTATTGAGCATTGAGTTGCATAGAATTGACTCCATTGATCAAAAATTTACCGAAAATGCAGAAATTTGAAATTTTTAGTCAATTACTGAAAGCTTATGAACTTTTAATTGCCAAATTATGCAAATCATGATTCTAAAAGCCTTGGAGGAGATGTTTTGGCAGACTATTGCAAATTTGGAATTTAGAAATTAAATGAAAAAAAAAAAAATTATGATGATTTTTGATCAATTACACTGAATAAATTGATTACTAAGCTATTTTTAGAGCAAATTAAATACATGGATTATTTTTAAAGTTTTTTGTTGATTTTGATGTTATAAACCTATATTTTGCGTAATTTTTAAGTTTTCTAAGTAAATTATATGCTATAAATGGGTTTTCTATTTAAATTGTGATACATTTAATAGGGCAAACGTAATGTCTGAGCGAATTTGATGCTAAAAATATTTTTTTTGAGCAATTTTGATGAATTTTTTGTCATAATTTTGATACATTTCATTTGTTAAACAGTATTTCTGAACAATTTTTTGCTAAAAAATAGTTTTTTGAGCGATTTTGATTAATTTTATATGCTGAACATCATTCTTGAGTGAATTTTATGCCCGAAAATAGGGTTTTTGAACGATTTTGATGTTAAAAATTTGTATTTTGTGTAGTTTTTAGGTTTTATAAGCAAATAAATGAGTTTTTAATCCTGATTTTGATCAATTTCTTATGTTTAACTTTAGTTCTAAGCGAATTTTATGCTAGAAAATAGTTTTCTGGGCGGTTTTGATGTTATAAGTATGTATTTTGTGGAGTTTCAAGGTTTTATAAGCAAATAAATGAGTTTTTAATCCTGAGTTTGATCAATTTCTTAGGCTTAACTTCAGTTCTAAGCGAATTTTATGCTAGAAATTAGTTTTCTGGGCGGTTTTGATGTTATAAATATGTATTTTGTGGAATATCAAGGTTTTATAAGCAAATAAATGAGTTTTCCACTCTAATTTTCATCAATTTCATATGTTTAACTTTAGATTTGGGCGAATTTTATGCTAGAAAATAGTTTTCTGGGCGATTTTAATGTTTTTGTTTAGTTTTAAGGTTTTATAAGCAAATAAAAGAGTTTTTGCTTTAATTTTGATAAATTTTATATGCGAAACGTTATTTCTCAGCAGTTTTGAAGCTAGAAGATAGTTTTCTGGACGATTTTAAAGTTATAAATGTGGTTTTTCAAGCAAATGAATAAGTTTTTTGTCTCAATTTTAATGAATTTTTTGTACTTAACATTGTTTCTGAGCGTATTTTGTGCTAGAAAATAGTTTTCTGTGCGATTTTGATGTTATAAATGTGTATATTGTGTTTTTTTTTTTTTTTAAGCAATAAATGGATTTTCTGCTCTAATTTTGATACATTTATTATGCTAAACGGCTTTTTTAATGTGTGTTTTGGGCAGTTTTGAGTGTGTCTAAGCAAATAAATGAGTTTTCTGTTCTAATTTTGATCAATTTTGTATGCTAAACATTATTTTTGAGCGAATTTTATGTTAGTTAATAGTTTTCTGGGAGTTTTTAAAGTTATAAATGAGAATTTCGTGTAGTTTTGAGGTTTTACAAGCAAATGATTAAGTTTTCTGTCCTAATTTTGTATACTAAACGTCATTTCTGAGCAAATTTGATACTTGAAAATAGTTTATTGGGCGATTTTTATGTTATAAATGTGTATTTTGTGTTTTGAGGGTTTTCAAGCAAATGAACAAATTTTTTGCCTTAATTTTGATATATTTTATATACTAAACATTTCTGAGCGAATTTGATGCTGGATAATAGTTTTCTAGGTGATTTTATGCAGTTTTAAGTTTTTTTAAGCAAATAAATGTATCTTCTGCTTTAATTTTGATAAATATAAGTTAGACGTAATTTTTGAGCGAATTTTATGCTAAAAAGTAGTTTGCTGGGCGATATTGATGTTTTTTTGTAGTTTTGAGGTTTAATAAGCAAATAAATGAGTTTTCTTCCTTAATTTTGATGAATTTCTAATGCTTAACATTATTTCTAAGCGAATTTTATGCTAGAAAATAGTTTTTTGAGCTATTTTTATGTTATAAACGTGTATTTTGTTTAGTTTTGAGGTTTTTCTAAACAAATAAATGAATTTTATGCCACATTTTTGATAAATTTTATTTGCTAAACATCATTTCTAAGCGATTTTGATGTTAAATGTGTATTTTGGACAGTTTTGAGTTTGTCTAAGCAAATAATGAGTTTGCTACTTTAATTTTGATTAATTTTATATACGAAACGTCATTTCTGAGCGAATTTTATGCTAGAAAATAGTTTTCTGTTTTAATTTTGATAAATTTCATATGCTAAACGTTATTTCTGAGCGAATTTTATGTTAGAAAATAGTTTTTTGTTCTAATTTAAATCAATTTTATATGTTTAACTTCAGTTTTGAGCGATTTTTTGCTAGAAAATAGTTTTCTGGGCGATTTTGGTGTTATAAATATGTATTTTATGGAGATTTGAGGCTTTTTTAAGCAAATAAATGAGTTTTCTACCTTAATTTTGATCAATTTTATATACAAAATGTCATTTCTAAGTGAATTTGATGCTAGAAAGTAGTTTTCCGGGCGAAGTTACAAATGCGTATTTTGTGTAGTTTTGAGATTTTCTAAGCAAATGAGTTTCTGTCATAATTTAGATATACATATTTTAGATTCTAAACGTTATTTCTGAGCGAATTTTATGTTAGAAACAAGCGTTTAAGTGATACATATGTTAACATGATTAATCAGCGACTTATATAGGAAAATTAAACGATTTTTATGTTATAATCCAACTTATGCACGGTTTTGAGCAAAGTTTATGTTTTAATTAGTTTTAATTAGTTTTTTGTGGCAATTTTGTTTTAAAGTTTTAGGTTATGTTAGGTTAAATATGATTTTTGGGCGAATTTTATGCTATAAATGAGTTTTTTGGGTGATTATGGTTTTTGGCTATATAGCAAAATGTATACAATAAATAAGCTAATTTTATAAAATTATATGTTAAACTTAATTTTTGAGCGAATTTTTCTTAAAAATGAGTTTATTGAGCGATTTTTATCTCATAAATCATTTTATTTGTAATTTTGATGTTTTCTTATGCTTTAATTTAGGATTTGCATGAATTTACCTAAATTTTATGTGTTTAACATAAGTTTTTGAGCGATTTTTTTTGCGTCTTTAAGCGATTTTAATGTGCAATTTTGAAGTTTTTTTGCAAATTTGATGTTGTAATTGGATTTTGAGCGAATTTTACAACAGAAATCAGTTTTCTTGGTGATTTTGATGCCATAAACTTGTAATTTGTGTAATTTTTTTTAATTTATTCGATCACATCTTGTGCTTTAAATTTGTTTTCTGCTCGAATTAAAATAAATTTAATGTAATATTTCTGAGCGAATTTTTATGCTAGAAATTAGTCTATAAGCGATTTTTATGTTATAGATGTCTTTTTGGTATAGTTTTTATGTTTTGATAAGTTTTATGTTTTAAATGTGATTTTTGAGCAAGTTTTAATAATAATAATAATAATAATAATAATAAGCTTTATTTCTGTAGATATACGTACATATAACAAAACAGTATAAACACATATAAATACGAAAGTGAGTCAAACAATACAAGTGTACATATTAATTAAAATATTCTTCTATAGTATATATTTCTTTATAACATAAATATTCAAAAACTTTGGTTTTAAATTGATTAAGGTTTTTTATTTTCTTGACATGGTTAGGTAAGTGGTTGAAACATTTCATTGCTGCGTACCATGGTCCTTTTTCACTTGCTTGAAGGCGATGGATTGGATAATTGTATGTAAAATTTGCGTTTCTCGTACTGTAGTGATGACAGATTTGATTTTCTTCAAATAAATGTTTGTTTTTATGGTTGAAAATTAACAACTCGTACACGTACAGCCCAGTAACTGTCAATATGTTATGTGCTCTAAACACACCTCTACAACTGTCATTATATTTAAGACCACTCATTGATCGTAAAATACGTTTTTGTGTTTTAAAAAGGTCATTAATGTGTGGACTGCTACCAAAAAAAATAAGGCCATATCTAAGATGGGATTCAAAATTGGCGTGGTAAATAGTTTTTAATGTTTTTGGTTCCACTATTGATTTTAATATTCTTATCATGTAACACGTTCTTTTTAGTTTATTATTAACATAGTCGCAATGAGATAACCAAGTTAATTTCTTGTCTATTTGCATGCCCAGAATTTTGACAGAATCTTGACAAACTAAACTTCTATCTCTAAGTAATATTTCTTTTGGCATTTCTGTTTTAGAGTGGTTAGGAGTAAACCAGATTATTTGTGTTTTCTCAGCATTTAAAATTAGTTTATTTTCTACAAACCATGATTCTGCTTTGTTGAACGTGTTGGTTGCAGAAAAAATAGATTGTTCAATAGATTTGTCGGCAATAATAAAATTAGTATCGTCTGCATAGTTTTGTGTAATAACATTGTTGTTGTCTATTCTGCATACTAAGTCATTTATATAAATGATAAATAACGTTGGTCCTAAAATGCTTCCTTGGGGTACCCCTGTTTTTATGTCTAACAATTCTGATTCTACATCTTTTAATGTAACTTTTTGTTTTCTGTTACTCAAATAAGATTTTATTAATTGTAAACATACACCTCTAACTCCATAGATATATAGCTTGTCTAACAATATTTGGTGGTTTACACTGTCAAAAGCTTTTGACAAATCTATGCTAATTCCTAGCGGGTAAATTTTTTGTTCAAAAGATTTTAAAATCTGGTTGATATATTCAAAGTTTGCCGTTGTTGTGGACTTGTTTTTAATAAAACCGTGTTGCGATGAGTTGATGATATCATATTGCTTTAAGAATTTTACCAATCTGTTATTGATTAATTTTTCAAAAATTTTTGAGAATGATGTTAGCAAACTGATTGGTCTGTAATTTGAAAAAAGGTTTGGATCACCTTTCTTAAATATAGGTTTTACCACAGCTATTTTTAGGTTATCCGGAAACATTCCGCTACTTATGCACAAATTGAAAAGAAATGTGAGTGGGCGTAACATTTTATACTAGAAATGAGTTTTTTTGAGCGGTTATGGTGTTTTGGTTATACAACCTATGTAATTTTTAAGCTTTTCAAAGCAAAATGTATACCATAAACGAGCTATTATAAATTTGTATGTTATACTTAATTTTATGTGTATAACGTAATTTTTGAGCAAATTTTATTTGTTTTTACTTGATTTTTAGGCGAATTTGATAATCAAAATGTGTTTTTTTTTTTTGGCGATTTTCATGTATTTTGTGTAATTTTAAGTTTTTTGATCAATTTTACTATCAATTAGCTTTCTGTTTAAATTATGATAAATATTATGTGGTAAACGTGATTTCTGAAAGAATTTTGTGCTAGAAACGAGATTTTTGGGCCAATTTTATGTCTATTTAAGTAAATTTAACACTTTAAATTAATTTTCTGTCCTATTTTTTATAGATTGCAGGTGGTAAGCGTGACATTTGAGCGAATTTTATAATAGAATTAAGTTTATTTGTTGATTTTGATGTTGAAAACGTTATTTCTGATTGAATTTTATGCTAGAAAATAGTTTTCTGGGCGATTTTGATGTTAAAAGTTTGTATTTTATGTAGTTTTTAGGTTATAAAAGTAAATAACTGAGTTTTCTACCTTAATTTTAATAAATTTTGTATGCTAGTTCTGAGCGATATGCTATAAAATAGTTTTTTGGGCGGTTTTGATGTTATAAATTTGTATTTTGTGTAGTTTTGAGGTTTTCTAATCAAATAATTCAGTCTTTTGTCCTAATTTTAATAAATTTCATTTGTTAAACGTTATTTCTGAGCAAATTTAATGCTAGACAGTAATTTTATGGGCGAATTTAATGTTATAAATTTGTATACTGTGTAGTTTTAAGGTTTTATAAGCAAACAAATTAATCTTCTGTTCTAATTTTAATCAATTTTATATGCTCAACATCATTTCTGAGCGAATTTTATGCTAGAAAATAGTTTTCTGGTCAATTTTGATGTAAAAAATTTGTTTTGTGTGTTGTTTTAAGGTTCTCTATGCAAATACATAATTATTTTTTTTTATTTTGATAAATTTGAAATGCTAAACGTTATTTTTGAGCGAATTTTATGTTATAAACAAATCTTTAAGATTTAATTTTGATCAATTTTATATGCTAAACGTTATTTCTGAGCGAATTCATGCTAGAAAATAGTTTTCTCGGCGGTTTTGGTGTTATAAATGTGTATTTTGTGTACTTTAAGCTTTTTCAAGCAAATATATGAGTTTTTTGTCTTAATTTTTGAAACATTTTATATGTTAAACATAATTTCTGAGCGATTTTTATGCTAGAAAGTAGTTTTATGGACGATTTTAATGTTATAAATGAGTATTTTGTGTAGTTTTTGCCAAATGTCATTTGTCTTATGGGCGATTTTGTGTAGTTTTGAGGTTTTTTAAGCAAGTAAATGAGTTTTTTGCATTAATTTTAACAAATTTCAAATCGTAAACGTTATTTCTGAGAGAATTTTATGCTAGAAATAGTTTTCTGGGCGGTGTTAATGTTAAAATGTATCTATTTTTGATAAATTTTATATGTTTAAAAGTATTTTTTTTGTGATGTTATAAATATCTTTTTTGTGGAGTATTATGGTTTTATAAGCAAATAACTGAGTTTTCAGTTTAAATTTTGATTAATTTTATATGTTAAACATTATTTCTGCGAGGGTTTTATGATAGAAAATGGTTTTCTTGGCGATTTTGATATTACAGATGCGTATTTTGTGCAGTTCTGAGATTTTCTAAGCAAATGAGTTTTTTGCTCTAATTTAGAAATACTTATTTTCTTATGCTAAACGTTATTTCTGAGCGAATTTATGATAGAAACAAGCTTTTAAGTGATTTTTAAGTTGTAAATGCTTTTATATGCAATTTTGAACAAACTTTATGCTTTAATTGGGTTTTCTGTGCTAATTTTAGATGGTTAACATGATTAAAGAGCGAAATTTATTTTAGAAAAATGTTTTATGCATAGTTTTGAGCAAATTTTATACTTTAATTAGGTTTTCTGTGCCAATTTTGATAAGTTGTAGGTTTTAAATTTGATTTCTGAGCGATTTTTTTGCTAGAAATGAGTTTTCTGAGCGATTGTATACCATAAACGAGCTAATTTTTATAAATTTATATGTTAAACTTAATTTTTGAGCGATTTTTATGCTAAAAGTGAATTTTCTGAGCGATTTTTATCTTTCTTATGCTTTAATTAGGGATTTGCACGAATTTGCCTAAATTTTATGTCTATTACGTAATTTCTGAGCGAATTTGATGCATCTTTAAGCGATTTTTGTGTTATAAATTTCTTATGTGCAATTTTTCTTTGCAAATTTGATGTTATAATTGGTTTTTTGTGCTGATTTTTATTAGTTTTAGGTAACGAAACTTGATTTTTGAGCGAATTTTATAATCAAAATTAGTTTCTTTGGCGATTTTGATGTTATAAACCTATATTCTTGTGCTCTAAGTTAGTTTTTAGCTTAAATTATCATAAATTTAATGCTGTAAACGAGATTTCTGAGAAAATGTCATGTTTTTTTAATGACTATGATGCTAGAAAATAGTTTTTTGAGCGACTTTTATGTTATAAATGTGTATTTTGTGAAGCTTTGAGGTTTTTCAAGCAAATGAATAAGTTTTTTGTCTTAATTTTGATAAATTTGGTATTGTAAACGTCATTTTTGAGCGAATTTTTTGCTTTAAATAATTTTTAAATATTTTTTTAAGAGATTTTTATATTATAAATATGCAATTTTGAGTTTTTTTGTTCAAATTTTATGTTCTACTTGGGTTTTCATTGTTAATTTTAGGTGGTAAACATGATTATTGAGCGAATTCTATTTTAAGAATAAGTATTCATTGATTTTTTAGTTATTAATGTCTTATTTAGGTTTTCTGTACAATCTTTTTTAAGTTTTAGGTGTTCTTGTGCGAATTTCATGCTAGAAATGAGTTTTCTGGAACTAATATTTATAAATTTTTATGTTAAATTGAATTTTGATCGAATTTTATTAGTTTTTTGAGCGATTTTATATGTTATAGATGTTTTATGTGGAAATCTGAGGTTTTCATAATTTCTGAACGATTTTTATGCTAGAAAATAGTTTTTCTAGGCGATTTTGATGTTATAAATGTGTTTGCTGTGTAGTTTTAAGGTTTTTTAAGCAAATAAATGAATTTTCTGTCGTAAATTGAGCGAATTTTATGCTAGAATTTAGTTTTTGGGCGATTTTGATGTTAAAAGTTCGTATTTTGTGTAGTTTTGAGGATTTATAAGCTAATAATTGAGTTTTATACTATGATTTTGATAAATTTTATATGTTTAACTTCAATTCTGAGCAAATTTTATGCTACAAATTAGTTTTTTGAGCGATTTTGATGTTATATGTGTGTATTTTGTGTAGTTTTGAAGTTTTTTAAGCAAATAAATGAGTTTTTTATCTTAATTTTGACAAATTTTGTGTGCTAAATATAATTTTTATCGATTTTTTGCTTTGTGTAGTTTTGAAGATTTTAAAGCAAATAAATGAGTTTTTTGTCCTAATTTTAATAAATTTCGTATGTGACGTTTAGTCACTTCTGATCAAATGTTATGCTAGAAATGGTATGCTGGGCGATTATGGAGTTTTAGCTATGCGTTCTAGGTAATTTTAAAGCTTTTTAAAGCAAAATATATACCATAAGCGAGCTATTTTTGTAAATTTGTTTGTTAAAACTTGGTTTTTTAGAATTCTATGCTAAAAATGAGTTTTCTGAGCGATTTTTATTCTATAAATATTTCTATGTGTAATTTTGATGTTTGGGGATGGGATTTTGTGAAAATTTTATGTTGTAATTGGATTTTTAGGCTAATTTTGATGAGTTTTAAGTGATGAAACGTGATTTTTGAGCGAATTGCAACATAAATCAGCTTTTTTGGTGGTTTTGATGTTATAAACCTGTATTTTCAGTTATTTATTTATTTATTTTATGAAATTTTGTGCTTTAAATTTGTTTTTGCTCAAAATATGACAAAGTTAATGTTGTAAACGTGATTTTTGAGAGAATTTTATGCTAAAGATTAACTTTCTGGGCGAATTTGATGTTTAAGTTGAGGTTTTCTAACCAAATTTTACTTAATTTTGATCAATTTTATATTCTTAACGTGATTTGTGAGAAAATTTTAATGCCAGAAATAAGTTTTAAAGCCATTTTTAAGTTATAGATGTCTTTTATGTGTAGTTTTAAGATTTTCTAAGCAAATTTTATGTTATAATTGTTTATTAAATGCCAGTTTTTATATATATTAGCATGATTTTTAAGCGAATTTCTTAATAGAAATAAGTTTTTTTGTCGATTTTGGTGTTATAAACGGCAATTTTGTGTAGTTTTGAGTTTTTTCAATAAAATCTTTTCTGTAAATTTGTTTTCTGCTTAACTTTACTTAAATTGAATTTGGTCATAATTTTGATAAACTTCATTTCTTAAAGGTCATTTTTGATCGAATTTTATGCTAGTTTTCTTGGCGATTTTGATGAAAAAAAAAATGTATTTTGTTTAGTTTAGAGGTTTTCTAATCAAATAATTGAGTTTTCTGCTCTAATTTTGATAAATCTTATATGCTTAACATAATTTCTGAGCGAATTTCATGCTAGAAAATAGTTTTCTGGGCGATTTTGTTGTTATAAATATGTATTTTGTCGAGTTTTAATGTTTTATAAGCAAATAAATGAGTTTTTTTGTTTTAATTTTGATTAATTTTATAACAAACGTCATTTCTGGACAAATTTTATGCCAGAAAATAGTTTTATGGGCGATTTTGGTGTTAGAAGGTTGTTTTTTTTTGTGTCGTTTTGAGGTTTTATAAGGAAATACATGAGTTTTCTACCATAGTTTTGATAAATTTCATATGCTTAACTTCAGTTCTGAGCGATTTTTATGCTAGAAAATAGTTTTCTGGACGATTTTTATGTTATTATTGTGTATTTTGTGTTTTCTAAGTAAATTAATTAATTTTTTGCACTAATTTTGATAAATTTGATATGCTAAACGTTATTTTTGAGCGAATTTTATTCTAGAAAATAGTTTTCTTGGCGATTTTAATGTTATAAATGAATATTTTGTGTAGTTTTTGACAAATGTCATGTGTCTTATGGGCGATTTTGTGTTGTTTTGAGATTTTTTAAGCAAATAATCGAGTTTTTTGCATTTATTTTAACAAATTTTAAATCGTTAACGTTTTTTCTGAGTGAATTTTATGCTAGAAATAGTTTTCTGGGCGGTTTTGATGTTACAAACGCGCATTTTGTGGCTTTGAGGTTTTCTAAGCAAATGAGTTTTTTGCCCTAATTTAGATATACCTTTTTCATAAGCTTTTAAGCGATTTTTATGTTATAATTGCTTTTATATGCAATTTTGAGCAAACATTATATGCTTTAATTGGGGTTTTTGTGCTTTTAGATGGTTAATCTGATTAATTAGCAAATTTTATAGTAAACTTAAACGATTTTTATGTTATAATTATCTTATGCACCGTTTTGAGCAAAGTTTATGCTTTAATTAGGCTTTTTGTGCCAATTTTGATAAATTTTAGGTTTTAAATTCGATTTTTGAGCGAATTTTATGCTAGAAATGAGTTTTTTGGGTGATTATGGTGTTTTGGCTATACGGTCTAAGTAATTTTGAAGCAAAATATATTTACTATAAACGAAAAATGAGTATTTAAAGCGATTTTTATCTTATAGCTATTGTTTTCTTGTGCTTTAATTAGGTATGTGCACGAATTTACCCAAGTTTTATGTGTAACGTAATTTCTAAGCAAATTTCATCCGTCTTTAAGCGATTTTTATGTTATAAATATCTTGAGCAAGTTTTCTAAGGAAATTTTATGTTGTAATTGGATTTTTAGGCTAATTTTGATGAGTTTTAGGTGATGAATCTTGATTTTTGAGCGATTTTTATTATAGAAATAAGTTTTCTTGGCGATTTTGATGTTATAAATTTGAATGATGATAAATTTAATGTAGTAAACGTAATTTTTTAGAGAATTTCATACTAAAAACTAGTTTTCTGGGCGAATTTTATATCTAATTTGAGGTTCTCTAACTAAAATTTTCTTAATTTGGATTAATCTTATATGCTAAACGTGATTTGTGAGCGAATTTTAATGCCAGAAATAAGTTTTTAAATTGTAGATGTTTTTTATGTTTAGTTTTGAGGTTTTCTAAGCATATTGTTTGCTAATTTTTATAGGTTTTAGATGGTAAGTGGGGTTTTTGAGCGAATTTTAATATAGAATCAAGTTTTTTTGTCAATTTTGATGTTAAAAACGACAATTTTGAGCGAATTTTATGCTAGAAATTAGTTTTCTGGGCGATTTTGATGTTAAAAGTTTGTATTTTGTGTAGTTTTGTGGTTTTATAAGCAAATAAATCAGTTTTCTACCTTAATTTTGATCAATTTTATATGTTTAACTTTAGTTCTGAGCGAATTTTATGCTAGAAAATTGTTTTATTGGCGATTTTGTGTAGTTTTGTGGTTTTTCAAGCAAATAAATGAGTTTTTGGCCTTAATTTTGATAAATTTGATATGCTAAACGTTATTTTTGAGTGAATGTTATGCTATAATCAAGCCTTTAAGAGAATCTTAAATGCTTTTATGTGCAATTTTTAGGTTTTTTATGCAAATTTTATGTTTTACTTGAGTTTTCTGTGTTAATTTTGGGTGGTTATTGAGCGAATTTTATGCTTTGATTAAGTTTTCTGTACAGTTTTTTATAAGTGAATTGTGAATTAGCTACATATTCTAACTAAAGTTTTTACTATAAACGGGTTTTCTGAAACTAATTTTGATAAATTGTTGTATTAAACTTTATTTTTGATTGAATTCATGAGTTTTCTGAGCGATTTTTATCCTATAAATATTTTTTACGTTTAATTTTGATGTTTTTTAAGTGAATTTTATGTTTTAGATTTGTTATGTGCTGTTTCGGGGTTTTCTTAGCAAATTGTATGCTATAATTGTTTTTTGTGCGCTAATTTTGATTGAGTTTTAGCTGTTAAATTTTATTTGTGAGCGAAATTTGTACTAAAAATGTGTTTTCTGAGCGATTTTTATACTTTAATTATGTTTATCTATAATTTTGATGTTTTCTTATTCTTTAATTGGGGATATGCATGAATTTAATTGAATTTCATATTTATAATGTGATTTTTGAGCGATTTTTTGTGCTGGATTTAAGTCTTTTGGGCGATTTTTATGAGTTGTTGTTTTTTTTGTGCAAATTTCTGTAGTTTTAGGTGAAGAAACTTGATTTTTGAGCGAATTTTATAATAGAATTGAACTTTCTTGGCGATTTTGATGTGTGTAGTTTTAAGTTTTTTGTTAAATTTTGTACCATAAATTTGTTTTCTGCTCGAAATATGATAAATTTTATGGTAAACTTGATTTCTGAGAGAAGTTTATCCTAGAAACGAGTTATTTGGGCGAATTTTATGTCTATTTTTAACTATAAATGCGTTTGCTGTTCTAATTTTGATAAATTTTATATGTTAAACGAGATTTGTGGGCGATTTTTTGTTCTAAATGTATTTATTTGTAGTTTTTAGGTTTTCTAAGCAATTTTTATGCTACAATTGTTTTTTTTTTTTAATAATACAATATTCTTACTGGTTGCTACGTCATTGACTATTTAGTTGCGTAAAATTTACGGAAAATGCAGATATTTGACTTTTTTGTTAAATTACTGTCAGTTTATGAATTTTTAAGTTCTCATATATAATTTTTTTAATAAACTCAAGTATATTGCATGCAAATTTTTAAACCGCAACACAATATTTTTAGTGGTTGCTGCGTTATCGAGTATTTAGTTCCGTAAAGTTTACGGAAATTGCAGAAAATTGACTTTTGTGGTTAATTACTGAAAGTTTTTAACTTTTTTCGTGCAATTTTTTGTATTTTTGAACAAATGTAAGTCTATTTTATTCCAAATTTTAAACCACAACACAATATTCTTACTAGTTTGCTGCGTTATTGACTAGTTAGTTGCGTAAAATTTACGGAAAATGCAGAAATTTGACTGTTTTGTTAAATTACTGCCAGTTTATGAACTTTTAAGTTTTCATATATATTTTTTTCAATGGTACAAGTCTACTGCATGTAAGTTTTTAAATCGCAACTCAATATTTCTACTGGTTTCTGCGTTACTGAGTATTTAGTTGCGTCAAATTTACGGAAATTGCAGAAAGTTCACTTTTATGGTCAATTAGTGAACTTTTAAGTTTCCAATTATGTATTTTTTAAATTTTGGTTCTGAAGGAAATTATTTAATTTATTTTTAAAGTCTTGACAGTTTCTAATCATAATGGCGCAGTCGTATGGGCGCAAATAAATTTATATTTTTTTTTTGTTTTGTTATAATTCTGAAGTATAATTTACTAAATCAGATTTATAATAATTTTAAAATTTTATTTAACTAATTTTGGAATTAAAAACATTTATAATATTTCATGCATTAAATTAACAAAAAAAAATGATCGCAATTACTTTTTATGATTATCTATTAACATTGCTCGTTACGATTTATGCGTTTCTGACATTTTTCTCTCTATGTTGCAGGTAAGAATTTGCATCTTCTATTTCCCATGGTTGTCCGTCTGTGTATATCTCCGCTGGCGGCATTCCACGAAGTTTATGTAATGTAAGTGCTGACTTGTTGATATCGCGGATCCGCAGCGGATACCACGAATATCTCGACTCAATCAGTTGACATTTTTATTGCGCCCTCTATCGCCAAGACCAAATGAACACATCACAGTAAATTAAGTCTTGCAGCGAGCCAGTTTGTTGTTTTTTTGTGTGTGTATCTCTCTACTGCTGTGTTGAAGTACTAACTAGTACTTCAGGGAATGCGTCTTAATTTACTTGCTATTTTCTATATAATTATGCAATCAATTTTTTAACATCCTTGAAAGGTGTTTACCATTACAACAATACAAGGATGATTTTAAGTTCATTCAGATTCCAATCTAAAATACTCGAAAATACGCATTACGTAATATAATTATAATAGAAATTGCTTCATGATTGTTCTGGTGTGATAAAAACCGCGCCCCGACCTCGCCATCAGTTTAGGTCCTTTTTGTTTCCAGAAAAATAGACAAGCACGCGATCGCAATGGCATTGACCAATATTTCGGATGGAAAACCGTTCAGACCTTGTCGACACAAACCCACCCACTACGATCGGAAAATAATAATAATATTGATATAAAACTATAATCGACCTTAATAAGAGTCAATAATTAATATGCGACTTCACCTTGTGTTAATTGAGTAAAAATGTGAATTAATTTGCTTGATTGGCTTGATTTATTTTTATGCGGGCGAAAACGGTAACGATCTTACTACTACTACTACGACGACTACTACTACTAAAATTATTGAGGAATTTGAAGGTTGAATTTGATTAGGGTTGGCGCTCTACGGTAATTGTTATGTGTTTGGCACGATTTTTTTGATACATTGTTGTTGGCGTACACAATGTGTATTGAGATAATTTAAGACTGCTTCCGGCTAATTGCGGCGCAAGGTTATGGAGTAATGCTGATTAAATTGTATTGATTACATTGGAGGTCGGGTCACAAAGAATAGATAAATTACATAATATACAAGAGCAAATAGCAAGATTACATTTCATAATTGCGTCAGTAGAATTCAAAATTTTGATATATTGAAAGTGGTAGCTCGAACAGAAACAAACGTCTAGAATGGATTTAAATGTTATATAAAGTTTTTAATTTTTTTGAATAGACTTAATAATTCAAAAAAATTTAAAATTTATTTAATATTCTAAATAAGTTTCTACAAATTTCTGACAAAGTTTAAATAATAATCTTCCGGTGTTCTACAAAAGCTGTACAGTAAACCTAAAAGTTACTCAATATTTTTGAATTCAAGTTTTTTCAAATTGATTTTATTTGCACGAAAGTAAGCTACAAACGTTTGGATAACAATAGACCAAAAGAATATTCAATTTTCTACATTAGTAGAAGCTTTAAACTTGAAAGCTCTCAATGATCAATAGTAATTTTTATATATTGCACAAAATTTGTATACTTTTTCTCAGAAATTATATTATTAAGTTTCTACAAATAGCTGACAAGTTTTAACAGAAAGCTTTCAATGTTCGACGTTCTACGAAAGAAACGAAACAAAAGTTAAACATGTTTCCTGAATTGATTCTAAGTTTCTACAATTGAAAGTATTTTCAATTGCTTGAAAGGTTAAAGGAAGCTTTTACAAGTTCTACAAAATCTTTACAATCGATCTTAAGTTTCTGCAAATTATTGCAAGCTTTTTGGCCATTTACAGAAACTTGAGATTATTTATAAACCTTGAGATAAATGAAGTCTTTAATTGACCTTAAATTTAATTAATTTACAATTGTTGACAAGCTACAATTTTTACTTAAACAAAAAGCTTCTGAGGTTTGATAACGAAATTTTAATGTTCAAAAATAGTTTTTTGTGCACTCCAATATAATTTTTGGCCAAGCTTAAACTGTAAGCTTTTATGGTTCTAAAATAGTTTCCGAAATTTTACAAAAGTTTGCAAAGCTTTACTATAGACCAAGAAGTTACTCAAGTTTCTACATTTTTGGTCAAGCTTAAACAGAAAGTTTCTAAAGTTTTATAATAGTTTCTGATGTTTTTTTCTACAAAAGTTTAAGCTTTATATTACGGCAAAAAGTTTTGCAAGTTTCTACATTTTTGGCTAGTTTTAAGTTTTATAATAGTTCTTTAATGTTCCAAATTAGTTTCCCATGTTTTAGGAAAGTTTACTAAGTTCTACAATAGACTAAGAAGTTACGCAAGTTTTCTTTTATTTTTGGACAAGCTTAAACTTGGCTTCTAATGTTCTATAATAGTTTTTTTATTGTTTTAAAATAATTTTTGATGTTCTACAAAAGCTTACAAAACACAAAAGACCAAAATGTTACTCAGAAAAAGATCAATTTTCAAAAATTATTTTTACAAAGTTTTTATTGTTATTGATGTAAAAAAGCTCTTTTAATAGATGGCTTATTCAATTTTATTGCGGACGAACTTGAGAACAGAAAGCAATGATCAATATTAATTTATAAAAAGTTTACAAATTTCAACAATAGATCCTAGAATTTACAAAAATCTACAAATTTTTGACAATTTTAAATAGTTCTTAGTAGAATTGTAGAATATTTTCAGAGCTTCTTCAAACTCTACAAAGTTAATAAAGAGTTTTGTTAAGTTTTGTAGATCTAATGGTTACTCAAGATTCTAGGATTAAATAGAATTTTTCCAACGATCTATAGAAGATTTCACTTTTTGTAGTCTACACGGGTTTTATGGAAAGTACCAAGATTTTTTGGAGTTTTTAAAAAACGTTTTTTTGAAATCTTTAAGTACAGTTTAAGTTTTTGACTAATTTGATAAGTCTACAGAAGTTTTTTTTTGGAATTTGAGTTTACAAACATTGTTTGGGTTTTTTGGAAGTCTCTAAACGCTTTTGTAGTTTTTTTTACACAGCTTTTATGGAAATAAATATAGTTTGTGTTTTTTGAACAATTTAGCATATCTTTGAACATTTGCTGAAGCCTACAAACTTTTAATCCTTTTTTGAGTTTGCATATATTTTAAGTTTTTTGGAAGTTTTTGAACGTTTTCTGTAGTTAATTTTAATCTTTTTTATAGTTTTTATTTTTGAACCCTTTATGGAGTGAAGTCTACATAGGTTTTTGGAAAAGTACCAAAATTTTGTTAGAAATTTAAAAATTCTAAATTATTTCAGAAAATAAATAAAAAAGTTTTTTAACAGTTTGACAAATCTTTGAACGCTTACAGGAGTCTGCAGAGATTGTTAGGAAACTTTTGAGCTTTTTTTGGAGTTTGCAAACATGTTTTGGTTTTTTTTGGAAGTTTCTGACCATTTTTAAATTTTTTTTTTAATTTTTTTTTAAATTTTTGAATACCTCATGGAGCCTACACTGTTGGAAACTACAAACGATTTTTGGATTAAATTTTTTTAAATTTTTTAATTGTTGGTTTTGCAAATTTTTTTGGGCAATTTTCGTTTTTTTTTTTATATTTATGAACACCTCATAGACTATTACACTATTTTTGTGGAATTTACAAATGAATTTTTTGATTTTTCAAAAAGTTTTGTAGTTTTTGGATATGTTTTTGTGCAATTTGACATTTTTTTATATTTTTATATAGTTTATTTTTATCTTTGAACATCTCAATGTAGACTCAACACTGATTTTTTGGAAATTATACGATTTTTTGGATTTTTCAAAAAAGTTTTTTTGAAAATTTGAATTACAGTTTTATAGTTTTCTGGATATTTTTTGGGTAATTTGACAAAATTGGAGTTTTAAAATATTTTTTTGATTTTTTGAAAGGTTTTATACTCACACACTTACAGTTTGTTGATCTTTTTTATAGTTTTTTATCTTTGAAGACTTCATGGAGCTTACGCAATTTTTTGTAATTTTTTGGAAATTTCTAAATATAAGTTCATGGTTTTTGGGCATTCTTTCATATTTTTTGGACAATTTGACAAGTCAACATTGATTGTTTGGAAATTGCCAAGTTTTTTTGTAAATATTTTTTTTGGTTTTCTTGAACCTTGTAGTTTTTTGTTGTTTTCATTTTTTTTTTTTAGTTTTTGAACATTTTATGGAGTTTACGTTTTTGTATAATAAAATATTTTTTGAAGTTTTTAAAAATGTTTTTTGAAATCTCCGAACACTTCATAAAGTTTTTAAGTCTTTTGAAAGTTTTTCATTTTTATAGTTTAATTTCTCAACACTTTATGGAGTCTATACAGGTTTTTTTTTTTAATTAGACATTATTTTTTGAAATTTTTAAAAAAGTTTTTTGAATTTTTTAAATAGAGTTGAACAATTTATGAACATTTGCTGCAGTTAACACTGACTGTTTGGAAACCGATAAGCTTATTTGGATTTTCTTAGAAGTCTTTGAAAATCTAAATAAAAAAAAAATTTTTTGGGTTTTCAAATAACTTTTTTTAGAAATTTCTAAATGCAGCTTCCGAATATTTTTTATTATTCCTAACAAGGATTTTTTGAGATTTTTTGGAGTTCACAAAAAAGTTTTTTAGAAATCTAAATACATTAATTAGTTTTTTTGACAAATCTTTAAACGTTTCCTGGAGTCTACATAGATTATTTTGAAACTGTCAAGCTTTTGTTGAAATTTGCATATTTTAGGTCTTTTTTTAGCTGTAGCTTCTAATCATTTTTTGAGTTTTTAATTATTTTTTTAAACAGATTATGGATTTTATACATAGTTTTGGAATTTAAAATTTAAATTTTTGGAAAATTTGACAAATTTTTGAACATTTGCTAGAAGCTACCCTAATTATTAGAAAATTAGAAGTTTCTTTGGAGTTTTTCAAGTTTTTTTGAACATCTCGTGGAGTCTACACAGTTTTTTTTAAGTTTTCAAAAACGGTTTTTAGAAATCTATAAATGCAGTTTGTAGTTTTTGAATAGTTTTTGAACAATTTGACAATTTTCTTGTTGTAGATTTTCAAGTATGCAAAAGTTTTTTAAGGTTTTTTTATCATTTTTTTTTTTAATTTGCTTTTGCCAAGATTTTTTTCTCTGAACATCTCATGGATGCTACATAGATTTTGTAGAAATAGTAGTAGATTCTACAAAAATTTAGAAAACTTACAGCTAAAACTTATGCGAGGCTTTTAAGGTTTCAAAAGACTTAAAGTTGCTCAGCACTATACAAAATGTGCAGTAGTAGTTCCAAAAGTTGTTCAAGATTTGACAAAGTGTTTTAGACGTTTTCAAATACAGATTGTAGTTTTTGGATTTTTTAATAATTTTTGGACATTTTGACAAGTTTTTGAAGTTTTGCTGGAGTATATAAATTTTTAGGAAACTGTCAAGCTTTTTTGAAGTTTTAAAACTTTTTTTGGGTTTTTTAGGAAGATACTAAGCACTTTTTGTAGTCTTTTGATTATTATTTTGGACTGGAGTCTACGCAGATTTTTCGGAAATTACAAAAGATTTTTCATAATTTTTAAAAAGTTTTTTGAGAATTATTTAGAAGTTTTAGGTACTTTTTTATGGTTTTTGAACAATTTAACATGTTTTATGAGTTTACAAACATTTGGTCTTTTAAAAGTCTTTGAACTTGTTTTAATTTTTGGATTCATTTTGTAGTTTTTTTTTTATTTTTGAACATTGTCTAGATATTTTAAAGTTTTCAAAATTTTTTTTCTTAGAAATTTTTAAATCTGTCAAGCTTTTTTGGAATTTACAAACATTTTTTTTGTTTTTGGTTTTGTTTGAACGTTCAAAACGTTTGTTAGTTTCTGAACACTTCATGGAGTCTTCATAGATTTTTTTTGAAAACTACCAAGATTTTTTAGAGTTTAAAAAAAATGTTTAGAACTTTGTAAATATTTTTTCTAGTTTTTTGACAGTTGCTTAAAGCGTTTTTTAGAATTATCTAACTTTAGTTTGTACTTTTTGGAATTTTTTTTGACTCGGCTGCTAAGTTTTTTTGGAATTTACAAACATTTTTAGGTTTTTTTGTAAATCTCAATGTTTATTGTTTTTTTTTTTTCATTCTTTTTATAGTTTCTTATCTCTGAACACTTTATTGAGCCTACACTGATTTTTTGGAAATTACAGAAGTTTTTTTGGAATTTTCAAAAACGTTTTTTAGAAATCTCTAAATACATTTTGTAGTTTTTTGATATTTTTTTATTGTTTTTGGACAATTTGACAAATTTTAGAACATTTGATTCAACACTGGTTGTTTGGAAATTTCTTGGAGTTTAAAACAGAAAATTGGGATTTAAAAAAATTTTGTTTTGTTTTTTGTAATTATTTTTTTTTTTGGACTGTTGACTAAAAACGTTTTTTAGATTTTTTAAAATTCAGTTTTTAGTTTTTGGATATTTTTTGGACAATTTAACACTTGCTGGATTCTACAGATCATTTTTTGTTGAGACTGCCGAGCTTCTTATCTCTGAACACTTTATGGAGCCTTCACAGATTTTTTTGGAAATTTCAGAAGTTTTTTGGGAATTTTTAAAAACGTGTTTTAAAAATCTAATTACATTTTGTAGTTTTTTTTTATTGTTTTTGGACATTTTGACAAATTTCTGAACATAATAGTTTTTTGAAAGTTTTTGGATACTTTGTATTTTTTGAATCATTTTTATAATTTAATCTTTGAACAGCTTATGGACTCACAGAGTTTTTCTATACATTTCTAAATACTGTTTGTAGTTTTTGGACATTTTTGATAGTTTTTGGACAATTTGGCAAGTCTTATTTGCTAGACTGATTGTTTGGATATTGCTAAGTTTTTATAGAGTTTGCAAACATTTTTTTTTTATTTTTGGTGACCTCGTGGAGACTACAAAGATTTTTTGAATTTTTCAAACAAGTTTTTTGGAAATCTCTAAAATGTTATGAAATAGTCAAGCTTTTTTTAAATTTCTGAACACTTTTTGTAGTTTTTTTTAAATCTTTTTTTGTGTTTTTTCTGTGCTAACACAAATTTTTTTTGGAAAATATTTTTTTGGAATTTTTAAAAAGTTTTTTTAAAATTTCTAAATGCAGTTTTGTAGCATTTGGATTTTTTTTGAATAGTTTGAACATTTTCTGGAGTTTGGTTTATGGAACCAGCACAGATTCTTTTGGGAAATGAATATTTTTGGAGTTTTTTTTTTGAATTAAAAAAAAGAGTAATGTTTAAAATTTTATGGAAACCTACACAGATTTTTTGAAAATGAACAAGATTTTTTGGAATTTTTAAAAAAGTTTTTTAGAAATCTTTAAATGAGTTTGTAGTTTTTGGTTTTTTTTTTTTACTGTTTGACCAAACATTTGTTTAGAAACTGCCAAGCTTTCTTGGAGTCGGCGCAAACATTTTTTTTATTTTTTGGACATTTTTGAATGCTTTGCAGTTTTTGAATCTCTTTTATAGTTTTTTTTTTTTTTAATTTATTTGAACACCTTATGGAACCGATCCAGATTTTGTTGGACATTACCAAGTTTTTTGGATTCTTGTAAATAATTTATGGACGTTTTGATAAATTTTTAAACATTTGTTGAGGTTCTTTCATATTTTTTTTTTGAAATTATTAGTATTCCAATTAAAAAAAATTTGATTTTCTAAAAAAAGTTTTTTTAGAAATTTGGATATTTTTTAGTTTTTTATGGGAATTTGACAAGTCTCTGAATATTTGCTGGAGTATACACTGATTACTAACCTAACCTAACCTTCTTTGGAGTTTACAAATTTTCCAAATTTTTTTTGGTTTTTTTAAAGTCCTTGCTCAAGTTATAGTTTTTTGATCTTTTTTAAAGTATTTTTATTAAATCTATGAACTTCATGAAGTCTAAAAAGTTTTTTTTTTAAATTACAAAGACTTTTTGGAGTTTTCAACCGCATTATTGAAAATCCGCTCTCTTGAGTGTTGAGTTTGCGGCAGATTGTAAACGATTGTGCTACAGAATCTATGGATATTGACTTCAGCTAAAATAATTCAACTATAACTTATGGGGTTGGCCAACACCTGAAAGTCGTCTTCACAGAGTTTTCCCAAAACAACAAGAGAATATTGTCTATATGTTTACTTGTTAGGAAAACTCCGAGTAAGCCGAGTAAATAATATTTAAAATTTAAGGACACCTGGAGGTCATCTCCAAAGAGTTTTACTAAAAGAACATTGTCTATATGTAAACTTGTTGGGAAAACTTCGAGTAAGCATAGTAAGTTAACGTTTAAAAGTGACCGACACTTGGAGGTCATCTTCGAAAAGTTTTTCCAAAACATATAGACAAGCAGAACGAGATAACGTTTGGGATTGGCCGATACCTGGAGGTCATCTGGAAAGAATTTTTTCAAAATAATAATAAATTTTATAATCGAGGTTAGCAGGACTACTCATCCAGAACTTTGTCGGGTTCTAACTGTTATGGGGTCAATTTTGCAAAATTCTCACCTTGAAGAAACCCATCTTTTTGCCAAAAAAAATTTACTACACATTTATATTATTTCTCTCAACTCAGATTAGATTTTTTATTGATTCCGAACTCATACAAACAATTATTTAATTTTGCACAAAATAATTTATACTTTCTAGTATTGAATCCAGTGATTGTGCTCTAAACAAGACAACCAAGGTCCAACAAATATAAATTTTAATTGTTGGGTGGAATAATCAAAGCAGAAAAAAATGGGAGGAGGGTGGGAATACTAAGTGATCTATAAGGCAATGTAATAATTGCATTTGATTGAATGAGGTCACACAACAACAACATGATGAAAAGCCGGTTAAGAAATAGAAGAACAATAATAAAACTGTATCGTATAGTGAATTTATAGAGCTAAAATAATATCAGAATTGCAATTACGAATGCAGTTTTATTGATGAATGTTTTGTTTGTAATCGATCGACTGACTGGTTGGTTGTTTGGTTGGCAACTAGCAAACAACCTTCTAAGGAATGCGATCAGACGTGAAAGAACTGCACACACTCGCGACCTTTCTCACTCTAATTAAATATATATTATAAATAAAAAATTACCGATTCTTTGCATAACCGATTAGAATGTCTCCGGTTATATAAAAAAAAGTGCATGGAGATTAGTGGTAATAATAATAATAGATGTATGAATAAAAAATCTGGGTTAATTATATAATGCTGTATTTATGCCGCATTGTTGTCCCGACAGATATTATTATGATTTACGGGCATGTAAATGTTTGTACTTTGCACGAATTGTCGTCGTAATTGTGTGTGTGTGTGTGTCTAATGCGGGCGTCCACGTTGCAACATCGTAAATTGTTTAATTAACTTTATCATTTTATTAAATGTTTACGTTGGTAACTGTTTTAAAACTTAACAATTAAAGTTTTCTTTTATTTTGTAAAAACTTTTCCTTATTGATTCAGGAAATTCATACTTTGATCGATTTGATTTTATTGTTATCACTGCTAATTAGGGTATACTTATCTAAAGTCATTGCTATTAAAATCCGCCATTAATGAAGATGGGACACGGTGAGAATCTGACAGGAAGGTAAATAGCGATATAAAAAATAAATAAAAATAAAGGAGACTCTGCCTCGCTGTCGGATGGCTCGCATTCCATCGGTGCAAGAACACACCGGTTCGATCTAATTAACATCCATTAACTTCCGTCATCGCATCGTTACTTGCATCATTGGATGAAAAAAAAAAACGTTTAAAAAATAAAAGTTGAAGGAGACGAAGCATATGAATGAGTGCTGATGTTTGTTTTATCTTTTTACTACTTAAACAAATATTTCTGCTGAATAGATTTTTGACCAATTAACCAAGAATATTTATTTTTATTCGTTAATAGATTAACAGATTAATATAAAAATTAATAATAAAACTATTCAAATATTGTATTAGTGTGGTAAGTATCATTTTTTTGGCAATCTTTTGATGTAAAATAACGTAATATAACCATTTTGCTGGTTCTGATGCATTTTATTATCTCTGAAATGTTGGTTTTTTGCCAGAATGTTTTCAAGTTCAGAGGGTGATAGCATTGGTATAGTCTGAACTATCAAGAAGTATTGGTTTTACTTCTCAAGAACTTCTTTATCAAATATTCTTCTAAGTAAATTGAAGACAATCAAACAAAAGTACTGGACCAGCAAAAGTTTTTTTGGTTTTCCTAGAGCATATAGCCTTAGTGGCACTTCAAGCTTTAGCTAACGGTCTATTTGTGTTGAAAGCAACTAACAGTGGCCGTACTAAAAGAGGTCTGTGCCGGTGGTGCAATACCAACAAACTTTATCATGTTCTTGTTGAACCACGGTTTTCTATTCTTAGTTCCGCTAATGGTGTTTGAGTCTGGTTAAACTTAATCAAAAATACTTGGGTTGGTATGTGGGGCACTTAGTTTATTGATTACGGGATAGTAGTTGCAACTGAAGTTTCTACCTACCGATCTAAGTGTTGTTTGTGATACAATTTCTTAATCACAAACACTTAGGTGGGCCACTATAAGTTAAGTTTATTTAGGTTGGAGCTTAGGTTTTTTTCCAAATTTAGTTTTTTGTTGCAATTTGAAGAACGGTAGAACGGGGATATTCAAAGTACACGGACCGCCGTTGGAACGTTTTAATGAGAGAGGTTTTGTGTTTGTCTTGCAATTTTGCAATCGAATGTTTCTGTTTCCTGGAAGATTTATTTCTAATAAAATCACAAGTTGTGTTCCGGGAACAATCTGCACTTCTTCGGCTCTGTGCTAAAAAGTGGCGGCATTGTGGATTTTTTTATTCAGGCTTCCTACTCTACAACAAATCTGACAACAAATGCAGGAACTGAAAAAAACTTGCACAAAATCTGTAGCTTTTATAGATTTTTGTAAATTTTGCACAACATTTTGAGATTCTACAAAAAATTTGGTAATTGAACAATTCTGAAAGCTTTATTAACAAATAGATCATCTACAAAAAATACCAAATAGAAGCAATTTAAAATTTTTACAACAATTTTAAATATTTTGCAAAAATTCTAGAATAGCAGAAATTTTCCAAAAATTTTAAAATTCTACAAAAAATAAAATTAGCATATTCAAAAATAAATCCGGAAATTTAATATTAGTCTAAATTAAGTCTGAAATGTGAAGAGTTTTGAAAGTAATTTGGGTTTTAATAATAGTGCATGGTTGGAATCGTTAATAAATAGTAATGAAATGATTTATAGTTGGTTGCAAGCATAGAACGACCGCCGATTATTGTAATGCAAGTATGATTACATATTTGTCTGAAAATAGAAATGAAGTTATTGGTATTAAATCATCATGCACCACCACAAGCAGAAGAAACACGATCTTTGCAGTGATTACGAAACCGTGGAGATGAGATGTCTGGAAAACAATGGGTTATTAAATACCTCAACAATTTTTAACACACATTATATAATTATTTCCATAAATATATCCAGCGGCCAACCAAACAATGGTTTATTTATAGCCTTATGCTAATGAACAACAAAATACAGCAGAGGATGCAAATCGTTGCAGTCCATTGTCCTGCGCCGTAACATTGCCGGCATTTTTACGACTTGACACATCTCTTGTATAAGTGCGAATTCGCGAGTATTTAATTAACGGCCTGCTTGCATCTATCTACCACAAGCGAGAGAAAGAGATGTATATGTGGAGTGTTGCTGCTGCCGTGTACTGCAGGCAAGGTCTTCTTAGTCACGCAAGGACGCGCGTTGCTCTTTGTTCCGGTTGCGGCAGGAGAATACACAAACAGCTCAACGGCACAAACAACAACAAGAACCACAACAACATCGGCGACACAGCGAGCACGGGTTCTCTTATAGAGAGCGATGCACTTTCCATCCAGGAAAAAGACGGCGAAGACGAACGGCGCCCAACGTCGGGAGGTCACCGGACTTTAACACAAAATTTAAGGTGCGAATTTTACCAAGGTGACTGCAGAATTTGAATTTTCTTGACAATATTTTTAAGGGATGCTGATTGAATATACCGCTCTTTTGTCGGCAACTGATTTCAATTAATTATTTCGACCTTTCACTGCGAACCTTGTACTATCAGAGATCACCCGAAATAGGTCACCAGAAATGTGTTTTTTATTTTCTATTAGACCATGAAAAAGCCGCTGATGTTTACACAAAATTGCGCTTTAATTAATTGTAATCACACGTTAAAATTATTACTTAATGTAATCGACACTTTGTAAATGACACAACATCGCTTTATGTTATTTTCGTCAACGTCCTCGAGAAAAAAAAGTGCAGAGTCATCGATACGCACTCAATACGCACGTTTATATATGGTATGACCTCTTCTAATATGTTACTTTCTATGCAAACACTTTGTGTGTGTGTGTGTTTGTTTGCGTGTGGTTTTGATCGCAAGACCACAACTCTTTTGTAATAAGCAACGAAAATGTTACTTTCTAGGCAATAAAAATAATATGTTGAAAGAAAAATGTCAGTGAAATGGCGTGAAATTGAGGGACGTGAATGATGTGTTTAATTGACATGGCGGGTTTGGTCATCTGCATCCTGTTAAATTTATTTTGGTAACTCAACCATTGATTATTTTGTTGATAATTAGGCGGTAGACCGTGACGACTTTACATCGATATGCATGATCTCTTTAGGGTGAATACAAGTCAGATAGAAATAGGTCTAGAATCAAAACGGTTCATCTGAAGATTTGTTAAATCAAGTGTTACTACTATACAAAAACTGAGCAAATGTTATTTAGGACTAATATTTTTGTGGGTGAAAAGCTTCCAGGAAACAACGATTGCACGGACGTTTCAACGGCGGTCCGTGCACTTTGAATATCCCACCTTATCGTTATTGGGGTTGTAACAGAAAGACTAAACTTGTTGAAAATCTAGGCTCTAACCTACACAGAGATAGTTTTTATTGAATCTCAAAATATGTAGAGTTTTCGGTTTTTTCTATCCAGTATTTTTTGAAGAAATTACATAATTGTTGCAGAATTTTTAAATTTTTGTCTCCAAGTTTTTGTAAAAGTCTTAGAATTGCTCTAGAGTATCAGAATTCTTTTCTAGAATTTTCAAAATGGTATTTGTTGAGTCTTTATTTGTTTCTATCTGATTTTTTTTGTAGAATTTCTAAATGTGGTGTAAAACTGTATAATCTACAGATTTTGTGAAGAATTTTTAAAATTAATGCATTTCTAGAATTCTTATAGAATATCTAAAATTGCTCTAGAATTTTTAGATTGCTTGAGTTTAGTATTTTTTGTAGAATACATATATTCTTCATTTAATTGTTTAATTATCAGAATTGTAGTAGAATCCCCAGTTTTTTATCTTTTGAGAAATCTTGGAATTGTTGCGAATCTCAGATTTTTTTGTAGAGTTTTATAGAATCTCAATATTAAAATAAAAGGTTTTAGTATTATTATTAAAAAATTGTCACAAAAATGTTTTTAGACTTTCAAAATATATTTTGACTGTTTACTTCATTTTTTGAAATTTTGACAGTTTTATTTTATTTGACAATCTAATGGCAGTTTTATAACATTTCTAGTGAATTCGTAACAGTTTTGGAAAATATTTGACAGTTTCTGAATGCTTTGGAATTGTTTGAAGCAGTATTTGAAGTTTCTTTTGTTAATTTAGGAACTATTTTCACTATTAAGTAACATTTTTTAAAGATTTTGACTGCTTCAGTTCATTTGATGGATTAAAAAAGACAGTTTCTATCTAGAAGTTGTGGATCTATGACAATTTTCTCATAGTTTAAGGACAACTGACATTTATTCTGGCATAAGTCATAACCAAGGACGGATCTAGTGGAGGGGGGGGGGGGGGTTAACCGGCGGCAGAGCCTACAAACGGTGCATAACATTTAATTTTTTTTTTTTTTTGCAAGTGTTAGAAGTCTCTTTGTCCAAGAAGGAGAAGGTGATATTCAATCTTTTAACGACCAATACTTGAGACATTCCAGATTGTGATTACATCAAGTAGTTTGAACTGGAGTGCTCTCCCACCTTCCTAAGAGGTTGTTTACAAGAAATTTGAAGTTTCTTCTCTGTACAAGTGTAGAAGTTCCTTGGTCAGACGAAGAGAAGGTGATATGTAATGTCTTAATAACTAACACTTGGGTGGGTGTGTGGGTGGGTGGGTCACTCCAGATTATGGTTACTAGCAAGTATTTTGAATTGATTTGCCTTCTCACCCCCCAAGTGTTGATGATCAAGAAATTAGATATTACTTCTAACTAAGAGACTTCTATTTTTTTGTTAACAAGAGAAGATCTCTGTACAAGTGTTAGAAGTTCTTTGCTCAGAGGAGAAGAAGTGATATCCAATCTCTTGATGACAAAGACTTAGGCGAGTTGGTAGGGGTCTTTTTAGATCTTGATTACCTTTAAGTAGTTTGAACTGAAGTGCCCATCCACCCGCCCAAGAGTTTGTTAACAAGCAATTGGAAGTCTATCTTCTCTGCAACTGTTAGTCAGAGGAGGACGATGTGATATTCAATCTCCTGCTGAGTAACACTTTGGTGGGTGGGTGGGTTACTTCAGATCATGATAATCATCAAGTAGTTTGAACTGGAGTGCACATTTACTCTCCCAAAAGGCTGATGATAAGAAATTGGAAGTTTATTTTCTGGACAAGTAGGAGTATAAACGTTTGAAATGATTTTCAGTTGTGAGGTTCAAACCATGATCTTTAGTGCAGCAATCGTATGACTACGTTAGCATA
This sequence comes from Tachinus rufipes, assembly GCA_963932245.1. Taxonomy (NCBI): domain Eukaryota; kingdom Metazoa; phylum Arthropoda; class Insecta; order Coleoptera; family Staphylinidae; genus Tachinus; species Tachinus rufipes. The sequence goes on from OZ010744.1 coordinate 8,657,064, forward strand.
CTTTTATTAAGTTTAATATTTTGTGTAAATTGTTTCTTCATTCAGAGTGAGACTTACACTAGTGTTGCAGGGTATGCACTCATCATCAGTGTGCATAGCATCTCACTGCTCGGAGAAACAATTCTCCTAATAGTAAGGATTGCGTTACTTTTAAATTTTTGTGTTTTTTCTAAAATATTAAACAATTTTGAAATCTCGAAGTTTGCGATTTTACAACACATTTTCAGGTTTAGCAGATTCAGAATTAAAAAGTTGTCAGAACTGTAGAAGAATGATCAAATTTTTTTAGAATTTACAATTTTATATAATGTCAAGTATTCAGCAGATTTAGATTTTTTTTGTGTAGAATCTACAGATTTTTGGCCGAATTTTTATTGTTGAAGAAGATTTTTCTATTTAATTTTTTTGTAGAATTTTAGAATTGTTTAACCACATTGGTTGTAGTTTTTTTTTTTAATCTTTGAAAAGAATTATTGTACTTTAACTTTTTAGATTTGTTGTATCTTAGAATATTAATTCAAGAAAAGGTTTTAGAATTCTAAAAAAAATGTAAGTTTAGTTTTTTTCAATTTTTTTTTCTTTTTTTTAACTTTTTAGATTTATTGTTGGACAATTTTTAGACATCTTTTAGAATCTACAGAAGTTTATTTTACAAGACCCACATTTTTTTGTAGAATCTTCAGATTTGTGGCACAATTTTGTGGGCGGAATAATCAGTTTTTTTGTGATTTGTTGCGATAGGTTAGGTTAGTTTTTTTGTAATTTGTCCCGTTAGTTGTAGCCGTAGCTCAACAATGCATTGTAGATGAAATTGGCGGTTGATTTTTTTGTGATTTTTTTGGTGAAACATTTTTGCCGTACGCTTACCAGCGGTTGAGATAATCAGTTTTTCGTAATTTGTTGCGTTAGGTTAGTTAATTTATTTGTGATTTGTCGGCTTAGGTGTGGCCTAAGCTCAATAATGCATATAGATAAAATTGACTGTTGATTTTTTTGCAATTTTTTTGGTAAACATTTTTGCCGCACGTCTACTGGCGGCCGAGATAATCAGTTTGTTGTAATTTGTTGCGTTAGGTTAGGTTAGGTTAGATTAGTTTTTTGAGATTTGTCGCGTTAGGTGTAGCTGTAGCTCAACAATGCATAAAGATGAAATTGACGGTTGATTTTTTCCGATTTTTCGTAAAAAAATGTTTGCCGCACGCCTACAAGCGGCCGAGATAATTAGTTTTTTGTAATTTGTAGCTGTAGTTTAGGTTAGTTTTTTTTTAGATTTGTCGCGTTAGGTGTAACCGTAGCTCAACAATGCATATAGATGAAATTGACGGTTAATTTTTTTGCATTTTTTTGGTAAAAAAATGTTTGCCGCACGCCTACGGGCGGCCGAGATAATCAGTGTTTTATGATTTGTCGCGTTAGGTTAGGTTAGTTTTTTGTGATTTGTCACGTTAGGTATAGCCGTAGCCAACAATTTATATGGATAAAATTGACTGTTAATTTTTTTGGTAAAACCTTTTTGCCGCACGCCTACGGGCGGCCGAGATAATCAGTTTGTTGTAATTTGTCGCGTTAGGTGAGGTTAGATTAGGTTAGTTTTTTGTGATTTGTCGCGTTAGCCGTAGCTCAACAAAGCATAAAGATGAAATTGACGGTTGATTTTTTTGCGATTTTTTATTAAAAAAATGTTTGCTGCACGCTTACAGGCGGCCGAAATAAATAGATTTTTGTAATTTGTCGCGTTAGGTTTGGTTAGAACCTTTGATTTTATTTTTATGCAGTATTTTTTCAAAATAATTTATGTGACATTCTAGAATTGATGTCGATTATTTAGATTTTCAGTAGGTTTTTTTATGAATATCAGTTTCTTTTTGTAGTATTTCAGATTGTTTATAAGAATTTTTAGAATTGTTCTAGAAGCTACAGATATTGTGTAGAATTTGTTGATATTTTTCATCTTGTTTATAGAGTTTTTAGAATTGTTTAATTGGCAAAATTGTAGGGAATCTCCAGTTTTTGTAGAATTTTTAGAATTTTAAACAAATCTCAGATTTTTTATTGAGTTTTAATATTTAAGAAGAGGTTTGTTCAAAGTTGCTTGACTTGAATAAATATCGGAATACATTTTTGAGACTTTTGTAGATTTACTGCTATAAAATTTTTAGTCATTTTGTAGAATCTCTAGAAGTATTCTACAAGTCTCGGTTTTTTTTGTAGAGTTTTCAGATTTTTTGTATTTTTCGAAAGTTATAGCAAGTTTAACAAATTTAATTTTGTTGTAGAATTTTCTGATTGTGTGGAACTTTTATTAGAATTAACTCTAAGAATTCTTTCAGAATCTACAGATAACTTCTGGAGGTATTTTGAAATTTTTGTTTTCTCTAAAGTCTTGGCATTTTTTAGAATGTTTGTAGAGTATCAAAGTTTTTAGTGGAACTCTAGAATCTAGAGTTTTTGTTTTATTTTAGATTTTTTTGTAGTCTTTAGATTATTTGTAGATTTTTTAGAATTGTTTTAGAATCTACAGATTTGGCGTACTACTAATAATATTTATTTTTATTGTAGATTTTTTTAATTTTAAGTTTTTAGATTTTCTCCAGAATTTTCAAAGTTTGTCTTGAATTTTCAGTTTTGATTCTATCCGGAATTGTTGTAGTAAATTTAGATTTTCAGTAGATTTTTTTGAGTTTTTAATGAAAGTTTTGTAAAATACCCAGAATGCCTGTATACTATCCAAAAAATTGAACGAATTTTCAGATTGTATTTAGAATTTTTTAAATAAATTAATTCAGAATTGATCAAAATGGCCAGAAGTTTTAGATTTTTGGTATATTTTTCAAAATTGTTGTAAATGCAAATTTTTTGATTTCTTGTACGTCTCCTTATTGTTGTAACTATTTTTTTTAGATTTTTTTTATTTCTGTAGAATTTCCAGTTTTTTTGTAGAAGTTACACATTTTTTTTTAATTTTTGTAGAAAATATTGTAGTATTTTCTGCAGTTTTTAGAATTGAAGTACAAATTTAAACTCCAAATTGCTACAAAATCTATCAGACTAAGAGTTTATTAAAATCTTCCATAAACATCAAATTTTGTATCATTTTACTTTCCATTTTATTTTTATAACCAAGTGATGATGTGATGAATCTGCATGCATGTCCAAAAATGTATTTTAATCCGCCCACGAGCGACAACTTAAAAGCAACATAAAAAATAATAATAATTCGCACGCGAGATTATAAATAGTATGGCACGCGCCCGTGTTATTTTCGGACGATTGTGTGTTCCCGATTTATTTACTAAACAAATTTTATTTGCGTGGCATTGACATTGCGTCGTTACACATCGTAAATCATATGATTTTACTTTTTACGAATATTGGTTTAATTATAGTAATTCAAAAACAAATTCGTTCGACTGCGACGGATAAAAACATAATTGCCAAATATTTTAAACGATTGTTCTTAATAAAGGAAATTTTATTACCAGAATTAAATTCTATCAATTATGAGAGATTTTATAATTAAAAAAAGACTCAATGTAGAGTTTACCAAAATTTAATTTTAAATTAACTAAAAATGTTAGTAATATAATGAAATAATATTTATTATGCTTTTTTCTAAATAAGCGTTAAGCTATTTTGAAATGATACCACAAAGAAAATCCTTACTTAAAAAGGGAAACAAAATAACATTGTTTGCAGCAAGGATATAATATAAACTCTTTATTTATTTGATTGACTAATCCTGTTGATACATATAGTCCATATAAGTCCTAATCTCATCGCATCGTGTACACGGTATTAGTTCGGTATGCCAGTTTACAACGAACGAACACATTTCGCGATATGTGTGTGATGTGTGTAATTTTATAAATTGTATGTCGTGTCATGTCATGTTGCAATAACTAAATCCAGTGTTAGTTGTTAGTCAAGGACATCAGCTGTGTTTCTGCTCCTTGCTTGCGATGTCCGTTGCTTTGCCGCTCGGACAATATCATAACACGTCTGTTGGAATTTTAATTGTCTTACAATAAATGAGAAACAATCTAATTGATTATCTTGTTACGTACTGCATTTACAATAGATTTATGAGTAATTTAGGTATAATACATACAATCAATATTTACAGACGCAAATTTATAAAATAAATAAACATTACAAATCAACCTTGTTAACAAATACACATAAATAAACAACGCCAAAAAAATTGACCATCTTGAAATAATAATGTGGGTTTAAATTGCTAATGGATTGTAATTATGCAACAATTAATATTGAAAATAAATGTTTGTTTATTCAAAATGTTTATCAAAAATAAATGTAAGTGGGTTTGTATTAATTTACGATTCGATTGTTTCGGTTTTTCTCATGGGTGTTGTTGGATATTTTCATGATAAGGTTTTTACAAAGGTGGAAATTTATTGTATTTTTATTGTACAGGAATGTTCATTGTTTAGCAATAATAATTGCGAATTCTTTGGTAATTAAATTATTGTTAATTCGGCATCAAATTTTATTGTGGTTTTGTTTGAATTATTGCGATAGATTGAAGATAAAGCAATTTCTGATGCGGTCAAGTTTATGCGACAAATTTTGCGTAATCTTCAATTCTACGACTTCAGTTAACTGAACTAAGCCTAAAAGGAGATTATAACAACTTGTAAAGGCTTAATTGGAAATTGATGAAATTTTGTACCAATATACTTCAACATAATGATGTTGAAGTATATTGGTACAAAATTTCATTAGTACAAACTGTGTAAAATTAATCAAAATCCAAATGCTCAATTTTTGCATAACCTCAAATTGTTCAACTTCAGTTTAATGAATCAAGCCTTAAAGGAGATTGTTAAATCAATCATAACTCTTAAACGCTTTATTGGAAATTGATGTAATTAGATACCAATATACTTCAACATCATCAGTACAAGCTGTGTAAAATTATTCAGAATTCATACGCTCAATTTTACATAATCTCAAATTGTTTAACTTCAGTTTAATGAATCAAGCCTCAATGGAGATTATTAAATCAGTCATAACTCTTTAACGCTTCATTGGAATTTGATGTCATTTTGTACAAATATACTTCAACATCATTAGTACCAACTGTGTAAAATTATTCAAAATCTATATGCTCAATTTTGCATAACCTCAAATTGTTAAACTTGTCTTTAAAGAATCAAGCTTCAAAGGAGATAATAAAATCAATCATAACTTCTAAACGCTTCATTGGAAATTGATGTAGTTTGGTACCAATATACCTTAACATCGTTAGTATAAACTGTGTAAAGTTGATTTAAATGGATATGTTAAGTTTTGAGTAATCTTAAATTATTTAACTTTAGTTAATTGAATCAAGTCTCAAAGAAAATTATCAAAAAAACCATAACTTCTAAACGTTTGATTGGAAATTGATGTAATTTGGTATCAATATACATCAACATCATTAGTACAAACTGTGTAAAGTTAATCAAAATCTATATGCTTAATTTTGCATAATCTTAAATTGTTCAACTTTGGTTAACTGATACAAGCTTCAAAGGAGATTATCAAAAAAATTATAACTTCTAAACGTTTCATTGGAAATTGTTGCAATTTGGTACCAATATACTTTGACATCATTAGTACCAACTGTGTAAAATTAATTAAAATCTATACGCTCAATTTTACATAACCTCAAATTATTCAACTTTAGTTAATTGTATCAAGCCTCAAAGGAGATTATCAAAAATATCATAACTTCTAAACGCTTTGTTGGAATTTGATGCAAATTGCTACTAATATACTGCATACTTAGGAGCACTAATTGTATGAATTTAATCAAAATTCATTCGATCAATTTGGCATAACCTCAAATTCTTTGACTTGACGTAACTCAACCAAATCTTTTAAGAGATTACTAAAAAAATTATAACTTTAAAACGCTTTATCGAATTTTGATGCAAATTGTTACTAATATACTTTTTACTTAGGAGCACTTACTTACTGAATAAATTTGATCAAAATCAATATGACCAATTTTGGCATAACCTCAAATTGTTTTACGCAACTCAACCAAGTCTTTTAGGAGATTACTAAAAAAATGATAACTTCAAAACGCTTTATTGGAATTTGATGCAAATTGGTACCAATATACTCCATACTTAGGAGCACTAACTGTAGAAATTTGATCAAAATCCATTTGATCAATTTGGCATACCTCAAATTGTTTGACTTGACGTAACTCAACCAAATTTTTTAAGAGATTACTAAAAAAATTATAACTTTAAAACTCTTTATTAGAATTTGATGCATGTTGCTACCAATATACTTCATACTTAGGAGCACTAACTGTATAAATTTTATCAAAATCTATTTGATTAATTTGGCATAACCTCAAATTGTTTGACTTGACGTAACTTAAGCAAGTTTTTTAGGAGATAACAAAAACAATCATAACTTCAAAACGCTTTATTGGAATTTGATGCAAATTGCTACTAATATGCTTTATATCTAGGAGCACTAACTGTATAATTTTGATCAAAATCCATTTAATCAATTTGACATAACCTCAAGTTGTTTGACTTGACGTAACTCAACTAAATCTTTTAGGAGATTACTAAAAAAATTATAACTCCAAAACGCTTAATTGTAATTTGGTACAAATTGGTACCAATATTCTTCATACTTAGTAGTACTTACTGTATAATTTTGATTAAAATTCATACGACCAATTTTGCATAACCTCTCAACTATTTGACATGAAGTAATTCTATCAAACTTTATAGAAGAATATTAAAAAAATTATAACTTCAAAACGCTTCATTGGAGTTTGATGCAAATTGGTATCAATATACTACATACTCAGTAGTACTTACTGTATAAATTTGATCAAAATTCATACGCCCAATTTTGCATAACCTCAAACTATTAGAAGAATATTTAAAAAAATATAACTTCAAAACGTTTTATTGGAGTTTGGTACAAATTGGTACCAATATACTTCATACTTAATAGTACTTACTGTATAAATTTGATCAAAATTCATACGCCTAATTTTGCATAACCTCAAACTATTTGACATGAAGTAACAATATACTCCATACTTAAGAGTACTAATTATATAAATTTATAAATTTGATTAAGATTCATATGACCTCAACTTAATAAAACCTTTTAAGGAATCATTAAAAAAATCAAAACTCTAAAAACTCTTTATTAGAAATTAATGCAAATTGATACCAATATTTTTCATAAAAATAAGTTAAAATATTCGCAATAGTATTTTGATTGCAATTTGTAACTAATTTTTAGTAATATTTGTCTTTTTTTGAAAGCAGATTTTAGAAACATATTCATCGCACACCATTTCCAAGCAATGAAAACGTTGTTGCGTCTTGAAAATATTATTCCTTTAATGAGCGTCCGCATAGTATATTATCCACATATAACTGCTGTCAAGTTTAGTGCCAGCTAACAAGAATCACAGATGAAACTCCCAACAATATTTGAACAACTATTAATACGACAACCACTAATATTTTAACAAAACGTCAACATTTTCTATGCAGGCGATTTATCACCGCAGACATTGCAGCATCTCTGCTCCATTCAGAATTTATATAATTTTTTTCAGACAATCTGAAGTATCCTCTTTGGACTATCGGTTTTCTCACGAACGTGTTTATGGGATGTGCGTTGCCATTAAGTGGGATTTATGCGCGTATCGCGATCCCGATCTGTATGCATATTTCACTCGAATTAGAACCGAATTAGATGCACCATTACAGAATATTTATGCGCCGTTCGAAAATAGACCACTTGTGGAATGCGGCTCCATAGTGTGTGTATGTGTCCTGTTGGATATCCACCGATTTATCTGGCTAATGTCCAGGATTGCACTGGACAGCTTCATTAAGATTGTTGGTATTTAGTGCTATTACTAAGATGTAAGTTTTATGACTGGCGCCACTTGCATTTTCATTTTCTTTGTACGCAGAAATAAATTGATGACTGCGTATTTATTTATTTTCGGTTTACTCACATCGGTGGTCTCCACTGAGATAGGACTTAATGTCAATCGTGAATTGATTTACGCTAAGAGGATTGATGGACCATTAAGTTATAAATTCTAATGTATCAATATTTATTATTTCTTGACTAATATCAACAAATAATCCACTAATAAAGTTGTGTTCATTGCTTACAATTTATTTTTTTTTGAAAAATAAAATTACTAGGAATTTGTAGGATAAAAAATTTCCGCATGTACGACTGCTACGTGTTTGTGCATTAATAATGCTTACTATTATGTAAACAATGGACGATGTAATGTTTTACATTTTTAATTGCTTTCTGGAATTTATATAAAATACTTTAAACAACATTCATTAACGGTTTATTTCTTTAATTAATCTAATGGCATAAATTTTCCTCTTTGTGGGTCTTTATTAATTTAGAATGATTTTTTATAAGATTTAAGCTCTTGCATTACCAATCTGCAAGTTTAATTAATGGTTAAACTAGTAATTCTATAAAAAAAATTATAAAAATATTCTGCAACAGTTCTGTCAATTCTAGCAAAATTTTAATAAAATCTGGAAATTCTACAGAAAATATGAAGATTTTGAATTCAAATATCACCAACATTTTACAAACAAAACATTTTTGGCTTCTACAACTTGAAATTCTAAAATAAAACTATAGAAATCCTACTAATTAAATACTTTAAAGAGTTATTCAAAATTTCTGCAAAAGAAAAATTAAAATTGTTGATAATTGTAGAAGATTTCAGAACTGGTGATTCTTGAACAACTCTGAAAATTCTACAAAAATTAGAAACTCTACAACACCACTCTAAAATTCTACAATAAAGCTAAAACAATTCTAAATATTTTTTGAGAATATCAAAATTTTAGAACAATTTAGACGTTTTATACGGAGATTCAACAAGAATAAAAAGAAACAATTCTAGAAAAAGTAGTAAGAGTCTGAAGAGTTGTGGTCTTATTGGTTTAAAAAATCTAAATAAATGAATGCTAAAAATCTGAAAGTTTATTAGATTTTTGATATTTTACAAGAATTTGAGTATTTTACAAAAACTTCTAGAAAGTCTGAAATAATTTAAAATAAAATTTTAGCGTTTCTACAAAAAATCTAAAAATATTAAAAAAGATTTTACGAACATTCTGATTTTTTTAAAAAAACAGTTTTTGAAAATTTCAAAAAAAAATAAAAATAGAAGAATTTTAGAAATTTTACAACAATTCAGGAAACTACAAAAGTTTGCAATGTTTTAAAAATGCTAAAAAAATCTGCAACCAACAAAAGATTTAGAGACCAAAAAAATAGGCATTTAGCAAAAACTCTACAAGAAGTTTCCTAATTCTGAAGTCTTAATAATTCTTTTCAGAAATTTTACTAAAATACCGAAGAGAACAAAAATTGCAGATTTTAGAAAAAATCTAAAAAAATTACAAAATAAAATTATAATAAATTCTAGAATATTTTTTTTTAAATTTTAAAGATATATATGGAATTTATTTATTTTTGATCAATTCTAAAAATTTCACAAAATTTTGGAAACTACAAAGATTTGCAAATCTACAATAAAATTAGATATTCTACATCAAATCTGTCGATTCTACAACAATATGTTGATTTGTTTTTTTTTTTAACTTTGGGATAACTTTCAACTTCTTTGAGAATATTTTTGACACTTATAGACATTTTCTGAAGATGCGAGAAACATTTTTTATGTTTTAAAGAACATTTTTATCTTGTGAGAACATTTTACTGTGTTTGACTAAAGTTAAGCAAACTTTGAGACAATTTTTGACTAGTTTGCGAATGTTTTTAATATTTTGAGCTAATTTTTGACGTTTAGAAACATTTTCTGATGCTGTGAGAAACATAGTATAACTTTTATAGAACATTTTTATAATTGGTGAACATTTTGCTGTTTTTTTTGAGAGAAGTTTTTACGCTTGACATTTTTTAATGCTTGTTTGACATTTATAGACATTTTATGATGCTGCAAGAACATTATTTGATGTTTATAGAACATTTTCTTGTGTTTTAACTTGTTTTTTCAACTTTGAGGCAACTTTTAACTATTTCTTATATTTTGAGCTAATTTTTGACTATTTAATGATGTTTTGAGAAACATTATTTGATATTTATGCAACATTTTTATGTTTGGAGAATATTTTGTTTTGTTTTGCCTTGCTTTTTATCTTTGAGATAATTTTTAATTAGTTTGCGATCATATTTTTATATTTTGAGCTAACTTTGACGTTTAGGGTCATTTTATGAAGCTATGAGAAATGTTATTTGATGTTTATAGAACATTTTTTTGTGTTTCTTACTTTTTTTTTCAATTTTGACACAATATTTAGTAGTTTGCGAATACGTTTGATATTTTAAGCTATCTTTTCAAGTTTAGAGACATTATCTGATGATTTGAGAAACATAATTTGGTGTTTATAGAACGTTTTTATATATTTTGACTTTTTTTTACTTTAAGATAACTTTCACTTAATTTGAAAATATTTTTGATATTTTGAGCTAATTTTTGACGTTATAGACATTTTCTAATGTTCTGAAAAACATAATTTGGTGTATATACATCATTTTATTATATTTTGACGATTAGATTTATAAATTAATGTTCGAGTATTTTTGGTGTTTTGAGCTAACTTTTAATGTTTATCGACATTTTCTGCTTCTGTGAGAAACATTGTTTCATGTTTATAAAACATTATTATGCTTCGAGAACTTTTTTTTTTTTAGTTTAAAATCATATTTAACCATTTTGTGTATATTTTTATAATTTTGAGCAAACTTTAGACTTTTAGACACATTTTCTGATGGTTTTAGAACTATAGTTTGAAGTTTCTAGAACATTTTTTTGTTTTCTTCAAATTTGAGCTAACTTTTAATGTTTAACGACATTTTTGGTTTCTGTGAGAAACATTGTTTGATGTTTATAAAACTTTATTATGCTTCGAGAAAATTTGTTTGTGTTTTGATTCGATTTTTTTTAGTTTGAGTTCATTTTTAACCATTTTGTGAATATTTTTATGATTTTGAACAAAGTTTTGACGTTTTGAGACATTTTATGATGGTTCTAGAACTATAGTTTGATGGTTCTAGAACATTTTCTTGTTTTCTCAACTTTGTGATAACTTTTAAATCATTTGCAAATATTTTTGATATTTTCAGCTAACTTTTAACGTTTTGAGACATTTTATGATGCTCCGAGAAACATTGTTTGATGATTATAGAACATTTTCTTGTATTTTGAGCAAACTTTCGACGTCGAGATACATTTTTTGATGGTTCTAGAACTATAGGTTGATGTTTCTAGAACATTTTTTTGTTTTCTCAACTTTGAGATAATTTTTAATTAGTTTTGCAAATATTTTTGATATTTTGAGCTAATTTTTAACGTTTAGAGACATTTTATGATGCTATGCGAAACATTGTTTGATGTTTATAGAACATTTTCTTGTATTTTGACTTGTTTTCTCAACTTTGAAACAATTTTTAACTAGTTTGCAAATATTTTTGATATTTTTTTCTAACTCTTAACGTTTAAAGACTTTTTTGATGCTTTGAGAAACAGGTTTTTGATTTTTAAAGAACTTTATTATATTTGGAAAACACATTTTTTATGTTTTGAGAACATTTTGTTTTGTTTTTTTTTTTTCAACTTTGAAACAAGTTTTAATTAGTTTGCGAATATTTTTGATATTTTAGGTTAATTTTGGACGTTTATAGATATTTATGATGTTGTGAGAAACATTATTTGATGTTTATGCAACATTTTTATGTTTTAAGATTTTTTTTTGTGTTTTGGCCAGTGGCGGAAAAGGAAAGCATACAATTTTGTTTTGTGTATTTTATTTTGTACCTTTTTTCCTATTTTATGAATGTGCTGGTGAGCTATGTCAATTCTGACGTTTGTTTCTTATTGAGTTTGTGACAATTTTGATGTTTATTTCAATTTTGACGCCCGTGTGTAATAAACAGTTTGTTTCCCATTCAGTTTGTGACAAATTTGATGTTTATGTCAATTCTAATGTTTGGTCCTTATTCAATTTGGGACACTTTTGAAGTTTGACGTTTGTGCGTATTATGGAGTTTGTTTACTATTGCACTTTTGATGTTTATGTGAAATTTTGACGTTTGTTCCTTATTCAATTTGAGGCAGTTTTGATATTTATGTCAATTCTGACGTTTGTTCTTTATTCAATTTTTTGAAATTTTGATGTAATTCTGATTCTGTGTATTAAGTAGTGTTTCTATTGAATTTGTGACCGTTTTGATGTTAATGTCACTTCTGACAGTTTGATGTTTCTGTCAATTATGACATTTGTTTTTTATTCAATTTGGAATACTTTTGATGTTTATTTCAATTAAGACGTTTGATTCTTATTTAATTTAGGACTATTTTGATGTTTATATCAGTTTTGACATTTGTGTATATAATGAGCAAAAAAGTATGTTCACGAATTGTCTGATAACAAGAAAACTGTCATTAATGTTCTTGATTTGTATAGTGTCATTATATATTTGATTTAATAATGTTCTATAGAAGTCGTACATTGTACATCTAATTGTTAATAATGTTTTATAACCAAACATGTTATATAATGTTCTTTGAGCAAACATGTTTTTAAATTATGAAAACTATTCTGACATTTTTTTAAACATTTATTAATGTTTTTGAGAAGCATTTAAGAGTTGTCAAACATGTTCTGAGTTGTCAATAATGTATCGAGCATGTTCTTTAGAAATTCTTTGTGCAATCATGTTTTTGAGTTATGAGATCTTAACTTGTTAATGTTCTTGAAAAGCGTCATGAATGTTCAAACATGTTCTTGAGTTGCCAATAATTTTTTATCAACATGTTTTTAAAGTAACCAACATAAAAAATGTTTTGAGACATAAAAAGTGTTTTAATCTTTTATTAATGTTTTTGAGAAGCATTTAAGAATTGTCAATCATATTCTGAGTTGTCAATAATGTATTGAACATGTTTTTTAGAAGTCAAGCATGTTAATGAATTGTTAATCATTTTCTTGAGTTATGAGATCTTATCTTATTAATGTTCTTGAGAAGCGTCATGAATTTTTAAACATGTTTTTGAGTTGTCAATAATGTTTTATCAACATGTTTTTAAAGTAACATACATGTTTATGTATTATGAAAAATGTTTTGAAACTTAATTTTTTTTTTAACTTTTATTAATGTTTTTGAGAAGCATTTATGAATTGTCAATCATATTCTGAGTTGTCAATAATGTATTGAACATGTTTTTTAGAAGTCAAGCATGTTAATGAATTGTTAATCATTTTTTTGAGTTAGGAGATCTTATCTTATTAATGTTCTTGAGAAGCGTCATGAATTTTTAAACATGTTTTTGAGTTGTCAATAATGTTTTATCAACATGTTTTTAAAGTAACATACATGTTCATGTATTATGAAAAATGTTTTGAAACCTAAATTTTTTTTTAACTTTTATTAATGTTTTTGAGAAGCATTTAAGAATTGTCAATCATATTCTGAGTTGTCAATAATGTATTGAACATGTTTTTTAGAAGTCAAACATGTTAATGAATTGTTAATTATGTTTTTGAGTTATGAGATATTAACTTATTAATGTTCTTGAGATGCGTCATGAATTTTCAAACATGTTCTTGAGTTGTCAATAATGTTTTATCAACATGTTTTTAAAGTAACAAACATGTTCATGTATTATGAAAAATATTTTGAGACCTAAAAATTTTTTAAACTTTTATTAATGTTTTTGAGAAGCATTTAAGAATTGTCAAACATATTCTGAGTTGTCAATAATGTATCGAACATGTTCTTTAGAAGTGAAGCATGTTAATGAATTGTGAATCATGTTCTTTGTGCAATCATGTTCTTGAGTTATGAGATCTTAACTTATTAATGTTCTTGAAAAGTGTTATGAATTTTTAAACATGTTTCTGAGTTGTCAATAATGTTGTATCAACATGTTTTTAAAGTAACAAACATGTTCATATAATATGAAAAATGTTTTGAGATCTAAAAATTGTTTTAAATTTTTATTAATGTTTTTGAGAAGCATTTAAGAATTGTCAAACATATTCTGAGTTGTCAATAATGTATCGAACATGTTCTTTAGAAGTGAAGCATGTTAATGAATTGTGAATCATGTTCTTTGTGCAATCATGTTCTTGATTTATGAGATCTTAACTTATTAATGTTCTTGAGAAGCGTCATGTATTTTCAAACATGTTCTTGAGTTGTCAATAATGTTTTATCAATATGTTTTTAAAGTAACAAACATGTTCATGTATTATGAAAAATGTTTTGAGACCTAATATTTTTTTTTTATTTTTATTAATTTTTTTGAGAAGTGGCACGAATTGCTGAACATATACTCGCAAATATGTTCTAAAAGCATAAATCATGTTCTCTAAATGACATATTGTTAGAAACTTTCTAATCTATAAGATATAAGATTTAAAAATTTAAAAGTTAAATTTTATTAGAGTAAATTATGATTGAATTAGTTTGCAATTTTTATAAAAGTAGAAATTTATTATAACAATGTTGAAATAATTGCGGTTAAAATTTCATTAGAATTTCGTTACATTCTACAAAGTAAAAGTGCCACAAATGGTGACAGTTTGGTACGAATGAAGCAATTAACGGCCGCTATTTTACACCGTATTAAGGCGACAATAAAAACACAAAAGAAGTTGTCTGACAGCCGCCCACCGCGATAAACAATCCGCAATTAATTCCATGGCCATCTTGTATACCGGACAGCACACAAATAAAATCACATTTTCTTCTCCGGCAGCAGGCAAAAATATATATCGCGCCAAAAATTAAATTATAATTTTACGACAGATAATAAAATCGCGTTTATTGCTCGGCCGGCATGCGCGCATGCATTGCAGACAAATGGGGCATCTCGGAATTAATAATTTTAATGATCATGCGACAAAGAAGCGAAATTAATGGTCCATAATTAATCGTTATTAAAAACCATTTATCTTATCCTTTGGGCGATCAATTCAGATTTATATTGCGCATTACTGCAGTTTCGAGAGCAATAGGTCACTATCGCGGCATTGATATTAATTGCATCATTATTAAATCGATAATTGAGTGTGAAATTTTCTATTGCATAGAAGCCGCCGCCTTCTGATGTTAACAGAGTAGAAATCTGTTAATGTTTTTTTTTTTTATTATATTCAACGCGTGTTATTTATGGTGTGATGGATTAAGTACTTACAAGCGACGCCTTGGCACATTTCTTACTCATAAGATGGATGATAATATCTCACCTGGAACAAAAGACAATATTTATTAGTATTCATATCTAGTTTAAAATTGTGAGTAGCACTTAAGTTGTAATAACTTAATTGTCGTACCGACTGCTCCATTTCTGTGTTTTTGTAAGTAAAGTAAACAACAAAGGCGTTTCAAGTTATGCAACATTCACCAGTGTGAATAAAGAACAAATTTCTCTTTAATTAATCATTTAATCTGGTTGAATATGATGATTTTTTTAAATATATTTCATAATTACGGAATTTACAAATTATGATGACAATAAATATATCCTCCATTAGAAAATGTAGTCACTTATACCATTATTTTTTTAGCAGTTTATCGTTAAAACACAGGAGTCATTAGAAACGGTAACGAGCGAGTCTCCAGCGATTTGACCTTTAGACCTGCACACTTTCTCGCGACCCTGATGAGCATTATCGTTGAAAAAAAAAAGAGATAACCGCCATAGCGTCGCGGAACCGTTGTTTATATATTTATACACTTATTTCTCTTTCATCACTGTTTTTTTTTCGTTGTTATACGAAACGATATCTCTTCGTATGCGAAACTTTCGAGGCTATTTCGAAAGCCGGCCGATAAAAAATATACACATTGAAAAGATAACACACGAATTTGCATCAGGATGTCAGCGAGGGCAAAGAACTACTGGCAATGGTCTAGACATTGTTTTTATTTTAATCAGTTTGTTTAATTAACTATCTTAATTGACATAATTAGTAAGCTTGATATTTATTACTTTTTGCCGAATTTATTTCTATGTTTGGATAAACATCATAAAATTGTGGAAAGCAAACCGAACTCATAATAGCCCAGAAGTAGCGTTGCCTACATCCAAATTTATCGGAAGAATTGAGGAAAGCACTCCATTTGAAACTACTGACTTGTGATCAATATATTGATTGCCCTACCTACCCAATTGTATGTATCAGTTGGTTCTGTTGGATTTGTTTTTTTCTTTTTTTTTTTTTAGTTTAGAAACAAATGACGTTTGTAGAAGCCGAGTAATCTAATTTTTGGACCACTAACACTCTAATTGCAACTACTGACCCGTAATTAATGATCTGATAGTCCCCGCCCGCCCACCCAACTATTTGTTATCAGAAGATTGGATATGCTACTTCAATTTAGAAACAAATGACGTTTGCAAAGATCGAGAAATATAATTTCTGGATGACTAATAATTGGTTGGGTGGGCGGGGCACTCGTTTGTTATTAGGAAGTTTGATCTGTCAACTTTTTTATTTAATTTAGAATCAAATATTTAATAATATTCAAGCATTTGCAGAGAGCAAAAAATTTAATTTTTGGATCACTAACACTTGGTTGGGTGGGCCAGTTACTTCAATTGATTCTACTGATCCTTAATTAAGGCTTAGTCTCCCGAATTTTTGTTAGCGGGAAGGGTGGATTTTGCATCATTTTTCTTCAATTTATAATCAAATAATATTTGCAAAGAGCGAAAAATTAAATTTTTGGATTACTACACTTTAGCAGGTGGGCGGGGCACTTCAATTGGAACTACTGACCCGTAATTAGTGTCCCTCCTTTTTCAGAGATCAAACAATTTAATTTTTGGATAACTAACTTTTGGGTGAATGGTCGATTTACTCAATGATCTGAGTAACCGGCTTACCCACCCATATGTTTGATATTAGGAGGTTGGATCTATCACCTTATTCTTTAATATAGAAATAAATGACATTCGCAGAGAGCGTAAAATTCAATTTTTGGATCCCTAACACTTAGGTGGGTAGGCGGGCACTCCAACTGCAACTACGACCCGTAATTAATAATCTGGTTGCCCCCGCCCACCCACTCAATTGTTTGTCAGCCTTAGGCTGAATCTGTCATTCTTCAATTTAGAAACAAATGACATTCACAGTGAGCGAAAAAATGTTTGGATCACCAACACTTAGATGAGTTTTATTATGTTTTATTAATGATCTGAGTGTCCCCGCCCACTCACTCAACTGTTTATTAGCAGGAGGTTGGAGCAGTCATTGTCTTTCTTCAAATTAGAAACAAATGACATTTACAGATAGTGAAAAATCTCAATTAGAAACAAATAACATTTGCCGAAAGTCTAAAAAATTAACTAACACTTGGGTAGGTGGGCGGACAATTTAATTGAAACTACTGACCGGTAGTCAGATAAGAGTTTCGTTTACCCACCCTACTGTTTGTTATTAGAAAGTTGGATCTGACACTTTTTTTAAATTTAGAAGCAAATGACTTTTGCAGAGAGCTAAAAATCTATTTTCTGGAACACTTGGGTGGGCGGGCGGGGC
Source organism: Tachinus rufipes (assembly GCA_963932245.1). NCBI lineage: Eukaryota > Metazoa > Arthropoda > Insecta > Coleoptera > Staphylinidae > Tachinus > Tachinus rufipes. The sequence goes on from OZ010744.1 coordinate 8,674,685, forward strand.
ACTATAATTGAAACTACTGATTTATAATCAATGATCTGAGTGCCTCGCTCACCGATTTAATTGTTTGTTATTAGAAGTTTGGTTATGTCACCTTCTTTATTCAAATAAAAACAAATAACATTTACATAAAGCAAAAAATTTTAATTTTTGGATCATTAACACTTAGGTGGGTGGGCGGGGCACTGCAATTGACATAGAGAAGAGACGATAAGTCAATAGAGTGTAGTTAATTGCAAAGCTACTTATAATCACTAACTGAGTCATTTGGTTTAATGTTAATTGTAAAGCGACTCATTATTAATGCGTCGCCCCAATGTAGATAAACTGCGTATTTTCTTGCAATGAGTCACATCAAATTATAGTTATAATTACAAATTGACATATGATTACTAAACTGAGTCATTCAGGTCACTGTTAATTGAGAAACGACTAATTATCAAAGATCCGAGTTGCCTGAGTCATAAAAGAATGTACTTAACTGACTTAGTGTAGTGATCATATCACCAAACTGAGTCCTCCGGTTCACTGTTAATAGTTTAACGACTAATATCAAAGAACCGAGTTGCTTTGACGTAGACAATCGACGTATGATCATTGCGTCATGATTCATAGTGTATTATAGTTAATTGCAAAGCGACATATGATTACTAAACTGAGTCATCCAGTTTACTGTTAGATGCGAAGCTATTAATTATTAATTAAAGTTGCTTTGGTTAAATAAGCGACGTATTGTTATTGCGATGAGTCATAAGTTAATTGAGAAGTAACAACTGATTACTAAACTGAGTCAATGAACGGAGTTTTTTTTCATAGTCAATCAATAAAATAAAGAGACGATTTTTTTATTGCGATGAGTCATACTGGATTGTAGTTAATTGCAAAGCGACATATGATCACTAAACTGAGTCATCCGGTTTACGTTTGGTTACTAAACTGAGTCATTTAGCTCACTGTTAATTGCAAAGCGACTTGTTATGAATGAACGAGTTTTTTGAGATTCAATCAATATAAAATGAAATGAGTCATAATGGATCGTAGTTAATTAACTGAGTCATCCCTAAAGCGTCCTTAATCTGTCATATTAAAAACAGCAGGAACGCAGCAAGTGTGAGAATAAGCAAATTTATTGATAATTGTCACTTGGGCGGGAGGGCGGGAACACTGTATAGAACCACCGGTCCAATATTTATAAACTGTGTTCCGGCCTAATATTAAGAAACTTGTCATTGCACCCACTTCTGATGTATAAGTGACAACTGTCATTGAATCTGTCAAACGCAACAAGTGTGAGAATAAGGAAATTTCTTGATAATTATCACTTGTGCGGGTGGGCGGGAACACTGTATTAAACCACCGGCCCAATATTTATAAACTGTGTTTCCGCTCACCCGCCCAAGTGTTACTTATCAAGAAATTTGTTATTGTGTTCACCTCTGACGTATTAGTGACAATTGTCATTTAATCTGTCATATTAAAAACAGCGGAATTGCAACAAGTGTGAGAATAAGCAAATTTCTTGATAACTGTTACTTGGGCGGGTGGGCGGGAACACTCTTTCAAACCACCGGTTCAATATTTATAAACTGTGTTCCCTCCCAGCCGCCCAAGTGTTAGTTATCAAAAAATGTGTCATTGCATCCACCTCTGAGGTATTATTGACAACTGTCATTTAATCTGTCATATTAAAAACAGCAGGAAGTGTGAGAATAAGCAAATTTATTGATTTTTTTAATTTTTATTAAATGAAATAAATACTATTAAGGGCGCGGTTTAGGGAGCAGAACTCACGCAATTTAACTCCTTTTTAAAATCAGTTTTTGCAACGTGTAGAGAATGAAATTTCCAGTCTAATAAAATATATGAAAATCCAAAACCTTCAATTATCTATTAAATTTTGAAATTAAATTGTAATTTTTTTGTTGAAATATTTGTTTAAACTTTAAGAGTCATACTTCATTGAACATTAAATTTAGTAGACTTTTATTGTGTTATAAGTTAATTTTCTAAAATAACAATTGTTATAGTTCTGCTCGTAATTTTATGAAACTCCCTAAACCGCGCCCTTAAGTATTTTTTAACATTTATTATTTGTTTGTATACGTTACTAGTTTCGTCTCTACTAGAGCCTTCCACGTATTTAAAATTATTACAATTCAGTAGTAACAAACGCTGACTATTTTATTTACTAAAATCCATTACTATATACAACCAGGATGTTGCCTTAAACAAACAATAAATAATAAACATCATCCTTCAATATTGAACGCTCATTTTGATTTCAATCAAAAGGGAATCATTATTTCGCACTTAAAGCAACAATGCTTTATAAATATATTCATAATCTTTTCCTCGTTCTCCTAAGCGAATGCGCGGACTCGCGTCAGCAATGAAAAACGATAGTTAATTTCCAGCTGAAATTATTAATCGGCACGAGCCGCGATGGGATTGCATAATCCGTTGTATCGTGTGTGTGTGTATATAGATTTTTTTATTGGTATTAATTATTATTAATTGAACTACGAGCGAGTTGAAAGGGTAACGGGTGTGATTAATGGGTAATTAATTTTTAATTTGGGATAAGAATTTTTATCAGAATTGGTTAATCGTAAAATTGTTCGATGATTTGATCGATTAAGAAAAATGGTTTTGTGTTGAACAATTTTACTCATTTTGTTACGCCCATCATTGTTCGTTTTAATTCAAATTAAAAAAAAAAAACGAATAGATGTTTCCACCGCTACATAAAAGTCGCAAACAGATGTTAAGGGAGACAAAGCACCTTTGTTGGCTCTAATTGTGTAACGAGATGTTTTTTCCATCTCCGGTTCTCCAATACGCATTTTTTATCCTTTGACACTGGACATAAATGGCACCGTGGCGACATGTACTTAATGCAACTCGCACTCGCTTGTGTGTCGGCACTCTTCACAGGCAATTACTTGGTGAAAAGTGCTTTCATTATTTCCTCAACAGGGCGCGGACATGGAAAACCATTACAATTCGTCACCTAATTAGCGAAACATCTGTTGGGATGCGACCGTTTTTGCTATGCACACACTATATACTGAATGTAATTATTCAAATACAGTTAGGATCACAAATGATGTACCGGTAGTCGAGGTACGGTAACATATTCGATGCGCCGACAATACGATAACGCGATTCCAATCGGAACCGGCAATAAAATTGCACACATTGGAGACCACCTGTAGATTCAGAAACAGATAGTGAATGGCTTTAACGGTCAACGCTGAGATGCATAAAATTATAACATTTCTTTGGACCAGGAAATGGGAGAACGAATAGAGTGTGCATAGCTAATTACATCATTATTAATATTGGATTTGCACTTATAATGTAATAACCATTGAATTTATTTATATTTTCTATTTATTACAGTATGATGAAAAGCTAAATTTAAATTGCATATGTGATTCACACACACATATAATGTGCTGAAAGCGCCGCCGTTTCCGATCCAAATCTTACGACATATCATATTTTCTTTCAACGTCGGATAGATTTTGTATAGGGAAAAAGTGGCGTGTTGAAAATCGACGTGCATATATAACGCGAAGTGCATCCGGGCTGATCTTTTAATTTTGGATCCTCGTTCTCTGGCAGTCCGGTTGTTGCTGCATTTAGCCCGCACAGCCATCGGGACGCATTCCGATAACCGCAATTAGCCAAAGCGGCAGACTAATTGCAGAGGAATCCGCTCAGAATAGCAGGCACGAAAAGGAGTGCGAGAAATGGATTCCTGGATTCAATCAAAGGTCACTGACAAACGTGTAATATTAAACTGGCTTTGCAGAATATATTACTCATAATAGGACAAAAAACATTTTTACAATTTTTTATTCAATATTAACTGTGAGTAATAACTCATCCCAATAACAATTCGTCTCTTATCCATGTCGAGACATCTCGGTTCATGATCGGTTTCTCATAATTATTCATCGGCTTTGATCATTAGTCGCTTCGTAATTAATAGTGTGCTGAATGACTCAGTTTAGTAATCAGTTGGTTCGTTATGCCTCATAATATGCCGCATATCTGGCCGAGGTAATTCAGTTCATTGATTGACTCAGTTTAGTTGCTGCATAATAAACTACACTCTGTTATGACTCAGCGCAATAATTATTCACCGATTATATTCGTCAATTCTTTGATTGAATGTCAATAAAAAACCAAATGACTCAGTTTAGTGATCATTTATTGCTAGTCCGTTATGACTTATTGCAATAATAGACAACTCAAACCATTGATTGACTCAGTTTAGTTGCTTTGTAATAAACTACACTCCGTTATGACTCATCGCAATCATCTACTCGGTTCATTGATGATTAGTCGCTTTACGTTTGACAGTCAGTCAGATGACTCAGTTTAGTAATTAGTAGTCGCTTTGCAATGAATTATAGTTTGTTGTGACTTATTGAATGTCAATTAAACTCGGTTTATTGATAATTAGTCACTTTACAATTAACAGTAAACTAGATGAGTCAGTTTAATAATCGTTATCACTTCACTGGACTCAGTTTAGTGAAAATATAACAATTTGCAATTACCTACACTCCTTTATAACTCATCGTACTTATAATTTGCTCTTTAATGCATCGAAGCAACTCGGATGACTCAGTTTAATGATCATATGTTGCTTTGCAATTAATTAGAATCCGTTATAACCCATCGCTATGATTAAATGTCGCTTTCTGTTGATTGAATGTCAATTAGCGATTAGCTGTGATCTTAATGACTCAGTTTAATGACTAGGTTAGGTTAGGTTTAAGTGGCAGCTAACGCTCACATAGGCCTCAGATGAGCCCGTTGTGTTATCACAGTACTTAAAAGTACAACCCTCTTCATGGGATTTTGTCAAACCATTTCGAGCCGTGAATGAACCTCATGAGACTCTGCGCATCTAGTGATGCGAGGTCAGAGAGGTCATCAAAGAAAGGTCGGCCTAAGAAGAGCAATCGTTTAAAGTTTAATGACTAATTAAATGTCAAAACTCGGCTCATTAACAATTTCTTGCTTCAAGATTAAGAGTGGACTCTACGACTCAGTTTAGTTATAATCAATATCGCTTTGCTGGACTCAGTTTTGTGAACTAACATATTTCGCTTCGCAATTAACTACACTCCATTATGACTCCTCGTAATAATAATTTGCTGCTTTCTTACTTCCACGCAATTCATTCATTAATAACTAATCGCTTTGCAACTTAATGTAAACTGGATGACTCAGTTTAGTGATCATATATCGCTTCGCTATTAACTAGAATCTGTTACTACTCATTGCAATAATAAAATGTCTGCTTTTTTATTGATTGTCTGCCAAATCAACTCATTAATAGTCAGACGTGTCTCGATTAACTATGAGCTGGATGACTCAGTTTATTCTCACTTTTGTTGCGTTCCTCCTGTTTTTAATATGACAGATTAAATGACAATTGTTACTAATGCGTCAGAGGTGGACACAATAACAAATTTCTTGATAACAAACACTTGGGCGGGTGGGCGGAAAGACAAAGTTTATAAATATTGAGCCGATGGTTTAATACAGTGTTTCTGCCCACCCGCCCAAGTGACAGTTATCAAGAAATTTGCTTATTCTCACACTTATTGCGTTTTCTGCTGTTTTTAATATGACAGATTGTCACTAATACCTCATAGATGGGTACAATGACAAATTTTTAATAACTAATACTTGGGCGGGTGGGCGGAAACACAGTTTATAAATATTGGGCCGATGTTTTGATACAGTGTTCCCGCCCGCCTGCCCAAGTGACAGTTGTCACTAATATCTCAGAGGTGGGACAATAACACATTTCTTGTTAACTAGTACTTGGGCGGGTGGGCGGGAACACACTTTATAAATATTGGGTTGGTTGTTTGATATAGTGTTCTTGCCCAACCGCCCAAGTTACAGTTATCAAGAAATTTGCTTGTTCTCACACTTCTTGTTGCGTTTATGCTGTTTTTAATATGACAGATTGAATGACAGTTGTCACTAATACGCATAGACACGGCAAAACTATTTTTTGAAAATATTAGAAAAAAATAAGCACCTGCCCAGTGTAAGTTTCTGTCGTGTACTAAACAGATGGTTTGTCAAAGATGCAAAATTTATGAATTCTCATTTTTTTTCATACTTTTAGCCAGACACTCATTAGTCCCAAGCTTGTGTGTATGTGTATGTTACAAATTCAAAATAGTGCAAACATTTATGCCTTTTCTGGAATTCAAACCCTCTAGTATTAAAACTAATATCTAAAACCCGTGCACCACCAAAGTCGCTACATCGGCAGTAGAATTAAACAAATACAAAATATAGATTCAATCGTGTATTGCCTTTAAGTTTTTTTTTCCTAGAAATGCAAATTGAGTATCAGATCACAGTATACATAATATTAATATACAAATTTCAATCGTGTAATGAACAGAAGTTTTGTGATATGTTGAGGTAAGTTTGTTCTCTATTGTCTGCATCAAAATGTTGTGAAATCGAAGGAGGTAGGTCAGCACACTAATCGCTCAAATATCGGATGTGAGTGGTTTGTAAAAAAAATATTGAGGACATCTTGTGCAAAAAGGTTTGAATCAAAATTTTAAAAAATCTGTTCAAAGAAAAAATTAATTAACTTTTAAAACTCAAAAGTAAATTTTGGAAAATTACTAAATTTTGGAAACTGATTGAAGAATTGATAAATGAAAATTTTGAAAATTTAAAAAAAAAATTAAACTTTTGGAAAATTATTAAATTTTGAAAATTGATTATGGAAGTTGTTGAGAATTTTGAGAAACCTAAACACATTTTTAAAATATTTTTTGACTTTTTAAAAATATTTAATTTTGTTTTGACTTTTTGGGGCCGATTTTGATGATTTTGAAAACAAATGTTTGTATATTGTAAACATTTTTTAACTTGAGACATATTTGCTAATTTTGAACACCTATTTTAGCATTCTATGAACATTTTGAGGAACACTTTTAAAACATTTTTTTATGTTTTAAAAATATATAATATTGTGACATATTGTGACATTTTTCGGCATTTTTACTTTCTTGAAAGCATATTTTGACTTTAAAGAACAGTTTGAGAAACTTTTTTGTTTTCAAAACATTTTTTTTGTTGTTTTAATCATATTTTATTTTGTTTTCACGATTGAGGTTTTTGAAACAAATGTTTTTGATTATTTTTTGGCATTTTAAAATAAATTTTTATTGTTTTGACGTTTTGAGATCGATTATTTTATTTTGATCAACTTATTTAACGTTTTTCTTGTAGTTTGAGATCATTTTTGATGTTTTCAAAAGTTTGTTGACGTTTTGAGAACTAAACTTTTACTAAATTTCAATTTTTGTAAAATTTTTTTTTTTTTAAATTTCAAAATTTCAAAAAAAAATTGGGCATTTTTGGAAAACTATTAAATTTTGGAATTCGATTAAGGAAGAAATTTTTAAAAATTATTGCTATATTCCAAGTTTTTTAAAAATGAAATTTTAAACAATTTTGAAAATTATAGTTTTTTTTGGAAATTTTAGAAAATTATTAAATTTTGGACATTGATTAAAGTTTTTGAAAAATTACTTAAATTTGGAAATCGATTAAGGAAGTTATTGGCAACATGCAAATTGCAACTAACACTCTTAAGCTATCACAAATACACTTCAACTGCTACAAATGTTCTTGACCTTTTGAAATGTTTTTGCACTGTCATATAATGTTCCTCTACTGTCAAAAATGGCATAAATTAAGCGGGGGTGGCGTATTGATTGCGGTTAGAAGTCATTTAAAGTGTACATTACTACATCCGCCATATCTAAGTGTTGAACATGTGTTTGTAATTGTCAACTTTAAGTTTGTGTCGTACATAATTGGTGCAGTTTATTTACCCCCTCGTTCGGTTATTGATAAATATGCTGACCACTGCTACTCCGTTGAATCTTTTGCTGATGTTTTTCCTAATAGTAAATTAATTTTACTGGGAGATTACAATTTACCAGATGCAACGTGGCTAAATGATGAATTTGGAACTGGAGTTACTTGCAACGAAAACTATCCTGGACATTTAGTTGCTAATTCATTTGGATTTTTAAGCTGTGTTCAATGTATAACCATAGTAGGGATGTATTTTTAGATTTGTGTTTTACTAATGATAGTGATAATATTACTGTGATAAATGCTGTAGATGTTTTATTAGATATAAGTCAACATCATAATGCCTATGTGATAGATGTCAAATGTGATACTTCTAGTGATATTTTAAACTGTAACTACGTTTTTAATGATTTTAAATGTGCCAACTTCAGCGCAATCAATGATTTTTTGTTGAACGTTGATTGGTCTGTTCTTTTTAACAACTGTGATATTAATGTATGTGTTGATTTATTTTATTCTGTTTTGTATTATGCAATTGATTGTTATGTACCTAAAAAAGTGTGGCATGACAACAACTTTCCTATTTGGTTTAGCAAGGAATTAATTTCACTTACTAAACTTAAAAAAATAGCACATAAACGATTTAAATCTTCAGAACTTCTTTCTGATTACAATGAATTTGATTCTCTTCGGACTTCATTTAAAAATCTGAACGCACGTCTTTACAAACAGTACATTTTACGCACCGAGAATAACATTCGGTCTAATCCAAAACATTTTTGGAGATTTGTAAATGAAGCTTAGAAAACTAATGCTTTTCCAGCTACAATGTATTATGGTGATCAAACCTGTATTAATGGTGACGTTCTTGTAAACAAATTTGCAGATTTTTTCTCTTCCGTTTATAATTCTCAAACTCATCCAACTCCATTGTTTAAGTTTGATAAAAATGTAATTCATACAAATTTCTCAGTCAGTTTACTAGATATTTTTAATGGAATTACAAGCCTTAAATCTAATCTTAGCACTGGACCTGACGGTATTCCTTCTATGCTCTTAAAGAATTGTATTTATTTAATTTCAAAACCATTACATTTACTTTTTAACGCTTCATTAAATGAAACTAAATTTCCTGATGTATGGAAACAAACTTATATTATGCCATTGCATAAATCTGGTGCTAAAGAAAATATTACAAATTATAGAGGAATTTGCATTCAATCTGCTATCCCAAAATTATTTGATCAAATTATAACTGGTCAAATACGTTGGATGTGCAAAAGTATTTTAGTAGAAGAACAGCATGGTTTTCGTGAGGGTCGATCTACACTTACCAATCTACTTTCTTACGAAAATTACATTTTAAACGCATTTGAATGCAAAACTCAAGTTGACTCTATTTACACTGACTTTTCAAAGGCCTTTGATCGTGTGAGCCACAATATTTTGATTGCTAAGCTTCGTGCTTTGGGTTTTCATAATGCAGTGGTTGCTTGGTTATCTTGCTTTTTGAAAAACCGAACGCAGTGTGTAAAAATCAATAACTTTCTTTCACAACCTATTTTAGTTCCATCAGGTGTTCCTCAGGGATCTCACTGCGGACCTATTTTATTTTTACTTTTTATCAATGATCTTTCTGACTGTATTAGTTCATCATCATTCCTATTATTTGCAGATGATTTAAAAATTTATAGAAGTATTTTATCAATCGATGATTGTAATCTTTTACAACAAGATTTAGACTCTGTTAATGATTGGTGTCTTATTAATAACCTTTTGTTTAATGTAAATAAATGTTTTGCAATCAGTTTTAATAGAACGCTAAGCAAAATTTCGTACGATTATATTATCGATAACAAGGTGCTACAACAAGTGACACAAATTAAAGACTTGGGTGTAATTTTCGATTTTAAACTTACGTTTGTTGAGCATATCAGCTACATGTGTAATCGTGCTATAAAAATGCTGGGGTTTGTATACAGGATGTCTGCTGATCTTTCTCCAAATACTCTTAAATTACTTTACTGTGCCCTTTCTATGAAATCCATAGTCAGAATATTGAACGTATTCAAAACAAATTTTTTCGCCTGTTGTCCTATAGATCTGGTATATTGTCGGTTAATTTTGATCGCAATTACATTTCTTCACTATACAATTTACCGTCACTAAAAGTTCGGCGCAAAAGATCAGATCTCTCATTTTTGCGTGGTCTAGTGATGTCTGAAGTAGACTGTCCTGAGTTACTTGAATCTCTTCCATTCTACATTCCTATTAGTGAACGACGTACTAGGCAGACTTCATTATTTAGAGAATTTACACATTCTACTAATTATGGATTTCACAATCCTATTGGTAGAATTTGTAGATTTGCAAACAGTTTAACAAACAATTTAAATTTTTTTTGTTCTAAATCTTTGTTTAAGATTCAATTGGGACATATTGATTAAATGTTATGTATTTTATATTGTTTTTTATGTCAATCTTTTGCTTTTGTTTTTTATATATGTATTATATTGTTTATATTTATTGTATTTTTATGTAGATGTAAATGGTTTTACTTACCGTAAATAAAGATTATTATTATTATTATTAAAATGTTTTTGAACTGTCAATAATGCTCTTGAACTGTCACAAACGTTATAAAATGTTCTTCAATTGCTACAAATGTTTTTGAACCGTCATAAAATGTTTCTCAACTGTCAAAAATGCTAAAATAAAATTTTGATTTGTGAATAATGCTTTAGAATTATCACTAATGTTATAAACTGTTCTTCAATTGTTAATAATGTTCTTGAACTTTTGACAATGTTTTTGAAGTTTTGTATAATACTCCTCAACTATCAGAAAGGCGGCCATGAAACATGAAAATATTGTCAGAAAGCATCAAAATTTAGACATTAACCGTTAAAAAATGTAAAATTCTATCAATAAAAACTAAAAATTAGCTAAATCCGGCATATGATATTTTCAAATAGAATCAAAATTTGACCAAAACCAATGAAAATCTAAAGTTTTGTTCATAAAATGTCAAAAATATCAAATTCTGGCCTGAAAATAGCAAAATTTAGCTACAAAACATCAAAGTATTGTCAGAAAGGTTCAAAATCCGGTCATAAACTGTCAAAAAGTGTAAAATTCTATCTATAGAATGTCTAAAAATTGCAAAATTCTATCAAAAATAATTAAAAAAACTTAAACCATTTTAAAACTATTGAAAAATGGCAAATATTGTTCATAAAGTTTTAAATATAAGAAAAACTGGCTATAAAATATCAAAATATTGCTCAGAAAAATTTAAAAAATCAAAATTTATCAAAATTTGGCCATAAACTGTTAAAAAGTGCAAAATTCTTTTCTTGAAATTTCAAAAATAGCAAAATCTAGGGACAAAATATCAAAAATATTGAAAAGTGCAAAATTGTATTATTGAAATGTCAAAAATATCAAAATCCGGACATAAAGTATAAAAAAGATTGTCAGAAACTCAAAATTTATTTACTAATTAATTGTTAAAAAGTTAAAAAAATCTATTCATAAAAGTCCAAAATAGCAAAATTTGATCATGAAATATCAAAATTTTGTTAGAAATGTGCTACAAATGCTGAAAAGTGCCAAATTCTATTCATAAAGTAAAAAATAACTTTGAAATATTGTCAGAAAACACTAAAATCTGACCATAAAATGTCAAAAATAGCAAAATCCATCCAAAAAGTATAAAAATATTGTCAGAGCTTCCAAAATTTGGCTATATAAACTGTTAAAAAGTGTACAAATCTTTATGAAATAGAAAAATACAACATAAACTGTTGAAAAGAGGAAAATTTTTTTAATGGAGTGTTGAAAAATCCGGCCATCAGACAAAATAAAAATCCGGCTTAAAACGGTCGAAAAGTGTATTTCTCTCATAATATGTCAAAAATAGCAAAATCCGGTTATAAAATATATATTTTTTTTTTCAGATACGTGTTTAGTAACAATTTTTTTTTTTAATAAATGTTTGTAGATATTATGAACATTTTTGAGACATATTGAGCGCTTAAAGACGTTTTGAGATCGATAGTTTTATTTTCATCAACTTATTTATTTTTTTCAACTTTGAGATCATTTTCATGTAGTTTGAGATTTTCTGATATTTTGAAAACTTGTTGGCGATTGGAGAACAATTTTTGACGTTTAGAACACGTGTTTTAAGAATACCTTTGTTTTTTGAGATTTTGACGAATTTTTGTTGCGATTTGAGAAAATTTGTATACATTTTTAGATTTTTTTGAATTTCAAGAACTACTTTTGTTTTGATTTACCGTTTTACGCTGTTTGGGAACATATTTTATCATCATCATATTTTAAAGGAATTTTTTTAAGTTTTACGAACATTATTTGCTTTTTGAGAACGTTTTTGAGATTTTGAGATTTTTTTGGATTTCAAAAACCATTTTTGTTTTGATTAACAGTTTTATGTAGTTTGGGAACAATTTTTCATATTTTAAGAACATTTTTTTAAGTTTAGAGACATTATTTGCTGTTTTGAGAATATTTTTGACATTTTGCAAGTTTTGTTTGTTCTTGAATTATGAAAAATATTCTGAGATCGAAAAATTGTTTTGACCTTTTTTTATTTCGATAACAAATTTTTGAAAAGTAGTTTTTACTTCTAATTAAGAATCAATGATTAACGATAATAAAAAAAATAAAAATAAAAAAAAAAGTTTCAGACTTTAAATTTAGTTTATTTCTATGAATAATTATGAATTTTAATTTCAATAAATTTATTTGAAAATTTATTGTACGCCACTGGATGTTTTGGCCAGTTCGTGTCGTGCAACAGTCCCGAACAGACGGTTGTTATTTTGTTTTTATTTTTTGGGACCACCGGGTAAGGTAATTGGTCCCATTTCATTCCCACTCTTGCACACTTCCAAGAAACGTTTTTATTTTCGACAATTTGCATATCGATCGACTTTATATGGACCTCTGCGTGCAGCTTGCCCAAAATTAGAATACCGTCTTTAACGTAAGCTGTTTTGATATCTTGCACAATTGAATTAATTGGTGTCAAGTTGCGCTTTAAATCTGTCCACGAATGGGCGAGCAGTTTACGAGCATTAATCGCCCTCCCTGGGATAAGTAATGTAAGAAAAAAAAATGAAATAAACGGCCGGTTCTAATCGCATCCATGCGCCAGCCTTCAATGCGCGAGTCGTGCACTGACACAAGTTATACACAGCCAGAAAACCCGCGGCGCATTTGATTTACGCCCCGGAATGCGACGTGGGGATTTATTTCGCCGGTCTCCTTTTTCTCACCGACACGGATGATGAATGCGCAGGGCATGCAGAAATATGCGCCATTAGCGGATGTCTGAGTGTTGTTTATGTATAAATATGTGTGTACCGAGCGCCCATTAACAGTGTACAACTGTCTAATCGGAAATGTCGGAATTAAGTCTTACTTCAAACGGCCGGTAAATATTTTAATGTGTATTGCGTGTGTGCACACACATAGTCTAATTATATGGATGGAAATTAAATGTTGGTAATTATGTATTACAACAATTGTCTTCTTTTACAATTGCTTTGTAACCGCAACATGCGCTAACAGTCGTAATCTTTTAAGAGCTGATTTCATTAAATGTTCATTGATTCTCAAATGTTAAACTTCTATTCTAAGATTCTGTAAAAGAAGTTTTCCAAAAAAAATTAATAAATAGTAGCGGAGTGTGAAGGTTTGTTAGATATTTGTTGGGGATTTTATGATTCATTTGTAGATTAGACTTTATTAATAATTATGAGCAATTGGAGGATTTACTGATTTGGGGATTTGATGAATCGTACTTTTACATTCAATTTTGTGAATTGTTGAATAAGTTTGAATAAATTTTAATATTAAATGCATTAGGTACTATATTTCTTGTGGATTTGATGATTCATTTTGGGAATTGATTTCCATGAGCAGTTGAGAACTTAATCATTAATTTGGAAATTGTATAAGTCAGTGGAGGTTTAGCTGATTTATTTTTGGGTGGAGGATTTGGTCATTTATAAGGGATTTAATTAATAATTTATTGGAGGATTTGATGGTTTTTTGGTACTTTTTGGATAAAGTATTGGCGGATTTGATGATTTTTTCATTGATTTGTTTGGGGATTTGATGATTTGTGGAGGATTTGGTTATTTATAAACGATTTAATGATTTATTGAGGGATTTGATGATGTTTTATGAGATTTGATTTAATATTTAGGATTAGGTTATTTATGATTTGGTTTATTTTTTAATGATTATATGATTTTGTACAATTAAAGAATGATTCATAAGTCAATGAAGGATTTGCTTTGATTCATTGGAGTATTTTATAATGTGTAGAGGATTTAGTGATTTATTGGGGGATTTGATGATTTTTTGGGACTTTTTGGATAAAGTTTTGGCGGATTTGATGATTTTTTTTCATTTTTTTGTTTGGGGATTTGATGATTTTTGGGGGATTAGGTGATTTATAAGCGATTTAATAATTTATTGAGGGATTTGATGGTTTATCTGGATTTATTGGATATAGTATCAGCGGTTTTGATGATTTTTTAATTAATTTATTTGGGGATTTGATAATTTATTGAGGGATTTGATGATTTGTTAAAAGTTTAAAAATTAGATTTTTGATTTTGATTTCATGAGAACTTTACGAGTATACTATGAGATTTCATCATTTATTAAAGGATTTGATGATGTTTTATGGGATTTGATGTGTGAAAGTTTATTACATATTTGTTGGGGATTTGATGATTATTTGAAGATTAAATTAAATATGGGAAGATTCAATGAAGGATTTGATGACTTTTTAAAATATTTTGTTCACTAACAATTAATTCATTAAGAGTTAGAGGAATTTGATGAACATTTAAAAATTTATTTAGAAACTTTATGGTTGATGAGGAAATTGGTGATTGATTTGGTGATTTACTAAAGAGATTTAATGACTTAGTTATGGTTTATTGGAAAGTTTGTTGGAAATTGTTCTTAGAACTTGATGATTTGTTGAAAACTGGATGATTCATTTAAAGAAATATGATCAATGGCGTCTGTAAACCATTTTTTTGCATACAAATATAAACGGGAAAATTTTGGAAAGAAAAAAAAATTGTTTGCATCTTGTCTACCACTGACTGAGACAAT
The DNA here is from genome assembly GCA_963932245.1 of Tachinus rufipes. Taxonomy (NCBI): domain Eukaryota; kingdom Metazoa; phylum Arthropoda; class Insecta; order Coleoptera; family Staphylinidae; genus Tachinus; species Tachinus rufipes. Next base: position 8,689,733 of record OZ010744.1, read on the forward strand.
CTCAGGGACTACGACGGTTACACCTTTAATTTGATCATTTATTGAGAATGCAGAAGTTGTCGAGCTTACTACTCAAAAGATTGAATTAGCTTTTAATGAATTGGCCTTTTGGGAACTTCAAATGTCAAAATTTTGAAATAACAATAGATTCAAACTAACTTGTTGTAAAGAAATTTAGAATATGAATCTAGATACTTAACTGAATTTTAGAAATATTATGAGATATTTTCTAAGAATTTCAAAGAGTACATACATATTATCTATTATTTGAATAATTTTTTTTGTAGGATAACTACCGACTGCGCCATATTAGTTAATCTATATACGATTGATAAATTTGATGTTTTGCTTTGTCTAAAATGATTGTGAGGACTGCTTTATATTAATTATTCTGTTTTAACTTGTTAAAACAATGCTAACAATTTTATGGTGCAATCATCCTACTGACTGCGCCATATTAATTATTTTGTATACAATTTTTAATCATTTTTTTTTGTTTCCAGATCAAAAATTATGTTAATTTGTAAACGAAATTGATTTTATGAATTAATTAATATGGAGACATCAAAATATAAATCGACTGCGCCATATTTAATTTGCATGCAATTTTAAAATGAATGAAGTTTTGAGATGAAGGATTGTAATGGTATCATAATTTTGTTCAATAAATCAAAGAATTATCAAGTTTTCAACGTATCATCAAGCATCTAATAAATGCAATAAATTAGGGTTTAGCTACCTGTAAGCAAGCAGTCTGCAATGTAGAAGGACCTACGAGTTTAGGGGGGCCTGCAACGTTTGTTTAAAACTGGCGGGAGAGGAGGGTTACAATGTAAAGTAAACAAAAACTTTTTGACAAAACCTACTCTGAGGGGGCCTTTTTAATATTTTGCGGTAGATCTCAATAATTTCAGCTACGCTCTAAAAATTTCTGTAGATTGCTGTTAATTTTGCCTTAATTCTGTCCGGTAGAGTTAGGCCATGTATCAGCTGAAGCCAGTATTCTAATTAGTTTTTGATTTCTTTGAAGGAAGACATGTTGTTAGTTAAGGTTGTGAAGTGAGCCATATTTTTTGTTGTGACTTATAAACTAGTTTTTTACTTTATTATTTACATATAAAAATGAGATTGATTTTTGGTACTTTCAACCAAGGTTGCCTATGATCTAAAGCTGGATATTTAGTCGACATTCTTGAAGGCTGATTTATGTCTGTGACCAAGTTATATCTGCAATTGTTCTTGTGGCATAGATAGTTGCTTCATCAAAATATTGCTTGTGCCATTTTAGGTTTACTCTATTCTGGATAGCACTCTTCTTATTAGTTCCACATTAGTTCTTTTTTAAGCTGATATGTCAAACATTTAAACTAACTATTGGGTATTGGCTCAATGTTGGTTTCTTGGTTTCTTGTGTGATTTTAAAAGTAGTACTCGCACATTAAGAGCACATTTTGCTTTGTTAGATAATGTGAACGCAGCTCAGTTTTCAAGAGTGGCTTGATAGTAGTATGCGAAAGGACACATTTTGAAAACGTCGTTAACACTTTACGTAGTAGGTTTCTGTTTGAGTTTACTGGTATATGCAATTTTTGATTCTTGATGTTTTCTTTTCTTTAATGGATTATATTTGCTACAGTTTAGTCAGATACCCGCATTATGTTAGCTGAAGAAAATATTGCGCAAAGTTATGTTTTTTTTTATTTATTACTATAAAGAAATTGTATAGATGGCGCAGTCGGTAGGTGAAAAATTAATGTAAAAAATTATGGTTGATACATATTGGTCGTGAATTGCGTTACCTTAAGTGTTGCGTTCTGATTTGTTCAAGCTGACATTCTGTGGCATAGGAATTGAAATGTTTTGTCTTCCAACATTTAACGCTTTTTATGACTTCACTGTTAGTTTAAAAATTCAGTTAGCAATGTCTTTTTGTACAGCGAGACTATTTAGTAATATAAACTCAATAACAAGTTTTAAGTTAATTACGTTTTTAAACATCAATATGTATTATTAGTTATAAGTTTGTGAATAAAATGTTGCATTTTTCCTGTAAGAGAAGAAATTTATGACGTAAGGCAGTATCGAAGGCTATTGGTTTGCTCAAGCTGATATCTTTCTTAAATTATTTGTTGAAGGAAATTGTTTCTGGCATAGGAATCAAAATGGCGCAGTCGGTAGGTGGAATATTTTGTCTTTGATGTCATCTCTGATGCAGTTTAGTCAGGTACGAAAATAAAGTTGATCGAGGCCAGTATATTTTTTTTGGAACGTACCGAAATGGCGCAGTTGGTAGGTGAACAATTATTTTTTTTGGAATTTGAATTGGGTAGCAAGGAGGATTGTTGTGTGTTGGTTTTATAGTGAGCACGCAATAATACGACTGTTGTGGGCGTGGACTTTGATTTGTTTTAGGTTTACTGATTTTTGTGGGTACATACATAATGCAATTGTTGTCAACGGTAAGAAGTCTTGTTTGTTATTGTAATATGCTATCAAGCGTATCGGCTCGTTATGGCAGATCTTACAATACTTTTATGTCTTTGATTGATTTAATGTTTTTTACATTTTTGATGAATGTATTAGGAAATTCTTGTAAGACACCAAATTGGCGCAGTCGGTAGGTCATTAGCGCCTGGTTTCTAGAACTAGAGGTTGGCAGCGTATGAAATATACAGAATTTACACATAATTAGCTACGATAAATGGTATTGTTTGGCATGTTTTTTGCACAATAGGTGCGGGGATTTCAAGGATTAGAATGCATTTTGTTTTTCATTTTCTTGAACCTGGAACTAACTTTGTGTTTTGCAATAGTTAACAATATCATCATACCGACTGCACCATATTAATTATTCTGTAATTATTTATTTTTATAATATTTTGCTTTAGTTTGCAGATCAAAAATTATGTTGAATTTATGAATTAATCAATATGGCTCAACTAAAAATTAGTCCTACCAACTGCGCCATATTAGTGTTAATCTGTATACAATCATACATTAAATATGTTTATTGTAGTTTGTAAACCAAATTGATTTTATGAATTTATTAATATGGAGCAATCAAAACAATTATTCGACTGCGCCATTTTTAGTTTGCATGTAATTTGAGTTTTTTAAAAGAATCTAAAGGTTTTGATAAAAATTTGTGGAGGTTCTAAAGGATTTAGTTGTTTCCAAAATATTTATTGAAGTTTGTAGGATTTACAATTTGAAATTGTTACAAATTTTTTTTTTTAAATTATCAAACGTACTGGAGTTTTTTTTTTAAGAATTTGTGTGATTTTTAAGAATTTAGAAACTGTTTACAGATTTTTTTAGTAAAATATTTTTTTGTAAATTTTTCGTTTTAAAGTTTATCTATTAAACAATTACTCTAATTACATATAACACATGTTGCTGCTTAACTATCTACATATTACAATAAATTGTTAATACAATTCACACACAAAGTATATAACTGATTTCTAAGAAGCTCATCATTGAATTATTTTAATGATGTCTTCCCATTCAATAATAACACAATTAGTAAGAAATGCAATCATTCCAGCCAACTTATTAAATTACACATTGATTAATTCCACGAATCAAAACATTATATAGCATTCCAGTGAAAAATGATGAAAAGCGACAGTGAAATTACCGATTAAATTAAAATAAATTAGCAAAATCGCGAATATGTTAATTTTCGAAATCGCAGGTCGTAAGGTCGTATAAATGCCAACGAGCTGGTACAAAACAATTTAGTATTTATAATCTGGTTCCTTCTAATCTCCCTGTTATTAATTGTAGGATACGTTCGTGATTTCTCAACGTCTAATTATCTAATGGACCTATAATACGACTTTTTGGGTAGCCTGTTTGTTCAGTCGTATTCTATTATAGCATGACATGTTTATTCTTACATATAGTACTGGCAGCCGGTACAAATTAAGAGCACTAATTTAACGCTTTTTATCTACTCTCTCGCGTATGGGGGTTTCAGGTTTGTGTAAACATGAGGGCCGTTACTATTAATAAACGCGGACAAACATCCCTTAAGCTTTTTTATATGCGGTTGTATCTCATTGTCTTGTTCGTTGAGCGTGTTTAAGTTGAAAACACTTGAATGCGACCAATTGGGTAAATATAAAAATAGCTTTATAAAATGTAAATATCATAAGTGTAGGTAGAAATAGCATGGGAGGGTCAGAACATCGATACCAAATGTTACCTGTTTTAAATTGATGCTGTCTGGATAATGTTAAAATAGTTATAAAAGTTGATTATTTTTCAATAATAATGTACAAATTTATTTTTATTATTGAATTTTTTTAGTAAAAATTTAATTTTTGTAAAATGTTAGGCTGTGGTTACATTAGATGCGTATTCATATGTTTAAATTAGTTGCACTACTAGTGTTTCAGGGTATGCACCTATCATCAGAGTGCCTAGAATATCACTAGCTGATATAAATTGAATTAATAATTTACAATTTCAAATTTTTTAATTGAGTTTATTTTTTTTTGTTTCAGGTAAGATAAATTGATCTACGCCATATTGTCCGGTTGATATATCTAGATCCCTAATAGCTGTAAGTAAATCGGGATGGAATTTGAAAAATTCCATCTTAAAAATAGTTTCCTGGAACGCATGTAAGGTGCTACTACTATATGCACATGCACGAGCATGTGGTAGGTGTAATATGTGCATCATACGTCTGTCTGTACGCATTAGTCCGACAAATTGGTTGCCAACACAGTACATAGATCTGGGTGGATTACAGATAATTTTATAATTTATTCAAACTGTTTTGTCAAATGCAATCGAAAACAAAAACACATTATGCAAGAAAATCGCTAATAAATTTTTTTTATGTAATTACAAATTAACATTCCTGATATGGTCCGCAGATATTATTTTCATGTTACATTAACAAACTGTTAATGTGGGCGACGAATCGACACATTTTCGCAATGAACATATATCATATCTGTCTGATTTTTTTTGTTATTACTAAATCTGCATGGTCTGAGTAATAAAAAAAATGTCAAATATTGTGTTTTTAAAACCCACGAATAAATAAATCATAAAAGTCAATTGATATTATTTTTGTCTACTTGAGAAACCTCTTTTGCTAAATATAGATGCAATAAATTGGTTGTATTTACATGAAGATTAGTCATATTAGTGATGTTTTCATTGTGCAAATATTAAAGTTGAAATTTAAATGTCAAGTATGAAGATTAATGATGGAATTTAAAAAACAAATATAAATAATTTATAATAGACTCAGTTTTAATAAATGACAAAAGTATTGATTTTATCTATTTTATAATGATCTTACAAAATGATTAAGTGACGAGTTTTTAGTACGTTTTTTCTTGTGAGCAACGAGCTTGAGAATACAATAAGAAATTGCTATTACTATTGAAATATAAGTTTAGCTTGTGCGAATTTTACTTCAAATTGTGTTTAATATTACTTGAATACTACGTCAACTTAGATATTAAATATTTTCTCGAAGTATGTAAATATTTTACTTAATTTTATCAAAAAGTTTTACAAATTTTGATTAGATTTTTTGACGTTTTCAATTTTTTTTTTTAAATTTTTGGATGTATTTCAGAATTTATTGGAGAAGACCTCCATGTCTAGGATAACTTTCAGAATTGCTTTAATGAAGTTTAGTTAAAACAGTTTGGAGAAGTCCTTCAGGTGCTTTCTTTAGTGAAGTTTTTTGTTTTTTTTTTGTTTTTTTTTTTAGAAAGCTTTCAGGTCTTTTAAAACTGTTTTATTAAAACAGAGAAGTTCTTGAGGTGTTTTCTATAGTGAAGTTTTTTGGATACAAATTTGAGCCGATTTTTGGTTTAGGTTTGTGCAGGTTTTACTTCAAATTGTTTCTAAAATTTTACGAAGATGACGTCAAGTGTTTTAAATGTTTTTCCAGAAGACGAAGTCTGGCTATCTTAAGTATTTTCCATCTTTTTTTACCACTTTTGTTTTGGATTTTTTGGAGATAATCTCTGCAGTTAAACTTTTTTTTTGGTTTTTTGATTTTTAGAATTTTTTGGAAAAGATCTTTAGGTTTAAGATAAATTTTTTAAATTGTTTCTTTGATGTTTTGTTAAAACCGTTTGGAGAAGTCGTTCAGGTACTTTTTTGGTGAAGAATTTGTGATTTATTATTTTGGGGTGCAGCAAATTTGAGTTGAAATATGATTTTCAAAATTTTTGTTTTAGGTTTGTGTAGGTTTTACTTCAGTATCTAAAACGTTTTTTGGAGATGATCTTTAAGTGTTAAGGTCATTTTTGTTTTGTTTTTAAATAGTTTTTTATTGATTCTTATTTTGGAGATGATTTTTAGGTTAGTTTAGTTTCCAAAATTGTTTTATTTGATGTTTTGTCTTTGGAGATGACTTGTAGGTGTTAAGCTCGCTTTTTTTGTTTTTGATTGGTTTTGATTCATACATTTACATTTTTTTAAGAAAAATTTTAGATTAGTTTAATCAACAAAATTGTCTTAATTGGTTTTTATTGTTTACATTGTAATTATTTTTATCAAAATTGGAAGATCATCAAATATTGGTCCATATTGTAGATCAATCAAGATAAGAGTAAGTTTGAGTGATCTTGCATGAATCAATAGAAGACCTTCTTATGATCTAAATAATTTACAGTAATAAGATTAACTTTGATGTTTTTTTTTTATTTTATAAGCAATATATGATGATCTTGAGCTATCTACAATTATCTAAACTAATTTTTGATGATCTTGAAATGATTTGGATTAGTAATTATATAGTTGCCATTGTTTTTATTGTTTGCATTACAATTATGTTGATCAAAATCATTGCAATATTATCAAATATTGGTCCATTGTAGATCAATTAAGATTAGAGTAAGTTTGAGTGATCTTGCATGAATCAAGATCAGTCATAGATGATCTTATTATGATCTAAATAATTTAAAATAATAAAATACATGATGATCTTGAACAATCTACAATAATTATCTAAACCAATTTTTGATCATCTTAAAATGATTTCGATTAACTTTCAATATACAGGGTGTCCGGAAAATACGTGTACAACGTTTGACGACAGACTCCTGACGTCAAAATAGGTCGATCTAAGCCGACTTAAATATATCCAAAATTGTCTCGTTTAGCCGGTAGAGGGCGTCAAAAAAAAAACAAAAGTATAACTAAAAATACGTGTACAACGTTTGACGACAGACTCCTGACGTCAAAATAGGTCGATCTAAGCCGACTTAGTTATATCCAAAATTGTCTCGTTTAGCCGGTAGAGGGCGTCAAAAAAAAACAAAAGTATAACAAAAAAAAAAAAAAAACCGTATACCAGGAGCATGTCAACTTTCTGAGAGTTTGTATAATTTTCCATTTTTAATGGTAAAATGAACTTGTAATTCAAGAATGTTGATCGTATACTTGAGTAAATTTCATAGACTGGTGACAATTTGTCAATAATTGTCAAATTATTAAACGCCATAGCAACAAGGTCACTTAAAAAATTATTGTTACAGGTAATTTCTTTTTAATATTTCCAAATTTTTGACGCCCTCTACCGGCTAAACGAAACAATTTTGGATATAACTAAGTCGGCTTAGATTGACCTATTTTGACGTCAGGAGTCTGTCGTCAAACGTTGTACACGTATTTTCCGGACACCCTGTATATTATATAGTTGCAGATGTTTTTTTTTTTAATAATTGCAAGAATCAATTTATTTAGACCAGTATTTGATGATCTTGGAATGATTTAATTATATGTAGAATTTTTTTAGTGATTTTGCAATTATTAAGATCAATTTGGGATGATCTTGTAACAATTTAGATAATTTTTAGTAATAAATGATGAAGTGAAAGGAAACATAGTGATGGCGATCGATTTTGCTATGATCTATACAATCTTGCAACAATTTAGATCAATTTCCAATAGTAATAAAGATGACCTGAATATGTTAAGGTTTTGTGTTTTTTACAAAAATTCTAGTTCAAATCATCAAAATCTTAAGTAAAGATCATCAACATGTCGGCCCCAGGTGATGCAAAACAAAAAGCAATTGAACCCAAATATAGAGCAATTGAAGACAAACCCAAAGAAGAACCAAAAAAAGACAATAAACCAAAAGAAGCAAGTGAACCCAAATATAAAGCAATATAAATGGTTATTATTTACACTTTTACATTTTTTTGAGAAGCTTTTTACATGTTTTTATGTTGATCGAAATTATTGCAATATCATCAAATTTGGTCCAGATTGTAGATGAATTAATATGAGAATATTTTTTTATTCAGTATTTTCAAGTGATCTTGCATGAATCGTACATGATCTTATTATGACCTAAATTAATAAAATTAACTTTCTTATTTTATAAGCAATACATGATGATCTTGAAATCTTGAAAATTATCTAAACCAATTTTTGGTAATCTTGAAATTAATTGGATTAACTTCCAATATTATATATTATATAGTTGCAGTTATTTTTTTAATAACAATTGCAAGAATCAAATTTTTTGAAGTAATAATTTATGATTTTTATTGGTTTTCAAATTATTTAGATCAGTATTTGATGATCTTTGAATGATTTAAATTATATGTCAACATTTTTTTTTTAATGCATTAATTTTGAGTGATCTTGCAACGATTAAGATTAATTTGGGATGATCTTGCAACAAGTTGGATCAATTTTAGTAATAAATGATAAAGTGAAACGATGTTTGTATCTTTGAAGCGATACAGAGTGATTGTGATCGATTTTACTATGAGATCTATATAATCTTGCAATAATTTAGATCAACTATACAATAATTTTGTATGATCTTGTTAGAATCAAGGTGATCTTGTCTAGAATCAAAGTGATCTTATCTAAAATCAAGCTGATTTTATTTAGAATTATTAATTTGATTGTAACTTTTGAAGTAATTATAACCTTCTTTCTAATAAAGTAGACCAGTATTTGATGATTTTGGAATGATCTAAATTAATTTTATAATACTTTTCTTTAAATTTCAACAATAAGTTTGAATAACAAATAATGATGTGATCTTTGAAGCCGTTACATAGATCTACAATTATTTAAAACAATTTTTGAACTTATTGATTAATAGTAACATTTAAGTATTTAGTATTGTTTTTTAAGAACTTTAACAATATACTATTTTTATGTGATCTTGCAACAATCAAGATTGTTCTTATAATGATCTAAATCAATTAGTAGCATTGAAATAAAGTAAAATATTTTTGTCCAACTTTTGAAGCAAAGTTTTATTATGTCTATTATTTTGACCAAAGTTTGATGATCTTGCAATAATCTAGTTCAAGTTTTAGAAGTAATCAAATGAATAAAAATGATTTTTTTATTGCAACAATTTTTAGTATTCATTTTTTTAAATTTTTTTTGTTGCTGCAAGTTGATCAAGATCATTAGATAGTTTTTAAAAATAAATTGCAGCAGTTTTTTCCAAGCAATATTTTATGATCTTAAAAATTGATCTATGTTGATCAATTGAAAAATGATCTTGATTACTCAAAAATACCATATTGTTAAAATTTGTATTATTAGTTGTTGAATTACAACTGTAAATTGATCTAGATTATTGCGACATCATTAAAGATCAGTCAAGATAATGGTAAATGGATCAAGATCATAATGAATTTAATAAAAAAATAGATTTTTTTTTATTATTGTTCTTTGCAAGATTAATCAAAATTACTCTGTTGCTGCAATTCTTATAAAGGGTGGAACGTTTGGAATTTGAACTACCGTTTATTTTGTTTTTCAAAGGTATAATGCCATTTATGAGTTGGCAGAACTTTAACATTGACATTTACGAAATGGGGCGCTTTACACTTAAACAAAGTTGGGAAATATTTAAAACTTACTTTCAAAGTGGTGAGTCTTCTACTCAAACGGTAAGAAATTTACGAAACCAATTTGGTAGAAAAGAAGTGTCTTCGACGCAGTTTGTGAAGCCGAGTTTGCGAAACTGGAATGCTAGTGGATTTTTTCCAGTGCGCTCAGCCGAAAAAATTAATGCTGTTGCTCAGAGTGTACGTGAACGTTCTCAGGAACTGAACATTTCTTACACTTCTCTGAGGAGAATTTTGCTTAAAAACCTTGGTTTGAAGGCCTACAAAGATCAATTAGTTCAAGAAATGAAGTTTTATGACCATCCGATGCGTTTTCAGATCGCCTAATGGGCTAAAGTTTGTTTGGTCGAAGATGAGCATTTTTATTGAAAAATTGTGTTTTCTGATGAAGCTCATTCGGAGGCTATGTCAATAAGCAAAATTGTCGCATTTGGTGATCAGAAAATCTACACATGACTATTAAACAGTCTATGCATCCACAACGTTTAGTGTGGTTTTTGGTCCAGCGGCATTATTGGGCCATTTTTCTTCGAAAATGAGCAAGGAGCCGCCGTTACCGCCAACGTTACTGTGCATTGCTAAACAAAATTTTGTTTCCAAAAATTGAAGACTATGAAATTGATGACATTTGGTTTCAACAGGACAGGGCTACTTGCCATACAGCCAACTTAACCATCGATTTTTTGCGCACTGTTTTTGGAAATCGAATAATCAGGCGAAATGCTGATGTCAATTGGCCGCCTAGGAACTGTGATTTGACTACGTTGGATTTTTTTGTGGGGTGACCTTGAGGATAAGTGTTACGCTAACTATCCAGAGGCGATTGATGTCTTGAAACACGAAATCGAAGTTGCCATTCATGCGATTGGAGCTAAAACAATCAAAAATGTACTAAAAAATTGGGTTAATTAGATGGGTTACTATCAAGCCGTGGCAGTCATTTGAATGATGTTTCAGTGAATAATTTTCAATGATCTTGCAATGATTAAGATCAATTTTGGGTAATCTTTTGACATCAATTTAGATCAATTTTAATTAAAAAAATGAAGATGTAAAATTGTAATCTTTGAAGCATTATATAATGATCGCGATTGATCTACAAATATTTAAAACAATTTTTGATGATTTCGCTATGATCTATATAATTTTGCAATAATTTAGATCAACTTTTAATAGTAATTACATAGTTCTTATTTTTAACAAACATAACAATTCAATAATTTTGTGTGATCTTGCAAGAATCAAGATTTTATCTAGTTTAATTTTATATTAAATTGATGATTGTAACTTTTGAAGTAATAGATCTTCATTGATTTTCAATTATTTAGACTAGTATTTGGTGATCTTGGAATGATGAATTGCAACACAAAATTGATTATAAGTGATCTTGCTAGAATTTAGATTAATTTTAATAATTACAATAAATGATGACTTAGTATTATTTTGTTTTAAGAATCTTAACAATATAATTTTTTGTGGTTTTGCAACAATTAACATTGCTCCAGAAATGTTGCGACTAACCTAGCAGGTTGATCACGTTTTGATCTATTTAGATTATTTTTTTATTAAATTGATGTTTGTAACTTTTGAAGTAATAGATTAAGATTTTTATCGATTTTTATATTTATTTAGATCAATATTTGATGATCTTGAAATGATCTAATAGATTTGTAGAATATTTTTCTTTAAATTGCAACATCTAATGATTTTGAGTGATCTTACAACGATCAAGATCAATTTTAAAAATAAAAAATGTTTGTAATCTTTGAATTATAACGTATATTGATTGCGGTTGATCTACAACTATCTAATACTATTGTTGATGATTTTGCTATGATCTATATAATCTTGCAATAATTTAGATCAACTTTAAGTAGTAATTGCATAGTTGCAGATGTTTTTAAAATAAAAATAGCAGCAATTCAATAATTTTGTGTGATCTTCCAAGAATCAACATGATCTTATCTATATTAATTTGATATTAAAATCATGTTTGTAACTTTTGAGATTATGATCTTTATTGGTTTTTAATTATTTAGGCTAATATTTGATGAATGAATGGTGAATTGCAATAAAACTGATTATGAGTGATCTTGCTACAATTTAGATCAATTTTAATGTGATCTTGCAACAATTAAGATTGTTTATCTTTCTTGTGCATTTTCAGCTATTTTACATTGCTCCAGAAATCTTACGACTTGTTTAAAGCATGTTAATCTCGTTTTGATCTATTTTTGATGATCTTGCAATGATCTAGTTCAAAATGTATCTAATGAATGAAAATGATTTTTTGAATCTTCTTAAATTTTATTGCTACTGCAAGTTTATCGAGATTATTAGATCATTTTTGAGATTGATTAACTTGCAGCAGAAATAAAACATTTAAGAAGATTTTTAGTTTTTTTAAGCAATACGTTGATCTAGATTATTGCGAGATCATTAAAGATTGGTTAAGATAACGGTAAATAGATCAAGATTAATATGAATTTCTACAAAAATTAAAAAAAAACAAAAAAAATTAGATAATTAAGTGTGAACATCTTTACAAGTTTACAAAATGTTTATTCCAAATACAGCTCATGGAGGTTTTGCAAAATTACCCTAGAATATGACTCGTAAGCAAGACTCTACGCAAGAATATGACGCACTTAAATCACCACCGATGTTTTTGTTTCTTAAGAAGCTTCATATATTCAGACACAATATTCGATGCGTGAGAACCAAAATTTTTTTTGTCATTTTTTTTATAATTTTTTTTTAAACAAGATTATGATCATTTTTGTTCGGTTTTCATACTAAATGTAGAAATTTCGATAAATTTAAGACAATTTTTTTCCAACACAACTAAACAAAGCTTCTTACGCCGGATTTTATAGGCCATTGCTAAATTCAATCTGTTCTTGTAATTCGAAAAAAATTAACTGCATTTCTTAATTTTAAGCCGGATTTTAAAACTATGGCCGGCTTTATTTTTTTTTTTTAGTCAATTTTTTAACATTCTAAGCCAATTTTTTTTTTGTTTTTGAACACAATTTGCGACACAAACCGACAAAAATGATTATATCAACATAATTTGTTTAAAAACAATTAAAACTATCTTTGGATTCTTTAGATTTTATCATTATTAACTACATTTTATAACAAAATTTTGTAAATTATGACCGGATTTCTATTATTTCTTATTTAACAAACTTTTACTCTATATCAAAATGTGATAGCTTTAATTTAGTGGGCTCTCAATTTCATTTTACGTAACATTTAACAAGCATTTTCACTTTATCAATCTTAAGATCTCAATAACACTTAGAAATAGCGGCGCATGTGAAACACATAAAACACACCAACACAAACAAACAAAAATCACACATTACGGTAACATTGTTATTGGTGCAATAAAATGTTGTATAATAGCTGACCATAAAAAAAGTTCAAATGTTAATGCGGTGCAATTAATTAATATTACTACAGTAATGTCGCAATACAATGGTTTTAAGATAAAGATATGTTGGTAAATGCACGTTTAAGATTTTTCAACCTATATATAAATTGATACTAGAAAGTTCGATTATAAATCAAAATTATATTCGGAATAATACGAAGAAGAAAGTCCGTAATATTGATTAAATATTATTTTTAATTAAGAGATGTTAGTGGTAATGATGTGTGCGTTTAAAGAATGGATCTGCTTTCCATTTCGTCGACGTTCGTTCATCTTAATTGATCTCGATTGACACTTCCTCGAGTTTTCTGCTCGGTTATTATCCAGTCGCAATTCCGTCACAAAATTAATAAAGCAAACAATGGGAGAGACGCGTATGTATAGTAAGTATATCTTTCGCTAGTTATATTATAAAACCGCACAACGTTTCCGCTTTTCCCCGAACCAGTGTGCTCGGTTAACTCGGCACGTCGACATTTATTATTAAGTACTTCCTCTTAGTCGATCATGACGAAATGTTCGATTATGATAAATGATATTTTTAAATATAAATATGTATTTTACATTTATAATTATTATATTAATATATAAATCGGCGGGAGAGCCACTCCATTTGTTTGACAATTCAGGAGCAGTTTTGATCATAAAAATTTCTTTGTCATCAGAATATTTTTGACAGTTTAGAAACATTTTAGAAACATGTATGGCACTTCAGAAACATTTTTTCAGGGCTCAGACTATTTATTGAAAGTATCGGAATATTTTAAACAATTCACAAACATATTTTGCATTTTAAAACATTTCAGGAACATTTCAGAAACATTCAGAATTTTTATTGAAAGTTTAGGAACATTGGAAACAGTTCAAGAACATTTTTTGCACTTTAGAACGTTTTACAAAAAAATTTGACATTTAAAAAAAATTTACACCTTAGAACATTTTTGACAGTTTAACAACATTTTAGACAGTTCAAGAAAATTTTTGCACTCTAGGACGTCTCAGAAAAATGTTTAGTCATTTCGGGAACAGTTTTTTACACTTTAGAACAATTCAGAATTTTTTTTGACAGATTAGCTTTTTTTAGACAATTCAGGAACATGTTTTGCACATTATAAAACCTCAGGAACATGTTTGAGAGTTCAGCAACGTTTTAGGCAGTTCAAAAACGTTTTTGCACTTTAGAACGTTACAGAAAAATGTTTAGACATTTTAAGAACAGCTTTTTACACTTTAGAACAATTCGGAGTTTTTTTTTTGACATATCAGCTTTATTTTAGACAATTTAAGAACATGTTTTGCACTTTAAAACACTTCAGGAACATTTTTGACAGTTTAACAACATTTTGAAGAGTTCAGGAACATTTTTTGCACTTTAGAACGTTTAAGAAAAATGTTTAGAACACTTCAGAAATTTTTTTGACAGATCAGTTTTATTTTAGACAATTGAAGAACATGTTTTGCACTTTAGAACACTTTAGGTACTTTTTTGACAGTTCAGCAACTTTTAGACAAGTTCAAGATTATTTTTACACTTTAGGACGTCTCAGAAAAATGTTTAGACATTTCAGGAACATTTTTTACACTTTAGAACAATTCAGAAATTTTTTTGACAGATCAGCTTCATTTTAGACAATTGTAGAACATGTTTTGCACTTTAGAACACATCAGGAACATATTTGACAGTTTAACAATATTTTAAAGAGTTCAGGATCATTTTTTGCACTTTAGGACATTTCAGAAAAATGTTTAGACATTTTAGGAACAGTTTTTTACACTTTAGAACAATTCAGAAAAATTTTGGGCAGATCAGTTTCATTTTAGACAATTTTAGAACATATTTCGCACTTTAGAACACCTCAGTAACATTTTTGACAGTTTAGCAACATTTTAGACAGTTCAAGAACATTTTAACACTTTAGGACGTTTCAGAAAAATGTTTAGACATTTCGGGAACAGTTTTTCACACTTTAGAACAATTCAGAAATTTTTTTAACAGATCAGCTTCATTTTAGACTATTCAAGAACTAGTTTTGCACTTTAGAACACTTCAGGAACATTTTTGACAGTTCATCAACATTTTAGGCAGTTCAAGAACTTTTTTTGCACTTTAGAACGTCTCAGAAAAATGTTTAGACATTTTAGGAACAATTTTTTTACACATTAGAACAATTCAGACATATTTTTGACAGATCAGCTTAGTTTTAGATAATTCAAGAACATGTTTTGCATTTTAGAACACTTCATGAACATTTTTGACAGTTCAGCAACATTTTAGACAGTTTAAGAACTTTTTTGCACTTTATGACGTCTTAGAAAAATGCTTAGACATTTCAGGAACAGTTTTTTACACTTTAGAACAATTTAGAAATTTTTTTGACAGATCAGATTTATTTTAAACAATTCAAGAATATTTTTTGTGCTTAGAACACCTCAGCAACATTTTTGACAGTTCAGCAACGTTTTACACAATTCAAAGACATTTTTTGCACTTTAGAACGTCCGAGGAACGATAGATCAGCTTCATTTTAGACAATTCAAGAACATTTTTTACATTTTAGAACGTCTCAAGAAATTTTTTGATATTTCAGATTGTTTTTTTACCTCAGAAACATTTTTGACAGTTTGGCAACATGTTAGACAGCCCAAGAACATGTTTGCACTTTAGAACGCCTCAATTTTTTTTAGACATTTCAAGATTTTTTTTTTGCACTTTAGAACGTTTTAAGAACCTTTTTCGCATTTTAGAAGGTCACAGAAATTTGTTTTGACATTTCAGGAACGTTTTTGACAGTCCAAGAACATTTTTGCACTTTAAAACGTCTCAGTTTTTTTTGACATTTTAAGAAATATTGTTTACATTTTTGAACATTTCAGGAACATTTTAGACAGTTCAAGAACATTTTTCACTTTTAGAAGGTCTCAAAATTTGTTTGACAATTCAGGAACATTTTTGACAGTTTAGCAACATTTTACACTGTTCAAAGACGTTTTTTGCACTTTAGAACGTCCGAGGAACGATAGATCAGCCTTATTTTAGACAATTCAAGAACATTTTTTGCATTTTAGAACGTCCCAAGAAATGTTTTGACATTTCAAAAACTTTTTACACTTAAGGACACTTCAGGTACATTTTTGACAGTTCAGCAACATTTTAGACAGTCCAAGAATATTTTTGGACTTTAGAAAGTCTCAATTTTTTTTATATTTAAGGAAAAAAAGTTGCACTTTTATTTTAGACAGTTCATGAACATTTTTTGCACTTTAGAAGGTTTCAGAAATTTGTTTGACATTTCAGAAACATTTTTGACAGTTTATGAACATTTTACACAGTTTGAAGACATTTTTTGCACTTTAGAACGTCCGAAGAACTTCTAATTTCTTGATAAACTTTTGGGCGTGTTGATAAGCACTTAAGTTCAAACTACTCGATGGTAATCATATTTTGCAGCAACCCAACCTCGCGCCCAGGTGTTGGTCATCAAGAGATTGGATATCACCCCCTCCTCTTCTGACTAAGCAAAAAAAATCCCAGTTTAAACTACTCGATAGTAATCATGATCTAAAGTAATAAATGTCAAAAATGTTACAAATGTCACAAAAGTCACAAATTTACTCCTCACAAGTATCACAAACGTCATAAACACCATAAACGTCATATACGTAATAAACATCATAAACGTCATAAATGTTATTATAAACTTAAACAAATGTTATAAATGTCGTGTCATAAAAAAATTTCATAAACGTTACAAATGTCAAAAATGTGATAGCTACCATAAGTCACAAACGTGACAAACGTTATACATATCTTCAAACGTCATAGATATCAAAAATGTTACAAATGTCAAATATGTTTCTCTCACAAATCTCAAAAATGTTACAAACGTCACAAATGTTTGTGTATAAAATTTCAAAAATGTTATAAAATGTCATTAGTTTCATAAATGTCACAAATGACGTAAAAATCACAAACGTAATAAACTTCTAAATGTCTTCAAATGTCACAAAACGCAACAAAAATAATAAATGTTATAAACGCAAAAGTCCTAATCGTTAAAAGCGTGATACACACCATGAACGTCACAGATGCTATAAACGTCAATATGTTTTAATTGTCAAAATTTATATACGTCGCAAGTGTCACAAACATTTTAAATTACATGACATATCTTAATGAAAAACTTACAAATGTTATAAACGTCATAAATGTCATATCACAAAATAAATGCAAAAACATATCATAAACGTTACAAATGTCAAAAATGTGATAAATTCCATAAATCACAAACGTGACAAACGTTATACACATCTTCAAATGTATACATGTTTGAATGTCATAAACGTCACAAACGTCATAAATGTCATAAATGTCATAAATGTGATAAATATCAAAAATGTCACAAACATTCATATCTTAAAATTGTCAAAGTGTTTTAATTGTCAACATTAACGTCTTAAATGGACATAAACGTATAGGCACCACACACGTCCCAAACATTATAAACGTATCACTACAATATAAATTGGGTTGTGGAACAGACTAGGCCTTGTTCCGCCAATTTAATAATACCGTGCAAGCACGTATTTACGTTCATTGGATTTAATGCAAACAAAGCTGCTTTACATTGTCTGTGCTTGATTCTTGACCGCTATGATCAAATGGATTGAGAATAAATTATTTATTTATTTTATAAAGCTTAGACTTCAAGAAAGCTTCTTGATCCCACTGACCAGATTAACTCACCTGTATAAAGGCTCGATCTGAGCATTAATAACAAATTACAAATAATGAGCCAAAACATGATTTAGTAATTTTATTTCAACAAAACGAAATCAATTTAGAAGTACATCATTTTAATGACTGAAACCGTTTTAAACTGATTCAATTGAAAATTTAATCAATATGCAATACTTCCGGTCGGTTTTCAATTACACTGTATATCATGTGGAGATAAAACATTACAAAACGAGTCCATAATGAGTAGCTATTCCCAATCATCTTATGGTACACAACAGGAAGAACTATTTGCAGTGCTGAGCTGCATGTACTCAACGCGAAAAAAATCAATAAAAAGAGGAAAACGGTGCATCCTCTGTGTCCGATTCTCACGATCGGTCGGTCGGCGGGATCAATTAAATCCAGGAGTCATTAAACCTTTAAGATTGAAATAGACATGCGATTATATTGATTTCGTAATGAAAATAAATGTTGTGATAAATGGTTGTTTTGAGGCGTCGCGGCGCCGTAATTACTCTGCATCGTGACACACACAATTCAAACGGTATTAAGCGTAGCATAAACAATATACAAAAATAACTAACATATTTCCTTTCACGATTGGGTGGGATACAATGTCACCCTTTCTGTTATATAAAAAAGTAGTGCACCTGTTTCAATTAATTTATGCGTTTAGAATCGAAAGTGATGGATTTTATAGGTTTCCGCGTTGAAAAAGTGAAATCTGCGTATCGAATTCACAAGCGAAAAATATATATTGGGATTTATTGGAAATTGATGATCGACATTACGTTTGAATCGAGCACCTTTCACAACATATGATGAGGATTATGTATCATACGAATGAATTTAGAAAATCTTTATTTGTATTGATTTCTAATTATTTGTGATTGATGAATGGTAAAAATATTAATTGTTGCATTGTGCCACATTCCCATACAAGTCAACAATATTTAATTTAAAACAATAAACGTTCAACGTTAATTAATCATTTAATTGCGGCTATGCCAGTTATTCCATTGTGTGTGTATCAATCTCTTCATCTCAGCAATGTGATAATTTTCAATTGCCCTCTGTAATGTGTGGTGGAATTTCCGCGTGGGTGACTGTGCTAGCTGAGAGTTACCATTGCAGCATTGTATGGTAATGAGGGGCACCATAGAAGTGCGATTAGCAGGATGTGAGGATGTGTGGTCCTTCCAAAAACGGGAGCTCGCGTAATATGATCGCGCAGAATGTGCCCACACTCAATCAAATTTGTTATCAATTGTAATTTAAAGAATTATGTGTTTACGACTTATTGGTTTTGAAATTTGATATCAAATTACATAATCGGTAGGCAGATCAAACAAAATAAAAAGTGGAAAAATAAATACTTAATATGTTACGTAAACAGATACAGTAACAGTGAACGAATATTAAGAAAAGGCGCAACGTTAATACATTTTTGCGTACTTGTTTATGCCGTTCGTCTGTATTTATGTATTTGTTCTACTCATACATAAGCTGGCGACTATTGGCACTTTTTTATTATTGCTTGAAGTTGAGTTTTGTCTTAAATGATAAAATCCGGTCTCTGCAATCATAAAAATTTTGTATAAAATAAATGAATCCGGCTTAAAATTTAATAAATTTATTAAAAAAATTTAAGATTTGTGCAGTAAGTGAAGAAATTATTAAGAAAATAACAAAAATTCGGTCAAAAAATGGACAAAAACTATGAAATTTTTGTCTTAAATAACCAAATCAGGTTTTTAATGAAAAATTAAAAATTTTGCATAAAATGTATGTAGTAAGTAAAGTTTTTGACGAAAAATACAAAAATCCGGCCAAAAATAATAAAATTTTCCTGAAAATTATTAAAAGTTTGTCATAATATGAATGAATCCGATCTAAAATTTAATAGTTTTAATTAAAATAATCAATATTTCTTTAGTAAGTGCAGAAATTATTAAGAAAATGACAAAAATCCGGCCAAAAAATGAATAAAATTACAAAAATCTGGTCAGAATGATTAAAATATTTAAAATCTAGGTAAAAATTAAATAAAATTTTGTACAAAATGGAGGAAGAGCAGAAATTTGTAAGAAAATAACTAAAATTTTACCAAGAAATGATTAAAATTACAAAAATCTGACTAAAAATGTTGCTTAAAATCTTTTTTTTTACATTAAATAACAAATTCTGGCCTAATTATAAAAATTCTACATAAAATGAAGTAAGGTTCATGTAGAAAGTAAAGACGAAAAATCTAAAAAATTGACAAAATTGATTAAAATTTTACCTTAAATGATAAAATCTGGTTTGTTATGATAAACATTCTGAATAAAATCAATGAATTTGGCTTAAAATTTTATAGTTTTAATAAAAATGATTAAGATTTATGGATTCAGTGAAGAAGTTACCAAAATAATAACAAAAATCCTGTCAAAGAATGATTAAAATAACAAAAATAAAAATAAATTTAAAAATCCGGATTAAAATGTTCAATTTGTTTTGTTAAATAACAAAATCCGGCCTGCAATGATAAGAATTCTGCATAATATGAAGGAAAGTTTGTGTAGTAAGTAACGTTTTTGACGAAAAATACAAAAAAAATGCCTTAAATGACAAAATCTGGTCTGTTTAGATAAATATTTTGCATAAATTTAATGATTTTGTCAAAAGATTTAATCATTTTAATCAAAATCATTAAGATTTGTGTAGTAAATCCAGAAATTTATAAGAAAATTAAAAAAATAGGTCAAAATTGATTAAAATTACAAAAGTTTGGCTAAATATCATTAAATTTTTAAGCTCTGTGTATGTATGTGCTCAAGAAAATGACAAAAATTCGGCCAAAAAAATGATTAAAATTACAAAAATCTGGCTTGATTGATTTAAATCTCAGAAATTTGTACAATAATAACGAAACTCTTACTTAAAATGATTAAAATTTTGCCTTAAATTACAAAATCCGGCCTGAAATGATCTAAATTTTGAAAAAAAGGATTAATTTGGTCTAAAATTTACTAATTGCAATAAAAATAATCAAAATTTGTGTAGTAAGTTTAGAAATTAAAAAAAATAACAAAAACCGGCAAAAAAATGATTAAAATTACAAAAATACTAAAACTAAATTTTATTACATTAAATAAGATAGGTAGTTCTGGCAAAAAATACAAAAAAATTACCAAAAATGATTGAAGTTTTGGCTTGTGTGATAAATCTGCATACAATGAATGAATTTTGCTTAAAATTTAATAATTTAATTAAAAATGATTAAGATTTGTGCAGTAAGTTACCAAGAAAATAACAAAATTCTGTTCAAAAAATGATTACAATGTCAAAAATTCTACAATGATCAAAATATTTGCGTTAAATAACAAAATCCGACTTATAATGATAAAAATTTTGCATAAAATTAGGGAAAATGAGTGTAGTAACTAAAATTTCTTACGAAAAATACAAAAATCCGGCAAAACTGAGTAAGTCTTAAAATCCGGTTTGTTATAATTTATTTTTGATATAATGAAGAAAATTGGCATTAAAATTGAAGGTGTATGAAGTAGTAAGTGAAGAAAATATTACAAAAATTACAGAAATCCGGCCAAAAATGTTAAAATTTGCTTTAAATGATAAAATCCGGCCAGCAATAATAAAAATTTTGAAAAACTGAAAGAATCCAGTCTAATGCTTATTAATTTTAATCAAAATAATCAATAAATCAAGTAAATGAAAAAATTCGGCCAACAAATTGAAATTGTAAAAATCTTAATGAGATTTCTGCATAAAATGAAGGAAAATTTGTGTTTTAAGTAAAGATTTTGTCGAAAAATACAAAAATCCGGCCAAAAATTATGAAATTTTGCTTAAAATCTGGTCTGTATTATTAAAATTTTGCATAAAATAAATGAATCCTGCCTAAAATTTAATAGTTCTAATTAAAATTATTAATTTTTTTGTAGTAAGTGCATAAATTATGAAGTAAATGGCAAAAATCCGGCCAAAAAATTATTAAAATTACAAAAATCCGGCCAGAATGATTTATATTTTCAAAAATCTGACAAAAAATGATAAAATTTTGTTTAAAATGATTATTTTTTACATTAAATAATAAAATCTGTTCCAATAATAAAAATTCTGTATAGAATGAAGGTGGAAAGTAAGAAAGATTACCAAAAATGATTAAAATTTTGTCTAAATTATATAATTTGGTTTGTTATGATAAAAATTCCGCATAGAATTAATGAATTTGGCTTAAAATGTAATTGTTTTAATAAAAATCATCAAGATTTATGCAGTAAGTGAAGAAATTAGCAATAAAATTACAAAAATTTGGTCAAAACATTAATAAAATGACAAAAATGATAATAAAATAAAAATCCGGACAAATATGATTAAATTGTGCTTAACATAATCAATTTTTTTTGTTAAATAACAAAATCCGGCCTATAATGATAAGAATTCTGCATAAAATTAAGGAAAATTAGTGTAGTAAGTTAAGTTTTACCAAAAATGATTGAAATCTTATCTCTTAAATGACATAACCGGGTCTGTAATGATAAAATTCTGCATATTATGAAGTAATTTGACTTAAAGTTTAATCAGAATTATCAAAATTTGTGCAGTAAATTCAGAAATTAATAAGAAAATGATAGCAAATGGGCCAAAAATTATGAAAATTACAAAAATTTGGTCAAAAATTATTAAATTTTGATTAAAATGCTTAAAATTTTGTATTAAATGATAAAATCTGGTCTGTAGTGAAAATTCTTTATAGAATAAATGAATTTGGAAATTATTAAGATAAATTTTGCATAAAATGAATGAATTTGGCCTAAAATTTAATAGTTTTAATTAAAATTATCATTTTTTTTTTTGTATAAAATGACAACATTCCGGCCAGAATGATCGGTATCTTCAAAAATCTGATCAAAAATGATCAAAAATGATCAAATTTTGCTTAAAATGAAGAAATTTTTGTGTAGAAAGTAAAGTAATTTTGACGAAAAATCCAAAAATTCACCAAAAATTATAAAATTTTATTTTAAAACATAAAATCTGCTTTGTTATGATCGAAATTCCGCATAGAATTAATGAATTGGCCTGAAAATTTAATAATTTTAATAAAAATGATCAAGATTCTTGCAATAACTGAAGAAATTACCAAAAAATAACAAAAATCCGGTCTAAAAATGATTAAAATGGCAAAAATCTAACAGAAATTATTAACTTTTGTTAAATGAAAAAATCTGGACTGCGATGATAAAAATTCTGCATAAAATGAGGAAAATTTGTGTTTTATATTTTTTCTATATTTATATATATCGTTTAATTTTATTCATATTTATTAAGTTAATGATTTTATTTTAATATTTATTTTAAATGATAATTATTTATCGAAACATGTATGTATGTTTAATAAATAAAATAAATATTAAAATAAAATCATTAACTTAATAAATATGAAGAAAATTTGTGTAGTAAGTAAAGTTTTTGGTAAAAAATGCAAAAAACAACAACAATTATTGAAATCTTGCTTAAAATGATCAAAATTTTGTTTAAAACGATTCAAACATACAAAAATCTGGCTCAAAATGGTTTAAATAAATTTAAAATGAATAGAATTTTGTCTTAAATGACAAAATCTGGTCTATATTGATAAATTTTTGCACAAAATTAATTGAATCCGGCCTAAAATTTAGTAGTTTTAATTAAATTGATCAATATTTCTGTAGTAATTGCAGAAATTATTAAGAAAATGGCCAAAATTTGGCCAAAAAATGAATAAAATGACAAAAATCCGGTCAGAATGATTGAATCTTCAAAAATCTGACCAAAAATTATCAAATTTTGCTTAAAATGGATCAATATTTTACATTAAATAACAAAATCTGTCCCAATGATAAAAATTGTGCATAAAATGATAGAAGGTTTGTGTAGAAAGTAAAAAAATTACTAAAAATGAATAAAATTTTGCATTAGATCATAAAATCTGCTTTGTTATGATCAAAATTCTGCATCGAATTAATGAATTTAGCATAAAATGTGAAGAAATTATCAAAAAAACAAAAATCTGGTTGAAAAAATGATTAAAATGGCAAAAATCCAACAAAAATGATAAAAAAATTAAAAATCCGGACAAAAATAATCAACATTTTTTATTAAATCACAAAATCCGACTTGTAGAGATAAGATTCTGCATCAAATAATGGAAAAAATGTGTAATAAGTAAAGTTTTTGACGAAAAATATAAATAAAATTACCAAAAATGATTAAAATCTTGCTTTAAATGATCAAAACTATGCCTTAAATGACAAAATCTGGTCTGTAATGATAAATATTCTGCATAAAATTAATGAAT
This sequence comes from Tachinus rufipes, assembly GCA_963932245.1. Taxonomy (NCBI): domain Eukaryota; kingdom Metazoa; phylum Arthropoda; class Insecta; order Coleoptera; family Staphylinidae; genus Tachinus; species Tachinus rufipes. Next base: position 8,714,128 of record OZ010744.1, read on the forward strand.
CCGGCTTAAGATTTAATCAAAATCATCAAGATTTGTGTAGTAAATCCATAAATTATTAAGAAAATTATAAAAAATTGATTAAAATTACAAAAGTTTGGCTAAATATTATTAAATTTTGATTAAAATGCTTAAAACTTTTTTTTTATATGATAATAAAAACCGGTCTGTAGTAATAAAAATGTTGAATCTATGTCTAAAATTCCATAATCAAAATTATTAAACTTTGTGTATGTATGCGCAGAAAATGACAAAAATCCGGCCAAAAAATGATTAAAATTACAACAATCTGGCTAGATTGGTTAAAATCTTAAAAAATCGGCCAATAATAACGAAAATCTTGCTTAAAATGATCTAAATTTTGCCTTAAATTACAAAATCCGGCCTAAAATGATCTAATTTTTGAAAAAAAGAATTAATTTGGTCAAAAGTTTACTAACTGCAATAAAAATAATCAAAATTTGTGTAGTAAGTTCAAGATTTCTAAAGAAAATGACAAAAGGAGCAAAAAATGATTAAAACTACAAAAATTTGTCCAAAAATACAAAAATCCGGCTGAAAATGATCAAATCTGGCTTAAAATTATCAAAACTTTGTTTTAAATAATAAAATCTGGTTTGTATTTTTTTTTTGTATAAATTGAAGAAAATTTGCATTAAAATTAAAGGTGTATGATGTAGTAAATATTACAAAAATTGCAGAAATGTTAAATTTTGCTTTAAATGATAGTATGTAATGATGAAAATGTTGAAAAATTGAAAGAAGTCGATCTAACGTTTAATAATTTTAATTAAAATGATTAATAAATTAAGTAAATGATAAAATCCGTTCAACAAATGATTGAAATTGTAAAAATCTTGGTAAAAATGATTAAAGGTTTGCGTTAAATAACTACTAATACGAATTCTGCATAAAATGAGGGAACATTTGTGTTCTAAGTAAAGTTTTTGACGAAAAATACAAAAATCCGGCCAAAATGATTTTGCTTAAAATGATCAAAATTTTGTCTTAAATGACAAAATCTGGTCTATATTGATGAAATGTTACATAAAATGAATGAATCCGGCCTAAAATTTAATAGTTTTAATTAAAATGAACAATATTTTTGTAGTAAGTGACGAAAATCCTGCTAAAAAATGATTAAAATTACAAAAATCTGACCAAAAATGATCAAATTTTACTTAAAATTATTAATTTTTTTTTAATTAAATAAGAAATTCTGGCGTAATAAATTTTTAGCATAAAATGAAGAAAGGTTCATATAGAAAGTAAAATAATTTTGACAAAAAATTAAAAAAATTAAAAAAAAATTATTAAAATTTTTACTTAAATGATAAAAATTCTGCATAAAATGAATGAATTTGACTTAAAATTTAATAGTTTTAATAAAAATGATTAAGATTTATGCAGTAAGTGAAGAAATTACCAAAAAAATAACAAAAATTTGGTCAAAAAATGATTTAAATGGCAAAAATTCAACAAAAATGCAAATAATAATAAATACCAAAATCCGGTTTGTAATGATAAGAATTCTTCATAAAATGAAGGAAATATTGTGCAGTAAGTAAAGTTTTTGACGAAAAATATAAAAAACTTAATAAAAAAGGTTGAAATCTTGCTTAAAATGATCAAAACTATGCTTTAAATAACAAAATTTGGTTTGTAATAATACATATTTTGCATAAAATTTATGATTTTGGCATAAGATTCAATCATTGTAATCAAAATCACAAGATTTGTGTAATAAATCCAAAATTTTTTAAGAAAATTATAGAAAATGAGTCCAAAATGATTAAAATTATAAAAATTTGGCTAAATATTATTAAATTTTGATTAAAACGCTTAAAAGTTTGTCTTAAATGATAAAATCCGGTCTGTAGTAATAAAAATCCGGCCAAAAATGATTAAAGTTACAAAAATCTGTTCAAAAATTTTAAGTTTTGCTTGAAATGATCAAAATTTTCTATTAAATAATAAATTCTAGTTTGTAATGATAAAATTTTTGCATAAAATAGATTAATCCGGTTTAAAATATAATAACTTTATTAAAAATAATCAAAAATATTACAAGAATTTAGCAAAAAAAAATATTTTTCAAAAAAATGCAAAAAATGGTTGATGTTTTAAAAATCCGAACAACAATGATTAAATTCTGCTTAACATGAAAAAGAAAATACAAAAATTTGGTCAAAAATGATTTTTGCTTAAAATGATCAAAATTTTGTCTTAAATAACAAAATCTGGTCAATATTAATTAAAAAAATCAAAAAATGAATGAATCCGGCCTAAAGTTTAATAGTTTTTATTAAAATTATCAATATTTCTATAGTAAGTGCAAAAATTATGAAGAAAATTAGGAAAATCCGGCCAAAAAATGATTAAAATTACAAAAATCCGACCAGAATGATTGATATCTTCAAAAATCTGATCAAAAATGATCAAATAATAACAAAATCTGTCCCAATGATAAAAATTGTGCATAAAATGATGAAAAAACAAAAAGGTTTGTGCAGAAAGTAAAGTAATTTTGACGAAAATCTAAAAATTTAACCAAAAATTATAAAAGTTTTGCTTTAAATGAAAAAAATTGGCTTGCTACGATAAAAATTCTGTATATAATGAATGAGTTTTGCTTAAAATTTAATAGTTTTAATAATAAAAATGATCAAAATTCATGCATTAAGTGAAGAAATGACCAAAAAGTAACTAAAATTTGGTCTAAAAATGGCAAAAACTAAGAAAAATAATTAAAATTTGTTGTTTAATATCAAATGATAAAATGAAGGAAAATTTTTGTAGTAAGTAAAGTTTTTGATAAAAAAATACTAAAATTTTACCAAAAATGATTGAATTCTTGTTTAAAATGACCAAATTTTGTCTTAAACTACATAATCTGGTCTGTAAGGATAGAGTTCTGCATATTATGAATTAAACCGGCCTAAAATTTAATCATTTTAATCAAAACTTGTGTAGTAAGTGCAGAAAAATGATCAAAAAATGATTAAAATTGCAAAAATCCGGCAAAAAATAATTAAATATTGCTTAAAATGCTTAAAATTTTATCTTAAAAAATAAAATAAATGAATCCGGTTTAAAATTGAATCATTTTAATAAAAATGATCATGATCTGTGCAGTATGTGAAGAAATTTACAAAAATTCGGCTAATAACTAATTTAAAAAGACAAAATTCTGGCCCAAAATGATTAAACATACAAAAATTCCGTCAAAAATGATTACATTTTACTTAAAATGATCTAAATTTTACATTAAATAACGTTGCTTAAAATTTAATAGGTTTAATTGAAAGTGCAGAAATGATTAAGAAAATGACAAAATTCTGCTAAAAGATGATTAAAACTCCAAAAAATTGTCCAGAATGATCTTAATGGTATAGTTTTGCTTGAAATAATTTTTTTATATTAAATAACAGTCTATAATGGTCAAAAATATGCACAAAATGGAAGGAGGTACTGAAATTATTAAGAAAATAACAAAAATCTAACAAAAAAATGGTTAAAAATCTTAATGCGGTTAAAAATGATTAAAATCTTGCTTAAGATTATCAAAATTTTGCCTTAAATGAATTGTGTAGTAAGTAAAGCAATTCTAACTAAAAATACAAAAACTTGACTTGCAAAACTGGCAAACATTTTGTTTTTAATTATAAAATAAGGCCTATAATGATAAATTGAATGAATCTAAACCTAAAATTCAATAATTTTTATAGAAAGTATTTGTGCAAAAATTATAAAGAAAAAAACAAAAAAAATGCCAAAAATGATTAAAATTACAAAAATAATTCAAATCTTATAAACCGGCCAAAAATGATATAGATTCTGCAGTACATAACAAAATCTGGTCTGCAATTATAACAATTCTGCATAAATTGCAAGAAGATTAGTGCAGTTAGTAAAGCAATTCTGATAAAACATACAGAAATTTGGTCAAAAATGAATCTTCCTTAAATATATCAAAACTTTAGTAAGTATTAAAATTCGGCTTGTACATATATTTTTTTTTTGTATAAAATGAAGAAAGTATTAAAATTAAAGGTAGTAGTAAGTGAAGAAAATTTTACAAAGATTACTACACAAATTTGGTTGATTTTCTGGTTTTTTATAAATAGTTTTTTAGTCAGTTTTGCTAATGTATTTCAAACTTATGAAGCACTTCACTTCAGTCTTTACAGCATCTTATCACATAAGCGATTTTTAATGCGGTTTTTATGACTTAAATAAGCTTTATGCACAAGTTTGATCAACTTTAAGCAATAATACGATTTTATGAGAATTTTTTAAAATAAATTGCCATTTAAAACTATTTTTAATTATTTTTTATGAAACAAATTGTTTTTTTATGTAATAAATTTAATATCAAAATTTATGCGCAATTTTTGATGACAATTTTTACGCAATAAATCAAAACTTAATTTAGTTGAAGCGAAAATTGATAGGCGCAATAACTGGCGCAGATTGTACTGAGACTATTTTCTGACTTCTCTGGTTGTTATTGAAATTGCACGGACAGCCGTCAAAACACTGTATTTTTTGCCTGGGATGTTGGATACTACTTCTGATTTTATAACTATTTGAAAACAATAAACAAAATGAGTATTACAAAATTATTTCTTCAGCAATAAAACTGTTCAATTATTTCTGCATTTGTGCAAAAAAAAAAAAAGAATAATTTCTGAAATGCATTTACAATAAATTTTTCTTAATTATGACATCCTAAAATATCAAAGTTCATAAAACTTTTCCATTACACAATTTTCTAGGTAATTGAGAGCACAAGAAAACACAAATGGCACACATATTTCATTATCTCCATCAAACACACTCAACATTGCACAAGCAATTAAACTTAACCTTTAACGTATCAATAATAAAAGTCCCATATGCAATAATTCACTTGCAAAAAATGATTTATAATAATAGCGCTGGAATGGTAATGAAATGTTATTATGCAACAGTGAACAAGACGTTTAAATAAGGCACGTATCTGTATGTTTCTTTGTGATTATAGACATTGCGGTATCAATTTGCGAGTGGCGTATATTCAATGACACATAACGGTACTGGTAGCCGGAGAGAATTCACAATTTAATATGCACGTTCTTTGCCGGTAATAGAATACACATTGCGTTTTGTTTTTTTTTATATATTTATTACAGGCTAATATTTGTATCAATAGGCCACACGCAACAAAACTGGCTTGATCTTATTTGGTGGACCAGATTGCTACCTTTCCAATTCACCACAACACACCTATGTCCAATTCTAGACGGCTTTATTAATCGAGTTAAAAACTACTTTTCATTTAATCAAATTACAATTCATCTATAATTATGTTTTAATTTATTAATTTATATTCATTGCAAATATTTATTGCAACATTTTGAATCCAATTAAATAAATTATTTTAGTCTGTCGTTAAGATGTGACTTCCTTTTTTCCTATTTCCATCACACATCATCATATAAATATACTGAGCAGCGAACATAAACGGATAAATGTCAATGTCAGGAGATGAACTTGCCGGACACGCGAGTTTATATTTAGCTATAGCGAAGAGGAACATCTCTCGCTGTGGACAGATTGACATTTGAAATGGAGGAGCGTCCCCGGCCACAATGGCAAATGGCAAAACATCGTATAAATCACAATGGGAATGACGGATCGTTTGCGATTTTGATTTATCACGCCCGCTTTTATATCAGACGATGATTAGAATTGACAGACGCAGATTAGCATTGCCTGTGCTTACATTGTATGAAATTTATTGTGGTCTATTCATTACATTTTAATATTGCGATTGCAAAAAATTAAACAAAGATTAAATCAAGCTCGATGAACAATATTTATTTTTTATTAGTTTTTATTATATCTTATTAAACATTCCATTGAATTGCTTGGAGGAGCGTATTATTATACTAAATAATTAATACATTCTAAAGCCAGGTACACACATGTATGCTTATTTTTGTTTCCAACAAAGTTTACTTGAGATTGGTTTTGTCTTGGACCGTATTTTATCACTTTTATCTATAGCAATGTACAGAGCATGATGACGATCACAGGCTTTAACTGAAATTGTAAATCCACATTCTTGGATATTTTGATAACAAACATTTGGGCGGGTGTGCGGGCAACTAGTTGAACAAATCCGAAGTCAATTGAAAAAACTTGAAACTAATCGAACAAACTCGAAACCAATCGAACAAATTCGAAACTAATTTAACAAACTCGAAATCAATCGATGAAATCTGAAGCTAGTTGAACAAATCTGAAATCAATCTAACCGAGACTAGGAAACCGAATATTACTATATATTTCCATACACTTGGGTAGCACTGCTTTGTAAAACTGGGAACTGTGAATTCGATTTTGTTTACAAATGTTTTATATGATTTATGAAACTTTTTTTAATAATGATTAATTAACAGTCGGTGGTCGCTGCATTGCAATTAACTTGCCGGCAACACTACATCCAGCTTAATATAATATAAATAAATCAACAAATTCGAAACCAATCGAACAAACTCGAATGCAATCGAACTAGTTTGAAAGCAATCGAACAAATTTGAAACCAATCGAAAAAAATCGAAACTAATCGAACAAATTTGAAACTAATCAAATTATGAAATCAATCTCACTGAAACCAGGAAGCCGAACAATGAAATGTTTTTATACACGCAGAGAACTGTGCGTGTTTAAACTGCATTTGTGTTACATAATATCAACTAACAATTATAATTGTGCATTCGATTTTATGTTACAAATGAATTACGAAATTTGTTTACTAAACTTAAGCATCGATACTTTTACCTACTTCTAAAAAATAGTCTTAATTCAATAATTTCTGTATGTGAGTTTATTGTAATTCTGTACCAACAATATTCTAAATTTGGAAATTATATTAATAACAAACATTATGCCAAAAATCTATTAAAATAAACGAGCTTAATTCCTCTTACCAAATCGGTTATTGTGACATTTAACCTAACCCCGATTTTATAACACATTTTTCACCAAGATTAATCTTTCATAATAATAATTATCACAATCGAGAAAGTCGAAAGTTGAGCAGTATTATCTTTGTGACATTTATATTATTAATTCCCGTTTTTATTCAATATTTATTTGGGTGAAATAACAGGTTCGCTTATAAACAAAACAACTTTGCGTTAGATTATAGCTTCCTCGCAACCAATTTGCCTAAACATAACGCAAATAAAGAGTTATAAAAATGGTTAGACGCAATAAAAAAAAAATTGTATAATAAGAGGCAGGCCTGGTTGTAGTCCCGTGTGGGATTCCGCTAATGAATTTAATCGCGATCACTCCATATAATTCGTCTTCCGTGGGCAAAACTCCTTACTGAAGCGGAATGAATAATGCGCGTGATTAATCGATTCCGCCGATAAATCGACTTTTTTGCTAATAATTAATATTTGTATTAACTGTTATAAAATAAATTACGTAAATTTTCTATTCAAATCATCTTTTAATGTTTTTTGTTACATAAATTGACACATTTTTAGTAATGTAAATATTTCGACAGGTTTTTTGTTCAATCGATTATATCATGTCGGATGTGTTGTGTAAGAGTTGGCGAATCTGTGTTAAAATTATACGCACACGTTAATTACATCCTAGTTTTTATTATTTATTAAATATTGATATCTAATGTTTCATAATTATTATGATTATTGTCCAGAAGACATAATTAATCAATTAAATGAAGAAAGTCTTGATTGCGTTATGTAATTTGATTGGATTTTAATATTTTTTTATTGTTTCAGGTAATTGGTTTGGATGAGTTATCTAATTGTTTATTAGAAATCGTCTCAGTTGTAAGTATTTAATGAAATTAATTAAGTAATCAGAATTTTTTATTGCAAAATCGAATATTTAAATTTTTATTATCTTTTAAATTGTAGAATTTGATATAATAAAGCAGGAACTGTAACATATTTCGGCTTTATGCACGCACTTTAATTACTCGTGATTGGATCTGCCCGTTCCATCGTTATATAATTGAAATTTTTAGTTTGGGGAATATTTAGGACAAGTTGGTTACATCATTGCATTTGTGCATTATTTAAATTTGAACAATATTACGAGTTCTGAGATAAAAAATATGACCACTTTTTGTGAACTTTTAAAATAAGATATTGTAACTTGCTTAGGGAATATTTGAGATAATCTGAGAACAATTTTGGGACAAATTTTAGAAAAATAGCTAGAAATACTGTTACAAATGTGAGCAACAGATGAGACAAGCTATGCCTGATCCTAATATATTGTGAGGAATTTCAGAACATTGAATTGAGTTTGAGAACATTATGATAACTTTGGAACATTTTGTGATATCTTACGAACATTTTATGACAGTTTAAGAACATTTTGTCATTCTATTAATACTTTATGATAACTTTTTAATGACACTTTTAGAATAGTTCGTTATATTAAGAAAGTTCTATAATAACTTTGGAATAATTTGTGATATCTCTGACATCGTAAAACATTTTATGAAGTTTACATTTTATGACAGTTTTAAAACATTATTTTATGATAACTTTGGAATATTTTGTAACAACTTAACAATTTAAGAATATTTTATGACAGTTCTAGAACATTATAGTATCTTAAGAAGATTTAATGATAATTTTGGAACGTTTTGTGATATTTGTTATATTTTAGGAACATTTTATGAACATTTAAAAACATTCTATTGGTCTATTAGTACTTTGTGACAGTTATAGAACATTATAGTACCTTAAGAATAGTTTATGATAACTCCAGAACATTTTGTGATATTTGTGATATCTTAGGAACGTTTGATGACACTTCTAGAATAGTTTATTATATTAAATATATTGTATATTAACTTTGGAACATTTTGTGACATTTGTGATATCTTATGTACATTTTATGACAGTTTAAAAACATTTTGGCAATCTATTAGTACTTTGTGATAACTTAAGAATATTTTATGATAAATTTTCAACATTTGTGATATTAAAGGAGCGTTTTATAACCGTTTAAGAACATTTTATAAGTCTGTTAGTACTTTATAACAATTTAAGAACATTTTTTGATAACTTAGGAATGTTTTGTGATATAGGAACATTTTATGACAGTTTAAGAACATTTTATCAGGTTATGAGTACTTGTATAACAATTTAAAAACATTTTATGAAAACTTCGGAACGTTTTGTGATATTTGTGATATTGTAGGAACATTTTATGACACTTCTAGAATAACATAATATTTTAAGAACAGTTTATGATAACTCAGGAACGTTTTGTGACATTTGTGATATTTTATGAACTTTTATGACAGTTTAAGAAGATTTTATAAGGTTATGAATACTTTGCAATAATTTAAGAACATTTTATGGTAAATTTGGAATACTTTGTGATATTTGTGATATTTTAGGAACATTATATGACAGTTTAAATTTTTTTTATTAAGTCAGTATTATTTTAGGACAGTTTCAGAACATTTTATGACGGTTTAAGAACATTTGATCAGGTTATGAGTACTTTATGACAATTTAAGAACATTTTATGATAACTTTGGAACACTTTGTGATATTTGTGATATCTTGGGAACATTATATGATACTTTAAGGTTTTTTATTAAGCTAGTATTGTTTTAAGACAGTTTTTTGACATTTTATGACGGTTTAAGAACATTTGATCAGGTCATGAGTACTTTATGACAATTTAAGAACATTTTATGATAACTTTGGAACGTTTTGTGATATTTGTGATATTGTAGGAACATTTTATGACACTTCTAGAATAACATAATATTTTAAGAACAGTTTATGATAACTCAGGAACGTTTTGTGACATTTGTGATATTTTATGAACTTTTATGACAGTTTAAGAAGATTTTATAAGGTTATGAATACTTTGCAATAATTTAAGAACATTTTATGGTAAATTTGGAATACTTTGTGATATTTGTGATATTTTAGGAACATTATATGACAGTTTAAATTTTTTTTATTAAGTCAGTATTATTTTAGGACAGTTTCAGAACATTTTATGACGGTTTAAGAACATTTGATCAGGTTATGAGTACTTTATGACAATTTAAGAACATTTTATGATAACTTTGGAACACTTTGTGATATTTGTGATATCTTGGGAACATTATATGATACTTTAAGGTTTTTTATTAAGCTAGTATTGTTTTAAGACAGTTTTTTGACATTTTATGACGGTTTAAGAACATTTGATCAGGTCATGAGTACTTTATGACAATTTAAGAACATTTTATGATAACTTTGGAACGTTTTGTGATATTTGTGATATTGTAGGAACATTTTATGACACTTCTAGAATAACATAATATTTTAAGAACAGTTTATGATAACTCAGGAACGTTTTGTGACATTTGTGATATTTTAGGAACTTTTTTGACAGTTTAAGATTATTTTATAAGGTTATGAGTACTTTGTGACAATTTAAGAACATTTTATGTTAACTTTGGAACACTTTGATATTTATGACATTTTAGGAACATTATATGATAGTTTAAGATTTTTTATTAAACTAGTATTACCTTAGGACAGTCTTAGGACATTTTATGACGGTTTAAGAACATTTGATCAGGTTATGAGTACTTTATGACAGTTTAAGAACATTTTATGATAACTTTGGAACATTTTGTGATATTTTAGGAACATTTTATTAGTCTATTAGAACTTTATGACAATTTAAGAATATTTTGTGTCAGTTTTAGAACATTATAGTATCTTAAGAACATTTTATGATAATTTTTGGACATTATACTACTTTTACTGTTTATCCAGCAATCAAGGTACATAATTATAGTGGTCACTTTTCTAACAAATTTTTTTACTAGTGTTAGGTTAGCTGGTTCTACTCTGACTTTCCCAGCTATCAACCATTTTGTTTTACTGACTTAGTTTATTAATTTTGGGACAGTAGTTTTGACGTTATTTCCCGCTCATACATTCAAATGTTTGTGTTTCAATCTCTTTATCACCAACACTTGGGTGGGTAGGCGGGGCAACTAGTTCAGTGATTGTGGAACAGTACTTTTGACTTTAATTTCCGCTCACGCATCCAAGTGTCAGTTATTTAACTACTTGATCACCAACACTTGGGTGGGTGGGTATGCGCTTGTTTTATTACTCAAGTGTTAGTTGTAAAATTTTTTGATCACCAACAATTGGGCGGGCGGGCGTGGCACTAAGTTCATTATTTGCAGGACAGTAGTTTTAACTTTAGTTCTTGCTCACCCACCCAAATGTTTGAGGTCCAATGTCTTGATCACTAACACTTGGGTAGGCGGAGCAATTACTTCATTGACTGTGGGACAGTAGTTTTGATTTTAGTTCCCGCCTACCCACCCAACTGTTTGGTCCAAAATCTTGAACGCCAACACTTGGGTGGGCGAGCGGGGCACTTACTTCATTGATTGTGGGACAGTAGTTTTGACTTTAGTTTAAGCCTACCCACCCAAATATTTGTAATCCAATCTCTTGATCACCAACACTTGGCTGAGTGTAAAGTGCACTTAGTTCATATTTAACCCGAATCGTTCATATGAGTTATTAAAAGCATGGAGCTGGTTTTATAAATCTTTAATAAGTCTGACAACAATGCCATCATTATCATCTGCGTACCTATCTTTATACCCTCAGACCGTCCTAAAGCTTTTTGGAATATAAGCTCTGAATACAGTTTAAATAGAACAGGAGACATTAGATCAGTCTATGAATATTTTATGACTTTATTGAAGAACATTTTATTACAGTTCTAGAACATTATAGTAAATAAGAACATTTAATGATAAGTTTAGAACATTTTTTGTCGTTTGTGATATATTAGGAACATTTTATGACGTTTCAGAACATTTTATTAGTCTAGGAATGTTATATGGCAGTTTAAGAATATTTTATGATAGTTCTAGAGTTTTAAATTATCTTAGTACATTTTATAACTTTGTGACATTTGTGATATCTTTTCTGACAGTTCTATTTTGTTAGTCTAAGAATGTTTTATGTCTGTTTAAGAACATTCTATGATAACATTTTGTGAAAGTTGTTTTATTTTAAGAAAATTTTATGACAGTTTAGGAACACTCCGGAACATTTCATGAAAGTTGTAAAACATTATAAAGACATTATAGTATCTTAGGAACATTTTATGACATTTCATAACTTTTTATGACAGTTTAAGAACAAATTATTAGTCTAAGAATGTCTTATGACAGTTTAAGAACATTCTCTAGGATATTATAGTATTATTTAATAATATGTTCGGAACATTTTGTGACATTTGTGATATTTTATGAACATTTTATGACAGTTCTAGGACTTTATAGTATCTTAAAAACATTTTATGATAAGTCTAGAATATTTTGTGACATTAATGATATATTAGGAACATTTTATGACAGTTTTAAAACATTATAGTATCTCAAGAACATTTTATGATAACTTTGGAAATGTTTGTTATGTTTGTGATATTTTAGGAACATATGACGATTTAACAACATTTTATTAATCTATGAATTAATATTATAATAATTTAAGAACATTTTCTTACATTTCTAGAACATTATAGTATCTTAAGAACATTTTATCATAAGTCCGGAACATTTGGTGAGATTTGTGATATTTTAGGAACATTTTATGACAGTTTTGAATTGTTTAGGACAGTTCTAAGATTTGTAGTATTTTAAGAACATTTTTTGACAAGTCCGGAACATTTTTTGAAATTTGTGATATCTTATGACAGTTCTAGGACTTTATAGTATCTTAAGAACATTTTATGATAAGTCTCGAATATTTTGTGACAATAATGGTATCTTAAGAACATTTTATGATAAGTCCGGAACATTTTGTGACATTTGTAATATTTAAGGAACATTTTATGACAGTTTAATAATTGTTTAGGACAGTTCTATGATTTGTAGTATTTTAAAAACATTGTATGACAAGTCCGGAACATTTTATGACATTTGTGATATTGTAGGAACATTTTATGACAGTTTAAGAATTGTTTGGAACAGTTCTAGGATTTGTAGTATTTTTATAACATGCTCGGAACATATTGTGTGATTTATGATGTTTTATGAATATTTTATTACAATTTTAGGACTTTATAGTATCTAACGAACATTTTATGATAAGTCTGGAATATTTTGTGACATTAATGGTATCTTAAGAACATTTTATGACAGTTTTAGGACTTTATAGTATCTTAAAAACATTTTATGATAACTTCGGAACGTTTTGTGATATTTGTGATATTTTTGAAATATTTTGTGACAGTTTAAGAATACTTTATCAATCTAGGAATATTTTATGAATGTTTAAGAGCATTTTATTGCAGTTTAACAAGGTTATAGTTTTTTTAGAAAAAAAAATAAGATAGTTCCGGAATGATTTGTGATATTATTAATATTTTAGAAACATGTTGACAGTTTTGGAATATTATAGCATCTTATAAACATTTTGTAATAAGTCCAGAACATTTTGTGATATTTGTGATATTTTAGGAACATTTTATGACAGTTTAAAAATTGTTTAGGACAGTTCTAGGACTTGTAGTATTTATAGAACATTTAATAACAAGTCCGGTACATTTTGTGATATCTTATGAACATTTTATGACATTTCTAGGACTTTATAATATCTTAAGAATATTTTATGATAACTCCGGAACGATTTGTGATATTTGTGATATTTTTGGAACATTTTGTGACAGTTTAAGAATATTTTATCAATCTAGGAGTATTTTTATGACTACAACATTATAGTTTCTTTAGAACTCCTTTTGAGTTAACTCCGAAATGTTTTGTGACATTATTAACACCTTGGGAACATGTTATGACACTTTCGAAACATTTTAGTATCTTATAAATGTTTTATAATAAAGTTCAGAATATTTTGTGACTTTTTTGATATTTTAGGAACATTCTATGACGGTTTAAGAGCATTTTATGACATTTTTAGAACGTTATAGTATTTTAAGAACATTTTATGATAACTTTAGAACATTTTGTGATATCTTAAAACATTTTATGATTGATTATATTAATCTAGGAATGCATTTTATTTATAATAATAAATAGTTTTTTTGTATTTAAACAGAAAAGTTTTGGTAGTTTATTTTTTTGGAGTCTAAACGAAAAAATTTTTTGTGCAGAAAATTTGAAATTTTAGTGGTTTTACAGTTTTTAAGTGAATGATCAAAAGTATTTGATAGTCTTTAGGATTTTTAGACAAAATGAGAAATATTAGTGATATCACAATCTTTTGGTGTATACACAAAAGAATGATGGATTTTTTGTGCAGAAATTGAGCAATTTTGGAAGTTACACAGTTTTTTTAGTGAATTTTGACAGTTTTGCAGAAATATTGCAGTTTTTTATTGTCTAATCATAGAATTTGAGTAGTTCCACGCAGTTTTTGTGTTGATAATGAGAAATTTTGGTAGTTCTACAGTTTTTTAGTGTTTAGATAGAAGAGTTTTGATCATTTTACGGATTTTTAGTAAAGAACATTAGAAATATTAGTGATATCACAGTTTTTTAGTGTCTAAACAAAAGAATTTTAGTAATGGCACTGATTTTTTATGCAAAAAATGAGAAATTTTGGTAGTCCTATAGTTTTTTAGTGTTTAAACGCATGAATTTTAGTAGTCCTACAGATTTTTTGTGCAGAAAATGAGAATATTTGGCAGCTTTCTAGTTTTTTGCAGTTTTAGTGAAGAAACTGAGAAATATTAGTGATATCACTGTTTTTGAGTGTTGTCTAGATCACCAACACTTGGGTAAGTGGGCGGGGCACTAAATTCATTATTTGCAGGACAGTAGTTTTGACTTTAGTTTCCGTTCACCTATCCAAATATTTGTGGTCTAATGTCTTAATTATCAACAGTTGGGTGGGTAGGCGGGGCACTTACTTCATTGATTTTGGGACAGCAAGTTTGTGGTTTGTGGTTTAATCTCTTGATTACCATTACTTGGGCGGGTGAGTGGGGTACTAAGTACATTATTTGCAGGACAGTAGTT
Organism: Tachinus rufipes; assembly: GCA_963932245.1. NCBI lineage: Eukaryota > Metazoa > Arthropoda > Insecta > Coleoptera > Staphylinidae > Tachinus > Tachinus rufipes. The sequence goes on from OZ010744.1 coordinate 8,729,195, forward strand.
TTGACTTTATTTTTTGCCCACACACCCAAATGTCTGTGGTCTAATGTCTTGATCACCAACACTTAGGTGGGTGGGCGGTGCACTTAGTTTATTTTGAACCCGAATTGTTTATACATATGAGTTATTATTAATAGCATTGAGCAGCTTTTCTAGATTTTCAATAAACTCTGCCAACAATGCCGTATCATCTGCGTACATATCTTTACATTCTCAGACAGACCTTCTAAAGCTTTTTTTGAATATAAGCTCTGAATACATTTTAAATAGAACAGGAGACATATTATAGTCATTTATGACTTTATTGAAGAACATTTTATTACAGTTTTCAAACATTATAGTCTCTTAACAACATTTAATGACAGTTTATGAACATTTTATGTTAGTTCCGGAATTTTAAAGTATCTTAGAACATTTTGTAATAACTCCTGAACATTTTGTGACATTTGTGATATCTTTTCTGGTGGTTTAGGAATATTTTGTTAGTCTAAGAATATTTTATGACAGTTTTAGATAGTTTTAGAAGATTATAGTATTTTTAGAACATTTTATGATAACTCCTGAACATTTTGTGAAGGTTGTGATATTTTAAAAACATTTTATGACAGTTTAGGAACATTTCATTAGTCTATGAGTACTTTATGAGAGTTTAAGAACATTTTATGAAAGTTGTAGAACATTATAGTATCTTAGGAACATTTTATGAACTCCGGAACATTTAATGGTATTTGTTATATTGTTATAACCTTTTATGACAGTTTAAGAACATTTTATTAGTCTAAGAATGTCTTATGATAGTTTAAGAACTTTAAAAACATTTAATGATATGTTCGGAATATTTTGTGACATTTGTGATATTTTAGGAACATATGACAGTTTAAGAACATTTTATGAGAACATTATAGTATCTCAAGAACATTTTATGATTACTTTATAAATTTTTGCTATATTTATGATATATTAGAAACATTTTATTAGTCAATGAATATTTTATAATAACTTAGGAACATTTTCTTACATTTTTAGAACATTATTGTATCTTAAGAACATTTTATGATAAGTCCGGAACGTTTTGTAACATTAATGATATCTTAGGAACATTTTACGATAGTTTTAGAACATTGTATAACAAGTCCGGAAAATTTTGTGATATTTGCGATATCTTAGAAACATTTTATAACAGTTTAAGAACTTTTTATGATAGTTCTACAACTTTATAGTATTTTAAAAACATTTAATGATAATTCCGGAACATTTTGTATGTGTGTATTTTTGGAACATTATATGACAGTTGAAGAACATTTTATCAATCTAGGAGTATTTTATAACTGTTTAAGAACATTTTATGACAGTTTTGCAACATTATATATTTTTTTAAAGTTAACTTTGTTATGTTTTGTGGCATTAATGATATCATTTTACGACTGATTTAAACATTACAGTATCTTAAGAACATTTTATAATAAGTCCAGAACATTTTGTGATACTTTGGGAACATTTTATGACAGTTTTAGAATTATTTATGACAGGTGCAGGACACTATAGTATCCTAAGAACATTTTATGTTTACTTTGGAACATTTTGTGACATTTGTGATATTTTAGAAACATTTTATGACTTTAAAAGCATTTTGTGACAGTTCTAGAATCCCATAGTATCCTATGGGTCTAGGACATTATAGTATTTTAAGAAAATTTTATGATAATTTTGAATTATTTTATGAGATTTGTGATATCTCGAATCATATTATGAGAGTTTAAAAACACCTAAGTATCTTAAGAACATTTTGTGATTTTTTAGGAACATTTTATGACGATTTAAGAACTATTTATGGCGGGTCTAGGACATTTCAAGAAAATTTTATGATAACTTTGGAACATTTTATGACATTTGTGATATCTCGAATTATATTATGAGAGTTTAAAAACACTTAAGAACATTTTGTGATTTTTAGGAACATTATATGACAATTCAAAAACTGTTTATGACAGGTGAAGACATTATAGTATTTTAAGAACATTTTATGATAACTTTGGAACATTTTGTGACATTTGTGATTATTTAGAAACATTTTATGACTTTAAGAGCATTTTGTGACAGTTTTTGAACTTATAGTATCTTAAGAACACTTTGTGACGATTCAAGAACTATTTATTATGGGTCTATGACTTTATAGTATTTTAAGAAAATTTGATGTTAACTTGGGAACATTTTGTGACATTTGCGATATTTTAGAAATATTTTATGACAGTTTAAGAACTATTTATGTTAGGTCTAATACTTTATAGTATTTTAAGACCATTTTATGATAACTTTAGAACACGTTGTGATATTTTGGATTATTTTATGACGGTTTAAGAACATTTTATGACACTTGTGATTTCTTAGGAACATTTTATGACAGTTCTTGAACATTATATTGTATTAAGAATATTTTATGACATTTGTGATATCTTTTAAGACACTTTAAAAAGTTTTTTGACAGTTCTAGAATATTATAGTGTCTTACGAATCTTTGATGACAGTATAAGAATATTTTATGATGATTTACGATAAGTCTATAACATTCTGTTACACTTGTGATATTTTATGACAGTTTATGAACATATTGTGGTAATTCTAGAATACTATAGTATTTTAAAAATATTTTATGACAGTTCTAGAACATTATAGTGGCTTAAGAAATTAGGTTAAGAACAATTATTAGTCTGAGAACATTTTACGCTACTTTGACAATATTTGTTGGTATGCCAAAAACATTTAATGACGGTTTGCGAACATTTTCTGATAGGTTTAGGTTTTTGTGAACATTTTTGCACATTTATTATGTGTGTACTAAGTTTATGAACCATTTTAAGAACATAATGGGGAGTTTGAATTTTTGAAACAATTTGATGAGATTAGGACGTTGGAAAAATTGTGACGAATTTTAGAAATATTTTAGAGAATTTATTATCATTAAGGATAACTTTAATACATTCTAATTTGGAAGCATTTTGATGAGTTTTTGGGCAATATTTGAAACATGCTGCGATCATTTTGGAACATTGTGACGAATTTTAGAAATATTTGGAACAAGTCATTATGACGATTTAGAAAGATTAAGGCCATGTAACATTTTAGGAATATTTTTAACATGGTGGAAATAATTTTGTCTTTATCACGAGTTAGGAATATTATGGATAATTTGAATATTGTAACGAGCTTGAGGAGATTAAGATGAATTTAAAAATATTTGTGTTGAGAATATTTTGAGTTTTGGACAATAATTGGCATTATTATTCAAAATACGCGAAAAGTTTGTGCACAAAATTGTGATCTTAGTCTATCTTTTCATACGACTTCGAAGAAAAAACCAAACACCACTAGTTTGATTAGCTTAACCAATCAAGATTCAGTTTATCTCAAACAATTAAGAGAGAGTTTGCAATATTGTAAACATTATTAGTTTATATAAAAGCAGATCTTTCATAACACAACTATTGAGAATAAGCCATTAGTAGTCACCTCCAATTAAATTGTTTCTAGCACTAAACTATACGATTATATAAGCTTAATCCTTTGACATAAGAATCCAATAAAGTGCACATTTTTTTATAACAAAAATATAGATAAATAAATGGTCGCCATGTCACTCACTCCATTAGATGTGGCTTAGGTGCACGTTTTGAATTCTGTCAGTATTGAGTGCTGAAAGTATTATGTATTTACTATTATTTGATAATATATAGACTTGTATTGGAGGTGTATAAAAAAATTATTATTATACAAACATAACATAATGCAATCTCGATTTGGTGCGTTAACTACATTGCTGACAACATTTATAGGTTCTTAAAGATATGTAAAATAGTGACTCAGATTTAGTTGTAAAACGAAAATTCTTTACTGTAAATTCACGTTACGGGCCGTGGGAGGCTTTTACTATTTTAAAATACTAAAAGACAGTGTGTCCTCCTGCGGGGGTAAAACTGGTGCTAACGGGAAGATGACAATAGCAATGTCTTAATAGCTGATGAGTGTTGCAGAGCAGAGCGTGGATGTGGATATGAGTGTATCACGGTGGACGTGGGCTACTGGGAAGTGACCACACTGACCATACAGGTACAGGAAACGGTCCGGGCTAATCTGCACTCTCCATCGAGATCGCGATATATATGCAGATGTCTTGAGTGAGTGTGCAACCAGACACGACAACAAATGGGCGTCGCGCAAACATTGTTTTATAATTTGCCTCCTCCCAATTAGCTTAATTGAATCGTCAACCTTAATAAAATATTATAATTTTCTCTTCATAAATCTTATAATTCCAATTAAAATTCATTTCAAGATCGAATTTCGAGGAAAAAACCCAAAAAACACATCAGTAGGTGTTCGCTTCCTTATAAAACGGCCGCGAAATTCGCAAAACAATAGATAACAGCAAGGACGTTTACTTAATTTTGCAATCTGAATGGATGTTAACCAAAAAAGGATGCTATAAATTTCATGGCTTAATTTTCTAATCTGGGTGGCACTTTTTGACGAGATTTATCGCGACAAGTCGATCAAATTACCACTACCAGTTTCACCTTACAACATATGGAAGGCTGCTGCAGATCATAGATCTAATTCTAATTAATTAACGTGTAATTTGTCCTCTCAAGTAAATATGAAACGGGATAATTATGATCGTTTATCGATCCGATTTCATCCCACGGAACAAATTTCTCGAGTTCAATGCTCCTTTTTTTCTTCTCTATATAAACGCATTTTTAGTTCGTCGCATAAATTATAGTAGACGAAAAAAAGACGACGATTTTTTGGCAGACTAACAGAGAACAAGGAGTAATGAAGAAAGACAAGATTTTTAAGATTAAATAGCGCCACTGGACTGTTAATAAAATATATCATTCGGTGGCGAGTGTCCGTTTCCTGAATCTATTTCGCTTGCAGTTGTGTGTTAAAAATAACATAAAAGTAAAATTAACTGGGAATTATGAATGGATGACATGAAGTGGGCGGTTTAAGTACAGCTTCGAATTCAATATAATCAGAAAACGGTTTATTAATATGTTTTGATTTAAATGATTCTTCTGAATTGTAGACACATACACGTGTTTCAAGTTAGTAACCTTTTCAGTGTACCGATACTAAATGTAGACTCATTATCACATAAACAATATAATAATATACATATTAACTAATCACTAATATATCTCGTTTTTTTACTAAATAATTCGCAAAACTACCAAACTTTTTTTTGATTAAACGCTAAAAAACTGTTGGACTACCAAATTTTTTTATTTTTTGCACAAAAAATCAGTGGCACTACTAATTTTTTTTTTAGTTTAGTCATTAATAAACTGTGATATCACTAATATTTCTCATTTTCTTCACTAAAAATCCGTAAAACTACCTAAATTCTTCTGGACCCCTATTCTGGCACTCATTGCGATCTCGCGCCACGTCATAGATTTCCCCTACCAGAGGGGAAGTGTGACATTTAAATCATAAATTTGTAATTAATAATACATATTGACGTTAAAAAATACAATTAACATAAAGCTTGGTATTAAATTTATATTACTAGATGATCCTGTAGTACAAAAAGAGATCACTGGCAGATTTTTTAAATTAATGATGACGTCATTAATTGCGATAAGCGATACGAGATACATGCCAGAATAACCCCCCTGTTTAAACACTAAATAACTGGAATTTACAAAACTGCTCATTTTTTGCAGAAAAATTTGTGGGATTACTAAAATTCTTTTGTTTATACACTAAGAAACTGTGATATCACTAATATATCTTATTTATTTACTAAATAATCTGCAAAACTACCAAACTTTTTTTGTTTAAACGCTAAAAAAACTGTAGGACTACCAAAATTTCTCTAGAAATCAGTGGCACTACTAAAATTCTTTCGTTTAGACACTAAAAACTGTGATATCACTAATATTTCTCATTTTCTTTACTAAAAATCCGTAAAACTGCCAAAATTCTTCTGTTTACACATTAAAATACTGTGGGACTACTAAAATTTCTCACTATCTTTATAAAAAAACCGTGAAAATACTAAAATTCATTCGTTAAGACAATAAAAAACTGTAATATTACTGATATTTTCTATTTTCTTCACTACAAATCCGTAAAATTGTCAAAATTCTTCCTTTAAACACTAAAAAACTGTGTAACTTTCAAAATTGCTGATTCTATGCACAAAAAATCCGTGTAACTTCAAAAATTCATTTGTGTAGACAATAAAAAACTATAATATCACTAATATATCTAATTGACTTCACTAAAAATCAGTAAAACTGCTAACATTCTTCCGTTGAAATACTAAAAAACTGCAGAACTACCAAATTTGCCCATATCCTGCACAAAATATCCGTGAACTACCAAAAATCTTTTGTTTAATGATATCACTAATATTTCTCATTTTCTTCATTAAAAATCCGTAAAACTACCAAAATTCTTCCGTTTAAACACCAAAAACGGTGGAACTGCAAAAATTGCTTATTTTTGACAAGGGTTTCAACCTGGTTCGAGACAAGACTACACGTCTTGTTGTGGTTACTTGGAGTGGTTTGTCATTCAGAAATGGTTACTCTGAGCGTGTTGCTTTTTTTAAGGGCGGCTCTGTTGCCGGATTTGCATCTTCTCCTTCCTCTTTTCGGTGTGTTGATTTTGAATTTTTGCATCTCACAACAAGTTTTGAAATTTTGATATTTATAGGAGCAGGGGACAAAGGAGTGTGTTGTTATTGGTGGAGGATAGCTCCGCTCACTTGCGGCATCACTCTTTTGATGAAAAAAAGTTGGGCGAGTAGGCGGCTAACTTAGTGCATTGATTACCTGTAGTGCCCATCCACTCACCCAAGTGGTCTGGAAAAATTGGATGTATCTCTTCTCTACGAATGTTAGGTATCACTAAATTGTTATAGAAGAGTGAAGCAGTTGGGCGGATGGGCGGAGATTAATTGCGGGCGAGTAGTTGTAACTGAACCAAGTATTGAGTAATCTGGAAATTGGATGATTTTTCTTTCACTTTAGAGCTTAGTGACAAGCCAATAGTTTGGAATGGAGTGGCTCTAACAACCAAATGTTACTTATCAAAAGATTGAATCACAATCTTCTTTTGTGACAAAATAACTTCTGACGTCTGCACAAAAGACAAATAATAATTTTTTTGATGACAAACACTTGGGCGGTTGGGTGGGTCACTTTAGAGCATAGTAACGAGTTAATAGTTTAGAATGGAGTGGCCACCCACCCACCCACACAAGTGTTAGTTATCAAAAGGTTGGTTCACAATTTCTTTTTGTGCCAAATTACTTCTGACGTCCGCACAACAGACAAACAATTTTTTTTTTATGGCAAACACTTGGGCGGGTACGTAGGTTACTCCAGAGCATAGTTGCGGGCCAATAGTTTAGAATGGAGTGCCCACCCACCAACCCAAGTGTTAGTTATCAGAATGTTGGATCACGACCTCTTCTTGTGACAAAATGATCTCTGACGTCTGCACAAGCAATAATTTTTTTGATAACATAGACTGGGGCGGGTGGGTGGGTCACTCCAATGCATATGCCAATAGTATGGAATGGAGTAGTCCACCTATCCACCCAAGTGTAAGTTATCAAAAAGTTGGATCACGACTTCTTCTTGTTACAAAATAACTTTGACGTCCGCACAGAAGACAAACAATAATTTTTTGCTGACAAACACTTGGGTGGGTCACTCCAAAGCATAGTACCGGGCCAATAGTTTAAAATGGAGTAGTCCACCTAACCACTCAAGTGTTAGTTATCAAAAGGTTCCTCGCAAAAGATAAATAATAATATTTTTGATGACAAATACTGGGGCGTGTGGGTGGGTTACTTCTAGGCATAGTAACGGGCCAATAGTTTGGAATGTAGTGGCTTTCCCAAGTGTTAAATATCAAAAGGTTGGATTACGATCTTTTCTTCTGACAAAACGATTTCTGACGTCCGCACAAAAGGCAAACAATAATTTTATGGCATACAATTGGGCGGGTGGGTGGGTCACTCCAAAGCATAGTAACGTGCTAACAACAGTTTGGAATGGAGTGGATTACGACCTTTTCTTGTGACAAAATGACTTCTGACGTCCGCACAGAAGATAAATAATAATATTTTTGATGACAAACGCTTGGGCGGGTGGGCGGGTCACTTTAGAGCATAGTAACGGGCTAATAGTTTGGAATGGAGTGGCTCACCTATCTACCCAAGTGTTAACTATCAAAAGGTTGTATCTCGACCTCTTTTTGTGACAAAATGACTTCTGACGTCCGCACAGAAGACAAATATTTTTTTTTTATGACAAACACTTGGGCGGATGGGAGGGTCACTTCAGATCATAGTAACGGGCCAATAGTTTGGAATGGAGTGACCCACCCACCCAATTGTTAGTTATCAAATGGTTTGATCACGACCTCTTCTGTGACAAAATGACTTCTGACGTCCGCACAGAAGACAAGCATTTATTTTTTTGATGACAAACATTTGGGCGGGTGGGTGGGTCACTCCAAAGCCTATTAACGGGCCAATAGTTTGGAATTAGTTGTTTGAATTGGAATAAATGGGAGTAAGATCCAGTTTTTTGATGACAAATACTTGGATGGGCTGGCAGGCGGCTCAGTTTATTAATTCCCGAGTGTTAGATATCTGGAAATTGGATGTTTCTTCTCTCTACGAATGTCAGCTGCATCTAAAAATTAATGGGAAAACAGATGCAACTTTTGATGACTAAACAGTTGGGCACTTAATTTATTGAATGCAAATTGTCAAACTGTCATTACCAAGTGGTACATTTAGTTGAAATTTACCGACAGTCACTTTGGAAGAATATAAACTACATCAGACCTCACGACTAGAAATCTTAAGAGTACGTTTACAGCAACGTATTCTCATTAATTGCTCATAGCTCTAACTTTGGAAGACTGAAGCTTTGATTCTAGCCTTGTATCCTCATTTATCACTTCGATTCTTATGTACAAAGCCAGAATAAAAACTCTACAGATACAGAGTCTTACCACTGAGCAATGAGCGAGAGTACGATATTATAGTCCGGGAGCTGGTAACAAAAAAGTGCAAGAGTTTAGGAAAGGCTGATATTTTGAGATCGGACTGTTTGTTGGTCATAGAACGCCTCTGCAAAGTCAGCACCCCAGGTGTCGGGACACCTGGCGATGGCACGCTAAGAAAGGTGTAATTTTAACACCTTACTTAGCGTACCCAAAAATTGTTTTGGAAAAGCTGAAAATTCATAGGCAAATAGTCGATGCATTACAAAACCTTAATCAAGCAGTCAGACAGTAATAACCAAACGCACGGCGTCAGATGTAGGCTTCCTCTAAAATTTTCAACTCTTTTCTACTCTGAGCACTTTGCACCCAGTTTGGGGCCACTCTTTTTAGGTCATTTGTCAATTTAGTTGACGGTCTACCCCTGTTTTGTTTATCTCTTTGTGGTCTTTACTTTAAGAGTTGTTTGTTCTAATGGCTCACCGTATATCTAACAAGATGTCCTGCCCATCTTCATTTTAGAGTAGAGATGTTCTCGATTGTCACATATTCTTAATTTGGTCGCGAGTCAGGGTTTCTGCTCCGTAAGTTATCACTGGTGGGGCGCATTGTTTGTAAACTTTTTGTTTTAGCCTTACCGTTAACTTGCTTTTGAATATATTGCGTAATTTACCAAATGCAGCCTATCCTAAACTTATTTACTAGATTTTGCTAGTTTTGTACTCGATAGACCATAGCTGTTATAGTGTTAGTTGTCATCAGCAACTTTGCCTACCAAAGTCTTTAGACCAATTTTTGTTTTTTGAAATCTAAATGCTGATCTGTATAGTTTAACAAAACCTCTGACTGAGCACGTCAAAAAGATTGAGATAAACTTCTGCACTCTACCAAAACCAGAAGCAAACTAACACTGCCAACATTTTTACCTCAAACAAGGCTCTTTTAAGAAACAAATTACTTCAGAGAAAAAATTTGCTCCCAAGTTGTTGAGCTCAAATAAACTTCAATCAGCAAAGTGGAGAATCAATTATATCGGTTACAATATAAAGTCCGAACGGCATCTTTAAAATTAAAAGATGATGTGATGCCCAAAAAGACTCTGTCACGTAAGAAAAGAGCTTCTTGTTGTTGTAGTAGCAGATTATTACCAACTAAGTTACAACATCAAAAACTCACAACTCTTCTACCATTCTGGAAACTTTAAACAAAATATTTTGTTAGTTAGTAGACAGCCTCTTACTAATCACAAACTAAGTTACAACTTCTACAACACAAAACACGCTCAACTTCTTCATCATTCTGGAAACCTTAAACACATCCTTCAGTTAGTTAGTAAGCATGCTTAACGTACTAACCCAAAAGAAACCAAAACGCTTACTTTGACTGCTTCAATATAAGCATAGCACATAAGTACGAACCTTGAAGTATACCAAAGATGACTAAACAAAATGATTAATTTGTTATGCATGCATTAGCAGATCATGAAGCAACACTGCCTTTCCTAGCATCATGGGCGCCGACTTTTAAAAATGTCAATAGGGGCAGGGTTACTTGTGCTCAGATATTCGAGCTGTATGGCTACATTTCTTATATATATTTATGAATGGATGGTCAGTATTTTTATACAAATTGAAAATATTAAATCAATTTTTTTATTTTTTATGCATATAAGCCAATATTCCAATGGGGCGCTGCCCCCGTAGAATATGTCAATGGGGGCAAGCGCCCTGTTGGCCCCATGTACTCGGCGCCCATGACTAGCATTATAATAAAAGTGCTACCTAAATCTTAATTTTTTTTTATAGCTTCCAAGATTAACCAAAATAAATTCAATATAACTTATATAATATATAAAATTGATTGCCCGTCTTACAAATACAACATCAAAAATAATTTCAGCACGCATCGACGTGAAAAACAATATTATTAGTTGAGGAATGCGTTTATTTGCGAAATGTTCCGGAATGCATGCATATGCCACTGGCGAGCGGGCACCGTTCCGGCCGACTTCTTTTCTTCCCTAATGATGCCGTCTCTGCTGTTTCGCGGCGGCATACCTGAGTGCCAGCCAAAACGAGATCAAAACACGCTCACTCTTTCCCCGCCGCATCCGCAAACACGGTGGGCATCCATCAAAAATCGGGATCAGTACTGAGCTAATTCAGGATCCGCATAATAATCCCACTCTAATTTGCATACCTGTGCATTTAAATATAAGCAACGACGGCGGACCAAATTAGGAGTCAGCAATTCGAAAATAGTGCAAATTTTATAATAAATAAATAAATAAAAAATTCATCAATCTACGCATCGAGATAAGAAACATTGGAATTGAATATGCAGATTATGTATGCACACTGGTATCGCACATGTCCATATTCTGATTTACCTTGCGGCAACAAGTATAGTCAAGTACCTTCCTCATATCTGCCAGTATGCTAATGTCTTGTTTTATAATTTGCACCAACGTCCGCCCGCTCTGGCGCCTGATCGCATCAATAATAATAATAATAAACTCCAGACACCGAAATGGTTATAAAAATTAGCTTAATTACAGGTTAGGAAAGTTACAAAATAATCGGTGCAACAAGTGAAATGCTGAAGAGATTGACACACACACCTACGCCTACATAACGCTTTGATTTACTAGGGACAAACCCAAATTTTTCGAATCAAATGAATTAAAGCAAATCAGGTCAAGTAATTTCAATTGATTGATTGTAATGATGCAACACGGATTTATCTGCAACATTAATTTATGTCATAATAATTATTATGATCTATAAAACATTGTTTCGTATTAATTACAAGGCTGCATAATAATGAAAAAGTGTTGGAGATATTTTCTTATTAATCTTAAAGCAGTTTTATTTTGATGCGTTGTTGGATTAGATAATCGTTCAAAAAAGCTTAATCAAGTTTGGACTTTGAGTAATACTTGTTTTTAAAAATGTTGGGCTAAAATTAAAACGTAAAGATTTCTAACAGAATAGTGCAAGTGCTTGCGACTTTTCTGTCAAATTTGCTAAATAATTAAAACAAAATTAACAAAAAAGCATTTTTAATTTACAGAAATTTTATTTACCGGTCGATTTTGGGGAAATAATTACACAATTTGCACGTTGTGATGAGGAAAGTATTCAAATAACTGAGAAATTAAATTTAATTTGCACGCCACTGGTTGGAAAAATGAGTATTGGAGAATTTTATGTTTTTTCAAAAGCAATTCAAATTTGTCATCTAATTTTTAAAATTGTTACAATATTGTCAAACTCATCAGATAATGTTCTATAACTGTCAAAAAAATGTTCTTAAACGGTCAAAAAATATTCTTAATTTCTTAAACTGTCATAAAATGTTCCTATCATATATCACCGAATCTCACAAAGTGTTTCGGAATTATCGTAAATGTTCTTAAGATACTATAATGTTCTGTATCTACCACAAAATGTTCGTAAACTGTTATAAAATCTTTCCATGATATCACAAATGTAATAAAATGTTCCCAAGATATCACAAATGTCACAAAATGTTTTGGAATTATCATAAAATGTTCTTATATTATCATAAGATGTTCTCAAAATACTATAATGTTTTGGATCTTTCACAAAATTTTCGTAAACTGTCATAAAATGTTCCCATGATATTACAAATGTAATAAAATGTTCCCAAGATATCATAAATGTCACAAAATGTTTTGGAATTATCATAAAATGTTTTTATATTATCATAAGATGTTCTCAAAATACTATAATGTTCTGGATCTTTCACAAAATGTTCGTGAACTGTCATAAAATGTTCCTATGATATCACAAATGTAATAAAATGTTCCCAAGATATTACAAATGTCACAAAATGTTTTGGAATTATCATAAAATGTTCTTATATTATCATAAGATGTTCTTAAGATAGTATAATGTTGTGGATCTATCACAAAATCTTAAACTGTCATAAAATGTTCCCATGGTATCACAAATGTAATAAAATGTTCCCAAGATATCACAAATGTCACAAAATATTTTGGAATTATCATAAAATGTTTTTATATTATCATAAGATGTTCTTAAGATACTATAATGTTCTGGATCTTTCACAAAATATTCTTAAACTGTCATTAAATGTTTTTATGATATCACAAATGTAATAAAATGTTTCCAAGATATCACAAGTACAATAAATTGTTTCGGAGTTATCATAAAATCTTCTCAAGACACTATAATGTTCTAAATCTACTTAAAATGTTGCTAAACTGTCATCAATTTTTTTCAAGACATCACAAGTGCCAAAAAATGTTCCGGATTTATAATAAAATGTTCTTATATTATCATAAGATGTTTTGAAGATACTATAATGTTCTAGAACTGGCATAAAATGTTAAAAACTGTAAACAAATATTTTTAATTTGTTCAGTGTTTTGAAACAGTCTTAAAATGTTCCCCAGATATCACAAATGTTCAAAATGTTCCAGGATTATCATAAAATGTTCTTATATTATCATAAGATGTTTTTAAGATATTATAATGTTCTGAATCTATCACAAAATGTCATAAAATGTTCTTATGATATCACAAATATAATAAAATGTTCCCAAGATATGACAAGTGCAGTAAAATCATAAAATGTTTCTAAAATATCACAATCAATATAAAATGTTTTTAAAATAATGCTTAACTGTCACCAAATGTCACTGAACTGTATTAATACTTTTTGACAATATTATCAGTGTCAAATAATGTTCCTAAAATGTTCCAAACTATTATCATGTTCCCGAACTCTCATAATATTTCCTAAAATGTCTCAAATGTCAAAAAATGTTTCTAAACTAACACCAAATTTTTCTGAACTGTTTCAATATTTTTTGACAGTGTCAATTAATGTTCCTAAAATGTTCCAAAACTAATATCATATTTCTGAAGTGTCATAATATTTTCTAAAATGTCTTAAGTGTCAAAAAATGTTTCTAAATTAACACCAAATGTCTAAACTGTTTAAATATTTTTTGACAGACAGAGTCAATTAATGTTTCTAAAATGTTTCAAAACTAATATCATATAGCTGAACTATCAGAATATTTTTCCAAATATCAAAAAATGTTCCTAAACTAACACCAAATGTTATTGAACTGTTTAAAAATGTTTGACAATGTCATCAGCATTACATAATGTTCCTAATATGTTCTCACATGTCTGAAAACTGTAGTGATATTATTCTAGAGTAATAAGATGTTCTTAAACTATCATAAAATGTTCTTAAGATATCACAAGTGTCAAAAAATGTTCCGGAATTATAATAAAATTTCATAAAATGTTTTCAAAATATCAAAAATGTCAAAAAATGTTCCAGAATTACCATCAAATGTTCTTCAAACACAATGTTCTAGAACTGTTCTGAATGTTCTTAAACTGTTACTAAAGATTCCTAAAGTATCACAAACGCCAAAAAATGTTTCGGAATTACCATAAAATGTTCTATAGATATTATAATATTCTAGACTCTCATAAAATGTTCTTAAACTGTCATAAAATGTTCCTAAGATATCACAAATATCATAAAATGTTTCAAAATTATCATAAGATGTTCTTAAGACATTATAATGTTCAAAAACTTAACTGTCATAAAATGTTTTTAAGTTATCATAAGTGTCATAAAATGCTTTTAAGATATCACAAGTGTCAAAAAATGTTTCGAAAATATCATAAAATGATTTTAAGACATTATATTGAACTGTTGCAAAATGTTCCCAAAATATCACAAGTGTTTTAAGAAAAATGTTTCGGAATTATCATAAAATGTTCTTAAGACATTATAATGTTCAAAAACTATCGTAAAATGTTCTTAAGTTCTCATTAAATATTTTTAGGATAATAAAATGTTCTTAAACTGTTCTTACATGTTCTCAAGGTATCACAAGTGTCAAAAAATGTTCCTGAGTTATTATAAAATGTTGTTAAGACATTATAATGTTCTAGAACTACCATAAGATGTTTTTAAATTGTCCTGAAGTGTTCTTAAACTGTCATAAAATGTTTCAAAAATATCACAAATGTCAAAAAATGTTTTTGAATTATTATAAAATGTTTTTAAGATTAATGTTCTAGAACTGTCATAATATCATAAATGTCAAAAAATGTTTTGCAATTATCATAAAATGTTTTTAATAAACTAAAATTATCTAAAAATGTTCATAAACTGTCACAAAAGGTTTGCAAGATATCACAAATGTTATTAAGTGTTTTAGAATTATCATAAACCTAAGACATTATAATGTTCAAAAACTATCATAAAATGTTTCTATGATATCACAAGTGTAAAAAAATGTTCTAAAGACATCATAATGTTCTAACTGTTATAAAATGTTCTTAAACTGTCATAAAATGATCCTTAGATATCACAAATATTATAAAATGTTTCAAAATTATCTTAAAATGTTCTTAAACTATCATAAAATGTTTCCATGATATCACAAGTGTCAAAAAATGTTCAAACTGTCATAAAATGTTCTTAAACTGTCATAAAATGTTCCTTAGATATCACAAAAATGATAAAATGTTTCAAAATTATCGTAAAATGTTCTTAAACTATCATAAAATGTTTCCATGATATCACAAGAGTCAAAAAATGTTCTAAAGACATTATAATGTTCTAACTGTCATAAAATGTTCTTAAACTGTCATAAAATGTTTCTTAGATATCACAAATATTATAAAATATTTCAAAATTATCATAAAATGTTCTTAAACTATCATAAAATGTTTACATGATATCACAAGTGTCAAAAAATGTTCTAAAGACATTATAATGTTCTAACTGTCATAAAATGTTCTTAAACTGTCATAAAATGTTTCTAAGATATCACAAATATTATAAAATGTTTCAAAATTATCGTGAAATGTTCTTAAACTATCATAAAATGTTTCGAAGATATCACAAGTGTCGTAAATGTTTTTAAGATATTACAAGGATCAAAAATTGTTTCGGAAATATCATAAAATGATCTTGAGTCATTATATTGTTTAAGAACTGTCATAAATTGTTCCCAAGATATCACAAGTGTCATAAAATGTTTCTAAGATATCACAACTGACAAAAAATGTTTTGGAGTTGTCATAAAATGTTCTTAAGACATTGTAATAAACTAGAACTATCTAAAAAAAATTATAAACTGTCACAAAAGGTTTGCAAGATATCACAAATGTTATAAAATGTTTCAGAATTATCATATAACGTTCTTAAGACATTATAATGTTCAAAAACTATTGTAAAATGTTCTTAAGCTGTTATAAAATATTTCTGGGATCATAAAATATTCTTAAACTGTCATAAAATGTTCCGAAATTATTATAAAATGTTTTTAAGACATAATGTTCTAGATGTTTTTAAACTCTCAATTAATGTTTTTAAGATATCACAAGTGTCAAAAAATATTTTGGAATTGACATAAAATGTTCTTAAAATTTTATAATGTTCTAGAAATGTTCTTAAACTGTCGTAGGTATCACAAGTTTTATAAAATGTTTCTAAACTATCACTAATGTTGAAAAAATGTTCTTAAAACATTGTAATGTACTATAACTGTCATAAAATGTTCTTAAACTGTCATAAAATATTTTTAAGACATTACAAGTCTCTAAAATTGTTCTGGATTTAATGTTAATGTTCTAAAAACATTAAAATTTTCTATAACTGTCATAAAATGTGTCTAAGGTATCACAAATCTCATAAAATGTTTAAAAGATATTATAAGTGTCGAAAAATGTTTCAGAATTATTATAAAACATTCTTAAGACATTATAATGTTTAAAAAGTATCTTAAATTATTCTTAAACTATCATAAAATGTTTCCAAGATATCACTAGTGCCAAAAAATGTTCCGGAATTATCATAAAATGTTGTTCGACATTATTATGTTTGAATGCTGTCATAAGATTTTCTTTAATTGTTGTTATGATATCATAATTGTCATAAAATGTTTCTATGATATCGTAATTGTCATAAAATGTTCCTAAAATATCACAAATGTCAACAAAATTTCCGGAATTATGATAAAATGTTTTTAAGACATTTTACTGTCATAAAATGTTTTTAAGCTATCACAAGTATCATAAAATGTTTCTAAAGTATCACAAGTGTCAAAAAATGTTTTGGACTTATTATAAAATGTTCTTAAGACATTGTAATGTTCCAGAACGGTTATAAACTGCTCTTAAACTGTACTTGTATGTTCCCAAGATATCACAAGTGTCACAAAATGTTTCGGAAATGTTTCTAAGATATCACAAGTGTCATCAAATGTTCCTAAAATATCACAAATGTTAGAAAATTTTCCAGAATTATCATAAAATGTTCTTAAGACATTGTAATGTTTTAGAACTGTTATAAAATATTCTTAAACTGTCATAAAATGTTTCTAAAATATAACAAATGTCAACAAAAAATGTTTTTAAGGCATAATGTTCTAGAACTGTTATAAAGTGTTTCTAAAATATCACTAATGTCAAAAAATATTCCAGAATTATCAAAAAATGTTTTTAAAACATTATAATGTTCTAAAAATGCCATAAAGTGTTCTTAAACAGTCATAAAATGTTTCTAAAATATCACAAATATCACAAAATGTTTCAAAATTATCATAAAATGTTCTTAAGGTTTTTTAAAGGTTTAGAACTGTCATAAAATGTTTATGAACTATCATAAAGTATTTCTAAAATATCACAAGTGTCATAAAGTGTTTCTAGAATAACACAAATGTCGAACAATGTTTTCGACTTAACAAAAAATGTTTAAAACAGCCATAAAAGGTTTTTAAACTATCATAAAATGTTTCTAAATTATCACAAGTATCAGAAAATGTTTCTGAAGTATCACAAGTGTCAGAAAATATTTTTGAATTATTAAAAAATGTTTTTAAGACATTATAATGTTCAAAAACTGTCATAAAGTGTTCTTAAACTGTCATAAAATGTTTCTAAGCTATCACAAGTATCATGAAATGTTCCTAAAGTATCACAAATGTCAAAAATATTCCGGAATTACCATAAAATGTTCTTAAGACATTAGTACGTTCTAAAACTACTATAAAGTGTTGTTAAACTGTCATAAAAAATTTTAAAGTATCACAAGTATCATAAAATGTTTCTAAAGTATTACAAAGTTAAAAAAATATTCTGGAATTATCATAAAATTTTCTTTAGACACTATAATTTTCTAAAACTGTCATAACGTGATTTTAAACTGTCATAAAATGTTTCTAAAGTATCACAAATGTCAAAAAATGTTCTACAATTATCATAAAATGTTCTAAAGACATTATATTGTTCCAGAACTGTCATAAAATGTTTCTAAAATATTACAAGAGTCATAATATGTATCTAAAATATTACAAATGTCAAAAAATGTTCCTGAACTATAAAAAAATGTTCTTAAAACATTGTAATGTACTAGAACTGCCATAAAATGTTTTTAAGACATTATAATGTTCTAGAACTGTTATGAAATGTTTTTTAATGTTTCTAAGATATCACAAGTTTCATAAAATGTTTAAAATATATCACAAGTGCCAAAAAATGTTTCGGAATTAATGTTAATGTTCCTAAAACTATAATGTTCTAAAATCATAAAATCATATCATAAAATAATAAAATATTCATAAACTATCATAAAAATGTTCTAAGGTATCACAAGTGTCATAAAATGTATCAAAGATATCACAAGCGCCAAATAATGTTTCGGAAACTGTCATAAAATTATTTTAAGACATTATAATGTTCTAGAACTATCATAAAATGTTCTTAATCATTATAAAACGTTTATAAGATATGACATGTCTCATAAAATGTTTCTAAAGTATTATAAGTGTAATAAAATGTTTTTAAAATATCACAAATGTTTAAAAAATGATCCAGAACTATAAAAAAATGTTCTTAAAAGATTGTAATATACTAGAACTGTCATAAATTGTTTATAAGACATTATAATGTTCTAGAACTGTCATGAAATATTTTTAAATGTTTCTAAGTTATCACAAGTTTCATAAAATGTTTAAAAGATATCACAAGTGCCAAATTTTTTTTGGAATTAATGTTAATGTTCCTAAAACAATTTAATGTTCTAAAACTATCATAAAATATTTATAAACTATCTTTAAAATGTTTCTAAGGTATCACAAATGTCATAAAATGTATCAAAGATATCACAAGCGCCAAAAAATGTTCCGGAATTAATATTTATGTTCCTAAAACAATATAACGTTTGAAAACTATCATAAAGTATTCATAAACTGTCATAAAATGTTTTGAAGGTATCACCAGTGTCATAAAATGTATCAAAGATATCACAAGCGCCAAAAAATGTTCCGGATTTAATTAATTAATTCGATTGAGCTAAATTAGTTGACTAAAGCTTAAAATACTAGCGATCTATTGCGCCTTGGAGTGCGTATTCTTGTTTTTACGTAAACTGTACTTATTATTAAGTCAACTTTATAGTTAGAAGATTAGTAAAATTCCTCTCAAATTCTCTCGAGGTAAGTCCAGTAACCATGGCCGTAGACATCAAATTTGAAAGAAAGATAAATTTACCTGAGATCATAAAAGGACGAATAAAGGGTTCAAACCCTGCTCGGTGTGAAAGTTTTTCAAACAGTTTTTGCTTTTAACAATAATAACTTGATTATAGTAACAAATTATATAAGTTGTCTCTCTACCTAGTGTGAGATAAATGTACTAGTGTTTCAAGGTATGCACCCTTCATTAGTGTCTTATTGGTTAGAGAGACGATTTACCACCACTTCTTACAAAATTGTTTTTTAAATATTTTGATCATTTAAATTAATTTGTATTAACAATGTTTCATGTTATATTACTTTAAATGATTAGCATGTTTCAATTTTATTGTTTAGTTTTCAATCACACTAATTACTCTCAATATTGCACTCATAATTCTTCTTTGTAATAAAATATAAATACAAATGCAATTGAAATTAGCGCTTGGGAGTATTGAATGCACAATAAAGATAGCATCTCCGCAATAACCGATCGAATCGCGTCCGCCGCAAGTTCATTGGCACTCCTCCTCCTTCTCCGGCATCATCATCACATCGCGGACAAAGAGTAGTTTTCCATGCACGATTTTTCTCCCGTTTCCATGCATATGCATACCGTTGAAATATGCAATAATAATAATAACCGTTAAGCCGTGACAATAATAATCGAATCGATTAGAATTGCATCCGGACGGGGAATGCAAAGTTTTTAAAGATTTGGCTTTGTGCCAGGACGTGAAACGACGGCGGCGTCTCGACGCGCGTTCATTCAGTCATAAACAGGAGCGATGGATATTATCTAGACACATTCTTGGCTGCAGACTTGCCAAACCCGTAAATCATTCACACATTCCGGGCTGCACTGCCTAATTATTGAGACGTCCTCCTATCATCAACTGATATCGAAATAAGCATAAGCGTAGCAATCCGGTGCGTTTTGTAAAGTTTTAATGGGGAATGTGTTTGCGTCTCTCAAATATTTGACCACCTACAACTATGTTGTAAGTGCTGCTTAACAGTTCTTATTAGTTTTCTGATTTTATAGAAAAATTTAATGGAGGGTGCCGTTACTATGTGATAGTTCATTATAAAATAATTAAAATACATTTACTATGTACTATATAATGAATATATTTAAAAAACCGTAACTAGTTTCAATCTTTACAAGGCCATCATTGGACGGTGAAACAAATCATCCCTTGTATTCAAGCTGAGATCTTTTTTTAGAGTGTTTTTGTTTTGGTAAAGTTGAAAAGGTTTTGAAAAAATTTTTAGAAGCTCTAGAAACTTTTATAAAAAGTTAGGTTAGGTTAGGGGATGAAAGTTAGGTTAGGTTAAAAAATCATGTATGAAATTTGGATAAAATACCTTTTGGAGAACTCAAAGAGGTTTCAGAAAGAGCTTTTTTTAGAGTGTTTTTGTTTTGAACATTTTTTTAGAAGCTCTAGAAACTTTTAAGGAAAGTTAGGTTAGGGTATGAAAGTTAGGTTAGGTTAAAAAATTATTTATGAAATTTGGATAAAATACCTTTTGGAGAACTTAAAAAGGTTTGAGAAAGAGCTTTTATTGAGTGTTTTTGTTTTGAAAAAAATTTTGGAAGCTCTAGATACTTTTAAGTAAAGTTAGGTTAGGTTACGGTATGAAAGTTAGGTTAGGTTAAAAAATCATTTGTGAAATTTGGATAAATTGCCTCAAAGAGGTTTTAGAAAGAGCTTTTATTGAGTGTTTTAGTTTTGAAAATTTTTTTAGAAGCATTAGAAACTTTTAAGGAAAGTTAGGTTAGGTTAGGGTATGAAAATTAGGTTAGGTTAGGTTAGGCTGAATAAAACTTTTGAGAAGTTTGAATAAAATACTTTTTGCAGAACTCGAAGAGGTTTTAGAAAGAGCTTTTATTGAGTGTTTTAGTTTTGAAAAAAAATTTAGAAGCTCTAGAAACTTTTAAGAAAGTTAGGTTAGGTTAGGGTATGAAAGTTAGGTTAGGTCAAAAAATCTTTTAAGAATTTGGATAAAATACATTATGGAGAACTCAAAGAGGTTTTAGAAAAAGCTTTTTTTAGAGTGTTTTTGTTTTGAAAAAAATTTTGGAAGCCCTAGAAACTTTTAAGGAAAGTTAGGTTAGGGTATGAAAGTTAGGTTAGGTCAAAAAATCTTTTGAGAATTTGGATAAAATACCTTATGGAGAACTTAAAGAGGTTTTAGAATGAGCTTTTTTTAGAGTGTTTTTGTTTTGAAAAAAATTTTGGAATCCCTAGAAACTTTTAAGGAAAGTTAGGTTAGGGTATAAAAGTTAGGTTAGGTTAAAAAATCATTTGAGAAATTTGGATAAAATACCTTTTGGAGAACTTAAAGAGGTTTTAGAAACAGCTTTTCTTATAATGTTTTTGTTTTGAAAAAAAATTTTAGATGCTCTAGAAACTTTCAAGGAAAGTTAGGTTAGGTTAGGTTAGGGTATGAAAATTAGGTTAGGTTAGGTTAGGCTGAAAAAAACTTTTGAGAAGTTTGAATAAAATACTTTTTGCAGAACTCGAAGAGGTTTTAGAAAGAGCTCTTATTGAGTGTTTTAGTTTTGAAAAATTTTTTAGAAGCTCTAGAAACTTTTAAGAAAGTTAGGTTAGGTTAGGGTATGAAAGTTAGGTTAGGTCAAAAAATCTTTTGAGAATTTGGATAAAATACCTTATGGAGAACTTAAAGAGGTTTTAGAAAGAGCTTTTTTTAGTGTATTTTGTTTTGAAAAAAATTTTGGAATCCCTAGAAACTTTTAAGGAAAGTTAGGTTAAGGTATGAAAGTTAGGTTAGGTTAAAAAATCATTTATGAAATTTGGATAAAATACCTTTTGGAGAACTCAAAGAGGTTTCAGAATGAGCTTTTTTTAGATTGTTTTTGTTTTGAAAAATTTTTTAGAAGCTCTAGAAACTTTTATGAAAAGTTAGGTTAGGTTAGGGTATGAAAGTTAGGTTACGCTAAAAAATCATTATGAAATTTGGATAAATTACCTTTTGGAGAACTCAAAAAGGCTTTAGAAAGAGCTTTTATTGAGTGTTTTTGTTTTGAAAAAAAATTTGGAAGCCCTAGAAATTTTTAAGGAAAGTTAGGTTAGGGTATGAAAGTTAGGTTAGGTCAAAAAATCTTTTGAGAATTTGGATAAAATACCTTTTGGAGAACTCAAAGAGATTTTAGAAACCGCTTTTCTTATAATGTTTTAGTTTTGAAAAAAAATTTATAAGCTATAGAAACTTTTAAGGAAAGTTAGGTTAGGGTATGAAAGTTAGGTTAGGTTAAAAAATCATTTGAGAAATTTGGATAAAATACCTTTTGGAGAACTCAACGAGGTTTTAGAAGAGCTTTGTTTAGAGTGTTTTAGTTTTGAAATTTTTTTAGAATCATTAGAAACTTTTAAGGAAAGTTATGTTAGGTTAGGGTATGAAAGTTAGGTTAGGGTATGAAAGTTAGGTTAGGTCAAAAATTCTTTTGAGAATTTGGATAAAATACCTTATGGAAAACTCAAAGAGGTTTTAGAAAGAGCTTTTTTAGAGTGTTTTTGATTTGAACATTTTTTAGAAGCTCTATAAACTTTTAAGGAAAGTTAGGTTAGGTTAGGGTATGAAAGTTAAGTTAGGTTAAAAAATCATTTGAGAAATTTGGATAGAATACCTTTTGGAGAACTCAAAGAGGTTTTAGAAAGAGCTTTTTTTAGAGTGTTTTTGTTTAGAATTTTTTTTTTTAAGTTTTAGAAACTTTTAAGGAAAGTTAGGTTAGGGTATGAAAGTTAGGTTAGGTTAAATAATCATTTTTGAATGAATTTTTGATGAAGCTTTTAAGGAAAAAGTTAGGTTAGGTTAGGGTATGAAAGATAGGTTAGGTTAGGATAAAAAAATCTTTTGAGAAGTTTGGATAAATTATCTTTTGGAGAACTCAAAGAGGTTTTAGAAAGACCTTTTTTAGAGTGTTTTTGTTTTGAAATTTTTTTTTTAATGCTCTAGAAACTTTTAAAGAAAGTTAGGTTAGGGTATGAAAGTTAGGTTTGGTTAAAAAATCTTTTGAGAAGTTTTAATAAAATGTCTTTTGAAGAACTCAAAGAGGTTTTAGAGAAAGATTTTTTTTAGAATGTTTTACAAAAATGTAGAAAAAGTTTTGAACAATTTTTTAGAAACTCTAGAAACTTTTAAGGAAAGTTATGTTAGGGTATGAAAGTTAGGTTAGGATAGGTTACTTTAAAAAATCTTATGAGAAGTTTGGATAAAATACTTTTTGGAGAAAGCAAAGAGGTTTTAGAAAGAGCTTTTTTTAGAGTGCTTTTGTTTTGAAAAATTTTTTGGGAAGCTCTAGAAACTTTTAAGGAAAGTTAGGTTAGGGTATGAAAGTTGGGTTTGGTTAAAAAATCTTTAGAGAAGTTTGGATAAAATACCTTTTGGAGAACTCAATGAGGTTTTAGAAAAAGCTTTTTTTAGAGTGTTTTTGTTTTGAAAAAGTTAAAGAGGTTTTAATTTTTTTTTTAAGCTCTAGAAACTTTTAAGAAAAGTTAGGTTAGGTTAGGGTATGAAAGTTAGGTTAGGTTAGGGTAAGGTAGTTGGGTTAGGTTAGGGTATGAAAGTTAGGTTAGGTCAAAAAATCTTTTGAGAAGTTTGGATAAAATACCTTTTGGGGAACTCATCGAGGTTTTAGAAAGAATTTTTTTTAGAGTGTTTTTGTTTTGAAAAAGTTGAAGAGGTTTTGAAAAGTTTTTTAGAAGCTCTAGAAACTTTTAAGAGTTAGGTTAGGTTAGGCGATTTTTTAACCTAACCTAATCTAATTTTTTGGAAGTTTCTAGAAACTTTTATTGAAAGTTAGGTTAGAGTATGAAAGTAAGATTAGGTTAGGTTAAAAATTCTTTTGAGAAGTTTGGATAAAATACTTTTTGGGAGAACTCAAAGAGGTTTTAGAAAGAGCTTTTTCAGTGTGTTTTTGTGTTGAAAAAGTTGAAGAGGTTATAAAACATTTTTTAGAAGCTCTGGAAACTTTTAAGGAAAGTTAGGTTAGGTCAGGGTATGATAGTTAGGTTAGGTTTAAAAAAAAATGTTTTGAAAATTTAAAAGTTTCTAGAGCTTCTATAAAACTTTTAACTTTTATACCCTAACCTAACTTAAATTTCCTTAAACGTTTCTAGAGCTTCTAAAATTTTTTTCTAGAGCTTCCAAAAAATTGTTCGAAATCTCTTTAACTTTTTCAAAACAAACACTCTAAAAAAGCGCTTTCTAAAACCTCTTAAGAGTTCTCCAAAAGGTATTTCATTCAAATTTTTCAAAACATTTTTTAATCTAACCTAACCTAACTTTCATACCCTAACCTAACTTTTATTAAAAGTTTCTAGAGCTTCCAAAAAATTGTTCGAAACTTTTTTAACTTTTTCAAAACAAAAACACTCTAAAAAAACAGCTCTTTCTAAAACCTCTTAGAGTTCTCCAAAAGGTATTTTATCCAAACTTCTCAAAAGATTTTTTAACCTAACCTAACCTTCATACCCTAACCTAACCTAACTTTTCTTAAAAGTTTTTAGAGCTTCTAAAAAATTTTTTAAAACAAAAACACTCTACAAAAAGCTCTTTTTAAAACCCCTCTGAGTTCTCCAAAAGGTATTTTAACCAAACTTCTCAGAAAAAATTTTAACCTAACCTAACTTAATTTTCATACTCTAACCTTACCTAATTTTCCTTAAAAGTTTATAGAGCTTCTAAAAAAAATTTTAAAACAAAAACACTCTAAAAAAGCTTTTTTCGAAACCTCTTTGATTTCTCCAAAAGGTATTTTATCCAAACTTCTTAAAAGATTTTTTAACCTAACCTAGCTTTTATACCCTAACCTAACCTAATTCTTAAAAGTTTCTAGAGCTTCTAAAAAATTTTCAAAACTTTTTTAAACCTAAAACACTCTAAAAAAAGCTCTCTTTCCCAAAAGGTATTTTATCCAAACTTCTCAAAACATTTTTTAACCTAACCTAACCTAACTTTCATACCCTAACCTAACCTTTGAAATTTAGGTTAGGTTAAAAAAAGGTTTTGAAAAATTTAAGAGTTTTATAGAAGCTCTAGAAACTTGTAAGGAAAGTTAGGTTAGGTTATGGGATGAAAAAGCTCAAAAAGATTTTGAGAAGCTAGGAAACATTTGAGAAATTTAGGTGGTTTTTATCTAAACTTTTGCAAAACTCAAGGATTTTTTAAAAATGCTAGATGATGAGTGATGAGATAATGAATAACAGGAAAGTTTTTGAGAAACATTTAAAACTTTTGAGAGTAATATTTTTGGAGAGGCAAATAAGTTTTTTTGGAGTTCTAAAAGAGTGATGAGTAGATGAGCTTTTGAGAAACTTTATGAACTTTTTAGAAGCTCTAATTGAGCTTTTCATGAGCTTTTGTGAAGTTACGCACTTTTTTCAAAAGTTTGAGTAAAAGAGTTTTTGAAAAATTCAAGAAATATAGCTTGTAGTTGTAGGGAATGATTGATAAGGATTCAGAAGCTTTATGAACTTTTTAGAAGCTCTAGGAGTATGATGAGTGTTAGACGAGCTCAAAATGCTTTTTAAAAACTTTTGAGAAGCTAAAAAATTTTTATATGAAGGAAAAGCTTTTAGAAGTGATGAATTATAAAATGATAGAACTTTTGAGTTATTTTTTAAGAAGCTTTTAAAGCTCTTGGTAGAAAACTTTCAAGAAACTTTAGGAGCATTGAAAAATCCAGACGTTTATTAAGAGCTTTAAAAAAAGATGGATACAGAAGTTTTTGAAAAGCTCCGAGAACTTTTTTTTCGATCATTTTTTTTAGAATTTTTTTTTTTTTTTATTACAAAAAAATGTTTTAATTAATTATTGTTAATATGCTTTCATAGTTATTCAAACTAAAATTGTTTACTATTAAATATAATGAGCTAAATTATTCTCAATGCAAAACAAATAATAAACTATTTGATTGCCTCATCAAACCCATCGCATATTTTGTCCATGCAATTAACTCGCGCTGTTGAGCGCCAATCATGACTGCAATAATATTTAAAGTAGAGAAAAAAGGCGATTCGCATGATTTTCTGTTCGTGATCGATCCGAGGATTCGATAATGTCCGGCGGCCCGTCGAGATACGTAACGGGATAGCAGCAGTTTGATTAGATGGTGGAGGCGCCGGGGGCGGCACGTGAATCACGAACGCGACCTCGCGCGACCCACCTTTGAACTGTAGCGGTGATATACAGGCGCATTTCGTTTGCGAATCGAATATTTCCGCATCGTTGAAGATAAGCGAGACAATTAATTTCAAAACTCGATTCCCACAATGAAGCGCTATTACAAGACAAGTTCGATAACTCAGTGATGAGTACCAGTTTGCTATTTTCCTATGTATATATTTGAAAATAAATTATAACAATTGCTATCTTATTTCGTTTAATTGGTTTTTATTGTTTGTTTATATCTTTTGTGAAGGAATCTACCGTTCTTTAATAAACATTTCTTTGATGGTAATAATAGCGGTGGCGACATTCACGTATCATAATGATGGTTAATGATTCAATGACCCAAACGATGTCCATTATGCGATGTCCACTCCCAACTAACTGTGCCGGTACACCAACCATTAAGCTATTACAATTACACAGTTATTATCCGGGGTGAAGACACTCTCCGTTTTTTTTTTGCATTTTTAAAATTTATTTAAAGTCTAAAGTACTTTAAATAAATTTTTAAAATTAGACTACTTCTCTAAGCTTGAATAATGTGCAATTTTTTTAAATATGATTCTCCAATAATAATGTAAATGATTTAGGGAAGTATTTTATAAATGTGCAGATTGTGGGAATTATGTTTGTATTATATACCCGGAAGCTATTTAACACCTCAGTATTTAAAGGTGAAAATATTATATAAATGTACAATATTTTTATCCTTAAATGCTTTTGAGTTAAATAGCTTCCAGGTATATAATACAAACATAATTGTATTGTGGACAGTTTAAAGATGTTTTATTTTCAACAACATACCCCTATTAAATTTTGTTGTTATTAAAATTACTACAAATACATTTACGACCAATAAAATATGTCATTACAATAATAAAATACAATTATCTACAATTCTTTTTGAAACGGCATTAATGAGCTGTTAATTCTAATTTGTTGACACGCATGAAACTAAATGAAAAAAAATTACAGTACAGGATATGCATGCATTAAAACATTTAATGCGTTTTCCGTCGGTATTTTGGAAATGCTCGCGTTTATTTACTAGAAGCCAAAAGCGAGTATCCCGTAGCGTAGGTCAGTTCGCGTAAAAATAAAGAGCGCACGCGAATCTCGCTATAAATAGTACGCGCGGTGGTGCTTCTGCAGCGAGCGAGAGTAAATGTCAGGATACAAATTCCCATTGAAGTGTTTACGATTGGATGAAAAAAAAAGTGGTAATATAGGATGGAATGCGGCGTCGAAAGCAGGATGGCATATATCACTTTGATACTCAGTCTATGGATTCAGACTAAACATAAAACTCGCGGGCAATATATGGAAATGGATTTATTTAATAGTAACAACTTTACAGAACACAAAGTATAAGTAAATTTTTTTATATCGTACGATTTTTTTTCCTTACTACATGACTTTGACAAAATTAAAAATAAGTTTTGCAATTTTTCTCCGTGACACATTTTTCGCATAATTACGATTCGCAATATTTAATTGGATAATTGGATCGGATTTTTTGATCGCCTGGGTTGGGCGCCAATTTCTAATTTCGTAATGAGATGTAATTTCGCTAAGGGAAATTGCGCCAAACAACAATGCGCCTCTGACCCACGCGTTTATAGAAAATGTAAACAGAAATGAAATAAACAATGGGTGCGCTGTGTTGAGTTTTCGGTTGCGAATTGTTTATGATTTGAATTAATCGCGAAACCGCAGATGAAATAATGGTAAAAGTGTAACGTAATAAAAATATATAATATAATCGTGGGTTGAATGGTGTGTGTCAGTGAGTGTGTGTGTGTGTGGTTGATTGATGTTAGAATTAAATGAATCATTTTATTTTTATTTTAGAAATTGGATCATTTATTTTTTCCTAAAACAATCTAAATTGTATTTAATTCAAAGACAAATTCATAATATTCAATTTTTAGATATTTTGTGCAATTATTGCATTTCTGGGCGTTTAATTATAATTCGTTAATTATTTCATACATAAAATACATTTTCTGAGCGATTTATTATGTAATTAATACATTAAAAGTCTTTCGTAAACAATTTATTTAGTATTTCATAAAATAAAAAGCGATTTTTTGCAGTGATTCAAAATTTTGAGCGATTTTTTATTTATTTTATACCTAATATGCGGTTTTCTGAGAGATTTATTGCGTATTTAATATAATAATAGCTTTTTATGAGCGATTTTATGCAATTATTAAGGTTTCTTAGCGTTTTCTGAATTATTTTATACATAAAATGCGTTTTCTGAGCGATTTATTGCGTATTTAATACAATAAAAGCTTTTTATGAGCGATTTTATGCAATAATTAAAATTTCTTAGCGTTTTCTTAATTATTCTATACATAAAATGAGTTTTCTGAGCGATTTTATGCAATAATTAAGGTTTTTTAGCGTTTTTTTAAATATTTTATACATAAAATGAGCGATTTATTGCGTATTTAATACAATAAAAGCTTGTTATGGGCGGTTTTATGCAATAATTAAGGTTTCTTAGCGCTTTCTTGAATATTTTATACATAAAATGCGTTTTCTGAGCGATTTATTGCGTATTTAATACAATCAAAGCTTTTTATGAGCGATTTTATGCAATAATTAAAATTTCTTAGCGTTTTCTTAATTATTTTATACATAAAATGAGCTTTCTGAGCGATTTTATGCAATAATTAAGGTTTTTTAGCGTTTTTTTTAAATATTTTATACATAAAATGAGCGATTTATTGCGTATTTAATACAATAAAAGCTTTTTATGAGCGATTTTATGCAATTATTAAAATTTCTTAGCGTTTTCTTGAATATTTTATACATAAAATGCGTTTTCTGAGCGATTTATTGCGTATATATTACAATAAAAGCTTTTTATGAGCGATTTTATGCAATAATTACATTTTTTAGCGTTTTCTTAATTATTCTATACATAAAATGAGTTTTCTGAGCGATTTTATGCAATAATTAAGGTTTCTTAGCGTTTTCTGAATTATTTTATACATAAAATGCGTTTCTGAGCGATTTATTGCGTATTTAATACAATAAAAGCTTTTTATGAGCGATTTTATGCAATAATTGAGGTTTCTTAGCGTTTTCTGAATTATTTTATACATAAAATGCGTTTTCTGAGCGATTTATTGCGTATTTATTACATTAAAAGCTTTTTATGAGCGATTTTATGCAATAATTTTTTTTTTTTTGACTTTTCTTAATTATTCTATACATAAAATGAGTTTTCTGAGCGATTTTATGCAATAATTAAGGTTTAATAAATATTTTATACATAAAATGAGCGGTTTATTGCGTATTTAATACAATAAAAGCTTGCAATGTAACTAAGCATTTTTTTTAAATAATCTATAAAGTATGACATAAAATAATCAAAGTGGCACTTGACAACTTCAAGCAAAATTAAATTAAATCTCCACCTTCCGACGCAATGGCGTAGCTATAATTTTATGAACAGAATTGTTTGCAGTCTTCAAGCGTTTAGGTTGAATTTATGTAATTTTTAAAAATATTCTGATATTTTATGACCGGATTTGACTATTTTTGGCTTTTCATTAATAGAATTTTACATTTTTGTAAAAATTTTGGTGTTTTCTGACAATATTTTCATACTTCATGACCAGATTTTGCTGCTTTTGACATTGTATGAATAAAATTTTGCACTTTTCAATAATTTATAGCCAGATTTTGGTTTTTTCTAATGATATTTTTGACTATTTATAGCTTCATTTTGATATTTTTGTAAATTTATTAATTTTTTTACTGTTGTGGCTAAATTTTGGTGCTTTTGTGGAAGCCAATCCAAAACCACACGCCCAAAAAGTTTAAACTTAGTTCCCAAATACCCACCTAAGTGTTTGTGATCAATAGTTTGGAGCACGAACATTGGGGTGGGTGGGCGGGGAACACTTATTCAAATTACTCCTCCAAATTTTTTTTGTTTTTTTTTGTTTTTTTTTTTTTATTATTATTTTGCGTTTTACAACTATTTTACATCGCCCCAGAAGTCTTACGACTTGTTTAAAAGGGGTTGATAAGACCAACGGCTTATTAGGTGACTTCCAAATCACCTCGGTGGATATAGAGCAAGATATTATTTAGTCATATTTCGGGGATCGAACCCCGGACTGTTAGCGTGCTACGCTAACGCTCTATATCTGAGCTATCACACTTAGTTTCCGCCCACCCAGTCAAGTGTTTGTGATCAAAAAATTAGATCTCAAACACTCGGGCGGGTGGGCGGGGAACATCAATCCATATAATTTAAACTTAGTTCACGCCCACCCACCCAAGTGTTTGTGATTAAGAAATTGGATTACTAGGAGTTACCCGTCCACAGTGCCTACCCACACACTCAAGCGTTTGTCATCAAGAGATTTAGAAACACAAGAGGTGGGGTGAATAAACTTTTTGTTGATAAGTAACACTTGGGCGGGCGGGTGGGACATAGTAATAGAAGCTATCCGTCTACAGTTTAAACATAGTGCCCTTCCAATCCACTCACCCAAGCGTTTGTTATTAATAGGAACACAAGAGGTAGGAGGAATCAATAAAAAAAAATTTATGACTGACACTTGGGCTGGCGGGTGGTACATAATAGTAGAAGTTGCTCGCCCATAGTTTAAACATAGTGCTCACCCACCCACCTAAGCGTTTGTTATTATGAGATTCTAGAACACAAGAGGTAGTTGAAGTTTTTTTTGGTTATTAACCTTTGGGTGGGTACATAGTAGTAGAAGCTACCCGCCCACAGTTCAAACGTTGGGCCTACCTGCCCATCTAAGCGTTTGTGAACACAAGAGGTTGGAGGAATAAAGTTTTTTTGATGACCAATATCTGGGCGGGTGGGTGGGTCATAGTAGTAGAAGTTACTGGCCCGCAATTTTAATCATAGTGTCCGCCCACCCACGCGTTTGTTAACAAGAGATTTAGAAACACAAGAGGTGGGAGGAATAAAGTTTTTTTTTTATGATTAACACTTGGGCGGGTGGGTGGGTCATAGTAGTAGAAGCTACTGGCCCGCAATTTTAAACATAGTGCCCGCCCACCCACCCAATCGTTTGTCATCAAGAGTTTTAAACACAGAGAAGGTGGAAGGACTTAAGTTTTTATGTGATTAATACTTGGGCGGGTGGGTGCGACATATTAGTAGAAGCTACTTCCCCCTCAATTTAAACTTTAGTCTAAACTATTGACTCGTTATCATACTTTGGAGTAGCCCACCCACCCACCCAAGTGTTAGTTTCCAAGAAGTTGGATTATGACCCTCTCTTGTGACAAAATGACTTCTGACATCCGCAAAGAGATCAAGCATTCAATCTCTTGATGACAAACAGTTGGGTGGGTGGGTGGGTCATTTCAGTCCAAACTACTAAACCCAAGTGTTAGTTGTTAAGAGGTTAGATCCAAGAAGTTGGATTACGACTCTCTCTTGTGACAAAATGACTTCTGACATCAGCAAATAAGTCAAACATTCATTCTCTTGATGACGAAAATTTGGGTGGGTGGTTGGGTGGTTAAGTTTAGTCCAAACTACTGACTTGTTATCATGCTTTGAAGTAGCCGACCCACCCATTCAAGTGTTAGTTGTCAAGAAGTTGGATCACGACTTTCTCTTATGACAAAGTAACTTTTGACATCCAAAAAGAGGTCAAACATTCAATCTCTTGATGACTAACACGTGGGTGGGAGAGGTAAACTACTCCAGTCTAAACTACTGACTTGTTATTATACTTCAAGAGGATAGATCACGACCCTCTCTTGTGACAAAATTACTTTTGACATCCGCAAAGAAGTCAAACATTCAATCTTTTGATGACAAACACTTGAGTGGGAGAGGTAAACTACTCCAGTCTAAACTGCTGACTCGTTATCATTATTGGGAGTGGCCCACTCAAGTGTTAATTGTCAATAGGTTGGATCTCGACTATCTCTTCTGACAAATTGATTTCTGACATCCGCAAAGAAGTCGAAGATTCAATCTCTTGATGACGAACAGTTGGTTGGGTGGGTGGGTCACTCTAGTCTAAACTACTGACTCGTTATTATACTTTAGAGTGGCCCACCCACCCACCTAAGTGTTAGTTGTCAAGATGTTAGGTCACGATCCTCTCTTGTGACAAAATTACTTCTGACATCGCCAAAAAAGTCTACGTTCAATCTCTTGATGATGAACACTTGGGTGGGAGGGTGAACTACTCCAGTATAAATTACTAACTTGTTATTATTTTTGGGAGTGGCCCACCCACTCAGCTACCAACCCAAGTGTTAGTTGTCAATAGGTTGGATCACGACCTTCTCTTTTGACAAAATGACTTTTGACGAGTACTTGGGTGGGTGGCTGGGTCACTTCAGTTCAAACTACTGACTCGTTATTATGCTTTAGAGTAGCCCACCCACCCACCCACCCACCCAAGTGATAGTTGTCAAGAGGTTAGGTCACGACTCTTTCTTGTGACAAAATAACTTCAGACATCCGCAATGAAGTCTAACATCCAATCTCTTGATGACGAACACTTGGGTAGGTGGGTGGGCCAATCTAGTCCAAACTACTGATTCGTTATTATGCTTTAGAGTAGCCCACCCACCCACCCAAGTGTTAGTTGTCAAGAGGTTAGATCACGACTCTCTCTTCTGACAAAATGACTTCTGACATCCGCAAAGAAGTCTAAGTTTTTTTTTATGACTAACACTTAGGAGGGTGGGTGTGTCATAGTATTAGAAGCTACTGTCTCACAGTTTAAACATAGTGCTCACCCACTTACCCAACAAGAGATTTAAGAAAACAAGAGATGGGAGTACTTAAGTTTTTTTTTGAGTGCCCGCCCAAGTATTAGTCATCAAAAGAAACTTTATTTTTCTTGTGTTATTAAATCTTTTGATGACAAACGCTTGGGTGGGCGGGTGATCAGTATCGTTGTACCGAGGGCGGGTAGCATTTACTAATATGTCCCATCTACCCGCTCATGTATTAGTCATCAAAAGAAACTGTTTCCTTCCACCTCTTGTGTTCCTAAATTTTTTGATGACAAACGTTTGGTTGGGCGTGTAGGCATTATGTTTGAACTGTGGGCGGTTAACTTTTAATACTATTTTTGAAGAGTGTGCGGATAGTTTCTACTTCTATGTTCTACCACCCACCCAACTGTTACTGATCAAGATTAATTCTATGCTTCCGACCTTTTGTGTTTTTAAATCTTTTAATGACAAACGCTTAGGTGGGTGGGTGGGCACTATGTTTAAACTGTTGGCGGTAACTTCTACTACTATGTCTCACTCACCACCCAAGTGTTAGTCAACAGGAAAAAAATTATTTTCTCTTAACTCTTGTGTTCTTAAATCTTTTGATGACATAGGGCTTACTCACCCAAGCGTTTGCCATTAAGAGGTTTACTATTACAATTTTCTTTGATGTCGGATGACAAATTGCGTTCAATCTTTACGTTTAAATTAAGAAAAGAAGAAGAAAAGAGCTTCTACTACTTGGCCATCAAGAAAAAACTTTATTTCTTTCACCTTTTGTGTTCTTAAATCTCTTGATCACAAACGCTTGGGTGGGCAGGTAAGCACAATGTTTTAACTGTGAGCGGGTAGTTTCTACTACTATGTCCCACCCACCCACCCAAGTGTTAGTCATCAAAGAAAATTTTAGGGCTTCCACCGCTTCTGTTATTAAATCTCTTAATAACAAACGATTAGGTGGGTAAGTTGTGGGCGTGTAGCATTTACTACTATGTACTACTCACCCGCCCAAGTATTAGTCAACGAGAGAAACTTTATTCTTCCCACCTCTTGTGTTTCAAAATTTTTTGATGACATACGTTTGGGTGGGTGGGCATGCACTATATTTAAATTGCGGGCTAGTAGCTTCTTTATTCCTGTTACCTCTTGTGTTCTTAAATCTCTTGATCACAAACGCTTGGGTGGGCAGGTAGGCATTATATTTGAACTATGGGCGAGAACTTCTACTACTATGTCTCACTTATCGCCCAAGTATTAGTCATCAAGAAAAACTTTATTTTTCCTACCTCTTGTGTTTCTAAGTATTTTGATGACATAGGGCTCACCCACATAAGCGTTTGTCATTAAGAGGTTTAAAGGCTACACAAAACACAGGAGGTGCAGGAATTTATTACTCACACTTGGGCTGCTGGGTATGACACGGTAGTTGAAGCTACAGTACAAACATTGTGCCTCATCACCCACTCAAGTATTTGTCATTAAGAGAATTTGGTGTGTTTTTGATAATTGACATTGATTGTATTGTCTACCAAGTTTATAATTTGTATCAAAATTAAACCTATTCTTACGCCATCGTCTGTCGGAACGGAATCTTTTGTGCAAAGCAAATTTTCCACAAGTTTTGCTATTAACCAACAACCAGAACCTTTAGAAATTCAGAAAAATTTAAATAAATAGTTTTTACAAAAGTTTTACAATTTAGATTCTTAGAGCTTATGAATCCAATAATTTAAGAGAATTCTAAAATTTTGATACGTATGTCAGGTTGGGTCTAACGAAAATGAAAAAGAATTAAAATTTTCAGAAGTTTCTACTTTTAAAAATTCCGAAAAGTTTCTCGACTTTTCTGAAATTTACAAAAAATTGCAAATAAATTTCTAGAATTTTAAAAAATCATTTCAAAATTTTAAAATTGAGAATTTCAAAATGATCTTAAGAGAGTCATAGAATACTGAATTCTGAACCAATTTTAAGAATGCTAAGAATACTTACAAATTTTTGAATAGCTAGATCAGTATTCAGAATCTTTGTACTCAAGAAGAATAATTTCTCAAAATTCAAAAAGAATAAAAAAATAAAAAAATAATTAAGTAGATTTTGAAAAATTGCAAATGAGTTTAAAAAGTTTCAGAAAGTTCTTACAAATTACAAAGATTCTAAAGATGAGATTAGGAGTTTTTGAAGAATTTAAAAATAAATCAATTTTATCCAGTTTGCGATTTTTTTTTAATCTAAAACAAATAGAATGTGATAGGAAATCTAAAAAAACTAGTTTTTTTGCTTTTGTACTGTGTCCACACATTCATAACAATTATTTGAAACTTAATTTTAGCACATTTGGGGTCAAAATATCGAAACTCTAAAAATTTGGTCATAATAGTTTCTAATAAATAAATAGAACACCCTCTAGGAAACCATTACATGCTCAACACCTTATAAATAACAATAATAAACAGTTATGCAACGTATAAGGTGTAATAGAAAATACTTAACATGCACAACCACCGTCCGCGATTAGAAAACTATGAATTATTCCATCCACTCATCACTCTCGATTTCTTTCCTCGTCGCACATTATTTTCGTGACCGCTGTTGCGCGAGTTGCGTTGCATTTGTTGGTTGTAAATATTCATGGCGTGCTGATAACGAAAGTAAAAGTCTACTTACATATTTTTATTAATATTGTCAAGAAGACACGCGAAATTGGGGGCGTACAACAGAGAAAGCTGCGCGACCCATGACCCGGACGAATAAAAAGAATTGGCGAATTATTATTGTTAGATTTAATAATTAATATAAAAAAAAATGTGAAAAGGTTTATTTATAGGAATGATTGTAATTTACGACCTTTCTCAATTTTCTTCTTATATGTATCAGATTGCTCTTCTTCGCATATCTTCGATGGCCTCTTTTCGATCGTCGACCTTTAACTTCTGCTCCACATTGTCAGACCACATACTATATATAGAGCCAATGCGCGGAATGATGGGAACTGGGACGCACATTACGATTATTATTACATGCTTAATGCACAACTGCTAATATTAATTTTCTATTATTTGTTTCAGAGGTAAATTTGCAAATGTACGCAAAGCAACGCACAAATCAACCGGTGTTCAATACGCAGCAAAATTTATAAAGAAACGTAGAAGGGCCGTCGATCAAACGCCTGATATCCATCACGAAATCGCCGTTTTATTAAAATGCTCAGGAAATGGACGCGTGGTGCGTTTGCACGAGGTTTACGAGACCAACTCAGATATGGTTTTGATGTTGGAGCTGGCCGCTGGCGGCGAACTACAACACATCCTCGATCGCGAGGAAATCCTTGATGAACACGAGGCTAGGAGAGCTATGAAACAGATCCTTGAAGGACTGGCGTTCCTGCACGAAAACAATATTGCACATTTGGATTTGAAGCCGCAGAATCTGTTGTTGAGCGTGAAGAATAATTGTGATGACATTAAGTTATGTGACTTTGGAGCTTCGAGGGTTTTGTCGCCTGGGGAGGAAGTACTAGCATATTTAGGTAAGCAATTAGTTACTTTAGATTAATTAAATGTTAACTTTGTTGTTGTTGTAGGTACACCAGATTACGTATCTCCAGAAGTCATAAATTACGAACCACTCACATTAGCGTCTGATATTTGGGCGGTTGGAGTGCTGACCTACGTTCTTCTAACAGGTTTTACACCATTCGGTGCAGACGATAGACAACAGACTTACCTCAACATATCACAGGGTCGTGTTGACTTTGATGAACTCTTTGATGAAACATCACCAGATGCCATAGACTTTATCAAAACCACACTCATCCTAGATCCAAGGTAAGAAATAATCTACAACTAAGAACTTTTTTGAAATTAGTTTATTTGAGTTGTGGAGTTAGCAAAACTTGCGTCCATTACACGATTGAAATGTGTTTATACTTATGTATACTTTAACTGTAGTAAAAGAACTACTCAATTTGCATTTTTAAAGAAAAAAAACTTAAGGTCAATACACGATTGATACTATGTTTTTTATTTTGCTTAATTCTACTACTGATGTGCCAACCTTAGGGGCGTATCGGTTTGAGAGACTAGTTTTGGTGCTAGAGGTCTAAAAGTGTATGCTCATATCACTCCAAGCAATGTTGAGTTTTCCATAGTTTTGTCAGCCAGATTGCATGGGTTTATGAGTTTTGGGATTAAAAACAAGTTAAGATCATTACACGATTCAGACTTTGATCAAAAATTATGATATAAGTTAAAGAATTTTGGTTTTAAGTTATTTGGTAAGCTTTTAAAATAGAAGAAACTTACGTTCAATACACGACTGAAACTTGTACGGGGTAGTAGTTGATTTTTTTGGCTTAATGTAGAGTTGACGGACTTTGCATCTTTGCCAAACTTTATGTACAGTACACGACAGAACTTATACTGAGTAGAAGCTTATTCTTATTTTTTACATTAATAGCCGTATTCTGAACATTTTTACAGCAATGTTAATTAACATTTTGAACGTTGCTAGGTAATATTTAAAAAAAATCGATACCTGATTGGTTAAAAATCAATTTCTACAGCGATGTTAGCTAACATCGATGTTAAAATATGTTCAGAATAGACCCGTTAAACAAGTTTTTCGTGAATGTCTGCATGTATGCGCGTCTCACTTTTCCACCAAGTTCTCTGTCAGCCAGATTGTATGGGCTTGAGAATTTTGCTTTTAAAAAAGTTACGATCATTACACGATTCAAACTTTATAATGAAAAATTTTGGTCTACGTTGAAGAATCTTAGTTTTAAGTTATATGGTGAGCTATTAAATAGAAGAAACTTACTTTCAGTACACGACTGAAACTTGCAAGGGATAGTAGTTGATTTTTTATTTTGTTTAGTACAGATTTTACCGACTTTAAATCTTTGACAAATTTGATATTCAGTACACTACAGAAGTTTAAAAAAGTTGCAGTCATTACACGATTTAAACTTGGTTAAAAAAATTTAATAGAAGAAAGTTACGTTCAGTATACGACTGAAACTTACATGGGTTAATTGTTGAATTTTTTGCATCTTTGACTAACCTTATGTTCAGTACACGACAGTATATTACACAGTGCAGAAGCTTATTCTTTATTTTCAATAGTATGGTCCTGGATGTTTGTGTGTATGCTTATCTGACATCTTTACAAAGCTACGCTGAGTTTGTAGAGTTGATTTACGCTGAAGGTAGTTGTTTGGCTGTAGATCTGTCAGCAAAATTGTATGGGTTTGTGAATATTTAAAACCGCTAAGGTCATTACACGATTTCAATTTGGATAAAAAATGATCGAAGAATTTTGGGTTTAGGTTAGTTTGTTGTTCAGTATACGACTAAAACTACACGAAGTAGTAGTTGATTTTTGTAATTTTGTTTTATGCAGATTTTGCATCTTTGATAAAGACATAAAGTTAATGTTCAATACACGACTAAAACTTACACTGGTCAGAAGCACCTCTAACAAACTACGCTGAGCTTGTAGCGTTGATTTAAGCTGAAAGCAGTTGTTGTTTTGCTGTGGTTCAGTCAATCAACCAGATTGTATGGGTTTAAAGTTACGGTCATTACACGATTCAAACTTGGGTTATGATCTACGTTAAAGATTTTTTTTGTCAAGCTTTTCTAATAGAAGAAAGTTTTGTTCAGTACATGACTGTAACTTGGACGGGAACTACTTCATGTAAGTTTCAGTCGTGTACTGAACAAAAGTTAAATTATAATTTT
Organism: Tachinus rufipes; assembly: GCA_963932245.1. Taxonomy (NCBI): domain Eukaryota; kingdom Metazoa; phylum Arthropoda; class Insecta; order Coleoptera; family Staphylinidae; genus Tachinus; species Tachinus rufipes. Next base: position 8,768,459 of record OZ010744.1, read on the forward strand.
AATTAACATTATAGTTTTTAAATAAAGTTTTTTAATTCTTTATTTGTAATTAATCACTTTAAAAGAGAGAAAAACTTATGTTCAATACACGATTGAAACTAATATACCGCAATATTTTGTTTGTTTTATTGTTAAGATAGATTTAAGTGTTTGAGTAGTTGACCAAACTCGCACGAAGGGTATAAGGAGTGAAGAGAAATAGTTGACGTAGGTGGGGGAGCTTGGTTTGTTCTACACGGAACATTAGTCGTTGAATACGCTGAGCATAATTGTTTTGATTTGTTTATGAATCAAATTGTCATTATACGATTCACATAAGATTCTTGCTTGTAGATTGTTTTGCTATCGGGAGAGTCTTTGTCATAGAAATATGTATATTCAGTACACGTCTTGCACTTGCACGGAGCATTAATCGTTGAACTAAGCTTAAGGCAAATGTTTTGCTGTAGTTCTGTGTTACATACATTGTATGGGTTTATACTTAGTTAAAGTCACGGTCATTACACGATTTAAACTTGGATGAAAAATATGATATGGCCATTAGTACTTCCCTCTGCCGCTAGGTGGCCTGTGACGTCACGGTGTTGGTGGTGCTAAAAGCGGCTATTGAGGGAAAACTAATTACCATAATTATAAATCGGCTACCCACCGACAGAGTTTTCTACAAAGGTTTGAGTCTTGGCTAAAGGATCAGCTTCTTACCGCTAGGAGGAGCAATCTTGGTTTCAGAAAAAACTTTTTAAATAGATGAAAGTTACGTTCAATACACGACTGACACGGGCTACTAGTTGAATTATATTTTTTAAATTATTTTGATTGCTTATCAGTAGTGATCAATAGCCGCTTCTAGTACCACCAACACCGTGTTGTCACAGGTCACCTAGCGATAGAAGGGAGAATCAATTACCATAATTATAATTTGGCTACCCACCGACAGGTGCAAACAGAGTTTTCTACAAAGGTTTGAGTCTTGGTTAAAGGATCAGCTCCTTATCGCTAGGTGGACATTTTTGTTTTCTACTGCTAGGTGGCTATTACTTCTCTCTTCCGCCGCTAGGTGGCTATTAGATTTTCCACCTGCCGCTAGGTGGCCTGTGACGTCACGGTGTTGATGGTGCTAGAAGCGGCTATTGATCACTACTCTTATCCTTTGTTTTTAAGATATAGTAGAATATATATGTTTACGACTTTATACAGAGTTTCTAATGAGATAGCTATGGTTTTTGGTTATGTTATTGTGTTTTGTTATCCGGCTCTGTATTTAGATTGTTTCCGCAAGTCTAATGATCACTTTTGAGAGATAAAAACTTATGTTCAATACACGACTGTAACTGAAATAACGCAGTATTGTCTAATTTCGTCTGTATTGTTAACGTGTAAGTAGGTGTTGCTTGTTTTTGCTTCCAGGAAGAGTTTTTCGTAGAAAAACTTACGTTCAGTACACGACTGACACTTAAACGGAACCCATATTATGTTTTCTTGGGATATTTGTTACAATTACTGTTTTGGATTTAGCTGCGTGGTTGGATTTGCTGTTTTAATGCTGAAAGTTGTTGCCTTGAGTTGTTTGGTCCAAAAAAATGGGGTTCAGATTTTAGGTGATAAGGCAGAGCGTGAGTGGCCTCATCGAAGTTGGAGTGACTCTTATGTTGGAGTTGCACAGTGCAGTTTGCTTATTGGTTTAGGGGTTTGCCTAGTATAGTTGTGTTCAGGAAGCTAAGTTGTTGAAGTGAAGAGTCGAGGTGTTGTGGGAGCGGTGCAGGCTATATGACGATGACTTGTGGATTTTATTTAGAAGATGCGTTGGCTTATTTTTGTTTTTGGGAGGAGTTTGAGTTTTGTCTTAAAAAAACAAGTTAAGGTCATTACACGATTCAAGTTTAGACCAAATATTATAATCAACGTTTTAGTAAACGACTCAATTTTTTTTAATTTTCTTTAATTCAGATTTTACATCTAGAACAAATCTTACTTTCAGTACACGACTGACACTTACACGAAGCAGTAGTTTTGAGCATATTCTTTATTGAAACTCTCACAGATAGCACAGCAGAAATTATTATTTGTTAGGAGGACTTTGGAACAAACCGCCACGGGTATTTATGAAAAATAGCGAGAGGGATCTTGCACGGATGAAGGACGCACTGTTTTACGGAGACAGCGTCCAGGTCGATTTAACGCCAGGGAAACCGGGATGTCTATCAATCTAGTCTTTTTTATAGAAAAAAACTTACGTTCAGTACACGACTGACACTTACACTGAGCAATAGTCTAAGCATATTCTTTATTGAAACTTGTACAGCAAAGCAGAAATTAATACATATTTGTTAATTAGAGGATGTCGTGGCTTGTTTTTGCTTATAGAAGGAGTGTTTCTCATAGAAAAACTTACTTTCAGTACACGACTGACACTTACATAGAGCATTCGTTTTTATTGAAATTTGCAACAGAGCAGAAATCAATATATGTTTGTTTATGGACACCTACGAGCCACCACAAGAAAAATAGCGAGTGGGACCTTGCGCAGAGGAAAGAAGAATATTCCACGGAGATAGTGCCCAGGACGATTCAACGCCAGGTCTCCTTGGAGCGAAATCGAAGGGACAAATGTACATATCTGCACGGCATTGGCGAAGTATTTTGAGCGGATTTTTGAACGATTTCGATTACTAAGCCTATTTTCTGAAACTTGTAGTCAATACACGATTGAAACTTATAGCGGCAAATAAGTAGTTTACATATTTGTTGGCTTTTGTTGTTGAAGGAATATGAACAATTTTTGATTACTGAGCTTATTCTTTAAAAAGAATATTAACTATTTTGGATTATTAAGCTTATTCTTCTCAAACTTTTAGTCAATACACGATTGAAACTTATAGCATCAAATCAATAATTTATATATTTGTTGGTTTTTGCTGGTAGGTGGATATGAACTTTTTTGGATTACTGAGCTTATTTTCTGAAACTCTTAGTCAATACACGATTGAAACTTACAGTAAATCAATAATCTATATATTTATTGTGGGGAGGGGGATATGAACTATTTTGGATTATTGAGCATATTTTATGTTTTATGAAACTTTTGCTCAATACACGACTGACACTTAAGGCAGCAAAACAGTGTCTAAAATGTTTAGTCTATAGACGATTGAAAGTTACAGCAAAACGGTAATTGAAAACATGAGTTCAATACACGACACAAACTTATGTAAATAGAATATGATTTTTTATTGATAAATAATGCTTTTATAGTGTTTTTAAGATAGGGTGGGACGGATTTGGAGTTGATCTATTAGTTGCGTCCATTACACGACTGTAACTTATGTTTAAGTAAATAGGTAAATAAACTTTGCAATTGATTAATTTGTTATGTATTGTTTTCAGAAAGCGACCAACAGTACAGCAACTACTACAACACTCTTGGTTCGCACCAAAAGTGCACATACTGAATGTAGTGTCGACAGAAACGAACCAAACAGTGACGCCGATATCGACACCGGTGTGCCAAAGGAAAATGCTAACCTGCTTAACGGACACGCCAAAATCGCAACGGAAAAGCTACGATAACCTAACGAACGGTTACACAGAATCCCCATCGGTACGAACCTACACGAACTGTCTGTGTGCCCAATGCGGTACCACATGCAGCACCACCTGCAGACATTCCCCGCACACTCCCGTATCCAAGACGCCAATCACCGTCGATCGGGGTATCCTCTGTTAGCCTTTGTGCTGCTTTCGCTGCCAACATACTTCGGCTGCTTCTACCACCGAGTCAACCAAGCCGTCATCAATCCTATCGACCTTGTGTTTGCAATTCAAACTTGATTGGAATTAGCAGGGAAAGCATTCCACAAAAAATAACCCATCCCAATCATTTGTGACAGTGACGTTTAATTTTACACACACTCCCACCAAAACACTATCCCCTGTACCTTAACTTGAAGTATTTCTTAGATTAATTTAAATAGTGTGGATTCATTAATTCAAATAGTTTTAGGCTAGTCACTTCGGATACTTTTGCGGCTATAAAATAGTGACTTATTAACTAAACGAAAGTCGTGCCTTCTTCAATAATTTACAGGCTAAATTATTATAAAAAAATGTTTCAAATGGTGTTTCCTATATAAATATATATATATATAAATACTCGATAGTGATGATATTTTGGACAGTGTTTGGGTCAGAAATTAGCTTGAGAGTATAATAAGATTTTATTAAATTGTTTCGAAGCACCTTACGTGTGTCAAATTTTAATAACTAAATGCCAAAATAGTGAACTATGAATTAGATACCAAATATTTTTGATTTCACCCCATTGTGTGCCAATAATCAATTTTTTACTTAATCACTCGGTTTGTAGCGACGTATATTAAGCAAATTTGCTTAGAATTAGTTGCTACCCGATAGGACGTTTTTAGCTCCCAATTGATTATTCGGTTAGGAAGATGTTAATATTTTTTTTTTGTGTATTTCTGGGATTTAATTGTATTTTTTGTTTTAATATACGTTGGGCTGTGGTTCAGCGGCGTCTTAAGTTGTGTAATAAAAACAAAATAAACAACTTAAGACGTCCGCGATTGTTGTAAAGTAATTAAAATAATATTGCCCAGTTATCTTTCCCTTTAATTAAATTGCTCTTTATGACCGTCTCATTGGGTCAGATTGAGCATACAGCTTAATTTTTTTGTATATTATTTAGTTTAGTATTTAATTTTTTTTTAATGATTTGTTTTGCACGATCCACCTTCCTCAATTTACCCTCACGCAATGTTTTATTTAGTTTAGTTTAAATAGAGACATTGTTAGTGGTTTATATGTATTATTTTATTTTCTGTTTCCTGCTCTTCCGTTTCTTGTTTTGTGGATGTAGCGTTCTGTGTCGCCTCTTTTGTTTTTGTAAGACACGCTATGTTTGCTGACAAATTGATTTTTTTTTTTAATAAAGTGTTTCAATAAAGTATTATTTTTTTAGGATCAATCAGTGATGAATCAATCCCTACAATTCATAGATGTTTGATTTTATTTTTAATTCCCAATTATATTTTGTTTTTACTTACGGCGACAATTACAGAGCTATTGGTAATAGAAAATATTTATATTATGTTATGTATAAATTATTTAAAATCATCAATTATGTAGTATATTAAAATAAACTTCTTGTTAAATTATATGTTAAGAAGTAGATTCAAAATATATTTACCTTAGAGGTGCAGCTATTATTTCTTTTAGGGATGGAATCCAATTATTTGGGAAATGATGCAGACAAAGGTAGGTTAGTCTTTAGAGTGAAGCAAATTACAAGAAACTGAGTAATAAGTTCATAAAATGACGCTTTTAGCATATTAAGCAAAAAGTGTTTTGACGGCGGTCCGTGCACTTCAATTGCTCCAGCAGAGCATTTATTACAGCCAGGTAAACGGAGTAATTTATTTTAAGGTAATAGGTAACTAGTTCACTTGCGCTATCAGTCGATATCACTTAACTACATCACCCAGCCGGTGCTTTCGTGTTTGAGGATGTAGAAGGCAGCAAGCTGGCGAATAGTGGCCCTCAAGAAAAACATTTTTTCACTCTCCAGGTACACAACCCGGCTTTCTACCGAGTTCTTTACTCTTCTTTCCCACGACGGCACGGTTTAGCTTCTTCGGTTTCTCCTGGTAGATTTAGACAGAAATAGGGGTTGCATGGACATGCTATGTTATTATCAAAGTTGGCCTTCAAGTGGCTTTCATCCAATTTGTCGTGTCGGGTGGGTTCATAGATATTTGTGATTGCGTGGAGGGTAGAGCCGAAGTGTATCACTTCTTTGTGGTACTCTCTTTCTTGACTTTTTTTGCGACGCAGGTTGTCTGGGTGTTCGTAATCGCCTATAGACTTTGACGACCATTATCTGTTGCTTTTTGACAATTTCCGGTACGTATTCTTAATCTTCTATTGCTGTTTAGGCTACCATGTTAAATTGATTTAGCTTTGCCAGCCATGCCCATCTTTCCAGCAGGTAGTTGGTATCTCTAGCGAAGTCTGCAATGACTCTTAAGTCTCATATGCCAGTTGCAGACGTACTTGGGTATCTCGAACTTCTTTAGTAGGTTTTTTGCTTTCTCCATGAGCCATTTTATTACGTTGCATTCTGTTTTAGTTTTGTGAATCGCCAATTGGGTCTGGTAGTCGTTCACGGAGAATAGGAGATGTCCCCGTCATGGTTAAGGGATCGTCAGAGTAATGCGTTATGATGATTTAGCCGTTCTTGTAAGATATTCTACTGCCGTATCTTTTGGTGGTAATAGACTGCTACAGCTCTAGGTATCGTCGCATATGTTCTGGTCTGGGGCCACAGCTGTTTGCTTGACAGAATTCTCAGTATTATGGTCACCCAGATGACTGGTGTTCTGTCATGATCGGATATATTTGTTGAATGTGAATTCTTCCGAGCATCTTTGTCAACAGATTTTTTTCTTTTCTTTCTTTTGTTTGGGTTGTTTGTAGGACCATGCTCTTCTTTGCACCACATTGGTCGTCATTCGTTACCGGTTGGGCTCCGTGATGAAGACTGAGGCAGCTGGTCCAGGATTTGTCCTGGGGATGGTTTTTTTTTTGGAGCGCCATAAGTGTTTGAGTTTTGTAAACGTTAAAAGGGGACACAACACTACTTCTGATGACAAACACTGCACCTTTATCTAGCATTCCTCCGCGGTACACGTTCACAGGGAGCGATTCCTAGTGTCGTCGCCATGCCTACGGCTTTGCAACTCAGGCATGGACAAGATTCCTATCTCCACGCATAATTGAAGAACACCTCCTCTGGGCTCAACACAAAATACAAACACACCGAAGTTTCACACTATTCCAGCAGGTCTTTTAACCTTTTCGGTGACGTCGTTCTCACCACCTCGCGGGGTCGACGCTGGAAGCATATGGCGCCCAACGTGGGGAAATCAAGGGCATGGATCTTTACTTTAAAGTCAACCCATTAGAAAAAGAGGACTCCGACGAAGATGTATATGGAAGACAGTAGCTACACCAGAAGACCGAGCGTCAGGAACCCAGCAACCATAAAGACCCAAAAGACTCTTTTAGAAGACTGGAGATTCACTTTGCTATTTATCAAGTGCTACATACATTTAGACTTATGACCTTACTTCAAAGCCTGCGTTGAGATGGTAAACAATTCGAGCATAATTTGGACCAGGTGCCGCTTCCAAGATATTGGAACACTAAGCAGAGATTACTTCAAAATAAAAAAAATATATGTAAGAGCAAGCCACCGGGTTCTGGAAACGCCAAAGAAAAAGTCACGGGAGAGGTCATCATCAACATTCAAGTGGGCAATCAATCATAAACAATAAAGTGTTAATTACTCCGAAGTTAGACGATGACCTAATATTGGGCCACTTATGGTTGAAAGACTACTTTGCACGCCGATGCATTTATTTTGGCAGAAGCCGCCGAGTTACATTTTTTTTTAATCGACAAAGCTCAACCTAGATGATTTGAAGCTTGCGCAAGAAGGTCGTACACAAATTTTGCGCTGCTTTCAGCAAAGATTCATCATCTTACAAACTCCCATACTGGCACCAAGATACATTTTGAACAGGTTGAGAAACTGCTAGCTACAGTCATAATAAGAGTCCAGCACGAGCACTACTAAGATTTTGCATGCAAAATGGATCTGCACTCTATTGGCAGATATTTCGTAATTACCTCAAAGCGTTTGCAGCACCGGATGATGGAATTGGTAGGATTCTGAGTTATATGTCTTTTAGGATGAAGATACCCCGGTAACCTTTCAGAAGCTAATGTACAGTGTGCTTGCTAGACTGCTAGGCATTTTCATATTAGTATACCGTATCAAACCACCAGCAAAAAATTTATAAACTGTGTTCGCGCCCACCCGCCCAAGAGTTAGTTATCAAGAAATTCAATAATGCACTCACTTCTGACGTATTAGTGACAACTGTCATTCAATCTGTCATACTAAAAACAGCAGAAACGCAACAAGTGTGAGAATAAGCAAATTACTTGATGACAAACACTTGGGAGGGTGGGCGGAAACACTGTATCAAACCACCGGCCCAATATTTAAAAAACTGTGTGCCCGCCCACCCGCCCAAGTGTTACTTATCAAAAGATTTGTTATTGAGCCCACCTTTGACGTAATAGTAACAACTGTTATTCAATGTGTCATATTAAAAACAGCATAAACGCAACAAGTGTGAGAATAAACAAACTACTTTATGACAAACACTTGGGCGGGTGGGCGGGAACACTGTACCAAACCACCGGTCCAAAATTTATAAACTGTGTTTCCGCTCACCCGCCCAAGTGTTAGTTGTTAAGAAATTTGTTATTGCACCCACCTCTGACGTATAAGTGACAACTGTCATTCAATATGTCATACTAAAAACAGCAGAAACGCAACAAGTGTGAGAATTAGCACATTTCTTGATAACAAACGCTTGGGCGGGTGGGCGCGAACACTGAATCAAACCACTATTTATAAACTAAGTTCATGAAAATACAAACAAGCAATTGAAGTACGTTTGAAGAGTTTCTACGTGCCGAATACCGAGGCATTAGAACAGTTCATTACTGAGGCTATGGAATTGATAGCTAAACAAAGTTCTAAGACCTAAGAGGCTGGGATTTTCTTGAAAAAGGGAAGTAGTACAGTGTCAGTTTTGGGCCTGGTTGTGGTAAAAATGCTGATATGTTTAAGTGAAGTAATTGTTGTAACCCAGGCCTTCTGGACTATAGAATTTATCACCGCGACATAGGGCCTTAATAGAGCCGTTTTAGAGCAAGTATAAGATTTTTGAGTAAAAGGACCACAGAAATACATAGGATTTTTGTTTGGGTTTGGCTTTATCTCGAGCGTCAAAATTCTCAAAATTCTACAAGGCCCGGCGCACGCACCATTTACTTAAAAACAAAATAAATGTCAAAAGAAGGAAGAAGAAATAAAGAAAGTGCGAGACAACCAGAAATATTTCAAAGAAGCAAAAAAAGTTCTAAATCACCGGAGCAGAGAAGAAAAGAATATATAAGAAAAGTATGCACAAAATTAGAGAAATAATGATGATGATACAACTGAAACTTTGCTTTGTTCGAAAAAATCTCTCAGCAATCGTCAATAGTCTAGCGTCTTCCTGAAAATGCTCTCGATAATAAAAATCTAGAATAAATTGTCCATCCCATCATCCCTTAATATGATATAGCATTTGCACGCCGCATGCCGCAGCAAACCTTTTTAACAAACAACTTAAATAGGATGCAGCCAGGGAGTTTCTGCTATTATTAGCAGTTATATTACAAATCTATTCATTTGCATGAGAAAACCTTTTGTCGGTATAAACCTTAGACCATATGAAGTTATAGACGCGCCTATGTTATTTTTTGCTTGTTGGATGGTGAAGCCAACATAACAACGTTATATGTCCACGACTGACGTCACGCTCTTATTATAAGCATATATTATCAACGCAAAGTGCGCTATAACAAAATTAATTGCTATTTTGGTAGATTAAGTGCATAAAAATGTGTTTTTATTCATACGTTTAACACCAAGCTTCTTCTTATTTCTCTTAACTGACGTCACACGCAGCGATCATGTTGGCTTGACTGTGTCGGCAAAAGGCGTCTATAAATGTATATGGTCTAAGGTATAAACGCCCTGATACCAGCTCTTGCTCAAAACTTAAAAAACCGTAAGACGTATGAGCCTTCTCTACAATAACAAAGTAAAAATAGTTGAAAGAAACGCAATCAATGCGATATACAAAACTGGAAAAGTGGCACATCAACTGCCAACCAAAACGAGCCAAATAAACTCGGAAACCTATTATGTATACATCCGCTAAACAGAACATATGCAGCACCCAGAATATGTTTATGGAACAACATAACCGAGATAAATACTGAAATCATTTAGTTCTTCTCACAGACAATAAGAATATTGATTACAATATAATTTCCTAGCAGAAAGCAACTAATTATGATTCATCTTAACATAAAGTGGCGCAATAATGCGACACAAGACATTTTGCATTTAATAATTAAAAAAAAATATTCCTTGGAGAGATCAAACAACTAATATTGAGAAAAATAATAAAGAAAATATAATTCATATCAAATTGTAACAATTCTATTCATTTTAGATTCAATTAGGACAGTCTAGAATTAATTTATATATATTTGAATTTAAATTAAATATTTTAAAATATTCTTATAAAATTTACCTTTTAAAATCCAATTCCTTCGGCACTTTTCGAGACTTGATATTGAATTAATTCAATTTAGGTTTTAATCAATATTATTCAATTGCACTAAACACAATCAATGCTATTTTAACACCATTCAACGCTGAATGTTATGAAATCAATACATTCTAATAATTATAAAAGTTATAATTTATTGAGAGCAAATATATTTTAATGCATTGTCATCCAAAGTAATATTAATAGAACGGATTGATAAAAAGCTGCATGTACGAAGAAAACAATTTTTTGCGGATCCTTTATCGATTGATAATAAAAATAGATTTATCTTGTTTGTGCGTATTGAAATGTTTTTGTAGATTTATATTTAGAATATTATTTTATTATAAAAGTTTATTGGAAATTATTATATTTAATTTTATTACATATGTTGTGGGTCGGACTTCTATCTTCGTCGCACACAGACACTTGATTGTTTACCGATCGTGGGGCAATATATATATTATATATAGCGCACAAATTGGTGAATAGGTTAAATTAAAATTAACATATATATGAAGTAAAAATTATTTATTTAGTACTTCGTCAAAGAATAGTTCCCCACTGACTTAAAACTAAACATGCAACATATATATAGGGAAGTTCCGCGGAGGGTGGTGTTATCAATATGGAACAAAGGTTTATTTGTGTCTGGGATATGACATTAATGACTTTGAAACGGATGTTTGTTTTACAATTTAAAATGCTTCACATATTGAGGGATGATAATAAATTAAAAATGAGTATGACAGCAACTAATAAAAATAAGGGCAAAGGTTTATTTTTATTATGTTTGGGAATTGATTTATTTAATGAGTGGAGAAGGAATGATTATTTAGGATATTATCGTTATTGATATGGGGATATAACATTTCCTCCCTCCTTATCATAAAAAAAATGTATTCTACATTTTTTTGTATAAAATAAAAAAAAAATAGATAATAGGTAAAACCTGATAAATTTAACTAACTTAAAAATAACTAACTAATAAAATAATGATACCTGCTAAAAATAATAAAATTTAATAAGAAAAAGAAAAGTCATTTGCAACTGAAAAGTATGAGTTCAGAATACATAAACACACGCGCACACAAATCGCACTTAATTTTAAAGTCTGTTAAAAGGATTCATCCTTTGCTGGATTCTTGAAGATCTTCTGGGAGGTGTTGTCGGAGGTGTTGTCGCAAGTGGTCTTATAATTTCAGGTTGTGGTTCTTCTTGAATGTCATGGGTCCAACTACATCCAAATAAACTTTCTCAAAAGGTTTAGATGCGACGCTTGAAATTGCCATTGGCATTTTTGTGTCATTGTTAATTAGTTTATTTTTTTGACAACTTTCGCATTTACTTATGTAGTCAGATATGTCTTTTCTTAAATTAGGCCATGTATATATTTGCTTTATTCTATTATATGTTCTGTTTACACCTTGATGTCCTCCAAGAGGGGTATCATGGTATTCTTTAATTATATCCGTTTTTTGTTGTTCCGTCAGTTTGTTTAATTCAGTCATATTATCCTTAATACACACCTGCGTATTATAACCCTTAAATAGCAAGCGGATCATTGACAGAGTTTTGTTCCATTTTATTTTTCCTTTTTCAAATTTTAATATTGCAATGTTTTTTATATTATTATTGACATGTGTCTCGTCTAACAACTTTGTAAGAGTACATAGTAATATCCATATCTGTTCATAATCATGGTTATCTACATCATATTCTCTATCGATTAAACAATATAGTTTTCCCTCAGAGTGGTCCAGTCTATTTAAAGTAAAAATGTCGTTTATATTCGGTTTGTTTTGATTAAAATCGTAAAATAAATTAAATTTTTCGTCTAAAAGATTTAAAAACTCATCAGAATCATCTAAGTTTTGAGGCATAAACATAATTAAATCTACACTATTTTGCATGGTCAAGATTGGTTCAAGTGTTTCATTAACTTTAGCGTTAGTTATTAGTTTGGTTTTCATCAGTTCTTCGAACTCAAAATATCCAAGTTCATTTATAACAGTATTTTTAGTATTAAAAGTGTTAATTCGGCTTAACGCGTCTGCATTTGTGTTCAATTTGCCAGCTTTGTACACTATTGAATAGTCATATTCTGCTAATAATAAACGATATTTGGTCAATCGAGAACCCGGATCTTTTACTCTAAAAACTTGCGATAATGGTTTATGATCCGTGATAATAGTAAATTTTGTTCCAAAAATATATGGTCTATAATGATTTATACCAAAAATTATCGCTTTCATCTCGCGTTCTGTTGTAGAGTAATTCGATTCCGCTCTATTTAAAGTACGACTAGCATACGCGATTGGTCTATCCGAACCTATTTCGCCTTGTGATAAAATCGCGCCCAAACCGTATTTACTCGCGTCTGTGGTGATTATAAAGGGCTTTTTAAAATCAGGATAGGCTAGTACAGGTGGATTAGTTATGTTACGTTTTAATAAATCAAAGCTGACTTGACATTCAGGAGTCCATATGAATTTTACATGTTTATGTAACAGTTGGTTTAAGGGATATGCTAATTTTGAAAATCCTTTAATAAAGCTTTTATAATAACCAACTAGACCCAAAAATGATCTGATTTGCTTTTGGGTTTGCGGAGTTTTAAAATTTATTACTGCTTGAATTTTTAAAGGATCGGGTTTAATGCCGTCTTCAGAAATCACATGTCCTAAGAATTTACATTCTTTTCTTAAAAAATTACATTTGGACAAATTAATTTTTAAATTAGTTTCGCGAAGTCTGTCAAAAATTTCACATAATTTACTGTTATGCTCATCCAAACTGTTTGCATACACTACAATATCGTCAACATAAACGAAACATTTAATGCCTTGCAAACCGCTCAGTACCGAGTTCATTAATCTTTGAAAAGTTGCTCCTGAATTTTTTAAACCGAACGGCATTCTATTGTATTGAAAGTGACCAAAAGTAGTGCTAAATGCTGTTTTTTCAGCATGGTCAGGATGCATTGGAATTTGATGATAACCGGATGCCAAATCTAAAGTAGTGAAATATTTGGAATTTCCGAGTTGATCAAGGATATCAGTGATGTTAGGGAGAGGATATGGATCACTAATGGTGATTTCGTTTAGTTTGCGGTAGTCTACAACTACTCGCCACTTTGCTTCGCCATTTGAATCAGGTTTCTTTGGGACTAATAAAAGAGGTGCGTTGTACGGAGAATTGCTATGGCTAACAATTCCGTCACTCAACATCTGTTTCATTTGGGATTCAATTTGATTTTTGTGTTGGTAGGGTAGGCGGTATGGTTTTACAAAAATAGGAGGTTTGTTAGGAAGCGTAACTATTTTGTGTGTTACACTATTTGTACTACTTAACATGTCACCTTCAAGGTAAATTACGTCTAAATATTTTTTACAAATATCGTATAAAGCGTTTATTTCTTCATTATTTAAATGATCTGTTAAAACTGATCGTTTTATTTTGTCCAGTCTATCTAATACAAAATTGTCGTATTTAATTGGAATATCTTTGTTTACAAACTGATCGTAGTTATTTATAGATTCCAGCATTAATTTAGGTGTCGTTATTATGTGATCGCATTCAGATACATTCAGGATACCAACGTAACATTTATTGTTTTCGACATTTGTAATGCAAGAACCTACAATTAAATCATCATTTAATGTCGTTTTGTCACATAATACCTGTCCGTTTACATTCTGTGTAGTTGATATTTCTGTAATTAGTTCGCATCGAGCCGGTATGAAAATTAAATTATCAATTTCATTAGATGAGTAAATTTTAAACACCTGGTCACCTATTGTAAATGTTTTATTTACGTATGAAATGACAGCATGAAAATGTTTCATAAAGTCTCTTCCAATAATGCCATCTGCTTGGAGATTGCAATTATTGTCAACTACATGAAACTTATGAGGGATTTCTTCACCATTTATTTTAACCATTGTTGTTATTGATCCAATAGTAATGGCTTCGTTATTAGTGATACCGATAATTGTAACAAGATCTTGTAAATTTATTTTTGATTTGTTTTTAATTTTATTTATATTGATTAGACTAGTTTGAGCGCCCGTATCTAAAATCATTCGCGCGTTGTTCTTATCTATATCACTGTTCATACTTAAATAAATGATATCGCAACTACCCTCTTGGTTAAATAATATGGATTTATTTATAATTATCGGGTTATTATCTGTAACTGGCTCTATAATTTCAAACACTCTGTGCTGGGTAATAATATTGACATTTTCTTTGTGGTGTGCGATTACTAAATCTTTGTTTAATGAATTATCTTTTATACTAGTTTCTTTACTAATTTTTTGATTATTTATAGTATCGTTAATTTTGTTTAACGTTTCTATTTCATTATTTGTCAAAGTTTCAGTCTTATTAATTGCTTTATTTGTTTTAAATTGATCATGACAAACACCTGGAATCGCCCTAGCTAAATTCCTGGAGTTTTCATATTTATCAATCCAACCCTCGTGATAGATATCAGGAATCGCCCTAGCTAAATTTCTAATACTTTCACCTTCATTATAGTCAATATTATTTCCATTTATCGTGTTAAAAGTGTCGCCAATTTCAAAATAATTACACCGACTCACATGAATTGGTGCACGGTTTAAACTTGATTCCTTGGTTGGACGTGCTCGCCCAAGGAACGTTCGTTTCCCGAATGATCAAATGTAACATCATCATAAGTTTGACGATTTACTTGACCGTGGCTGGACTGGTCTTGACGGGGATTTTGTTGAAAATCACGTCTTTGGTTGGGATTGTTACGATTATAGCCATTTGTTTGAAAATCGCGTCTTTGATTATTAAAATTACCTCGATTATAATTATTTGGTGAAAAATCGCGTCTTTGATTATTAAAATTACCTCGATTATAATTATTTGGTGAAAAATCGCGTCTTTGGTCGTTGAAATTACTTCGATTATTATTGCCACGAAAATTTAAATTTCCTCTATAGTTATTACCGTCTCTATAATTGTCATAATTTCTGTAATTATTTCTGGTGTTATCTCTGTTATAATTTATAGAGCTTTGATTTTCGTTTAAATGTTTTATTTTCAACCGGCATTCACTTTCTATATGGTTGGGACGGTCGCAGTAATTGCAGTAAACGCGAACTTGATTAACGCGATATGAACCTCTTTGCTCGACTCCCAAAATATTTTTATGTTCGATTGCCTCGTTAATAACCTTTTCTAATTTATTTTCTTTACAATTTAACATTGCCGTTTGTAATTTTTCGTTGGCTATACCCCGTTTGAAAGAAGTTATTGCTATTTCCTCAAAATTATTTTTTTCTTCGTCCGACGCGCCGCTATTGTTTTTATAATTCGTTACTATGTGTTTTAAATTTTTTCCGAACGTTTCTAGAGATTCATTATTATTTTGGCGGGCGTTAAAAATTTCTGCAATCCAACCGTGCTTCGTTTTATGCGCGTGTTTAAAATTATTAATTAAAAATGACTGAAAATCGTCCCAAGTGGAATAGGCTTCAGTACTATTTTTTAAAACTGATACACAGTCACCTACTAATTTAAAACCCGCGAGCAATGAAACAAATTCATTTACTTCATTTGGGTCAGCTACTTTTGACACCGCAGTTTCACATTGTAATAAAAATACGTTTAACTTATCGGGGCTTCCCGAAAATGGCTCTACCAGCTTTAATAGTTCCATATTTGTTAATGGCATATTTAATTAATTTTTGTTTATAAAAAAAATTGCGAAATAAAAGAATATTTATATACCTATTACGTATATGTAATTGTGTGTATATAACAATTTTTTTTTTAAATGTAATTAATTACGAATAATGTTGAGTTGGGATTTTTTATTGAAGCTATATATTGATAATGTGTAAACGAAAAAAAATGCGGCAAATGACCAAAATAACATGCAAACGTTAAAGCTACTTACATCGACATCATCCTCTACAATTATTTGTAATTGTCTCAATACAGGTGATGGGCAAATCCTAGGGTAGCTTGGATATCTCGGCAGAAAAAGGGCTTGCGTCGTCAGTTCGTTCTACCGCTGTCACCAAATCTGTTGGATCTCTTGTTGTAATTCTTCTGTTGATTGGGTTGGTTTTGGTTGTAGATGTTATTATATAAAACTTTGTTCACTACTTTAATATTATTTATTAATAATTATTTCTTTACTTGAGCCTTGCGGCCCAAGCTCAGAGCTACCGCTCTTTACAGTCTTTAAAATATAACTAACTTAAAACTATTTCTCTCGCATATTTATATTGGCAGATAGGGATGAAACCGACCCTTGACCATAAACAGATGGTTTATAATCTTAATGGGTTTTTACAGTCATAAAATCGGGTTGGGACACAACACATATTTTGAATGCATTGGATTACTTTATAGTTTCGAAAATTTAATACTTCCTTATTATATTCTTTATAATTAGAGATATATATTTATAACATGAAAATCGCACAGAAAATTTATTGAAAATAAACTTCGCCCTGAATACTCGTTTATAGAATCAAATTTGTCACAATAATAGACTTTTATAACAACAATATAGTGCAGAAAACTTAATTCTAACAACAAATTTGCTGAAAAATTTAGTTTACTATGAAAACTTTACTAAAATCAACGCAACAAACCTCAAAAATGTACGGAAAAAACATATTTGTACCATAAACATTACGCAAAAAAAAATTCTAGCATAAATTTATTATTACTATTCACAATAAAACTAATCACTATATTATGGTTGCTTCTTCTGGTATGTCGTCGTCTCTATGTTCAGGTAGGAGTACTTCTCTTGTCGTATAATCTGTTTTCAAATAGTAGTCATTCAGGTTTACCATATTTGGTGGCAGTCTTGGTCTTGTAAAACAAAAAAATTTGCTCAAAAATTTTATCAACGTCAAACTTGACCTACTTGGCAAAACGGTTCTGCATAATTAAAAGATAATTGTTACCTTTCCTGGACAGGGGTACAGGGCCTGGCAGATTGACATTATAGGATTCCCAAGGCTAAGGACTTTGGATCCGGTGGTGTTTGAAACGCTGACAAGTTGCTCAAGATGTTCTAGAACATTTCAAGATACTAAATATTTACTGATGGTTTTTGATGACCGGCGGTGGGGTCATCGTGATACTTCTAAAACATGGCTGTACGATTATTATGGTAAACAATCTGATCCCATAAATGTTTGCAAAGTTGGTAAAATCTCTAGGTAGGCATCACAATGTTTACAAACTTCATCCATTAAACGGGTCTAGCAGGAATTGATTAACGGTTAAGAGCATCTTTATTTGGTTTAACACTCCTTTTTGGTATTTGATGTTAGTCAAATTATTGCAGTACCTTTTCAGTTACAACTGCATTTTCTGTCATATGATAGCCAAACACTCTTTCTAGGTGGTGGAATAGTTCTGCTCAGCATGAATGATAATTTGTTTGGTCGTATCTTTGGATAAGTTTTAGAAAAGAGGCCATAAACTGAAGTGTTAGCTTAGAGGAAATCAAAGTTAAGTCTATTCAGGATGGGAGTTTGGGTGAGACAACATTTTAAAATGGAGAATTGTTGCTTTTAGGGTTGCTCCCAGGTTTTGGATTTTGGGTAGAAGGTAAAACAAATTTCACTGCACTTAGAATTTAATAAGCATTTTGTAACTTTTCTAATGGTAACCTCACTCCGTTGCCCTAACGCACAACTAGCCTATATTATTGGCAGAACAATGCTTGAAAGAGTTTTTTTTATGACGGCCACGTTGAGCCAGATTTTTGCTAACATAGATTTTCTTGCGTAGGAGAGGGTTGGACTTAATTCATGTTTATTCATCCCTTACATGTAGGCCAATTTTTAATTTCTAATGTATTTAAAATGCTCTGCCAAAATTTCTGTTAATATTTGCAGATTCTTTTTAAAAAAAGTTAGAATATTAATTCATCATCATCATCATCATCTGCAGCGCTTATTTTGTCCATTCCTGAACATACGTTCATTGCCTCTCTTGCTCATTGCTTCCCCGCCACCTTTGATAGAGCATTTTTTTACCTTGTTCTGGGTCTTTCAAGGCCCCTTTGTGGCCTCCATTCAGTTATTTTCAAACTTCAGCGTTTGTCTTCTCTTTGTGTTAAGTGGCCTGCTCATCTCAACTTACATCTAGCTATCTGTTGTGCTACATTTACTACTCTAAATTTGTTTTTGATCCAGCCGTTTGTCTTCCTGTCTCGTATTGTTATTCCGAGCATTTTTCTTTCCATGGCTCTTTGTGTTACCCTTAATTTTTTCATGGTTTTTTCCGTTGTTATCTACGTTTTCGAGGCGTACGTTAAGTTTGGTAGTACACACTGATCGAATACCTTGGTCTTGAGGTGTTGTGGGTATTTGGCCTGGAAAACGTTTATGAGCCTTTCAAATGCAACTTTTATCGTCTATCAATCTCCGCTTTTTGGCTGTGTTTTTCAAAGGTAAGTAGGGTTCTTAGGTACACATATTCAGATACTATTTCTAGGTCAAGGGTCGATTTTATTTAGATAAAAAAATTGCATTTGAGCTATTGTTTGCGAGTTATTTTGAAAATTCTGCTAAAGTTTAATTTTTGTCAAACATACAATGTTGTCATAACTTACCTAATTTGACACAAACCTTAACATATTTTATATTATTTTAAATCAAATTTTGTGAGTTTAAATTTATTGTTATAAAAAAATTGCATTTAGACTACAGTTTATGATTTATTTTGAAAATTCTGTTGAATTTTAGTTTTAGCCAATCAAGCAATGTTGCCTTAATTTGGTCAATTCAATGAAAACCTCAACAAATTATATGTTATTTTGGAAAAAAATTATTTGACTTTAATTTATTTAAATTAAATATTTTGATGTAAACTTTAATTACAAAGTTATTTTAAAAAAATCAACAAAATTTAAATTTTGACTTAAGAGAAAACTTAACATTAATTTAACACAAACCTTAATTAATTATATATTAATTTAAAGGAAATTTAGTAGGCTTCAATTTTTTTAATACAACATTTTTATGTGGCGGTATTATTTTGAAAAAAATTATGAATTTTGATTCACTTCAAATATGCAATGTTGTCATACTTTAATTAATACTTTGATAACCTCAGCAAGTTTTATATTATTTTAAAGCTGATTTTGTGAGGTTTAATTTATCTAAGTAAAATATGTCTAATTGAGCATTGATTCGGCAGTTATTTTGAAAATTTTGACAAATTTACATTTTTTCCAAAACTACAATGTTGCCACAACTTTGTTAATTCAATACCAACCTTAACTTGTGTTATATCATTTTAAAAGTAACTTTATGGGCTTCAATTTGTTTACATGATTTTTTTTTTGTGTTATAATTTAAGATTTATTTTTAAAAAATTCTTGAATTTTTGTTTTGACCAAAATAGCAATGTTACCATAACTTCTTTAAATTAGTTCTAAGCTTAACTAATTATGTATTATTTGAAAGCTTATTTTGTGGGCTTTAATTTGTTTATATAAAATATTTTTATTTGGATTATAGTTTACGATTTATATTAAAAATTTTGATTAATTTTGATTTTAGCTATATAAGCAATGTTGTCATAATTTAATTAAATTGATATCAGTTTTAATTTTTTTACATCAATTTGAAGGTACTTTTATAGGGTATAATTTATGTAAATAAAATATTTCAGTTTGGGTGATAGTTTAAGTTTTATTTTGAAATTTCTGATTAATTTAAATTTTAGCTAAACAAGCAATGCTGCTTTAATTTATTTAATACAAACCAATCTCAAAATGTTTTATGTAAATGACTTTTGATGCTTGTAGAGAGATCAAATATTTAATCTATTGATGATGAACATTTGGGTGGGTGGGAGTGACCCACCCACCCACCCAAGTGTTAGTTATCAAAATGTTAGATCACGATCTCCTCATCTGACAAAATGAATTCTGATGCTCGCAGAAAGGTCAAATATTTAATCTTTTGATGTCAAACACTTGGGTGGTTGGTTGGGTGGGATACTTTGTAGCATGATAACGCGTCAGTAGTTTGGATTAGAGTGACCCACCCACCCACCCAAGTGTTAGTTATCAAAATATTAGATCACGATCTCCTCTTGTGACAAAATGAATTCTGATGCTCGCAGAGAGGTCAAATATTTAATCTTTTAATGACGAACACTTGGGTGGGTGGTTGGATGGGTCACTTTGTAGCATGATAACGCGTCAGTAGTTTAGATTGCAGTGAACTCAAACAAGCCCAACAAGTTATTGGAAGTTCCGGCCCAGGTTTCTCACAAAAGACCTGCAACAAACATGATTGAGTTTGCAACTTTTGAGGATGAGAAGGTTTAACTGGACACTATCGACGCAGTTTACCATAAAACTCCCGCACAAAGAAAAAAAATTCACTTTGGTAGACTACAAGAAAAAGTATAAAAAAACAAAGAATTGGCTGAGTCCTTTGTTAATTTATTACATCAGTTGCTCTTCAACACCAGCCAGGTCATTAGCTAACAAAACCAAAAAATCTTTAACCGCACAGCCCCAAAAATGGCTTAGGCGTACTAGATCCGTTTAACAATTCTTTAGGCCCCTAAACAAGCCCTTTTACTTCTCCAGCATTTACAAAAAGTTAGCGACAGGTTATTTGTCCGACAGTCTGACAAAGACGTGATATATTTAAAGGGTTTTCCAACAAAAAAATCTATTTTATTACTGATAAGTACATATGCTGTAAATGCTCGAAGGTCAAAAGAGGTACTAAACGATAATACTGGGTTTGTAAAAACAAAGATGATAATGGGGACATCTTTATCGACAAATTTGTTGGTCGAGAAGACCACGATCACAATACATGTTGACCAAGCAGATAGCATTTGGACACCAAAGAAGAGGATTAGCAAACAGACTACAACAATGACTACCACCCCAAAAAAAAAGGGCAAAACTTGGAAACTGTTTCTACATAACACTGCTACATACTGTCAGCAAGAGGACAATATTGCCAGGTTGGAAAATGCGACGACCAGAACGTAAAAAGCTTTAGAAATAGTTAGCGTCAACTTAAGGGTCTTCTGAAAAAACCAACGGACTCAGGTGCAATTTCAGAAGTTATAGCAAACCTCTTCGTGTCAACAAAAAATACTGAAGGATCTGAGTTGACATCGGTCAATCCAACAAACAAAAATCACTGCCTATACAGTAATCTTGAAAAACCTTGAAGCAATATTGCACTATGGCCTTGCAAGGGCCTTTGATAGAAAATAGATCACCAAATAAACGCTTCTAGCCAAATCGCCTTCATTCAGAAAAAGCACAAGCAGAATTTTTTTAATAAGTAAGTAAGTATTGAAGAGAAAAAAAATTATTTTAACTTTTCCATGGCTATTTTTGTTTAATACTTTAATTTTTTTGGAAATATTTTGCTATTTTTGACTTTTTATAAATAGAATGTTGCAGTTTTTAACAGTTTATGGTGAGTTTTGGTACTTGTTGACAATATTTTTGTACTTTATGGCTGGATTTGTTGTTTTTGAAAGTATAGAATTATTGCACTTTTTTACAGTTTATTACTGGATTTTGAATTTTTCTGACACTTTCATAGCCAGATTTTTTTGTTTTTGAAACTTTTTGAAATATTTTACACTTTTTTAACAGTTTACGCTCGGATTTTGAGGTTTTTCAACAGTATTTTGATGTTTTATGCAAAAATATTTTGTATTTCTGACCACTTTTAGCCGGATTTTGGTTTTATCTGAAAATATTTTAATGTTTTAATAGTTTATGATCAAATTTTGTTTCTTCTTAACAATATTTTTATGTTTCAACGCCAAAATTTGTAATTTTTGATGTCACCCAAACGTTACATACCAAGAGGTTGGATCACAACCTTCTCTTGTGACAAGATAACTTCTGACATACGCAAAGAGGTCAAACTTACAATTTCTGGATGACGGACACTTGGGTGGGTGGGTGGGACACTCTAAGGGGGGGGGGGGGGATTGTTGCGCTATCAAAAATAAATAATACCACACTCCACCGATAGTATCGCACTCCTTTGTTCCCCGTTCCTATAAATACTAAAAAATTGTCAAGCAAAAAATAGACTGGAACAACACTAAGGCTACTATAGACTGGATTTCTACTACCTAGTGCCGTCCCACCCTGCAGCTTTCATACGAACACTAACAATGCCTTTCACCTCTACCACGTTTAACCCTCTAGAGAACCTACAAACAGTTTGCTTGCACACCCGCCAGAGTTTCAGCTGCTACTTCACTTTGCTCCAAACAACACATATAACCACAATAATTCTTAGTGGACTTACACTCTGTGTGAGTGGGTGTGTACGTTAAGTGAGCATTCTGGGTATGAACTTTTATTCGTAAAATGTATAACTCCGATCAACCACAAACCTTTGCCAAGAACAGTAAAGTCGCCTTCTTTGAAACCCAGCCGGTAATAAATGGAGCCTAACGTGGGGCGTGGCATGGTACCTTCACAATCCCATAAACTAAACCATAAAAATATACGGAATAAAAAGAAAACTAGGCAACATAGACGTCGCAAAAAAATAGCAGAAGAAGACCAACAACAGTCGCTAGATGAATACCTTGCAGACTGCAGACCGGTTAGACCAATAAAAATCACAAAAACTTGTTGATCGACGCAGCTTCAACACAGTTTATGAGTATTGGGACAGTAGTTTGATATAGTGTTCTCGCCCACCTGCCCAAGTGTTTGTCATTAAGAAATTGATTATGTCAACTCCTTCTTCAAGTTTAATGACATCTGTCAGTCACTTTGTCTTACTCGTTAGCTGTAAAAACACGAGAAGTGGTAGTAACTGTTCCTTTATGACAAACACTTGAGTGGATGGGCAAAAACACAATTTATGAATATTCGACCGGTAGTTTAATAGTGTTCCCACTCACCCGCCCAAGTGTTCAAGTTGTTATCAATAAATTAAATGTCGCTACCATCTACCGTGTTCATACAACTAATAAACGTGAGAGGATGCCTGACAAATGTCATTAAGTCACAAGAAAATGGTGACTTAACTAATTTATTAATAACAAACACTAGGGCGGGTGGGTGGAAACACAGTTTATGAGTATTGAGCTGGTAGTTTGGTTGCTTTGCTGCAACTAACAAACGTAAGAGTATGACTGACAGTTAATGACATCATTAACTATGTCAACCTCTATGTTAATTGGGAAGTTGCTTGCAGCCTCTGGAAGGCACAGTATAAGAAGCTATCCGCCCACAATTTAAACTTGGTTCCCGCCCACCCATTCAAGCGTTACTTATCAAGGGATTCATTGTTAAACAGTTATCTGATGTCTAAGTGACATCTGACATTTATTCTGTTCTTTTGTAGTAGCTACAAGAACACAAAAGGTGGGAAAACATAAAACAAAATTATGAGCAACTGTTGGGTGAGTGGGTGGGTCACAATATAAGAAGCTATCCGCCCACAATTAGTTTTTGCTCACACGCCCAATCGTTAGTTATCAAGAGATTCATTGTTTAACAGTTCTCTGATGTCTAAGTGACATCTGACATTTATTCTATTCTTGTATAATACCTACAAAAACACAAAAGATAGACAAACATGAAATCTTTTCTTGACCAACACTTGGGTGGGTGGGTGAATTACAGTATAAGGAGCTATCCGCTCAGAATTTAAACTTAGTTTCCACCCACCTACCCAAAGATTGGTTATTAAAAGATTCATTTTTTAGCAGATCTCTGATGTCTAAGTGACATCTGACATGCATACTGTTCTTTTATAATAGCAACAAGAACACAAAAGATAGGCAAACATAAAATCTTTTGATGACCAACAGTTGGGTGGGTGGGTGGGTCACAGTATAGTATAATGCCCGTATGACACTGATCTATAATTCTTTATTGAATTATATATATAAAAATATTTAAATTTTAAAAAGTCTGTAAAATGCACAAATTATCATGAATCTTATTGTAGATTGAAATTTTAAGAATATTTTTAGTTTTTCTTTAGAATTAACACAAAAATTGTACGTATTAACAGTTTTTAAAAAATAGTTAGGTTATATTATAAATGCTATTACTCATATGTTATGTGTTAATTATAAAGAAAACCTAAAAATATTCTTAAAATTTCAATCTACAATAAGATTGATGATATTTTGTGCATTTTACAAACTTTTTAAGGTTTAAATATTTTTATATATATAATTCAATAAAGAATTATAGATCAGTGTCATACGGGCATAAGAAGCTATCCGCCCACAATTTAAACTTGGTTCCCGCCCACCCACCTAAGCGGTAGCCAACATAAAATGTTTTCCATTTGAGCGTTTCATGCACTTGGTTCATTTTTACATTTTTAAATATTGCAGGCAAAAGTGTCTCACACTTGACAAACCTAAACTCTACCTTGAAAAACATATCGAAAACGCAAATGCATTTAACAAATAAATTTGAATTAGTGCCACCAAGTGCGACTATTTTGTCAAATGGAAAACTAGAATATTAATTTTCGAAGTTGGAAAATTCGATTTTTTTTTTCAATTAAATTTAAATTGTTTTAATTATCTACTTTTCCAATTATATAATTATAATATATTAATGACTATTTATAATTTAAATTTAAATCCATTAATTTTATTTAGCTGTATTCCATTGTTGGCAACAATTTGCAAGATTCGACATTGCAACATGGCGCTGCGAAAATGACAGCGAGCAAACGTCTCCCATATTAGTTCAAAGTTTTCTACGCAAATCTAACAGAAAATGTGTTGTTTAACAATGTGCGTTTAATACAAAACATATTAAAAACATACAAATAGTTTAGTGCCAATTGGGTAAGTGTGTGTAATAGTTTTCTTTACTTCGGCGCCTCTAATCAATAACCCTACTTGACAGATACAAATAACGTTATTAAAACGAACTGAATCTCATTATCTTAGTAATTTAAAAGGTTTCTAATTATTAGTGAGCTAAGACAATTTGATTGCCATTAAATTGGTAGGTTAGTTTGATTTATTACAATGTTTTAATTTATAGGACTGAGTCGGAAATTACTATTAATATGTTGATAGTATAAATATTTGTAATTCATGTTTTAGTGTAGTGATTTAGATTTAGCATTGCATGTACTTGTTGGTAAAGCGTGTAATTTGTTGATTATTTTATTATATTATTTGCAGTGATTGAAAATGTATAATGGTATTGGTTTGGCAACGGCAAGAGGGTCAGGAACGAATGGACACGTCCAACGTAACTGGGCCTTGGTCAAACCTAGGGAGAAAGAGAAGAATTATCGATCAGAGCAGGATTTAGCGGCTCTTGAATCTGCTGCTAATAAGCAACCTAATAAGGAGATCCTCGATCATGAGAGGAAACGAAAAATTGAACTGAAGTGTGCCGAATTTGCTGATATTTTAGAAGAACAAGGGTAAGATGTTATTTTGTATTATTTTATAATTTTACTACTCATTAATAGCAAATTTGAATGCGATTTAAATATTAAATTGATTCTGAAATTACAGTGTTGCCACCTGTTTCAATTTGTTAGTAATTCGTGTATGTTTGGTTGCAGATACTCGGAGGAGGCTATCAACAATAAAGTTAGCAGTTATAGGAACATGTTGATGTCGCACGATGGGAAGTTGGAGAAACCGGTGGATCAATGGGGAAGACCATGGTAAGTGGCTTTTGCATATTTGTATTGTTGTTTAATTGAATTAATTATTGCACAATTGAAGTTAACCTAAA
The DNA here is from genome assembly GCA_963932245.1 of Tachinus rufipes. Lineage (NCBI taxonomy): Eukaryota > Metazoa > Arthropoda > Insecta > Coleoptera > Staphylinidae > Tachinus > Tachinus rufipes. The sequence goes on from OZ010744.1 coordinate 8,794,478, forward strand.
TTGACAGTTGAGATAAATACTAAGCTTAGTATGATGGGGTGCTATGACATGTCAATATTATTTGCTTGTCAAATTGTCTTGTGAAAAATGATTTACACAATGTAACTACTACAGTACAAGTACAGGTAAGTACAATTCTTATAATTATTTATTTTCTAAATTTTATTTCAAAAATTGAGCACAAATAATGATTTATCTTGTAACTTGTGCAGAAAACCTATTTGTTGCACAAAATTGGCACACAAAACTCAAGAAATTACGCAGAAAACTTTTATTGCATACATAAGCACAAAAAACTAAATTACTGCAGAACATTTATCATAAATAACCCAAAATACCTATGAATTGCATTAAATTGGTAGTTTATCTCATGAAATTTATTATAAATTGCGAAAAAACCTTTTTATTGCAGGAAATTAAAAAACTGATTTATCTCATAAATTCACTATAAATTGAAAAGAAAACTCATTTATTGCAAAAAATTTGCACAAATAAGCTAGTTTAACTTATAAATTGAGCAGAAACTTTATTTGTTGCAAAAAATAGCACAGAAAACATATTTATCTCATGAAATTCATCATAAATCCGCAGGAAACGTTATATTCTTACTTCTGACACCAAAATATCATTTAAAAAATCAGATTCGGTACTATTGGTCAGTAATTTTTTTTTTGGAAATTTTAAAATTTGGAAAAAAATACTTTGTGACCTAATTTAGGCTTAAAATTTTTTTGAAAAGATTTGAACTTGAGTAACTCTTATCTACTGAAATTTTTGTGACCTAGAATTTGGATTTTCTTTTTGCTGCAAATGTAACTTATCTTTAAATTAGGAAAAGAGAATGGCAGGTCCAACTTCTTGATCACAAACGGTTGGGTGAGTGGGCACTTGGTTCATTGACTTGCCCAACCAACTGTTGGTGGTCTAAAAATAGAATTTTCTTTTTTTCTGTAAATATAATTTGTCTTTAAATTTGGGGAAGAGATTGACAACTCCAACCTTTTGATAATCAGTTGGATGTATGGGCTGGGCACTCAGTTTATTGATTACGAGTTAATAGCTTCAACTGGAACGACATCCCGTTTTTGCCATTTGCACTTGGCCATGCTCCTGGATTTATCTATGTGCGCTGGATGATATTTTTGACGTTTTCGTGTGATATTCCGCAAGCATATCTCGAATTGAATGCCGGTGCAACCAATAATGGTGACATTTCTGGACTCTAATATAAGCTGGTACCCCACCAAATCAGTTCATTGATGCGGGTGAATAGTTTCAACTGAAGTACCCCGCCCGCCTACCCAATTGTTTGTAATTCAAAAAATGGATTGAGTTTTTTTTCTAAATATTATTTGTCTATAAATTGGGAAAGTGAGTGACGGATCCAACCTCCACTCACTTTATTGATTGCGGCCTAATTCCGCGTGTTTTTATTTGCTTTGCTTTTGATTATCGAAGTCTCTTGCGGGTGGCAGTGAACCATATGATGGGGCTGGGTGAGAACTTCTTGCTCTAGGTAGCAGTAGTTTGCTGCTGCTTCCAATTCCCGACTGATTTTGCCTCGGCGGACTGGGTTGGATCTTTTTGGCTAATGGAAGTTTATTTGTCTTGTCATTGGTTCTAGATGCAATTAGGATTGTTGTGGAGCGATGTATCTGTGCTTGCGGATTGTGGTAGACTTTTTTTTTGTTAGGCGTAGGTGGGGAATATTCTAAAGACTTTGCTCCCAGGACGTGTCTGATTCACCTTTCTATGGGTGCCTACCGACTAAACCCCACCCATCGGGGAAGTTCGAGACTTTTTGGCTCATGTACCTTCCGTTTGGAGATGTGTATGTAGGAGGTAGTTTAGGAGTTGTCTTATAGGCCGGGTTGGGGTTTTGTTTTTGAATGTCGTTTTACCAACGCTATGTAAGAAGTAACTCGGCTACTATTGAGTTCACCGGTTGCTTGTGGACAAAATCTTCCCTATCTGGTTCGGCATTCGGCGAGTCTTGCCAGATGGGGATTGGAATGAATTGCAAGGTTTTTGAAATACTTTTCGGCCAAAGCTTCAATATGTTGACGAAGTGGAGGCATCTCTAGGTCTGTCTGAATGTCCAGATTTCGAACGTACCATGGAGCTCTTGTGAGCATCCGGAGAGTTTTGCTTTGGAAAGCTTCTAAGCGATTTACGCTACTTGCCGCTGTTCCCCAAATGGGGGAAGCGATGTGATCATCGGTCTGATGGTCGAGATGTAAAGCCGGATTTTATTCCGGAGCGGCATGCCGCTGTTCCGACGCAACATCGGGTAGAGAAGAGATTAGCCATTTTTGATTTGTCCAGAATGGATTGAACCTGAGGCTTGTAATAGAGACCCTTGTCCAAGATTACCCTAAAATAATTGGAGTGTCGGACCATGGTATGGGAACGTCATTGAAGGTGACGTTCTCATGCGGTTTAAGTGATCAACGCCGAGTGAAGAGTACGGCCTTGTTTTTTTCTGGGTTTACTCTAAAGTGCCATTTATCCATCCAATCTTCCAGATCGGAGGTGATCGTCAGCGAATTGAGCCATTTTATCCCCGTGCATGCTCCCTAAAGGCATGTCGGCTACTTACAAGTTAAAAAGGTGCTGCGAGAGAATAGAGCCTTGAGGAACTTTGGCCTCTATCTGCCGAGAAGTAGAGATGTGGTTATCGAGTTTGACTGCCAGACTTTTGCGTTTTAGATATGAGGCTAGCAGCCTTATAATACGCAGAGGAAATTGTTGTCTGATTAGCTTTAGAAGCAGTCTCTTGTGCCAGACTTTGTTGAAGGCTTTTTGACGTCGAAAAAGACTACTCCCGTGGCTTTTGACAATGTGGTCCGCCACTCGGTTGAGTTGATTTACGCTCGAGTGTCCCCATCTGAACCCATGTTGATGGGAGAGAGAAGATTGTTTATTTATATCCGTGTGCTCTTGAATGATATCACCTTCTCTATGACCTTGCTTAAGGTGCATAGTAGGCTTATAGGCCGATAATTTTGGGGAAACAACCTTTTTTTCCCAACTTTAGCGATGTTTACCACATGCGAGCCTTTCTAGGCTGACGGGAAATGCCCAGTGCGAAAAATAGCATTTGCAATATTTGTTAGAGCCATAATTGATTTTTGAGAACGATTTAAGCTTTGTTAGATATTTTATCCGGGCCAGGAGCAGAACGGGATTTGAATCTTTTAACGATTTCTCTGATTTGAGAAGGTCTAACGCTGTCTAGTGTAGTGTCATCATCAGCGATTCTCAGAAAGTCTTTGACTTCTCTGCGAACCCATTCGATGTGCTCCAGATATAATTGGTATACAGATCGGCGTATTGGAGTTCCAGGCAGTCTGCGAATGCTTCGACTTTTTCCTCAGTAGTGTATTGCATCTCTTTCTCACCATGAATGGCGGGAATGGGAACCCGTCTGTTCCTAAGGGCTTTAGAGATCCTCCACATCGGATGTTCATTCTCCGTGAAAGGTTCTAGCGTATCTTTCCAGCATTGGTTTATATGCTCCCTTATGGCCGTTTTTGTGGTAGACTGAGCTGCTGTCGTTTGATCAAGGCGCAGCGCACGGAACGCTGACTGAACGAAGTCGTGCAGGGCCTTGCTTTTCTTGGTAGTTTATGGGTGCGAGGATAAATTGGCAATTATCTTTACCTCTCTATTTTTGCATTTGTGCATTAGCCTTCTTTATCTTCTTTCTTTGTTCGCATTGTTTGTTAGCGTTGCAGTTGGAAGTTAGCTATTGGTAGTAGCTCGTCTCATTGCTTTCTAGGGTGACTTTCTATCAGGCATTATTACAGGGTTTGCCTGAGGGTGGTTACATTTTCAACTGGCAATGACATCCTGGAATCGTTTCCTAACGAATTGGGGATCGTTGTCGCTTAGTATGACTTTTGGATGGCGATGGTGGTCTTAGTGGTGGCAAAAGCTTCAAGCTAGCTTGTGCTGTTATCCATGATAGCGAGGATAAACTTGTTTCCGGCGGGATGAGACTACAAATCGGCTGCTTTTGTCCTACAGCGTCGGTGACATGGTGGTGTTTGAAGACTTCTTCTTGCATTGTCGGATTTACTAGCTGTTCTCATCCAGCGTTTGTGCGGATTAATTCTCCTTCTTTTTCAACTCGGTATCCTTGTTCTATGAGTTATGATGCGAATCTGCCTACACGTTAATTGGCGCCGTGATAATCGTCTGGCGTTGGTTTTACCGTGATGTGATGGTAAAGTCCGAGTTATGCTGATAGGTCGGGCAAGCACATCGGGAGATACTATCCGATCCACACCTTTCACTTTTTCTCCTGCTTTCTCTTTGTCCGGTGATTTGGTCAGGGCAGTTGGTTTTTGGTTCTCGACGTGTGTTCTACTATTGTGTGAATTTTGCTTTGGCGTCAGTGGAGTTCTTAAGTCAAAGGAGGAATGCTTTGTCGTTGAGATAAGGTTGGTACTTCTTCACTGCCCAGATGCAAGGCATTCTTGCTTGTTGCTGTGTTTTGTTGAAATGAGTGCTGGCATAGCTAATGAATCGGGGGTGTTCTCTTTTTCCTGATAGAGCACAGCGCCTATTCTTGCGTTGCACGTATCTTTCCAACACAAACCGGAGTCCGGGTCTAGGTTGGTCTAGAAGAAACGGTCGATTGATCAGTTGTTTTACCGCTTCTTGTTCTCTTGAAGATTGGGACGTATTCTTTTAACAAAGTACAGACTTTCAAAAAGTTCCGAAATTGCTTTTGGGTGTTTAGTCGGGGAAAATCGCGTACTAGTTGCAGGTGGTGTTCTATTTGGCGGTTTTCTTGTCTAGTGATCTGATAGTCCAAATATTTTTTGCTTGCCCAGGTCGCATTTGCTTGATTTATAGTGTAGGTGTTCATCGTAACTATTTGAATAGACTACGGTATTGTCCAAGACTAAGATGAATGTTTCGAGCCATCTTGTCAACATTTTAGCCAGTTCAGTTTTTGAATGGTAATCGGTCAAGTGGTGGCTATCTGGGTGCAATAGATTTGCCAGTATTCGGTCTTTAAGTAGAGTTTGGAAAAGACAAAGGTACCACCAAATTCTATTGGTAGATAAGTATTTTTTTGAATGCCGAACTTTGATGAGTGTGGTGTCTTTGAGGTCAATAATGCGGGTGGTGTAAATCAGTCGATAAAGGTACCGACAACAACTGTTCGGTCTTTCTGGCCAAAGTGGATCAGCCTTCGGGTGTAGTCTAGGGTTTCATGGCCTTCTATCAGCTACGTGCGCCCCAAGATGATTTCTTCACCTAGTATAGAAGCATGCAGGAATTACAGTTTTTGTATATATTACTTCTTTGGTGGGTTGTAAATCTTTGAGGATAAGGCGAGTAAAATTAGAATTAGCTTCTCAATTAATCAGGGCTACTTTGGCTTTGGTTGGTAGTCTTTTTCAGTTTGCTCAATGCATGCTCGGATCAGTTACCGCGTCGACTTGATGGTGGTTCTTTTTTTTTGGGCCTTGCGTTTGATAGTTTGCTGTTGGCGTAATCTTGGCTTCGATTCTTGTTACAGTTTTACTAAGATGTTTCAGGTTTGTAAATTTAGTGATTTTGGTCATGCGCTGAATTCTGGGATCCACTAAGTTTATCAGTCGATTTGCTATGGTCTGTTCTGACGTCTTTGGGACAATTCATTGGTAGAATGCTAACTTGCGATGAAAGAATGTAGCCACCGGTTGTTGCCCTTCATGATGTTCAGTCCACAACTGTTGGTTGAGAACGATGATAAGGTTGGTTTTGCAAATTTTTGTAGCAGGGTTCTCATAAGTTGTGCTGAGATTTCCATCTGTTTGTTCTTGAAAGCTTTTTGCTTGGTTTTGCAGTGCCTAGGTTATACAGCGGGGACTTCAGGTTCTGCGAAGATTTTAGTGTTTAGTGTTTTTCTAGAGCTATTTCGGGTCTTCATGTTCCAGGCCTCGGAATGTTGGCAGATGATCCTTGTGCTTGACCACTAAAGGCGCAACCTTAGGTTGTGATTGGTTGTTTTGTTGTAGGCTGGTTTGACTACCGCAACGAATTCGGTGGATATCGTCGTCATAGTGTGTCTGCAGCAGTGCCCTTATCCGACTTTATATTTTTCCTTTTTGGTCCGCAGGTATTCAATGTTTCTAGTGCGTTTTTGTTTAAAGCTTTTAGGAGGCGGTAGCATGTGGGCTTATTATATGCCATGAGATTGGTTTTATAATTGACTCAGTCACCGTTCTTTTTGGCTTTGTTGAACAGCTTTCTAGTGATTGCTTTTGCCTTGTCAAGAGATCTTGTTGGAGGTGTGCTTGACAGTGCTATCTGTCATTATCTTCAGCACCTGTGACGTTTTTGCTGTCTTTGGACAGAGATTTTTCTAACTAGTATTTATTTGTATAGATCCTAGTCAGTTTTTTTCGGATCTTTATCAATTCATCACTTCACTTGCAATATTTTTCCGTTAAACCTGTCAAAAAGTAGGAAACTATGTTTTGGAGCCAATTTCTTCTAAACTTCTTAAAGATAAAGTTGTGTAGTTATTTAACTAATTTAAAGGTTTATTTCCATGTGTGACGTCAATCGTGGGCATAGAAGGTTATTATGTTGGCTTTACCATAAGACTAGCGGAAATATCACAAGATTAGTTTTGTAATTTTTTTCTATACACTTTTACCACAAAAAGTGTATAGAAAAAAAATTAAAATAAATAAAAATAATATGAGTCAATCAAAAATAGTAACATGAAAAAGTTATTTTGTCTAAATTGGTGATTATTTTGTGGCCATTTAGTAGTTAATGAGAGTTAGTAAGAGGCAGCTGTTTATGGAAATGTATTCCTTCATTGTGGTAGATCGGATTTTAGGATTAAAATCCACTAATCTTTTGCGTTTAGGTAAGCTGGATAAGCGCATCAACTTCGAATGTTCTAAATTTACTATTTAAATATTTATGTAGTAGTATATAGTTTGACTAGAAAAAATCAATAAATAATCATTTGATTAAATTAATTTCCTTCTAAAGCATATTTCAATTGAATATGCGGAAAACATTTTCCGCCTCAGTCTACGTGAGCGTCGGACGATATTTCCTGTTTGGTTTTCCCATTTATCGACCGACAACACAGCATCCCTTTCATCTCTCCCCCGCTTAGATGAGCGTGCGCCGCCTCGACTAGGGGCACCCACCACCGCCGTTCCACTCACACCATCCAGTCCGTTTATTGAAATGGTATTGAAAGCGGCGTCTAAAATCCATCCGCCGACGCGGACAGCCGCAATAAATGTGAAAATCCGATAAGCAAACATTCGTGACTTTCAAAATCACTATGTCTTCCAAAAACTAGTTCTTAAGTCGTAGTATGTAAGTGGTAACCGAAAGTCTTCCTTCGTAATAATAAGTGATAATATAGTTTATGTGCAATATGTATTTCGGCGGTGCACCATCGCGGAATCGTTATCCGGTTGACGAGCGTGTCATGTTCGAGAGACTTTGGCGGGGCGCTCTCTGTCAAGCTCTTGGTCCCAAGGTGCCCCCTCAAAGAATACCGCCGGCTAGAAGGACGTGTTGCTGCCATTGTCATTGCGGGCCTCCACCTATCGCATCCAATAATAATTGCTTAGTTAGTCCTCAACATAGGAAATCCATGCGATCTGTAGTAAGGTAATTAAAAACAACAAATTTGACAGCAAATGTCATTTTTCGTATTGATTCTTGTGATATTATTGTGGTCAACTAACTGGATTGAAACGTTTGTGTATTAACGAAAATAAAATGTTTCATATATAATTAAATTTATTACTAGAAAGTTTTCATTTGTTTTTAAAATTGCAGTTTAATCTAACTTTAATTTAGTTTAGTATTTGATACAAAAAAAAAGTTGTGTGCTAAAGCTGGCTCCACACTATGACTATTTGTTATGCTGGTTTCAAAATATGAACCGAATTCGATGGTCTTAATAGGCGTTGAAGTTTGAGATAAAAATATGCTTTTTCGTATCATTTTAGCGATTCCATTTATATTTTAGTTATGTTTTTTTCTTATGGTGCTTTATCAGGTTCTGGCGAGAGTATTTTGGGAAAATTTTGGTTTGTTTGAGAACAATTTTTGAGCTGTTTGAGATTTTTTTGGCAGTTTGTATACATATTTGTGCAATTTGAGAAAATTTTAAAATGAGCAGTTTGAGAACGTTTTTCACAGATTGTGAATATATAAAGACAGTTTAAAAACATTTCGGTTTTTTTAAGCAATTTGAGATTATATTTGGACTGTTTGAAAAACTTTTTGCTTATTTGAGAACATTTTTGAGCAATTTGAGAATTTTTTGGAGGTTTCAGAATGTTTTTGAGCTATTTGACAAAATGAGAACACGTTTTGTATTTATTATTATATTTGGACAGTTTGTTGCTCTGTTTTGAAAATTTTGGTTTATATAAGAACATATTTGAGCAATTTGAGAATCTTTGAGAATTTACGATGTTTTAGGTATATAAACTGACACAAAGTAAGCTAAGCCAAGAATAACTAAGATTAGTTTGTGAAGTGATGCAAGTAGATCTAGTAAATAACAATTTGATACACTTTTTTATTAATATTAAAACATGCAAATCACGTTAAATTTAACATAAAAAATATTACAAATGTCTGTACGACGATCAAATTATTGATTAAAAATGAGTTTTATTTCTATATTAGTCATTGTTAATTTCCATGAATAGGTACTTTAGGCATATCATCATCATCGTCGGCTTTATTTAAATTGTTATGATTTGTAATTGGAGTCATATCTTCTTCATAATCAGGACGATTTGTATCCTTATCTATGTTTATTATTTCAGTGAATTGAGGTACTTCAGGCATATTGTCATCATCGTCGGCATTATTTAAATCGTTGTGGTTTATAATTGGAATTATATCTTCTTCATCTTTATAATCAGGGTGATTTGTATCCTCATCTATAGTTAATCTTTCATTGGTCAATGTTGTTAATTTGTGGTTGTTATCAATTTGATTAGTACAACTAGGAATATCTAAAAAATAGATTAGTATAATATTAGGAGTCTAGAATTGGTGTAAACGGTAGTAATGATAATAAAATAGGGTGGAGCAAAAGATTTTTTTTAGTAGCAAAAGAAAATAGTTGTTATCAGTGCTAAATCATGTAAGCGTATGAATAAGTTATCTTACCGACCATTCCGAAAGGGGGCGGAGAACTAGGAAAGTTGCCGGCAAATGGGGGGGGGGGGGGTAGATTGAGTTGCGGTTTTTGGCGTCAGCAAATTCATGATTATACCATCAAGTAGTTTTAACTGGAGTGCCTACCCACTTGCTCAAGTGTTTGTCATCAAAAAAAGCATTTAAAGTCTTGTATCTTCTGACATCCAATCTCTGAAATTCATACTTAACACTTGCTGTGCGGGCGAGACACTTCAGAGTATAAATACGGATGAGTAGTTTAAACTGTGGTTCTCGATAACTGACTTTTGGGTGGGTGGGGTAAAACTCTAGTGCAAACTACTTTTTTGTAATTATGATCTGGAGCTCTCACTCACACGCCGAATGTTTGTTATCAACAAATTAGAAGCTTTTTTGTTTGCAAGCATTAAAAGTTGTTTGTCTAAGAAGGTGAAGATGATATCTATTTTTTTATGACCAACACTTGGGCGGGTAGATGTGATACTCTAGATTAGGGCTTCTTAAACTATGGGTTGCGACCCCAAATAGGGTTTCCAAATATTGGGTTTGATACGGTGTTCTTGCTCACCTGCTCAAGTGTTTGTTATCAAGAAATTTACTTATTCTCACACTTGTTGCGTTTCTGCAGTTTTTAATGTGACAGATTGAATGACAGTTGTCACTAATACGTCAAAGGTGGGCACATTAACAACTTTCTTGATAATTAACACTGGGCGGGAACAGAGTTTATAAATATTGAGCCGATGGTTTGATACAGTGTTTCCGCCCACCCGCCCAAGTGTTTGTTTTCTAGACATTTGCTTATTCTCACACTTGTTGCGTATCTGCTGCTTTTTAATGTGACAGATTGAATAACAGTTCTCACTAATACGTCAAAGGGCACATTAACAATTTTTTTGGTAACTAAGACTTGGGCGGGAACTCAGTTTATAAATATTGGGCCGGTGGTTTGGTTGATTGACATTTGCAAATTGGTGCATGAGTACAATATCTATTATTTTAAATTTAAAAGAGTAAAAAAAGTATGTCTGTTAAGCTTTTTAAACTAGAAACTTCAAAAATTGCTCATGGAAATTCTAACAAGAACATTGTTCACTTATTATTTAACTTACTTTGTTTTTTTCTTCTCCACACATACAGCCCAATAGCAGTTATTATTATTAATATAGTAATACCTCCGACAATGTAGTAGTAAACATCTAAAAAGTAATAATTTTTGTTAGTAACACATGAAATAATACATTTTAGAAGTAAGATTTCTAAGTATTGTCTAAAATGATCAAAGAGATTTTTGCGCACTAGTGCGCCAATTCTTTAGAAAATAAAATTTAATTAAAATACGCAAGTGGGTTGTTTAGAAAAGTGCATACGCTCAAGTGACTGACAGATTTAAATATTTTCGTGATATAGTGCATGGGCACTTCATTTTAAACTAAACGGACCAGAGCAGGGGGTGGGGGGTGCGTCAAGAAACTTGTTTTAGTAGTCTTGGGATCGGTTTATGAGGGTATAAAACCCTTAAAAAAAATACGATTTTTTGCCATTTTAAGTCTATATCTTGTCTAGGGTAGCCGCAAAAGACATAAAAGAGTTTTTGTTCTCCACTGGGCAAAAAGGAGCATATTTTGATTGTCAGTTAGTTGGAAAATATAAATTTGTTTTATGTCTAAAACTTGTAAAAACTGCAATAAACTATGGTAAAAATGCTTATTTAACTTAAAAAATGAAAGAAAATAAATTGTAATCATTTTTTCCTTCATTTTTACATTTTTCCTAGATGGATTTTTCTACGGTCACGACTTGGATAGGTGATCGCAGAGCGTAGCATTCTTTCCAATATGGGTTTGTCACCTAATATAGGCATCTAAACATACACATGTCTTCTCTGTGGCTCGGTGTGTCCGGCACCTCAACACCTAATTATATAAGAGGTTGTAGGTTATATATATGGCCATGTATGAGTCAAGTGTACGGAATGAAAATTTATTTTTGTTCAAACCACTGAAATTGCCTTTCTCTACATGAATCCTACTTAAGTGAATTTTTTCAGTGAGCCATTTCTGAGTAATGAGCAATCAAAATTTGAAGAAAAATTTTTATTATTTTTTTATTGTTTCTAACTTCTCAGGATTGCATTTTTAGAAAAAAAATTATAAGAAACTTTTTTCTTCAAAATTGTTGAGTTTGAAAGTTTTGCAGAACTTTTAAAAGACAGGGTTTTTTTTTAAAGATTACGGGTATTTTTTTTTCAAATATGGATAAAAACGTGCTTTTATATGTGCAAAAGTGCCGTGTGCTACGTTTCGAGATATCTTACAATGTATCCACAGAAGTACTTAAATATTGCGAAAATGGCTTTAATTTTAAATTTACATTTTTTGATCGTTTGTAACTTTTCAGGATTGCATTTTTAGGAAAAAATTATTTAGAATTTTTTCCTTCAAAATTGTCATTACAACAATTTACAATAAAAAACATGCAACACTAAAGTGCTGACGCAGCACAGATAACTTGACGAACCCTGTGGCGTCATATCGGAAAAAAGATGTTACTAGTACCCCAATACAAGTTTCAGTGTGTATTACCATTAATATATTTTAATTAGTATCTGTAATTATATTTATGTATGCATAATTTTACTTAAAATAATTACCTTTATTGTTGCTGGAGGGTATTGTGTTGATTTCACTAACTCTAGTCATAGTTTTATCAATATCTGTAAATATACAAATTCTGCGATAAATCTATTTAACATTTTATTTTTATTACCTGGATTATTGATGGAAGATATGTTGTCAAGTACAGTACATCTAGCATCTATTTGGATTACATCTATAAATTTTATAAAGTTTAGTCACAATTAATATATTTTATTCTTATTACCTGTATCCACGTTAATTTCAATTCCATCATCACATGGTGTTCCTTTAGCATTAACATTAGCTTTGTAATTTATGTCTAATTTTATATTATTAGTTTTATTTTGTTTATACAACATGTACAAAAAGTCACAGTTTAATAAATTTCCCCTTAAGTCTACTTCAGCTTTAAAATAGTATTCCCACGATTTTATTTCTTTTAATCTATTATTACTCAAGTTTATATATGTTATTTTCTGTATATCCAGAATTGATTCAATATTTCGTATAATATTATTGCTTAAATCTATTGTTTTAAGGTTTGGAAATTTATCAAAGAATCCGGATGGTATTGTAGTAATTTGGTTATGACTTAAATCAATTTGTTCCAATTGTGTTAAATTAAACATTATAACATTTGCGATACTTTGTATATTATTGTACGATACATTTAATATTTTTAAGTTTAGATTCTGAAGTTCTAATTTTGATATACAGTTATGCGTTAAATTGAGGTTTTGTAGGCTGATTAAATTCATTTGATTTAAATTGCATTTTGTTATTTTATTATGAGATACATCTAATATTTGCAAAGTCGGAAGATTTTCTAGAAGTTCTAAATTTGTTATTTGATTGTTATTTAAATATATTTGTCTTGCGTGTTGCATGGATCCTTTATTAATTATATCTATATTATTATGAGCCAGATTAAGATGCATGAAATCTATAATATATTCTTCATACGATAAATATGCTTCATTTCTGAAAATTACAGTAGTGATGTTATTAATTTGATTATTTGCTAAATTTATATGATGTAAGTAGTTTAAATTATATTCACTAATACTATTAATATTAGTAATATTGTTATGAGCTAAATGTGCTTCTTTTAATTTAATTAGTTCATTTTTATTTTTAAAAAAATGTAAATTTGTTATTTCGTTATGACTTAAATATAAATATTTAATTTCTTTATTAATTTCAATTTCATTTATTTTATTGTGTGATATATTTAAAAACCTTAGTGGCCCATCTATGTTTATGAATTTCTGTATGTTATTATTTTGTAATTCCAACCAGTGCAGATGTTCTAAATTCAAATCACTTAAGTTAATTACACCTTCTATATTGTTATTATTTAATTTTAATTTAACAATTTTATTTTTATTTTTTAAAAAACGTAAATTTGTTATTTCGTTATGACTTAAATATAAATATTTAATTTCTTTATTAATTTCAATTTCATTTATTTTATTGTGTGATAGCCGCAAAGATGTTAGTGGCCCATCTATGTTTATGAATTTCTGTATGTTATTATTTTGTATTTCCAACCAGCTCAGATGTTCTAAATTGAAATCACCTAAATTAATTACACCTTCTATATTATTATTATCTAATCCTAACTCATCAATTCTATTAGTAATATTTTTTAGAAAATGTAAATTTGTTATTTCGTTATGACTTAAATATAAATATTTAATTTCTTTATTAATTTCGATTTCATTTATTTTATTGTGCGTTAGATCAAGTAGCAATAATGATGAATTATTGTTTATAAATTTCTCTATGTTATTAGTATCTAAATTCAACATTTTTAGATAATCTAAATTGAAATCATTCAAGTTAATTACACCATTTATATTGTTACTTTTCAAACCTAAACTGAAAATTTTTTTATATCCGGTTTTTAAAAATTCTAAATTGGAAATGTTGTTATTATTTAATATTAAAGTACGAATTTGTTCTAATGATTTAGGCAATTTGAAATTTGATAATTGGTTAAAACTAACATCTAATTCAAATTTACTTGATAGAGATATGTTTTCAAAAACACTGAAATTAGTTAAAGAATTGTTTGAAAAATTAAGAATTCTAATATTTGAGTCGCAAATAATACGATCATAATTTTGATTTATACAAGAAACATAATAAGAATTACAATAACATATTTTCTCACATGTAGCATATTGTAAAAACATAAATAAAATACTTAGCTTAATAAAATTAACACTGCTAGGGAGAACCATTGTGATTTTAAAGTAACTGAAGACACTATTTATATAGCAAATATATTGTTACTACAACAAAATTTAGAAATCATTGCATATTAATTGATAATTTATCATTAAGATAGTCACTAAAAAAAGTAGATATACACTATCTGTATTTGTTTGTCTGTAAATAGAATTTTGAAGGGTTTAAATTATTGTGCAAGAGATGCAATATATCATCCGAGTCTCGGTTTACATGCCAAAATGTACATTTTTGCATTAATAATTATGTTTTTTCAACGTTTTCATTCATTTTTATAATGTTTTGTTTGGATTTTGTGGTTTCATCAAATCTTAGCCGGTTTTTATTGATTTTGGTCATGTTTTGATATTTTTTTGTGTTTTTTGATCATTTTTATTCAATTTGCACTGTTTTTAATTAATTTTTGTAATGTTTTGATCATTTTCAATTACATTTTGTGTTTTTTTTCCTATATTTTCATTCAATTTCTTTTGTTTTTCAATATTTTTTATTTAATTTTTGTAATTTTTTGATCATTGTTATCTGCATTTTTGTGGTTTTTTGTATATTTTCATTCAATTTGCTTTATTTTTCATTGATTAATTGTCTTTTCAACCAGTGAGATGCTAGGCACACTGATGATGAGTGCATATCTTGAAACACTGTATGGGTCTCACACTGGGTGGAGAGTCAATTTACATAAAAATCATTTATTAAGTATCGATAACAATAAAACTTAATGACATGAATTATATTCTCAACTACAAATTTGACTAAATAATGACTTTATAAAATAGTTTGATTATTGTCTGAATTTACTTATACATAAATTGATAAACAAGTTATATAAGACAAAATTGCTGTTTTTAATAAAATATTAGAAATTAAAGTGCGGTTGAAATTATTATCTTAAATAGATTAAGAGAGTATTTATAATTTTTAACTTGCTAAGCTTTGATAGTTTTGTTGTAGTGATATGTATAGGTTTTATCAAGTTTTATTGATATTACTATTTTTGTAATCATTGTGTATTGTGCTGTATCATTTATTTTTTTACGTTTGTAATGGTTTCTGTATTATCACAAATAAATCTATTATTAATTTGTGGCTAAAAAAAATGTAAATCAAATTATTAATTTTGGAGAGGCTTAAGTTCTATTATTTGTGTACGCCACTGGGTGCTTGTAAAACCAGTGGCGTAACTTAAAGTTTTAGTCTCTTCCTTTCTTACTATATTTGTTAATAATAAATTAATTAGGGAGCGTGGCGTAGTAGTCTATGCATCCGACTGCTGCACCGAAGATTGTGGATTCGAATTTCACAACGGAAACCATTTTAAATATGTATATGTTCTCCCACTACCCAACTTGCCTTGTCAGCGTGGAGTTTTATGACTAAGATTCTCTGGTTTAGAGTAGATTAATAATGTGCTTCGGAATCCACTAAAAACTGTAGGACCACCCGTAATGTAAGTTGCTTGCATTACAGGCAGAGAAGAATACATTTATTAGGGGTCCAATACTTTATGATCGCTTTCGCAATAGCTACTGCGCTGTATAAAAGTTGCGGGCTCGGTTGCCGGTCTTGCCAGTTGCTTTGTCATGAGAGGCTAACATTTTTTGGTAGATTTTGCAATTTCTCAAGTTGGCGGGGTGCGGGTTAGAACAAAGTGCACACTTTGGTGAGACTTTGGGGCAGGTTACCGGTTGATAGGGCTCGGAACAGATCCTACAGATAAGTATTTTGATAAAGCAACGTTTGGTCGTGTGCCCCAATTGCTAAAATTTGTGGCATTGAGGGATGTTGCCACTACGTTTCTTTGGTTTGACCGATACTTTTAGCTTCAAAAAGTTGGTCAGTCCTATGATCTCTGGGGACTTTGATCTTTTTGGCAGCTGGATTGAGATCATGCGATGAACATGAGTGGGGAATTCAAGTGATTTAAGGGCAAGCTCAACCTTGGTGAAAAAGTCCGGTACGTGCTTGATAACAACCTTGAGGCATCTCTCTTCGGCAGTCGACCACGTGTGTGGCCTTAACGGATTTGAGGTGCGCAGTAGCCCTCCTGTGGTCTGCACTAATGGTCGGAGTTATGCGAATACTCTCGAGGGTATTGCGCGAAGACAGAATAGGGGTGCGTTCCTAAAGTACTTGGGCGAGGGTGAGAGTGACCCAAATGATCACCTTTGCCGTTCCTAAAGTAGGGGTGAAGGGAAAACATTTCACTCTCGCCGGCGTTCATACCGTACCCTTGTTACCGTCCTCTATGAGCGGGGGAAATATCACACCCGACCGAAGTTAGTCTGTTTTTTTTATGTTATCTATGGTTTGTTTACGTCGTTATTATAATTTACATTTTGAAAATAGGTATTACAAAAATTTCCATTTGTTCACATGAAATAATAAGAACAGAAACAGGAGCAATTCAATTAATTAATCAAGACCAAGTCATGGTCAAAAATAAAAATAATGCATATTGTTCTGACTGCATTTGCTAATGGAACAACAACAATTTTTCTTCTTTTATTAGCTTGTGCCATAATGGGGTGTATTCTGTAAAATTTTATGTTTATTTTAACAGCTTGTTAAAAATATAAATATAACAGGCTTGTTAATTTTTAACGTTATATTGATATTCTATAACTGAAATATTAACATGGCTGTTATAATACATATTTTTAACAGCATGTTAAAAATTAGTCATGAAGTTAGTTACAAATCTCTACATTTATGCGTAAAAGTCATGTCTTTTCTTGAACCACAAAACATTATGCGTCAGATTTAACCTCAAAATATGACAAACGCCGGTGCTCGTAGGTAATCACAACACAATAATCGCATTAGTTTTAAAAGTGAATTAAAATGTTGAGACGTGAAAGAATGACTAAACGGCAATTAGAAAGCCTGATAACATATATAGAACAAAAAAAAAGTTGTCCTATGGGAATAAATAAATAATTAATTAATTCATTTATATTTTAATTCTAATTTTATTATTTTGTTGGTTTTGTTGCAAAATTAATTTCAATCAACATATATGCTAGCATAACAAATAAATAACTACGCTTGTTTTATATCGCTGCTCAAAATACACAATTTTGCAATACGTATTATTTCTTATAGGTGTTTGCAGATTTAAAAATCAAATACAAGACACAGGTCACGATTAATTAAATATGATATTAAGAGCACGAGAGGGGCAATTATAGCTACATGCGAGCAATCAATTGTACCAATTGTCCCTGGAAAGCAATACTTTTGAAAATACAATGTTTTATTTTGATCAATAAGATCTTACCGAGTTGGAAATTTAATCCATTTGTTTAATAGTGTCAATAATTTTACTAACTGCTAGTTGACTAATTGCTATATTAGCAGATGCCTCAACATCCAACTGGTAACTACCATGTCCATAAAAATGCAAAGCACAAAAAACCTTTAAATAGTTTGGTGTTGGAGTATTTCTTCGTATAACTGCCAAATGTAAATGGAGTAATAGCGTTAATTAAATATTGGGCTGCAATTTTATTTAGACAAATTAATTTAAAAAAACAAATGTTCGGGAAGTTTAAATAAATTGTACATATCCCATCCGTAGCTGTCGAATATATAATCTCAGCCATTTCTTTAAAAATACAAAATTCTTTTATTAATGCATGTTAGAATTATTTAATAACTTACCTTCTTCCTCTTTCATGCAAATTTTTATTTATTTGAATAGCAATATAACCTATTGCACCTGTCATTTTATAATTTTAACACCCTGTTAAAAATTAAAGGCATGTATTTACATGCCTTTAAAATTTTTAACTTAACAGGCAATTTTAACAGTGCCTGTTAAAATTTTAACAGATTTGTGTTTTATAGAATACCAAAAATGACTTTAACAGGCTTTTAATTTAAACAGGCTGTTAAAATTAACATTTATTTTTACAGAATACACCCCATTAACTAATAAATGTTGTTTATATTTGACGCATTGACGTTTGATTTTTGACAGCCTTGCCCAATGAAGTTGGCCTTACCTTAATACCCTACCCTAAACACGCCCGACTCGTTCATAAACTCTATTCCCCGTTTGATCATGTGGCATCACACTCGCCGAGGTGTCACTCTCCCCTCACTCCGTGTTTAGGAACGCAGCCTAGCGATGAGCCGGGGTTGTATGCTTATCAGTAAGCTTAATTAGCAGCAATTTGTTTTTGTTAGCACAGGGTTGGGCAAGCAAGTCGGATGGGTGAGAACAGTTGTCGAAGTCCGTGTCTCGAAGAAGTCCTATTCTTCATCATAGGACGCTTCCAGGCCGGTAACAGCATCGATTCCTTTGCCAGTTCCAGCGGAGGTGGTGCGAGGGGGAGCGGCTCTGAGGTGGGTGTGGTCAGATCATTCTACATCCGATCTCTGGAGGTCGCTGTTTTTGGAGGGGGAGAAGATTGCCGAAGAGATAGACTGACTGATGCTATCAAGACAATAACGAACAACACGATTGCACAAGCATCAAGGGAGTCCAGGAACAGAGAAATTGTCCGAAGAGGGACAAAGTGAACCATAATTACGACCCCGCTGAAAAGAGAGGAAACGAAGAAGAAGATGATTGGTGACAAGTACATTTTTATCTACATGAACCCATATACCATACTGTTCAGAAGAAACGCATCGTTTAAGTGACCAAGTTTACCAAACGACTTTTACAATCTCATTGGGAATGTCACGTCAGCATTAAAATGGTGCTCAACCTAGAGTTGGTATGGGTCGAGCAGAAGGTGCTTAGCTTAATTAATATGACAAGGGAGAATTAAAATATTATATAAATTTCTAATTCATATTTATTTTACGCTAATAATGATCTAATTGTATTTTATATATTCTTTAGAAGTTAGTTGTTGGGGTTGTTAGTTCTGTTGGTGGCGCTGGTTGCCAGGTTGTCTTCCATCCAATAACAGTGGGACTTAGTGATGACTTTCTTGGGTCTTAGCCATTTGTTCTTTTTTAGCGATTGTCTTGCGATTTAGTTGTTGAGATGGACGGCATGTATCATATTCATCCATATCTACAGGAACAATGTAATGAACTTCCTTAGTGTAATTTTCGCACACACGTTTACAAATAGGAACTACATAATCATAAATAACAGGTTTATTAATTTCTTCAGGATGTATGTACCCATTATCATCGCATTGGCCATGTTTTCTAATTGAAGGAATCATATAGCCACCATCATCAAGTTCGGATGTGAATTCACGTCTGCTTTTTCTTACCGACGACACTTCGTGAACGTGTTTAATTCGACTTGTAAAACTTGGGAAACCTAAAACAGTTTAAATGATAGACATCATTATCGAAACGTTTACTATAAAGTCTTTAAGGTATTTTACACAAATATTTTCTGAATTCTGTACAAATTTATTAGTAATTATTTTTAACTTACGTTGCTTTCTTTTCCATAAATACCAGCCTAGAATATTTATTATTATCAAAATAATAAACCCTCCTCCGACAATGCAGTAGATGACATCTGAAAATGATATTTTTTTATAATAATTTATGAAACTTATTTTTTTATTTATTTGTACAGTAAATTAATATATTACGATCAGTTTACCAAAAAGCTCACAATAAAATCATCTAATGCAAGCAGGTTAATATCTGTGAGTACTGCAATCGTTCTTTTATAAATAAAACTGGCTGGGACAACACGCGAGGAGGACACATCCGATTAAGGTGAAAGATTAATTGATATGGACCATCTTACAAAAGGTAACCGTAAGCAAGCTTAGAGTGTATTGGGTCCATCTTTGGCAGGTCAAATGGAAGACTTCTGTTTATAACTGGTCGAATTATGGGGTTTGATCATCGAAATATGTCTTAATAATAGCTTGTTTTTTATCTACCTTTTGTTTGAGAGTTACTTAATAAACAGTTAGTCTCATCAACCTCCTTCAAATTTGTAAGATTTTTGGGACGATGTAAAATAGCTGTAAAACTCGCAATAAAGGATATCCGGCAAATTTTTGTACGACACCAAATTGGCGCAGTCGGTATTAGTAATTTTTGTTGTTGATGAAACGGTTTTCATGTCAAGTTAAATAAGAGTTAAGGATTGATAATGAGTGGAGTCCGCAAACACAGGAATATTGATCCAGTTCAATAGATGTAGGTTAGTCGTGTCGATTGAACTGTATTTATGTAGGTTCTCTAACTTTTATCTTTGTTAATATAGATCCTACAAAGTGTTCCAAATAAGTGTGAACTGGATATTAAGTACTCTTACTTGTTGTTACTTGTTCCTGTTCAATAGATGCAGGTTAGTCGTGCTGATTGAACTGCTTACTCCAGGAAACTGTATTTATGAAGGTTCTCTAACTTTTTTCCTTGTTAATATTGAACCTACATTATTCCAAATAAGTGTGAACTGGTTATTAAATATTCTTACTTGTTATTGTAACATATGTCGTCAAGAGTCTCGGTTTGCTCTGGTAGGTTGTGGAAATACTGGTCGATTTTGACATAATTTTTTTTTTTAAATCTCATTTTTTTACTTTAAGTTTCTTTACTGGGTTTTATTCGAACATTTTATTTTGAAATTCTGTAGTTAGTTATTGATTCTTTTTGATGGTTTTACTTGTGAGGTATTAACAAGCAGTTAGTGTACCTTGAATTGTAAATCAATACTTTTTGATTGTTCCCATAAAGGCTCTTATCGTTTAGGCTTCATAAAAATGTTGATGCTGCATGGATCTTCGAATACGATCTCAGTCCAGCTTTTTTGGACTTTGGTGGGTGGGAAATCATACAGCAAGTGGCGAATGTTGTAGGAGGTTTAGCAATAACTTTACAGTATGTGCGGGAAAATTGTCGTAACTAGTTTCATCGATGCGAAGGAAGAGTGAGAGCTAAAGTGTCATGTTTGACAAACTTAACTAAGATTTTGATTCTTGGTATCCACCCGCTATGCTAAACTTTGAACGAAAAGTACTTAGATAATCTCACGGTTTAAAACAACCCTGGGTCAGACAAAGATGAATACTCTTATAGGTGACTGATCAATATCATCACTTCCTAAAGTGGCTTGTCCCACAGCTTATGGGGCGTTTTAACTAATCTTTTTCTAAAATACTATCTCCAAACGGAAGCTATATGAGCCTTACGCTCTTGAACTTCTAGATATGATTCGGAGGGTAAATCAGACAGTTTTTATCAGATTGTTTTTCTAAACCACCAAACAAAAGTTGGTGTAGTTGCGGCAGACCACCAGCCGAGTTTACAAAAAACAACAACAAACAAACCAGAGTGAAGATTAGCTTATATTCAAGTCCAGAAAAATCATCATTGCACATATTGGTTGCACATAGATGAATCCTGGAGCATGGCCTAGTGCAAATGTAGAAAACGGGATGACAGACTAGTTAGTCACAATCAAGATGGCAGCATTGCAGAAGAAATTTTAAGCAAAGTTTGAATTGAAGATCTAGTCTAAATTGTGATGCAACACAGCAATCGAACAGAATCATAACAACAACTTCTGCAATAGACTGGCTAACAATAGTAATGGAAACTACCTGCACACCAACGAACACCGAAGAAGCGGTTTACCACCACCACGATAACGACACGCACATGGAGTTGTAATTGAGGCGGCTACTTGGACAGACTTATGGCCGCTTCACCAAGGAGCCACCACAGCAGCCTCTTCAAACCTGGAGAACATCTCCAGGGAGTTGCCCAAGATCCGGTGGACAACAAAAGTTTCTGCGCATTCTCCTTTTCCCCCTATGAGAAAACCTAAAAATCTTAAGGTGTATAGTGTATAGAGGTGAGAGATAAATGGAATATTTTATGTGATCATTGCCAATGTTTATGTTTATTTGTGCTTCTACTTCAAATTGAATATACTATAGTAAGCACCTTCTTTTGAATAGAATATTCATATTCAGTGGCGAAGCATTTAAAGTCAAGGAAGGGCCTACAAGCAATGAAGTTAAAATAAAATACAAATTTGTACTTTTTTTTCCTGTTTCAATATTTTGCGATGGGATCCAAAAATCTTAGTTCCGCCACTGAAGACATTTTTTGTGAACGCGATAGTTTATGCTTAACATAGTCATCAGCAACCTGATGGTGGACAAAACTAATTTTCATTATCCTTCAATCAAGTCCGTGAGTGAGCTCGATACATAAAGGCATCAAATCAATCAACTAATGGGTTCTTCACAGTTCAATTTCATTTAACAAAAAGCCAACAATACAAAGATTCGAATGCTTGCAGATGCCAGTTATTATTTTGAATTTGAGAGAGTGACTGAAAATTGAATCAATAGAAAAATAATTTGAATTTAACATGATACTAGCCGTAAAATTATAATCTCATTCCGTTCGTAACATCATTCACTAAAGTGATTCGAACGAACCGGTCGCGAGCTACACAAGAAATAATTAATAATTGATATTTATTACCTGTATGGTTGAATGATGTTTTGTTGATTTCACTATCGGCTTTGAGTACTATAATATTAAAAAAATGCGTTAAATTACGTAATATCAAATTAATTTATTATTACCTGTATCATTTTCACATGGTTTTCCATTTACATGCGGTTTAGCATCAAGATTTAAATCTAATTTGATATTATCATTTCTATTTTGTTTATACAACATGCTTAAAAAGTCACAATTCAATAAATTTCCTTGTAACAATATTGTAATCTTAAAATAGGATTCCCATAACTTCATTTCTTTTAATGAATTATTTCTCAGATCCAGATATTCCAATTTACTTATATTTTTTATAGGTTCAATTTCATTAATAACATTATTGCTTAAATTCATTATTTTAAGATTTTGAAAGTTACTAAAATAATTAATAGCAATAATTTGATTATGACTTAAATCAATTACTTCCAATTGAGTTAAATTAAATAATACAAAATGTTGTATATTATTGTATGAAAGATCTATTATTTTTATGTTTAAATTTTCTAACTCCAATTTTGGTATTCTATTATGTGATATATATAATTCTTCTAACTCGTTTAAATTGTATTGACTCAAGTTAGTGATGCTTTTAATATTATTATGGCTTAAATATAACTTTACTAAATTAGACGCTTTATTTAGAAACTCTAAACTTGACAGTTGGTTATGGTTTAATGTTAATTCTATAATGTCATTATTAATTTTTATTTCATTTATGCTATTAAATGACAGAAGTAAATATGTTGGACCGTCTGTAATAACAAATTTTTTAATCTTGTTATTGCTTAAATCTAATAGTTGCAAATGTTCTACATGTAATTTGGATAAATTAATTTTACCTGTTATATTGTTGTAACTCAAATCTAAAAACTCGAAGCTATTAATTACTTTTAAAAAATTTACATTTGTGATTTTGTTGTAACTTAAATGGAAATATTTAATTTGTTGCAATGATTTTGGTAATTTTACGTCTGATATTTTGTTATGACTTACATCCAACATAATAAATGACGTTATATTTTCAAAAATTGTAAAATTAGTTAAATTATTATTACAAAAACTTAATCCTGTTGTTATTTCAGTACAGTTAATACGATTATAGTTTTTATTATTACAGTTAATTGTTGTTTTATGACTGCAATAACATATCTTCTCACAGGTGGCATATTGTATAAACATAAATATTACTGATAATATACTTAGCTTGATTACAGAAAACTTCTTTTGAATATCCATTAACAACATTACACCACACTAGTTATTGAATTATGTTTATTAAAGGAAAAGTTTGCAGAGAGGAAATGACAACATACAACGTTACCAACAAATGATGATAAGAACTGAAATAAATATACGGGGTGTCCCTTAAAGTTTTATTTGGGTTCTTAAAATAAGCATATTTACAATTGTGAAAAATGTTTTTTTTTTGTTTTCTTGTTTTTTTTTTTTACATTGAACTTCTTGCGTCATAATTCTATTGTGCATCTTTTCTTACTGTAGTGGTTTTGTTTTGATCTCAAAGAAGTGCAATTAAGCATGGGCAAATTCTGCTATCTTTTAATATGGGTTTTGTTGTCTCAGCGGTTGCAGCGGATGGGCAATGATTGGTGGCGTCCTAGGACGAGGTTGAGCGTAACGATCAATCAGTAAAGTTATAGGTTTGGGTGGCAGCTCCAGCTGGCGTTTATTCTACTTCGGAATTGTGTGTCAATTTCTGCTTTTTTGCAGAGTTAGTCCAGACGCGCGGACCGCTCACGAAACGCCTGTGAGGTTTCCGCGTTGGTGCTTCAGATGGAGGCGCCTTTGTCCCAGTTTTGACTTTGGTTGGCTGACGGTTTTTGGCGATGACTTTTGGATGGAATTCGGCGGGGGACGGCCGCAAGTCGTCTATGTGTAATAACAGTTCTTACCTGCTGTGACAATTATTTTTGTTGGTCCGATCCATTTTGGCGCAAATTTTTTTGCCCTCTCTCGGACTAGAACTTTGTCTCCTGGCCCATAGGTGATGGCCCTGTCCCTTGGAGGCGTTTCTCTCGGTCTTCCGGGTTATTTTCCGTCCGACGTTTCTTTTCGGGATTGTCTCAGGCCGAAACAAGGCAAGTGAGATTAGTTTGTCCCAGTCCTTTCTGGGGTTCTCTGCGATGGGTATCCATAAATTTTTTTTAGCTCTTCATGTCGACGTTCTATCGGGTTGGCTTATTGATGGTACGTAGCTGTGGTGTGGTGAAAACATTTCCACTTTTTGCAGGCTTTGGCGAAAATCTGGCTGGGGGGGGGGGGTACGACCAACTGGTCTTCTCAGTGTCCTGAATAGGGCTCAGTCTTCGTCCACTCTATATCCGCTATCTAGGTCGGTTGGGTACTCATCTTCTTTCCGCAGCTCCTTAAATCGGCCCCCGGTAATGCCATTTGTTCCACGATTTTGTCAGACTCTTTCATCAGTTTTCCGTCTGGTAGTCGTGAAAGGGCGTCGGGCAAGTAATAAGTTTTTTTTTGAGACGTGCTCTACATGAAAGTTGAATTCTGATAATAAAATAACTCACCTGGTGATCTTCGATTTGCATTCTGATGATGAGTTTAGCCAAACCACAATTTTTTAATCGCCTTTACGACGTCTTCGCCCTCCAGTTCGTTGCTGTGGAAGCATTGTTGTTTGCTGAGTCGGGAGCTGGAGTAGGTTGGAGACTACCCTTCGGTCTTTTCTCTCTTTTTGTTAGAGAAGTGCTCCTAGTCCTAGGTGGCTGGCGTCCGCCTGTAGCACGAATTTCAATCCAGGCTTGGGTCGGTGTAGGTATAGCGGTCGGTTTGGGCCGCTTATACTTGTTCGAAGGCTAGGTCGGCTTTATCGTCTCATTGGAATGGTCAGTTCTTTTTTTATAGGACGTAGTCTTGCAGCCAGGTGCAAAAGCTTTGCAGTTGCTTCCGCGTCGTGAGTCTTAGGTAGTTCTTTATAAGTGCGTGAAGAGTTTACACGTCAGTTCGGACAGGTATACAAGAGCAATCTTAAAAAAAAATTAAATCCTATCACATCTACGAGAATATCGGTGAACCTTTCTGTCTAGAAAAATATTAACACGTACAGCGCCGTTTTTAAATTAAAATTGGTTCTTTTGAGACAAAACGCCAACCAACTCAATATTCAAACGATAAGATTTTAGTAATCAATCTTTTTATATGTTGAACTACATACAATATTATATGTCTTCATGTTTTTAGTTAAAGATTTGAAGTTATATTTAACGAGTAAAAAATAAACAAAGAACTAATTAAAAACGTCACTTTTTAAAAATTAATTGCGGAGAAACGATTTATCGCATCAAATTTCTACAAATTTGAGGACACACTTTCTTCTACAATGTGTAAAAATTTGATTTAATTATATTCAGTCGTTTTCTTGCTGAGTTTGATGCTGTAAACCCTTATAATAGCGCAACTATTCTCCCCCCTTAAGGTTTAGTTAGGAACATAATGGATTACATATAATTTGTTGTTGACTTATTTTAAATCTTTTAATAAATTCATGATGTATTTTTAAGAGACACTTTGTATTATTAATCAAATTTTGTGGTGAGGAAAATTGAACGAAAATTAACGCACACGGTGGTCTTATCAGTAATTATCAGTAATTATTATCACGAGCACAAATACTTTTTTAATATTTTGGTTATGGTTTACTATTATAAACTTAGTAATTGAATTGCTTGATTTATAGAATTAATTTTGGATTAATTCGGTAGAAATAAGTGGAACTTTGAAGACTTGTTTCTACAGAGTATCAAGTGGAGGAATTACGAATAATTTTGCTTAAACTTAAATTAAAAAAAAAAAAAAATTTAAAACTAGTTATGACTTGTTTATGTCAAATAATTTATTAACATTTTGTGTTTACTTACTTACTAACCTTACATAAATCAAGGGTTGCTCTGTGAAGCGATCGATTGCGTGGTTTGCATTATAGTACCGACTGCATTAACGAGGGGAAAGGATGAAATTAAATAGTTTGAAAGTTGCATTTGAAGGAGAAGATTGTTCTGAACCGTGTGCTTTTGAATGATATCTAAGATTACCCTCTCAATGACCTTACTTAAGGTGCATAGTTGGCTTATAGGCCGATAGTTTTGGGGAAACATCTTGTTTTGACCACGTGCCAACATTTGGTTGGTGATTTTATCCAGTCCCGGGGCAGAACGACATTTGAATCTTTTAATTATTTCTCTGATTTGAGAAGGTCTGACGCTGTCTAGTGTAGTGTCATTGTAAACGGTCTTTAGGAAATCTTTGACTTCTCTGCGAACCCTTTCGATGTGCTTCAGATACGTGTAATTGGTGTACAGATTGGAGTTTGAGGCTGTCTGCGAATGCTTCGACCTTTCTCTCGATTGTGTATTTTATACTATTCTGACCATGAATGGCGGGAATGGGAACCTGTCTGCTAATAAGGGCTTTGGAGATCCTCCACATCGGATTTTTGTCTCCCGTGAAAGATTCCATCGTATTTTGCCAGCACTGGTTTTTGT
This sequence comes from Tachinus rufipes, assembly GCA_963932245.1. NCBI lineage: Eukaryota > Metazoa > Arthropoda > Insecta > Coleoptera > Staphylinidae > Tachinus > Tachinus rufipes. The sequence goes on from OZ010744.1 coordinate 8,821,518, forward strand.
GCCGTTCTGACTTCATTGAGAAGTCGATTTAAGATCTCGCGGTGTTTTTGCCATTTGGCATTTTTTGTTCGGATCAACGCCTTTATTTTCCGAGGTAATCCTAGATTATCGACGCAAACCTGAAAGGTTTTAGAATTTTGTTTCTGAGGCTTGTTGGACTGGACTTGAGTAGTCAAAAGTGCGACGGTTCTTTCAATATCCTCAGTCGTTCGTACTAGGGTCAGGCTACCAATGCTATCTTCCAGGCATCTTGAAAAGAGAGTCCAATCCGTGACGAAGAAAACCTTGTGCATGCACTCAGAAGGTCTCACTGAGACCTCACGCTTATCATGCGGGGAACTAGAATCACTTGCGTCGAAACAGTCAGTTTCTTAGGCCATTTTCTTTTAAGCATATATTGATGAATTGGTCACCAAATGCAAGAATGGCTTGAACGTGATCAAGTGCTTAGCCATCATCAACTAGGGTGCGCGAAGTTAGATACTGTTGTGGCTGTACGAGGCTCTGATTTTGTACAGGATTGACTAAGCTTAGGCACGCAGGCATTAGATACTTCACGGGAGCATTTACCCCGCTTGCTGCTCGTTACAATCGATTTGTACTATACAAACGGGTGGCCCTCTTTTTGCTCGCACAACAACAACCGACTAATATTAGCTTACAACGAAACGCAGCAACGCAAATACAGACTAAAGCCCACCATCAGTAGTAATTTGATCTAAAGCTAACGATAAGTTTGCCTCGACGACTTAAGAAGCTTAAGCTTAAGAAGTTTTTTGATATTGTTGCTGTATTCCAAGACTCTGCTCGGTTTTACGCAGATTGGTGACTGCTTTACGAAATGATTTTTCTGATCTCTTTGGGGACATTTCAATAGACGCCATAGTCTAGCGATATCCCTGTCGAGCAGAAGCTGCTCAGCTTCCTCAACATGACAAGGTAGTACATACGGGGGGAATTATTTATTATTATTTAAAAAAAAATTTATTCATATTTATTTTATGCTAATAATTATTTATTATATTAATTGTATTTTTATATATTCTTCAGTAGTTAGTTGTCGGGGGGTAGGGGTTGTTTGTTCTGTTGGTGGCACTGGTTGAATTGTTCATCGCGGTAGGGTTGTCTTTCATCCAATAACAGTGAGACTTGGTAATGATTTTCTTGGGTCTTAGCCATTTGTTCTTTTTTAGCTATGGTCTTGCGATTTAGTTGTTGAGATGGACAGCATGTATCATATTCATGCATACCTATAGGAACAATGTAATGAACTTCCTTCCTGTAATTTTCGTACACACGTTTGCCAATACGAGGATCTACATAATCATAAATAACAGGTTTATTAATTTCTTCAGGATGTATGTACCCGTTATCAACGCATTGACCATGTTTTCTAATTGAAGGAATCATATAGCCAGCCTCATCAAGTTCGGATGTGAATTCACGTCTGCTTTTTCTTACCGACACTTCGTAAACGTGTTTAATTCGACTTGTAAAACTTGGGAAACCTAAAACAGTTCAAATGATTGACTAATTAGTTATTAATTATTGAAACATTTACTATACAGTCTTTTTAAGGCATTTTAAACAAAAATTCTTACGAATTTGAAAAAAATAATTTTGAATTCTATACAAATTGATTAGTAATTATTTTTAACTTACGTTGTTTCCTTTTCCATAAATACCAGCCGAGTATGTTTATTATTATTAAAATAATAATACTTCCTCCGGCAATGCAGTAGAGGACATCATCTGAAAATGATATTTTTTATAATGATTAATTTTTTCATTTATTTGCACAGTAATTTAATATATTGAGATCAGTTAAAGCTTTAATAAAATCATCTAATGCAAGCAGGTTTATATTTGTGAGTACTGCAATCGTTTTTTCATAAATAAAACTGGCTGGGACAGCATGCGAGGAGGACACATCCGATTAAGGTGAAAGATGAAATGAAATGGGCCATCTCACCATAGCAGAAAGCTACATCAGGTGTTACAAAAGGTAACCGTAAGCAAGCTTAGAGTGTATTGGGTACATCTTTGGCAGGTCAAACGGAAGACTTCTGTTTATAACTGGTCTAATGATGGGGTTTGATCATCGAAATATGACTAAATAATAACTTGTTCTTCATCCACCGTTGGTTGGAGAGTTACCTAATAAACTATTAGTCTCATCAACCTTCTTTAAACTCGTAAGATTTTTGGGATGTAAAATAGCTGTAAAACTCACATTAAAGAATATCCGGCAAATTTGTGTACGACACCAAATTGGCGCAGTCGGTATTAGTAATTTTTGTTGTTGATGAAACGGTTTTCATGTCAAGTTAAATAAGAGTTAAGGATTGATAATGAGTGGAGTCCGCAAACACAGGAAGATTGTTCCAGTTCAATAGATGTAGGTTAGTCGTGTCGATTGAACTGTATTTATGTAGGTTCTCTAACTTTTATCTTTGTTAATATAGATCCTACAAAGTGTTCCAAATAAGTGTGAACTGGATATTAAGTACTCTTACTTGTTGTTACTTGTTCCTGTTCAATAGATGCAGGTTAGTCGTGCTGATTGAACTGCTTACTCCAGAAAACTGTATTTATGAAGGTTCTCTAACTTTTTTCTTTGTTAATATAGAACCTACATTATTCCAAATAAGTGTGAACTGGTTATTAAATATTCTTACTTGTTATTGTAACATATGTCGTCAAGAGTCTCGGTTTGCTCTGGTAGGTTGTGGAAATACTGGTCGATTTTGACATAAAAATTCTTTTTAAATCTCATTTTTTTACTTTAAGTTTCTTTACTGGGTTTTATTCGAACACTTTATTTTGAAATTCTGTAGTTTGTTATTGATTCGTTTTGATGGTTTTTCTTGTGAGGTATTAACAAGCAATTAGTGTACCTTGAATTGTAAATCAATACTTTTTGATTGTTCCCATAAAGGCTCTTATCGTTTAGGCTTCATAGAAATGTTGATGCTGCATGGATCTTCGAATACGATCTCAGTCCAGCTTTTTTGGACTTTGGTGGGTGGTAAATCATACAGCAAGTGGCGAATGTTGTAGGAGGTTTAGCAATAACTTTACAGTATGTGCGGGAAAATTGTCGTAACTAGTTTTATCGATGCGAAGGAAGAGTGAGAGCTAAAGTGTCATGTTTGACAAACTTAACTAAGATTTTGATTCTTGGTATCCACCCGCTATGCTAAACTTTGAACGAAAAGTACTTAGATAATCTCACGGTTCAAGCCAACCCTGGGTCAGACAAAGATGAATACTCTTATAGGTGACCGATCAATATTATCACTTCCTAAAGTGGCTTGCCGCACAGCCTATGGGGCGTTCTAACAACAACACCAAACAAACCAGAGTGAAGACTAGCTTATATTTGAGTCCAGAAAAGTCATCATTGCACATATTGGTTGCACATAGATGAATCCTGGAGCGTGGCCTAGTGCAAATGTAGAAAACGGGATGACAGACTAGTTAGTCACAATCAAGATGGCAGCATTGCAGAAGAAATTTTATGCAAAGTTTGAATTGAAGATCTAGTCTAAATTGTGATGCAACACAGCAATCGAACAGAATCATAACAACAACTTCTGCAATAGACTGGCTAACCATAGTAATGGAAACTACCTGCACACCAACGAACACCGAAGAAGCGGTTTACCACCACCACGATAACGACACGCGCATGGAGTTGTAATTGAGGCGGCTACTTGGACAGACTTATGGCCGCTTCAGCAAGGAGCCACCACAGCAGCCTCTTCAAACCTGGAGAACATCTCCAGGGAGTTGCCCAAGATCCGGTGGACAACAAAAGTTTCTGCGCATTCTCCTTTTCCCCCTATGAGAAAACCTAAAAATCTTAAGGTGTATAGTGTATAGAGGTGAGAGATAAATGGAATATTTTATGTGATCATTGCCAATGTTTATGTTTATTTGTGCTTCTACTTCAAATTGAATATACTATAAGCACCTTCTTTTGAATAGAATATTCATATTCAGTGGCGAAGCATTTAAAGTCAAGGAAGGGCCTACAAGCAATGAAGTTAAAATAAAATACAAATTTGTACTTTTTTTTTGTTTCAATATTTTGCGATGGGATCTAAAAATCTTAGTTCCGCCACTGAAGACATTTTTTGTGAACGCTATAGTTTATGCTCAACATAGTCATCAGCAACCTGATGGTGGACAAAACTAATTTTCATTATCCTTCAATCATGTCCGTGAGTGAGCTCGATACATAAAGGCATCAAATCAATCAACTAATGGGTGCTTTACAGTTCAATTTCATTTAACAAAAAGCCAACAATACAAAGATTCGAATGCTTGCAGATGCCAGTTATTATTTTGAATTTGAGAGAGTGACTGAAAATTGAATCAATAGAAAAATAATTTGAATTTAACATGATACTAGCCGTAAAATTATAATCTCATTCCGTTCGTAACATCATTCACTAAAGTGATTCGAACGAACCGGTCGCGAGCTACACAAGAAATAATTAATAATTGATATTTATTACCTGTATGGTTGAATGATGTTTTGTTGATTTCACTATCGGCTTTGAGTACTATAATATTAAAAAAATGCGTTAAATTACGTAATATCAAATTAATTTATTATTACCTGTATCATTTTCACATGGTTTTCCATTTACATGCGGTTTAGCATCAAGATTTAAATCTAATTTGATATTATCATTTCTATTTTGTTTATACAACATGCTTAAAAAGTCACAATTCAATAAATTTCCTTGTAACAATATTGTAATCTTAAAATAGGATTCCCATAACTTCATTTCTTTTAATGAATTATTTCTCAGATCCAGATATTCCAATTTACTTATATTTTTTATAGGTTCAATTTTATTAATAACATTATTGCTTAAATTCATTATTTTAAGATATTGAAATTTACTAAAAGTTTCAATAGTAATAATTTGATTATGACTTAAATCAATTACTTCCAATTGAGTTAAATTAAATAATACAAAATGTTGTATATTATTGCATGAAAGATCTATTATTTTTATGTTTAAATTTTCTAACTCCAATTTTGATATTCTATTATGTGATATATATAATTCTTCTAACTCGTTTAAATTGTATTGACTCAAATTAGTGATGCTTTTAATATTATTATGGCTTAAATATAACTTTACTAAATTAGACGCTTTATTTAGAAAATCTAAACTTGACATTAGGTTATGATTTAATGTTAATTCTATAATGTCACTATTAATTTTTATTTCATTTATGCTATTAAATGATAGATGTAAATATGTTGGACCGTCTGTAATAACAAATTTTTTAATCTTGTTATTGCTTAAATCTAATAGTTGCAAATGTTCTACATGAAATTTAGATAAATTAATTTTACCTGTTATATTGTTGTAACTCAAATCTAAAATTTTGAAGCTATTAATTACTTTTAAAAAATTTACATTTGTAATTTTGTTGTAACTTAAATGGAAATATTTAATTTGTTGCAATGATTTTGGTAATTTTACGTCTGATATTTTGTTATGTCTTACATCCAACATAATAAATGACGTTATATTTTCAAAAATTGTAAAATTAGTTAAATTATTATTACAAAAACTTAATCCTGTTGTTATTTCAGTACAGTTAATACGATTATAGTTTTTATTATTACAGTTAATTGTTGTTTTATGACTGCAATAACATATCTTCTCACAGGTGGCATATTGTATAAACATAAATATTACTGATAATATACTTAGCTTGATTACAGAAAACTTCTTTTGAATATCCATTAACAACATTACACCACACTAGTTATTGAATTATGTTTATTAAAGGAAAAGTTTGCAGAGAGGAAATGACAACATACAACGTTACCAACAAATGATGATAAGAACTGAAATAAATATACGGGGTGTCCCTTAAAGTTTTATTTGGGTTCTTAAAATAAGCATATTTACAATTGTGAAAAATGTTTTTTTTGTTTTCTTGTTTTTTTTTTTTTTTACATAGAACTTCTTGCGTCATAATTCTATTGTGCATCTTTTCTTACTGTAGTGGTTTTGTTTTGATCTCAAAGAAGTGCAATTAAGCATGGGCAAATTCTGCTATCTTTTAATATGGGTTTTGTTGTCTCAGCGGTTGCAGCGGATGGGCAATGATTGGTGGCGTCCTAGGACGAGGTTGAGCGTAACGATCAATCAGTAAAGTTATAGGTTTGGGTGGCAGCTCCAGCTGGCGTTTATTCTACTTCGGAATTGTGTGTCAATTTCTGCTTTTTTGCAGAGTTAGTCCAGACGCGCGGACCGCTCACGAAACGCCTGTGAGGTTTCCGCGTTGGTGCTTCAGATGAAGGCGCCTTTGTCCCAGTCTCGACTTTGGTTGGCAGACGGTTTTTGGCGGGGGCTTTTGGATGGAATTCGGCGAGGGACGGCCGCAAGTCGTCTATGTGTAATAACAGTTCTTACCAGCTGTGACAATTATTTTTGTTGGTCCGATCCATTTTGGCGCAAATTTTTTTGCCCTCTCTCGGACTAGAACTTTGTCTCCTGGCCCATAGGTGATGGCCCTGTCCCTTGGAGGCGTTTCTCTCGGTCTTCCGGGTTATTTTCCGTCCGACGTTTCCTTTCGGGATTGTCTCAGGCCGAAACAAGGCAAGTGAGATTAGTTTGTCCTAGTCCTTTGGGGTTCTCTGCGATGGGTATTCATACATTTTTTTTAGCTCTTCATGTCGACGTTCTACCGGGTTGGCTTATGGATGGTACGTAGCTGTGGTGTGGTCCTCTCAGTGTCCTGAATAGGGTTTCGTCTTCGTCCACTCTATATCCGCTATCTAGGTCGGTCGGGTACTTGTTTTCTTTCCGCAGCTCCTTAAATCGGCCTCCGGTAATGCCATTTGTTCCATGATTTTGTCAGACTCTTCCATCAGTTTTCCGACTGGTAGTCGGGCAAGTAATAAGTTTTTTCTGGGACGTGCTCTACATGGAAGTTGAATTCTGATAATAAAAAAAATAACCCACCTGGTGATCTTCGATTTGCATTCTGATGATGAGTTTAGCCAAACCACAATTTTTTAATCGCCTTTACGACGTCTTGGCGCTCCAGTTCGTTGCTGTAGAAGCATTGTTGTTTGCTGAGTCGGGAGCTGGAGTAGGTAGGAGACTACCCTTCGGTCTTTTTTTTTTCTTTTTGTTATAGAAGTGCTCCTAGTCCTAGGTGGTTGGCGTCCGTCTGTAGCACGAATTTCAATCCAGGCTTGGGTCGGTGTAGGTATAGCGGTCGGTTTGGGCCGCTTATACTTGTTCGAAGGCTAGGTCGGCTTTATCGTCTCATTGGAATGGTCAGTTCTTTTTTTGTAGGACGTAGTCTTGCAGCCAGGTGCAAAAGCTTTGCAGTTGCTTCCGCGTCGTGAGTCTTAGGTAGTTCTTTATAAGTGCGTGAAGAGTTTACACGTCAGTTCGGACAGGTATACAAGAGCAATCTTAAAAAAAAATTAAATCCTATCACATCTACGAGAATATCGGTGAACCTTTCTGTCTAGAAAAATATTAACACGTACAGCGCCGTTTTTAAATTAAAATTGGTTCTTTTGAGACAAAACGCCAACCAACTCAATATTCAAACGATAAGATTTTAGTAATCAATCTTTTTATATGTTGAACTACATACAATATTATATGTCTTCATGTTTTTAGTTAAAGATTTGAAGTTATATTTAACGAGTAAAAAATAAACAAAGAACTAATTAAAAACGTCACTTTTTAAAAATTAATTGCGGAGAAACGATTTATCGCATCAAATTTCTACAAATTTGAGGACACACTTTCTTCTACAATGTGTAAAAATTTGATTTAATTATATTCAGTCGTTTTCTTGCTGAGTTTGATGCTGTAAACCCTTATAATAGCGCAACTATTCTCCCCCCTTAAGGTTTAGTTAGGAACATAATGGATTACATATAATTTGTTGTTGACTTATTTTAAATCTTTTAATAAATTCATGATGTATTTTTAAGAGACACTTTGTATTATTAATCAAATTTTGTGGTGAGGAAAATTGAACGAAAATTAACGCACACGGTGGTCTTATCAGTAATTATCAGTAATTATTATCACGAGCACAAATACTTTTTTAATATTTTGGTTATGGTTTACTATTATAAACTTAGTAATTGAATTGCTTGATTTATAGAATTAATTTTGGATTAATTCGGTAGAAATAAGTGGAACTTTGAAGACTTGTTTCTACAGAGTATCAAGTGGAGGAATTACGAATAATTTTGCTTAAACTTAAATTAAAAAAAAAAAAAAATTTAAAACTAGTTATGACTTGTTTATGTCAAATAATTTATTAACATTTTGTGTTTACTTACTTACTAACCTTACATAAATCAAGGGTTGCTCTGTGAAGCGATCGATTGCGTGGTTTGCATTATAGTACCGACTGCATTAACGAGGGGAAAGGATGAAATTAAATAGTTTGAAAGTTGCATTTGAAGGAGAAGATTGTTCTGAACCGTGTGCTTTTGAATGATATCTAAGATTACCCTCTCAATGACCTTACTTAAGGTGCATAGTTGGCTTATAGGCCGATAGTTTTGGGGAAACATCTTGTTTTGACCACGTGCCAACATTTGGTTGGTGATTTTATCCAGTCCCGGGGCAGAACGAGATTTGAATCTTTTAATTATTTCTCTGATTTGAGAAGGTCTGACGCTGTCTAGTGTAGTGTCATTGTAAACGGTCTTTAGGAAATCTTTGACTTCTCTGCGAACCCTTTTGATGTGCGTCAGATACGTGTAATTGGTGTACAGATTGGAGTTTGAGGCTGTCTGCGAATGCTTCGACCTTTCTCTCGATTGTGTATTTTATACTATTCTGACCATGAATGGCGGGAATGGGAACCTGTCTGCTAATAAGGGCTTTGGAGATCCTCCACATCGGATTTTTGTCTCCCGTGAAAGATTCCATCGAATTTTGCCAGCACTGGTTTTTGTGCCGTTCTGACTTCATTGAGAAGTCGATTTAAGATCTCGCGGTGTTTTTGCCATTTGGCATTTTTTGTTCTGATCAACGCCTTTATTTTCCGAGGTAATCCTAGATTATCGACGCAAACCTGAAAGGTTTTAGAATTTTTTTTCTGAGGCTTGTTGGACTGGACTTGAGTAGTCAAAAGTGCGACGGTTCTTTCAATATCCTCAGTCGTTCGTACTGGGGTCAGGCTACCAATGCTATCTTCCAGGCATCTTGAAAAGAGAGTCCAATCCGTGACGAAGAAAACCTTGTGCATGCACTCAGAAGGTCTCACTGAGACCTCACGCTTATCATGCGGGGAACTAGAATCACTTGCGTCGAAACAGTCAGTTTCTTGGGCCATTTTCTTTTAAGCATATATTGATGAATTGGTCACCAAATGCAAGAATGGCTTGAACGTGATCAAGTGCTTAGCCATCATCAACTAGGGTGCGCGGAGTTAGATACTGTTGTGGCTGTACGAGGCTCTGATTTTGTACAGGATTGACTAAGCTTAGGCACGCAGGCATTAGATACTTCACGGGAGCATTTACCCCGCTTGCTGCTCGTTACAATCGATTTGTACTATCCAAACGGGTGGTTTTTGCTCGCACAACAACAACCGACTAATATTAGCTTACAACGAAACGCAGCAACGCAAATACAGACTAAAGCCCACCATCAGTAGTAATTTGATCTAAAGCTAACGATAAGTTTGCCTCGACGACTTAAGAAGCTTAAGCTTAAGAAGTTTTTTGATATCGTTGCTGTATACCAAGACTCTGTTCGGTTTTACGCAGATTGGTAACTGCTTTACGAAATGATTTTTCTGTTCTCTTTGAGGACATTTCAATAGACGCCATAGTCTAGCAATATCCCTGTCGAGCAGAAGCTGCTCAGCTTCCTCAACATGACAAGGTAGTACATACGGGGGGAATTATTTATTATTTAAAAAAAAAAAAATTTATTCATATTTATTTTATGCTAATAATTATTTATTATATTAATTGTATTTTTATATATTCTTTAGTAGTTAGTTGTCGAGGGGTAGGGGTTGCTTGTTCTGTTGGTGGCACTGGTTGAATTGTTCATCGCGGTAGGGTTGTCTTTCATCCAATAACAGTGAGACTTGGTAATGATTTTCTTGGGTCTTAGCCATTTGTTCTTTTTTAGCTATGGTCTTGCGATTTAGTTGTTGAGATGGACAGCATGTATCATATTCATGCATACCTATAGGAACAATGTAATGAACTTCCTTCCTGTAATTTTCGTACACACGTTTGCCAATACGAGGATCTACATAATCATAAATAACAGGTTTATTAATTTCTTCAGGATGTATGTACCCGTTATCAACGCATTGACCATGTTTTCTAATTGAAGGAATCATATAGCCAGCCTCATCAAGTTCGGATGTGAATTCACGTCTGCTTTTTCTTACCGACACTTCGTGAACGTGTTTAATTCGACTTGTAAAACTTGGGAAACCTAAAACAGTTCAAATGATTGACCAATTAGTTATTAATTATTGAAACATTTACTATACAGTCTTTTTAAGGCATTTTAAACAAAAATTCTTACGAATTTGAAAAAAAAAAATCTGAATTCTATACAAATTGATTAGTAATTATTTTTAACTTACGTTGCTTCCTTTTCCATAAATACCAGCCGAGTATGTTTATTATTATTATAATAATAATACTTCCTCCGGCAATGCAGTAGAGGACATCATCTGAAAATGATATTTTTTATAATGATTAATTTTTTCATTTATTTGCACAGTAATTTAATATATTGAGATCAGTTAAAGCTTTAATAAAATCATCTAATGCAAGCAGGTTAATATCTGTGAGTACTGCAATTGTTTTTCATAAATAAAACTGACTGGGACAGCACGCGAGGAGGATACATCCGATTAAGGTGAAAGATGAAATGAAATGGGCCATCTCACCATAGCAGAAAGCTACATCAGGTGTTACAAAAGGTAACCGTAAGCAAGCTTAGAGTGTATTGGAAACATCTTTGGCAGGTCAAACGGAAGACTTCTGTTTATAACTGGTCTAATGATGGGGTTTGATCATCGAAATATGACTAAATAATAACTTTTCGAGAGTTACCTAATAAACTATTAGTCTCATCAACCTTCTTTAAACTCGTAAGATTTTTGGGATGTAAAATAGCTGTAAAACTCGCAATAAAGAATATCCGGCAAATTTGTGTACGACACCAAATTGGCGCAGTCGGTATTAGTAATTTTTGTTGTTGATGAAACGGTTTTCATGTCAAGTTAAATAAGAGTTAAGGATTGATAATGAGTGGAGTCCGCAAACACAGGAAGATTGTTCCAGTTCAATAGATGTAGGTTAGTCGTGTCGATTGAACTGTATTTATGTAGGTTCTCTAACTTTTATCTTTGTTAATATAGATCCTACAAAGTGTTCCAAATAAGTGTGAACTGGATATTAAGTACTCTTACTTGTTGTTACTTGTTCCTGTTCAATAGATGCAGGTTAGTCGTGCTGATTGAACTTACTCCAGGAAACTGTATTTATGAAGGTTCTCTAACTTTTTTCTTTGTTAATATAGATTCTACATTATTCCAAATAAGTGTGAACTGGATATTAAATACTTTTACTTGTTATTGTAACATATGTCGTCAAGAGTCTCGGTTTGCTCTGGTAGGTTGTGGTAAAACTGGTCGATTTTGACATAAAAATTCTTTTTAAATCTCATTTTTTTACTTTAAGTTTCTTTACTGGGTTTTATTCGAACACTTTATTTTGAAATTCTGTAGTTTGTTATTGATTCTTTTTGATGGTTTTTCTTGTGAGGTATTAACAAGCAATTAGTGTACCTTGAATTGTAAATCAATACTTTTTGATTGTTCTCATAAAGGCTCTTATCGTTTAGGCTTCATAGAAATGTTGATGCTGCATGGATCTTCGAATACGATCTCAGTCCAGCTTTTTTGGACTTTGGTGGGTGGGAAATCATACAGCAAGTGGCGAATGTTGTAGGAGGTTTAGCAATAACTATACAGTATCTGCGGGAAAATTGTCGTAACTAGTTTCATCGATGCGAAGGAAGAGTGAGAGCTAAAGTGTCATGTTTGACAAACTTAACTAAGATTTTGATTCTTGGTATCCACCCGCTATGCTAAACTTTGAACGAAAAGTACTTAGATAATCTCACGGTTTAAGCCAACCCTGGGTCAGACAAAGATGAATACTCTTATAGGTGACTGATCAATATCATCACTTCCTAAAGTGGCTTGTCCCACAGCTTATGGGGCGTTTTAACTAATCTTTTTCTAAAATACTATCTCCAAACGGAAGCTATATGAGCTTTACGCTCTTAAACTTCTAGATATGATTCGGAGGGAGTTTAGACTGCTTCAGAGGGTAAATCAGACAGTTTTTATCAGATTGTTTTTCTAAACCACCAAACAAAAGTTGGTGTAGTTGCGGCAGACCACCAGCCGAGTTTACAAAAAACAACAACAAACAAACCAGAGTGAAGACTTGATTATATTCAAGTCCAGAAAAATCATCATTGCACATATTGGTTGCACATAGATGAATCCAGGAGCATGGCCTAGTGCAAATGTAGAACACGGGATGACAGACTAGTTAGTCACAATCAAGATGGCAGCATTGCAGAAGAAATTTTAAGCAAAGTTTGAATTGAAGATCTAGTCTAAATTGTGATGCAACACAGCAATCGAACAGAATCATAACAACAACTTCTGCAATAGACTGGCTAACAATAGTAATGGAAACTACCTGCACACCAACGAACACCGAAGAAGCGGTTTACCACCACCACGATAACGACACGCGCATGGAGTTGTAATTGAGGCGGCTACTTGGACAGACTTATGGCCGCTTCACCAAGGAGCCACCACAGCAGCCTCTTCAAACCTGGAGAACATCTCCAGGGAGTTGCCCAAGATCCGGTGGACAACAAAAGTTTCTGCGCATTCTCCTTTTCCCCCTATGAGAAAACCTAAAAATCTTAAGGTGTATAGTGTATAGAAGTGAGAGATAAATGGAATATTTTATGTGATCATTGCCAATGTTTATGTTTATTTGTGCTTCTACTTCAAATTGAATATACTATAGTAAGCATCTTTTTTTGAATAGAATATTCATATTCAGTGGCGAAGCATTTAAAGTCAAGGAAGGGCCTACAAGCAATGAAGTTAAAATAAAATACAAATTTGTACTTTTTTTTTGTTTCAATATTTTGCGATGAGATCCAAAAATCTTAGTTCCGCCACTGAAGACATTTTTTGTGAACGCTATAGTTTATGCTCAACATAGTCATCAGCAACCCGATGGTGGACAAAACTAATTTTTATTATCCTTCAATCAAGTCCGTGAGTGAGCTCGATACATAAAGGCATCAAATCAATCAACTAATGGTTTCTTCACAGTTCAATTTCATTTAACAAAAAGCCAACAATACAAAGATTCGAATGCTTGCAGATGCCAATTATTATTTTGAATTTGAGAGAGTGACTGAAAATTGAATCAATAGAAAAATAATTTGAATTTAACATGATACTAGCCGTAAAATTATAATCTCATTCCGTTCGTAACATCATTCACTAAAGTGATTCGAACGAACCGGTCGCGAGCTACACAAGAAATAATTAATAATTGATATTTATTACCTGTATGGTTGAATGATGTTTTGTTGATTTCACTATCGGCTTTGAGTACTATATTATTAAAAAAATGCGTTAAGTTACGTAATATCAAATTAATTTATTATTACCTGTATCATTTTCACATGGTTTTCCATTTACATGCGGTTTAGCATCAAGATTTAAATCTAATTTGATATTATCATTTCTATTTTGTTTATACAACATGCTTAAAAAGTCACAATTCAATAAGTTTCCTTGTAACAATATTGTAATCTTAAAATCGGATTCCCATAACTCAATCTCCTTTAATGAATTATTTCTCAGATCCAGATATTCCAATTTACGTATAACTTTTATAAATTTAATATTATTAATAACGTTATTGCTTAAATTCATTATTTTAAGATTTTGAAAGTTATTAAAAAAATTAATAGCAATAATTTGATTATGACTTAAATCAATTACTTCCAATTGAGTTAAATTAAATAATACAAAATGTTGTATATTATTGTATGAAAGATCTATTATTTTTATGTTTAAATTTTCTAACTCAACAATTTTGATATTCTATTATGTGATATATATAATTCTTCTAACTTGTTTAAATTGTATTGACTCAAGTTAGTGATGCTTTCAATATTATTATGGTTTAAATATAAGTATGATAAATTAGACGCTTTATTTAGAAACTCTAAACTTGACATTAGGTTATGGTTTAATTCTAATTGTAAAATTTCATTATTAATTTGTATTTCATTTATGCTATTAAATGATAGAACTAAATATGTTGGGCCTTTTTTGATAACAATTTTTTTAATCTTGTTATTGCTTAAATTTAATAGTTGCAAATGTTTTACATGTAGTTCAGAAAAATTAATTGTACCTGTTATATTGTTGTAACTCAAATATAAAATTTCGAAGTTATTATTCACTTTTAAAAAATTTACATTTGTCATTTGGTTATAACTTAAATCCAAATATTTAATTTGTTGCAACGATTTTGGTAATTTTACGTCTGATATTTTGTTATGACTTACATCCAACTTGATAATTGATGTTATATTTTCAAAAATTGTAAAATTATTTAAATTATTATTACAAAAACTTAATTCTTCTGTTATTTCGGTACAGTTAATATGATTATAATTTTTATTATTACAGGTAATTACAGTTTTATGACTGCAATGACATACCTTCTCACAGGTGGCATATTGTATAAACATAAATATTACTGATAATATACTTAGCTTGATTACAGAAAACTTCTTTTGAGTATCCATTAAGATTACACCACACTAGTTATTGAATTATGTCTTTATTGCAGAACGAATTGTTGATTAATGGAAAACTTTGCTGAAAGGAAATGACTAACATACAACAAAACCAAAAAATAATGATAAGAACTAAAATAAATATACGGGGTGTCGCTTAAAGTTTTATTTGGGCATATGTTTTTTTTTTGTTTTTTTGTTCTTTTAGGGTCATAATTCTATTGTGCATCTTCTCTTACTCTAGTGGTTTTGTTTCTTTAATGTTTTGGGACTTGCGCGGTTGAGGTTTTCTTCGAAATTGATCTTTAAAATTCTAAGCCTCGTTCTTCAGGCTCTGCAGGTAGGCCGACTGCGGGATGCGGTGTATTTAGAAATAGTTTTCTAGCCGCCTTAGGAATTCTTCGGGGTCTTTGTGCGTCTTTCTTCTAAACGGCGTTGGTTGAAGCGCCTAACTCGAATCGCGGCGCAGGTTTGAACCCCAGCTTCGGCAGAGCAATTTAAGAAATTATAGCGTTTATTAATTCAGGACGTTAGTCTAATACATGATTAGTGTCCATAGAACTATAATTACATTTAATATGAGAGTGTGGGTGGACCAGATACTCGCCTCGTCAGTATCTACAGCGCCTCCATTCTCTCAATTAACGGGTTTGTTAGTATATATTTAAAAATTTCCCATCTTTTGTAGATCATGGCTTTACGCACAGCCAGCAAAATTAGTATTTTAAATAGCATTCCAAGAAGGCCTATATCCGTTAGTAACCCAGCCGAACAGGAAGAACAAACGGCCCAACCAGTTGTTGTTTAAAACAGCTTGTGAGGTACTATCACAAGTATAAGCCTTAAAATATCGGCTTTTATACCTGAAAAAAAAAATCTTTTTCATATTTTCGGAAATGTTATAGGCCCTACTATACGGCGGCAGCGATGTGCATATGGTTTATCCCAGACCGGAGGGCACTGGGGAGGCCCGGCGGTCCAGGTGTTTTCCGGTTTTGGTTCAACCGGTTGTGGTTCACCTCGTGGAAGGTGCGGTTCCAGTGTAGGTGTTTTCGGGAAGCACGTTCTCCAATCCCGTCGCTGTGGATGGGTACACTCCTTGGTTCGGGATACTGGGGTCGGTGCGTGATCCAGTTACCTGTGACTCCCACCGTGGTTCTGGGATTAGCCTTTGTTTGCGTTGGGTAGCCTGGCTACTTCCCAGGAGTACCTTCAGAACATGGTTACGGACGAATAGTTCAAAATTGAGTTCCCACCCAGCCGCTCAAATGATTATCATCAAGAGATTGGAAGTTACTCTTTTAGGATTTGCTATACTCAATAATACTAACTTTATGTGAGAAGAGGCGATGGTGATACGAATCTCCTGATAACCCACACTTGAATATGTGGGTGGGACACTCCAATTCGTAATTACTATTGAGTAATTTGAACTGGAGTGTCCGCCAAAGTATTTGTTATTAAGAGCTGGTATTACCACTTCTTCTTTGAATATATAGACGCTTGCAGAGATGAGACATTTCTAATCTTTTGATAACACATATTTTTGGAAGGAAATGGGTGGGTAATTGGGCATTTCAGTTTTAACTACTTGATAGTAATTATGAATTGGAGTAGCCCACCCAAGAGTTAGTATCACCTCTTCTTTGAATATAGAGACTTCTAACGCTTGCAAGGAGGTGTAATTTCCAATCTTTTGATGATAAACATTTGGGAGGGCGGGTGGATATTTCAGTTTTAACTAGTTTTAATAATTTTAACAGATTATGGCCGGAATTTTGGTGTTTTTGACATTTTATAGCCGAATTCATTGTTTTTTTAAATATTTTTAAGTTTTCGATTTGTTTTGTCGATTTTTCCACAATTTAAAAAAAAAAAATTTGTGCGATAATCATAGTTTTTACGCGAAGAATTTTTGCAATAAATGAATAATTTTTTAATTTCTGCGCAATTTTGATGGATTTCATAATTTTTTGTTTGCTTATTTTAAATCTTTTAATAAATTTTTTGGTTTATAATATATTTTTAAGAGCCACTTTGTATTTTTAATCAAATTTTGCGGTGAGGAAAACTCAACGAAAATTTACGCACACGGTGGATTTATCAGTAATTATGAGTAATTAATCACAAATATTTTTTAATATTTTGGTTCTGATATATTATTGTAAACTTTGTAATCGAATAAATTAAGCATTTATAGAATTTATCTTTAATAAAACTGCTGCAGAAAACACATTTGTTGTATAAAACTACCAAAATTGCTTAGAAATTATATTTATTAATTAAAATATTGTTTAAAAAATTCAAATATAATTTGAAACCTATTAATTGTGTGAAGTCATTTTATAACAAAATATAACGATTTTTGTCATTACAATGTAGTTATATCTTATACTAATAATCAGCAAGTTTTATTTAAATCGTTCAATTAATTTTTGTTTTACAGCGAATTATGTAATTATTTTTGCCTTTTTGTAGTAAAAAATTGCAAAAACAGTTATATTGGAGTAAAAATATGACAGTTTTTGTCATCTCAAAATGTTTGACTATATTTTCTACTAATGATCAGCAAGTTTAATTAAAATTGCCCGATTAGTTTATGTTTTACAGCCATTTTTTACGCTAAAATTTACCGTTTTTTGTCGAAAAACATTTAAAAACAAATAATTTGACGTAAAAATATAACAGCTTTAATTAATTCAGTTTGTTTGACTACATCTTCTACTAATAATCAGCAAGTTTGATTAAAATTGCCCGATTAGTTTATATTTTACAACCATTTTATACAAAAATTTATCGTTTTTTTGCTGAAAAACACTTTTAAAAAATAATTTGTCGTAAAAATATAACGGCTTTAATTAATTCAAAATGTTTGACTATTTCTTCTACTAATAATCAGCAAGTCTGATTAAAATTGCCCGATTATTTTATATTTTACAACCATTTTATGCAAAAAATTTCCGTTTTGCAAAAACAGCGAATTATGTAATTATTTTTGCCTTTTTGCAGTAAAAAAACTGCAAAAACAGTTATATTGGAGTAAAAATATGACAGTTTTTGTCATCTCAAAATGTTTGACTATATTTTCTACTAATAATCAGCAAGTTTTATTAAAATTGTCCGATCAGTTTAAGTTTTACAGCCATTTTACGGGAAATGTTACCGCTTTTTTGCCGAAAAACATAAAAAAAAATTTGGCGTAAAAATATGTCAGCTTTAACTAATTTAATATGTTTGATTTCATCTTCTACTAATATTAAGCAAGTTTAATTAAAATTGTCCGATTAGTTTATGTTTTACAGCCATTTTACGCAAACATTTAGCGTTTTTTGCCGAAAAACAATTGAAAAAAATAATTTGCCGTAAAAATATAACAGCTTTAATTAATTTAATATGTTTGACTTCATTTTCTACTAATAATAAGCAAGTTTAATTAAAATTGCCCGATTAGTTTATGTTTTACAGCCATTTTACGCTAAAATTTACCGTTTTTTGTCGAAAAACATTTAAAAACAAATAATTTGACGTAAAAATATAACAGTTTTAATTAATTCAGTTTGTTTGACTACATCTTCTACTAATAATCAGCAAGTTTGATTAAAATTGCCCGATTAGTTTATATTTTACAACCATTTTATACAAAAATTTATCGTTTTTTTGCCGAAAAACACTAAAAAAAATAATTTAGCGAAAAACGATAACAGCTTTAATTAATTCAAAATGTTTGACTACATCTTCTTTTAATAATCAGCAAGTTTGATTAAAATTGCCCGATTAGTTTATTTTTTACAGCCATTTTACGCTAAAATTTACTTTTTTTTGTCGAAAAACTCAAAAAAAAAAATAATAATTGGCGTAAAAATATAACGGCTTTAATTAATTCAAAATGTTTGTCTACATCTTCTACTAATAATCAGCAAGTTTTATTAAAATTGTCCGATTAGTTTATGTTTATCAGTCATTTTACGCAAAAATATACCGTTTTTTGCCGAGAAACACTAAAAAAATAATTCGGCGTAAAAATATAACGGCTTTAATTAATTCAAAATGTTTGACTACATCCATCGTCTACTAATATTCAGCAAGTTTTATTAAAATTGTCCGATTAGTTTAAGTTTTACAGCCATTTTACGGGAAAATTTACCGTTTTTTTGCTGATAAACCAAAAAAAAAATAATTTGGCGTAAAAATATGACAGATTTATCTAATTTAATATGTTTGGATTACATTTTGAACTAATAGTCAGCAACTTTAATCAAAATTGTCCAATTAGTTTGTTTTACAGTCATTTGACGCAAAAATTTACAGTATTTTTGCCGAAAAACACAAAAAGCTTTAACTAATTCAATTTGTTTGAGTACATCTTCTACTAATAATCAGCAAGTTTGATTAAAATTGCCCGACTAAGTTATGTTTTACAGCCATTTTTCGCAAAAATTTAGCGTTTGTTGCCGAAAAACACTTGAAAAAAATAATTTGTCGTAAAAATATAACAGCTTTAATTAATTCAATATGTTTGACTTCATTTTCTACTAATAATAAGCAAGTTTAATTATAATTTACCGATTAGTTTATGTTTTACAGCCATTTTACGCAAAAATTTACCGTTTATTTTGCCAAAAATCACTAAAAACGGTAATTTGGCGTAAAAATATAACAGCTTTAATCAATTTAAAATGTTTGACTACATTTTCTATTAATAATCAGCAAGTTTTATTAAAATTGCCTGATTAGTTTTTGTTTAACAGCTATTTTACGCAAAAATTTACCGTTTTTTGCCGAAAAACACTAAAAAAATAAATTGGCGTATAAACAGTTTTAATTAATTCAAAATGTTTGACTACATCTTCTACTAATAATCAGCAAGTGATATTAAAATTGTTCAATCAGTTTATGTTTTACAGCCATTTTACGCAAAAATTTACCGTTTTTTTGCCGAAAAACACTTTAAAAATTATTTGACGTAAAAATATAGCAGCTTTAATTAATTTAATCTGTATGGCTACATCTTCTACTAATAATCAGCAAGTTTAATCAAAATTGTCCGATTAGTTAATGTTTTACAGCCATTTTAATGAGTCAGTTCCTGAACTTGTCAGTGATTATATTTAAGTATTAACACACGAGGTAAAAGGAATAATCGATTCTTTGAAGACTAATATTTGGGTGGGTGGGTCACAGTAAAAGAAGCTACTCACAAATTAAACTTTGTTCCCGCCCACTCACCCAAGCGTTAGTTATCAAAAGATTTATTATTAAACAATTTTTCGGTATCTTAAGTATAAGCTCACAAAAAGTGGAAGGAACAATAGATATTTGTTGAGTAACACTTGGGCGGGCGGGCGGGTCACAGTAGAGTATGCTACTGGCCTACAAATTAAATTTTGTTCCCGTCCACCCACCCAAACGTTAGTTATCAATAGATTTATTATTAAACAATTCTCTTGTATCCAAGTATAAGCACACAAGAGTTGGAAGGAACAATAGATCTTTTGATGAGTAACACTTGGGCGGGTGGGTGGGTCACACTAGTAGAAGCTACTGGCCCACAAGTTAAACTTTGTCCCAAGCGTTAGTTATCAAGAGATTTATTGTTAAATAATTTTCTGGTATCTAAGTATAAGCACACCAGAGGTGGAAGGAACATTAGATTCTTTGATTACTAACACTTGGGCGGATGATTGGGTCACAGTAGAAGAAGGTACCGGCCCTACAAATTAAACTTTATTCCCGCCCACCCTCCCAAACGTTAGTTGTCAAGACATTTATTGTTAAAGAATTCTCTCATATCTAAATCCAAGCACACAAGAGGTGGAAGGAACAATAGATCCTTTGACGATTAACACTTGGGCGGATGGGTGGATCACAGTAGAAGAAACTACTGGTCCACAAGTTAAACATTTATTGTTAAACAATTCTCGGGTATCTAAGTATAAGCACACAAGAGGTGGAAGGAACAATAGATCCTTTGATGACTAACATTTGGATGGATGGGTGGATCACAGTAGAAGAAACTACTGGTCCACAAGCTACTGGCCCACAAGTTAAACATTTATTGTTAAAAAATTCTGATAGCGAACTATAAGCACACAAGATATGGAAGGACCAATAGTTCTTTTGATGAGTAACACTTGGGTGGGCGGGTGCGTCACAGTAGAAGAAGTTATTTGTCCACAAATGAAACTATAGTACAGTTGAAGTAAGTGTAACTTACATTTTTCTTCAGATATATTAAGTATCAAGTGCTGTAAATGGTTACGAATATTTTTTTACTAGACCTCATTACGTTACGTTAATTTTAATTAATCATTTTTTTTAAATAATTTTTTCTTATATTACGTGCTTTAATGATAATTGCTTGTCAAATAATTTATTAACATTTTGTGTTTACTTGATCTTGCATATTAATTGCATCCTAATGAATTAAAACGAACATGTGTGTACTCGAGTTCCGTGAACCTTACATAAATCAAGGGTTGAGTCACCCCTGTGAAGCGATCGATCGCGTGCCTTGCATTATAGTACCGACTGCATTAACGAGTGGAAGGGATGAAATTGAATAGTTTGAAAGGTTGTACAATTGAAAGTTTTACATCGCTCAATTTTTATTTAGGCATTATTTTGGCTTAATAATTAGTAATTAAATAATAAAATTAAGTTTACACTTTTTAAAATCTGAATTCAAAACTATTAGGCTTCAGTAGTGTATTATTTAAAAAAAAGTTTTAAGGTCTCTTAAGATTTCTTATACAAATGTATTGCATTTCTAATGCTTCTTTAAATATTTATTTTCTCTTATATAAGCAAATGATTCCACCCTTACATTAACAACTGGAAGCGAGCACGCGCCACCCCACATTATAACGTAATTCTGTGTCAGTCTGCTTTGGGGGTGCGTGTAGTGTGTGTACGCTGCGTCGCTATACAGAAAATCATAATAGGAATAAAATGGTGTGCTGCACTTTGGATACAAATTTAAAGTATGAAATTAAAAGTTTGTGTTTTAGTTAATATTAATCAATAGAAAAAATTACGAGGGTAGTTCAAATTTGTAAAGCTTTTTTTTTTCTATTAGTGACATGGGAGACATTTTTTTGGTGTTGTTTAATTTTTATAATTGTGAATGTGCAAATGTATGGATTTTTCTTTAGTATTTACACTAACTCTTTGGGGATTACCTTCAGGTGTTGTCATTGTTTTGAAGTTTTTTTTCAATTTTTTTTTGTATTTACTTTTTAGAGGTGACCTAATTATTCTAGGATAAGTTTTTATTAAACAACTTTTGGTGAAGTAGTCCAGATGATCGTTGTTATCTGGTCTTCAGATGTTGGGTCATTTTTATAAGTTAACTAAAATTATTGTTTTTTCATGTTTTTCAACCCTAAATTATTCTACTACCATTTTTTGTCAAAAAACTCTTTGGAGGTGTTTTCCAAATGGTATTTTTTGGAGAAGCCTGTGGTGTTTTATATATTCCGGTTTAGCTGATTTTTGGCTAGTTATTAAAAGTGCACGGACCGCCGTCAAAACGCTGAAACAAAATGTCACGGGGTGACTCTTCGAAGGGGGAGAGGGGACGACGCACAAACACAACACACAAACAAATAAACACCACGATAAATGTCCAAGGGAAAAAGTCAACAATACAACAATATCCAGTTAACGTCTATTCATAATTATGACGACATGATTACAACAAAATAAACGACACACAATACAAGGTGATAAGCACAATATTATACAAAAGAAAAGCAGTCAAATATGGGCAAGCAAAAATACAAATATATTACAAATGACAATGAACAGGGAGATGCAAAAAGACAAATATAATACAGTGATAATGAACGATGAAACAACAAATACAAATAATACAATGAACTGTGACAGGCAAAACAAATACAAATATATTACAAATGACAATGAACAGAGAGATGCAAAAAGACAAATATAATACAGTGATAATGAACGATGAAACAACAAATACAAATAATACAATGAACTGTGACAGGCAAAACAAATACAAATATATTACAAATGACAATGAACAGAGAGATACAAAAAGACAAATATGATACAGTGACAATGAAAAATGAAACAACAAATACAAATAATACAATGACAGCGATCTGCAGCGGGTGTGCAGTAAAAGAAGTCTGAGCTAACGATTGCAGAACAAAGCCGTCGAGGATCGAGGAAGGGCAGACCTTCTGCACGAGTCCTATAGGTCGGTTTGTTCTTTACGGTTAGTCAGACTTGACTGCCTGAATGCTGCGAAAACCGGCGCTTTTATCCGCAAACGCGGCTACCGGTAGGCTCCTCCTTTTGTCGTCGTGAAGGGTTGAGGGTGCGCGCGACGCACGAGTTAAGGGCGATTCTTAGCATGAAAATTAGGCCGGTGAAACTTCGCCGGTAACAAACGGCCCCGGAAGGCTAGGAATCGTCCAAGTGGTAAATTAGTAGATTTTGGGCGCCACTGCATGATTGTCCGCATGCAGACGAATTTTAAGCTTCTGATTCGACTTCGGATGACGATATATTTTCGTCGCAGACCTGTACTGGTGAAGCTGGTGGTGTTGGAGTCGGGTCTCTTGCTGGTGGAGCTGGTCGCACGTCGTCAGCGTGGATTCGGACTCTCTCTCCATTCTGGTCCACTTCGTATACGCGTCCGGAGAATATGTTCCGGACATGGTATGGCCCAAGCCACTTAGGCGCAAACGCCTTTACTCGCCCGTGTTTGTCCGTTCGCGGGTGAGCCCGTATCATGACCGTTTCGTCCATTTGGATAGGTGCGGGTTCGTCGGGCTCATCATACCTCTGTATGTATCGGAGCTGGCGTTGTCGGATCTCTTCCAGGCGTTCTTCCCGGTCGTCGTGTTGTGGAGCGGTTGGTGCTCTTGATGTTGGGATTCTCCAATCCCCGGCTCGAGGTAGGCTAAATCCCATGAGAGCCTGACTAGGCGTATAACCGGTGGCCGCGTTTCTTCGGGTTCTTAATTCAAACGAGAGTGGGGCGATGTGTTGGGCCCAAGTATTTGGGGGCTGTCCCTGCATCCTGACTCTTAACCCTTTTTTAAATTCCTGATTGCGCCGTTCCGCCGGGTTAGCTTGTGGGTGATATATCGGCGTGAAATATGTTTCGCAGTCCCAACGCCGACATGCGCGGCTCCACCGGTATGACTTGAATTGTGGTCCGTTATCCGTAATGATAGCATTTGGATATCCAAATCGGTGGAATACTTGTTCTTCTAATATTCGTACAATGGCTCCCGTTCTAGCCTCTCCCATCACAAAGGCTTCGGTCCATTTTGTGAACAAGTCGACCAAAACCAAAATGTTTCGTTTTTTTGTCGATGTTTCTGGGAGCGGTCCAATCAGGTCAACGGCGACGACGCTAAACGGAGTTTTGCTGGTTCTAGCCCGAAGAGGCGCGTGTGGCTGTCGTTGCCCGCGCTTTGTGGCTGTGCAAATAATGCAACTTCTTACGTACTCCCGCACGTCTCGTGGTATGGTTGGCCAGTAGTAACGACTGCGGATGGCCCGTTCTGTTTCGTCGCGACCAGGGTGAGTTGCCTCGTCATGTAAATCGTGCAACACCTTTGGGCGGAGTTCTTCCGCTACATACAGGCATCTATCCAGTCCATCTACGGCTTTGCGATACAGCTTTCCATCGATTATTTCCATGTGGACAGCGTGCTCTTCAAACCGGGGGTGATTGGGTTCGTTAAGTACCCCGGTTATCCGCACAGCGTGTTCGTCGCGTTCTTGGGCCGTCTTGATTTCTTCAATTAAGGGAACTTCGATCACGCAGACTTGTGGTGGTAGCAAGGCTTCTAAATCCATCTCATGGTTAGTTTGCTGATTTTCCGGATCCCTGCTTAGTAAATCTGGCAGTTGGTTTAGCTTACCCGGGCAGTGTTCTATATTGAAGTCAAAAGACTGTAGGAACAAAGCCCACTGTACTAGCTTGGACCGGTGATCTTTGAAATTGTTTAGCCACGTCAAAGCTTGGGAGTCCGTT
Source organism: Tachinus rufipes (assembly GCA_963932245.1). Taxonomy (NCBI): domain Eukaryota; kingdom Metazoa; phylum Arthropoda; class Insecta; order Coleoptera; family Staphylinidae; genus Tachinus; species Tachinus rufipes. The sequence continues at coordinate 8,846,454 of OZ010744.1, forward strand.
TTCGCTGTGAAATGGCGGCCTTCGAGCAGCGGGCGGTATCTTCCCAACGCCCATACTAGAGCGAGACATTCCTGCTCGTTAACGTGATACCTTCTTTCCGTCTCATTTAATTTTGCGGAGTCGAAGCTGATAACTCTTTTTTCTCCTTCCGGTGTCTCTTGGTACAGTACCGCCGCAATCCCTACTTGGGAGGCGTCTGTCTGCACGGTGTACGGAAGGTGTTCTACCGGCCTATGCAGTTGTAGGGGCTTTGATACGGCCTGTCGAATCTTATTCATGGCTTCGGTCGCGGTAGCAGTCCATTTGAATGCCCTTGTGCTAGCTGTTAGCTCGTTCAAAGGAGCTGCTAGACTTGCAAACTGGGGTATATATTGGCGTACCCAGTTGCAGATTCCCAGGTATCGTCGCAATTGTCTCCTAGTCTTTGGTAGTGGATGTCTTTGAATCTGCTCCAAGTGTTTGGTCAGTGGTCGGGTTACGTCCGTATCCACTGTATGGCCTAGGTATTCCAACGTTTTTTTGGCAAACGTGCATTTGTCTTTCCCTAGCCGCAGACCGTACTCCTGGATCCGTTCCAATACGAGCGAGAGGTGCTTCAGGTGTTCCTCGTACGATTTACTGAATACGATTATATCGTCGAGGTACACCATGGTGAATTGATGCAGGAATCCTGCAAGCACCTCCTGGCTCATTAGCCGCTGGAATGTGGCCGGAGCATTCTTCAGTCCGAACGGCATGACTCTGAATTGGTAGTGCCCGCCGTCCGGCGTGCTGAATGCCGTGTACTGTTTCGATTTTTCTTCCATTGGGACCTGCCAGTATCCACTTTTCAAATCCAACGTGGAAAACACGGTGGCGGACCCTAGGTCTCGTAATGCCTCTTGTATTATCGGCATCGGTGTTGGTTCTGACGGGGTCGCATTGTTTATTTTCCGGTAATCCAGACAAAAACGGGGTTCGCCGTTCTTTTTGCCAACCAATACTACCGGAGACGAGTAAGGGCTGGTTGACGCTTCGATTATCCCTTGCTCCAGCAAGTCTCGAACTTCTGCGTCTATCGCTTTCTTTTTGTCGGCGTTTACCCGGTATGGACGGGTTGCAATTGGGTTGCCGTGAACCGGTCTTATGGTGTGTTCCAATGTGCGGGGAAGATCAGCAAATTGGTCTCTTGGTTTGAACAGTTCTGCAAATTGTTCGGCCAATGCTTTGAATTGTGGTTCGAGAGAGGCTGGGAAGTTGTGTTCCAGTTCGGGAGTTTCGTCCGTTGCAGTTGTTTTGCGGACCTGTCCCCAGAAAATGGTGTCTCGGTGTTTTTTTCCCAGGTGCAGACAGCCGCGGGCAAAGTCGAAAGTGCCGTCATGGTAAAATAAGAAAGGCGTTCCCAAAATAACTTGGTATCGTAGGTCTTTGGATACCAAGAAGTCCGCGCTGTATTCAGCGGCGCCTAGCTGGAACGTGGTGGTGGTTTTCCCAATGGCCTGCATTGTGCCGTTTTGAGAAGCCGTCATCAGGTTTGTGTGGTACGGCTCGAAATGAGGCACGACGTCTGCATGAATAAAATTGGTGTCTGCGCCGGTGTCTACCAGACACTTGTACGTTCGGTTTCCGATTGTAAATGGTACAATCGGAAGCGCACGACCCACCACGTTGCATTGGTTTGATTGTTCCGGCCGATCGTCATTGTTTATGTTTGACGTCCGGCCGCTGTTCCGTTTCCCTGGTTGTGTCTTGCACGGAGGGTCGGGCAATCACGGTGATAGTGAAAAGTGCCCCTGGGGCAATATCTGCATTCTGGTACTCGCGGTTCATCTTTGGTTCGCCAGTCTCCTCTGTTTTGTACCGGAGCTCGGCTAGTAGGTGCTCGGCTAGCTGGTGCTGGTTGGTTTATATGGAGCGCAATCTTCATCAAGTCGTGGATATTTGTCGGTGGAATTTGGACCGCGTCCTTGAAGTACTGCTCGGATAGATGTAAGATCAAGTGTACTATGTCCTCTTCCGTTTCTTGCGGACACCACCTCTCATATTGAGTTTGTTTTTTTAACACAAACTCGTGTGGTTCGGTGCTCCCTTGCTTTTCGCTCCATAGCGATCCCATCTGGGATATGCGTAGGGACCGTGGAGCAAACGCTTGTCTCAACGTGTCCGTCAATCGTCCCCACGGGATGTTATTCTCAACCGCAAAGCGAAACTTTTTCTCGGCGGCTCCACGTAGCCATTGCCCGGCGACGCGTGTCCAATTTTGTTTATGGACTCGAGATTCTTCCAGCGTCAGTTCGGCTTCTTTTATAAAATTCTCAACGTCTTGGTTTGGTGCGCCCGTAAATTCGGGTAAGCATATGACGGCATCACGGCGTAGTTGGCTTAGCCGTACGTCATTGAACGTCAAAGTGTCGTTCGATCTGAGCGGTGGAAATATTCGCTCTTGTTGGCTTGTCTGTCCGATAATGTACGGATTTTGTGTCGGTGCCGCATCATTTGGTTGGTATATTGCATCGTACACGTTTGGCTGGTACGGTGCTGCACCCGGTTCTCTCGTTGGTGGGTTGGTAGCTCTGTTTTCGGATGTTATGTTACTCTGGGGTTGGTTATTTCCCAGAGTATTTCCGTTCTCGCTTGTCGTATGATATCCCTCTGTCGTGTTACTTCCGTCGATCGTCTGGTTGGTAGTATCCTTCAAGGATACGTCCTCTACGCCGTTCATGATGGTGTCGTCTGTTGTTGGTGGTAAGCCTTGTAGTCGTCTTGAGCTCCTGCTGGACATATAAGTCCTCCTTCTTTCGACGTCCTCGGCTAGCTCTGCTCAGGGTGTCGGTTTACTCGGCCCAAGAGTTGGGCGCCACTTGTCACGGGGTGACTCTTCGAAGGGGGAGAGGGGACGACGCACAAACACAACACACAAACAAATAAACACCACGATAAATGTCCAAGGGAAAAAGTCAACAATACAACAATATCCAGTTAACGTCTATTCATAATTATGACGACATGATTACAACAAAATAAACGACACACAATACAAGGTGATAAGCACAATATTATACAAAAGAAAAGCAGTCAAATATGGGCAAGCAAAAATACAAATATATTACAAATGACAATGAACAGGGAGATGCAAAAAGACAAATATAATACAGTGATAATGAACGATGAAACAACAAATACAAATAATACAATGAACTGTGACAGGCAAAACAAATACAAATATATTACAAATGACAATGAACAGAGAGATGCAAAAAGACAAATATAATACAGTGATAATGAACGATGAAACAACAAATACAAATAATACAATGAACTGTGACAGGCAAAACAAATACAAATATATTACAAATGACAATGAACAGAGAGATACAAAAAGACAAATATGATACAGTGACAATGAAAAATGAAACAACAAATACAAATAATACAATGACAGCGATCTGCAGCGGGTGTGCAGTAAAAGAAGTCTGAGCTAACGATTGCAGAACAAAGCCGTCGAGGATCGAGGAAGGGCAGGCCTTCTGCACGAGTCCTATAGGTCGGTTTGTTCTTTACGGTTAGTCAGACTTGACTGCCTGAATGCTGCGAAAACCGGCGCTTTTATCCGCAAACGCGGCTACCGGTAGGCTCCTCCTTTTGTCGTCGTGAAGGGTTGAGGGTGCGCGCGACGCACGAGTTAAGGGCGATTCTTAGCATGAAAATTAGGCCGGTGAAACTTCGCCGGTAACAAAAATTAGTTCAATACTTACCAGTTTCTGTCTTGTTAATTATTTTGGTTTTTTGTTCTTTACAGTGTAACGGAAACTCATCAAGTAGCGGAGGCACAGCAAGAGAAAAATGCAAAGTTACGCGAAGCTTTCGGTATTTCGGAATACTTCGTGGACGGCAGCAGTTTTGATCCTGACCGACAGGCCAAAGAAGAAGTGGCCAGATCGAACGCCATATTAGAAAAAGAAAGACAGAAGGCGATGGATAAGGAAAAGGCGGGACAGTACGATTTGGTACGGACACCCAGTCCAGAACCGGGGAGTCCAAAGAAAGCTAAAAAACGAAAAAATAGGTTAGTGATCTATTTGCATTATTTAAAAAAAATCTAAAATTAATTGTATTACAGCTGTTCAAGTGAAGAACCAAAGAAGAAAAAGAAGTCGAAAAAGCGCAAAAAGGAGAGGTAAGTAATTCCAAAATTTGGTCTCGCCTGTCATTTCCTTCACTTTGAAATTTAATTGAAACCAATTCCTGTTGCAATCGGGACATTTCCTTTCCACAAGCGCACACACTGGGCCCAGCAGTTTTGTGCATAACGAAACTGCTGATCCCAGTACAAGTAGCAAACAATATAAAACTAATTATCAAGGTTGTAATTAATATCTTGGTGGTGTTTTCTTGCGGTACCAGTGCTGATGTGTAGGCCCCATATCAGGTAATAACACGTTTGCTAACCAAACTTCTCGTATGTCTAGCTCTCTGCCGATGCTTCAGCAACGTATTTTATTTTATTTATAAATATTATATAATTTTATCATTATTATCACTCTTAGTTAGCTAAGAGTCTTGTCTTTGTAATGCGTGGAATGTGGAGGCGATCTAAAAAATCGACTCCGTTCGTGTTGTTGATTGACAATATTTCTAAATGTATATTTATATTTGGATTAATCTAGGTCAAAAGCTAAAGAGAAGAAGAGCAAAAAGAAGAAGAAAAAGGCGGTGAGCAGCGACGACAGCGACAGTAGCAGTGAGGACGAGTCCAGCGGCGATGAGAAGAGGAGGAGGAAGCGGAAGAAAGAGGTGCGTGGCTTTAAGATGTTGTATGTTTGGAATGTTTTTTTGGTTAAACAAACCCAGTGATTTCTTCATCGCTTAATTATGACCGGAGTTACTCCGGTTATTACTTTGGGGAGAATAGAGGTAAGACAAATTTGTGAATTAAAAAGATTAATTAACAGGGGACTCGAACCGCCACAAATTGCGATTTATTTATGTTTCGGTGAGCAATTTTTTGAATGATTATATAAGAAGCAGTTTTCGAAGTGAGGATATCTGAATGATTCATTTTAAGTAAATTGCCTTTCCACCTAGACACAGTGTTTCAGGGTATGCACCATCCATCAGTGTGCTCAGCATCTCGCTGGTCAGAGAGGCAATTAACATAAAATCACAATTACTATTTTACCTGTACTACAGACTGGTTCGGAATCAACTCAAAACTGTAGGTCTACCCGTAATGTAAGTTGCCAGCAGTGGCATGATACGGCTAAAACGACGACTCAAGTTTAACTTACTTATAATAGAGGGCGTTATACTACAGAAAGTTTTTAAATTTGTGCTGATATTTATACCAACTTTTTTCATATAAATTCCACAAGTTTGCTCAACATAATTTTGAAAACCAATCTTAATTTTCTCTATCAACAACCGCGAAAATCGGGTTTAAATTTGCATACAAAAAATGTATTTTGTAACGGTTTGCGTCCCCACTGTTAATTAAATTAATGTAACGACTTCTATTTTCCTCAACATATTTTTTCAATTTTGCTTTACACGATTTTCCGATAAAAACAAGATGTGAAGGTATTACTCATTTTAATTTGTGTCGTTTTAATAATTTATCTGTGTTGTTTGTTTTATTTATTTATTGATTTTGTTTTTAAAAAAAGTGCATGCTCAGAAGCGATTGATTTTTAAGTTTTTTAAAGTTAAAGAATTGTTCTGTTCTGAACTTTTGCGCTCATTAATAGGATAGCCTGACTGGTGAATTGTTATTGTAAGTACCTACAAGTGCCCTTCAGTGGCCTAGAATTCGACTGCATGCCCCCATATATACAAAATATATTTATGATGATGATATATATATAATGTCTTCTGCACCCTCGGTTTTATTTTTTGGACAAAATTTTCAAAACACCCGAAATAACACTGGAGACTAATTTTGTGTTTATTTTATTTCAACTTGGGTGATTTTTTAGAAAGAAAGAAATGCCGGGATGTATTTTTGTTTTCACGTAAAATTCCGAGCACTACTCCGTTTTGTGTGTTTAATAATTTAGTTGTTAATCAATTTATAAGTTTTGGCATTAAAACATACTGGTGTTAACAGAAAAAGAAGTCTTCAAAGAAAAAGAGGCGGTCATCATCGGAGAGCTCTAGAGAAAGGTTTGTTAATTAAAAAAATAATTCAATTGATGCATCAATATTATTTCCATAGCTCGCCGGAAGTCAAAAGGGGTAAAGTAGATAAGCGCAAGTTGAAGGAGGAGGAGAGGAAAGTGGAGGTTCCAAAATCGCGATCCAAGGAGGAAGAATCGAAACATTCTAGGAGCCGCCGACGTTCAAGAACGCCAAAAAGATCACGTTCTAGATCAAGTCGTAGAGATAAGACTGAAACCAAAGTGAGGAAAGAAATTGATCGGCGTAGTCCATCACCTAAGAAACGGGGGAAGTCACCACAGGATGATAAATACAAACGCAAATCTGCTGAGCGTAAAAGTAAATCTGATATTAATCGCAATGAAAAAAGGAGTCCTAGAAGAGATTCCAGAAGTAGGGATAGGCGTAAAGATAAAAAGCAAAGAACTCCAGAACGTCGACGCGATGATAAACGCAAAGAAAGATCGCCCAGCAAACACAAAGACAAATCGTCAAGTATTGAGCGACGCAGAGAAAGATCACGCAATAGAACACCTCAACGTAGACCCAAATCACCTGAAGTGAAGAAACAAAAATCACCAGAGATGCGTAGAGATAAATCGCCGGATAGACGCAGAGAACGCACTCCTGAAATGAAGCGACGCGATAGAACACCCGAACGTAAATATGAAGACAGACATAGATCAGCCAAAACACCAGAAATTGATTATACAAATGGAAAATTACGCGAAAAGAAATCACCATCCAGGCCACCAAGGAGCTCAAAACAAAAATCGCGTTCTAAAAGTACAGATAAAATAGAAATCAAGAAGAGCAAACGCAATTCTTCCTGTTCAGATTCCAGTCCGGAACGATCAAAATCCCGCAAAGATGACAAAAAGAAGGCACCACGTGTCGCACCTGTTGTTCGTCTGCGATCTTCCAGCGAAGACGAAACTTCAGATAGAGATTGCGACAATGATGATGAAGAGAAGGAAAAGGAGTTGCGCGTTCTGCGATTGCTTAAATCGGGCTTGGCTGCTAAGGCGAGGGAAACTTTGGAGAAGAAGATGCCCAAAATTCAGCCCGAAAGTCCTCCCCCACCTGTCATTGTTGCACCTGTGGTAACCGTTAAAGCGGCTTCTCCGAAAATCGAAAGCAGATTGATGGCTTCTGTCAAAGGGGATTTGTTTCCAACGATGGATGATTTGAATAAAGAAGAACAGCAAAAGGTTAAGGAACGTTCGAGGAGCACCAGCGTTAGGACAAAGTCACGCTCTAGATCCAAGAGCACGGTCAAGGTTAAGGAACGCAGCAAGACTACGCGTTCCAGAAGTTCATCACGTTCTTCGTATAGGTAAGTTATCAGAAATACAATGAGTACGTCTCTATTTGAAAATTTGGTGTGCGATTTTGTAAAGATGCTATTGGGAGTTATGGGGATACTACTAACTAAATCATAGGCCGGTTTTTTGTAATGAACCGGAATCACTAGGAAAGAAGGAAGAATTTTTTTTTGTTGGGATTAGAGGACGGAGTATTTGTGGGAGGGGGGGGGGTAATTGCGTTTTATGTATATAAAAACATATGGTGGTTATTTTGTTTGTGTTTGTTTGTTGTTCTAATCTGTTATCAGAAATTGGGGGGGGGGGGGTACTTTGAAGTATAAAAAACATTGAAGCGTTGGGGGGAGGGGGTGTCATACCTTGGCTTGCTATTGATCTAATGGAGCAATGTTTAGGTTTTGGATATTTGTTTGAGGTCTTGCCTGATTGTACGTCAGTAACATTGAATTTATTTTTTACATTAGTTAGGGGGGGGTTCCATTAAATTTTGGTTGCTTTGGGTTTGGTGGCGGGCGGCTACTAATGAGATGACCTTTAGAGAGCGTGTGGATTGCCATATTGCAGGAAGTTTTTTGCAAGGTGCAGCGGATATGAAGGAGTGACTTGTTGCAAGAAGCTTTCTTTAAAGTTCTCCTTGACTCACGTTGGGCGCCATTTGTCATTGGCTTCTAGCTTAGGGTGTTGGAAACCAGATCAGATTATGTTGGCGGTCACCTGATGCAACGACGAATTGTCTTCATGGGTTCCCAGGCGTCGTGGGTCACCCATGTCGTATCGTAAAAATCGTCTGTCTTGAGGAACCTAAACTTTACTTGATTGGCAGAGGTGTGTGTGTGTGAAGATAAAGATTCGTTTTTTCTAAAGATCCGTAGTTCTAACTTATTAACGTATCTATTAATTCCCTTTACCAAATTGATCAAATTATGTCTGCATCAATATTTCTAAACTATTCCCAGTTCCGGACATCGTAGCAGATCATCATCATCCTCATCATCGGCATCTTCAAGATCATCTCGTTCGCGTTCCAGAAGCCGATCGAGCACGCATTCTAGAAGCTCATCAACAAGTTCAAGCAGCACATCCCGTTCCCGTTCACCGTCAATACCACGCAGACATGGTTCTCCTAGTTTTTTGGACCGCAGAAGGATTACCAGGTAACCATACTAGTCTACCTTTACCTGCACGACACTGCTTTATTATTTTTATTTAATTTTTGTTATTTTTTTCGTTACAGGAGATAGTTTTCACGTTTTATGCAAGCCTTTTTGGATCATTATTATTTTATTAATTAAGTTATACAAATAGATGTAGATTCCTAAAACACCTTTATGCTCAATGTTGTGCTATATAGATTTTTTTAAATTGATTGTACATTTTAGAAACTTTGATTATGTAGACACTTTTCAGTTTTTATCATTATTATTATTATTAATTTTATTTTATTGTCCAAAATAAAAGATTGTAAACGTGTATGATGATTTCATTTTTAAGGTAAGTTTTTTCTTTTTTTTTCTTTTTAGTATTTTTGGTTTTTTAATAATTTTATTAATTTATTTTAGAATAGTTGGATTGGAATTGAATTTTAAAACTTACTAATGGTATTAATCATATTATTCCAATCCAATAAGTAGATGATTTTTTTTTCTTTCTAAAAATACATTGAGTGTTTTGGTAATTTGACTGTTAAGGGTTTGGATTTTATTATAATATATTTGAAATCAAAGAAATTAGTTTGATGCTAGTTCCTATACACGTTGAGTAAGTTAATAGCACGGGGGTCCGATACACCTTTCTAGTACTATGGATGTTATCTATTTTGCGCCGGTAACAATTCTTCTATGCAAATGGTGATGGTATTATACTACTTTTGTTGTTTTAAGAGGACTTAAGTTGGTTTTCCATTGTTAGTTCCCATACACGTCAAGGTTCTATTGTGCGTTTTATCTTTACAGAAGTTTTGCGATTTGTTTGAAAGTGGTTGATGGGACCAATGGCTCTTTAGGTGACTTCTGAATCAAGAGAAAGTTTTTATTAATTTTTAAAGTCATATTTCGAAACCTCGATCCGGATCGACGTGATCAAAATTAGTTTATTTTCAGTAAAATTACGCCTTGCTTCAACAAAGGCCCCACGTTGGGTGGTAATGACACCAACTATTAGTCTCGGGTGACTGATGTTCCGAGTTGTCATAGCCATTGGCAACCGAGCTACTATTTCTATTGATTGAAGACAAGTTTCAAAACTAGCTCGTGTTCTGTTTCTGGCTGTGCCGAATAGTGTTCTTCCGATAAACCCAGCTGGCAGGTGTACTTGCCAGATGATGTCTTGCTACATTTTCCAGTTATTGGGAAAACTACGCACCTGAAACCACTGCATAATTTCCTGTTCCTCATTTGCTGCGGAATCTTCTTACAATGGCAATCGAGCTGGAAGCTGAGTCGTGTCACTTCTTCTGTAGACTGAAGACAAGTCTCAAAGTTAGCTAATTCCGATATACCTAGCTCGTGCTCTATTTTTGCCAGCGCCGAACTGTATTCTGATAAACCTAGCTGGCAAGTGTACTCATGCTTTTGTTATATTTTCCAGCTTCTGCTATTGGGAAACTATGCAGTGTGCTCAGGTGGCTGAAGCTTCCGATTCCGCATTAGCTGAGAAGACTTCATAGGCACTGGATGTCGAGCTAGACACTAATTTGTGGTTACTTATTGTGTAGACTGCAGAGAAGTTGCAAAACTAGAAGGGTTTTGTTCTTTTGCCGGTAGCGCAATAGGCGCAAAAGTTCAATACAGTTTTCTTTTTCTTGGCAAAAGGAAACTGAACAACCAGAGGAGTAACAAGTGCAGGGATTCTAGACTTCCTCGTGATGAAAAATGACCCGGAACGTAATGATAATGTTAATTTTTGAAGGTGCTCTATTTAGGAGTCTGTTCTGAGGACCACGTCTAGATCTCAAAGTACGATAGTCAATCCGAAAGTCATGTCTGATAATAGTCGCATCTAATAGGGTCGCTTTCAAAAGAGTTAAGGTTGAGCACTTACTATAGACCTATCGAGAGGTTTGCGTTTATCTGAGGCTCGAGCTTCGCTCACGCGGCACGTCCAGAAAGCAGCAAGCGCAGTTGGTAGTTTTAGATTTTTGATCGGGTTCCGGTTCATCAGAAGGCTTGGTTTCCTAGGTGAATTTTTTCTCGGTGGCGTATTTGGATAAAAAAAAATGTAATCGAAAGAAGAAGACTGCAAAATATTAAGAGTGGCTCAATAAAAGTCCCAGCGACCCCTAGATTTGTCTTGAACATGGACCAGGGGATGTGTAGAGATGATTGTGGACGTCTTGGGGCTACAGCCAAGAGAGAAAGTAATGGTCCGGGGATGAGCGAGATGTTTCCTATCACAAATAGATGGCCTCATAGTTTATATCACTGCCGCGGGAAATACTTTCTGCATGCGGAATTTTGGAATATTGCGAGCAATCTTCTCTGGAGTTGTCGAAAGATGTTACTGCAGTCCCTTTTTAGTTTTAGTCGAAGATTTAGTGGATTGGGCTTATTTTGTTTTTTTAGAATTAGTCGATTTTTACACTTTCTTGGTTGTTAAGCTACTTTGTTTATCCGGTATAGTTTTGAAAAGATGACTCTTGTGTCACCGTCTGGGCTTGAAGACGAAACACTTCGGAGTGATGTGATTGGTGCATTAACTCCGGCTAATAGATCTCTACTGAAGTGTGCAGAGATTTTTTTGGATTGGGGCAGAGGCGGCGCTCCTACTTAGGCCCCTCTGCAAATTTTAGTAATGTTGCCCCCTTCTTTTAGTGTTGATAAAACAATGCAAATGTGGATCATGGCGAACCACAGCGCCCTTTGAAGTATTGCGCCTTCCTTGGATAGGGATGTACACCGGTTCATAGGCAACTACCTGGAAGTATTCTGGTATGTGGAGAAGCCTTGATGCGTCTGTGATGGTATAGTTTTTGGTGCAATGGCACTGGAATGGTTCTTTGAGTCCTTGTGCGATACATGGTGACGAGCTGGTTGAGTCCCCCTCTGTTCAGAAACTTCCAGATGCAAACTGAGATTGCGGTTCAGATCAATGTTGAGACAATGAGGGACTACCAGAGGTTGCGGTTTGGATCGGCTTCGAGATGACAATAATTGCGTACTTGAAAAGATCGAGCAACTTTTGCTTCTCTTTTTGCCGTCTTCGTTGTCGCTCTCTGGCAAGCAAAGACTTCGGTAAAGGCAGCGTTCCAAGTCCGTCGTAGGTAGCAGCAGTGACGGAATTCCCGGTGTATATCTGTGGCCAGATGATGTCTTCTTCCATGTGTCTGCTTTAATTGTTGGAGTGTGATTCTATTAGTGGCGTGTGGCTTTGGAAGAAAGGGAGTAAGAGCATGGCTGCGTGCACGGACCGCGTACGGAACGCCTCTCGTAATGGTGGAGGAGCCGTGCTTCTGCCTCCGTGCCTGCAACATATACTGCTATTGAAGCTTCTAGGCTCACTTGTAGTGGCGGTTGCCGACTGTCGACTGGATTGACGGAACGAGATGAAGTCTGGTAGATGCTGATTTCAGTAGAAGGCTTGAGACGAAGTTTCAGTTGTGTGGACTTTGTTTTCTAGTGGCGATGTTACGAACTAACTCAAATGAATTGAATTCGGCTAGTTTGATTCATTTTCTTAGGTTCAGTTGCCACAACACGGGTTTTTGTCGTCAAGGTTTATAAAATCGGACTAAGTACATAGCCCTGCGGGACATTTGCTCATTGTGTTGAACAAGCTTCAACTAGTTACTGGTGGGAATAAAAACAATTCAAGGAAATTAAATAACAATTCAACCATACAAAACATTTATTAAAAATAAATACGATTATAATAACAAATCTCATAAATTCCGATGATCAGTCTACATCTCATAAAATCATAAAACCCAGTCAAATTGTCAAACATTGCTACTAATATTTACTAATCACTAACAAACAATAATAATAAAACAGCGCTAGGAAGAGACCAATACCCTACCACCGACAAACCCCATCCTCGTCATCATCAGTAAGCAGCTACAGTTCAGCGGAAAGCCCTCACTCTTATTACCGCCATCGCAGCACCAGCAGATCACTAAGCCACTCCTCAAAATCACCGTCAGCATCGCCGATAACAAGACAAACACCTGATTACAACTAAAACAACGATTGTAAAAAAAATCTAGTCACTATGTATATAAGTATTTATAACTCATTTAATTTATTGTGTGCAATTTAATTCATTTGTGATATTTTAATTTATTTATTTATTTAGGTAGAATAATTCTATCTATAATCAGGGCCGTTTGACGACCTGACTTATAGAGCGCTAGTACAAATTGTGGCCTCTACACTCACACACACACACACGGCCCAGTGAACATTAGTGAAATACTTCCCTAGAACATTTGTAAATGTTTAATGTTGTGAAAAAAAGAATAATAAGAAACATAGAACCATTATAAAAATATATATGACTTAAATATTAATCTCCCTATTTCCTGCTTATTTTTAGGTTTTAATTCTTTTTGGATTTGCGTTGTTGTTCGCGGCGTTTGTTAGCAATGTAGATTGTCCAGAAGAATCCAATAAGATTATATATAAGGACTCTCAACTGAAATAAAAAAAGTTTAAATATGTTGGTAGAAATTGAATTTAAATTTACCATAGGTGGGACAAAGCCCAAATTGATGAGTTGTAGGATGGTTAGATATTTCCAACTGGATGTCAGAACTGTCCAATAAAGTGATTGCAATTGGTAAACAGCTTGGCCATGAGTTTTGCCTTCCAAACGAGCAATCATGTACAGACTGAATGCTTGATATAAAGGCGAATAGATTAGCCTTTCTACAAATAATTTCTTGACAACCACGAGCGATGCATCTTCGGAAACTAGACGTTCCAGGAAGCTGTAGAAGTAATGAGGTATGGTACCACCAAACAATAATCTGAAAAAAAAAATTAAAAGAATAAATTAATTCGTAACTCGTAAACCAAACATTGGATTTTGATACAATTTGGCAACAATGTTTCTGAATAGCAGTGCTACCAACTGTGTAAATTGTATCCGATTCCATACGTCCAATTCAATTAAAATGAACAACATAGCTTGCTTCAATTCAATAATGTTCTTTGAGAGGAATCAATAAATCAAATGTTAACTCATAAATCAAATATTGAATTTTGATACAATTTGGCAACAATGTTTCTGAATAGCACAGCTGTAAACTGTGTCCGATTCAGTTAAAATGAACATAACTTGCTTCAATTCAATAATGTTCTTTGTGAAGAATTAACAAATCAAGTCGTAACTTCACATTAAATTAATCAAAATACAATTCTGTAGGCGCCATTTTGGTCGTCAACCATTTTGAATTTTATTGACAAATCTAGACAGCTTGGGGCGGCCATTTTCTAAGCAAAACGTCAGTTTGATTTGAATTAGAATAATATTGTTGCAAATACAAAAGAAACTTTAATTTGATAATTAGGTAATAATATAAGCCTTCCTACCTTTAGTAAATTTTATTTTAAATTCATACATTGCTGCCAACAAAAAATTAACTTACATTTTTTGTGTTGTTATTTATCATAAATTTAGGTTATGCTATTAAGCTTATAAACCAACTTTTGACAAGAGATCAAAGGTTATCATGACAATTCCCTTTTGTTCATTTGACAGGAACTAATTAATATTAAATAAAATTAATCTTACCCAAATGCAGCATAAGCAAATAAACTCTGTTGATCAAGAGCTTTATTTCCTGCTAAATATTGCGAAGCCAAATTTCCAGCAGATGCAATGACACAACTAAAAATAATAACATTTATCAACAATACTTAACATAAACTTGATTAGAAACTCACCAACTGATTGCTTTTGTTTTCACAGGGTTATTAAACAGGTTACTAAAATAGAAACCTAAAAAATCGTATAAAGGTTTAGAGAGTACCATTGTAGCTACTGTTCGTCGGGATAAATTATATAAGATTGAGAAATAATATTTATAGATAACGTATTAGAATATGATAAGCAGAAATAATCTCACAAAAAATGTATTGACACTTGTTGAGCAAGTTATTTGACCTACTGTAGAAGCGTTTTGTTGAAGTTTACAGTAGTTCAAATTAATTGTAGCCATCTGTTGATATATTTTTCAAACGTCATATTACAGAAAACTGTACAATCTAGCGCCATCTATTGTAAAATAATAATGTTTATTGCAAATTCGCTAGATGGCGCGAGTAGCATTATTTTTATAAACTTGTTTACCTTTTGCCTGTTTACTGTTTATGTTCTTAGGGATTTATATAGGTAGAATAAGGTGCGCAAAATATTTAATGATTTGTCTTTAAGGTTTAGATTTTTTTAAATATTCTTTCCCTTACTTAATGTTGGGGAAGGTTGCCACAACTGTCACCTAACCTAAAAATAAATTAAATCTAATTTGTTGCAGTGTCATGCACTTGCATATAACCTAAAAATTAAAATAAATAAAACCAATCAACTAAGTGTAATATGATTTATTCTAAAACACAATAATAATATAACATCTATATATTTGATTAGAATAATATACTTCTTTCTTGTATGATGAACAAACACACCTGCTAATCAGTCAAAACATACTTAAACGCTGAGTGAAATATCAAAAAAAAAAAAAAACAAGATTTGAACCCATAATAAGCAGGAATGTTTGTAAAAAACAAGAACATAATAAAGTCATTTTGGTGTAAACAGGTAACTACTTGTATTGCCTATGAGAATATCCAGAGCGATTAACATATATTTTACGTACATATTGAGCCGCCCTGAAGAATAAAAAACAATGTGTATATAGCCTCAGTTCATCACATCAACACCCTTATTATTATTAATAATTATGTGATACATTGATAATAATAATATACTATATATTAAATATCGATATCAAAAAGGTTTATAAATAAATATTGACCCCAATGTTACATTTGTTAATTTGGCTTTCTTTTAATTTCAAAGCAAACAAATTGTGCAACTTAAAAATTCAGTCTAAGTTAATATTTAAATAATTTAATACTTATTTTGATTTTCTTCTTATTTAAAAACAAAAACAAGAGTTAGTCGCAAAATCACAATCAAAAATAAATTGAAAAAAACCAATTTAAATGCTTTTCTTGGTCAACGAATAACAAAAATTCATTATACTTAAACGGTTTCGTATTCTTTTCTAATGCTTCGAGCCAAGCAGCATGAGAATATCACTCCAATAATCTGAAAATAAAATTGTTTCATTATTAACAATTACTTCTATTCGTTTCGCTCCGCAGAATCGTTGCGAAATGTGCTTAGCGTAACGATTTTAAACAATACTAATCTTTATGTGCTGCTTATCAAATAACAGTTTAAACCAGTGGCGTCTCTATTATTTATATGTTAATTTACCTGAATTAAAGCAACGCCGCAACCGACAGCTCCGATTAAAGATGCGTAAGTGGTTAGAGTATCTCTCAAACGGTCCAAGCAAGAAGTCTGGTACTTGTTTAGGGTGGACATGGTGCAAGTACCGTCGTTTTGAGTGTCCGGGCAGCATGTGTATGGTAGAGTTTTGTTGCCGGTTATTGTTGGCCAGTCTTCGGGTCCTCTCATTCCACAGCATTTCATCTAAACAATTATAAAGGATTTCTTAAGATAGCTGTAGGAATTCGAAATAGAAAGTTGTGTTCGCGATTAATACTTGTACCATAGTAAGTTCTATAGTAAGATTTACAATAGATAATTTGACAGTTGTGTCACGGTAAAAACATTTATAAAATAATGTGAAAATCAATTGTCGCTTCGCGATTACTACTTGTGTCACGGTATGCTCTTAACGTAAAATTTAAAACATATAATATGTCGCTTCGCGATTGACAATTGTGTCTCGGTAGACACATTAATAAAAAATGTAAAAATCAATTGTCGCTTCGCAATTAACACTTGTGTCACGGTATGCTCCTAACGTAAAATTTAAGCTATTAAATATGTCGCTTCGCGATTGACAGTTGTGTCACGGCAGACACATTAATAAAAAACGTAAAAATCAATTGTCGCTTCGCGATTAAAATTTGAATTATTAAATATGTCGCTTCGCGATTGACAGTTGTGTCACGGTACACATTAACGAAAAATTAAAAACCACGTAAAATATAAATTATAATTATGTCGCTTTGCGATTGACATGTGTCACGGTATACATATTAATAAAAAAATGTAAAAATCAATTGTCGCTTCGCGATTAATACTTGTGTCACGGTATGCTCCTAATTTAAAACATACAATATGTCGCTTTGCAACTGACAATTGTGTCACGGTAGACACATTAAAATTTAAAAATCAATTTGTCGCTTCGCGATTGTAACTTGTGTCACGGTTTGCTCCTAACGTAAAATTTAAAACATATATGTCGCTTCGCGATTGACAGTTGTCACAGTAAGAGCATTAACGTAAATAAATTCAGATATTTTAATTGCCGCTTCGCGATTAATACTTGTGTCACGGTATGCTACCAAAGTAAAATTTAAAACATATAATAAGTCGCTTCGCAATCAACAATTTGTCACAGTATGCTTCTAACGTAAAATTTGAAACATATTATACTCGCTTCGAAATTGACAGTTGTGTCATGAAAAAAAAAACATTATTGTAATATTTGTGATATTTAAACTGTTGCTTCGCAATCAACACCTATGTCACAGTATGCTCCAAAAGTGAAATTTAAAACATATAACAAGTCGCTTCGCGATCAACAATTGTGTCACGGTATGCTACCACGTAAAAATTGAAACATGATATATCGCTTCGCAATTGACAGTTGTGTCACGGTAAGAATAATAATATAAATAAAATGTGATATTTTCACTGTCGCTTCGCAATCAACAATTGTGTCACGGTATGCTTCTAACGTAAAATTTAAAATAAAATATATAATATGTCGCTTCGCGATTGACAGTTGTGTCACGGTAAGAACATTAATGTAAATAAATTGTGATATTTTAACTGTCGCTTGGCGATTAATACCTGTGTCACGATATGCTCCTAAAGTAAAATTTAAAACATATATGTCGCTTCGCGATGATAGCTGTGTCACGGTAGACTCCAATTGTCGCTTCGCGGTTAATACTTAAGTTACGGGATGCTTTCAACATAAAATTTAAAACATATAATACGTCGCTTCGCGATTGACAGTTGTGTCACGGTACACATTAATAAAAAATGTAAAAATCGATGATCTCTTCGCGATTAATACTTGTGTCACTAATGTAAAATTAGAACTATTAAATATTTCGCTTCGAGATTAACAGTTGCGTCTCGGTAGACACATTAATAAAAAATGTGAAAATCAGTTGTCGCTTCGCGATTAATACTTGTGTCACGGTCGGTATGCCCCTGTGAAATTTTAAATATGTCGCTTCGCAATTGACATTTGTGTCACGGTAGACACATTAATAAAAAAATGCAAAAATCAATTAGCGCTGCGCGATTAATACTTGCGTCACGGTATGCTTTTAACGTAAAATTTAAAACATATATGTCGCTTCGCAATTGACAATTATGTCACGGTAGACACATTAATAAAATAATGTAAAAATCAATTGTAGCTTCGTAATTAATACTTGTGTCAAGAAATACTCCTAACGTTAAATTTGAACTATTAAATATGTCGCTTCGCGATTGACAGTTGTGTCTCAGTAGACACATTAATAAAAAATGTAGAAACCAATTGTCGCTTCGCAATTAATACTTGTTGTACGGTATACTCGTAATGTAAAATTTGAACTAATAAATATGTCGCTTCGCGATTGTCAATTGTGTCACGGTAGACACATTAATAAAAAATAGAAAAAATCAATTGTCGCTTCGCGATTAACACTTGTGTCACGGTATGCTCCTAACGTAAAATTTGAGCTATTAAATATGTCGCTTCGCGATTGACAGTTGTGTCACGGTAAAAACATTGATAAAATAATGTAAAAATCAACTGTCGCTTCGTGATTAATACTTGTGTCACGGTATGCTTCTAACGTACATATTTAAAACATATAATAAGTCGCTTCTCGATTGACAGTTGTGTCATGGTAACGGCAAACATATTAATAAATAATATAAAAATCAATTGTCGCTTCGCGATTAAAATTTGAATTATTAAATATGTCACTTATTGACAGTTGTGTCACGGTACACATTAACAAAAAATTAAAAATCAATTGTCGCTTCACGATTAATACTTGTGTCACGGTATGCTCCTAACGTAAAATTCGAACTATTAAACATGTCGCTTCGCAATTGACATGTGTTACGGTAGACATATTAATAAAAAAATTAAAAATCAACTGTCGCTTCGCGATTACAACTTGTGTCACGGTATTCTCCTAACGTAAAATATGAATTATAATTAAGTCGCTTCGCGATTGACATGTGTCACGGTAGGCATATTAATAAAAAATGCAAAAATCAATTGTCGCTTTGCAATTAATACTTGTGTCACGGTATTCTCCTAACATAAAATTTGAATTATCATTATGTCGCTTTGCGATTGACATGTGTCACGGTAGACAAATTAATAAAAAAATGTAAAAATCAATTGACGCTTCGCGATTAACACTTGTGTCACGGTATGCTCCTAACGTAAAATTTGAGCTATTAAATATGTCGCTTCGCGCGAAATCTATTGTCGCTTCGCGATTAAAATTTGAATTATTAAATATGTCACTTCGCAACTGACAATTGTGTCACAGTACACATTAATAGAAATTATATAAAAATCAATTTGTCGCTTCGTGATTGTAACTTGTGTCACGGTTTGCTCCTAACGAAAAATTTAAAAAATAAATGTCGCTTCGCGATTGACAGTTTTGTCACAGTAAGAGCATTAATGTAAATAAATTGTGATATTTTAACTGTCGCTTCGCGATTAATACTTGTGTCACGGTATGCTCCTAAAGTGAAATTTAAAACATATAAGTCGCTTTGCGATCAACAATTACACATTAATGTAAAATTTAAAACATATAATATGTCGCTTCGCAATTAATATTTGTGTCACGGTATGCTCCTAATGTAAAATTTGAACTATTAAATATGTCGCTTCGCGATTGACAGTTGCGTCACGGTAAAATCGTTAATGTAAACAATTGGTAATATTTTAATTGTCGCTTTGCGATTAATACCTGCGTCACTTTAGGAGCATCCCGTATGCTCCTAACGTAAAATTTAAAACATATAATAAGTCGCTATGCAATTGACAGTTGTGTGACGGCAGACACATGATTAGAAAAAATATAAAAATCAATTGTCGCTTCGCGATTAATACTTGTGTCACGGTATGCTCCTAACGTAAAATGTAAAACATGTAAAGTCAATAATGACAATAAGCAAATTTTTTGATAACAAACATTTGGATGGGTGGGCGGGAACATTGTATCAAACCACCGGCCCAATATTTATAAATTTTATTCCCGCCCACCCGTTGAAGTACCCACTTTTGACAAATTAGTGACAACTGTCATTCAATCTGTCACATTAAAAAAAGCAGAAACGCAACAAGTGTGAGAATAAGCAAACTTCTTGCAAACGAACACCTGGGCGGGTGGGCGGGAACATTGTACTAAACCACAGGTCCAATATTTATAAACTGTGTTCCCGCCCACCCGCCCAAGTGTTAGTTATCAAAAAATTTGTATAGTACCCACTTCTGACGTATTCCTGACAACTGTCATTCAATCTGTCATAATAAAAATAGCAAAAAACGCAATAAGTGTGATAATAAGCAAATTTCTTGATAACTAACACTTTTGCGGGTGGGCAAAAACACTGTATCCAACCACCGGCTCGTTCTTTATAAACTGTGTTCCCGCCCACCCGCCCAAGTGTTAGTTATCAACAAATTTGTTGTTGTATCCACCTTTGACGTATTACTGACAACTGTCATTCAATCTGTCAGATTAAAAACAGCAGAAACGCAACAAGTGTGAGAATAAGCAAATTTCTTGATAACAAACACTTGGGCGGGAACACTGTATCAAACCACCGGCCCAATATTTATAAACTGTGTTTCCGCCCACCCACTCAAGTAATAGTTATCAAGAAAGTTGTTAAAGTACCCACCTTTGACGTATTAATGACAACTGTCATTCAATCTGTCACATTAAAAACAGCAGAAACACAACAAGTGTGAGAATAAGCAAACTTCTAGCAAACAAACACCTGGGTGGGTGGGCGGTAACACTGTATTAAACCACCGGTCCAATATTTATAAACTGTGTTCCCGCCCACCCCCCCAAGTGTTAGTAATCAAGAAATTTGTTATAGTACCCACCTCTGACGTATTGATGACAACTGTCATTCAATCTGTCACATTAAAAACAGCAGAAACGCAACAAGTGTGAGAATAAGCAAATTTCTTGATAACAAACACTTGGGCGGGTGGGCAGAAACACTGTATCAAAACACCGGCTCGATATTTATAAACTGTGTTCCCGCCCACCAGCCCAAGTGTTAGTTATCAAGAAATTTGTTTAGTACCCACCTCTGACATATTAGTGACATCTGTCATTCAATCTGTCACATTAAAAATAACAGAAACGCAATAAGTGTGATTAATAAGCAAGTTTCCTGATAAAAAAACACTTAGGAGCGTGGGCGGGAACACTGTATCAAACCACCGGTTCAATATTTATAAACTCTGTTCCCGCCCACCCGCTCAAATGTTATTTATCAAGAAAATTGTTGTTGAACCCACCTCTGACGTATTAGTGACAACTGTCATTCAATCTGTCATATTAAAAACAGCAGAAACGCAACAAGTGTGAGAACAAGCAATTTTCTTGATAAGTAACACTTGGGCTGGTGGGCGGGAACACTGTATCAAACCACCGGCTCAATATTTATAAATTGTGTTCCCGCCCACCCGCCCAAGTGTTAATTATCAAAAAATTTGTTGTTGTACCCACCTTTAACGTATTACTGACAACTGTCATTCAATCTGTCACATTAAAAACAGCAGAAACGCAACAAGTGTGAGAATAAGCAAATTTCTTGATAACAAACACTTGGGCGGGTGGGCGGAAACACTGTATCAAACCAATAATTATAAACTGTGTTAACGCCCACCCGCCCAAATGTTAATTATCTAGATATTTGTTGCTGTATCCACCTTTAACGTATTAGTGACAACTGTCATTCAATCTGTCACATTAAAAACAGCAGAAACGCAACAAGTGTGAGAATAAGCAAATTTCTTGATAACTAACACTTGGGCGGGTGGGCGCTAACACTGTACCAAACCACCGGCTCGATATTTATAAACTGTATTCCCGCCCAAGTGTTAATTATCAAAAAATTTTACGTATTACTGACAACTGTCATTCAATCTGTCACATTAAAAACAGCAGAAACGCAACAAGTGTGAGAATAAGCAAACTTCTTGCAAACGAAAACCTGGGCGGGTGGGCGGGAACACTGTATTAAACCATCGGTCCAATATTTATGAACTGTGTTCCCGCCCACCCGCCCAAGTGTTATTTATCAAGAAATTTGTTATAGTATCCACCTCTGACGTATAAGTGACAACTGTCATTCAATCTGTCATATTAATCTTCAGAAACGCAATAAGTGTGATAATAAACAAATTTCTTAATAACAAACAGTCGGGCGGGTGGGCGGGAACACTGTGTCAAACCACGGGCCTAATATTTATAAACTAAAAATTAAATTGTCGCTTCGCAATTAGTTCTGGAATCAAACGATGTGCTCTTAACCTACAAATTGAAACATCTAATATGTCACTTCGCATTTGACAGTTTGAAAAGAAGATGCTAAAAGTCATCAATTTTCGCTTAACAATTAATTCTTGAATGACGATGTGCTCTTAATCTACAAATTACGGCATCTAACCTGTCGCTTCGTGATTGACAGTTGTGTCTTGATAGGCACATTGATAAATAAATGTAAATAATTGCTTCGCAATTTTAAAACTCAAGTTCCCTTAAAGCCATTCAATATTGCAACTTACATTACATAATTACAGATTGTAAATTGCAAACAAGAATACATAAGTCTGACCTGCATAAATAATTAATAAAATCAATTTTAATTCAAATTACAAGCAGAGAATGAAATAAAAAAAAAAACAAGAAAACAGGTGCTTACATTCCGCCATCAATTATTCACATGGAAGTAATTCACTGCTATTATTAATATGGCTTAGTTATTTCATAACAAGACTTGTTTTTCCCTTAAAGACCATTAATTATCAAAGCTTTTTAAAATTAAATTATACGGAAAGTTACTCAATACAAAGAAATATTAATTGATTCAATTTAATTAAAACGAATTTAATTAAACATTCTTACCTCGTGCTGCATTATGTTCCACGACTTCTCCACATCCTTTTTCGTATAATAATTTTGCATGCTGGTATTCAAGCGGGTTTCTAACATTTCCTCGACTTCTGAACGACGAGCGTATCCGGCTAAACCGGCTGCCAATTCGATGGTGAATATGATCAACAACAAAGCTGCAAACTGAAATTGATATTTTAATAATAATATAAATTGAGGTTGTTTTGATAATGTCTTACTGTGACAATCATGCAGTGGTTTTCTTTGACGGCACCGCAACATCC
Organism: Tachinus rufipes; assembly: GCA_963932245.1. Taxonomy (NCBI): domain Eukaryota; kingdom Metazoa; phylum Arthropoda; class Insecta; order Coleoptera; family Staphylinidae; genus Tachinus; species Tachinus rufipes. Next base: position 8,869,569 of record OZ010744.1, read on the forward strand.
GAAAAAGGCTACGACGAAGACGATTCCGCCAACAATGATCAGGACGATGGGTGCGGAAACGAAACTGGGGTCCACGAATTCCGAATAGTGATGATAAACGGTGTGGATTATCATTCCCACTGTGAATATAGCTATTCCGGAAATCTGAAAAAATAATGAAAATTAGTTTTTATTGCATCTTAATTAACACAAAATAAAATATGAATTTTAAACCCAATTTGGGCCCAAATTAAGTGCTTCCGGACAAATCTTACAAAGCTCCATATATCAAAATTTGTAGCTATTATGATTTTATATCATTTTAATGAACACAAAATTTAGAAACTGCAATAAATTACTTTAAACCTAATTTGGACGCGCTCTAGAAATATTTTTAGATTAATATAATATTTTAAAGCCTCCCATTCAAAGTTTTCTTGTGCGTGAACAATAAAAACTTATTGAAGTGTACATTATGAAACTTTTATCTAATGCACAAATCTACTAAACATTTTGTCTTACATGCTAATGTACTTTCGTAACTAATTACCTTCCATTTATTTAATGATAGTTTATTGAACTCAATTTAGGTACATCCGTTATATGTAAATGTTGTTCCATAGACGAAAATCGAACCCCAATATTATTTTCAATGATATCGGATATGCATAATCCAATTTAATGTGCTTCCTCACTATCTATAAATTGTGTTTGCTTTAGTTCGACGCTTTAAGAATGTGTAAACACCGCTGTGCTGAGACGGTTTAATCCAGCCCTCGGCTAATTGCAAAAGCAGATTCGTCCTTGCTGGGGGTCTCGCAATTCATTTGTTACTAGGAGGAAATTCCTTAACACTTAACGTTAAAATTGCGTCTAGACTTAGTATTGATTTTTAAACAATTCATGTGGGTTGTGAATAGAAATTGTATGCGATGTTTGTTTATCTAAAAGATCCGGTGGCATCTTATACATAAATGAACGAGTTAACCATAATGAAATTAATTCTTGTTAACTTTATTAATCAAATGTTTATCATAAAATGAATTTGCAATAGATATTCCCAGCACATAACCACAATATTAGTCACAACACAAAATTCTTATTTTAATTGAATCATCAAAAAGTATTCGGTAATGAATTCTGCTTTTCAACATAAATTTAAATATTTATGCACATTATTATATCATAATATATAACTGGATCTATCATTAAAGTTAATTATCCTACTATGTATGGCCTTAAGACCTAGATTTATTAAAACATTCAAAATAAATATGTTTCTCCCCTACATAGGATGACCCACAAATTTGACTGATATTCAACACGCAATCAATAAAATCGTCCCCTACTCTTTCATTAATAACACAATCCTTCGATATCAAAATATTGCACATTTTCATAAACAGACTAAGATATTTTATAATCTATTTACAATCATAATAAATTGAATCAATATTATATTGTTTGCATATTCTGGTATTTGTTTAGTGAGTAACGTTATCGGTGGTAAACTTATTTTTAAACCTTTCGTTGACCTTGCTACGTTTTTTTATGTGCGACCTTGTACTCATGTAAAACGCATTACAAGCAAATTGGTGACAAAAAAAAAAACAAGAATAACATCATATTTAGTGGGATAGAAATGATGTCATTACAATCGCTTGGGAATCTCATCATGATAATTAAATTGAGCAACTTGGATATATGGGTCAATTCGATTTCTATTGAAGAAAGTATAGAATAAGAATTATAAGCCCCGGTTTGTTTGAACTTATCTAAGAACACTTAATTTAGGCTTAAATTGCATATTTTGTGCCATTTACAAATTTTTATTCAATAAAATTGTCATAGAAACTAATTCGTTTACATTTTTTTTACTATTCTCAGTTTTTGTAAAACAGTTGTTACTTTTATTTAGTTTCATTTTCATCTGAATGGTTAATACATCTTCAAATAAAAAAGTTCTATTTCATTTTCAACGTTTTCATTCGATGTTTTGCTTGATCGTATAGTATCATAGTATCGTTGTTTTTCAATAATTTTCATTTCATTTTATTGTTTTTTATCTAATAGATGCAGTTTTTGATTAATTTTTGCAATATTTGATCATTTTTAGAGGTAATTGTGATATTTGGTATATTTTAATTATTTTTCATTTCATTTCCATTGTTTTTCATTAATTTTCATTTCATTTTTATTGTTTTTCATTAATTTTCATTTCATATTCATTGTTTTTCATTAATTTTCATTTCATTTTCATTAATTTTTATTGTTTTTCATTAATTTTTATTGCATTTTCAACAGTTTTTATCTCAGAATGTGCTTTTTGTATATTTTTCATTAATTTTCATTGTTTTTCATTAATTTTTATTGCATTTTCAACAGTTTTTATCTCAGATTGTGCTTTTTGTATATTTTTCATTGTTTTTCGTTATTTTTCATTGTTTTTCATTTCACTTTCATTTCATTTTCATTTCATTTTCATTTTTATTTCATTTTCATTTCATTTCATTTTCATTTCATTTTCATTTCATTTCATTTTCATTTTCATTTTCATTTCATTTTCATTTCATTTTCATTTCATTTTCATTTCATTTTCATTTCATTTTCATTTCATTTTCATTTCATTTTCATTTCATTTTCATTTCATTTTCATTTCATTTTCATTTCATTTTCATTTCATTTTCATTTCATCTTCATTTCATTTTCATTTCATTTTATTTTCATTTTATTTTCATTGTTTTTTATTAATTTTTATTGTTTTTCATTCATTTTCATTGTTTTTCATTAATTTTTATTGCATTTTCAACAGTTTTTATCTCAGATTGTGCTTTTTTGTATATTTTCATTTCATTTTTAATGTTTTTCATCTAAGATTTGCCGTTTTTCACTAATTTTGGAATGTTTTGATAATTTTATGTTTAATTGTGATTTTTCGTATATTTTCAATGTTTTTCATTAATTTTTGCCGTTTTTCACTAATTTTTGCAATGGTTTTGATCTATTTTAAGCCTAATTATGCTTGTTCGTATATTTTTCATTAATGATCATTGTTTTTCATATAATATTTGTAGTTTTTCACTCATTTTTGCTTTGTTTTTATCACTTTTTATGCCTAACTATGCTTTGTTGCATATTTTCATTATTTTTAGTTTAGTTTTTTCGTGTATTTTCATTTTCAACGTTTTTCATATTGATTCAAGTCGTTTTTTACTAATTTTGCAATTTTTTTGACAATTTTTATCTGAGATTTTATTTGTATCAGTAATTTTATTTCATGTTCATCCTGTTTTGTGTTAATTTTTAAAATGTTTGAACCATTGCCATCTGAATTTTGTGTTTTTATTAACTTTGCTTTAATTTTCAACGTTTCTCCGTTAGGTTTTTGACCTTTTTCCATGTTCATTTCATGTTTGTAATGATTTATCCATATTCATTTAAGTTTTGAAATTTTTTTGTGTATTTTTATCAGTTTGGGTTATTTTTCATTAATTTTCATTTCGTTTCATCTGATATTTGCAGTTTTTCACTAATGTTTGCAGTTAATTTTTATTTTTAATTGTAAACTTTAGAATATTTTCATGGTTTTTCATTAATTTTCATTGCTTTTCATTAATTTTCATCGTTTTTCATTAATTTTCATCGTTTTTCAATGTTTTTTATCTAATATTTGTTGTTCTTGCAATGTTTTGACCATTTTCATTTGCATTTGTTAGTGTTTCGTATATTTTCATTCAATTGGCTTTGTTTTTCATTGTACTTTCAACGATTTTTCATTTTCATCTGGCAATTGCTGTTTTTTACTAATTCGCAATGTTTTGAGAATTTTTATGTTTAACTGTGATTTTTCATGTATTTTCATTAATTTTCAATTTATTTTCATCTAATATTTGCCGTTTTTCACTCTTTTTGCAATGGTTTGATAAGCCTAATTATAATTTTTCGTATATTTTTATTGATTTTCATAATGTTTATTGTTTTTCATATAATATTTGCAGTTTTTCACTAATATTTGCATTGTTTTTATAACATTTTATGCCTAATTATACTTTGTTTTCACCTAATATTTCCCCTTTTTAATATTTTTTTTGTATTTTATTTTTTTTCATTTCATTTTCAAAGTTTTTCATATTGATCTATGTCGTTTTTCACTGTTTTTGCAATACTTTGACAATTTTAATCTCAGATTATGTTTTTCGTATGTTTTCATTGTTTTTCATTTCATTTCCATTGTTTTTACCTGATATTTGCCGTTAATCATTAATTTTTGCAATATTTTGGTAATTTTTATATGCATTTTGCAGTTTTTCGTATATTTTCATTCAATTTGATTTGTTTTTCATTTTATTTTCATTTTCATTTCATTTCATTTTCATTTCATTTTCATTTCATTTTCATTTCATTTTCATTTCATTTTCATTTCATTTTCATTTCATTTTCATTTCATTTTCATTTCATTTCATTTTCATTTCATTTTTATTTCATTTTCATTTCATTTTCATTTCATTTCATTTTCATTTCATTTTCATTTCATTTTCATTTCATTTTCATTTCATTTTCATTTTCATTTTCATTTCATTTTCATCTAATTTTTTTCAATATTTTGATAATTTTTATTCCTAATTAAGCTTTTTTGCATATTTTTCATTCAAAATGCCGTTTTTCATTTGCAATGTTTCATTATTTTTCAATTCATTTTCATCTAATACTTGGCGTTTTTCATACATGAATTGATAATAATTATGCCTAAATGTGCTTTGTAGTATATCATTGTTTTTCATTCATTTTTCATTCATTTTCAACATTTTTCATCTATTTTTTCGGTGTTTTGCATTGATTGAGTTTTGTACTTTTACGTGAATTTTTATTCAATTTGTTTCATTAATTTTCATAGTTTTTTTATTTAGATTTTTGACGTTTTTCACTGATTTTTTTAGTTTTTACTATTTTCATTTTATGTTGTTATTTTTTTGTTGATTTTTATCCGTTTTTCATCTAATATTTACCGTTTTTGCTCATGTTTGCATTGTTTCGATGCTCAATTGTGCTTTTTCATAATTTTTCATTCATTTTCAACTTGCATCTGCCGTTTTTCATCAATTTTTGCAATAATTTGTATGCCTAATTGTACTTTTTTATTTTTCATTTAATTTACATTGTTTTTCGTCTGATATTTGCTGTTTTTGTAATGTTTTGACCAATTTCCCCGCAAGGAAACTGGACCTATTCATTCGAGGCCGGAATCCTGACATTCAAAGCCAGGATTCTGGCTTCGAGTAGACAGATCCAGTTTTCGAGGAGTAGTGTCCTCGCGTACCCAAACTCCCATGACCTGGGTCCAAAATACCTTTTCCTTACATATTCCAAACGCAGGGAAGCTAAATCTAGCTTTTGGGGATTAGTGGCTTCCTGTCCCGGGACCATACTATTTTATCTTTTTAAAAACTTAATCTTTAAGCTTTTTCATTGTTTTTCATCTGATTTCTGCTGTTTTTCACTAATTTTTGTAATGTTTCGTCAATTTTTATTTAATCTTCATTAATTTTCAATTTATTTATAATGTTTTCATTGATTTTGAGTATTTTTTTCATTAATTTTTGTTTCATTTTCATTGCAGTTTTACAACATTTTCATCAACGTTTTTCATTTTTTATTGATTTTTTATTTTGACTAATTTAATTTCATTTAAGATTATATTTTCTTTTTTGTGATTTTTCCGTTTACCTTTTTTTTATTCATTTTTTACGTTTTTTTTTGACGTTTTTCACAAATATTTTGTAATATTATAGCTTTTTTTGATAATTTTTTATGACTAATTGTAATTTTTGGTATCGTTCCCTTATTTTTCATTTCATTTTTATGACTAATGGTCAGCTTATTTTCATTATTTTTTATTTAATTTTCATTTCAATTGTTTTCCATCTGCATTTTATAGTTAACCGTATATTTTTTGCTATTTTTTTTCACTAATTTTTATAAAGTTTTGATTGCATTTCGTGGTTTTTCGTATATTTTCATTCAGTTTAATTTGTTTTTCAATCATTTTCATTTTATTTACAATGTTTTTCATCAAATGTTAGCCAGTTTTTGATTTTTTTATCTAATTTTTAAATTTTTCGTAATTTTTAAATCATTTTATTTATTTTTTGCATTATGTTTTCTAATGTTTTGACTATTTTCATCTGCATTTTGTAGTTTTTTGTTAATTTTTATTCAATTTCTTTGCTTTTCATCAATTACCAATGTTTTTCATTAGGTTTTTGACGTTTTTCACTAATTGTTGTAATGTCAATATCTGACATTTGCTATTTTTCACTAATTTGCAATATTTTGATAATTTTTTTATATTTTCATCTAATATTTCCCGTTTTCAATAATTTTTTGATCATTTTTAAGCACAATTATGAATTTTCGTGTATTTTTATTGTTTTTCATATAATATTTGCAGTTTTTCATTCAGATTTGTTTTTGTTTTTATGCCTAATTATGCTTTGTTGCATATTTTCATTATTTTTCATTTTAATTTTTTTAAGTTTTTCATCTGATATTTGCCGTTTTTAATAATTTGTATTGTTTTTTTCGAGTATTTTCATTTAGTCATTTCATTTTCAACGTTTTTCATATTGTTTTATGTCATTTTTCACTGTATTTGCAAGTTTTTTTTCATTTTTTATGTCCGTTTGTGGTTTTCATAAATTTTCATTGTTTTTTATCTGATATTTGCTGTTATTCATTATTTTTTGCAATGTTCTGATCATTTATTTACATTTTGTAGTTTTTTGTATATTTTCATCCAAGTTGCATTGTTTTTCATTTAGTTTCATTTTAATTTCAACATTTTCAATAATTTTGTATAAATCGTTTTTATCTAACTTTGTATTTTTTGTACATTTTCGTTGATTTTTATTTAATTTTCAACGTTTTTTATTTAGTTTTTGCTGTTTTTCATTAATTTTTGCATTATTGATATCTACAGTTTGTGATTTTTCGTATATTTTCATTCAATTTGTTTGTTTTTATTAGGTTTTTGCCGCTTTTCACTAATTCTCAGAATGTTTTGTCCTCGGTTTTGTCTAATTTCATTTAAGATTTGTATTTATTTTTGTCCGTTTACGTTATTTTTGCAATGTTTTAGTAATTTTTAAGCCTAATTGTGTTTTGTACAATGTCATTACTTTTCATCTTAATTTATACCGTTTTTCACAAATTTCTGAAATGTTTATTTAATTCTGTATATTTTCATTATTTTTCATTTCATTTTCAATGTTTTTCATCTTGATTTACGCCGTTTACATTGTTTTTGCAACTTTTTTTCATTTTGTGCTTTTGTATATTTTTATTGTATTTCATTAATTTTTCAATTTTTTTGACAATTTTGATCTCAGACTGTGCTTTATTGTAAATTTTCATTGTTTTTCATTTTATTTCCATTGATTTTTATCTGAAATTTGCTGTTTTTCATAATTTTTTGCAATGTATGATGAAGAAGAAGAAGGCGGTGAGCAACGACGACAGCGACAGTAGCAGTGAGGACGAGTCCAGCGGCGATGAGAGGAGGAAGCGGAAGAAAGAGGTGCGTGGCTTTAAGATGTTGTATGTTTGGAATGTTTTTTTGGTTAAGCCCAGTGATCTCTTCATCGCTTATTATGACCGGAGTTACTCCGGTTATTACTTCGGGTAAGACAAATTTGTGATTAAAAAAGATTAATTAACCGGGGACTCTAACCGCAACAAATTACGATTTATTTATGTTTTGGTGCGCAATGTTTACTTTGTTGATTTTTTAAATGAATATGTTCTGTGACTGCCCAAGAAGCAGTTGTCGAATTGAGGATGTCTGAATGATTCATTTTAAGTAAATTGCCTTTCCACCTAGACACAGTGTTTCAGGGTATGCACCCTCCATCAGTGTGCTTAGCATCTCGCTGGTCCAGAGAGACAATTAACATAAAATCACAATTACTATTATATCTGTACTACAGACTGGTTCAAAATCAATTCAAAACTTTTTCATTTTTATCTGAAATAGGATGTTTTTCATTACTTTTTGCAATGTATTGACCATTTTCATCAACATTTTGTTGTTTTTCCTAAATTTTCATTCAATTTGTTTCGTTTTTCATTAATTTTCATTTTATTTTCAATGTTTTTCGTTCATTTTTCTAAAGTTTCATTGTTGAACGCATTTTGTATTTTTTAAAAAAAAAGGAAACAAAATTAATTTTCATTTAATTTGCTTTGTTTTTCATTAATATTTACACATTTTCAATTAATTTTCGTAATGTTTATTTTCATTACTTTTTTTATGTTTTGACAAGTTTTATCTCAGATTGCGTTTTTGTATATTTTCATTGTTTTTCATTAATTTTTATTTTATTTCATGTTTTTCATCTGATATTTGCCATTTTTCACTAATTTTTGCAATGATTTGACCATTCATCTGCATTTTGTAGTGTTTTGCATATTTTCATTAAATTTATTTTTACGAATACATAGTAGTTTCGGTTCTACTATAGGCTTCTACAGCTGTAAAAAAATGAACTTGTGATAAAAAAATATAGTAAACTGTAAATTATTTCTTAAGCTTTGTTTTTCATTAATACGTTTTTGGATTTTTATCCTTTTACACCAATTTAAAAAAAAAAATTTAAAAATAAAAAAAAAATGAAAATATACAAAAAAGCACAATCTGAGATATAGAATTGTCAATATCTCAGATCGTTTTTTTTTTCTTTCATTATTTTAACAAATTTCATTTTCTTCTTGTACATTTGCATTTGTTTACAAAATTGTTCATTAATTTGATTTTAATTTATTTACAATGTTTTTAATCAAATATTACCCATTTTTCAGTAAAATTTTGTGGTTTTTTAGTACATTTTTATTTAATTTGATTTCTTAATTTAATTTTTAAATGTTTTTTATTAGGTTTTTGCCGTATTTCACTGATTCTTAAAATGTTACTAATTACTAATTTCATTTAAGATTTGCATTTTTTTTTTTGGATTTTCATCAATTTACGTGGTTTTTTTTTCATTTAATTTTCATTGTTTTTCATCTACTAGATGCCGTTTCTCGCAAATTTTTGAAATGTTTTGATCATATTTATGCCTAACTGTGCTTTGTTGTAAATTTTCATTGTTTTTATATGAGAATTGTCGTTTTTCACTAATTAAACTTTGTCGTATAATGTTTTATATTGATTTTAATTTGCTTTTTATTTATTATCAATTTTCATTTTTCATTAGCATTTTTCACTAAATTTAGTAATGTTTTTTGTAAATTTTCATCCGTTTACGTTATTTTTTATTAGTTTTTATTTCAATTACATTGTTTTTCATTTATTTGCATTATTCATTAATTTTTTAAAATGTTTTCATTAATTTTCATTTCATTTCCATTGTTTTTCATTTGATATTTGCGGTTTTCACTATTATTGTAATGTTTTAACCATTTTCATATGCATTTTGTAGTTTTCGTATATTTTTATTCAATTTGCTTAGTGTTTTGTTCATTTTCATTTGTTTGCAAAATTTTAATGATTTTAATTTACGTTTTTTACAACAAAAAAAATTCCAAGTTTGGTCATGTATTAATAATTTTCATCTAAATTTTGTCGCTTTTTGTAAATTTTCATTCAAATTGTTTTGGTTTTCATTAATTTGCAACATTTTTTTGCTGTTTTGCATTAATTTTTGTAATGTTTTGACTATTTTCATTTATTATTATGTCATTTTTGGTGAATTTTTATCCGTTTACGTCATTATTATGCCTAATTGTGATTTTTCGTATATTTTCATTAATTTTCTTTTTTTTTTCATTTGAATGTGCCGTTTTTCACTAATGTTTGCAATGTTTGGATCATTTTTATAATATTTTAATAATTTGTATGCCTAATTTTTTTTTCGTGTATTTTCATTGTTTTTCTTTTCTTTTCGACGTTTTTCGTTTTTGAAATTTTATCTCAAATTGTAATTTTTTTCTATATCTTCATTGATTTTCGTCTGTTTTTTGCAATTTTTTGACCATTTTCATCTGCATTTTGTAGTTTTTCGCATATTTTCATTCAATTTGCTTTGTTTTGCATTAATTTACAGTTTATTTTCAACGTTTTCACTAATTTTTATAATGATTATATTATTTTTGATTGCATTTTGTATTGAAAATATATATATATATATATATATATATATATATTTTCATTAATTTTTATTATATTTTTTTAACTTTTTTACTGCTTTTAGTAATGTATTGACAATTTTCATTTGGTTCTTGAACATTTAATTTATTTACAAAAAAATCTTTAATTTACCATGTTTTTCATTATGATTTTCAATTAATTTTTGTAATGTCTATTTTCATTTATGTTATGTAATTTTTTTGTAAATTTTTAGCTGTTTGCATAAATTTTCATTTCATTGATGAAAACATCTGATGTTTCATTTAATTTGTGGAATGTTTCGATAATTTTTATTCCTAATTGTGCTTTTTCGCACATTTTTATTATTATTTGAAGTTTATCACCATTTTCATCTGCATTTTGTAGTGTTTCGTATATATATATTAAGTTCTTACCAATTTTTTTATCATTTCTGTTTGCATTTTGTAGTTTTTCGTATATTTTTTTAATAATAACTCTTTATTTACGGTATAAGTAAAACCATTTACAAAAAAATACAATAAATATAAACAATATAATTATGTATATTATATATAAAATAATCGATATAAAAAACAGAAGCAAAAGATCGACATAAAAAACATAATATAATATAAAATACATAACATTTAATCAATATGACTCAATTGAATCTTTAACATAGATTTAGAACCAAAAAAATTGAAATTGTTTCTTAAACAGTTTGCAAATCTACAAATTCTACCAATGAGGTTGTGAAATCCATAATTAGTAGAATGTGTAAATTCTCTAAATAATGAAGTCTGCCTGGTTCACTAATAGGAATGTAGAATGGAAGAGATACAAGTAACTCAGGACAGTCTACTTCAGACATCACTAGACCACGCAAAAATAAAAGATCTGATTTTTTGCGCCGAACTTTTAGTGACGGCAAATTGTATAGTAAAGAAATGTAATTGCGATCAAAATTAACCGACAATATACCAGATCTATAGGACAACAGACAAAAAAAATTGTTTTGAACAATATTTGCAATGTTTTGATCATGACTAACTGAGCTTTTTCGTGTATTTTTATTTTTGTTTTCAAAATTTTTCATTATTCGTATACAAGAAAATAGAAAAATAATGAAAGTATATAAAAAACACAATATGAGAAAATTATCAGTATGTCAGATTGTGCGTTTATTTTAACAATTTTCATTTTCTTTTTGTACATTTTCATTGGTTTACAAACATTAATTTTTATTTTATTTACAATTTTGTTCATCAAACAAAAGGTCTTTCATCAAAATTTTGTGATTTTTGTACATTTTTATTCAATTTGCCTTGTTTTTCATTAATTTTCATTAGATTTTTGCCGTATTTCGCTGATTCATGAAATTTATTGACTAATTTCATTTAAAATTTGTATTATTTTTTTTTTAGATTTTATTTTTTTTTTATTTTCATGTATTTCCTCTAATATAATATTTATTTTATTTTCATTAGTATAATTTCAGGCTTTTTTTTGTAATTTTTTTTTTTCAATCTTTTTATCTGACATTTGTCGTCCACTATTAAGATTGTGTTTTTTGTATATTTTCATTATTTTTCATTTCATTTCTGTTGTTGTTCAAATGATATTTACTACTATGTTTTGACCATTTTAGTTTGCATTTTATAGTTTTTCGTATGTTTTGAATCATTTTGCTTTGTTTTTCACTAATTTTCATTATATTTTCAAAATTTTTAACTGATTTATATAATGTTTTAGTCATTTTTGTTTGAATTTTGTAGTTTTTAGTATATTTTCATTCAATTTGCTTTGTTTTTCATTCATTTTCATTTGTATTTTGCCAATTTTCATTTGCTTCTTGTACATTTTCATTTATTCACATTTTTTTATTAATTTTTATTTTATGTACAATGTTTTCCATCAAATGTTAGCCAATTTTTGCTAATTTTGTTCGTGTATTGCTCGTTTTTTGTAAATTTTTATTCAAATTGTTTTGTTTTTCATCAATTTTCAATTCATTTTCAACATTTTTTACTTTTTTCATTGATTTTTGTAATGTTTTGACTATTTTCATCTGAGTTTTGTACTTTTTCGTGTATTTTTATTCAATTTGTTTCATTGGGTTTTTGATGTCATTTTGTTGTTGATTTTTATCCGTTTTCTTTGTTTTTCATTAATTTTCATTTTTCTGTGTTTTGCCATTTTTCACTGCTTTTAGAAACGTATTGACAATTTTCATTTGCTTCTTGTACATTTTGATTTGTTGAATTCATCAATTTTCAATGTTTTTCTTCAAATGTTAGGCTTTTACTGATTATGTTCATGTTTGGATTATCATCTTCATCTAAATTATGTGATTTTTGTACATTTTCACGTTTTTGACGTTATCAACTGATTTTCGTATGTTTTGTCTATTTTCATTTACGTTTTGTTTTTGTATTTTTTTTTGTCGATTTCTATCCGTTCACATAAATTTTCATTTCATTGATGAAAACATCTGATATTTCATCTATTTTTTGGAATGTTTTGATAATATTTGTATTTTTTATTGATAATTTTTATGCCTAAATGTGCTTTTTCGTTAACTTTCATTTCATTTTCATTGTTTTTCATCTGACCTTTCACTTTTCACTAATTTTTGAAATGTTTTTTTATTTCAGTTTCAACGTTTTTCATCTTGATTTATGCCGTTTTTCACTGTTTTAACAATTTGTTTTTTTTAATTTTCATATTATTTCAATTGTTTCTCATCTAATATTTGCCGTTTATCACTAATTTTTGCAAGTTTTGACCATTTTTATCTGCACTGTAGTTTCCTATATTTATTAAGATTTTACTAATTTTTTTATCATTTCTGTTATATATATACATTTTTATTTGTTTACAAAAATGTTCATTAATTTTAATTTTATTTATAACGTTTTTTATTTCATTTTTAATTTTTTGTCTATTTTTGTTTTGCATTCATTTTTGTAATGTTTTCATCTGAATTATATAGTTTTTCGTATATTTTCATTTAATTTGCTTTGGCTTTCATTAATTTTCAACGTTTTTCATTAGGTTCTTGACGTTTTCAACTGATTTTCGTAATGTTTACACCAATTTTTATTACAATTTCATAGTTTCTCTTCTGATATTTATCGTTTCCACTAATTTTCATGTTTAATTGTAATTTTTTTATATATTTTCATTGTTTTTCATTAATTTTCACTTTATTTTCATCTAAAAATTTTCGTTTTTCACTCACTATTGTAATGTTTTTATCATTTGTTGGCCTAATTGTGCTTTTTCACATATTTTGCTAAACTTTTATTTTGTAACTAATATTGCCGTTTTTCACCAATTTTTGCAATGTTTTAACCATTTGTATGTCTAACGTGTATTTTCATTGTTTTAAATCTTGATTTATGCCGTTTTTACTATTTTACAATGTACAATAAAAATGAAAATACAAATTTCAACAATTTTCATTTTCTTCTAGTACATTTTCATTTATTTACAAAAATATTCATTATTTTTATTTTTTCATTTAATCAAATGTTAGTCCATTTTCACTGATTTAGGTAATGTTTTGATCATTTTCATCTCAATTTTGTTTTTTTTTTGTACATTTTCATTCAATTTGCTTTGTTCTTCATTAATTTTTATTCAATTTTCAACGTTTTTTTTAAATTTTTTGCAATGTTTTGCAATGTTTGCAATGTTTTGCAATGTTTGCAATGTTTTGCAATGTTTGCAATATTTTGGTCATATTTTCATTATTTTTCATTTCATTTTCATCTAATATTTGCAGTTTTTCACTTCTTTATATAATATTTGAAATTTTCTACTAATTCTTGCAATGTTTTGATAATTTTTATGTTTAAATGTAATTTTTCATTGATTTTCATTTCATTTTCATATAATAATAATGTTTTTATCATTTATATGCCTAATTTTGTGCTTTTTTGCGTCATTCATTTTCAGCCGACATTTGTTGTATTCACTAATTATTAGAATGTTTTGATAGATGACTGTGACTTTGTAGCTTTTTCATTATTTTTTATTGTTTATTTGTAATTTTTCACTAATGTTTAAAATGTTTTGATCATTTTTATGACTAAATGTGCTTTGTCGTATAATGTCATTGTTTATCAATCATTTTTCAATTCTTGTTTTGATAATATTTATGCCTAATTGAGCTTTGTTCTATATTTTTATTAATTTTCATTTCATTTTCATCTGATATTTGTTGATTTTCACTATTTGTGCAATACTTTTACTAATTTTTGCATTTTTTTGATAATTTTTATGTATAAATGTATTTTTAATAAATTTTCATGTATTTTATTTATTTATTCAAAAACTGTTTTTGGCGCAGTTGGTAGGATAGTTTTTTTTTTTAATTCAATACTGAATCAATTTTAGAGAAAGTGCAATTTTTTATTTATTTATTTAAAAATTGTTCTTTGCGCCGCCGGTAGGATATGATTTATCGAAAATTGTTCACTTGATTCTCAATCAGTTCTAGTGCAACTTTTTATTTATTTAAAAACTGTTTTAACGCAGTCGATAGGATATGATTTATATAAAAAAAATTGATTACTTAATAAGTGCACATGCAACTTTTTTTTAGTTTATTTATTTAAAAACATTTTTGGCACAGTCGGCAAGATGTGATTTTTATCAAAATTTGCTTTTTCAATTAAAAACTGTTTTGGCGCAGTCAGTAGGGTATGATTTTTATCAAATAATGTTTCTTTTAGTTTAAGTTAAGTTTTTATTTATTTATTCAAAAACTGTTTTTGGCGCAGTCGGTAAGATAATTTTTTTCACTCAATACTGAATCAATTTTAAAGCAAGTGCAATTTTTTATTTATTTATTTAAAAATTGTTCTTTGTGCAGCCGGTAGAATATGATTTATCAAAAATTATTCACTTGATACTTAATCAGTTTTAGTGCACCTTTTTATTTATTTAAAAACGTTTTTGGCGCAGTCGATAAGATATGATTTATATAAAAAAAATTATACTTAATAAGTGCAAGTGCAACTTTTTTTTTTTTAGTTTATTTATTTATAAACATTTTTGGCGCAGTCGGCAGGAAATGATTTTTATTAAAATTTGCTTTTTCAATTAAAAACTGTTTTTTCTCATTTTTGCAATGTTTTTATCATTCAATATTTTTCATTCATTTTCAATGTTTCGATTAATAATTGTGCTTTGTAGCTTATTTTCATTATTTTTCATTTAATATTTGCAGTTTTTCACTAATGTTTGAAATGTTGTGATTATGTTTATGCCTAAATGTGCTTTTATTGTTTATCAATCATTTTTCATTTAATTTTCATAGTTTTTCATCTGATAATTGTTGTTTTTCACTATGTTTGCAATGTTTTCATCATTTTTGTTTGCATTTTGTGTTTTTTTGTAAATCTTCATTCAGTTTGAACTGTTTTTTGCCGTTTTCACAACTTCTTCTTTTTTAATTAATTTTTATTTTATTTACAATGTTTTTTTATCAAATAATAACCTGATTTCACTGATTTTGACCTCATGCTTCGATCATTTTCATCAAAATGTTATGTTTTTATACATTTTCATTCAATTTGCTGCGTTTTTCATTAATTTTATTTCATATTCAACGGTTTTTTATCGTTTTTTGCTGTTTTACATTAATTTTTGTAGTATTTTGACCATTGCCATCTGAATGTTGTGGTTTTTCGTACACTTTCATTAATTTTCAATGTTTTCATTTAATTTTTGTTGTTTTTCATCCGATATTTGCCGGTTTTCATTAATATTTTGATAATTTTTATGTTTAAATGTATTTTTTCATAAATTTTCATTTCATTTTCGTCTAATATTTGCAGTTTTTCACTAATGTTTGCAACGTTTTGATCATTTTTATGTCTAAATGTGCGTTGTCGAATAATGAGATTGTTTTTCAACAATTTTCTTTGGTTTTCATTGTTTTTCATTTAATATTTACCGTTTTTCACTCATTTTTGGAATATTTGATAACATTTATATACTAATTGTGCTTCGTTGCACATTTTCATTTCATTTTCATTGTTTTTCATCTGATATTTGCTGGATTACACAATTTTTTAAAACGTTTTGACCATTTTCATGATTTTCGTATATTTTCATTCGATTTGCTTTGTTTTCCACTAATTTCATTGTTTTTTATTAATTTTCAACGTTTTTTATTAGGTTTTTAAAAAAATTTCGCTAATTTTCGTAATGTTTTAACTATTTTTATTTAAATTTTGTCATTTTTATTTCATTTTCATTGTTTTTCGTTTGATATTGGCAGTTTTTCACTAATTTTTGTAATGTTTTGACCATTTTCATCAAAATGTTGTGGTTTTTAGTCTATTTTCTTACATTTACGTCGATCTTAAATAAAATAGTCTCCAAATTTGTCCAACATTCTAATATTTTATTTTATTCAATAATAACAAAATCACTTGAGAATTTGTTAAGCTGCAATTTCCAAATTTGTCATTATATGACCCGGTTTCATTAGGTTACATAGTTACCTAAATAGAATTAATTTTGGCTTAAATTGTGGTTAAAATCAATATTTTGATTCAATCAAATTGTTTAAAATTTATCAAACAAATATTATTGAGTTTTTTTAAATTTATCATACAACATTAATATCACAACAAATTAATTAATTATGTGACCTCTACATAAAATATAAACATTGCAAAAAACAACCACAACGTAATAAAAAACGGTTGCTCAGACGAACCTGATACTGATAAGCTGCACAAACAATACGTCTTTGTCGAATAAACACGCGTAGGTGTTGGGCATTCCTTGTAAGTGTTGTCATCCTGATAATGCAGTGAATAATCAAGTGACAACGATTATAAACCCAATTACACATCAACTTAACACTCATTTATATTAATAATAATAATAAGCAAACAAACGTTGAATCATTTTGATAAATTAAATTTAATTAAAGAAACATTATTGTTGCTATAATGAGTTATCGATTATGAATTATATTCCAATTATAAAAAATGCATAATGGCAATTTTTATTATTCATTAAATTCAATTTTAAAACTACTTTGGAATAATAAATTTTGGATAAACTTCACGAAAGTTCAAATTTATGCCCAGAGTCTGTACAATCGATTATTGTCGGAGAAACGCGAACCTTTATAATCTTTTAATTAACCCTTAATTCACTACTGAAATCCTCTATAGCTAGCTAGACATTATTTCTCTGTGTAGGATGTTATATGTATTAAAAAAACTTTTTTAATTAAGAATTTGATAGTGGATAATAATAGTCCGGGAGCTGGTAACAAAAAAGTGCAAGAGTTTAGGAAAGACTGATTTTTTGAGATCGGACTGTTTATTGGTCATAGAACGCCTCTGCAAAGTCAGCACCCCAGGTGTCGGGACACCTGGCAATGGCACGCTAAGAAAGGTGTAATTTTAACACCTTACTTAGCGTACCCAAAAATTGTTTTGGAAAAGTTGAAAATTTATTGGCAAATAGTAGATGCATTATAAAACCTTAATCAAGCAGTCAGACAGTAATAACCAAACGCACGGCGTCAGCACAGTTGCGTACATGCTACAAGAACTAACTTAATGCAAATGATTAGAAAAAGCTGAAAGTTGGGAATATGTCAAATTACGTAATTAAATTTATAAAACAAACAGTCAGACATAGTTTTTATGAGAACCCAATCAATCAACACCCAATTGGAGTCGTGATAAGGCGCGCACGCTGCTTGTCGTAATTAAAGTTTTTTGACCAATCAAAAATTACTTAGTATTTATTTATGTTTTATTTAGGGTTCTATATCATTATCGCTATTAATTTCGTCGTTTTCTTCGTCTCAATCATTATCCAAGCCGTCTGAGGTTCCTTCTGTTTCAGTTGCTTTTTCCGTCACATCGTCTGTTGCACCCAATTTGTTTTCTGTATATAACAAAATATTCAATGTTTAGTCAGTCAAATGATATGTTTATGTGTTTGTTTTATGTTTAACTGTATTCAATAGTTGTTTGTACAAAAAATTACCTGTATTAGTAATATTTGGTTTAATTAGAAAGTCACTGATAAAGTTGGGCAGTTGACTTCCTTCATACCAGTCGTAGTCATATTGCCCATTGATTTCTAGCCAACCGTTTTCTACTGCAGACAGTTGAGTTGGCTGTTTTTTGGGTTCTGACTGATTGGGTTCTTATAAAAACTATGTCTGACTGTTTGTTTTATGAATTTAATTACGTGATTTGACATATTTCCAAATTTCAGCTTTTTCAAATCATTTGCATTAAGTTAGTTCTTGTAGCATGTACGCAACTGTTCTGACGCCGTGCGTTATGTTATTACTGTCTGACTACTTGATTAAGGTTTTGTAATGCATCGACTATTTGCCGATGAATTTTCAGTTTTTCCAAAACAATTTTTGGGTACGCTAAGTAAGGTGTTAAAATTACACCTTTCTTAGCGTGCCATCGCCAGGTGTCCCGACACCTGGGGTGCTGACTTTGCAGAGGCGGTCTATGACCAATAAACAGTCCGATCTCAAAAAATCAGCCTTTCCTAAACTCTTGCACTTTTTTGTTACCAGCTCCCGGACTATAATAATTTGATTAAAAAATGAAACAGCTGATGTAGAACTCCGACATTTATTGGAAATAGTTGGTCACACGGCATTAACTTCTGATGTAATAGTTTGGGAGGAAAATGTTACGGCACTTACAATACTTATCGCAATGTGAATGCAGTTTCTTAGCACATTTTATACAAATTTTTAATAAATAGTTTAAAAGTTACAAGTTATTTTACTATGTTATAGTATTGAGAGCAAGATCAATCAAGATGGCTTAGATTTAGATAATACAAAAATTATCGTATCAATGTTAACAAAATTTGCTCAATTGGTTCTTATGATTATGAAGTATATTCAGACTAAATTTCACTAAGTTTCAATAAATAGTTAAGAAGTTACAGCTTATTTCACTGTCTCATAGAACTGAGACCAAGATCAACGAGATAGCTTAGATTTAAATAATACAAAAATTATCGTATCAATGTAAACCAAATTTGCTCAATTGGTACTCATGATTAGGAAGTATACTGAGACCAAATTTCACTAAGTTTCAATGAATAGTTTAGATGTTACTGCTTATTTTACTGTCTAATAGTATTGAGACCAACATCAACGAGATGGCTTAGATTTAGATAATACAAAAAGTATCGTATCAATGTAACCCAAATTTGCTCAATTGGTACTCATGATTATGAAATATATTAATGCCAAATTTTACCAAGTTCTAATAAATAGTTTAGATTTTACAGCTTATTTCACTGTCTTATAGAATTGAGACCAAGATCAACGAGATGGCTTAGATTTAGATAACACAAAATTTATCGTATCAATGTTAACCAAATTTGCTCAATTGGTACTTATGATTATAAAATAAATTGAAACAAAATTTCACTAAGTTTCAATGAATAGTTTAGAAGTTACAATTTATTTCACTGTCTTATAGTATTGAGAATAAGATCAACGAGATGGCTTAGATTAAGATAATACAAAAATTATCGAATCAATGTAAACCAAATTTGCTCAATTGGTACTCATGATTATGAAGTATATTGAGACCAAATTTCACTAAGTTTCAATAAATAGTTTAGATGTTACAGCTTATTTTACTGTCTCATAGTATTGAGACCAAGATTAACGAGATGGCTTAGATTTAGATTATACAAAAATTATCGTATCAATGTAAACCAAATTTGCTCAACTGGTACTCATGATTATAAAATATACTGAGATCAAATTTCACTAAGTTCCAATGAATAGTTTAGATGTTACTGCTTATTTCACTGTCTTATAGTATTGAAGCTAAGATCATTGAGATGGCTTAGATTTAGATAATACAAAAATTTGCGTATCAATGTTAACCAAATTTGCTCAATTGGTACTCATAATTATGAAGTATATTGAAAGCAAATTTTATTAAGTTCCATATGAATAGTTTAGATATTAGAGCTTTTTTGACTGTATTATATTATTGAGACCAAGATTAACAATATGGCTTAGATTTAGATTATACAAAAATTATCGTATCAATGTAAACCAAATTTGCTCAATTGGTACTCATGATTATAAAGTATACTGAGACCAAATTTCACTTAGTTTCAATGAATAGTTTAGATGTCACTGCTTATTTTACTGTCTTATAGTATTGAGACCAAGATCAACGAGATTGCTTAGATTTAAATAATACAAAAATTATCGTATCAATGTTAACAAAATTTGCTCAATTAGTACTCATAATTATGAAGTATATTGAAACCAAATTTCACTAAGTTTCAATGAATAGTTTAGATGTTACAGCTTATTTCACTGTCTTATAGTATTGAAGCTAAGATCATTGAGATGGCTTAGATTTAGATAATACAAAAATTTGCGTATCAATGTTAACCAAATTTGCTCAATTGGTACTCATAATTATGAAGTATATTGAAAGCAAATTTTATTAAGTTCCATATGAATAGTTTAGATGTTAGAGCTTTTTTGACTGTATTATATTATTGAGACCAAGATTGACAATATGGCTTAGATTTAGATAATACAAAACTAATCGTATCAATTTTAACCAAATTTGCTCAATTGGTACTCATGATTATGAAGTATATTGAGACCAAATTTCACTAAGTTTCAATAAATAGTTTATATGTTACAGCTTATTTTACTGTCTTATAGTATTGAGACCAACATCAACGAGATGGCTTAGATTTAGATAATACAAAAATTATCGTATTAATGTTAACCAAATTTGCTTTATTAGTACTCATGATTATTAACTATATTGAAACCAAATGTCACTAAACTTCAATGAATAGTTTAGATGCTACAGCTTATTTCACTGTCTTATAGTATTGAAGCTAAGATCAACGAGATGGCATAGATTTAGATTATACAAAAATTATCGTATCAATGTAAACCAAATTTGCTCAATTGGTACTCATGATTATGAAGTATATTGAAAGCAAATTTTATTAAGTTCCATATGAATAGTTTAGATGTTAGAGCTTTATTGACTGTATTATATTATTGAGACCAAGATTAACAATATGGCTTAGATTTAGATAATATAAAACTAATCGTATCAATTTTAACCAAATTTGCTCAATTGGTACTCATGATTATGAAGTATATTGAGACCAAATTTCACTAAGTTTCAATAAATAGTTTATATGTTACAGCTTATTTTACTGTCTTATAGTATTGAGACTAAGATCAACTAGATGGCTTAGGTTTAGATAATACAATAATTATCGTATCAATGTTAATTAAATTTGCTCAATTGGTACTTATGATTATAAAATAAATTGAAACAAAATTTCACTAAGTTTCAATGAATAGTTTAGAAGTTGCAATTTATTTCACTGTCTTATAGTATTGAGACCAAGATCAACGAGATGGCTTAGATTTAGATAATACAAAAATTATCGTATCAATGTTAACCAAATTTGCTCAACTGGTACTCATGATTATAAAGTATACCGAGACCAAATTTCACCAAGTTCCAATGAATAGTTTAGATGTTACTGCTTATTTCACTGTCTTATAGTATTGAGATCAAGATCAAGGAGTTGGCTTAGATTTAAATAATACAAAAATTATCGTATCAATGTTAACCAAATTTACTCAATTGGTACTCATGATTATAAAGTATATTGAGACCAAATTTCACTAAGTTCCAATAAATAATTTAGAAGTTACAATTTATTTCACTGTCTTATAGAATTGAGAGCAAGATCAACGAGATAGCTTAGATTTAAATAATACAAAAATTATCGTATCAATGTTAACAAAATTTGCTCAATTGGTACTCATGATTATAAAATAAATTGAAACAAAATTTCACTAAGTTTCAATGAATAGTTTAGAAGTTACAATTTATTTCACTGTTTTATAGTATTGAGACCAAGATCAACGAGATGGCATAGATTTAGATTATACAAAAATTATCGTATCAATGTAAACCGAATTTGCTCAATTGGTACTCATGATTATGAAGTATATTGAGACCAAATTTCACTAAGTTTCAATAAATAGTTTAGATGTTACTGCTTATTTTACTGTCTAATAGTATTGAGACCAACATCAACGAGATGGCTTAGATTTAGATAATACAAAAATTATCGTATCAATGTTAACCAAATTTACTCAATTAGTACTCATTATTATAAAGTATACTGAGACCAAATTTCACCAAGTTCCAATGAATAGTTTAGAAGTTACAATTTATTTCACTGTCTTATAGTATTGAGACCAAGATCAACGAGATGGCTTAGATTAAGATAATACAAAAATTATCGAATCAATGTAAACCAAATTTGCTCAATTGGTACTCATGATTATGAAGTATATTGAGACCAAATTTCACTAAGTTTCAATAAATAGTTTAGATGTTACAGCTTATTTTACTGTCTCATAGTATTGAGACCAAGATTAACGAGATGGCTTAGATTTAGATTATACAAAAATTATCGTATCAATGTAAACCAAATTTGCTCAACTGGTACTCATGATTATAAAATATACTGAGATCAAATTTCACTAAGTTCCAATGAATAGTTTAGATGTTACTGCTTATTTCACTGTCTTATAGTATTGAAGCTAAGATCATTGAGATGGCTTAGATTTAGATAATACAAAAATTTGCGTATCAATGTTAACCAAATTTGCTCAATTGGTACTCATAATTATGAAGTATATTGAAAGCAAATTTTATTAAGTTCCATATGAATAGTTTAGATGTTAGAGCTTTTTTGACTGTATTATATTATTGAGACCAAGATTGACAATATGGCTTAGATTTAGATAATACAAAACTAATCGTATCAATTTTAACCAAATTTGCTCAATTGGTACTCATGATTATGAAGTATATTGAGACCAAATTTCACTAAGTTTCAATAAATAGTTTATATGTTACAGCTTATTTTACTGTCTTATAGTATTGAGACCAACATCAACGAGATGGCTTAGATTTAGATAATACAAAAATTATCGTATTAATGTTAACCAAATTTGCTTTATTAGTACTCATGATTATTAACTATATTGAAACCAAATGTCACTAAACTTCAATGAATAGTTTAGATGCTACAGCTTATTTCACTGTCTTATAGTATTGAAGCTAAGATCAACGAGATGGCATAGATTTAGATTATACAAAAATTATCGTATCAATGTAAACCAAATTTGCTCAATTGGTACTCATGATTATGAAGTATATTGAAAGCAAATTTTATTAAGTTCCATATGAATAGTTTAGATGTTAGAGCTTTATTGACTGTATTATATTATTGAGACCAAGATTAACAATATGGCTTAGATTTAGATAATATAAAACTAATCGTATCAATTTTAACCAAATTTGCTCAATTGGTACTCATGATTATGAAGTATATTGAGACCAAATTTCACTAAGTTTCAATAAATAGTTTATATGTTACAGCTTATTTTACTGTCTTATAGTATTGAGACTAAGATCAACTAGATGGCTTAGGTTTAGATAATACAATAATTATCGTATCAATGTTAATTAAATTTGCTCAATTGGTACTTATGATTATAAAATAAATTGAAACAAAATTTCACTAAGTTTCAATGAATAGTTTAGAAGTTGCAATTTATTTCACTGTCTTATAGTATTGAGACCAAGATCAACGAGATGGCTTAGATTTAGATAATACAAAAATTATCGTATCAATGTTAACCAAATTTGCTCAACTGGTACTCATGATTATAAAGTATACCGAGACCAAATTTCACCAAGTTCCAATGAATAGTTTAGATGTTACTGCTTATTTCACTGTCTTATAGTATTGAGATCAAGATCAAGGAGTTGGCTTAGATTTAAATAATACAAAAATTATCGTATCAATGTTAACCAAATTTACTCAATTGGTACTCATGATTATAAAGTATATTGAGACCAAATTTCACTAAGTTCCAATAAATAATTTAGAAGTTACAATTTATTTCACTGTCTTATAGAATTGAGAGCAAGATCAACGAGATAGCTTAGATTTAAATAATACAAAAATTATCGTATCAATGTTAACAAAATTTGCTCAATTGGTACTCATGATTATAAAATAAATTGAAACAAAATTTCACTAAGTTTCAATGAATAGTTTAGAAGTTACAATTTATTTCACTGTTTTATAGTATTGAGACCAAGATCAACGAGATGGCATAGATTTAGATTATACAAAAATTATCGTATCAATGTAAACCGAATTTGCTCAATTGGTACTCATGATTATGAAGTATATTGAGACCAAATTTCACTAAGTTTCAATAAATAGTTTAGATGTTACTGCTTATTTTACTGTCTAATAGTATTGAGACCAACATCAACGAGATGGCTTAGATTTAGATAATACAAAAATTATCGTATCAATGTTAACCAAATTTACTCAATTAGTACTCATTATTATAAAGTATACTGAGACCAAATTTCACCAAGTTCCAATGAATAGTTTAGAAGTTACAATTTATTTCACTGTCTTATAGTATTGAGACCAAGATCAACGAGATGGCTTAGATTAAGATAATACAAAAATTATCGAATCAATGTAAACCAAATTTGCTCAATTGGTACTCATGATTATGAAGTATATTGAGACCAAATTTCACTAAGTTTCAATAAATAGTTTAGATGTTACAGCTTATTTTACTGTCTCATAGTATTGAGACCAAGATTAACGAGATGGCTTAGATTTAGATTATACAAAAATTATCGTATCAATGTAAACCAAATTTGCTCAACTGGTACTCATGATTATAAAATATACTGAGATCAAATTTCACTAAGTTCCAATGAATAGTTTAGATGTTACTGCTTATTTCACTGTCTTATAGTATTGAAGCTAAGATCATTGAGATGGCTTAGATTTAGATAATACAAAAATTTGCGTATCAATGTTAACCAAATTTGCTCAATTGGTACTCATAATTATGAAGTATATTGAAAGCAAATTTTATTAAGTTCCATATGAATAGTTTAGATGTTAAAGCTTTTTTGACTGTATTATATTATTGAGACCAAGATTAACGAGATGGCTTAGATTTAGATAATACAAAAATTATCGTATCAATGTTAACAAAATTTGCTCAATTGGTACTCATAATTATGAAGTATATTGAAACCAAATTTCACTAAGTTTCAATGAATAGTTTAGATGTTACCGCTTATTTCACTGTCTTATAGTATTGAGACTAAAATCAACGAGATGGCTTAGATTTAGATAATCCAAAAATTAGCGTATCAATGTTAACTAAATTTATACAATTACTAGTCATGATTATGACGCATATTAAGACCAAATTTCACTAACTTTCAATGAATAATTTAGAAGTTACAGCTTATTTCAATGTCTTATAGTATTGAGATAAAGATCAACGAGATGGTTTAGATTTAGATAATACAAAAATTATCGTATCAATGTTAACCAAATTTGCTCAATTGGTACTCATGATTATCAAATATATTGAAACCAAATTTCACTAAGTTTCAATAAATAATTTAGAAGTTACAATTTATTTTACTGTCTTATAGAATTGAGACCAAGATCAACGAGATGGCTTAGATTTAAATAATACAAAAAATATCGTATCAATGTTAACCAAATTTGCTCAATTAGTACTCATGATTATGAAGTATATTGAAACCAAATTTCACTAAGTTTCAATAAATAGTTTAGAAGTTATAGTTTAGTTCACTTCAGTTACAGTATCTAGATCAAATTATTTAAGACGGCTTAGAGTTAGTTTGCACAAAATTAAACGTATCAATTCCAACCAAATTTGCACAGTTTGAACTCATAATAATGAAAAAAATTGAAACCAAATTTCACAAAATTTCAATGAATAGTTTAGAAGTAATACTTTAGTTCAGTTCAGGTACAGTATCTAGACCAAATTATTCTAAATAGCTTAGAGCATGTTTACACAAAATTGAACGTTTATAAATTCTAACCAAATTTGTACAACTTAAACTGATGATAATGAAGAAAATTGAGACCAAATTTCACTAAGTTCCAATAAATAGTTTAGAAGTTATAGTTTAGTTCACTTCAGTTATAGTATCTAGATCAAATTTTTCGAGATGGCTTAGAGTTAGTTTACACAAAATTGAACGTATCAATTCTAACCAAATTTGCACAGTTTAAACTTATAATAATGAAGTACATTAAGATCAAATTTCACAAAATTTCAATGTATGGTTTAGAAGTTATAGTTTAGTTTACTCGAGTTACAGTATCTGGACCAAATTATTCGAGATGGCTTAGAGTTAGTTTTCACAAAATTGAACGTATAAATTCTAACCAAATTTGCACAGTTTGAACTCATAATAATGAAGGACATTAAAACCAAATTTCATTAAATTCCAATGAAAGGTGTAGAAGTTATAGTTTACTTCACTTCAGTTACAGTATCTAGACTGTATGCTATCAATGCAGCGCCAAATAAAGCCGAAATCGCATACCCGGGTCATTGAATATTTCATGCGATGAATACAGCGCCAAATGTTACAATTTATGACTACAAATGAATCATTTGTTTCTTCTTCTATAAAATTCAATAAAATGTTCCACATATTCGAACGCTTCAGAAACGATATAAATCAATTTTATTGGCAATAACGTGCAGATCTTTCAGGTACAAAGGGTCAGCTTAAATCATACCTTTCATGACCTCTTAGTATTTTCAGGAATCTTTTATAATGCTAAATATTTTTCTAACAATACAAACTTAGTAAATTAAATATTTATTTCGTCGTTTATCGACCCATACTGAAAAGCCATATTCCGTGACTATTTTTATAAAAAAATATAGAATTTTCGTTCATAATTGCGTCATATTATTTTTTCATATTTCTTGCACAATATTTCAATAACAATACTATTTATAAACCTTCCCCAACATGACCTTGCTGAGCTTTTATTCATCCACAAAGCCCTATTGTTGGGTTTAATAATACAATTTATAAGATAAATTGAAGCTGAAATATCCAGGTAATAATAAGGCCGGATGTACAATGTATTGCAATCCAATGCAATAACACGAATCATAACAAAATATATAGGACATAATTCAATCAATATCAATTACAATTTAATTGATAGTTTCATTGATGAACTTACCGCGAAGAGCAGGTTGAAGCAGAACAGCAAATATTTAACACAGGTCATTCCTCCAGACACCATTTTGGCGCCTGTGTATGGAGTGTAATTATTATTATGATTAAGCTCAAAAAGAATGGTGGTCATACAACTTATGAAGCTTTTAATAAGTCACAATAGTAAACAAAAGCTCAGAGATCAGATGTTAAATCCACTCAAGTGCACTTCATGGCCAGGTGGCGCTAGGTTTTCTGCACGACACGGCTTTCATAACACGACTGGTTGCGCTCGTTGTTGAGGATGAGCGGGTCGCCGCCGCCGCCGCGCGCGCTCCCTCTCCCACTCTTGCACCTGCGAGAAGCGAGATAAAAGCTCAAGCCCCCACCACTGGACAGGGCTTACAAAAGAGTGAAGCACCAACGCGGTGTTGCCACGTCTAAATGTTATTGACTGAATTACTTATTCTACAACAAATTAATACTACATATGTGCCCCCGTTTCAAGCTTTGTTCTATTTTAACGGGAGCAATTATTATAAAGGATAATGTTGTATATTAGAAATATATCTACTAATCAATACATAATTATATTGCATTATTTATCATTTTAATCGGAAAATAATTTTATTCTTTTGCTGATTGCTAAATTAATAAAATTATAAATGTAATTAAACATTTTCGAGCTTTTTTATGTCAAAATGTTAATTTTTAGTCATTTATATAATTATAGTATGGAAACTATTGTACTATATATTTATTTTTAAAATTTTGTAATGATAACTGTTAACCGTTAATAAATAAATAAATAATAAACATAGACGTGTCAACAGTCATGAGGTTAGAAACTATAGCTATGTACTATCAAGGAGATTAACTTTGTGTTACTCTATATTCTCAAATTTGTTTACAACTTCTTTGTCGCTTCGCTATTGATTTTGTGTCACAACTATCACCTAACCTAAATAATTTAAATCTATTTTGTTGCTTTGCGTTTTGCTGTTTTTTATGTGACAAATTGAATGACAGTTGACAGTAATACGTCAGAAGTGGGTACAATAACAAATTTCTTGATAACTAACACTTAGACGGGTGGGCGGAAACACAGTTTATTAATACCGGGCCGGTCGTTTGATACAGTGTTCAGATTGAATGACAGTTGACACTAATACGTCAGAGGTAGGTACAATAAAAAAAATTGTGATAATTAACACTTGGGCGGGTGGGCGGAAGCACAGTTTTATATTGGGCCGGTGGTTATTAAACCACCGGCCCAATATTAGTGTTCCCGCCCACCCACTCAACTGTTTACTATCAAAAAATTTGCTTATTATTATATTATATTCTTACACTTGTTGCGTTTCTACTGTTTTTAATGTGACAGATTGAATGACAGTTGACACTAATATGTCAGAGGTGAGTACAACATTAAGTTTCTTGATAACAATCATTGAAGAGTGGGCAAAAACACAGTTTTTAAATATTGGGCCGGTGGTTTGATACAATGTTCCCGCCTACCCACCCAAGTGTTTGTTATCAAGAAAACTGCTTATTCTCACACTTGTTGCGTTTTTGCAGTTTTTAATGTGACAAATTGAATGACAGTTGACACTAATACGTCAGAGGTGGGTACAATAACAAATTTATTGGTAACTAACACTTGGGCGGGTGGGCGGGAACACAGTTTATAAATATTGAGCCGGTGGTTAAATGCAGTGTTCCCGCCCACCCACCCAAGTGTTTGTTATCAAGAAATTTTCTTATTCTCACACTTGGTGCGTTTTTGCTGTTTCTAATGTGATAGATTGAATGACAGTTGACACTAATACGTCATAGGTGAGTACAACATCAAACTTCTTGATAACAATCACTTGAGCGGGTGGGCGGAAACAAGTTTATAAATATTGGACCGGTGCTTTAATACAATGTTCCCGCCCGCTCAGCCAAGTGTTTGTTATCAAGAAATTTGCTTATTTTCACACTTGTTGCGTCTCTGCTGTTTTTAATGTGTCAGAATAAATGACAGTTGTCACTAATACGTCAGAGGTGAGTACAATATCAAATTTCTTGATAACAATTATTTGGGCGGGTGGGAGAAATCACAGTTTATAAATATCGGGCCGGTGGTACGATACAATGGTTTCGCCCACCCACCCAAGTGTTTGTTATCAAAAAATTTGCTCATTATCACACTTGTTGCGTGTATGCTGTTTTTAATGTGACAAATTGAATGACAGTTGTTACTAATACGTCACAAGTGAGTACAACATGAAATTTTTTGAGAACAATCACTTGGGCGGGTGAGCACAGTTTATAAATATTGGACCGGTGCTTTAATACAATGTTTCCGCCCGCCCACCTAAGTGTTTGTTATCAAGAAATTTGCTTATTCTCACACTTATTGCGTTTCTGCTGTTTTTAATATGACAGAATGAATGACAGTTGTTACTAATACGTCAGAGGTGAGTACAATATCAACTTTTTTGATAACAATCATTTGGGCGGGTGGGAGAAAACACAGTTTATAAATATCGGTCCGGTGGTATGATACAATGTTCCCGCCCACCCACCCAATTGTCTGCTATCAAGAAATTTGCTCATTACAACACTTGTTGCGTCTTTGCTGTTTTTAATGTGACAGATTAAATGACAGTTGACACTAATACGTCAGAAGTGGGTACAATAACAAATTTCTTGATAACTAACACTTGGGCGGGTGGGCAGGAACACAATTTATAAATTATCGGGCAGGTGGCTTAATACAATGTTCCCGCCCACCCACCCAAGTTTTTGTTATTACAAAATTTGTATACTCTCACACTTGTTGCGTTTCTGATGAATTTTAATGTGACAGATTGAATGACAGTTGACACTAATACGTCAGAGCTGGGTACAATAACAAATTTCTTGATAACAATTACTTGGACGGGTGAGCGGAAATTCAGTTTATAAGTATTGGACCGGTGGTTTAATTTGCTCATTCTCACACTTGTTGGGTTTTTTCTGCTTTTGATAATCAAACACTTGAATGGGTAAGCGGGAACTTCAGTTTATATTATTTGCTTGCAATTATGAAATGTGGTTCCTTCCCACCCACACAGGCTTTCGTTATTAAAGATTGAATAAAGTACAAAAGTTGATATTCATTCTTTTGATAACAAACGCCTGGGTGAGGGGACGGAAATTTTTTGATATTTGTGACATTTCGAAAGTATTATTAACAGTTGAAAAACATTTGACAATTCAAAGCTGAAAGTTTAAGAACATTTTTGGTAGTTGCGGGACAATTTATAACATTAAAGACAGCTTAAGATCATTATTAAGATTTTTGACAGTTTATGAAGTTATATAACAGTTTAAATTGCTAAAAGCTTAGACACACTTTTGGCAGTTACTTAACATTTTATAACATTTGTGATATTTTATTATTGTCAGTTCTTTTATGGCATTTTTGACAGTTTATAAAACTTTAAAAAAAAATTTAAAACTTTAAAAACATTTTAAGCAGTTGCAAAACATTATACAACATTTGTGACAGCTCAAGAACATTATTGACATTTTATGTCAGTTTATAAACATTACATGACTGTTCAACAACATTGATGTAAGTTTAAAAACATTTTTGGCAGTAGCAAAACATTTTAATAACATAATAATATTTGTGGCAGTTCAAAAGCATCATATGGCAGTTTAGAACCTTTTTATGGCAGTTTACTATTTATAATATTTGTAACAGTTTAAAATCATTTATAACAGTTTAGGACTATTTTATTCCTACACACCCAAGTGTTCGTTATTAAGAAATTTAATATTTGACCTCTCTGCGAACGTCAGAAGTTACGTAATCACACGAGACGGTTGTGATAGAACCTTTTAGTAACTAACACTTAGGTGGGTGGTTGGGCTACTTTTATCCAAACTACTGACTCGTTATCATAGTATAAAGTGTTTGTTATCAAGAGGTTTAATGTTTGCAAACTTCAAAAGTCGCTTAATCACTCGAGACGGTTGTGATTCACTCTATTGCTAACTAACACTTGAGCGGGTAAGTTGGTCACTCCGATCCAAACTACTGACTTTTTACCATAATATGAAATGGCGCACCCTCCACCCAAGTGTTCGTTATTAAGAGGTTGGATCACGACCTTCTTTTGTGACAAAATAACTTCTGACGTCCGCACAGAAGTTAAACTACTAATCTTTTGATAACGAATACTTAGGTGGGTGGGTGGGCTACTACAATCCAAACTACTGACTCGTTATTATAATTAGGAGTGTCCCACCTACCCACGCAAGTGTTTGTAATTGAAAGATTTAAAGTTTGACCTCTGTGCGGACATCAGAAATATATTGTCAAAAGAGAAGGTCGTGATCACTAACACTTCGGTGGGTAGGTGGGTGGGCCACTCCAGAGCATAAAAACGTGTAAATAGTTTAAATTGCACTAGATCACAACCGTCTCTTGTGACAAAACAACTTTTAACGTCCGCATAAAGGTCAAACCTCTAATCTCTTGATGACAAAGAATAACATATAAGTACAATCTCCAATTTATTCCTCTCACCTTGTTTGGACTTGCACAGAACATGATAACAAAAAATGATATAACTTTGAAACCATTTATTAAATTTTAACTAAAATTAGTAACAAAAAAACTACCATATAGGTAGTACCAAATGTGTAAACTAATACAAAATCTATACAACAATTTTTGCACAATTCTTAATTTATTTCTTTCTTCTTGTTTAAACTTACACAGAACAAGATGTCAAAAAGAAATTATAACTTTGGAACCATTTATTGGATTTTAACCAAATTTAGTAACATTAGAACTACATATAAGTAGTACCAAATGTTTAAAATAAATCAAAATTTATACGACAGTTTTTGCACAATCATCAATTTATTCTTTTTGATTTATAGTTGAGTTGATCTTGTGCATATATTTTATTATATAGGTGAATTAAAATACTTTTATATGTCTGTACAATATACAACTCACAGCATATAATAATATAGTATTTTAACACACCTACATAACCTATCTTCTTGATTTGTTTAGATTTGCACACAACAAGATAACAAAAAATAATATAACAATAGAACCATTTAATGAATTTTGACCAAATTTAGTAACAATTGAACTACATATAAGTAGTACCAAATGTGTAAACTAAAACAAAGATAATAAAAAAATGATATAACTTTGGAACCATTTATTGGATTTTAACCAAATTTAATAACAATAGAATTACATATAAGTAGTACCAATTGTGTAAAATAAAAGAAAATGTATAGCACAATTTTCACTTTATTCCTTTCATTTTGTTTAGACTTCCACTAAACAAGATAACAAAAACTATTATAACTTTGAAACCATTTATTGGAGTTTAACCAAATTTAGTAGTAATAGAACTACAAGTAGGTAGTACCAAATGTGCAGAATAAAACAAAATTTATAGAACAATTTTTGCACAATCCTTAATTTATTTCTTCTATATTGTTTAAGCTTGCATAGAACTAGATAACAAAACATTTTATAACTTTGGAACCATTTATTGGATTTTAACCAAATTTGGTAACAGTAGAATTACATATCAGTAGTATCAAATGCAAATTAAAACAAAATCTATACGACAATTTTCAATTTATTCCTCTAATTTTGTTTAGACATGTGCACAACAAGATTACAAAAAGTCTTATAACTTTGAAACCTTATTGACAGTTGAAGAAAGCTATTGTGATATTTGTAACATTTCAAAATCATTATATGATAGATTAGAAAAATGTTATGGCAATTCTATACGTTTTTGACATTTGTGATCGTTCAAAAACAGAATATGACAGATTAGAATCATTTTATGATATTTGTAATAGTTTTAAAACATTTTATGACAGTTTAATACTTATTATTAATACTTTTTGTACTGTTTTTTTAACGGCGCTGCTGAGAATTGTTTGTAAACTATTGTTCCGATTAAAATTGATTTGTTTTAAATAGAATTTAAGTCAAGCGTTCTCAACTGCACCTAAATTGTTTCTAAGTGTATCTAAGATGTTTCCAAGTAAAGTGAGCTATTTTAAACTAAAAATTGGTCTAAAGTGTTCTAAGATGTAGGGAAGCTTTTCCCAACTGCACCTAAAGTGTTCCAAACTGTTCCTGGGTATACTAAGCTATTTCAGTTCAAACTAATCTGATTTAAGTTGACACTTTACGTTTCTAATTAATTTTAAACTGCTCTAAAGTGTACTAAACCTGAACCTAAAGTGTCTCAAGCTGTTCCTAAGCTGAGTTATTTTAAGTTAAATTTAACGTGTTTCAATGTAATTTAAGTTTCTCTTAAGTGTTTTCAGTTGCAACTAAACTGCTCTCAAGTGTTTCCAAGTGCAATAAACAACTTCTTCTTGGACGTACCGAGTGTATTTTAGGTTAAAATAAATCTGTTTTAATGTTTCCAAGTTTAGTGAGCTACTTCAAATTAATTTTAAACTTTTCCAATGTATTTAGAATTGTTCTAAAATGATCTACAACTGTTTCTAATTGCACTTCAAGTTTTTCAAACTGTTCCTAAGTTGTACTGAGCTATTTCAAGCAGTGGCGTAGTTAAAATTAATAATATATTAAAAAAGCCTCATTAAAATCAATTTAAAAAAATGTCTACAAAGTATCAAAAAAACTGATTTAGTAGACAAAATCTTTTTACCTAAATCAAACAAATTATTGATAACAATTACATATTCTATGCAAACTGTATCAATTCCTCAATCCCTACTCCATCAAAACGTAAATTCGCAATTTAAAGAACCCCCCCACTCGTCAATGCCAGTCAGTGTGATTGATGTCAATTAAAGTGTCGGATGTGAATGAAAGAAATCATTATGATTTGTAGTGAGTGTAATCAATTATTATTAGTGCTAATACTGATCAATTATGTTATTCTTTCAATGTGTCTCATAATAGAATTTAAGGTATGTTACCATATTTAATACAACTTACTTGATAATATTTAGATCAAATCAGCTTTCTAGAAAATATTTAAAAAAATAAAACCATTTTATAAATTTATTTTTATTAAACAAAACAAAAAGAATTTAATATTATTATAAAGAAAAAATAATATATATATGTATATAAAGATAAAATATTTATTTGATACCAAGGACTAGATGCTCGTCCAACCATTCGGCGGTTGTAACAATATTTGTCATTTCATTAGGAATAGTTCCCAATGGATGATTGTCGTTATAAATATTCATACTGAAAATTTAATAATTAGTAAACACAATGAATTATTATATACAGTTTACTTACTCAACAATCACATTGTTGGCCTTCAATCTGAAATAATATTCCATTCCTTGAGATGGAGGTACTCTTAAATCCTTAGTTCCAATTTGTAATAAAGTAGGAGCTTTAACTTTATGAGCGTGAATAATTGGTGAAGCATTTCTCATTGCTAATAATATTTCTTCAGTAATCGGACCTTCTTGAGAATACGGAGCGCCACCTTCTACATAACACCTAAAGAAATATTTAGTTTACAATTTCTCGATAATGGTAACAGTTAAGCTATTGCGTAATTGTCAAATTATTGCGCAAATGTTATACTAAACCTGTCAAATTATGTTTCAAAGCATAATATATGCTAAAAACTGTGCACAATTGTCAAAAATGTCTACTACTCTCATGAATATATACAACAAAACTTACTACAATTGAATAAAAAGTTTAATTTTTTTACATACCAATCTGGAATATCGCTTACTGTAGACATGCTCGCGATATCGATGACCGGATTTCTAGCAACAACCACTTTATAGAGATCAGGATACTGTCCGCTCAGCTGTGTTACCAAAAATCCACCATGGGAACCACCTATCAAGCCTATTTTTGATGATTGGAGCCATGGAAACAATTCCAAGGCTTTTTTCGTAGCCAAGATGCAATCTTTTACATCAGAGCTACCTACTTTTCCAGGTAGATAATTAACAGTAGATTCACCAGCACCAATCGATCCTCTGTAATTTACCATCAAAATACCAACACCTGAAACAGAAAATAGAATATAATTTTATAATAAAAAAAACTTCAAATTTCAACAAATTAAAGTTTGTCAAAATAAGCAAATAACTAAAACTTACCAAAAGTCAAAAACAAAGATGTTTCCAATGCCAAATTGTTTCCAAAAGCACTGTGCGGACCTCCATGTGGCCAAACAAGTAATGGTACACTTTCGTTCTCTTCTGCTTTTGGACCAACGTAAATAGCAGTAAATTTTTCTATAAAAACAAAAATAACATACAATTTTTTTTATACCAATACGTTTTCCAATCATTATCGACTTACTAATATCATCATCGTTATCATGTTCCAAATCCAAGTATTGATACATCATATTCTGAGCATTCTCCAACCTAATCTGCGATTGAGTTACTTGCTTCCAAACAATACCACTTTCCATACCTGATGCTGGAAGTATTCCAGAAACTAGATTGTCTTGCTGGAAGAAATTGCGCCTATTTGCAAGAACGCAGTCATTGTAGACGTCCAACACTACCTGACTCCCATCATCAAACTCAAGTTCGGTTATGCTACCGGAATCTGTTAAAATAATTGAATAGTACCGCTAATAGTTATAGACGTCAACCACTTACCTAAATTAATGACATAGGAACATATTTCATTTCTTTGATTGGTTGATAGAAGCAATCTTCCATCATTGGTCCAACAACGTTTCGGAAATGAACTATTGTACAAACCGTAAAATGATTTTCCGTTGGTTATTTGCTTCACCTTTTCAACAATGTCTACTTTCACAACAGGAGCCTTAAAATACATTTTATTTTTATAATTTAAATTTATGTAACTCCACTCAGTTTAAGACACATACAGTGTTTCAAGATATGCTCCCATCATCAGTGTGCCTAGCATGATGTGGTGATTTACTTACCGTTTCTGTAATCGGGACATCAGTTTGCATTAGCACCATACAACCATGATGAGGACCCCTAGCTGCTCTTTCAAGCCATATCAAACTCTGACCATTAGGTGTAAATATTGGCGATTTAACCGACTTATCATTTCCTTTAATTTCCTCTACAAATTATTACAATTGTATTAAAAAATACGTTTAGATTTATAAACAATTCTCACTATAGTTTCCTTCAAAATCAAGTTGAAATATTGAGCTCAAACGATTGCTGCAATAAATCAGCCCCAATTTTCTTGGAAGATTTTTGTAAGCGATTCCTACCACATAATCACCATTAGGGCTCCATACCGGTTGTGCTGGAGATACATATTCTGGTATACCTTCTAATACTATGAAATCATCTTTGTTGAGATCGTAGCATACCAGAATCGGGCAGATTTTGCCAACCATTTGTTCACCCCAATCTTGACGGAATTGTTCCGCCTATATAGAAAATACAAAATCTTCAGTGTTGATGCCAATACAGACAAAAATTGTGGTTTAATTGGAATATAGTAGCGCTACCGTTACTAGTAGCACAAACTGTAATCTGCTTTACTACTTACCGGTATCTTGACAACGTTGTCATTTTTCTTTTCTTCAATTTTTTTTGGGCGTTTGTATATGGGATCTGGTTTCCTGATCTTTTTCTCAGCTACGTACAATAGTTTTGTTTCATCTGGAGACCATTTGAAACTGGAAAACTCGGCTAAACATAAACATACACTTTTATTGACTCCAATATTCTACTCTTATATAATAAGTAGTAATAGTGAATCATAAGATGAATTCAAATAAAAAAATGAACATACGTTATTAGTAAAATTCGCTCATAACTATAGAGATATGATCGCGTTTTAATTAGTACTGCGCATAACTGCGAGAATTAATTATTAATTTGTCGCCAGTGTCGATGCGGTCACTGAACTACGTCATCTTGTGTGACAGAGCCTGCGCGTTATCATATTTTACTAGTCATAGTGTCATGGGATTTGCTCAAATTATTGTACTATAATCACTGCTTTGCTCGGATAAGCCTATGAGTAAAAAAAAACGCCCACCCGCCCAGTGCTAGTTATCAAAAAAATTATTTATTTGTATCTACTTCTGACCTATAAGTGACACTTGTCATTCTATCTGTCATATTAAAAACAGCAGAAACGCAACAAGTGTGAGAATAAGCAATTTTCTTGACAACAAATGCTTGGGCGGGTGGGCGGGAACATTGTATCAAACCACCGACCCAATACTTATAAACTGAGTTCCCGCCCACCCGCCCAAGTGTTTGTTATCAAGAACTTTATTACTGTACCCACCTCTGACATAAATGACAACTGTCATTCAATCTGTCATATTAAAAACAGCAGAAACGCAATAAGTGTGAGAATAAGCTATTTTCTTGACAACAAACTCTTGGGCGGGAACACTGTATCAAACCACCGGCCAATATTTCTAAACTGTGTTCCCGCCCACCCGCCCAAGTGTTAGTTATCAAGAAATTTTGTTATTGTACCCACCTCTGACCTATAAATAACAACTGTCATTCTATATGTCATATTAAAAACAGCAGAAACGCAACAAGTGTGAGAATAAGCAAATTTCTTGATAACAAACACTTGGGCGGATAGCCGAATACATTGAATCAAACCACCGGCCCGATATTTATAAACTGTGGTCCCGCCCACCCGCCCAAGTGTTAGTTATCAAGAAATTTGTTATTGTACCCACCTCTGACGTAAAAGTGACAACTGTCATTCAATCTGCCATATTAAAAACAGCCGAACCGCAACAATGTGAGAATAAACAATTTTTTTTAATATAACAAACACTTGGGCGGGTGGGCGGGAAAATCGTATCAAACCTCCGACCCAATACTTATAAACGTGTTCCCGCCCACCCGCCCAAGTGTTAGTTATCAAAAACTTTATTATTGTTTCCACCTCTGACCTATAAGTGACAACTGTCATTTAATCTTTCATATTAATAACAGCAGAACCGCAACAAGTGTGAGAATAAGCAATTTTCTTGACAACAAACACTTGGGAGGGAACACTGTATCAAACCACCGGGCCAATATTTCTAAACTGTGTTCCCGCCCAAGTGTTAGTTATCAAGAAATTTGTTATTGTAGCCACCTCTGACATTGATTATTTAGGCTGGAGTTCAGAAAACTCTTTACAAGTCAAGCAATAGACCCATCAAAGCCTTCTTCTAACCTAGTTAGTCTTAAGTACTTAGCTTTATCAACAAACTCACTAATCTTTTCCAAACTAAACTCAGTAATCCTTTGCAAGCTACAGATGTGATCCTGAGTGTCTTCCCGGACTATAACAACTTCTAAACCCAACCAAACGTTACGCTTCAAGAACCCCCCCACATCTATACTATAAAAAAATTCTTTCCTGACACATGCAAAACCGGAATATAAACTTCATGATAATGAATGATTCAATCATTTCTCGTCAATCTATCTAAATTTATAACAAAACTATTTTATCAAATAATCTATTTATCTGCATTCATCAAATAATGTATCTAAATAATAATTAAATATGACTAAAATTCGTTGTGTATGAAACCTGCATTTAGTCACGTTCGCACTACACTTTCCTTAAGGGATCGCATAGTAGCTATTGTAAGGCAGTCCTATTCACTCCTTTTCTCTACAAAGACAATGTGGACGTCGTACTTTTAACGTACGACCAAAAAGATTGATAAAAAATACTAATGTCCACATTAGGACTCACTATGCCTAAAACCTAATCTCTCCTTGGCCCAACAAGCCGTTTTATGTGTATATATATATCCATTAAGTCCTTGAATATGTACTCTAGAATCCTCCTAAAACTCACCAAGCCTTTCCTACAGTTAGAATCAGCCTACCTTAAGTTGCACCCGCAGATAATTTCAATAGAAAAAGAGAAAAGAAGAAAAACAAATAACTTTTGCGCAATCCTATCCAAGGTTACCCTGTGCATACTCACAAAAGAAGAATCCAAAATTGAAAAATACACATTTTGGTTTTGCGCAATCGTCTATGAACTAATTCAAAAAGGCAAGAGCTCTATTACCCCCCCCCCCCTTCCACAGTAGCCACATAAACAAATTTTAAACCACTTTCTTCCTAGAAAGAACAAATGTCACCGATCTCATCCACCCAGTACAGCTTGGCCGCTATAATTACCTTAAAATACACAAAAATTGTTCTGTTGCACTCATGCCTTCGCCGTTTAAGCATCCTTTTCTCGCGTTCACATTAAACACATTCCATAGGCCAAGCTGTACTGCAATTACTGTACCTTTCCTCATCTCATCGCACACAAGCTGAAGAAAAGAAGACCGCACGCGTTGTATCAATTCCAAGAAAAAAGAAAATTAAAAACGCCCCCCCCTCCCCGCAGTCGTTCATGCTTTCAGTGAAAAAGTGCAAAACTTAAAGAGAAAATCCAAGCACACTCTGCAAAAGCCCATGCTCACAATAAAAGAGTGCAAAATCAAACCAAAAATGTAAGAAGCACTTTTTTATTTTTTGTGGATCTTATGGCCCCTAACCGTACCAACAAAAAAAAGAAAACACCCCCTTACCCATGAATCCAAAGAAAGAAAGCAAAAACAATAAACAATTGTCCCC
Source organism: Tachinus rufipes (assembly GCA_963932245.1). Lineage (NCBI taxonomy): Eukaryota > Metazoa > Arthropoda > Insecta > Coleoptera > Staphylinidae > Tachinus > Tachinus rufipes. The sequence continues at coordinate 8,909,460 of OZ010744.1, forward strand.
GTTCTTCACCTCCATAAGCAAATAACCAAAATCTCTCATAATCGACCATAAGCTAACCCTCCCCCTCTCACAAAAGCCCGTGCCCACTCTAGCTTAAAATATTTTGTCTTAGCGTATCTTATAGCCCGTCGGCTCATTTAATACCAAAAGAAACAAGTTGCAAGTGCAATACCAATTACCCCCCCCCCTCCTAACCATAATAATTTAAAAAAAAACATAATTCATTTTTTTCGTGGCTCTAATAACCCACAGCTTGCAAATACAAAAAACAATCGCGAACACACCCATCAAGAACGCTTCTAAGATAAAATGCAACTACAATAAAACTTGACCTACCCCCCTCTCCCCCAACCAATTACAAAAAAAACAAAAGAATCTCTCCCACCCCTCTCACAAAAGCTAGCTTAAAATGAGTTCATCTTATAGCCCGTCGGCTCATTCAATACCAAAAAAAAACAAGTTCCCCCCGCCCATGATCCTAAGATAAAGTGCAATACCAATAACCCCCCCTTCCCTCATAACCATAATAATTCCAAAGAAAGCAAACTTCATTTTTTTGTGCCTCTAATAACCCACAGGCTGCAATTACAAAAAACAAACGCAAACACTCCCATCCGCTAATCACCCATGCTCCCAAGAAAGAAAGCTACGACGTCATTTACGCACGTTATCGCCTACCAGCCGAATTAATTCGCATGATGCATGTCACCCCCACTGCAGAGCTCAAAGACAGCTTGAAAAAATTATTACAAATTTTGTCTTTACACCCACATTCAATCTCAAAACAAACGAATGCCCCCCCCCCCTTAATATGCGGACAAACATGTTCTCAAATAAAAAAAACAAATATCCCCCCCCCCCTGTAAACAATCATAAGGCAAAGAACAAAACTTGTACTCGTAGTAAAAATAACCCCTCTTCTGTAGACTTCTCCCCCTCTAGTATTTGCACACAAATTGCAAATATATCACTCTCCCGCTCCCCTGCAAACAACCACTAAAGAGAAATAAAAAATTCATAAATATTTTATTTTTGCGCATTTGACCTTTCAACACGCAACAAATCCAAAAAAAGGAATACAAAACTTAAAATATATATTTTGCCTTTATATATATATATATCCCCCCCCTCCCCAAACCACTAAGTTCAAAGCGTGAAGAATTTGTTAGTATTTCCCGCCCAAACGCGCTCTGGCATTTGTAATATAATTTCTGAACAACAAGCACTTGGGAGGGTGGGCGGGAACTAAGTTTGAAACTACTGAGCATGTAGCACGTAATAGTGTTCCCAGCCCACCAGCCCAAATGTTTGTAATCTAATTTTTGGACAACAAACACTTGGGTGGGTGGGCGGTAACTAAACTCAAGGCTAGTGGACGGGTTCATTTATTAGTGTTTCCCCCTCACCCACCCAAGTGTTAGTGATCTAACTTCCTAGACAACAAACACTTGATTGGGTGAGCGGGAACTAATTTTAAAGCTAGTGAACGTGTAGCATTTATTAGTGTTTCCCGGCCACCCGCTCTAGTTTTTGTGATCTAATTTTTGAACAACAAACACTTGGGTGGAAGAGCGGGAATTAAGTTCGAAGCTAGTGAACGTGCAGCATTTATTAGTGTTTCCCGCTCATCCGCCAAAGTGTTTGTGATCTAATTTCTGGACAACAAACATTAAAAAATTAGAATAGAGAAGTTGACAGATCAAATCTCTTCACAACAAACACTCGGGAGGAGAGGGACTAAATTTGAATTAATTAATAAGTAAACTAAACAAGGTACCCCCCCCCCCTCTTGCGAGATGTAAGCAAAACATTTTACTACATATTTTGTCTTTGCGCATCTTATCAACCACATTTAATCCTAAAAACACAAATGTCTCGCTCAAATTAAAATCGTTCCCATTCAATTCAAATGTATCGCCCCCCCCCCTTCCTTTCCTCTGCGGATAACCATGTTCCATAAGAAGAAATACAAAACTTGAAATAAATCATAAATATTTTATCTTTGCTCATCTAATCGTTGATATTCAATCCAATATAAAACAAATAAACCGCTCCCCCTCCTCCTTTTGTATGTTCCCAAAAGAAGAGCAAAACTTGGAAACTGTAATACATATTTTGTCTTTGCATTTCCTAAAAGGCAAATATAGCGCCCTCCCCCCCCCCTCCTCTCCTCTGCGGATAACCATGTTCCATAAGAAAGAATACAAAACTTAAATAAATCATAAATATTTTATCTTTGCGCATCTAATGTTAGTCATCAAAGGATTTACAGTTTGTCCCACCTCTTGTGTGCTTGCAGTTACATATCAGAAAATTGTTGAATAATGAATCTCATGTTAACTAACGCTGGGGTGGGTGGGCGGAAACTAAGTATAAATTGTGGGGGAAATAATCGTGTTCCCAAAATATAACAAGTCAGTTGAGCTGTCAAAACGCAGATAACATTATTCATATTTTGACAGTTAAACTGTCAAAATGCAGTTAGAAACTAGATCTAAAATTGAGAGCCAATTTCTTCAAATATCTCAAAAGTTAGAACAACAATTTAAAGATAAAAACTAAGCAAAATTTAATTATCTTGATTAAGTTCAAGTAACTTTAATTAATATTTTGACAGTTAAGCTGTCAAAATGCATATAACTTGGTTTTAGAGCTAATTTCTTCAAATATCTCAAAAGTTAGACCAATAGTTAGAATATAAAATTTTTGCAAAATTTAATTATAAAGCTCAAGTAACTTTTATTATTATTTTGATAATTAAGCTGTCAAAATGCATTTAACTTGATTTTAGAACTAATTTCTTCAAATATTTCAAAAGTTATAAAAGTTAGAACAAAAGTTGAACCATAAAAATTATGCAAAATTAAATTATCTTGATAAAGTTCAAGTAACTTTGATTAATATATTGACAGTTAAGCTGTCAAAATTCACATAACTTGGTTTTAGAGCAAATTTCTTCAAATATCTCAAAAGTTATGAAAGTTAGAACAAAAGTTAGAACATAAAAATTATGCAAAATTAAATTATCTTAATAAAGTTCAAGTAACTTTGATTAATATATTGACAGCTAAGCTGTCAAAATGACATAACTTGATTTTAGAGCAAATTTCTTCAAATATCTCAAAAGTTATGAAAGTTAGAACAAAAGTTAGAACATAAAAATTATGCAAAATTAAATTATCTTGATAAAGTTCAAGTAACTTTGATTAATATATTGACAGTTGAACTGTCAAATAGACATAAATTGATTTTAGATCTAATTTCTTCAAAATTATGAAAGTTATAACAAAAGTTGAACCATAAAGTTATATACTTAAAACTAACACAAATATTTGTTTTAATTATAACTCACCATCAGTATAAACTTTTCCATGTAAATCAAGAGCATTTAAATCAACAGAACGGATTAAATTATTATTATCCCAAACCTCCAAAAACTGAGCTCCATCCGCACTATCTGTATCTCGTATAATTCCTTTTAATTTTTCTGAAGGCGATAAAGCAGTTAATAATCTAAATAAAGTAAACATTATACAATCTTTTATTAAACCATTACAAATATTTATTCTTACTGCGACGATACATCAATAGGACTCAATTCTGTATAAGTTCCTAATTCTCCATTAGAAAAATGTGTACGAATAAATTTCGACATCTTTCCTTTCTCCAAGTTTCGTTGTGACCAAATAGAATGAATAACATTTCCGTTAGCTACATGTTTAGCACCGACTAAAGCCGGTATTTGAGCTAGTTTCGCGTAAGTCTTTATTATAGTTTCAGTCTAAAAAAAAGGTAATAATTGGAGACAAAATTAGTTAGTTAGTTCACTTACCTTTTTTGCCATGTTTATGATCTTTTCTACTCGAATGAATAAATTTGACTAAAGAATTATGTTTACTGAACTCAATTTAAAGTATGTTATCAGGTGTTTGATGTAGATAAGGGTAGATAAAAGCTTAAGACAAAGGATGTAAACAAGGTGATAATGAGTATGATTATGAGGATTTGAAGATTGAGCAGAATGAAAATAAGGTGAAGTTAGCTGCAGTCTAATTTGTATAAAAATGTGCAACGTTGCCATTTAATTAAGACAGGGATTTTATTGGAAAGTTTTTTAAATTTTAAATAAAATTTAAAATATGCATACATACATTGCAAAGTAACTATTAAAGTCTTCCGGACAACAACTGATTAATTGAATCTTAAGTTGAGACCAAAAATGGATTTATGATAAACAATTAATATCTTCTAAACGTATCAATTTAAACCAAACTTTAGGTCAATATTAGACGTTTTACTATTTAAAGTTTTACATTACTTAAAAATATATTGTTACAAAAAACAGAAAACATTAAATAAATAATAAAATTAACTGTATTAATTATTAGTATTAAACTAGATAATAAATTAACAAACAATGTAATCATAAACAAATTAAGCTAGACGTTTAATTTACTAAGATAAAATTGAAATTCTTCTTAATTCTATTAGTAATTAAACAAATTTTATTAGAAAAACTCAACAATATGTTTAAACAGCTTAGAAAGCAGTGTTTTTAATATTAAGATCTAGGAACTAAGTAGCCATCTATCTCCTTTAATACTGGAGGAATCATATAACCATCATCATCCAGATCATGTAGATTTATAACTGGAGAAGTCGTATAATCTTTGTTATTAGAATTAGGTTGTTTTGGATTTATTCTTCTATTGGGTAATAACTTTAATTCGTAATTGTTATTAATTTGACTAGGAATTTCTAAAAAAAATCTTTTTATTAAAGTTTTCAGCATATTTTTGTATTATACAAGGTAAACATTATTGTATAAATAATTATTATAACAATTTTTCCACAAATTTCGTTTTCTACTTTGTCTAAATTGATTAAATTGTGTTAATCTATTAGTAGTAACCAGTAAAAAGCTTTGACGTTCTTGTTAAGTTGCAGCTGTTTTGAGTACTAAAAACTGATTTAACTTACTTTGTTTTTGTCTTTTCCAAATATACAATCCAATAACAGTTATTGTTATCATAATAATACCTCCAGCAATGTAGTAGTAAACTAAAAAATAATAACTTATGTTAGTAGAAGATTAGAAGTATTAATAAATCAAGTCGTAACTTGTAAACGAGGGTACAATGATATGATTAATCAAATTTTTGTTTAAGGCTGCAGACAACAAAGATTTTTGCTCCGATCTTAACATCGTATCTTTGCATACCGCTCATTCTTTCGATTCTGGAACATTAGACCTTTGGTCTTAAAAATATATCAGTTCAAAGATTGAAATAATGAACGAGAGTAGTATCAAAAATTAAAACTTTAGTGTTCCAAGAGCAAAACACTGAGCAAAGGTACCATGCTATAGTTAGAGCAAGGGTTTTTGTTGTAGTGGCAGCAAAAATTGCTATCAACAAAAAAAATACATTAATGACCACGCCGGTCAATCCGTCTACACTTTCCATAAAAAAAGGTCTAAAACCTAAAAGATCAGATGAAGGCCACCAGTTTTGACCAAAAGCTACAAAAATTAAACACTACTATCTAGGGTTTACTCCAACCTCTTACTAAGACTGCTTTTATTTACATTGCCTCTACCATCCTCTACAGCAGGTAAAAAAATGAAAGCAGCTAACATTATTATCAGCGGTTTTAACCTCCCACAAACGTCCTGCTACGGACTCCTTCTTAAAAGACAAAAACAAACTCAACACGACTTACTTATAAGTTTTGAAAAAGAACACCAATGCTGCTAACATCTTGAACCTTGCCGTCTTGGAAAAGGCAACTTCTTTCTTTGCCAATGTCACCAAAAGAAACTATAAGGCTATCAAAAGATTCACAATGATGCAAAAAAAACAGAAACAAAAAAAAATCCAGAGTGAATCTTCTTCTACTACTTAACAGCCGCACCCAAACAGTTAATTCTGAGCACAAAAATTTAAAAAACAAAACCAGCCGCAAAAAAAAAATGCTAAAAAAGCATTTACCAAGATGTGATTTAAGCCTCTAGTCGTAGATTTCACCCCACTCCACTTTCTATCAAATTTTTAAAGTCCCGCTTCCTGACAAGAACAAATTTCTGAGTGTTTGCAAATATGTTAGCAATATTAAAATTGCAATCCTATCTGCTTACAATATCTACAAAGGTATTCGAATAATTCCGGCTACTAGCGCCAATCATCGATTTCCATACATAATCAATCCACCAGAACGTTCTTTTAAGGTGCTTTTAAATACCTTAAACTTGCTTCATATAATAAAAAACAAATTTGTTTCCCAATGATCTCTGTGCAACTTCCAAATGGAGCAAAAAGCGCAAAGATTATATGTAGATCTAAGTAAACTCCTAGACTTATCGGTCAATATAAAGCCAACAAATTGGGACAGCGGCATACTTTAATGCCAGAGACGCCAAAGCCACGGGCACACTACTAATTAGTAAACTGCTTTAAAAGCACACCTCCTAAGTATTTATATCAGTTTGTTTATGTTGTATTGTTAAAAAGAACCACCAAACAAAACTTTGACCACAGTAGTAAAACAGAGCAACGCTTCTAAGCAGTCGCAAAGCCAGGATTAGTAAGCTCCACCGTTAAATGTTGAAAAGCGTACAATTTTGTTGTTTAATTTATTTTGTAAGTTTTAATACAAACGTTGCAGTGCTTTTTAAGCTTGTAGACTTTTTTGCATTGTAAATCTCTGTTTACGACAACGCAACTCCAACTAAAAAGATTAATCCTAAACTTGAAACAAAAAGAAAATATTTTGCACAATCGCTACTGTTGTACTACCAGCAATGTATTCAAAAGTAATACTAGTAATAATAACATTATTGTGTTATTATTACTAGTATTACTTATATCAAAAATGTTTTAAAAAAGTAAAAAAATAAATATGATTACCAAATGTCAAAGAAGTAATTGCTAAAAACGACAAAAACTGTCAAAAACCTTTTCTTGTTATCAAAAATGTTTCTCAAGTTTGTTGTATTGTTTAAAAATTGACAAAAACATTTAAAAATTCTAAAAAAAATGTTTGACCACTTTGTCAAAATCTGTTGATATCTTTTAAAATTGTCAAAAATGTTCTAAAACTGTTCAAAATGTAATTAGATTGTCAAAACTGTTTCTAAATTGTCAAAAAACTTTCCAAAAAAATTTCAAAAATTGTTTTAAATGTTTTAAATTTATATAAACTGTTTAAAAATTATGAAAATTGTACTAAAATCGTCAAAAATGTTTAAAATTTGTCAAAATTGTCAAAAATGTTTCTCATGTCTGTTGATATTTTCCAAATTTGTCCAAATTGTTTTAACATTGTCAAAAAGGTTATAAAATTGACAAGATCGTGTTGTCAAAATTTGTTGATATGGTAAAATTGTCAAAAATGTTCTAAAATTGTACAAAATGTTATTAAATTGTTAAAAGTGTTTTAAAACTGTCAAACATGTACCAAAATTGCCAAAAATGTTTCAAAAAGTTTAAAAACGTTTCAAAATTGTAAAAAAAAAATCCAAAATTGTTTTAAATTTTTCAAATTTGTTTAAACTGTTTTAAATTTGTCAAACATGTACCAAAATTGTCAAAAATGTTTCAAAAAATTTAAAAATGTTCTAAAATTGTCAAAAAAGTTTCTCAAATGTGTTTTAAAATTGTCAACATTGTTAAAAACTTTATTAAATTAAAAAAAAAAAATTGTATCAAAAACGTTCTAAAAAAAATGTTTTTTTATGTTTGTTAATAAGTTCAAAAATGTAGTACCGTTTTGATCATTTTTAATAAAATTTGGCAGATTGTATGCGTTTTATCAAACTGCTGTAAACTGACAATTTTAGAAACATTTAGTAACTCTGTTGACAGTTTAAAACACGATTTAATATATTATATTGTTATAAGCTGTTTGTTAGTTTTTGTAATAATTTTACAGTTTTAATAACAGTTCAGATCTGGCAAGTTGCTTCCAACTTATGGTATATTTATACATTGCTGTAAACTATTTGGTTTTAATAACTTTTTGAACTTATAGTAACTTGTTGACAAATGTAATAAATTTTTTTTTAATATTAAAATACAATTTGACAGATTGTATACATTTTATTACATCAGTAAAAACTATTTGATAGTTTTAGTAACTTTTGACAGATGTATTAATATTTTTAAAAATTTAGTAGACAGTATTTTTGGCAGTTTAATATACTATTTGACAGACCTGCTACATTTCTACCAACATAAATTATTACTGTAGATTGTTTGACAGTTAAAGTAATTTTTAGAAATTTTCATAAATTTTTGACAGATAGTACGTATTATATTACATTGCTGTAAATTGTTTGACAGTTTTAGTAACTTTTTGAAGTTTTTAGTAACTTAGTGATAGTTTAAAAAACAATTTGAAGGATTTGGTAGATTTATGTCAAATTATTACATTTTTGAAAACTATTTGACAGTTTTGTAATTTTTTGTAGTAGTATTTTTGACAATTTAATAATTTTTTGACAGATTTATCTACATAAAATACAATTTTTGATAGATGTAGTACATTTTGCCAACTTAAGCGGCCCCTAGACGTTCAAATTATAGTCAATATATTGCACAATAATTGATATTGTACAATAATATTAACCATCTGTAGATCATGTCAAAAAATTGCACAATATATTGAGTCAATCAGAAAGAGTTTGATTTTTATTGTACAATCTAACCTAAAAATATTTTTTTTACCATTCATTCTGCGCTTTTTTAAGCTATAACTAAAGCAATGATCGCACAACTTGCTTTATTTTATTCTACATGTTGACTACAGAAGTGTCAATAACTAACAAAAAGTTTGCGCAATTACATTGCAACGTTTAGGTGGTCCTAGCAATATATTGTTCAATATTATTAATAATAATATTGATTGTCTAGAGGTAATACACTAAGTTAGTAACAACTTCAACGCTAAATAACGTTGTTACCTAAAACAATGCAAGATGACATTAGTTTACCAACTTAAACTGTACGGTTAAAAAAAAAAAAATTCAACTAGTTCTAAACCAAGAACGCTTGGCATAATAAAAATGACTATTCAATTAACTTTCCACTACTAACTCAACAGTATTAAAATCCAGAACCAATTTTATACATTACTTCGTGCCTTCTTTTTTTTTAAAAATGTTAGAAGTCGGTTACCTGTTCAACCCTTTACGCAAAACCACAAAAAACAACAAAAAATGTTCAGACTATTATAGAAAGCTTTCTATTTAGAATCAATCAAGAGATAGAGATTGAGTTACAAAATATAGTCTAAGTTAAGCTTCCAGACACTGTATTTCCAAGTTTGCCACTTCCCACTGCCTATTAAATTATTAAAGTCATGCTCTCTGACAAGAACAAATTTTCGGGTGTTTGCAAACATTTCAGCGATAACAAAGTTGCAACCTTATCTGCTTGCAATAACTACAAAGGTATTCAAATAATTTTGGCTACTAGTACCGATCATCGGAAAGTAACTGCTTTCCTTAAATCTGAAAGAACCGACTTTCACACATGGTTAACCCCAGCAAAACGTTGCGTTGAAATGCTTTTTAATATCTTGAATTTGCTCTAATTAATACTCGTAATAAGAACCAAATTTATTTATTTCTTAATGTTCTCTGTGCAACTCCCATATAGAACAAAAAGCGCAAAGATTATAGATCTAACTAAACTCCTAGTAGAGCAAAAATTGGGGCAGAGGCATACAGAAAAATATGGAGACAAAAATTTTTGAAGATGGTATTAATTTTTTGTTGTTGGACTATAGAAGATTAAACAATTTATAATTTTTTTAAACAAATTATTAAAAAGTTGTCTTTTATTACTTTTGAAATAATTTGCTTTCTCGGATTGTAAACTTTTTTTATTTCTTTCTGGGCGTATTTATTATAAAACTGTATTCTTCTTTACTTCCGTTTATCTGGAAAGAAAATTTTAACTTTTTTATTGTACTGGGTAGCTTCCAAGAAACAATCTTTTGTAAACGTCAAAAATGTGTTAAAGTCTTCATCACATTGCATGTAATTTTTGCTACATTTTCTTCTTTTGATACAAACTTATATATTGTTTTATCACTAGAGAAATTCAACATAAAAAACTTATTACACAGTATGCTTGCTGAGTCGCGTCTTTGCTAGTGGTAATCTTAATAAAATTTCAAAAACGTGTAGTTTACTTAGCTATCCTCATTTAATTTTTTGTCATTTTCATTTTTTATCCCTAGAAGAAGGAGACAACGGTTCAGTTTTTTACGTCAAACTTCCGGTTTTGTTTTTTTTGCAATTTAAAATTAGCTTAATAGCGTCTATAGATCTTGGAAGTTAAAGAATAGCTTTTGTTTCCGACCACAGTTGTTATAGACTAAAGATGGTATTTTGTAGTCATCTTAGTTATTAGCACAAGTGATCTTAAGAATCTGTCCAATGTGTCCAAAAGGTGGGAGGTGTTTCTATGGGGATGGATTATTTAATTTAAACTGCCTGTGCCGTTGTAAGGGATAGAACAGGTTAGCAGTAGCTATCTGTTTGTAACCGATTTCTAACATTTTTTTAAAAGAAAAAAGGATTTTAGAAAACACGTTTGGCACGTGGTGATGCATTAAATTGATTTTGGCTTAATACTGTGCTTGAAAGTTAATTAAACAGTCATTTTTATTATGCCAAGCGTTTTTGGTTTAGAACCAGTTGAAGGTTACCCACCTGATTGCATGTTTTTTTTTTCTTAACCGTACAGTTTAAGTTGGCAAACTACTGTCATATTGCGTTGTTTTAAGTAACAACGTTATTTGGCGTTAAAATTGTTACTAACTTGGTGTGTCTTTTAGGTTTAGCAATTGTTGCTGCCAATAAAAATGCCCTAGACTAGACAATCAATATTATCGTCAATAATATTTAACAATCTATTGCTAGGACTACCTAGACGTTGCAATATAATTGCGCAAACTTTTTGTTAGTTACTGACACTTCTGCAGTCAACATGTGGAACAAAATAAAGCAAGTTGTGCAATCATTGCTTTAGTTATAGCTTTAAAAAAAAGAAAAAATACGCAAATGGAATGGTTAAAAAAATATTTCTTTCTGATTGACTCAATATATTGAGCAATTTTTAATATGATCTACAAACGGTCAATATTATTGTATTTATAATATTAATTATTGCGCAATATATTGCCTATAATATTGAACGTCTAGGAGCCGCTTAAGTTGGCCAAAGTACTACTTCTATTAATTGTATTCTATCTTATCAGAAAATGTTGTTAAATCTGACAAAAAGTTACTAAATTGTCAAAAATACTACTGCGTTTGTAAAAAAAATACAAAAAATAGTTTTCAAGAACGTAATAATTTGGCATAAATTTGCCAAATCTGTCAAATAGTATTTTATACTGTCAAAAAGTTACTAAAAACTTTAAATAGTTATTAAAAGTGTCAATCAATTTACAACAATATAATATAATACGTACTATCTGTCAAAAAGTAATTGAAAATTTCAAAAAATTACTTTAATTGTCAAATAATCTACAGTAGTAATTTATGTTGATAGAAATATAGCAGATCTGTCAAATAGTATATTAAATTGCCAAAACTACTATCAAAAAATTACTACATTTTCAAAAATATTAGTATATCTGTCAAAAGTTACTAAAACTATCAAATAGTTTTTATTAATGTAATAAAATGTATACAATCTGTCAAATTGTATTTCAATAATAATAAAAAAAAAAATGTTACATTTGTCAACAAGTTCTTAAAAGTTTCAAAAAGTTATTAAAATACAAAAACTAACAAATAGTTTACAACAATATAACATATTAAATTGTGTTTTAAACTGTCAACAGAGTTACTAAATTGATCAAAAACTTATTCAAAATGCTAAAAAGTTACTAAAATAGTCAATCAGTTTACAGCAGTTTGATAAAACTCATTCAATCTGCCAAATTTTAATAAAAATGATCGTAAACGTTACTACATTTGTCAAAAAGTTACTAAAACTGTTTATATCAGATGTGTCAGATAATATTTTAAATTGTCAAACATTATAACTTTACAGATCTGTGCAAAATTTGTCAAATTGTAGTTTAGATTGTTAAAAAGTCATCTAACAAATAGTTATTAAAACTATCAAATAGTTTACATATTTAATGTAATATAAATATTTTAAGTTAGTAAAAATGTAAGAAATCTTTGAGAAATGTAATAAAAACCGTAAAAAAATTATAGTAATGTTTATAAATATCATAGATTTGTTGAATTTATTCTAAACTGTCATACAAAAAGTGATTACATCTGTCAATAAGTATTAGTAACTGTCAACAAATTACAAAAACTTTCAAATAAGCCACAGTAATGTATATAAATATGGTAACTTGAAAACATTAGTTTTAAAAATTAAAAAAGTATTAATTTTTTTAATAATTTTAGAAAATTTTTGAACTTAATAATAATAATAATAATAATACTTTATTCACGGTATATACAAAAACCATTTACATCTACATCATTATATACATAAATAACGATAAATTACAAACAATATTACAATTACACAAAAATATATAAAAGAATATTGAAAAATAAAAGCATGGAAAAAAGTATACATAAATAAAAACAAAATATAAAATTATTCATCAACACATTTTAATTGACACTTAAAATTACATTTTGAAACACAAAATAAATCAATATTATTAGAGAAACTATTAGCAATTCTACACATTCTACCAATTGGATTATTAAATCCATAATTGGTAGAATGTATAGATTCTCTAAATAATGAAGACTGTCTGGTTCGGCGATTATTGTTGGGGACTTGAAATGGAAGAGTTACAAGTAGCTCTTGGCAATCAATCTCAGACATCATTAGTCCACGTAAAAATGATAAATCGGCTCTTTTGCGCCGAATTTTTAGCGGCGGAAGATTATATTGCAATGCAATGAGGTTAAAATCGTAATTTTCGGATGAAATGCCTAATTTGTACGATAATAAACGAAAAAATTTGTTTTGAATACGTTCTATATTGCATATATGAACGCTGTAGTATGGACACCAAACTGACGGAGCGTACTCTAAATGAGAACGTACTAAAGCGCAATAAAGTAATTTGAGTGTGCTAGGAGATAGGTCAGTAGACATTCTGTAAACAAATCCTAACATTTTCATAGCACGGTTGCACATATAGTTTATATGCTCAACAAAAGTTAGTTTTGAGTCAAAAATTACGCCCAAATCTTTTATTTGTGTAACATGCTCCAAAACATTATTATCGATAGTATAGTCAAACGATACTTTACTTAAAGTTCTGTTGAAGCTTATCGAAAAACATTTATTTGCGTTAAACAACAAGTTATTAATAAGACACCATGAATGAACAGAATCTAAATCATTTTGCAAACTAATGCAGTCCTCGATAGATGATATTCTTTTATAAATTTTAAGATCGTCAGCAAATAAAAGATAAGACGAAGAATTAATAGAATAAACAAGATCATTAATAAAGAGTAAAAACAGAATTGGTCCACAATGAGATCCTTGAGGAACCCCAGAAGGAACAACAATTGGTTGTGATAAAAAGTTATTAATTTTCACACACTGTGTTCGATTTTCCAAAAAGCTCGACAACCACGCAACAACAGATTCATGAAAACCCAAAGCCCGAAGCTTAGCAATCAAAATACTATGATTAACGCGATCAAAAGCCTTAGAAAAATCTGTGTAAATAGAATCTACTTGAACTCTTGATTGAAAGGCATTCAAAAGATCATTTTCGTAACAAAGAAGATTTGTAAGAGTAGAACGACCCTCGCGAAATCCATGTTGCTGTTCCACTAAAATGCTTTTGCACATCCACTTGCACTTATTAAATTAATTAAATAAAAAAACATTTTTGACGTTATCACATTTTTAGAACGTTTTTGATACTAAAATAGTTATTTTTGAAAATATTAAAAACGTTTTTAACAATTTTAAAACAATGTTGACAATTTTGAAACATTTCAACAGATTTTGACAAAATTGTCAAATAAATTTTTTAAATTTTTGAAACGATTTTGTCAATTTTATAACATTTTTAGAACTTTTTTGTCAATGTTAAAATAATTTTAACGGTTTTGTAAAATATCAACAAATTTAAAAAATATTTTTGACTATTTTGAAACATTTTGATCATTTTTGAACAATACAACAAATTTGTTTCACAAAGAAGTAAAAATAATCACAAGGTTGCACAAAAATTAAAGCTGGAAAAATTGAAATCAATTACAGAAGACAATAATTCAATGTGGAAAATCTTCAAAGTAGAAGAAAGAAAAAGTTTCATGTCCAGCCATTTATGACAAAAATGGGGTTCAATACTCAATTGAGAAAAAAAAAACAAATCATTTGCTGACAACCACAAACTCTAATGCTTCTGCTCAATAACTGACGACACAGATCTGAAGCACATCAAAAGAGTTTACCAAGAAGTTAACAACAACACATCATTGAAAAGCGTTCAACCGTTTCAAATCAACAAAATACTAAATAGAGCTTTACAATCATTTTTACACAAAGCAATAAAAATTGCATTAGCATTGCAACTGAGCACTTTTCTAAAACCTGGAAAAGCTTGTAATAAAAATTCCAAAACTTGGTAATAACTACAAGTTTCTCAAAATACTAGCTAATCAGTTTTCTATGCATCTTAAGTAAGGTTATATAGAAGGTAATTTTAAACATAATCTAAAAACAATTTTCTCCCCGTCCACAAAGATGGGTTTTGATGTTTCGTAGTCTATCAACTAAGCCGCGTGACTGATTACATAATTAATGATCTACAACTAAAACTGCACAAAAAAAATTGTGTGTCTATTTTATTACCTGTATTGTTGTTGGAGGATACGCTGTTGAGTACAGTATCATCTATAAATTCATAATTTATGAAAAAAATTTGCTCACAGTTATTATATTCAATTACCTTTAGTGCTGCTTGCAAATTCATCAACACATGGTGTTCCTTTAGCATTAACATTAGCTTTATAATTTACGTCTAGTTTTATATTATTAGTTTTATTTTGCCTATACAACATGTACAAAAACTCACAATTTAAAACATTACCTCTTAAATCTACTTCAGCTTTAAAATAGTATTCCCATGATTGTATTTCTTTTAATCTGTTATTGCTCAAGTTTATATATGTTATTTTTTGTATATCCAATATTGATCCAATATTTTCTATAACATTATTGCTTAAATCAATTATTTTAAGATTTGGAAGTTTATCAAAAAATCCGGATGGAATTGAAATAATTTGATTGTGACTTAAATCAATTTGCTCTAATTGTGTTAAATTAAACATTATAACATTTGCAATACTTTGTATATTATTGTAGGATACATTTAATATTTTCAAGTTTAGATTTTCGAGTTCTAATTTTGATATAGAATTATGCGTTAAATTAAAATTCTGTAAGCTGATTAAATTCATATTACTTAAATTGCATACATTTAATTTATTATAAGAAACATCTAATGTTTTTAAGGTGGTTAGATTATTTAAAAATTTTAAATTTGTAATCCAATTATTGCTTAAATATAATTGATTTATATGCTGCATGCATCCTTTATTAATTATATTTATCTTATTATGGGACAAATTTAGATTCCAATTAAAATTTTTATTGAAAATTTTACCAGTGATGTTATTAATTTGATTATTTGCTAAGTTTACATAATGTATTTGGTTTACATTGTAATTTTCTTGAAATAGTTCATATAAAAACTCCATACTTGATATGCGATTATGATTCAATATTAGCACCCTAATTTGAATATTAAGTTCGATTTCATCTATTTTATTGTATGATAGATCTAATTCTTCTATGGGATTGTTTTTATTGATAAATTTTTGAATGTTATTATTGTGCAAATGCAATCTTTTAAGATTTTTCAAATTAAATTTATTTAAATTAATAATACCTTTTATACGGTTGTTATCCAAATACAAATAACTAATTTTATTTTCATCTTTTAAAAAATGTAAATTTTGAATTTGGTTGTAACTTAAATATATTTTTTTTAATGGATTATTTATGTTAATTATATCTTGAATGTTATTATTTTTTAAATATAATATATTTAAATTTTCTACATTAATTTCAGTTAAATTTAGTACACCTTTTAAATTATTGTTGTTCAATTCTAAAGTGGAAACTTTATTTTTATATTTTAAAAAATTCAAATTTGTTATTTGATTGTGATTTAAATTTAAATAATAAAGTTTGTCATTAATTTCTATATCAACTATTTTATTATGTGATAGATATAATCTTTCTATTGGATTATTTTTGTTTATAAATTTTCTTATGCTATTATTTTGTAAATGTAAAATGCGCAGTTTTTTTAAATTGAAATTAGTTATATTAATTAAACCTTCCATATTGTTATTATTCAATTCTAAACTGAAAACGTTTAGCTTTTTTAAACATTCCACATTTGAAATATTATTATTATTTAATATTATGGTATGAGTTTTTTGTAATGATTTGGGCAATTCCGTATTTGATATTGAGTTGAAACTTACATCTAATGTGAGTGATATGAATATATTTTCAAAAACACTGAAATTAGTTAAAGCATTGTTAGAAAAATAAAGATATGCAATTTGTGAGTTGCAAATAATACGATCATAATTTTCGTTTATACAAGAAACAGAAAATGAATTGCAATAACATATTTTCTCACATGTACTATATTGTAAAAGCATAAATAATACTAAAAGTATACTTAACTTAATAAAACTAATATTGCTAGAAACTACCATTGTGGTATATTTACACTACTAGTAGTAATCAGAATTTATTTTATCATCCTAGTTAAGTTTAGTAGATTCAATTCTAAGTAAATAGATATCATATCATGTATTATAAATATATTAACTATCTTAAAAAAGAGATAAACACAAATTGCGTAACTTAATAAAATTATGTACTATTTATTAGGGATTGCTGCTAAGGAATACGCTATGTATATATGTTGACACTTTGCTATGTTTACAAATCTGTGTTCATACATATCAATATTATTAACATTTATAGTTTACTTGACACTTAATACAGGGAGTTTATAAATGAATGGGATTATGTAATCACTTTAAATATGACGTCTTTTTAAAATTGTCCACTATACTATTTGTTTTGACAGGTCAACTTTGACAGGTGTTAAGCAAGCAAGGTTATACAGGCAGACACGTATAGTGTGGCCTCTATAATAGGCAACTTAGTATACACAAAAATTATGTTAAATGTGGTTAAACTAATGCCTTTGCCCGTTTTAGCATTTTTCATTTGCACTTACATTTTAAACATTCCATGGGCGACGTTGTTCTGGGATTGAAAGATGCTAAAACGAGCAAAGGCATAAGTTTAACCACATTCAACATAATTTTTGTGTATACTAAGTTGCATATTATAGAGGCCACACTATTCGTGTCTGGCTGTAAGAATGTATACAAATAGACTAGAGCGGCACAAACGTACATTAGGTGGTTACATAATCACTCTGTATAACCTAATGTAAACATTAGATACAAAATATTAGCATATAAACAGAATGACTAGATTTTTAAAAGTAAAAAAGAGTATAAGTTATATATCTATCACACAGTACGTGCATTCGTTTGTGTGATATTATCACTTAAAGTGATAAATATTATTAATATTGTGCGTTTGGCGTGCCATATCACTTGTCACATGGATCACATCAGGGGTGCTATTTTCGAACTCATGGGAATAGTTTCGAATGGGAATCAATTCTCACGAAAAAAATCACATGAAAACGAATACGCGTATTTTTGAACGTTGTATGAATTAAAATTATGTTGTTCGAATGAAAGTATGTGGCATTACTGTAAAATGTCACCTGAAGTGGGCATACCATCACATTTTAAGGTGGAAAACCTACGAGATTTAAAATTTCTAATAAAGATCGAGTTGCGCTTTGAACATCCAACGCTGATTTTCTACATTGAATAGGTAGAAATTGTTCCAAAATATCAATTAAATCACCGCCACCTTTTTCAGACAATACAATCTAGCAAAATGCTTACTTAAATTTACAAAAAGATCATCGCGATGATGACAGCTTAGAACAACTTGAGCCATAGAACATATATGCATGACTTGAGCTTGATTTTCAGCATCCTCCAATACAGCTATTGCTGCTAAATGAATTTGTTGGTTTAATGCCATTGTAAACAAATTAATATTTGATATTTATAACCTAAACATAGAGATGCATAAATGTCAAATTTTCCCATACGAAACGGCTGTTCTCATGGGTTATACCCACTCGATGTATTTCATGAGAACAAATGTGTATACGATCGAGATTACACCGTTCAAAAATACCGAATATTGAATCTCATGTGAAAATACGTCACTTTCCTATACGAAAGTGTTTCGTGTAAACTTGAAAATAGCACTTCGGTCACGTCGCATCAGTTGTTGTGTTCTGATTTGACTGATGTTTTCACTTTAATGCCCGTATTCATAAAAGTCAGTTACAGTAACGGATCGTTAAATTTGACAACCGCAAAATTATTTATACTTATTTTACCATAAAAACAAGTTTGGCATAATATATAGCTATCAGAAATGAATAAAAAATAATATTTAATAATAACGCAAAATAAATAACATGTATTTCTATCAAATTTATAAAAATAGTTTTGACGTTTTATCGAATTGTGAGGTTATGTTGTCACATTTAATAGTCATTAAATTTAATCAGCTTTTATGAATACGGGCATAAATCATTTAAAGTGATTCATATTCGTAAAATTGTACGTGCAGCGTTATCATATCATCTATGAAATAAAAATAATCCAGTCACGTCGCAACTGCACTATCTCTAAACCAAAATGGCTGCGTCCAGTACAACTCATCAGTAGCCAGAGCCTATTAATCAAACAATGGCCGCGTTCAGTACAACTCATCAGTTGCCAGCGCTGATCTATTAAGCGCTGAGCCCGTCTGAACGGTATTATTTGCCACTGTTGCCAATCGTGTAAACTTTTATCAACTACATAAACATAAAGCTCAGAGTTTTGAACTTAAATGAATAATTTAATAAGTTTATGAAGCCGCTACTTAACGAGATATAATATATTCTCAATAAGTAATGCCATCTAAGGCGAAGGTGTAGGATAAGATTACTCTGAAGTTGGCAACGAAGTACGGCAATTGATTATCTTTATCATTTTCTACTTCTCTCACCCAAGTTATTACAGCGTTAATATTACGTTGTAATCTCATAGTTACCTATGTTGTTCCTTTTCCCGTTTAAAAACATATGTAACTGCTATGTAATTTAGTTTTGACATGATGAGTTTACTTTTCAAATTAAAGCGCGGATCAAGCAAACCTAGATGTATGATGAGTAAAATGACAAGCGCTGCCAGCAAACGATAGTCATCAAGCGCGTTACTTACTTATGCATTGATTTAGTTGGCATATTTAATATACAATTAAATACAATTTAATTAATTTAAATAAATTGAGCAATATAAATCAATTAACTCAATGTTACGGATAATTAGTTTATTTTATTTTTAAATATTATAAATATTTGAAATCAATTTATTTATATTTGCATAATTTATTTTGTAAAAGCTTGCAGTAGTATTAATTTTTTAATAAAATAAAATTGATTTAACTTTCTATTTATTATCTTCAGTACTTTTTATAGACTTATTTTGACAATGATAGTAATAGATCAAAACTAATCTGTTAAAACCACAGAACTTAATACAAAGATAGTATAATAATTATATTTATTGAAAAAAATAATATTTTTGATTATTATAAAAATAATTAAAAATAAATTAATTAAAGTTAATATGTTTTAGAACTTATATTCTATTCTATATGATAAAAATAAGTCATTTTGTTTTGTTTTTTTTCAATTATTATTATAGAACGTGATTGTATAAACTAGTTTTTATTTCTGTTCAATTTTAAACATAATTAAACCAAATTGATTAAAAGATAATATTTTAATAATCTTATAATTCATACATGTATAAAAAAAAATGCAAATGTATCATAAATCAGTGGCAAATTCATTACTTGATATTTCTAGAAATGTGTTCCAAAAAATAAATTGAATTAATTTGTATGATTAATTATTACTATCAATGCTTTATACAATTTATCTATTATGTTTCAATTTCTAGAATGTTCTTAAAAATAATATAGGCAGTCAAAACATAATTATGATATAACTATATATTTAATATTTGTTTAAAATATCATCATTTTAATTTATTTTTTATTGAATAACTCAATATTTCTATTATAAAAATAATCATTTAATTCACATTAGTATTGCATCATTCAAATCGTTCTGGAGTGTTCCAGAATGTTCAAAAGTTCAAAATAAATGCGCGTCGAGAATACAGGAGAATATTCCACAACCCAATTTATAAAGAGGAATATTCCGGAATTGCCGGCGCTACCTGTAAATACACAGCGCGGCATCGAGAACATGCGCGAATATTCTCGTAACTTGGCGCGCGTTTCATAAAAGCGAGCGCGGCCAATTCCGAGTCAGTTCAGTTCCAAACAGCAAAGCGATACAAACGAGATAGTATAACTCTATTGTGCGTAGCATACAAATTAAACAGTGAAATAATATTGACACAGTTGAATATTATATAAAAGTAAACAGTGAATTATTATTTAATTAATAAAACAAACTAAATAAAAATGGTGAAAGCAATTGGAATCGATTTAGGCACTACCTACTCTTGTGTAGGTGTGTGGCAGGACGGAAAAGTGGAAATCATCGCCAACGACCAAGGAAACCGCACCACTCCAAGTTATGTCGCCTTCACTGACACAGAAAGACTCATCGGAGATGCAGCGAAGAATCAAGTGGCTATGAATCCAAGCAACACAGTCTTCGACGCAAAACGATTAATAGGACGCAAATATGACGACCCCAAAATAGCAGAAGATATGAAACATTGGCCATTCAAGGTAATAAACGATGTTGGCAAACCAAAAATACAAATAGAACATAAAGGAGAAGTCAAAAAATTTGCACCTGAAGAAATTAGCTCAATGGTGCTAATTAAAATGAAGGAAACTGCTGAAGCATATTTAGGGACAACTGTTAAGGATGCTGTAATTACAGTGCCGGCTTATTTTAATGATTCACAACGTCAAGCCACTAAAGATGCCGGTGTAATAGCTGGATTGAATGTAATGAGGATTGTAAATGAACCAACAGCGGCTGCATTGGCTTATGGATTGGATAAAAATTTGAAAGGCGAGAAGAATGTATTGATTTTTGATTTGGGCGGAGGTACCTTTGATGTTTCTATTCTTACAATTGATGAGGGATCCTTATTTGAAGTAAAATCAACAGCAGGTGATACGCATCTTGGAGGAGAAGATTTCGACAACAGATTGGTTAATTATTTCTCAGAAGAATTTAAACGCAAATTTAAAAAAGATTTGAAAGGAAATCCAAGAGCTTTAAGAAGATTGCGTACAGCAGCTGAACGTGCTAAGCGTACCTTATCATCAAGCACGGAAGCAACTATTGAAATTGATGCCCTTTGTGATGGAATGGATTTTTATACTAAAATAACCAGAGCTAGATTTGAAGAGTTATGTTCTGATTTATTTAGAGGCACCTTGCATCCAGTTGAAAAAGCCTTGGCAGATGCTAAAATGGATAAAGGATCAATACACGATGTGGTTTTAGTTGGCGGCTCAACACGCATTCCAAAAATTCAATCATTACTTCAAAATTATTTCTGTGGAAAATCTTTAAATCTATCAATCAATCCAGATGAAGCAGTTGCTTATGGAGCAGCTGTACAGGCAGCAGTGTTGAGCGGAGATACAAGTTCCAAAATACAAGATGTTTTACTAGTTGATGTCACTCCATTATCACTCGGAATTGAAACTGCTGGTGGAGTCATGACTAAAATAATTGAACGCAATGCCAGGATTCCATGCAAACAATCGCAAATATTTACAACATATGCTGATAATCAACCTGCAGTTACAATCCAAGTTTTTGAAGGTGAAAGAGCCATGACTAAAGATAATAATTTATTGGGTACATTTGATCTCACCGGCATTCCACCAGCACCTAGAGGAGTTCCAAAAATTGAGGTTGCATTCGATTTGGATGCGAATGGTATTTTGAACGTATCTGCTAAAGATTCAAGTTCAGGGAACTTGCGCAACATTACAATTAAGAATGATAAAGGACGCCTATCACAAAAAGATATTGATAGAATGTTGGCTGAAGCTGAGCAGTATAAAGCAGAAGATGAGAAGCAGAGGGATCGTATAGCATCAAGAAATCAATTGGAAGGTTACGTTTTTAATCTAAAACAAGCTATTGAGGATGCTGGAGATAAATTAACACAAGATGATAAAAATAAAGTCAAAGAAGAATGTGATGGTTGTTTGCAATGGTTGGATAGCAATACGTTGGCCGAGAAAGAAGAATATGAAGAGAAGCAGAAGCAATTGATATCAGCTTGCAGTCCGATTATGAGCAAATTACATGGAGCTGGAAATGCTGGAGATGCTTATCCAAATGGAAGTTGTAGACAACAAGCTGGTGGATTTAATCGATCCGGACCAACCGTTGAAGAAGTTGATTAATTTTTTATTAATAGTTTTATTTAATTTGTTATTATTTAATTTATAAGAGACTGATTTATTAATAAACATTAATTTCGTAAATAAATATTGTTTTATTTTATGCATTTTTATAAAAAGTTTTGGGTCGATTGTACAAGAAAATATTTTGTAATGCCTGGTATTAGGGATTGATATTAAAACACATAATTTGGTTTAATGTTATTTACTTCGTTGCTTATTCTAGACTAAAAACTAATTAGTTTACAATATATGATTTTACTTAATAACTAATTCAGCAATAATCGATTGCTGCTATCGCAATCGATTAAATGTAGGGTGCTGATATGAGCATTAAGAACTGCACTTTTTGGTTGATTAGGAAATTGTCCTAATCAACATTGTGCTAATTAATTCTTTATGCTTACTCACTACAATTTCATCAATTATCAGCTATAATTAACATTTCATTAATTTTTCTGGATAATCTACCCGTATCCTTAACCATATTAACATTAGTGTTTTTATTAGAAACAGTACATAATACATTAACATCTAAAAAACTATTGGCATCCAAACCAAAAGTTATTTCAAATTTAGCAGCGCCACGAGGCAAAACCGGTATTCCCGTCACAATATAAGTATCTAAATAAAGATTATGTTTAGTCATTGACTCATCTCCTTCGTATATCTGAATCACTATTGTAGTTTGATTATCCTGATACGTTGTAAATATTTTCGATGATTTTGTTGGAATTGTTGTATTATAAGGGATGGTAGTAGTCATAACACCTTCAGCAGTTTCAATACCTAATGATAATGCCGTAACGTCCAATAAAAGTATATCTTGTAATATCACACTTTTGGATCCTCTTAGTATTCCTGATAATATAGTCGCACCTTGCATGACCAATTCACTTGATCTATAAGATAATGTTTGGCCCAAAAAGTAATTTTCAAGAAGTGATTTAATTTTTGGAATAAATGTAGATCCACCTATTACAACCACAACCAATTTATTTTTGTTAAAATTTTTAATTGCTTTCTTAACAGGTTCCAGAATTAAATTAAATAAATCAGAACAAATTTCTTCAAATTTGCTTCTGCTAATTGTAGTAGAAAAAGCAATTCCATCATATAAATCACTAATATCAACACTTGCTTCCAAATTTGTTGACAAAGCATGTTTAGCTTGTATAGCTGCAAATCTTAATAACATCAAACTTTTTGCATTATTTGTCAAATCTTTATTAAATTTGTTTTTAAATTCGTTTATTAAGTAATTGACTAATTTATTATCAAAATCTTGGCCACCTAATGCGCAACCAGATGTAGATAATACTTCAATAATTCCATCTTTTATGACTGATATAGAAACATTAATAAAACCACCTCCCATAGAAAATATTAAAACCTTTTCATTTTTTATTTCTTTAGTTAATGTCATACAAACGACTGTTGATTCAGTAACAAATCTGAGTACATTCAAACCAACATTAGCCGCAGCATTGTATATAGTCAATCGTTGTGATCTATTGTAACAAGCCGGTACTACAATAACGGCGTACTCAATTTTGTTGCGTAAATATGCTTCCGCAGTTTCCATAAAATTATCTAACAACATCGAAGTAATTTGTTCCGGGGTAAATCCTTTTTCATTCATTTGAATTAGTATCTTACCAAATTCTTTAGTAATTTTGTATGGATAATATTGTTTATCAATATCAAATCCGATTAATCTCTTAGTGTTAAACACTGTGTTACTAGGTGTCATCATTGCTTGTTCCTTTGCATCATCCCCAACTAATACTTTTTTATAGTATGATACGTAACTCGGTGTTGTAGGGTTTCCTTGTTTGTTTTCAATTATTTTTAATTCATCTTTAATCCATGCTCCAATGCAGGATTTACTGGACCCTAAATCGATTCCAATTGATTTCGCCATTTGTATTTGGATTCTGAAAAACATAACAAATTGTACTATTAATATTTAGGTATGTTGTTGACATTTATATCAAAATTCAATAAATAGTTTGAAAATTATGAAACGTTTTATTAAGAATAAAAGTTCCCAGTTTAGTTAGGGTAGTGAGATTGAATTGAGATTGTGTAAAATCCAGCGAGTCGAATTAGATGAAATTAATACAACTTACATTACTAACATTGAGGTATCTTGTTGTCAGTTCAAATAAAAATTCAATAAATAGTTTGGAAATTATAAAATATTTTATTAAGAATAGAAGTTCCTAGCTTAGTTAGGGTAGTAAGATTGAATTGAGATTGTGTAAAATTCAGCGAGTCGAATTAAATGAAATTAATACAACTTACACTACTAACATTGACGTATATTGTTGTCAATTTAAATCAAAACTCAATAGATAGTTTGAAAACTATAAAATAATTTATTAAGAATAGAAGTTCCTAGCTTAGTTAGGGTTGTGAGATTCAATTGAGATTGTGTAAAATCCAGCGAGTCGAATTAAATAAAATTAATACAGCTTACAATACTAACATTAAGGTATCTTGTTGTCAATTTAAATCAAAATTGAATAAATAGTTTGGAAATTATAAAATATTATATTAAGAATAGAAGTTTTTTGCTTAGTTAGGGTTGTGAGATTCAATTGAGATTGTGTAAAATCTAGCGTGTTGAAGTAAATGAAATAAATACAGCTTACACTACTAACATTGAGGTATCTTGTTGTCAATTTAAATCAAAATTCAATAAATAGTTTGGAAATTATAAAATATTTTATTAAAAATCGAAGATCCTAGCTTAGTTATGGTAGCGAGATTGAATTGTGATTGTATAAAATTAAGCGAGTCGAATTAAATGAAATTAATACAGCTTACACTACTAACATTGAGGTACATTTTAGTCAATTTAAGTCAAAATTCAATAAATAGTTTGGAAATTATAAAATATTTTATTAAGATTCAAAGATCCTAAAAATGGCTAGGACAATGATAGGTATTGAATTGAATGTCAGAGACTCACAAATTCCTCCTTATAGATGCTGGGCTGTTGATATGTGATCACGACTGCTGTTCTTTGTCAGAATTGGCAATGGACAGTACTTGGACAGCTTCCGTACCGATGATGAAAGCAAACAATTACTACTTTGGTATAAAATAACTTTAAATCCGGTTTTGAAGGAGCATGTATAAATTTGTATCTTAGCCTTGATAATTGGCTATACTATTTGCTTCGCGTAAAAAAGCTTGATTGTTACAACCAATAGTAAATGACTGATACCGACAGAATAAAAGACGACTTTAATATATATATATATATAATATATAAAATATTTATTAAATGTTACTCTTACAAGTTTGAAATAATACTAACTTAAAACTAAAAAGATATTTACAATACCGAGGAATACAGAGTGGGGGAATTTACATAGATTTAGCATAAGGGAAAAATATGGTCATTATCAACTTTGCGGAATTACAGTAATCCCTTTACAGATGCACTTAAATTTTATTATTTAATAATAACAGCTTCGGGTATTTCCTAATCCTTTTTAATAATGCATCTTTTCGGTAATCCTACTATAATTTCAATTATATACAAATTTTACTTAAATCCAAACAATCACGTTTAACCAAAGAGTTCTATAACTAGTTCCAAGCCAGCGTTTTGCCGTACAATACAGTATCTCTGTTTTTGTTGCACAACTCTATACCCTCTCTCTCTACTAGTGATCGAGCGGCTATACGCTGTAGGTGAATTAGGTGATAGAGAAACGTCATAGTGCGACAAAGACGGAGGTACCAAGAGGTGTACGCTGCTTATACATTGTATAAACAGCAACTTGGAATCTGTAGTTATAGAACTCATTGCGTTTAACACGTAAAATTGAAACATTAAATAAAGTTTCTGTTCCAATTTTACAATGAACACCAAAAATACACAGAAAAATCATTTGTAACACAAAAATCGCTCAGAAAACTCATTTTTAGCATTAAATTTAACACATAAAACCCATTTATACCTTAGAAAACCTTAAAATTATATAATGCATTTGTAAAATTGAACAGAAAATATGAGTATACCATAAAAATCGCCAAAGAAAACATTTCTTGCATAAAATTTGCTTCTAAATTAAGAATATCACATGAAATTTATTAAAATTTGCGCAGAAAACTTATATATCGTATAAAATTTGCTTAGAAAACTCTAAATGAACTTTTATGCCATAAAAATCGCGCAAAAAACTTATTTTTTCCATAAAATTTGCTGAAAAATCATGTTTATCATATAAAATTGCCCACAAAACTATATTTTAGCATAAAATTTGTCAAAACTGGCACAAAAAATCAATTTATAACACAATATTTACTTTTAGGTTCTTAAAATTGCACAGAAGAAAACATTTGTAAGATTAAAATCGCGCAAAAAACTCAATTCAAGCATAACATTGCAAACATAAAAATTATCAAAATTTGCGTAGAAAATCCAAATATTGCATAAGATTTGCTTAAAAAACCTTAAAATTACGCAGAGAAAGCAAGAAAATTGCACATAAAAATCATTTGCAGTATAAAATTTGCTAAAAAATTACGTTTACCACACAACTGCAGCAGAAAACCATAATAAACATAAAATTTATTTTTAAAAACTTTAATATTGTACAGAGAAAACATTAATAAAATACATTAAACACATTTACTATGTACTATCACAAATATATTTAAAAACCGTAATTAGTTTCAAGCTTTACAAGGCCGTCATTGGACGGTAATACAAACAAACAATACTTGTCTAATGATGGCCTTGTAAAGGTTGAAACTAGTTAAGGTTTTTAAATATATTTGTGATATAGTACATAGTAAATGTGTTTTATTTATTTTTAATTCTACAAAATTAAGTTAGTTATTAAGAAAAACACAATAAATTGAAAATGTAGCTGTTATGAAATTTATGGAGGATGAGGTACTCAAGTTAGCCAAAGAGAAGCGTTTTGCGGGTATTCTTACAACAAATACCAGTCCCTTGACGCAGGTACGATATTTGATTCTTTTTAATTCATTTAAGTTGGTACTACACTTAAATTTATAAAAATGTGCACAACCTCTTAAAATAGTTTTTGGTGTTTTTGGTTGGTATGAATTATCTTTCCGCAAAGCCAATGGCCGCGTTCAGGACGACTCATCATGCGTACTGAACGCGCTTGATGACTATCGTTTGCTGGCAGCGCTTGTCATTTTACTCATCATACATCTAGGTTCGCTTGGTTCGCGCTTTTATTTGAAAAATAAATTTATCATGTTAAAACCAAACTACATAACAATTATATATGTTTTTAAACGAGAAAAGGAGCAACATAACTAAATGAGAATACAACGTAATATTAACGCTGTAATAACTTGAGTGAGAGAAGTAAAAACTAATAAAGATAATCAATTCCCGTACTTCGTTGCCAACTTCAGGGTAATCTTATCCTACACCTTCACCTTAAATGGCATTACTTATTGAGAATATATTATATCTCGTTAAGTAGCGGCTTCATAAACTAATTAAATCATTTATTTAAACTCAAAACTTTGAGCTTTATGTTTATGTAGTTGATAAAAGTTTACACGGTTGGCAACAGTGGCAAAATATACCGTTCAGGCGGGCTCAGCGCTTATTGGGTCAGCGCTGGCAACTGATGAGTTGTACTGAACGCACCCAATGACAAGCGCTGCCAGCAAACGATAGTCATCAAGCGCGTTCAGTGCGCATGATGAGTCGTCCTGAACGCGGCCAGTCATTAGATAAAACAAGCGGCAAATGTAAAATTTATATAAAAATCAATAAAAGATGCAAGTTGGTTGCGTATATAGATGGATAATGCACAACAGGTTATGTTATGAAATATTTTCTGACAGTTGACTTGATAGAAGCGTGATCGTATCGTTTCACTAATATGATAATCACTCTAAAAAAAATTAAAATTTAATAATTAAATATTTTTAGATTTTTTTAAATTTTATTTGATTTAAAAAATAAATTAAAAAAAAATCATTTTTTTTTAAATTCTCAAAAAAAAACTTAAACAAATTTTGATTTTTTTTAATGTGTTTTAAAAACAAACAAAACATTTTTTAAGTTTTGATTTTATTTTCAAGTGATAAAAATTTTTGTGAAACAAATTGAACACGCCTCTATCAAGTCAGCTGTACAAAAATATTTTATAACATAACCTGTTGTGCATCATCAAAGCAACCAACTTTTCATATGCATCAACTAACGAGTAGTTTCGGTAACATAAATTTAAAAATATGGCGGAAAATAAATAAATTGATCTAAAATAAAGTAAGATTTGTCGTTCTTTCAAATGCATAATTTTAAACAAAAATTAAGTAATATTTAACGTCATCACCAAGTGATTAAAATTTCAGTGGTATAGCGAAACAAACGCGCCTAGTAATTTCCATCATCATTAAATTTATATAAGTTATATATTTTTAACCTTTCTACTCTAACCTAACCTAACCTAACCTAACAATTCTATTCTAAATCAAAAAAACTTGCACTCCAACATTTTTTTGTTTTAAATTTTATTAAAATCTAATGATTAAACTAAAAAAACGCAATCTCGAATCTGACTTAATAGATTTTGTAACATTTTTAGCAGAGAGAGAAATTAATATTTTAGAATTGGCAATTGAAAATTTTAGGTTGCAGATTTTGGTTTTATTTTTTCTAAATATTTTTGTAATTTTTCAAAAAACGTCCATAACCGTAATATTTTTACCACCTAGTCGCAAAATTTGCAACGGATACACGAGTAACAATTTCTTTAATCTAATATGTCAAAAATTATTAAACCTTAAATAGCAGCTGTCAAAAATACACGATTTAAGATGCTATTCATTTACTTAATACGTCTAAAATTAAAAAATCTTACATAGCAGCTGTCAAAATATAACCAATAAAAAATGATCAACTTTAAAAATACTTAATCTAAGATGTGAATGTAAATTTTGCACTTTTCAACCGTTTTTAGCCGGATTTTGTTTTCTTTTTGATAACATTTTAATATTTTATGACAAAATTTTGCTATTTTTTTAACAGTTTATGGTAAATTTTGGTACTTTTTGATAATATTTTTATACTTTACGGCTGAATTTTGTTATTTTTCACATTTTATGAATTGAGTTTTGCATTTTTCAAGAGTTTATTTTTAACGTTTTTAACAGAATCTTGGATTCATTAAACAATTTATGACAAGATTTTAATTGTGTCTAATAATATTGTTATATTTTATAACAGAATTTTGCTATTATTGATATTTTATGTGAAAATACACTTTTTGACGGTGTTATTGATATTTAACTATTTATTTATGTTAAATTCCAAGTCTATTTTTTGTAGGTTTTCAGCTAGATTTAGTGGTACGACTCCAGTAGCTGATATAATCAGTGGGATGATGTGCACTGATTTTTACCTCCACATTTCTTTTGTTTCAATTGCCAGATCGATATACTTATTGATCTTTTTGTCGTGCTTTCTTTGCAGGTTTGAGGATTCTGGAATAGAGATATCTATCAGGTAGGTATTGCGGCTTTTCTTATCTCGTATGACGATGTCTGGTCTGTTGTGAAGGGTTCTTACATCCGTGATAATGGGTCTGTCCCAGTAGATAAGAAAACTGTTGTTTTCTTCAACTGCCTTGGGTTTGTATTTATAATATGGGATGTCGCCTTTTGCTAGTTTACAGTTCATTAGCACTTCCAGGTGTATTATATTGTTTATGGCATTTTCTGCACAGGTCTGATTGTAGATCTTCTTTAAGTATATACTTACGGTAGTTCCTCGTTTTTACTACTTGATCTTGAATGTTTATTATGCTTCCTTCGGCTTCTGTGTAGATCTTTCCTTGAACTAGCCAGTCTACTGATGCTGCTTTGTTGACGTGGTCAAATTCCAGCATGCTTCGGAAACGTCGATGAAGTTGTTTGGCTCTTCATCTGTGTATCTTCATATCGTGATTAGGTTTTCAAGGGGGGCATATATGGTATCTATTAGTTTGAAGGGTGTGAAGTTATTGTTGTTAATTCTCTCGTAGAAGTACTTTTGCAGGCCTTCTACTATAGAGTATTGGAGGTTAAAAATGTCTAGTATGCCACGACCTTCTTTGTGCCTATGTAGTGTTATGCGTTCCATACATGCCTTAGGATGATGACCTAGATACTTAGTAAGGTAAGTAAGAATTTTTTGGTTTAGGTCTTCTAAATCCGTGTCCGACCATTTGATGATGCCGAAAGAATAGATAAGTATAGGTATCACGTAAGTATTTATTGCTTTGCTCAAGTTTTTAGGGTTAAGCTTTGTCTTGAAAATTGTTTTTAATCTATGGGAGAATTTGGAAAGAAAATCCTTTTTTACTTCGGTATGATCTATTTTGATGTTCTGCATAATGTACGTTTCTGTTGTCTCCATTTTATCTATGAACGCTTCATCATTTTGGAGCTTCCTTGGTCCAACCATTATCTCTTTTTCTATGGTAATCGTTCTGCATTTGTCGTATCTAAATTCCATACCGATGTTACCTACTAGCCTAATTAACAATTCTAGTTCTCTTGGTGTACTCGCGTATAGCTTTAGGTCGTCCATATATAAAAGGTGGTTAATTTTGTGGAGGTTTTGACGGTTCTACTTAATTGTATATCCGTATCTTGTACTTTCTAGGGTGCTAGATAAAGGATTCAAGGCCATACAGAACCATAGTGCGCTTAGTGCATCTCCTTGGAATATTTCCCTTTTCACCATTACTTTGCTAGTAGTAATATTACCCGCCAGGTTTTCATAGTGGTTGTTGCTAGGAAGTTTATGATTATTGGGTTTATTTTATATATGTGCAGAGTGTGGATAAGCCAGGAGTGAGGTACCAAATCGAACGCCTTTTTATAGTTTATGTATGCAGCATGCAGGTTTCTCTGCGTTGTACGTACTTGTCCTAGTATAACAGCGTCAATTGTTAGCTGCTCTTTACATCCCATCGCGCTTTTCCTACACCCGTTTTAGGCGTTTGTAAGAAGGTTTTCTGTTTCTAGGTGTTCGTATATTTTTGAGCAAATAATAGATGTTAATATTTTGTACATAGTAGGTAGACTTGTTATAGGCCTATAGTTGGCGTGATTATTTAGGTCTTTACCTAACCCTGTCCCACGGAACAGTACCGAAGCCGTATTTAATGTTGACCGTGATAAAACATTTTTTCTTTATGTTTTCTACCGTGTACATCAGCATCTTCATGGCATCAATAGAAGACTTCCCTTTTCAAAACCCAAACTGGCTGTTGAATATGTTACTTTACACTTTCTCTCTTCAAACTAATTGCGATTAATTATTCAAATATTTTTTTAAGGTATTTATTAAGCAGATGAGCTTATACTTTGAGGTTTTGTTTGTATTTTTTTGCTGTTTCTTAGACTGCACTAGTTTTGACTGCTTTTATACCCTGCAAAACCTACCATTTTAAAACTGCTAGTTTATTACTCTTGATCAAGTGTGGTTTTTAGCTTTGCTGATGCTTCTTGTAGTTTCTGCAGGATGAAGGGTGCAGTCACCTTTTCTTCTACGACTGTTGGTAATTTCACCAACGAATGCTTTAGAAACAACTGTTTGGCTACTTCTATCTGCTTCTTACTTCCAAGCCAAACACTGACTCTCCGGCTGAACTTGTCCGTAACGTTTTTTTTACTTACCCCAGACCTTACACATCGTTCTTTACCTTATCTAGCAGTTTTTTTTCAAACTTCATTTTTTGCCCACATTATCGACTTTTTAAACTCTGCTGTTTTTTCTTCAGAGTTTTGCATAATCAACATTTTTGCTGTTGGTTGATCTTTTTTCTGTTGGCTCAAGTCATATTCTTGTTGGCGCTGTTGCACTCCTTTTTGAGCGTAGTTAGGTTAGGTTAGGTTAGGTTAAGTTAGGTTAGGTTAGGTTAGGTTAGGTTAGGTTAGGTCTTATTCCTGTTGGCGCAGCTGCACTTTTTTTTAGCGTAGTTAAGTGCTCAGACCACCAGTAAACAGCCCTGTTTAAATTTTTGGTTACTTTCTTTCTGAAAGATGAGTCCATCGCCGTTTCAATGGCTTTGATCAGGCCGTTGACGTTTAAGTTGAGCGTTTTGCCTTTCTGTTATTCTCCATCTCCCGCTTGTCACTGGTTTGGTTTTATTGCTGCTAGATTTAAGTGTGAAGTAGATTTTCTTGTGTAAGCTGAAATTTATTTTGTTACTTTTCCTCTACTTAGAAATGCGTTCTGCGGTTGTCCGCTACAGAAGGTCACGTCGATATGCAACCGGGACTCATTTCTTACAAATGTCGGTTTGTTCCTGACGTTTACTGCTATGAACTGTGTTTCTGCCTTCCAATCCAGAACTTTTTTTGCTTTTGCTCTCATTGTTGTTGCGCCCCATAAGAAAAAATTGCCAAAATCTTTTGATGGCTTGTTAGGTAAGAAGTAACATCCGTAGATGACGTAATCTCCAACCTCTATCCATACAAAACCCTTTTTGGTTCGGTTATAGTCCGCTATTTTTATAACTGTTTTTACTAGCATTGCAACATCAGATTCTATGTTGGTTATCCACTTTAAGTTTTGGACAGAGCTTTGTTTAGCTCCGCAACTATAGCCAGGTTGAATTTTTACTATACCAGAGTTTTGGACAGGAAATCCATTGTTGTTTTGCCTTTTTCTAGATTACTCTATAGCACTCTCATTTTTTGTTTGTCGGCACATCCTTTGTCCTCAGTTTTTTGCAGATATCCCTGTATTGAGCATTTTATGCTTTTAGAACTGTGTCCCTTGTTTTGACCGGAGGTGTTTGGTCCTTCCACAGTTGTTGCTTTTCTTTTTCTTGTATTCAACCGCTTTGTGACCAATCTACTTGCATTTGTGACAACGCAAGGAATTCATCATTTTCCTTGTCCTCCACTTGTTCTACCATTTTTTATTGAAAATTTTGGGCACATTTTGAGTCCAGCATAATATAGGCATACTTTATCTTTTTTTTATTTGTTTTGCCCGACAGTGCTATTTTGACCAGACCTTTGGCTCCTTCTTCTAGTTCGACGTTTTTTACTTCTTCTGAGGTGGGTTTGCCAATGTCTATCAACATAACGGTCAATTGTTTTCCTCTGATCTTCAAGCTTGTAATGATGCTTAACTTCAGGCCCGGCAATTTCTTGTAAATCCTTTTTGCTCTTGATCTTTAACCGTACGCTGCCATTTACTGTTTAGGTGACGCTGTCCATCAAAACTTTTTCTACGGCTACTTGGCTTTTCATGCCTTTAATGACCTTGAGGTATGTCACCCTTTCCTTAGGTTTAAGGATGATGGTTTTCACCTCTACAGCCACTTCAGCTGAGCCTAAAAGTTGATCCACAAAATTAAGATGTCTCCTGGTTCCGCGTTGCTTCCGGTGAAATTTTGGAGATGGTAACTTTGATGATGTTGATTTTTCTAATATGGCTTCTTTTTACGTAATTTTAGACGTGCTTCTTGCAGATTTATTTTTTTGATTAACTTGTCGGCTTGATTGTGAGAATAGTCTTTGAATAAAAAGCGCCAGGTTTGCACAATTACTTTATTAATACTGGTCATCAAACCACCAATCAACTGTTTTTTTTTTGGTTGGGTGCCACTACCGTAGCTGCAGCTTCCAATCTTCACCAAGACTACCACCAGCAAGGTTATTTCTCCAGTTCTATTCAAGGCGGCTTCGCTGACAGCAAAGTTTACCTCTGGCTCCCCCAGGGATTGTCGATCTTACCTTGCACACTCCGCTTGGGTTTCAGGACAACCACTAATCCATGCCTTGTGCAGGTTTACGTGGATCCACAAACAACCACCAGCTCTGCGTGAGCAACGGTGGAAGCGTCTATGTGACGTGTGTGTAGAAACTTTTAGGTTCGGAGCCTGAGTGACGTGTGTGTTGGGACCTTTGGATCCAACCCAAATATAAACAAAGGTACAAACCACGTACAACCATCGTCTGGGAATTACTCTTGGACTTGTCAAGCAAACTGCATCACACCTTGAGAGGGATGCCGGTAACAAATGGCGCCCAACGTGGGGCAAAGAGCGGCATAGTTAGGCCGTCCAGATCTCAACAACCAGAACCTGAGAAGAGACAGAAGAAAAAGACTCGGCGGTAGAAGCTTCGCAAGCAAAAAGAGGAGAAATAGTCGCTGCAGGAGTACCTTGCTGATTTTGAGAGTTACGACCTTAAACTACCATCCAGCCAACCGACCGCTCGCGTCGGAATACTCACCTGCAAGTATCAAGGTCAAACCATTAACCTAAACCCTTACAATATAGTATATGCAATAGCTAAACAGAAGTAAAATACTGTTTACATCTATTAAGAAATCCTAGTTTTTTACATACTTTTAAAGCTATGCCAACTTGGTCATTTCAGATTGTAACCTTTAGAAGACAGACAGAATTAGATATAAATTCATTGTTTAGTTTAATATTTATTATTATCAGTACGATAATACGTTGGATTTTGATTTTGAAACAGTAAAAAGTTGAGTTTTTTAGAGTTAAATTGACTACGTTGGGAGTACTCCTTTCAGATATTGTTTTGAAGTCTTTGTTTATAGATTCTAATCTAGAAATTTTAAGACGTTCTGCCATATTTATCAAAATGGAAACTTAATACATTGTTTGACAGCTATTGACTGCATTCAATAATTTTTTTTTTTTTTATTAAATCAATTGCTTACGCTTTTATTTGTCGTATAGGTTGGAAGTATGACCCAACTTTATTATATTAGAGAAGGTCTGTAAACTGACCAAGTTTTTTTAGATTGAATCTAATGTAAGAGTTGAGACCGGCATACTAAGTCATCATCATTTTAAACGACGCATTTTAAAGATTGGGTCGATCTGCAATGCTATCAGCGTTTGATCTAAAAAAGGGTAAACCTTACATGCACAGAAACAATTTTCTCTGTTGCTATTGGTGGTTTGACTTTGATGGCATACCTTAAAATTTAATCAAATATAAGTGCAAGCAATTTATAAAACGTGGTCAATAATATAAGTGCCATCTAATAGAGATGTAAACAAGCAACCAGTAAACTTCTACCCTAAGATTTAAGCATGTTTAAGGTAAGTGCGATAATGATAAGCGCCCAGAAAACGGGTGCCTTGTTTCCTAGATTTTGCTCTGTGCCGAGTAACCGGTTCTTCCACACCTATAGTAGTATTGCACTGTTTTGACAATGAATCGTAACTATGTTTAAAAACGTAAAGAAAGACTAACATAATTAATTGCTTAAAATTGTTAAATCATTTAAATCTTTAGTTTGATTTTAAATTATTTTTTTTGCTATTTAGAAACTCAAACAGGGAGAATAAGTAAACTCCGGCAACGCTGTATTTTAACATACTCTGTCAGCATAAGTATATGGCTAGCTTCATTCCTATCTATATGGGAAAGGGAAAGTTAACTAAACTTTAATAAATATATTTTGATGAATTATAATGTATTGATTATCTGAAAAAGAATAAATGTAAACTTACAATAATATTAATTAATACAAAAAAAAATAATTGGTTATATTATAGTGAATTAATTATTAATAAACAGTAAATTAATAAACATGTTAATCAATAATTAATAGATGTTAATTTTTATAATTAAATATATAACACTAAACGCGGAACTAAATGCATTGTTCCGCGTTTAGAATTACTATCTAAATATGAAATTAAACCGGATTGATTTGAACTATTTGAAGAACAAAAAAAAGTCTGTTGGCCACACTGCGTGTCAGAAATGATTTCCAGTCGTTGGTGTGGCAGCACCATCAGTGCCGTTCGCGAACTTATGAGAAATGTCGTCACAATCCTACACATGTGTGATTTTTCGCGAAAAGTGAACGCGATACCTTGATTAAAAAGAGATACGCTTATCAGACAGCGTTATCTCGGCCGCCAGACTGATATGTGAGGTGTTTACAGTGCGGCCGATTGTCATTGCAGGAAGATCGTAGCGATCGCTCGCACATTCGGACATTAGGGACACCCCCCTAACGTCTCTGAAGGTCGACACTCTTCAGCTGAATCTTCACTTACAAAATCTGTGTGATTTATTAATTACAAGCATGCCGTAAAGCTAGATCGGATGATTATAATATCCCTGTGAGTATGAAGCCAGTTGTACTGGTTAAGTAAAACCTAACCCCAGGTCGTCCTAAATCCACCCACCCACCGACACCTGCTTGATGCTCTCTTTTGATCTTATTCTATTTTACTATTATTTTCAATAAATATATTTTATTCATGCATGCAGTGTGCACACTTTTCGTTCCTATCTATATCCGTCGGTCGCCCCTATTGTCTTTTTACGTTTCTGAATTCTTGCACCAGTTCTACTTTGAAAATAGATTCTATTTTTATTTGGTGATCATCTCTGACCACCGGCCGGTTATTCCTCGGTCTTAGCTGGAGGATGCATGCAGAGTGCTGGGAATCTTTCTTTAAACATTCCACAAATGCTTATAATTAAATTGTAATCTCTATAGGAAGTTGCAACTTCCTTTGAGGTTCAATATCTCGTATGTAAACAAATTTATACAACCAATGCAATCAGATATTAAGAATTTGTTCCACAATTTCTAATAATAAATAAATTTGTATAAAATAGCAAAATAAATAACATAAATCAATGATTAATAAATGTTTATTATTTATTAAATTTTCTTATAATTTAGTGAATGTTGCTTATATTATTGATAAATAATATTAATCAAATGTTGATAACAAAAATTGTTTATAAGTTTTAAGTTCTGATAAATTGTATTGAAATATTACGTTTTCTAAATAGTATTTAACACAATAAAAATTCGCCAAAATTTAAATACTGATGAGGGCGTAACTTCCCAAACTGGCTAAAGAAATATAATTTATTAAAATGTCACTATGAAACGGTCGTGACAACAATGACATAGTCAACATCTATCAAAAATTATGTACTGATGATGGCGTAACTACCGAAACTAGTCATAACATAATTTAAATAAATAATTGATAAAACATTCTTATAGGCAACTTAATATACACGAAAATATTGTTTGTACTTTTGCACTCGTGTATTTGCGCGTTGTTGTAGCATTTTTTTCTCACATTCACATTTTAGGTTATGTACGCCTTAACCGTCAATCGCGTGTCAATGAAAAGTAAAAATATTTTCAAATATTTATGCGTTATGGCACGACTGACAAGTGCATATTGTGACATAACTTTCGTTAACTTCTACTATCACTCAAAAAACGAATGTTGCAACTAATTTGTTCCTTTAAAATTGTCAGTTTTGTCACCATATGCGTAGCTTATTTGATTTGTTTTTTTGCGATTGACAGTTGTGTCACGGTACGCATTTAATTTAAAGTTTCTGATATTTTATAGGTCGCTTCGCGATTGACAGTTGAGTCACGGTACGCATCTAACCTAAAAATGTTTATCTTATTTGTCGCTTCGGGAGTGGTCATTTGCAATTGACACTTGTGTCTCGGTACGCATAATATTCAAAACGTTTCACATTTTATATGTTGTTTTTTGATTGACAATTGAATCTCAGTACTCACCTAACCTAGTTTGTCGTTTTTCGTTTTTATCTGTCGATTAGCGTACGGTACTACCATAAAATTGCTTTACTTATACCTAGTTGGTCTCAAATTTTTTGATATTTTATGAGTCGCTTTGCGATTCACAGTAGAGTCACGGTACGCATTTAACCTGAAAATGAAATATCTGTTTATCGTTTTGCTAAAAATGCTTTCCTTAGTTTGTCGCTTTGCGATTTGTCATTTTGTTTGTGTCACAGTACGCATATTATTCAAAGTTTTATCAATCGCGAAGTTGACGTTGAGTCATTATTAATTATTTAAGTTTTTATGTTTTATACGTCGCTTTGCGAGCGATTAAAATTAGAGTCACGGTACGTACTTAACCTGAAAATTATTTATCATGTCACGGTACGAATTTAGTTTAAAGTTTCTGATATTTTATACGTTGGCAGTTAAGTTACTTTACGCACCTAACCTAAAAAAAAATACTTTATTTCGTTTGCAATTGACAATTGTGTCACGGTACGTATATTATTAAAAAAAAATTATATGTTGATTTGCGATTGATAATTAAGTCATCGTACACGCTTTACCTAAAAATTCTTTATCAAAATTTTATCTGTTGCTTTGTGGTTGACAATTGAGTTACGGTATGCACATAACCTGAAAATATTTGGTCTAAGTTACAGCTTTGCGTCACTTGTCACTTTTTTTGTTACGGTAACCATTCATTTTAAAGCTTTTGACATTTTATATGTTGTTTTGCGATTGACAGTTGAGTCACGGTATGCACCTAACCTCAAAATGCTTTACTTAGTTTGTCGCTTTGCGATTTCTTGTTTGCAATTGACACTTGTGTCACGGTACGTAAATTTTTAGTTTAGTCACGGTACACATTTCACCTAAAAATGCTTTACATAGTTTGTCGCTTTGCGATTTGTCTTGCTATTTGACAGTTGAGTCACGGTACGCACCTAATTTAAAAATGCTTTACCTAGTTTGTTGTTTTGCGATTTGTCAATTTATTGTTTACAATTGACACTTTTGTTAAGTTTTTAAGATTGTATCTGTCTGTCTGTGATTGACAATTGAGTCACGGTACGCACCTAACCTGAAAATGATTTCCCAGTTTGTTACTTTGCGATTTGTCAATTTGTCGTTTGCAATTGACACTTGTGTCACGGTAACCATATTGTTGTACGTTTTAATATTTATCTGTTGTGTCACGGTACTCTTCTAACCTAAAAATGATTTGCTTTGCAGATATTATTTAGTTTTTGAGATTCTATTTGTTGCTTTGCAGTTGATAGGTGAGTCACGATATGCACCTAACCTAAAAATACATTATCTAGTTTGTCACTTTGCGATATGTTGATTGTAGTTGACACTTGTGTCACGGTACGCATATTATTCAAAGTTTGTGAGATTTTATTTGTTTTGCAATTGACAGTTGAGTCACGGTTCATACTTAACCTAAAAATGATTTATCTATTTATCGTTTTGCGATTGAAACTTGTGTCACGGTACGAATGTTATTTAAAGTTTCTGCGATTGATTGTTGAGTCACGGTACGTACTTAACCTGGAAATGATTGATCTAAGTTTGACTTTTGTGTTATTTAAAGTATTTAAGATTTTATGTCTTTGCTATTGACATTTGTGTCTCGGTACGCATCTAACTTAAAATTGTTTGTTGTTTTGTGATTTATTAATTTGTCGTTTGCAATAGATACTTGTTTCACGGTAAGCATATTACTTAAAATTTTTAAGATTTTTTTGTCATTTTGCGATTGACAGTTGTGTCACGGATCACACCTAACCTAAAGATGCTTTATCTTGTTTTGTCGTTTTTTGGTTTGTTAATCTTTTGTTTGCAATTGCAAATATTTAAAGTGTTTGAGGTTTTATGTCTTTTTGCAATTGACAGTTGAGTCACGGTTTACACCTAACCTGAGCATGTTGTATCTAGTTTGTCAGTTTGCAATTTACTGTTTGCTATGAACACTTGTGTCACGGTACGCATATTTTTTAGATTGTATCTGTCGCTTTACTATTGACCTAACCTAATGTGTTACTTTTTTTGTCAGTTTGTTCTTACGGTACGCATATTATTCATAGTTTTTGAGATTGTATCTGTTAAATGCGGTTGACAGTTGAGTTACAGTACACACCTAACCTAAAAATGCTTAACCTAGTTTGCCCCTTTATGATTTATTGTTTGCAATTGACATTTATGTCACGGTACGCATATTTTCAATGTTTTTGTGATTGTATTTGTCTCTTTGCGATTGACAGTTGAGTCACGGTAGGTATCTAATCTAAAAATGTTTTACTTTATTTGTCACTTTGTTGTTTTGATACTTGTGTCACGATACGCATGTAATTCAAAGCTTTTTGACGTTTTATATAAGTTTGTGCCATGATACACGTTTAATTCAAAATTGTTGGTGAGTCACGGTAAGCACGTTTGTAATTGACACTTGTATCACGGTACGTTTATTTTTTAAAACCTTTGTCATTTTATATGTTGCTATGCGATTGACAGTTGAGGCACGGTACTTACCTAAACTAAAAGTGCTTAAACTAATTTGTTGCTTTGCTATTTTTTATTTTTTTGTTTGCTATTCAAACTTGTCTCACGGTTCGCATATTATTCAAAGTTTATTTTTATCTGTCGCTTTGCGATTGACAGTTGTTTCGGTATGCACCTAATCTAAAAATATTTTATCTAGTTTATCGCTTTGCGATTTGTTGTTTGCAGTTGACTTTTGTGTCACAGTATTCATATTATTAATGTTTTTTGAGTCACGGTATGCATCTAACCTAAAAATGTTTTATCTAGTTTGTCGCTTTGTGATTTATTGTTTACAATTCACTCTTGTGTCAGATTAAGTTTTTTTGAGTCACGGTGCGCACCTAACCTAAATCGCTTTATCTGATTTGTTGTTTGCAATTGTCACTTTTATTACGGTACTTATTCAATTCAAAGTTTTGCGATTGACAGTTGAGTCACGGTATGCACCTAACCTCAAAATGTTTCATATAAGTTTTTGCTTTGCGATTGTCAATTTTGTTACGGTATACATAGTTATTTTTTTGTTATTTTATTTGGCACTTGTGTCACGGTAAGCATTCAGTTCAAAGCTTTTGACATTTTATCTGTTGCTAGTTTGAATCATTGTGCGAATTTAAATAAAAAATGTTGATATGTTATCTGTCACTTTGCGGTTGATAGTTGAGTCATGGTACACACCTAACTTGAAAACGAGTTACTTACTTGTCAATTTTGTTATGGTATGCATAGTTATTGCTTTGTTATTTTATCTGTCACTTGTGTCACGGTAAGCATTAAAGATTTGACATTTAATCTGTTACTACAGCTACATTATAATAAAACAAATGATATTTCATCTGTTGCTTTGATATTAGCAGTAAAGTCACAGTATGCATCTAACCTGAAAATGTTTTACTTAGTTTGTTGCTTTCCGATTGTCAATTTTGTCACGGTATTTAGATATTTTTTGTCATTTTATTTTTTGCTCTGCGATTGACAGTTGAGTCACTTCAAACCATTTACTTAAGTTATTGCTCTATGCATAGTTGTTGTTTTGTCATTTTATCTTTTACTTGCGTCACGGTACGCATTTGATAAGAAAATGATATTTGATCTGTTACTTTGCAATTGGCAGTTGGGGGTCACG
Organism: Tachinus rufipes; assembly: GCA_963932245.1. Lineage (NCBI taxonomy): Eukaryota > Metazoa > Arthropoda > Insecta > Coleoptera > Staphylinidae > Tachinus > Tachinus rufipes. The sequence goes on from OZ010744.1 coordinate 8,951,401, forward strand.
GTATGCATTTAAGCTTTTGACATTGTTGTTTTGCGATCTGTTACTGTCACGGTAAGTTAAAACGATTGACAGTTGAGTTCCGGTATGTGCTAACCTAATTTGTCGATTAGTTAGTTTTGCCAAGATTCTTACAATTGACACTTGCGTCACGGTATGCATTAAAGTTTTTGTTTTTTTGTTGTCATTTTATCTGTCTCTTGTTAAAGACACTTTGAGACACTTGAGTCATGGTACGAATATAATTCAAACTTTTGATATTTTATATGTAACTTTGCAATTGACAGTTGAGTCTCGGTATGCATTAAAGTTTTTGACGTTTTATCTGTTGCCTCTTTGTGATACTTGTTTCACGGTACGTATATAATTTAAAACTTTTAACATTTTATCAGTCACTTTGCAATTGACAGTTGAGTACGTGTTAACCTAAAAAATGATTTTCAATTTTGTCACGGTATGCATAACTTTTGACATTTTTTCTGTTGTTTTACGTTTAACAGTTGAGTCACATAACCTAGAAATATTACATTTAATTAATTGACTTGTTAAAAAATTGTCATATTTTTAATTTAAGTGCATACCGTGACACAACTGTCAATTAATAAGTTGTCAAAATCAGTTTATGTACGAACCGTGACTCACCTGTTAATTACAAAGCTGTAGATTAGGTGTAATATTTTTAGGTTAAGTGCATACCGTGACACAACTGTCAATTATTAAACAATTAATGAGTAGTTAAAAACAGGTTAAGTATTTGCGCAGCTATAGATTTGATGTAATATTTTTAAGTTTTGAGGATGTTGTTTAATTTATTAGTTAATTGCAAAATGTCTGTCAAACTACGATCTGAGGACAATAGACAAATTTGTACTCAATTGCGAAGTGACTTATTGAGTTCTGAGGACATTGTTTGAGAATAGTTGATTAAATTAGTTTTTAATTAATTGCTAAGCGACAAACCTGGTCTGAGAACAATAGACAAGTTTGAACTTTGTAGAATTGCCAAGCGACAAACTAGGTTCTGAGGATAATAACCATTTTGGCGCAGTCGGTAGGATATAATTTTTAACAAAATTGGTTTACTTAATGAGTGCAACTTTTTCTAAAAGTTTTATTTATGTAAAAACATTTTTGGCGCAGCCGGAAGGATAAGATTTTGATAAAAAAATGCTTTTTCAATTAAAAACTGTTTTGGCGCAGTCGGTAGGATATGATTTTTGTCAAAAAATGTTTCTTTTAGTTTAAGTTAAGTTTTTATTTATTTATTCAAAAACTATTTGCAACTTTTTTTTAAGTTTATTTATTTAAACACATTTTTGGCGCAGCCGGCAGGATATGATTTTTATCAACATTTGCTTTTTCAATTAAAAACTGTTTTGGCGCAGTCGGTAGGGTATAATTAGATAGCTTAACTTTAGTACAAACCGACAGACTGGTGATGGTTAAACACCTAACAAAAATTGTATTTTTATTCAAACAGTTACGGAGTTCATATACATTTATTTAAAAATACAATAAACTCGAAAACCTATAAACGTATATTGTTATATATTTACAAAAGCACCCTTCAAATTATTTTTATCCATCTAAAGAGAATCCAATAAAAAAAATACAATAGATATAAAAAGAAGTTCGTGCAGACGACATAGAAAAAAATGAACTTTTTATGTTCTCAGTCCCTATCTAATATGAGGGTTGTTTAACCCCCGCCCGCACATGTATTTTGACGGGAAACCGCCCACATTACACGCGTACGTTGGCAAATAAAATCGAGTTAAATGCCAACTGTTATGTCATTATACACATTTGAATGCATATGAACCGTTAAAATGCACATTTTTAAAATATTAAATATATCTTAATTGCTTGATAATATTTGCACTTTAACTATAAAATTGTTTTAATTTTCTGATAATATTTGTTTAATATTTGTCATTTCAATTCGTATTCAAGAAGTGAGTGATTTATTAAAAGCAAGGTAATTGCATTTTTTAGCTATGACAAGCTCTATTAATAATTATTAAGTCATTTAAGCAGACGCATATAGTTTTTTGTTCAGTTTTAAAATAATATTTATGTGGTGAATACTCCTACATTTGTTTATCTTTGTATGTATTATAAACGATTATTTAATATGGTGTAGCTGTGCAAAATTGTATTGATTTACAATTGCAATATGCAAAATTGCTTTTTATCAATCTGAATGAGTTATAAATGATAGTGATGAGTTTGGTGAAGTGCTTAGTTTATTCAGTTTACATTTTACAATAATCGCGATGCGACAGAAAATGTTAGAATTAATTGAGTCGGACATAGGATAAGAGCTAATGCGAATTAAGTTGCAATAAACGACACAAGACAAGATAGTTTGGTATAAATCGTGAAGCTACAAAACATGTTAATATAAATTGCGAAGCGACACAGAATGGAAGATCTTTTTTAACAATAAAGTGGCGCAGTCGGTAGTCTAAATTAATGGACCGCACAATAATTTGCTTAAGAATTTTGATAAAAAAGTGAATTTATTAAAAAAGATTTTTTGACATTAAAGTGGCGCAGTCGGTAGTATAAATTAACCAACTTTCCTTCTAGAAATTGATAACAATTTTCTATAAATTGCATTTATAGAAAAAAGGTAACTTTCTTGCAATTAATTGACTACAACACTGAAATGGCGCAGTCGGTAGCTTAATAAATTGACCATTTGTACAATATTTTATCAGAATATCATAACAATTTTTTATAAATTGTATCTATCAAAAAAATATGTAACAATAAAATGGCTATATTATTTTGCATTTTAAATGGCGCAGTCGGCAGTCTAAATTAACTAACTGGTTGACGCATTTTTTTATAAATTGATTTATTAAAAAATAAGGAAAATGGCGCAGTCGGTAGCTGCATTAAAAGGTTGGACACTTTACCTAAATCAAAAAAATCTATTTTAATGACTATAACAGTGCAATATTTTGTTGTGGATTTTTATGAGTTTTTTTTTTAATTTTATTGACTATAACACTAAAATGTCGCAGTCGGTTGTATAAATTAACCAACTGCAATATTTTGTTTTAGAAATTTATAACATTTTTCTACAAATTGCATCTATGAAAAATCAATCTACAAAAAATAAATAACTTGATTTGGATGTAACAATCGATAAACTAAATTAACGAGCTGCACAATAATTTGGTTATGAATTTTGAAAGTAAAAACTAAACTAAACTGGCGCAGTCGGTAGTGTAAATTAACCAATTATGGGATATTTAATTCTAAAAATTTATAATAACAATTTGATTGTTTGTAACAATAAAATGGCGCAGTCGGTAGCCTAAATTAACAGGATGCACTATAAGAGGCTTATAATTAAAAAAAAAACATTATACAGGGTGATCCAAAGTTAAATCGTCAAACGTTCAAATTAAATTAAGTTTTTTTAATTTTCAAAAATGCCACCACCTCCAGTTAGAGTAAAAAAAAGGTGAGCAGAGAGGAGGGAGAAAAATAAATTTATGGTTTCTAGAACTTGTCAACATTCTGTCAATTAAGTGATGTTAAAACATTTTGACAATTATCAGAAGCTTTTTTTAGTAAGAATAAGTTTAATTTATGAAATAGTTGACAGTTGTTTTATTAAATTGACAGTTTATATAACAGATTTATCAAGATTCAAGTTTTTGATTTATACAGGGCGATCTATACTGTATTTTTTCTTTTTTTTACTTGATCTCAAAATGGGTGCTTTTTTGTAAAAAAAAAATTATTGAAAAAAGTCTTATTTTAACCTCAATAATCGGCCCTGAATGGTTTATTTATTTATTGACTATTACACTAAAATGGCGCAGTCGGTAGTCTAAATTAACGGACTGCACAAGAACTTGCTTAAATTTTTTGAAAAAATAAAATAAATTGCTTTTATATAATTTTTTTTAATTGTGTATAACACTAAAACGGCGCAGTCGGTAGCCTAAATTAATAAATCACGAAGCGACAGATTGTGTTAGAACCAATTTCGAAGCGAGACAGGTCAATGTGCAATAATTGCGAAGCGACAAAGGCCAAAAGAATTTAATTTAATTAATTTATAATAGATTACGAAGCGACACATATAAACTTGGTTTAGGTTTAATCGCGAAGCGATAAATGTCAAAAAAGCTTAATCATTTTACAATCATGAAGCAACAAATTATTCATATGAATCGCAAAGCGACACAAGACAAAAGAGTAAAGTTGAACCGTTTTACAATAAATTACGAAGCGACAGTTTGCATCACAATCAATGGCGAAGCGACATGTTACATATTATTTTGGTTCAATTGCGAAGCGACAAATGTTAAGAGAGCTTGGTTTGAGCAATTGAGAACGACACATTGTGTTAGGATCATTCGCGAAGCGACTGATTGTATTAGAATTAATTGCGAAGCGACAGATTGTGTTAAAATTAATCACGAAGCGACATATAGTATTAGAATCAATTGCGAAGCGACACATTGTCTTAGGATCAATCGCGAAGCGACACATTGTTTTAGGATTAATTGCGAAGCGAGAGATTGTGTAAGACTTAATCGCGCGAAGCGATACATTGTCTTAGAGTCAATTGCGAAGTGACTCATTGTCTTAGGATCAATTGCGAAGCGACTCAGTGTTTTAGAATCAATTGCGAAGCGACACATTGTTTTAGGATCAATCGCGAAGCGACAGATTGTGTTAGAATCAATCACGAAGCGACACATTGTTTTAGTATTAATCGCGAAGCGACACATTGTCTTAGGATCAATCGCGAAGCTACAGATTGTGAGAGAGTCAATTGCCAAGCGACACATTGTGTTAGAATTATTTGGGAAGCGACACATTGTCTTAGGATCAATCGCGAAGCGACACATTGTTTTAGGATTAATTGCGAAGCGAGAGATTGTGTAAGACTTAATCGCGCGAAGCGATACATTGTCTTAGGATCAATCGCGAAGTGACAGGTTGTGATAAAATCAATCGCGAAGCGATAGATTGTGATAAAATCAATCGCGAAGCGATAGATTGTGATAAAATCAATGGCGAAGCGACACATTGTGTTAGAATTAATTGCGAAGCAACACATTTTCTTAGGATCAATCGCGAAGCGACAGGTTACGTTAGAATCAATCACGAAGCGACACATTGCGTCAGAATCAATTGTGAAGCGTCACATTGTCTTAGGATCAATCGTAAAGCGCCATATTATGATAGAATCAATCGCGAAGCGACACATTGTGTTAGAGTCAATTGCGAAGTGACTCATTGTCTTAGGATCAATTGCGAAGCGACTCAGTGTTTTAGAATCAATTGCGAAGCGACACATTGTTTTAGGATCAATCGCGAAGCGACAGATTGTGTTAGAATCAATCACGAAGCGACACATTGTTTTAGTATTAATCGCGAAGCGACACATTGTCTTAGGATCAATCGCGAAGCTACAGATTGTGAGAGAGTCAATTGTAAAGCGACACATTATGTTAGAATTATTTGGGAAGCGACACATTGTCTTAGGATCAATCGCGAAGCGACAGATTCTGAGAGAATTAAACGCGAAGTTACACATTGTTTTAGTATTAATTGCGAAGCGACACATTGTCTTAGGATCAATTGCGAAGCGACTCAGTGTTTTAGAATTAATTGCGAAGCGAAACATTGTGTTAGGATAAATCGCGAAGCGACAGATTGCGTTAGAATCAACTACGAAGCGACACATAGCGTCAGAATCAATTGCGAAGCGACACATTGTCTTAGGATCAATCGTAAAGCGCCATATTATGATAGAATCAATAGCGAAGCGACACATTGTGTTAGAATCAATTGCAAAGTGACACATTGTCTTAGGATCAATTGCGAAGCGACTCAGTGTTTTAGAATCAATTGCGAAGCGTCACATTGTCTTAGGATCAATCGCGAAGCGACATAATGTGTTAGAATCAATCACGAAGCGACACATTGTTTTAGTATTAATTGCGAAGCGACACATTGTCTTAGGATCAATCGCGAAGCGACAGATTGTGAGAGAATCAATTGCGAAGCGACACATTGTGTTAGAATTATTTGGGAAGCGACACATTGTCTTAGGATCAATCGCGAAGCGACAGATTCTGAGAGAATTAAACGCGAAGCGACACATTATTTTAGTATTAATCGCAAAGCAACACATTGTCTTAGGATCAATTGCAAAGCGACACATTGTCTTAGGATTAATTGCGAAACGACAGATTGTGAGAGAATTAATTGCGAAGCGACACATTGTGTTAGAATCAATCGCGAAGCGATCAATTGGATCAATCGCGAAGCGACAGATTGTGAGAGAATCAATCACGAAGCGACACATTGTTTTAGTATTAATCGCGAAGCGACAGATTGTGAGAGAATCAATCTTGAAGCGACAGATTGTGAGAGAATCAATCGCGAAGCGATACATTTTGTTAGAATTATTTGCAAAGCGACATATTCTCTTAGGATCAATCGCGAAGCGACAGATTATGTTAGAATCAATCGCGAAGCGACGCATTGTTTTAGTATTAATTGCGAAGTGACTGATTGTGTTAAAATCAATTGCGAAGCGACCATTGTCTTAGTATTAATCGCGAAGCGACAGATTGTGTTAGAATCAATAGCGAAGAGACACATTACATGTAAACATGCTTTGTTTAATTGCGAAGCAACAAATGTGAAGAGAGAGCTTAGTTTAATCAATTTACATTAAACTACGAAGCGATATATTGTGTTAAAATCAATTGTGAAGCGACACATTGTGTTTGAATCAATTGCGAAGCGACAGATTGTTTTATATTCGTTTTATGTAAACTTGATTTATGTCAATCGCGAAGCGACAAAGAGAGGGAGCTTAGTTAGATCAATTTATAACAAATCACGAAGCGATATATTGTGTTTAATCAATCGTGAACCGACAAATAGTGTTAGAATCAATGGCGAAGCGACGGATCGTGTAATGTGTAAACTTGGTTTATGTTCAATTGCGAAGCGAAAAAGATTAAGAGAGCTTAGTTCAATCAATTTACAATTAATCACGAAGCGACAGATTGTGTTAGAACCAATCGCGAAGCGACACATTACATAAATTTGGCGAAGCGTCAAATATCGACAGAGCTTAGTTGAATCAATTATAACAAATCTCGAAGCGACAGATTGTGATACAATCAATGGCGAAGCGACACGTTTTATGTAAACCTGCTTTATGTTCAATTGCAAAGCGACAAATGTCAAGAGAGCTTTGTTAAATTTGTTTACAATAAATTACGAAGCGATAGTCACATTGTTTTAGAAACAATCGCGAAGCGACTCATTACATGCAAACTTGGTTTATGTTCAATTGCGAAGCGACAAATGTGTAGAGAGCTTAGTTTAATTAATTTATAATAAATCTTGAAGCGATAGATTGTGTTAAAATCAATCGCGAAGCGACACATTGTATTAGAATCAATTGTGAAGCGACACATTGTTTTAGTCACGAAGCGTCAGATTGTGTTAGAATCAATGGCGCAGCGACACATTACATGTAAACTTGGTTTGTTCAATCGCGAAGCGACACATGTGAAAGGAGCTTAGTTTAATCAATTTACATTGAACTATGAAGCAATATATTGTGTTAAATCAATCGTGAAGCGACTCATTCGACAGAAGTTAGTTGAATCAATTATAATAAATCACGAAGCGACAGATTGTGTTACAATCAATAGTGAAGCGACACGTTTTATGTAAACCTGCTTATGTTCAATCGCGAAACGACAAATGTCAAGAGATAATTCAAACAATTTACAATAAATCACGAAGCGACACAATGTTTTAGGATCAATGGCGAAGCGACAGAGGACAAAAAAGTTGATTTGATTTAATATACTATGATCTCGAAGCGACAGTTGTTGTTTTATTATCAATTTACTATCAATCAGGAAGCGACAGATTATGTTAGAATCAATCGCGAAGCGACAGATGATAACAAGAAGTGACTTGATTTAATGTACAGTGATCGCGAAGCGAGAAAAGTGAAGATAACTTAGTCAAATCAATTTACAATCAATCACGAAGCGACAGATTATGTTAGAATCAACCGTGAAGCGACAAATGATAAAAGAGGTGCGAAGCGACAAAAGTCGAGACAACTTAGTCAAACCAATTACGAAGCGACAGATTATGTTAGAATCAATCGCGAAGCGACACGCTACATATAAACTAAGTTGAATTACGAAGCGACAAATGTCAAGAGCTTAGTTGAATCAATTAACAATAAATCACGAAGCTACAGATTATATTAGATTCAATTGCGAAGCGACACATGACAATAGAGTTTATTTGAATTGAATCGCGAAACGACAAAGGTTGAGCACTTAATTCAATCAATTCACAATCATTTATGAAGCGACAGATTAAGTTTGGCTTGGTTTAGGTTTAATTGCGAAGCGACAGATTCAATCAATGGCGAAGCGACACGTTATATATAAACTTGGTTTAAGTTTAATCGCGAAGCGACAAATGTGAAAAGTGCTTAATTGAATAATTTTATAATTAATTGCGAAGCGACTTAAAATACTAGAATTAATTGCGAAGCGCTTCGCTATATATAAACCTTGTTTAAGTTTAACCGCTAAGCCCTACTGGATAATAGAGTTTTGGTTGTTTAATGTACAATGTGAAGCGACAAAGGCCACGAGAGTTCAGTTGAATCAATTTACAATAAATCATTGATTGTGTTTAAATTATTATTAGTCACTGATTCAAACTACAACAATTGATTTAATCTAAGTTTTGATAAATCGGAAGTTAATAATAATTTTACTATAAAAATAGATAATTTAAATTAAAGCGTGAAAAATCCAAGCATAGCTAAAGAGAATATTAAGCGATTGCGGTGAATTTGTGGGAACTTTTAAGAGCGTTTAAATTGAATTGATTATGTCTACAAATAATTGTCTTTATTTAGCAAGAAAAAATAGCTAATGTAACAATAGTTAGTACATAACAGGCGTAGAATCATTTGTATTTAATTGTTTTATAATTTGTTGACATTTGACTTGTACGGTTTGCAATAATTAACATCGACACTTGAGCAATTATTAAATGTGTCAATTGGTTTAATTAAGAACAACGTTTAATTAGCATAATAATATAGGTTTTAGTAGTTAGTTTTATGAAAATATGAACCAAAATTGGTATATAATGTAAGTAGCTGAAGGATCTATCATGTTCTTTTTGATTTATTTTCAAATTATTAACAAAATTTTGATTATACTCAAAGATAACAATTAACGTGGATACGACACGGAACATTATTTTTCTACTCTTTACTGTATTATGTTCATTGTGCAACTGTTATTGCTACGGAAATAATGCAATTTTTATACGTTTTATTATGCACGCGTACTGCGTGCGAAAAGTGAACATTACGCACGGGATCATCAAAAAGTGACAGATCACCTGTCAAATGTCATTGTAATATTTAATAAATAATTTATATATATTTATACAACTTGCGTAATGTTCATTTTGTTCAAGTATAAAATGCAACGTTTATACTTGTGGGAAATGGGTATTATTACGTGCTAGTTGTACAATGTACTTGTATAGTGTGTCTAAGTAGTTTGATGGTTGCTTAAAGAGCTTTGAGGATAATTTTTAATTTAATCTTTTCTGGAGTAAAATCATCTTGCACATAAACATAGCAGTTATGGGGGGGGGGGGGGGGGGGTGATTGTCATGTATTGACGTAATGTTAAGTTTGGAGTAGTTGCAAACCCTGCTCTTGTATCTTTAATGTTGGTACGTATCAAACTTATTGAGGCGATTTGTCATGTTTTTTTAAATTTTTGGCAGGGAGGTGTAGTGATGTCGTTGCTATCCCATGACTTCATTCATGATCATTGTATAGATCTTGCGCTTGGAGGTTTTGATCAGGTTTTTTGGACAACTTTTGCAGGTTTTTGCTGCAAATGGGAAGTTAATATTGTATTTGTCAAAGTCGGCTAAGTACTCTTTTTGTTCTTTGTAGCTTGGTGGTGTCTACGACTTTTTGCTTACATCTTGGGGGTTGTTTACGAAGCATTAATTTATTTTTTGCATCACTTTGAGCGCCGGGAGGTTAATGCCGTACTTGTCAAAGTTGGCCAAGTACTCTTCTAGAACTGATCTATCGTCTGGTTTTTTCTTGGCGATTGTTTATGGATTTGAAGGCATTAATTCATTTTTGGCAACACAATTGGTTAATCAAGTATTCTTCAAGCAACTGAACTTCATAGTCTGGTGGTATCTACGACTTCTGTTTTTCTTAAAATTTTGGTGTGGTTTACGGGCTGAAGGCATCAATCCGGTTAAGCATTTTTGAGCAACTGATTCTCCATAGTCTGGTAATGTCTACGTTTTCTGGCTTTTATTTTGGGGGTTGTTTACGGGATTGAAATCTACCAATCTATTTGTTGCCCTACGTTGGGCGCCGGAAGCTTAATGTCGTTTAAGTGTTTTTTGAGCAACTGGTTTTTTGTAGCTTGGCGATGTGAACGACTTCTGGCATTTATCTCTAGAGTTGTTTGCTGTACACTTTGATCAACTGATCCTTCGTAGTCTGGAGATGTCTACGTTTTCTAAATTTTACTTTGGGTACAGTTATGTGGCTGAAGGCACTAATCCATTTGTAGCCTCGTGTTAGACGCTGGGAGGTTAACGTTGTCCAAATACTTTTTGAGCAACTGATCCTTTGTAGCTTAGAGATGTCTACGTTTTCTGATTGTTGAAGGTTCTTTATGGGATTGAAGGCACTAATTTAAGTACTTTTTGAGCAAATGATCTTTTGTAGTCTACGTTTTTTGGTTTTTATCTCGGAGGTTGTTTCATGTTGGGCGCCCGAAAGTTAATGTTGTCCAAGCAACTGATCCAACGTAGTCTGGTGGTGTCTTTGACTTCTGGCTTTTCCCTTGAGGGATGTTTATTGGACTATGTTGTTTTTGTCTTACGTTGGGTGCCATGAGGTTAAGTACTCCTTGCGCAACAAATATTTGGGAGTCATGTTATATTTACATTTTCTGGCTTTTACCCCGAGGGTTGTTTATGAGACTGAACACATCAATCCAATTTTTTTATCTTGGGAATTATTTACGGGACTGAAGGTATTATTGTCATATTTTTGTCATACATCTTCTGGTAAGGGGCGCCGGTCACATTATTTACATGTTTTGAGGTGAAGTTCATCAAATTTGGGGTTAATGAGGAAGTTTTTGGTGCTGCGGGGGGGGGGGGGGGGGGTCATTTTTTGTTTGACGGTGAGCACCATAGGGGATCTCAAGGGTATTTTATTGTTGTTACTTTCTGTACTTTTGTTTCTATTGTTGTATTGTTCTCTGACGAGGATTTTTAAGCAACTAATCCTTTGTAGTCTGGCAGTGTCTACATTTTTTGGCTTTTATTTTGATGTTAGTTTGCTAGGCTGAAGTCAACGTATTGTTTTTTGCTCTACGTTGGGCGCCATTATTTGTTCTAAGTAGGTAAAGTTAATCAACTTTGGTGTTGAAGGGGCAGGAAAGTTTTTGTTTTGGGGCGCGTGTTTTCCCAATCCACGCTCGGTGAAAATAATGTTAACACGCAAAACTGTCGTTCTTCAGTGATCCAAGGAGGTCAAATTTGGACAAATCTGGACGAGTTTTTCTGATACAGTATTTCTATCGGCGATGTTACATTTTGTTTTCGGGATTGAAAGCCCCACGTTGGGCGCCAATTGTTCTAAGTGGTCAAATTGCATTATTGAAATTTATTAACCTTGGGGTTGAAAAGTCCCGCTGGGGAAAATTTTGATGCATGTTTGTACTATATTATTGGCGAAGTATCTATACTTTATTTGATCAAAGTTGGCCTAGTACTTTGAGCAACTGATTCTTTGTTCTAGTAGTGTCTACGACTTTTGGCTTTAATCTTGGGATGGTTTGTGGTACTGAAGGCACTATTGCCATTTTTTGTTCTAAGTTGGGCGCCGTTTGTTCCAAAGTATTACGTGGCGGCAGTCACAATGTTCCGCGATCAATTTAATCAACTTTGGAGTTGAATGCTGTTCTTTGCCCCATGTTGGGCTCTATTTGTTTCAATGAGTTAATGGGTGGCAGTCACAATTTCTGAGATAAATTTTGTTCAACTTTAGGGTTGCATAGTTTTCAACTCGTTCCGCGCCGTCACAATATCCGTGAATTAGCCTAGACCCAATCAACGACTATCAAAATGAATCTCGGATTTATGAATCCAGGATCAATCCGAGATTTAATCTCTGACTATTAGTATGGGCCTTGCTTCATTTTTTTTTGGGCACGCGAAAATAGATAGTTTTATATTTAAAGTACTTTATCAGAAGTAAATTTCTGGCGAAGTGGTTATGTGGGCGGAGCATCAACTGGCCAACCAGAGGTAAAACATGAAGAGTTGAGACAGGACGACAGCTGACGACGTCTAGGACCGGAACTCCGTCAGAAAAATTTATCGACTTTTTTATGGAAAACTCGAAGAGCAACTTTTCTGCCGTAGGACGTCTTTTTTGGAATTTTGTAGACACTATTTCGTATCGGTTTCTGGACTGGTGGGCCGTGACACTTATCAAGTCAATTGCACGGAAGCCGCACATTATTACTAAGCTCAGCCCTAATACCTGGACATCCGGTGCAAGCTCGGGTTCCCGTATCTATCTCCCGAAATTCATTTTAGTCAGTTTAATCCCAGACAGAGTCGATCAATATTGACTGCAGACAGGTTAACCGTCCGAGGAAGAGAACACCCGACATGTTGCCGAGACTACGAAGTAGACCTCAGCTACGACCATTGTTATTTTTAGCTCTTTGTTGGGCGCCATTTGATCTAATGGGAAGAATTTGAATGATTTGAGGTGAATTTAATCAACTTTTTGGTACATTTCGTACTTGATTTTCTGTATCCTGGTGGTGTTTACTTTGTCACCGGCTGTATTCTCCCAGGTGCTAGGGGTGTGGCCGTGTGTGCCTTGAGAGCGTTGGGCTATCTCCCAAGATCGTTGTACTCCCGCTTTTGGTTCATATCGGTTCTTGGATTATTTGTGGTGTTTTCTGGTGAAGGTGCAGACCAGAAGACGGTGTTGCGGTAGATAGATGTCGGAAGCTGCAGTGGTTATGATTCCGGTCTATGTGGATCTGGTGATGTTATTACTATGTAGTCTCTGCTTGGCTCTCGGAGTTTGTCTGACTGTGACCGTGAAATTCGAGTATTTATAGGAGCGGGGGACAAAGGACTGAGATGTTATTGGTGGAGTGTGGCTTCGCCTACAAAACGGCATCAACGTCTTGGGTTGTTTGCGAGATAGTCGTTTTTTGCCCTACGTTGGGCGTCATTTGTTCCAAGGGGTTAAGGGGGCACATGACTTGAGGTAAAGTCAATCAACTTTTATTTTGGGGTTGCGACTATAAAGGTCATTTTTTGCTTTAAGTTGGGCGTCATTTTTTTTTTAACGTTGGTTGAGAAATTACAGTCACATTTTTTTAGAAGAACTTTTGGGGTTAAAGGGTTTTGGCGAGGAAGTTTTTGCTACATTTTTGTTTGTTATTGGCGTACAATCTGTATTTTTGTTCTCAAATGAGAATTTGTTAAAGTCGGCGAAGAATTCTTCTGGCTTTCACTGTGGGGGCTGCTTACGAGACTAAAGATCCTAATTGGGCGCCAAATTAACCTTTTGTACTTATCAAAGGTAACAATGTTTTCTTTGAGCAACTGATCCTTTGTTGTCTACGTTATCTTGCTTTTATCTTGGGGGTTATTTATGGGCTTGAAGGTACCAATCTATTTTTTGACCAACGTTGGGCGCTAGGAAGTTAATGTACTCGTCAAAGTCGACAAAGTACTCTTTGAGCAACTGATTTTTCGTAACCTGGTAGTGTTTACGTCTTTTGGCTTTTATCTTGGAGTTGGAGTTACGGGATTATGCCATTTTTGTCCCACGTTGGGCGCCAACCTTGAAGAGCTTTGGCTGGAAAGTTTTTACCGCATTTGTGTACTTGGCCTAGTATCTCTACATCTATTATTTGCTATTTGGGCGCCAGGAAGTTAATGTTAATGGGTTGAAGAGCTCCAGCTGGGAGTAGTTGTTTACTGGACTGAAGGTTTTATGTAATTTTTTGTCCTACGTTGGGCGGCAATCTCGGGGTTGAAGAGCTCCGGCTGGGAAGTTTTTGCTATTTGCGCCAAAAAGTTAATGTCGTACATGTCAAAGTCGGCAAAGTACTCTTTGAGCAACTGATCTTCCGTAGCTTATTAGTATCTTACGTACATCTTTTGGGTTTTATCTCGGTACTTGTTTACTGGACTGAAGGTATTACGTTTTTTGTTGTCTATCGTTGGGCGACAACTTCGGGGTTGAAGAGTTTTCGCTGGAAAATTTTTGCTGTTTTTTGTTGTTACTCTCGAAAAAGAAGTTGTCAAATTGGTCAAGTACTCTTTGAGCAACTAATACTCCGCAGCCTGGTATTGGTAGACTGAAGGTCCCATTGGGCGCCATTTGATCTAATGGGTTAAGGGAATACCCGCCTTACATGTTACGAAATAAAGTTGATCAAAATTTGCGGTTGAAGGATTTTGGAAAAAGAGGACTTATCAAAGCTGGGCAAGTAATCTTTGACAACTGATCTATAGCCTAGTAGTGTCTACATCTTTTGGCTGTCATCTCGGGGTTTGTTTTCTGGATTGTTATTTTTTGCCCCACCTTGGGCGCTATATTTTTGTAGGTCAACCACCTTCAAAGAAGGCGGTTGAAGGGTTTTGGCGAGAAAGTTTTTGGTGAATATTTTTACTTTGTTATTGAGGAGAGCGTGGCGCAGTAGTCTAGGCATCCGACTGCTGCACCAAAAATTGTGGGCTTGAATCTCACAACGGAAACTATTTGAAAAGTTTTTACGCTCTTCCACTCCCCAACCCGCCTTGTCAGCGTGAGGTTTTACGACAATTTTTTTTTCTAGTTTGGAGTGGTTTAGTATTTACATAAATACAGAGGTTGGTTACGGAATACTATAAAAGGAATCCGAATCTTGAACGACGACTCCGGAATGGAATGGCTACCACATGACACCGACGATCGCCCCACTTCCTCATACTGAGAAAACGGATGACAATTACGATTTACTTGCGGGGGTATACCACTAACCACCCTTAGAGTTGCTTTTCAGGACGGCCATTTTAGTCTTCGTCTTTTGACTTTCATTTTGGGGGTTGGTTTCTGGACTAAGGGCACTATTTTTGTTCTAAGTTGGGCGCCATTTGTTTCAAAGGGTTAAGTGGGCGGCAGTCACATGACTAGTTGACTGTTGTTGCTGTGTTTTGCTATAGTGGTCGACGGCATTTTTTGGTCTATGAGGGAAATTATAAATGTTGGATCTCACGAGCGCCTACCGACTAAACTCTTCCGCACTCTTTCGCGGAATGCATCTGAAGAATGAGTTTGGGTGAGGTGAAGGACCTTTTTATTAATCTGAAGTTTAAGTGTCTTGCTCGTTATGCCATATAGAGTCCGAATGCACGGACCGCTGACGAAACAATATCACATTTAAACGCGTTCAGCTTGCGGTCCGTGTGAATCAATGATAAATTGATTTGTCTTGATACATTAAATTTAAATTAAATAAGATTTGATATATTGGTCTTAATGCTACTAATTTTAGGTCAGTTTTGTACCTCTATACTAACTGGTGCTTATTAATTGCTTTTTCAACATTTGCTAACCTCAATGTTTTATAACCAATACTAATATTTTATGTTTTTTGTTTTTTTTTTTAATGAATTTTTTATCTAATGTTGGTATAATTTTGGAAATTGTGTACATTTTAGGGTAATTAATAATAAATTTAGTTATTTTTATTAATTATTAGTATATTAAGTATCAAGGGTAGGAAAACGTTCTTTGCAGCACGCCAATGTTTGTCCGCATGAGGGAAGGATTATAAATACTTTTTTCATACGATTTTTTTGTTTGTCTTTCTTCTCCTCATAAAAATAAATAAAAAATTTAATTGTACAAAATCTGAAAGAATTTTCCGCCCTAGGGCTGTAAAGCTCCACTTTCCGAACCAAAAATATAAAAATTGTGGCGTTTATCCAAAAATGTGTAAAGTAAACTGTAATTATTTATTAAAATGGTTTCTAATGTTTGTAATGGTATGTAATTGAATAATGCAAATGATGTTTGGCGATTAGATTCAGTGAGTAATACGTGCTTAGCCTAAAACAAGTCCAAAATAAATCTGACCCCATGTCCCAATAAAATCTATTTATTAAACCGAACCGAAAATAAATAATGTATTTATTACCTATTGTGGTCATTGTTGTGATGTTGTTTGTGTTTGTCTGTTGTCCCAGGTGTGGTGTTGGTATTGATGTGGAGTTCTCCCCCCTGAACCATGGACACCGGTGGTGGACGTAGACGAGTCGTGTCCAAGTCTTCAGCAGAGGACCAGGCGCTAGATCTCATTGCCAAAGAGGTAAAACAAAATAATAAAAAATCATCGCGCATTTCCGTTACTAATTTTAGCCCGAATGAGAAAAAAAAATTAATGACATCGCGTCGCGTTCTAGGGGAAAACGGAAGGAAGCTGTTAAAAATAACCTTTTTCACGCGCACTTGATTGATCTTCTATTATCATCTTCGCGTATAACGCCCCTACTCGAAGGCATCTAGTCTAATAACCGGCCGGTATTTTTGGGCGAATGAACTCTGGATATATGTAGGGTTTTCTGGAGGTATTTATATATGAATAGCAGACTGGAGAAGCAACGCCAGTCTGGAAACGGCCTCCGGCTGCTATGCGCGTGACGTTTGTTTGATTAGCGGGTGTAATTATCTCGTGCGATGTGTTAGTTGCTTCCAGTACTATCATATAAGTGTTATAATATAAAATGGTCGCCGCACCGCGTTTATCGGTGGAACCTAAATGGGAATTACTTTTGCAAACGAGGAGGCTGCTTGCTTCTTCTCTAGCCGATTGTTTACCCAACGGGGAGAAATTGGAAGCTGTGCAGAGGGTTCCACTAACAACAACTAATAAATTGTTTAGAAAATGTGTAAGTTATTATGCAATATTTGGTTAATATTATTTTAATTAATTATTACGAGTGGATATAAATAGTTTGTGATTTTTTTGTTGTATATTTATTTGCTTCAAGTTATATGCAATCTAGGTCGTTGCACGCGATTTGCAGTATAAGCAATTTTTATACTAAATGTAACTAAAATAATATTTGGAATTTGTTTATTTTGTTAAGAAAGTTGCTGCTGGTCTATAATTTATGATTTTTGAATTTGATTATTTTGTTATAACTTTAATTTGTAACTACATTTGGAACCAGTTTACCAACTTCCCAAAATGGTTTCTAAAAAGTTTTAACAAATTTGGTGCTGGTCTTTAATTTATGCTTCCTGAATTTAATTATTTTGTCAAAACTTTAATTGATGATTTTGAACCAGTTTACAAGATTTCCGAAATGATTTTCCAAAAAAATTTGAACAAATTTATTGCTGGTCTTTAATTTACGCTTTCTGAATTTAATTATTTTGTTATAACTTCAATTTGCATAACTTAATTGATGATTTGAAACAAGTTTAATAAGATTCTAAAATGGTTTTCAAAAATTTTTTAACAAATTTGGTGCTGGTCTTTAATTTATGCTTCCTGAATTTAATTATTTTAACAAAACTTTAATTTGGACAACTTAATTGATGGTTTGGAACCAGTTTAACAATTTACCAAAATAGTTTTCAAAATTTTTTTAACAAACTTGCTGCTGGTTTTTAATTTATGTTTTCTAAAATTAAGTTTTTTGTTATAACTTTAATTGAGACAACTTATTTGATGATTTGGAACTAGTTTAACAATTTTTCAAAAAAATTTTGAACAAATTTGCTGTTGGTCTTTAGTTAATGCTTTCTAAATTTGATTACTTTGATAAACATTTAATTTGCAAAACATAATTGATGATTTGAATGAATTTTGACTTTAATTATTTTGTTATAACTTCAATTTGGACAAATAGTTTAATAACTTTTTAAAATAATTTTCAATTTTTTGGTATTTTGGAACTAGTTAGACAATGTTCTGAAAATTTGTTTTGAAATTTTGGAAGAAATTTGCTTTCAGTCTCTAATTTAAGGTTTTAGATTCAGATTTCTTTGATATATTTTTAATTTCAATAACCTACTTTATGGTTTAGTGCTAGAAAATCAATTTTGGAAACGAGTTTTGAAAATTTTGTAAGAAAATTGTTATTGGTCTTCAATTCAAGTGTATTGACTTTCATTATTGTGCTATAAAATTACTTTACAAAGCTTGCTTGATGAGTTGGCATCATTTAGACAATGTTCTAAAAATAATTTTTTAAAATTTTTGAAGAAATTTGTTTTTGGTCTTAAATTCAAGGTTTTAGATTTAGATTTTTAGGATATATTTTTAATTTATATAACCTACCTCATGGTTTAGTGCTATAAAATCAATTTTTTAAAACGAATTTTGAAAATTTTGTAAGAAAATTGCTACTGGTCTACAGATTTAGACTTGGGAGTTTAGTGATTTTGTTATAAATCTAGTTTCTATAACTTGATGAACCAAATAATTAAATTTGGAAGTTTTAATTTGTAGCGCAGTAACAATTTGCTTACAAAATTTTGAAAATATTTTTTTGGATAATTGGTTTAATGGCTTTATCAAACAGGTTATGTAAATTGATTTTTAAACAAAATAATTAAATTTAGAAGATTTAATTTGGAGACCAGTAGCAATTTTCCTAGAAAACTTTGAAAATATTTTTTTGGAAAATTGTTTTAATGGCTTTAAGTTATCAAACATTTTATGTAAATTGATTTTTGAACAAAATAATCAAATTTAGAAGTTTCAATTTGGAGACCAGTAGCAATTTTCTTAGAAACTTTGGAAAATATTTTTTGGAAAATTGGTTAAATGGCTTTGAGTTATCAAATAGGTTAAGTAAATTGATTTTTGAACATAATAATTAAATTTGGATGTTTCAATTTGGAAACCAGTAGCAATTTTCTTAGAAAATTTTGATTTTTTTTTTTGGAAAATTGCTTAAATGGTTTTGATTTATCAAATAGGTTAAGTAAATTGATTTTTGAACAAAATAATTAAATTTGGAAGTTTCAATTTGGAAACCAGTAGCAATTTTCTTAAAAAATTTTGAAAATATTTTTTTTTGGAAAATTGGTTTAATGGCTTTAAGTTATCAAACAGGTTATGTAAATTGATTTTTGAACAAAATAATCAAATTTAGAATATTTAATTTAGAGACCAGTAGCAATTTTCTTACAACATTTTATGAAAAATTTTCTAAATTTGTTCAAACTATCAATTATGTAAACTGAATTTGGAACAAAATAATCAAATTTTTTGAATCAAATTAAATTTAAAAACAATTACTGATGCAACCTTGTATTAATTACAATTTACATTTTAAATTGTTACATAATATGATAACAATTACTTTATAAAACAACAGAAGCTTTTTATTTCAGTAAAGAACAATTCAAACCAATAATAAGGAATTTCGATTCCATTCTAAACCGACGGCTGATGTCAACGTTTATTTTTGTCAAAATATATAAAATATGTTCACGGTAAATTTCGTCCTGTTATTGTACTCCCATTTGATTTTATTTTAAAGCAATTGTGTGCAGCACGCGCTCTGTAACAATCTGGAACACTTGGCGCCAAAGACTCTCCACCGCGAAAGAAAACACAGTTATTTATAAGGATCCAGGAAGTCTCGGGTCTCCACTTCATCTGACACGTCTGTGGAGGCGCGCAGATACTCGCACACACATACAATATGTGACAATATAAATTAACTGTAGTTTTTCTCTCGCTGAGCGCATTCCGCACCGATGATGCGTCTTTTCTTCATGTCATCTTTATTATTGGAAATATTATAAAATATCATTGAGTAATTATTTAAGAAATTGCAAATTTAACAAGAAGTTTTATTTTATTAAATTGTCAAGGTAATTTATAATCTGAATATTTTTTTTTTCAGCTGAATTAGTTGTAATCGCGATGCGACATACTGTTATGGAAGTTGATTAAAGTTAATCGTGAAGCGACTTAGTATCACAGAACTTAATTGAGACAACTTAGGTGTAATCAGATGGATTATTATTAATTGCAAAGCGACATAGTGCCATGGAGGTGATTAAAGTTGATCTCGAAGCGACTTAGTATCACAAAATTGATTAAAGTTAATCGCGAAGCGACTTAGTATCACAAAATTTAATTGTGACCACTTAGGTTCAATCAGCAGGATTAGTATTAATTGCGAAGCGACATAGTGCCATGAAAGTTGATTAAATTTAATCGCGAAGCGACTTAGTATCACAAAATTTAACTGAAACCACTTAGATTCAATCAGTAAAATTAGTATTAATTGCGTAGCGAGTTAGTATCACAAAATTTTATTGAGACAACTTAGATGCAATCAGCAGGTTTAGTATTCATCGCCAAGCGATATAATGTCTTGAAAGTTGATTAAAGTTAATCGCGAAGCGACTTAGTATCACAAAACTGATTACAGTTAATCGCGAAGCGGCTTAGTATTACAAAATTTAATTGAGACAACTTAGATGCAATCAGCAGGTTTAGTATTCATCGCGAAGCGACATAATGTCATGAAAGTTGATTAAAGTTAATTGCGAAGCGACTTAGTATCACAAAACTGATTACAGTTAATCGCGAAGCGGCTTAGTATCACAAAATTTTATTGAGACAACTTAGATGCAATCAGCAGGTTTAGTATTCATCGCCAAGCGACATAATGTCTTGAAAGTTGATTAAAGTTATTCGCGAAGCGACTTAGTATCACAAAATTGATTAAAGTTAATTGCGAAGCGACTTAGTATCACACAATTTAATTGAGACAACTTAGATGCAATCAGCAGGTTTAGTATTCATCGCGAAGCGACATAATGTCATGAAAGTTGATTAAAGTTAATCGCGAAGCGACTTAGTATCACAAAACTGATTACAGTTAATCGCGAAGCGGCTTAGTATCACAAAATTTAATTGAGACAACTTAGATGCTATCAGCAGGTTTAGTATTCATTGCGAAGCGACATAATGTCGTGAAAGTTGATTAAAGTTAATCGCGAAGCGACTTAGTATCACAAAATTGATTAAAGTTAATTGCGAAGCGACTTAGTATCACAAAATTTAATTGAGACAAATTAGATGCAATCAGCAGGTTTAGTATTCATCGCGAAGCGAGGTAATGTCTTGAAAGTTGATTAAAGTTAATCGCGAAGCGACTTAGTATCACAAAATTAATTAAAGTTAACCGTGAAGCGACTTAGTATCACAAAATTTAATTGAGACAACTTAGATGCAATCAGCAGGTTTAGTATTCATCGCGAAGCGAGATAATGTCTTGAAAGTTGATTAAAGTTAATCGCGAATCGACTTAGTATCACAAAATTAATTAAAGTTAACCGTGAAGCGACTTAGTATCACAAAATTGATGAAAGTTAATTGCGAAGCGACTTAGTATCACAAAATTGTTTAAAGTTGATTGCGAAGCGACTTAGTATCACAAAATTTAATTGAGACAACTTAGATGCAATCAGCAGGTTTAGTATTCACCGCGAAGCGACATAATGTCATGAAAATTGATTTAAGTTATTCGCGAAGCGACTTAGTATCACAAAATTGATTAAAGTTAATTGCGAAGCGAATTAGTATCACAAAATTTAATTAAGACTACTTAGATGCAATCAGCAGGTTTTGCATTCATCGCGAAGCGACATATTGTCTTGAAAGTTGATTAAAGTTAATCGCGAAGCGACTTAGTATCACAAAACTGATTACAGTTAATCGCGAAGCGGCTTAGTATCACAAAATTTAATTTAGACAACTTAGATGCAATCAGCAGGTTTAGTATTCATCGCGAAGCGACATAATGTCATGAAAGTTGATTAAAGTTAATTGCGAAGCGACTTAGTATCACAAAACTGATTACAGTTAATCGCGAAGCGGCTTAGTATCACAAAATTTAATTGAGACAACTTAGATGCAATCAGCAGGTTTAGAATTCATCGCGAAGCGACATAATGTCATGGAAGTTAATTAAAGTTTATTGTGAAGCGACTTAGTATCACAAAATTAATTAAAGTTAATTGCGAAGCGACTTTGTGTCACAAAATTTAATTGGGACAACTTAGATGCAATCAGCAGGTTTAGTATTCACCGCGAAGCGACATAATGCCATGAAAATTGATTAAAGTTATTTTCGAAGCGACTTAGTATCACAAAATTGATTAAAGTTAATTGCGAAGCGACTTAGTATCACAAAATTTAATTGAGACAACTTAGATGCTATCAGCAGGTTCAGTATTCATCGCGAAGCGACAAAATGTCATGAAAGTTGATTAAAGTTATTCGCGAAGCGACTTAGTATCACAAAATTGATTAAAGTTAATCGCGAAGTGACTCAGTATCACAAAATTGATTAAAGTTAATCGCGAAGTGACTCAGTATCACAAAATTAAATTTAGACAACTTAGATGCAATCAGCAGGTTTAGTTTTTATCGCGAAGCGACATAATGCCGTGAAAGTTGATTAAAGTTATTCGCGAAGCGACTTAGCATCACAAAATTGATTAAAGTTAACCGTGAAGCGACTTAGTATCACAAAATTTAATTGAGACAACTTAGATGCAATCAGCAGGTTTAGTATTCATTGCGATGCGACATAATGTCGTGAAAGCTGATTAAAGTTATTCGCAAAGCGACTTAGTATCACAAAATTGATTAAAGTTAATCGCGAAGCGACTCAGTATCACAAAATTGATTAAAGTTAATCGCGAAGCGATTTAGTATCACCAAATTTAACTGAGACAACTTAGATGCAATCAGCAGGTTTAGTATTTATCGCTAAGCGACATAGTGTCATGAAAGTTGATTAAAGTTAATTGCGAAGCGACTTAGTATCACAAAACTGATTACAGTTAATCGCGAAGCGGCTTAGTATCACAAAATTTAATTGAGACAACTTAGATGCAATCAGCAGGTTTAGTATTCATTGCGATGCGACATAATGTCGTGAAAGCTGATTAAAGTTATTCGCAAAGCGACTTAGTATCACAAAATTGATTAAAGTTAATCGCGAAGCGATTTAGTATCACCAAATTTAACTGAGACTACTTAGATGCAATCAGCAGGTTTAGATTTATCGCTAAGCGACATAGTGTCATGAAAGTTGATTAAAGTTAATTGCGAAGCGACTTAGTATCACAAAACTGATTACAGTTAATCGCGAAGCGGCTTAGTATCACAAAATTTTATTGAGACAACTTAGATGCAATCAGCAGGTTTAGTATTCATCGCCAAGCGACATAATGTCTTGAAAGTTGATTAAAGTTAATCGCGAAGCGACTTAGTATCACAAAACTGATTACAGTTAATCGCGAAGCGATTTAGTATAACAAAATTTAATTGAGACAACTTAGATGCAATCAGCAGGTTTAGTATTCGTCATCATGAAAGTTGATTAAAGTTAATTGCGAAGCGACTTGGTATCATAAAATTGAATTAAGACTACTTAGATGGAATCAGCAGGTTTAGCATTCATTGCGAAGCGACTTAGTTTCACAGAACTTAATTGAGACAAATTTGGTTTAATCAGATGGATTATTATTAATAGCAAAGCGACATAATGCCATGGAAGTGATTAAAGTTAATCGCGAAGCGACTTAATATCACAAAATTTAATTGAGACAACTTGGATGCTATTAGCAGGTTTAGTATTCATTGCGAAGCGGCATAATGTCATGAAAGTAGATTAAAGTTAATTGCGAAGCGACTTAGTATCACAAAATTGATTAAAGTTAATCGCGAAGCGATTTAGTATCACCAAATTTAACTGAGACAACTTAGATGCAATCAGCAGGTTTAGTATTCATCGCGAAGCGACATAATGTCATGAAAGTTGATTAAAGTTAATTGCGAAGCGACTTAGTATCATAAAATTGATTAAAGTTAATCGCGAAGCTACTTAGTATCACAAAAATTAATTGAGGCAAATTAGAAGCAATCAGCAGGTTTAGTATTTATCGCGAAGAGACATAATGTCATGAAAGTTGATTAAAGTTTATTGCGAAGCGACTTAGTATCACAAAATTGAATTAAGTTAATCGCGAAGCGATTTAGTATAACAAAATTTAATTGAGAAAACTTAGATGCAATCAGCAGGTTTAGTATTCATCGCGAAGCGACATAATGTCATGAAAGTTGATTAAAGTTAATCGCGAAGCGACTTAGTATTACAAAATTGATCAAAGTTAATTGCGAAGCGACTTTGTGTCACAAAATTTAATTGAGACAACTTAGATGCAATCAGCAGGTTTTTGTATTCATCGCGAAGCGAGATAATGTCTTGAAAGTTGATTAAAGTTAATCGCGAAGCGACTTAGTATCACAAAATTAATTAAAGTTAACCGTGAAGCGACTTAGTATCACAAAATTTAATTGAGACAACTTAGATGCAATCAGCAGGTTTAGTATTCATTGCGAAGCGACATAATGTTTTGAAAGCTGATTAAAGTTAATTGCGAAGCGAGTTAGTATCACAAAATTGATTAAAGTTAACCGTGAAGCGACTTAGTATCACAAAATTTAATTTAGACAACTTAGATGCAATCAGCAGGTTTAGTATTCATTGCGAAGCGACATAATGCCGTGAAAGCTGATTAAAGTTAATCGCGAAGCGACTTAGTATCACAAAATTGATTAAAGTTAATTGCGAAGTGACTCAGTATCACAAAATTTAATTTAGACAACTTAGATGCAATCAGCAGGTTTAGTATTCATTGCGAAGCGACATAATGCCGTGAAAGCTGATTAAAGTTAATCGCGAAGCGACTTAGTATCACAAAATTGATTAAAGTTAATTGCGAAGTGACTCAGTATCACAAAATTTAATTTAGACAACTTAGATGCAATCAGCAGGTTTAGTATTCATTGCGAAGCGACATAATGTTGTGAAAGCTGATTAAAGTTAATTGCGAAGCGAGTTAGTATCACAAAATTGATTAAAGTTAACCGTGAAGCGACTTAGTATCACAAAATTTAATTGACACAACTTAGATGCTATCAGCAGGTTTAGTATTCATCGCGAAGCGACATAATGTCATGAAAGTTGATTAAAGTTAATTGCGAAGCGACTTAGTAGCACAAAATTGATTAAAGTTAATCGCGAAGCGACTTAGTATCACAAAAATTAATTTAGACAACTTAGATGCAATCAGCAGGTTTAGTATTCATTGCGAAGCGACATAATGTCATGGAAGTTGATTAAAGTTAATAGCGAAGCGACTTAGTATCACAAAATTGAATAAAGTTTATTGCGAGTATCACAAAATTTTATTGAGACAACTTAGATGCAATCAGCAGGTTTAGTATTCATCGCGAAGCGACATAATGTCGTGAAAGTTGATTAAAGTTAATCGCGAAGCGACTTGGTATCACAAAATTTATTAAAGTTAACCGCGAAGCGACTGAGTATCACAAAATTTAATTGAGACAACTTAGATGCAATCTGCAGGATTAGTATTCATTGCGAAGCGACATAATATTATGAAAGTTGATTAAAGTTAATTGCGAAGCGGCTTAGTATCACAAAATTAATTAAAGTTAACCGTGAAGCGACTTAGTATCACAAAATTTAATTGAGACAACTTAGATGCAATCAGCAGCTTTAGTATTCATCGCTAAGCGACATAATGTCATGAAAGTTGACTAAAGTTAATTGCGAAACGATTTAGTATCACAATATTGAGGTTAGGTAGACTTAGGTAGTATCACAAAATTTA
Organism: Tachinus rufipes; assembly: GCA_963932245.1. Lineage (NCBI taxonomy): Eukaryota > Metazoa > Arthropoda > Insecta > Coleoptera > Staphylinidae > Tachinus > Tachinus rufipes. The sequence goes on from OZ010744.1 coordinate 8,977,274, forward strand.
ATTGAGACAACTTAGATGCAATCAGCAGGTTTAGTATTCATCGCGAAGCGACATAATGTCATGAAAGTTGATTAAAGTTAATCGCGAATCGACTTAGTATCACAAAATTAATTAAAGTTAACCGTGAAGCGACTTAGTATCACAAAATTTAATTGAGACAACTTAGATGCAATCAGCAGGTTTAGTATTCATTGCGAAGCGACATAACGTTGTGAAAGCTGATTAAAGTTAATCGCGAAGCGACTTAGTATCACAAAATTTAATTGTGAAAACTTAGGTTCAATCAGCAGGATTAGTATTAATTGCGAAGCGACATAGTGCCATGAAAGTTGATTAAATTTAATCGCAATGCGACTTAGTATCACAAAATTTAACTGAAACCACTTAGATTCAATCAGTAAGATTAGTATTAATTGCGTAGCGAGTTAGTATCACAAAATTTTATTGAGACAACTTAGATGCAATCAGCAGGTTTAGTATTCACCGCGAAGCGACATAATGTCATGAAAGTTGATTAAAGTTAATCGCGAAGCGACTTAGTATCACAAAATTTAATTGTGACCACTTAGGTTCAATCAGCAGGATTAGTATTAATTGCGAAGCGACATAGTGCCATGAAAGTTGATTAAATTTAATCGCAAAGCGACTTAGTATCACAAAATTTAACTGAAACCACTTAGATTCAATCAGTAAGATTAGTATTAATTGCGTAGCGAGTTAGTATCACAAAATTTTATTGAGACAACTTAGATGCAATCAGCAGGTTTAGTATTTATCGCGAAGCGACAAAATGTCATGAAAGTTGATTCAAGTTATTCGCGAAGCGACTTAGTTACACAAAATTTATCAAAGTTAATCACGAAGCGACTCAGTATCACAAAATTTAATTTAGACAACTTAGCTGCAATCAGCAGGTTTAGTATTCATTGCGAAGCGACATAATGTCATGAAAGTTGATTAAAGTTAATAGCGAAGCGACTTAGTATCACAAAATTGATTAAAGTTAATCGCGAAGCGACTTAGTATCACAAAATTTTATTGAGACAACTTAGATGCAATCAGCAGGTTTAGTATTTATTGCGAAGCGACATAATGTCGTGAAAGTTGATTAAAGTTAATCGCGAAGCGACTTGGTATCACAAAATTTATTAAAGTTAACCGCGAAGCGACTGAGTATCACAAAATTTAATTGAGACAACTTAGATGCAATCTGCAGGATTAGTATTCATTGCGAAGCGACATAATATTATGAAAGTTGATTAAAGTTAATTGCGAAGCGGCTTAGTATCACAAAATTAATTAAAGTTAACCGTGAAGCGACTTAGTATCACAAAATTTAATTGAGACAACTTAGATGCAATCAGCAGCTTTAGTATTCATCGCTAAGCGACATAATGTCATGAAAGTTGACTAAAGTTAATTGCGAAACGATTTAGTATCACAATATTGAGGTTAGGTAGACTTAGGTAGTATCACAAAATTTAATTGAGACAACTTAGATGCAATCAGCAGGTTTAGTATTCATCGCGAAGCGACATAATGTCATGAAAGTTGATTAAAGTTAATCGCGAATCGACTTAGTATCACAAAATTAATTAAAGTTAACCGTGAAGCGACTTAGTATCACAAAATTTAATTGAGACAACTTAGATGCAATCAGCAGCTTTAGTATTCATCGCTAAGCGACATAATGTCATGAAAGTTGACTAAAGTTAATTGCGAAACGACTTAGTATCTTAAAATTGAGGTTAGGTAGACTTCTCACTTTTTTTCTGGCTCCTTGAAGCAAGTTTTTCAGCTGTGGTCGAATCTTGTTTTAATAAATTTTGAGTTTCAAGGTGTCCTTTTGTGGGCCCAGAACTAAAAACTGTTCTGGAATCGTGATGGGCACTTTGGTTAAAACAAGTCAAGTCGGTTTTGTGGTATTTTCTAAACGGTAGTGGCTTCTTCTGGGTTTGCTGTTGAGATCTAATCTAGGATTTCTCAATGGTCATTGGTTAGTTTAGGTCTAAATTTTGGACCCTTTGGCTCCTTGAAGCTGATCATATTCTGGCGCTAACTGCAAGTGCTGAAGTTTCTTAGTTACTATGTCAAAGCTGCTTTTGAACCCTACTGATCTAAGTCAAGTAGGTCTTGCAGTATCTTCTTTAGGGATTGCTGTTGAGGTCTAATCCAGGATTTCTTAATGGTCACTGGTGTGTTTAAGTTTTGGTGCGAACTGCAAACGCTCTTATGAGGTTTTTTAATAGAATGCAAGTTTTGATTTTGATTAAAAAAAGTCTTGAGTCTTAAGGTCATTGATTTGTCTGAGATCCGAGTCTGTAGCTCCTCAAAGCTGATCATGTCCGACATGTTTTGGTGGTAACTGCAAAAGTTTCAAGGTCATTGGTTTTTTTGATGTTAGCATGGGATCAGACTTCCCGCACTCGTCTGGCTTCTTTTGGGCGGAATCGAAAACTGCTACGTTCTGGAATTTTGATGAGTATTTTGGTTGGGCTAAGTCAAGAAGTATTTTCGTAGTGGCTTCTTCTGTGTGTTGCTGCTGAGGTCTAATTTTGTCCACCCGCCCAGCTTCTTGTGATCTGTAGTTTGGATTTCACTTTCTTCTCTTTCAATTTATTAACTGACCTTTGCAAAAAGGATCTCTTGATTACAAATACTTGGGTGGGTAGTCGAGGTACACCAGTTCAAACTAATTGACGGCAATTAATTAATTAATTAATAAATCATTGTTTAAGCTATTATTGAGGTGTAGATTACTGTGAAATCTTGAAAAAATTGATAAGATAAAACAAATTTAAATTCGAAACCACAAAGGAAAACATTTTTAAACAATTACGCGTTTACATATTTGAGCAGTTCATTACGTAACTAATATTTAAATATTGAATGCAACTAGCTTCACCTATCGCTGATTTTTACAGCACAACATAAAATAAATAATGTTCTGCGGTGAGCTCCTATCAGTAGCCCCCACTTTCCTCAAACATATTTAATCTCTGAATTTGATATCGCGATGATAATTTCAAACAACTATTTAACTTCCAGACGTGCGCCACATTCCACCGCCTTTAAGCAATAACCACGTAATTAACACAAAAATTGTAATAGCGCGGAGTTGGCATTCTTTTCTTGTAAAGCAACGATATAACATGAAGTGAAACATGGACACACGTACAGATAAGCCGGAGGAAATGAGACGCCCAGACAGTGAAGATACCGTAGATAACAGTATCAGTGATATTTTGGATGACTTGGAAGGGGATTCATCCGATGAGGATGATTTAGTGCAAACAATGGGTCAGAAACATCCGCGTCCTTTAAAAAGGAATAAAAGTAAAGTTGTTAATGAGGATGTTTTAAAATTAGCAAAAATTATTAGTGAAAGTGATACGAAAAATATAGAAATTTTAAATGAAGAAAGTGTGAATGTTAAAAATTCTAATGAATTAGTTTGCAAAAAAGAAATTATTGAATTAAGTGATGAACAAATTAATAATAATTGTGAAGAAAATAGTGATAAGGAATCTATTAATGAAGATGTAGTTACAGAATCGGTTAAAGAAAATGTAGTTAGTGAATCAAAAGAATTAGTTAAGGAAGATATTAGTGAATCAGTTAAAGAAGTTGTTCTGGAATCAGTAAGTTCATATTACAGTGAAGGAAGTATAGATTCTGATTTTATAAGTCAGGATGAAGAAATTGTTACTGGAAACGAATTGGTTGTTGAGAAAAATGAGGATAAAACCGAAAATGATGTTTTTGAAAATCATAAATCAATTATTGCTGAAAATGAATCGACAATTATTGAATCAAATGAAACTAATACTTTAATCATTGCTGAAACTGTTATTGATGACAATGAACCCGATGCAGTTATTGATGATAATGAGGCATCAAATGAAGCTATTAACAAATCACTCGTTACTAAAATTGAAAATAATTCCACAGAAACTGAGAACAATAGTGATATTGTGTCAACAACATTAACCGAATCAGATGATGAGAAAATTGTTTTACGAAACAAACATCCACATAATGATGATTATGGGAATAAAGATGATTTTAATGGTGTTTATCTAACGGACTCTACTCTTGATGAAAGCAATGATGTTGATAGTGAAAGTGAAATTATATGCAGGTTTTTGGGATCTTCAGTAGGTGATGTAAGCTTATTTTAATATTTTTAAATATTATTGTGTAACTGCTTTGGAGGAAATGATTCAGATTTGCTGTTTTTTTTTTCAGATAACGTTTTATTTTGCAATTTTGTATGTGAGATAAAATTGTTATCAATATGGTTTGTCGGTTTATTGAGTGATATAGCGCTGTAGGTATTACATGTATTTACTGGAAAATCACACAAGTAACAAAATATTTACTTATAATAAAATAATGAGTACATTTAGAAGTACCATGTTTGAGTACTGATGACAATGAAGTATATTGGAAATTTAACTAACCAAATTTACACAGTTGGTATTTATGATAATGAAGTATATTGAGATCAAATTTGATTAATTTTCAATGAAAAGTTTAGAAGTTATAGCTTATTTTACAGTATTGAGACTAAGACCAACTAGATGGCTTAGATTTAGATAATACAAAAATGATCGTATCAATGTTAACCAAATTGGCTCAATTGCTACTCATGTTTATGAAGTATATTGAAACTAAATTTCACTAAGTTCCAATGAATAGTTTGGAAGTTACAGCTTATTTTACTGTCTTATTGTATTGAGACCAACATCAACGAGATGGCTTAGATTTAGATAATACAAAAATTGTCGTATCAATGTTAACCAAATTTGGTCAATTGGTACTCATGATTATGAAGTATATTGAGACAAAATTTCACTAAGTTCCAATGAATAGTTTGGAAGTTACAGCTTATTTTACTGTCTTATAGTATTGAGACCAACATCAACGAGATGGCTTAGATTTAGATAATACAAAAATTATCGTATCAATGTTACCCAAATTTGCTCAATTGGTACTCATGATTATGAAGTATATTGACACCAAATTTTACAAAATTCTAATGAATAGTTTAGAAGTTACAGCTTATTTTACTGTCTTATAGTATTGACGTCAAGATCATTGAAATGACTTAGATTTAGATAATACAAAAATTATCGTAACAATGTAATCCAAATTTGCTCAATTGGTACTCATGATTATGAAGTATATTGAGACTAAATTTCACTAAATTGTAATGAATAGTTTAGAAGTTACAGCTTATTTCACTGTATTATAGTATTGAGACCAAGACCAATGAGGTGGCTTAAATTTAGATAATACAAAACTTATTGTATCAATGTTAACCAAATTTGCTCAATTGGTACTCATAATTATGAAGTGTATTGAGACCAAATTTCACTAAGTTCCAATGAATGGTTTAGAAGTTACAGCTTATTTTACTGTCTTATAGTATTGACGTCAAGATCATTGGGATGGCTTAGATTTAGATAATTCAAAAATTATTGTATCATTGTTAACCAAATTTTCTCAGTTGGTACTCATGATTATGAAGTATATTGAGACCAAATTTTACTAAGTTCCAATGAATAGTTTAGAAGTTAAAGCTTATTTTGCTTTCTTATAATATTGAGGCCAAGATCATTGAGATAGCTTAGATTTATATAATACAAAAATTATCGTATCAATGTTAACCAAATTGGCTCAATTGCTACTCATGTTTATGAAGTATATTGAAACTAAATTTCACTAAGTTTCAATGAATAGTTTGGAAGTTACAGCTTATTTTACTGTCTTATTGTATTGAGACCAACATCAACGAGATGGCTTAGATTTAGATAATACAAAAATTATTGTATCAATGTTAACCAAATTTGCTCAATTGGTATTCATGATTATGAAGTATATTTAGACCAAATTTCACTAAGTTTCAAAGAATAGTTTAGATGTTACAGCTTATTTCACTGTCTTATAGTATTGAGACCAAGATCAACTTGTTGGCTTAGATTTAGATAATACAAAAATTATCGTATCAATGTTAACCCAATTTGCTCAATTGGTACTCATGAGTATGAAGTGTATTAAGACCAAATTTCACTAAGTTTCAATGAATAGTTTAGAAGTTTCAGCTTATTTTTCTTTCTTATAGTATTGAGACTAAGATCAACGAGATGGCTAAGATTTAGATAATACAAAAATTATTGTATCAATGTTAACCAAATTTGCTCAATTGGTACTCATGAGTATGAAGTGTATTAAGACCAAATTTCACTAAGTTTCTATGAATAGTTTAGAAGTTTCAGCTTATTTTTCTTTCTTATAGTATTGAGACTAAGATCAACGAGATGGCTAAGATTTAGATAATACAAAAATTATCGTATCAATGTTAACCAAATTTGCTCAATTGGTACTCATGAGTATGAAGTGTATTGAGACCAAATTTCACTAAGTTTTAATGAATAGTTTTTAAGATACAGCTTATTTTGCTTCCTTGTAGCATTGAGTACAAGATTAACGAGATGGCTTAGATTTAAATAATACAAAAATTATCGTATCAATGTTAACCAAATTTGCTCATTTGGTACTCATGAGTATGAAGTGTATTTAGACCAAATTTCACTAAGTTTCAATGAATAGTTTAGAAGTTTCAGCTTATTTTTCTTTCTTATAGTATTGAGACTAAGATCAACGAGAGGGCTTAGATTTAGATAATACAAAAATTATCGTATCAATGTCAACCAAATTTGCTCAATTGGTACCCATGATTATGAAGTATATTGAGACCAAATTTCACTAAATTCCAATGAATAGTTTAGAAGTTACAGCTTATTTCACTGTCTTATATTATTGAGACTAAGACCAATGAGGTGGCTTAGATTTAGATAATACAAAACTTATCGTATCAATGTTAACCAAATTTGCTCAATTGGTACTCATGATTATGAAGTGTATTGAGACCAAATTTCACTAAATTTCAATGAATAGTTTAGCTTATTTCACTGTCTTTTAATATTGAGACCAAGATCAACTTGTTGGCTTAGATTTAGATAATCCAAAAATTATCGTATCAATGTTAACCAAATTTGCTCAATTGGTACTCATGAGTATGAAGTGTATTGAGACCAAATTTCACTAAGTTTTAATGAATAGTTTTTAAGATACAGCTTATTTTGCTTCCTTGTAGCATGGAGTACAAGATTAACGAGATGGCTTAGATTTAAATAATACAAAAAATATCGTATCAATGTTAACCCAATTTGCTCAATTGGTACTCATGAGTATGAAGTGTATTAAGACCAAATTTCACTAAGTTTCAATGAATAGTTTAGAAGTTTCAGCTTATTTTTCTTTCTTATAGTATTGAGACTAAGATCAACGAGATGGCTTAGATTTAGATAATACAAAAATTATCGTATCAATGTTAACCAAATTTGCTCAATTGGTACTTATGGGTATGAAGTGTATTGAGACCAAATTTCACTAAGTTTTAATGAATGGTTTTTAAGATACAGCTTATTTTGCTTCCTTGTAGCATTGAGTACAAGATTAACGAGATGGCTTAGATTTAAATAATACAAAAATTATTGTATCAATATTAACCAAATTTGCTCAATTGGTATTCATGATTATGAAGTATATTTAGACCAAATTTCACTAAGTTTCAAAGAATAGTTTAGATGTTACAGCTTATTTCACTGTCTTATAGTATTGAGACCAAGATCAACTTGTTGGCTTAGATTTAGATAATACAAAAATTATCGTATCAATGTCAACCAAATTTGCTCAATTGGTACTCATGATTATGAAGTATATTGAGACCAAATTTCACTAAATTCCAATGAATAGTTTAGAAGTTACAGCTTATTTCACTGTCTTATATTATTGAGACTAAGACCAATGAGGTGGCTTAGATTTAGATAATACAAAACTTATCGTATCAATGTTAACCAAATTTTTCTCAATTGGTACTCATGATTATGAAGTGTATTGAGACCAAATTTCACTAAATTTCAATGAATAGTTTAGCTTATTTCACTGTCTTTTAATATTGAGACCAAGATCAACTTGTTGGCTTAGATTTAGATGATACAAAAATTATCGTATCAATGTTAACCAAATTTGCTCAATTGGTACTCATGATTATGAAGTGTATTGAGACCAAATTTTACTAAGTTTCAATGAATAGTTTAGAAGTTACAGCTTATTTCACTGTCTTATAGTATTGAGACCAAGATCAACTTGTTGGCTTAGATTTAGATAATACAAAAATTATTGTATCAATGTCAACCAAATTTGCTCAATTGGTACTCATGATTATGAAGTATATTGAGACCAAATTTTACTATGTTTCAATGAATAGTTTAGAAGTTACAGCATATTTTAATGTCTTATTTTATATCAAGATCAACGAGATGGCTTAGATTTAGATAATACAAAAATTATCGTATCAATGTTAACCAAATTTGCTCAATTGGTACTCATGATTATGAAGTATATTGAGATCAAATTTCACTAAATTTCAATGAATAGTTTAGCTTATTTCACTGTCTTGTAATATTGAGACCAAGATCAACTTGTTGGCTTAGATTTAGATAATACAAAAATTATCGTATCAATGTTAACCAATTTTGCTCAATTGGTACTCATGATTATGAAGTATATTGAGACCAAATTTTACAAAATTTTACTGAGTAATTTAGAAGTTATAGTTTAGTTTACTTAGTTACAATACCTAGATCAATTTATTTGAGATGGCTCAGAGTTAGTTTATACAAAATTGAACGTATCAATTCTAACCAAATTTGCACAGTTTGAATTCATAATAATGAAGTACATTAAGATCAAATTTTAGAAAATTTTATTGAATGATTTAGAAGTTATAGTTTAGTTCATTGCAGTTACAGTATCTAGATGAAATTATTTGAGATGGCTTAGATTTAATTTGCACAAAATTGAACGTATCAATTCTAACCAAATTTGCACAGTTTGAACCCATAATAATGAAGTACATTAAGACCAAATTTTATAAAGTTCCAATGCATGGTTTAGAAGTTATAGTTTAGTTCACTTCAGTTACAGTATCTAGATCAAATTATTCGAGTTGGCTTAGAGTTAGTTTGCACAAAATTGAACGTATCAATTCTAACCAAACTTGCACAGTTTGAACTCATGATTATGAAGCAAATTGAAACCAAATTTCACAAAACTCTAATGTATGGTTTAGAAGTTATACTTTAGTTCACTTCAGTTACAGTATCTAGATCAAATTATTCGAGATGGCTTAGAGTTAGTTTGCACAAAATTGAACGTATCATTTCCAATCAAACTTTTCCACTTTGAACTCATGATAATAAAGAAAATTTATACCAATTTTCACAAAATTTTAATGCTTGGTTTAGAAGTTATAGTTTAGTTCACTTCAGTTATAGTATCTGGATCAAATTATTTGAGACGGCTTAGAGTTAGTTTATACAAAATTGAACGTATCAATTCTAACCAAATTTGCACAGTTTGAACTCATAATAATGAAGTACATTAAGATCAAATTTCATAAAATTTTAATAATTGGTTTAAAAGTTATAGTTTAGTTCACTTTAGTTACGGCATCTAGATCAAATTATTCGAGTTGGCTTATAATTAGTTTGCACAAAATTGAACGTATCAATTCTAACCAAATGTGCACAGTTTGAACTCATAATAATGAAGTACATTGAAACCAAATTTCTCAAAATTCCCTTGAATGGTTTAGAAGTTATAGTTTAGTTCACTTCAGTTACAGTATCTAGATCAAATTATTTGAGATGGCTTAGAGTTAGTTTATACAAAATTGAACGTATTAATTCCAACCAAATTGGCACAGTTTGAACTCATATTAATGAAGTACATTAAGATCAAATTTTATAAAATTCCAATGAATGATTTAGAAGTTATAGTTTAGTTCATTTTAGTTACAGTATCAATCTCAAATTATTTGAGATGGCTTAGAATTAGTTTACACAAAATCGAACGTTTCAATTCTAACCAAATTTGCACAATTGGTACTCATTACAATGAAGTATATTGAGACCAAATTTCAACAATTTTCATTAATAATACTGAAAATACAAATCTGTACAAAGATTGTAGCTTTCAAAATAAAATAGTACTTTTGTGCCAACGAAATGCCGTGTTGCAATCCCTGACCCAGACAATACTTGGAGTAACCCAGTGTTCTACGAATTGTCGGTTGAAGAACATTGTGCGAATATATATAATATTTTAACCTTGAAATAAAATTGGCTCTTATGTCATTTTACAAATAAAATTTCACTATTATGTGAGAGGTTATTAAAAAAAATTGTTTAGTGTGATTCAACGCTTTGACTAAATAAGTAAGCACATTTCTTGTATGTGATATTTCAGGAAATGTATGTGGAATTAGTAATTCATTTATATAACGTAACTCAATCAACATTTCTTACTAACGTATTTAAATAAATAATTTAATCAGACTCAATCTAACTTTTAATGAGTTAAATCACTGTTTCTTTTCTTGCTCGAACCGAACTTGCTTGCTTTCCGTTCGAGTTGGTTCGGAATATCTAGTCTTCTCTAATCAGCGCGTTAATACTATAGCCTGCCATCGTTTCAGCGTGCTATTCTATCAATTGATGCACCTTATTGTTTAATACAGCTCAATTAGTAATTATAGAATTTTTCTCTTGCTTAGAACATATTATAAACAACTATTGACTCATGTGGATACGACAAAATGTTCAAATAATTGATGAATATATGTATAGTAGGCAAATGTTTATGATACGTACCGATAATTTTGTTACAATTTCAAGTAGAACCTAAGGAGTAGTACATCGATTGTTGTAAAAACAATTATACACTTTCATAAATTATTATTCAAATTAATGTCACAACCTTAGTTCCGTACGATTGTTTACAAAAATATTTGTACTGATTTCACATTTGTATAATGTCTACTGTCACATTACCACAAATGTCGCGACGAAAAGTCAAATGTATTTTCTGTTTATTGTGGTTTTTTTACTTCATTTCAATTCTAATTAAACAATTATCGATTCTCCTTTTGGTTTGTATAAAATCTTAATTAAATAAATCCTGAAACCATCTATAAATAACTCAAATCGAATCCGATTAATTAATGTACGCTTTATTTTTACAAGCTCGTAAATAATGTTCATCATCAATTTATTATTTTTAGGCGGAGGCTCGTCTTCTCGCAAGGAGAGCTGCCCGCGCCGAGGCACGCGAGATCCGCATGCGGGATTTGGAGAGGCAACAACGCGAACAAGAAGAAAACGCCGATAGACAATTTGACATGAATGCTGATCCGTTAATACGGCGGCCTGCTAGCAACACCAGCAGATACCTCTCCAGTCGAAGATCATCGGAAGATTCATTGGAAGATACCGGCAGTCTCAGGGATCTAAGGGTAAGCCAGCCAAATTGATTTAATGCCAATAACACGACGAACTAAATTAAATCAGTTGTAAACATGTTGTCGAACGTTATAATACAACATCTCACGTTACAGCATGAGCTCAAGGAAGTCGAGGAGAAGTTCCGGAAGGCTATGATAGCAAATGCACAATTGGACAACGATAAAGCAGCGCAGACCTATCAATTGGAATTACTCAAAGACAGGTAAATTTAATTTATTCAAACAGGTGTTGATTTCAATGTCGCGTTTTATTTTCATTCTATTTGGAATTTAATAGTAATTCAAAACAGTCCAGAAATGGATGCTACCTTGATCTTTGGACGTAAATACAACAGAATTGTTTGTGGAACGATTGATGTAATATGGTTGGTTCTAAAGTATTTTCCTAAAATGAATTATGCGAAAATGATGTAAATTCTTTCTTACCAGTGGTCATAGACACATGTTTAGGTTCTATAGTGCAGTTGAATGATTATCCGCTAGGGGGCAATACTATTGTTGCCAAAAATGTATCAAAATCCCATGGTTTACGAGTTACGACTTGATTTATTAATTCTTCATAAAGACATTGAGTTGAAGCAAGTTTTGTTCAATTTAACTACATTGGACGTATCGAATCGGATACAGTTTACACAGTTGGTAGCTGTGCTATTCAGAAACATTGTTGCCAAGTTGTATAAAAATCCAATGTTTGGTTTAGGAGTTACGACTTTATTTATTCACTCCTCACAAAGAAAATTATTCAATTGAAGAAGGTTGTTCATTTTAATTGAATTGGACGTATCGATTTGGATACGGTTTACACAGTTGGTAGCAATGCTATTCAGAAACATTGTTGCCAAATTGTATCAAAATTTAATGTTTGGTTTACTAGTTACGACTTCAATTATTAATTCTTCATAACGAACATTATTCAATCGAAGAAGTGTGTTCATTTTAATTGAATTGGACGTATCGATTTGGATACGGTTTACACAATTGGTAGCAATGCTATTCAGAAACATTGTTGCCAATTTGGATCAAAATCCAATGTTTGGTTTACGAGTTACGACTTTATTTATTCACTCCTCGCAAAGAAAATGATTCAATTGAAGAAGGTTAAGTTTATTTTAATTGGATTGGACGTATCAAATCGGATGCAATTTACACAATTAGTGGCAAAGGTATTCAGAAACATTGTTGCCAAATTGTATCAAAATTCAATGTTTGATTTACGAGTTACGACTTAATTTATTCACTCCTCACAAAGAAAATTATTCAATTGAAGAAGGTTGTTCATTTTAATTGAATTGGACGTATCGATTTGGATACGGTTTACACAGTTGGTAGCAATGCTATTCAGAAACATTGTTGCCAAATTGTATCAAAATTCAATGTTTGGTTTACTAGTTACGACTTCAATTATTAATTCTTCATAACGAACATTATTCAATCGAAGAATTGTGTTCATTTTAATTGAATTGGACGTATCGATTTGGATACGGTTTACACAATTGGTAGCAATGCTATTCAGAAACATTGTTGCCAATTTGGATCAAAATCCAATGTTTGGTTTACGAGTTACGACTTTATTTATTCACTCCTCGCAAAGAAAATGATTCAATTGAAGATGGTTAAGTTTATTTTAATTGGATTGGACGTATCGAATCGGATGCAATTTACACAATTAGTGGCAATGCTATTCAGAAACATTGTTGCCAATTTGTATCAAAATCCAATGTTTGGTTTAGGAGTTACGACTTTATTTATTCACTCCTCACAAAGAAAATTATTCAATTGAAGAAGGTTGTTCATTTTAATTGAATTGGACGTATCGATTTGGATACGGTTTTCACAGTTGGTAGCAATGCTATTCAGAAAATTGTTGCCAATTTGTATGAAAATCCAATGTTTGGTTTAGGAGTTACGACTTTATTTATTCACTCCAACAAAGAAAATTATTCAATTGAAGAAGGTTATGTTTATTTTAATTGGATTGGACGTATCGAATCGGATGCAATTTACACAATTAGTGGCAATGCTATTCAGAAACATTGTTGCCAAATTGTGTCAAAATCCAATGTTTGGTTTACGAGTTACGACTTCATTTATTAATTCTTCCTAACCAACATTATTCAATCGATGAAGATTGTTCATTTTAATTGAATTGGACGTATCGATTTGAATACGGTTTACACAGTTGGTAGCAATGCTATTCAGAAACATTGTTGCCAATGTGTCAAAATCCAATGTTTGGTTTAGGAGTTACGACTTTATTTATTAATTCTTTACAACGAACATTATTCAATCGAAGAAGGTTGTTCATTTTAATTGAATTGGCGTATCGATTTGGATACGGTTTACACAGTTTGTAGCAATGCTATTTACAAACATTGTTTCCAAATTTTATCAAAATCCAATGTTTGGTTTGGGAGTTACGACTTTATTTATTCACTCCAACAAAGAAAATTATTCAATTGAAGGTTTTTTTATTTTAATTGAATTGAACATATCGATTTGGATACGGTTTACACAGTTGGTAGCAATGCTATTCAGAAACATTGTTGCCAATTTGTATCAAAATCCAATGTTTGGTTTAGGAGTTACGACTTTATTCACTCAAACGAAGAAAATTATTCAATGAAGAAGGTTTTGTTTATTTTAATTGTATTGGACGTATCGAATGGATTCTCTGTTACCATTATACGACTCTAATGATTATTTTTTTTTTAGGTTGGAAGAATTGGAGGAGGAACAATCGCAATTGAAACGCGAACATCGCGACAAGTGCCGCGAATTCGAACAGCTGAAGCGATTGACGACGAAACTGAAAGAGGATCTGGCGATAGTCCGGGCGGAACTGGAGGATCGCGACCGTCTGATAGCGGACAAGGGATTGGTGATAGTGTGCACCGAGGAGCCGGCGACGGAAGAAAACGGACCGACGCGGATCAAGCGGGCACTGGTCAGCGCCGAGAACGCCCACCTACTCGAAAACGCTGGCGAGGGTAGTCTGGACGTGCGACTGGCGAGTTTCGCCAAAGAGAGAGGCGAACTGCAAGATCAAATTAGTCATTTAAAGTTAGAATTAGAGGAGGAGAAGAATAAACGGAGGAAGCACAGCGGGGCGACGCTTAACGGGCCTGATTCGGATTACGATGCTGCTGATATACAGAGTAAGATATTATTTGTGAACACAATTAATAATATTAATTAATTCCTTTGCCAATAGGAGAAGCAAGCAAACAATTAGCAGAGTTCAAATTCAGGTCCCAAAAGGCGGAACAAGATGTTGCAACGTTGCAAGCCACCGTTGCCAGATTAGAGAGTCAGGTAATTAGGTACAAATCGGCGTCGGAGATTTCGGAGAAATCGGAAGAGGCTCTCAAAGCCGAAAAGAGGAAACTGCAGCGAGAGGTTGGTATCTTTTTTGATAGATATTACTTTTGATTTTAGTTTTGCTTATTATTATTTGATTTGCCTTGCAGGATACTTTAGATAGTTGTAATTCTTTAGTAGATGATAGCGGTAGCATTAATGACAATTCCGGTGATGTAACTGATGATGATGATGATGATGATGACAAGTCTGATATTGTTAATAATAATAATAATAGTGATGATATTCAATCTAGCGAATGCACTGCTAGCAGTACAGATGAAGGTGATGACACGTAAACTGTGTTGTTTAAAAATATGTAAAAATGTTTCGTGAACCCCATGCTTGCTTAAATGTTTATTTGTAATTCACAAAATTCCAAACTATTACAATCAATTTAATAAAAAAATTGTTGCTTGGGGTATAATCTTCCTAGATTTTGTAATATACGTTGGGGGGGGGGGGGGGGGGGGGACATGCTACTGTATTAAGCAATGCTTTGACTATGTTTGGTACACATTTTGAGATTGTATTGTAATAATTGTAACCTCAAAGTAAGCCAATGTCGGATTTAAGAAGAATTTGAATTTAAAAAAAAATATAAAAAATAATTTTGGTTTTAGAAATTGAGTTTTGAGCATATTACTGTGTTAAACAATTCTTTGGCTATGTTTGGTACAAATTTTGAGGTTGTATTGTAATAATTGTAACCTCAAACTCAAAGTAAGCAAAAGTGGGATTTAAGAAGACTTTGAATTTAAAAAAAAAATTATAAAAAATAGTTTTGGTTTTAAAAATTGAGTTTTGAGCATATTACTGTGTTTAGCAATTCTTTGGCCATGTTTGGTACAAATTTTGAGATTGTAATGTAATAATTGTAACCTCAAACTTCAAAGTAAGCAAAAGTGTGATTTAAAAAGAATTTGAATTTTTTTTCAAATTTACAAAAAAATAGTTTTGGTTTTAGAAGATGAGTTTTGAGCATATTACTGTGTTAAACAATTCTTTGACTATGTTTGGTACAAATTTTGAGATTGTAATGTAATAATTGTTACCTCAAACTTCAAAGTAAGCAAAAGTGTGATTTAAGAAGAATTTGATTTTTTTTTTAAATTTTTAAAAAATAGTTATGTTTTTAGAAATTGAGTTTTGAGCATATTACTGTGTTAAACAATTTTTTGGCTATGTTTGGTACAAATTTTGAGGTTGTATTGTAATAGTTGTAACCTCAAACTCAAAGTGAGCAAAAGTGTAATTTAAGAATTTTTTAAGATTTTTAAAAAATAGTTTTAATTTTAGAAATTGAGTTTTGAGCATATTACAGTATTTAGCAATTCTTTGGCTATGTTTGGTACAAATTTTGAGGTTCTATTGTAATAATTGTAACCTCAAACTCAAAGTAAGCAGAAGTGTGATTTAAGAAGAATTTGAAATTTTTTTAAAATTTATAAAAATAGTTTTAATTTTAGAAATTGAGTTTTGAGCATTGCATGTCCACTATTGATTGAGTGGATTTAAATCAAACACTGACAAAATATAGTTTTAGTATCCTTTTATGTTATGCCACTGTTTATATGATTAAAAATATGTAGAAATTGTTTTCACCAAAGTTATCTGTGTTTACATTCCTGCTTGATTTTTTTATTGTTTGCCATTTTTTATTTTTGTTATTTGTTCTAAAGCTAAGTCCAGATATGTAACAGAACTTTATGATATACTAATCTTGTAGATACAATCGAATATCACATTGCGTTGCTACGCCACTGTATGAATGGAATAGCAACGCAAATCATAATAACAAATCTGGACCCGGCTCAATAATATTATTATACAAAATATTAAAAAAATCATTCAATTTTCAGGCTCGAGAGGCTCAAAGTAGAGCAGAAGAATTAGAAGTTTCCAATACACACCTAATAAAACGACTGGATAAACTCAAAAACGCCAAGTCAGCTTTACTAAAAGAACTTTGACAATCAACAAACACCTAGCATATATAATCTTAACAATTAAAAGTGGAGGATAAAAAATATAATGAAATTTTTTTATTAATAATGATTAATAACACGGAATGTGAATAATTGAAATTATATTAATGCAGTGATTGAGTGACTTAGCCTTTTTTCTGTTCATGACTCATTCTAATCCAGGACCAAGCCTAATTTTGTGCCATGAAACAGATACAAGACGCACATATATAATTAATAATTCCGCTTTTTGCCTTGAAATTGTCCCTTTAGTTATTATTATTATTTTTGAATTAGCAATGGATCAAAACGAAATTGGATTGTAATCCAAAACAATTAGATTTAATATCATTGTATATCTTAAAACCTGTATGTAGCTTGTTTAACATTTATTTTAACTTTTTGTACATATTAGTGATTAGGATGATTAATATTGGTACACCTGGTTGTGACTCCACATGTTACTTGTGGAATGCTCAAGTCAGTCTGTCTGTGTATATCGGAAATCACATTGCTTAAATATTTTTAATAATAATTCTTTTTAAATATTTTTTTAAGTAAGTGCGCTGGTTTATATACTTATTTATTATATATTTATCATGTTTTTTTTTTAACGTTGATTTTTTATTTCGATATACGAGAGAGTAGTGTGATTTGATCCGGCAGAGTATGTGCTCTGTGAATGTTGGATAGATTTATTATTATTAATTACTTTGTAAATATAAATAATGAAATGTGATTTTTTCTGTACACATAAAATGGTAAAGGTATTTGAAGATATAAAAAATAAACTAATTTATAAACATGTCTATTGTGATTTTAAGGTTTTTTTTTACGAAAAAGAAGGGAGCATTTTGGACGAGTCTTGAACAGAGTTTTTGCTATAAGGTGGGTGTATTCTTGGTAGCCGCTCGTCGGCGATGAAAGCAAAAAGAAGTCGCTTCTACCGACTCATATTTACCGTCAACAAAACGCAGCAACGCAAATACAGAGTCAGGGTGTGCGTTCGAGCGCAGTAAACTATCCGATCGTATTTGAGGTCGACTCTGGCGAGATTCTGCCCTGGTTGATGCAGGGTCTTGATCTGAACGGTTGTTGCGGTTGTATACGGACGATTCAAAAGCGGATCGGGGAGTGGGAAGTGCTTTCGTCTCGAAAGGTACTGCCTATTCATGGTCCCTCTCTAAAGAGGTCTCCGTTTACACTGAATTTTTTAAAAATTTGCTCAATTTCAGAGATCATGTTCCAAAATTCTCAAAAAGTTTACAAACTGCAAAAAAGTGATGAATAAAAAGGAGATGTTTGATTAATGCCAAATTTGTGTTTCTAAGATGTCAAAAATATGCCCAAGTTCTCAAGAACATGTTCTGAAGTAATCAAGATGTTTTCGAAGATGTTAAAAGTGTTTACAAACTGCCAAAAAGTAATGGACAATAAAGAATGTTTGTGCCAAATTGGTCTTCTCAAGATGTCAATATTGTGCCCAAGTTTTCAAAAACATGTTCCAAAGTTGTCAAAAAAGTTTCCAAGACGTTAAAAAAGTTCACAAAGTTCCATAAAGTGATGAATTAAAAAGAAATGTTTGTTAAATGCCTAATTTGTCTTCTTAAGATGTCTTAAATATGCCCAAGCTCTCAAGAACATGTTCCAAAGTTGTCAAAAAAGTTTAAAAAATTGCCAAAAAGTAATGGATAAAAAGGAAATCTTTGTTAAATGCCAAATTTGTGTTTCTAAGATGTCAAAAATGTGCCCAAGTTCATAAGAACATGTATCAACGTTGTCAAAAAAGTTTCTAAGACGTTAAAAAAGTTCACAAACTGCCAAAAAGTCATTAATGAAAAGGAAATGTTTGTTAAATGCCAAATTTGTGTTTCTAAGATGTCAAAAATGTTCCCAAGTTCTCAAGAACACGTTTCAAAGTTTTCAAAATAGTTTGCAAACTGTCAAAAAGTGATGGATAATAAGGAAATGTTGGTTAGATGCCAAATTTGTGCTTCTAAGATGTCAAAAATGTGCTTAAACTCTCAAAAACATTTTCCAAAGTTTTCAAAATATTTTTTACGATTTTGCTAAATTTAATTAAGTTTTTCGCCCACACGCTCAAGTGTTGATTATATAGAACTTTAACTAAGTGACAACTGACATTTACGGGTTGGCTATACATCCAACCTCTTTCGCTCACTCGCTCATGTGTTGCTTATTCAGAAATTAACAGTTCACTTCTTTTCCACTAAGTAAGAACTGACATTTAAGAGGTGGTGAAATATCCACTTCAGTTCATAATTACTACCGGTAGTTTGAAGTGGAGGCCACAGACCCTAACCTTAATCCGAAAGCGCTACGAGGAACAAATATCGCCGTACTTGGAACTTGGGACACACCCCGGGCATAAGTTTACAACAACGCCAAAATCACAGACTGGAGGTTACAGGGATTCAGACAACGGTAGGCTACGTACTGCCCGCAACTACTCTAAACGATATAACGCGGTCATCGAATACCAACTTGCGAACAGATCATAGAGCAAGAACGCAAATAGGATCTAGCGATCAAGTGGATGCGTCCAAAAAGGTTAATTACATTACCACTGGATAGAATACCTCCAGCAATTTACGACTTGAGGCTAGTTTCACAACCAGACAGCCCGAAATAGTGTATCTCTTGGACTAAACTTTCAAGAATTAGATTTAACCAAACTTGCACGATCTTCGCAATTGGGAAAAATTGGTGGAGAGATTGTTGTAGGCGCATGACTCGCGTGGTTTACTAAATGAACAAAATTCCTCCACAATTGTTACCGCGCGTATGCGGAGCTACCGTCACTAGTCCGAACACGCAACTATTATACGGACTCTTATAATGATGCCGCCAAGGGGCGGAGCATCACCCACCAATCAGGGCGCAGCGCGCTAGTATAAAGCTAAAGCGTTCACGCGCAAACGGCAGTTCGATCCGAGACGTCAACAAGGAAACTACGAATTGGCTAATTCCATTCTACTTCTAGAAGAAGGAGGAGAAGAAGAAGCAGAAGCAGGGAGAAGAAACGCAGAAGAAAGAATCCCCAAGGATTCAGGCTACCGTCGGGGCGATAGGGTCAGGCGACCTACCCCGGATCGCCATCTTGATAAACGGCCAATCCGTTCAAGCGCTGGTCGATAGCGGAGCCTCGCACAACTTCACGTCCATGAAATTTACAGAAGTAAGACCGCGGAACATTACGGTCAAACAGGCAGACCCCAGTGCCACAATGAAAACCACCGGAGAAGTCAACACAATGGTGAATATAGGAGATCAAACTCAGAAGATCGCTTTCCTAGTCGCACCAACCTTGGGAGAAAAAATAATTCTTGGGAACCCATGGATGAACGACAACATAGCCACGATAGATTACGCCCGGAAATGCGTGCACTATGGCAGAGACCGCCGATCCACTGTGTATTGGGCAGCTTCGGCACCCAAACGAGTAGCACCGCACGAACCCGTGGCGCTACCAGAACACGCTTTTCCGGAACCGACCGAGTTCGAGAAACTAGTAAGAGACTTCCCCATGGTCTTCGACGAAGGGGTGACCCCGACGACCACAAAGACCGTAAGCCACGCAATAGAAGTGGTCGACCAAACCACGCTTTTGCGTCGACTACCGCGAACTCAACAAAATCACGAGGAAGGAGGCAGCCCCGCTGCCCAAAATACACGAGACGCTGAAAGATTTCGGCCCCGCCAAGGTATTCAGCAAGATAGACTTAAAAACAATTCTACGATGATGACTTCGACACCAACGACTGCACCGGGGAGGTACCACCTGCTCCCCGGCTCCGATACCCCGGATGGCATTGCACCCTCCGCCACCGGGTATCCAACACTCTGCGGCATTGCACACCCCGCCGCAGGGCCTCATCCGAACACGACGACCCCCGCTACGACCACGGACCGCTTCCTGGACTACTCCATGACACCGACGCACCAGCCGGGTATGCGCCACGCATATCCGCACCACCAAGCAGTCGGTAGCATTGCACACATCGCTACCGACCCGCGCCCGAACCCTGGGGCTAGCTACGACCCGTGGGGTCCGCTACAGGAGGTGGTCATACACTCACCACCACCTCCACCACCAAAGAGAGAGGTCCCTATACCTGGGTACCAGCTACATGGCATCACGCCTCACCAGGTGACCCTCTCTCCAGGGCATGCGTACTATACCATGCACCAGGTGGCCCCGACCCCTGGGGGACCACAGGTGGGTTATCAAACCCTCCCTACACACCAACAGTACTCACAGTACTCACCAGGCGGGTACCAATGCACGATACCCTCCGAACCGGCGGCGCCTCCACCACCTGCAGGTGCCTGGCCGGTAACAATAAATATTCAACTTTATACCAAATGAGAAGAATTATCATTAGAGCTATCGGTCCAAGCATGTGGGAGGAGCCTATGGTTGGCTGCGGAATAATATATTTTTTGAGCAAGAAGTTAGTTGATATCAACACCTCACCAGAAAGTTTTCTCGCAAGTTTAGAGAAAGTGACAAGTGTAACCGGAACGATGTCCGACGCAACAGAGAGAAGTGATGATGGCGACACGCTGGATTACTAATAGCCTTACGACGATGACAACCAGAATTGAATGGTTGACAAAACAATTATCTATTTACATACCAACGCCAACACTACTTCCTGATGCCGTGGAAGCGACCAACCACTAACCTCACTAGGTAACACAAGGGTTCCAGATTATTGCACCTAAAACGGCCACTTCAGACGATATTGTGCATTCTCAACGTTGTTTGACTTCGTAACCTTTGGTTGCACTTGGGAGTCCCCAAACCATGGGGAGTTCTACCAGCAAGTCTATATCATAGACTATACCGGGTTTTCTTGAAGTCTTTGCATTCGACGTCGGGAAACCATACACATTTGCCCCAAGGCTACTTCACACCTGGAAACCTCTTCCAGGGAGTTGCCCAAGACCTGACTCGGCTCATCTTTGCCGGGCACCAAACAAACACATCAAATTTTGAGAAAATATCCTGCTTTTGAGGAGCACTGCATTGTCTCCTCTAGGCCGGGAAGACTGTGACATTTTGCTCTAACTAATCAGTCAAATTTGACCCATAAAAGAGGCTACAGATATAGACTGGAAACTTCATCTACTGCCACCAGATGATCTTATCTGCAGTTTCCACAAGAATACTAGCCTGGCGTTGTCGATAACCAAATAGTAACATCTTCCGGACATTTTGAGGCTATTATGACTTCCATAATCTGTGTTTCCACATTTTGTCAGAGTACACAACTACTGAACAGATATTATGGGAGAAAACAAACCCGAAGGCTCTTTTGACCTTGAAAAATGGATTTACGGACACAAAAGTTTAAATTTTGTGGGCAAGTGGTTTGGATTGATGTTGCCCGCTTACTCGCCCGTGCGTTAGTGATCCAATTGCTTGACAACTAACACTTGGGTGGGTGGGCGAAAACAAAGTTCAAATATTGTAGTCAGTGGATTATATTAGTGTTACCTACCCACCCACTCAAGTGTTTGTGAGTAATAAATTAGATCAGAAAAACTTGGGTGGGTGGGCGGGAACAAAGTTTAAATGTTGTGGGCGTGTGCTTTGGGTTTCTGCTGCCCGCCCACCTGCCCGAGTGTCTGTGATCTAATTTATTAATCACAAACACTTGGGCGGAAACTAAGATCAACTGTTGTGAGCGTGTGCTTTATACTTGTGTTGCCCGTTCACACACCCGAGTGTTTGTGATCCAATTTATTAATCCCAAACACTTGGGCCGGTGGGCGGGAACTAAGTTCAAATGTTGTAGGCGTGTAGTTTGGATAGGTGTTGCCAACCCACTCACCTGCTCAACTGTTTGTGATCAATAATTAGGATCACACACACTTGGGCGGGAACAATGTTCAAATATTGTAGGCATGTGCTTTGAGTATCTGTAACCTAATTTAATAATAATAAAAAATTAAATAAATTGTAGGTAATTAAATTTTCTTCAAAATGAGCTGGAACATGTTGAGATTAGTATTAATTTAACCAAATTATGGCAACATTGCAGTTTTGAGTAAAATCAAAGTTTGTTAATATTTTCAAAATAACTCTTTAACTAAAATTTGGATGAAATTATTTTGATTAAATAAGTTGAAGCCAATTGCATTTTCTTTAAAATGACCTATAACATGTTAGGGTTGGTATTAATTTAACCAAATTATGGCTACAATGCTGTTTTGAGTAAATTCAAAATTTGCTAATTTTTTTGAAATAATCCTAATTAACTAAACTGAAGCTTGGATTAAATTATTTTGTTTAAATAAATTGAAGCTAATTAAATTTTCGTAATAAATTAAATTTGATCCACAAAATAATCTTGTTGTTGGGCTTAACCGGAGTGGGTAATCTATATCTGTTATCTATCTATAGTTGTAGGTCCGCCATGATGATCCGGAAGTTATTTTCGTATTTTCTTCAGTAAAACAACAAAACAATTATTCAATAATATAATTATTGCAACGCTGCGAAATACAATAATTCCTCAGAAAGACTAAATATGAAATGTGAGTCACAATAAGAGTTTGTAAACATTATTGACAATTGTATTTAATTTCTAGATAACATTTTTGATACTAAAAACTTCAATTTGTGCATTTTACTGTAAATAACTTCTAATAGAAAAATAACAGCTGAAGCTGCAACTCCACCCACTAATATAACAGCAGCAGCATAACAATCAATTATGCTGACACCTATAAAACTACTACCTCTTGATATGCATTGCGGTTTAGGGGTGTAAATAAGAGATACTTCACGAGGTTGAATACCAGTTTCTAATATCTTTGTAAACCTACAAATATTTAAATTAATTTAGTATTACTTAGCTGGAGATTAGTTTTACCCTATTTTCAATATTTCTTTAAATGAAGAATTTTTTTGACAAGCAATCCAAGGATCGGGTACTTCTAAAAATTGTATTTCTTGCAAACCGCATTTTTCATCTTCCATGAATGTTTCACCTGCAATATTTTGAAAGAATCATTAATAGTCTGTTTGGGTTGTTAAAGTTTACTCGCCAACTATTTTATAACCAGCACCAGTTTCCATATGAAAAGCAAATAAACCTTCCCGTATTTTCTTCACTCCTTCTTCTAACAGAAAATATTTTTCCTTCTGCCCGGCTGGTGCCACTTTTTGTAAATATAAAGCTCTATGTATTGGTTCTGATGCATTCTAAAATGATTCAAAAATTAATTAACTTACTGAACAATTGAAGTCTACTTACAGGAAAAAAGAAGTGATTGAAAACAGTGTCATCAACTCCAACTTGTAATCTTGAACGTAGTAAATCATTTAAGGTTTGAATACTAGTAGATGATGATTGTAGAAGTGCTACAATATTAGCAGAATATGAAGTGTAAAGAAACATTAAGGAAATAAAAAGCAGAATTGTTATAACACGTCCAGTTGTGTTGTAAGGAACTGCACTGGCTCCTTGTTGACAAACGGCTCCATACGCAGTAAAAATTACATCTAAGAATGAGTCGCGTAATTCAGTTTCAGTAAGATGAGCCTAAAAAACAATTCAATTAGAATTTTTACATTTTATTTTTAAGCGCTTTTTACATCATCATCATTGTAATTGTAGACTCTTTTTTTATACCATTCCCATTTGACGACAATATATAAAGTCAATGCTGTAATTATTACTAGAAACAAAGATGAAATCCACACCGATGTATTGAATGGTAAAGTGAAAACATTTGTTATGTAGGAAAGTTTTGGTTGTCTGAAAACAAATTTGGATTTGGTAGCAGTTGTCATTGCTATGTAGTCGATTATTGGTACTCTGTCACTAGTTACGAATAGTGGTGTTCCTGAAAAATAAAGCGACAAAAGCTACACAAACACAAAACACTTTTTTATCTATATCGTGACACAACTGTCAATCGCGAAGCGACAAAAGCTACACAAAAAGTAAAACTTTCTTATCTATATCGTGACAGTTGTTAATCGCAAAGCGACATATGAAATGGTAGAAAAATATTTATATAAATTGTGTTATAATTGTTAATCGCGAAGAAATCACGAAGCTTGTATTGCTAAGAAATTTTACAGAATTCATGACTTATTATTAAAGCCAAATAAAATGCTGAATGCTTTCCACTTTTACTAACCTGATACATCTACATTATCATGAACCAATTTAGCCATCAATCCAGTCCATTTAGAATCATTCCCTTTATAACCCCAACTTGATTCAAAGCTGTAGTTCATTGTAGCGTTAAACATTTCACCCAAATGATGCATAAACACTATACTCACTTTACTAATGGAATCTAAATGTTTTTCCCTAAAAAATAAATTTAAAATAATAAAAAAATTACTAATTCAAACTCAAATACCTTTTATCCATTAAATGTTGATAACTACTATTATGCGTTATAACCAAACAAGTATTCAAAACAGTTCCTTCTAAATTCTTTCTTCTAACAGCATTAATGCTATCAAACTTTTCAATTAATAATAAATTTCTTTCATACCATCGAGCATAATATTCATAAATTAATTCTAAATTTACCCTACGTTTGTATATTTTAAAGACATCAAAAGTATTATTTTGATTTGCTTTGGCCATAATTACATCGCTATCTATTAGGATGTTAATGTTTTTAAATGTATCTTCTTGAAAATTATTATCGGTGATAAAGATCCAGCGATATGGTGCTGCGTAGAAATTATTTTCGTTAGCCATGTTGATGATTTCTAACGATGAATTGCATGACAAATCCACTATGTAGATTAGTATGTTGTGTTGTAGATGATGAGGGATATATTTGATAGGTGGTAATAATGTGTTGATGTAATAATCGGATGCAGATAAAGATTTAAATATTGATATTGAATCTAAAAATTAATTTGTTAAAATAAGCTTTTCCGCAAATTATCATTACAAGGAAGTAGTAGCAAAATTTGATTAAATTTTTAATGGTTAACGTAATTGTGGTCAATTAATAAATCAGTTATGCATAAATTTATTATAAAATATTTTTTTCAATTTATACTTACCTAACATCGAACAAGAAATGTGCACAACTCTAAAATCTTGTCTATTCGGATAAGCATTTAACAACTCTTTAATCATTAAAGTCGTATCTGTTATTTTTAATAATTCTGATGGTGTTATAATAAACAGACCAAAAATTAATTGAAGAAACATATTTTAAGTTTTAACGTTGATTTCAGCTATAATATGATTAAACTAAAAAAAGTAATTTCTTTTATACCAAGTCAATTTATGATAAAGTCAACACAAGTAATTGCAAAGCAAATGATAATTTGATAGACAAATATACGATTATTGTGTATTTGAGCAATGATTGTAATTTAATAATTCGTTTTGATTTAAATATTTAATAGTCAATAAATTTAGATCCAACTAATCTGTTTTTTTTGCACTTTTTAACAGTTTATGATTAGAAATGTGATTATTATTATTCGTAGTAGATAATAAATTAATAAAAACTAATTGGTTAACCAGAATCAAACCAAACCGCAAAAACATATCAAACTTTAATTTTTAATCAACAATAGAGTTTATTGTATAAAAAAATAATAAAATTTTATACAACGTTCTAATTGACATTATATTTGACAGTTAATAGAATAGAGTAGAATATGTTAATTTGATTTTATTATAAGCATCATCATGACAAAATCATGACTGTTTGTGTTTAAATTTGAGAGATCTTGTGAGTACATCATCACAGATTGTAAACAATTCTGATTTTTTACTGTTTGCTAATCATGACAAATTATGATTACTTTCTTAAACAATTCATGGTCGGTTTGTTAAGGGTCTTCAGTTTGATTACTGTGGAGTTAGATAGGAAGGCGGTTAGAAAAGAATGATGGAGTGCGGGTGGTTTGTTGGGATTGTCGGGTACTACAGTTGGAGGGGGAGTGATGTGTTTGCCGATAGCATCAAATATTAATTTGATACATCTGTCTTTAGAACAGATCCTAAAGAAGAAAATTTTATTTTTATTTATTGTAAACTTAATTTTTTCTTGCAAATATAGTTTAATTTTAATGTAGTCATGTAATGTGTGATAAAGAAGGTTTAGTGAAGGCTGTTTATACATAGACAATAATAAATATTTTACACACATTTTTAACACTTTTAGAATATTATTGACACTTCTAGATTACCTTTGATAATTTTTAAACATTTTTAACACTTATTTGACATTTATAGATTATTTTGACGGTTTTAGAACATCTTGAACATTTTCAAGAACATTCTTGATACTTCTAAACCACTTTTGACAGAATTTTAACTGTTTTAAACTATTTTTGACAATTATAAATTGTTTTTGACACTTTTAGATCTTAGAATATTTTTGACACTTTATTGATAATTTTAGACTATTTTTTACACTTTTTTGATTTAATTTAACTTTTCTGAGTGTTCAAGAACATTTTTGACATTTATAAATCACTTTTGATCATTTTGGAACATTTTTTTTAACTGTTTTAAACTATTTTGGACACTTTTTTGATAAGCCTAGAACAATTTTGACAATTTTCCAAGAGTTCTAAAACATTTTTGATTTTTCTAGATTACCGTCAATAGTTCTAGAACAGTTTTAGAACATTTTTCACAATTTTTTGATAGGTATAGAACATTTTTGACACTTTTCTGAAAGTTTTAAAACATTTTTGATTTTTCTAAATTACCTTTAACAGTTCTAGAACATTTTTAGATTATTCTTGACACTTATTTGACGCTACTCAATAACTTTGAACACTTCTGGATCATTTTTGACAATATTATAACTGTTTTAATACTTTTTTGACAATTCTAAATCATTTTTGACAGTTTTATAACATGCTTGACACTTATAGATTATTTTTGACAATTCCAAAACATTGTTTTAGAACATTTTTCACACTTTTTTTATTTGATTTGACTTTTCTGCGAGATCAAGAACATTCTTGACATTTCTACATCACTTTTGATTGTTTTAGAACATTTTTGACAGTATTTTAATTGTTTTAAACTATTTTTGGTAATTGTTAATTATTTTTGACACTTTTAGATCTTAGAATATTTTGGACATTTTTTTGATAGACTTATAACATTTTTCTAAGAGTTCTAAAACATTTTTGACTTGTCTAAATTACCATCAACAGTTCTAGAACATTTTTGACAGTTTTAAAACTTTTTCCACACTTTTATGATTTGATTTGACTTTTTTGAGAGTTCAAGAACATTCTTGACATATCTAAATTACTTTTGACCGTTTTAGAATATTTCTTAACTGTTTTAAACTATTTTGGACATTTTTTTGATAAGCCTAAAACAATTTTGAGATTTTTTCAAAACTTCTAAAACCTTTTTGACTTTTTTAGATTACCGTCAACAGTTCTAGAACATTTTTGATAGTTTTAGAACATTTTTCACACTTTTCTAAAAGTTCTAAAACATTTTTGACTTTTCTAAATTACCTTTAACAGTTCTAAAACATTTTTGACAGTTTTAGAATATTCTTGACATTCATTTGACACTTCTAGATAATTTTTTAGGTTTTAGAACACTTTTGACAGTTCTAGAACATTTTTAGATCATTTTTGACACTTATTTCATGCTATTCGATAACTTTCAACAATTATAGATTATTTTTGACAATTTTAAAACGTCTTTAATTTTTCTAGATTACCTTTTACAGTTCAAGAACATTTTTTGATAGTTTTAGGACATTTTTGACATTTTTCTGAGGGTTCAAAAACATTATTGACTCTTCTAAATTATTTTTGACTGTTTTAGAACATTTTTGACAGTTTTTTAATTGTTTTAATCTATTTTTAACAATTTTAAATTATTTTTGACACTTTTAGATTCGAGAATATTTTGGACACATTTTTAATAAGTCTAGTACAATTTTGACATTTTTCCAAAAGTTCTAAAACATTCTTCACTTTTCTAGATTACTGTCAACAGTTCTAGAACAGTATTGACAGTTTTAGAACATTTTTCACACTTTTTTGATTTGATTTTTTTTAAGTATAAAAACATTCTTGACATTTCTAAATTACTTTTGACCGTTTTAGAACATTCCTTAACTGTTTTAAACTTTTTTGGACACTTTTTTGATAAACCTAGAACAATTTTTCCAAAACTTCTAAAACATTCTTGACTTTTTTAGATTACCGTCATCAGTTCTAGAACATTTTTGATAGTTTTAGAACATTTTTCTCACTTTTCTAAAAGTTCTAAAACATTTTTGACTTATTTGATAACGTTTAACACTTCTAGATCATTTTTGACAATTTTATAACTGTTTTTATATTTTTTTGACAAATCTAAATTATTTTTGACATTTGACATTTTTTACAGTTCTAGAACATGCTTGACACTTATAGATTATTTTTGACAGTTCTAAAACATTCTTAACTTTTCTAGATTACCTTTTACAGTTCAAAAACATTTTTTGATAGTTTTAAGACATTTTAGACACTTTTCTAAGGGTTCAAGAACATTCTTGTCTCTTCTAAATCACTTTTGACTGTTTTAGAACATTTTTGACAGTATTTTAACTGTTTTAAACTATTTTTGACAATTCTAAATAACTTTTGACACATTTAGATCCTAGAATATTTTGGACACTTTTTTGATAGACCTAGACCATTTCTGACATTTTTTTAAGAGTTCTAAAACATTCTTGACTTTTCTAGATTACCGTCAACAGTTCTAGAACAATTTTTACACTTTTTTGATTTGATTTGACTTTTCTAAAAGTTTAAGAACATTTTAAAATCTCTTTTGACCGTTTTAGAACATATTTGATAGTTTTTTTAACTGTTTTAAATTTTTTTTTACAGTTTTAGATTATTTTTGACACTTTTAGATTCTAGAAATTTTTTGGCATTTTTTTGTTAGATCTAAAACATTTCTGACTTTTTTTCAAGAGTTTTAAAACATTCTTGACTTTTTTATTATCGTCAACACAGTTCTAGAACATTTTTGACAGTTGTAGAACATTTTTCACACTTTTTTGATTTGATTTTTCTGAGAGTTACTTTACCTTCGATAGTTTTTAAACATTTTTAACACTTATTTGACATTTATAGATCATTTTGACGGTTTTAGAACATTTTGAACACTTTTTTTGAGAGTCCAAGAACATTCTTGATACTTTTAAATCACTTTTAACCGTTTTAGAACATTTTTGACAGTATTTCAACTGTTTTAAACTATTTTTGACAATTATAAATTGTTTTTGACACTTTTAGATCTTTTTTGATAGATCTAGAACTTTTCTGACATTTTTTCAATAGTTCTAAAACGTTCTTAATTTTTTTAGATTACTGTTAACAGGTTTAGAACATTATTGATAATTTTAGACTATTTTTTACATTTTTTTGATTTAATTTAACTTTCCTGAGTGTTCAAGAACATTCTTGACATTTATAAATCATTTTTGATCATTTTGAAACATTTTTGACAGATTTTTAACTGGTTTTAAACTATTTTGGATACTTTTTTGATAAGCCTAAAACAATTCTGACATTTTTCCAAAAGTTCTAAAACATTTTTGACTTTTCTAAATTACCTTTAACAGTTCTAGAACATTTTTGACAGTTTTAGAACATTTTTAGATTATTCTTGACACTTATTTGACGCTACTCAATAACTTTTAACACTTCTGGATCATTTTTGACAATTTTATAACTGTTTTAATACTTTTTTGACAATTCTAAATCATTTTTGACAGTTTTATAACATGCTTGACACTTATAGATTATTTTTGACAGTTTCAAAACATTGTTTTAGAACATTTTTCACACATTTTATACACATAGCCATAATTTATTTAAATTAAATAATTTAATCCCAGCTTTGGTTTAAAAGCTATTTTAAAAAAATTAGCAACTTTTGATTTTAGCCAAAACTGCAATGTTATCATAATTTGGTTAAATTAATACCAACTTTAACATATTATAGGTCATTTTGAAGGAAATTTAATTGGCCACAAAATATTTAAACAAAATAATTTGATTCAAGTTTTAGAGACTTTTCTGAAAGTTCTACAATAATCTTGATTCTAGATTACCTTTAACAGTTTTATAACATTTTTGACAGTTCTAGAACATTCTTGGCTCTTTTAAATCATTTTTGATTGATAATTTTAAAACATTAATTCTTAAGTCTTACTTAGCAATTTAAACAGTTCTGGAACATTTTTGACACTTATTTGACATTTCTAAACCATATTTTACAGTTTTAGATTATTTTTAGTAATTCTAGATCATTGTTCTTAGTTCTAAATCATTTTTATATTATTTTTGACAATTCTAAAACCGTCTTGATACTTCTAGATAATTTTTGTTAGTTTTTAGAACATTTTAACACTTATTTGACATTTTTAGATCATTTTGATAGTTCTAGAACGTTTTTGACAATTTTAGATTATTTTTGACAGTTTTAGAATATTCTTCACACTTTTTTTGTTGTTCGAAAACAATTCTGACATTTTTCTGAGAGTTCTAAAACATTCTTCTAGATTACCTTTAACAGTTCAATAACATTTTTGATAAGTTAGGTTAGGTTGTAAAGAATGTTATATTCTTTACATTTATTTGACACTTATAGATTATTTTGACAGTTCTAGAACATTGTTCAGAGTTCTAAAACAATCTTGATACTTGTTTTATATTTTTAATTTTTTTTTGAAAGTTTTAGAACATTTTTGAGACTTATTTGGACATTTTTATATTATTTTTAAGAATTTAAAATATACTTGACACTTCAGGATCAGTTATGACAGTTCTAGGACATTTTTGACACTTATAAACTATTAGAACATTGTTGAAAGATCAAGAACATTTTTGATACTTTTTAATTTTTTTATAATTTAAATCATCTTTGATAGAACATTTTTGAAATCTTTTTAACAGTTCTAAAATTTCAAAATTATTTTTGACAGTTTTCTGGATCACTTTTGACGTTTTGAAACATTTTTGAGACAATTTTTTAACAGTTTTTACTATTCTTAAAAATTTTAAATTATTATTGACACTTTTAGATCCTAGAATATTTTTGATAATTTTAGAACATTTTTTTGATGTTAGTAGTTTTGATTTTTGACAGTTATACAACATTCTTGGCATTTTTAGATTATTTTGTGTTATTCTAGAAAGTTTTTTACACTTCTAGAACACCGTTGCACATTTTTTAACACTTTTAGAACATTATTGACACTTATAGATTACCTTTGATAGTTTTTAATCATTTTAAACACTTATTTGACATTTATAGATTATTTTGACGGTTCTAGAACATTATGAGACATCACTTTAGAATATTTTGGACAGTTTTTTAACTGTTTTAATCTATTTTTGACAATTTTAAATAATGACACTTTTAGAGTTTAAAATATTTTGGACACTTTTTTATAGGCTTAGAACATTTCTGACATTTTTTCAAGAGTTCTTAAACATTCTTGACTTTTCTAGATTACCTTTAACAGTTCTAGAACATTTTTTACATTTTTTTGATAGTTTCAGAACGTTTTTGACACTTTTCTGAAGGTTCAAGAACATTCTTGACTCTTTTAAATTACTTTTGACTGTTTTTGAACATTTCTGACATTATTTTAAACTATTTTTGACAATTTTAAATTATTTTTGACACTTTTAGGTGCTAGAATATTTTGAACACTTTTTTTATAGACCTAGAACATTTCTGACATTTTTCCAAGAGTTCTAAAACATTCTTGACTTTTTTAGATTACTGTCAACAGTTCTAGAACATTATTGACAGTTTTAGAACATTTTTTACACTTTTTAGATTTGACTTTTCTGAGAGTTCAAGAACATTCTTCATATTTTTATATCACTTTTGACCGTTTTAGAACATTTTTGACATTTTTTTAACTGTTTTAAACTATTTTGGACACTTTTCTTATTTGACATTTATAGATTATTTTGACGGTTCTAGAACTTTTTGGGAGTTCAAGAACATTCTTGATACTTCTAAATCACTTTAGATCATTTTGGACATTTTTTTAAATGATTTAAACTATTTTTGACAATTGTAGATCCTAGAATATTTTGGACATTTTTTGATAGACCTAGGACATTTCTGGCATTTTTCCAAAAGTTCTAAAACATTCTTAACTTTTCTAGATTATCTTTAACAGTTCAAGAACATTTTTTATAGTTTTAGAATATTTTCGACAGTTTTCTGAGGTTTCAAGAACATTCTTGACTCTTTTAAATCACTTTTGACCATTTTAGAACATATTTGACAGTATTTTAACTGTTTTAAACTATTTTTGACAATTTTAAATTATTTTTGACACTAGAATATTTTTAACATTTTTTTGATAGATCTAGAACATTTCTGACATTTTTCCAAAAGTTCTAAAACATTCTTGAATTTTCTAGATTACTTTTTACATTTCAAGAATATTTTTTGATAGTTTTAGAACATTTTTGACACTTTTCAGGGGGCTCAAGAACATTTTTGAAACTTCTAAATTACTTTTGACTGTTTTAGAACATCTTTAACAATTTTGTAATTGTTTTAATCTATTTTGACAATTTTAAGTTAATTTTACACTATTAGATCCTAGAATATTTTGAACACTTTTTTGATAGACCTAGAATATTTCTGACATTTTTTCAAGACTTCTTAAACATTCTTGACTATTCTAGATTAGCTTTAATAGTTCTAGAATGTTTTTTACACTTTTTTGATAGTTTTAGAACATTTTTTACACTTTTCTGAGGTTTCAAGAACATTTATGACTTTTTTAAATCACTTTTGATCGTTTTAATAATATTTTGACACTTTATTGATAGACCTAGAACATTCCTGACATTTTTCCAAGAGTTCTAAAACATTCTTGACTTTCCTAGATTGCCGTCAGCAGTTCTAGAACACTATTGACAGTTTTAGAACATTTTTGGCACTTTTCTGAGGGTTCAAAAATATTCTTGACACTTCTAAATCACTTTTGACCGTTTTAGAACATTTTTTAAAGTATTTTAACTGTTTTAAACCATTTTTGACAATTTAAAAAAAAAAATTGACATTTTTAAATTCTAGAATATTTTGGACACTTTTTTGTTAAGCGTAGAACAATTCTGACATTTTTCCAAAAGTTCTAAAACATTCTTGACTTTTCTAGATTACTGTCAACAGTTCTAGAACAGTATTGACAGTTTAAGAACATTTTTCACACTTTTTTGATTTGATTTTTCTGAGAGGTCAAGAACATTCTTGACACATCTAAATCACTTTTGACCGTTTTAGAACACTTTTGACAGTGTTTGAACTATTTTGGACACTTTTTTTATTTGACATTTATAGATCATTTTGACGGTTCTAGAACATTATGGGAATCAAGAACATTCTTGATACTTTAGAACATTTTGGACACTTTTTTAACTGTTTTAAACTATTTTTGACACTTTTAGGTCTTATAATATTTTGGACACTTTTTTTTATAGACCTTGAACATTTTTGACATTTTTCCTAAAATTCTTAAACTTTCTTGAATTTTCTAGATTACATCGAACAGTTCTAGAACATTTTTCAAACTTTTTTGATAGTTTTAGAACATTTTTGACACATTTCTGAGGGTTCAAAAACATTCTTGACTTTTCAAAATTTCTTTTGACTGTTTTAGAACATTTTTGACAGTATTTTAATTGTTAAAAATCTATTTTTGACAATTTTAATTTATTTTTGACACATTTAGATCCTAGAATATTTTGGACACTTTTTTGATAGATCTAGAACATTTCTGACATTTTTCCAAGAGTTTTAAAATATTCTTGACGTTTCTAGATTACCTTTTACAGTTTACAAACATTTTTTGATAGTTTTAGAACATTTTTGACACTTTTTTGAGGGTTTAAAAATATTCTTGACTTTTCTAACTCGCTTTTGACTGTTTTAGAACATTTTTGACACTATTTTAAACTATTTATGACAATTTTAAATTATTTTTGATAATTTTAGATTCTAGAATATTTTGGACATTTTTTTGATAGACCTAGAACATTTCTGCCATTTTTCCAAAAGTTTTTAGAATACCCTTGTCAGTTCTAGAACATTTTTCACTTTTTTTTTCTTAGTTTTAGAACATTTTTGACACTTTTCTGAGGGCTTAAGAACATTCTTGACTTTTTTAAATCACTTGATTGTTTTAGAACATTTTTGACAGTATTTTAACTGTTTTAAACTATTTTTGATAATTTTAAATTATGTTTGACACTTTTAGATCCTAGAATATTTTTGATAGATCTAGAACATATCTGACATTTTTTAAGAATTATAAAACATTCTTGACTTTTCTAGATTACCTTTTACAGTTCAGAAACATTTTTTGATAGTTTTAGAACATTTTTGACACTTTTTTGAGAGTTCTAAAAACATTTTTGACTTTTTAAATAACCTTTAACAGTTCTAGAACATTTTTGACAATTTTAGAACAATCTTGACATTCAATTGACACTTCTAGATTATTTTTGAAGTTCTAGAACACTTTTGACAGTTCTAGAACATTTTTGACACTTATTTGATGCTACTCGATAACTTTTAACACTTCTATATCATTTTGGACAATTTTATAACGGTTTTCATATTTTTTTGACAATTCTAAATCATTTTTTACAGTTCTAGAACATGCTTGAGACCTATAGATTATTTTTGACAGTTCTAAAACATCGTTTTGAACAAGTTTTTTACTTTTTTGATTTGACTTTTCTGAGAGTTCAAGAACATTCTTGACATTTTTAAATCACTTTTGATCGATTTAGAACATTTTTGACAGTATTTTAATTGTTTGAAAATTGTCAATTATTTTTGACACTTTTAGATCCTAGAATATTTTGGACATTTTTTTGATGGTCTATAACATTTCTAACATTTTTCTAAGAGTTCTAAAACATTCTTGACTTTTCTAAATGACCATCAACAGTTCTAGAACATTTTTGACAATTTTCGAACAATCTTGACATTCATTTGACACTACTAGATTTTTTTAAGTTCTAGTACACTTTTAACACTTCTAGTTCATTTTTGACATTTTTTTAACTGTTTTCATACTTTTTTGACAATTCAAAATTATTTTTGACAGTTCTAGAACTAGTCTTTTCTGAGAATTCAAGAACATTCTTGTCATTTTAAATCACTTTTGATAATCTGTAATTATTTATGACACTTTTAAATCCTAGAATATTTTTGATAGATCTAGAACATTTCTGACATTTTTTCAAGAGTTCTAAAACAGTCTTGACTTTTCTAGATTACAATAGAACATTTTTCACACTTTTCTGAAAGTTCTAAAACATTTTTGACTTTTCTTAATTACCTTTAACAGTTCTAGAACATTTTTAACATTTATTTGACACTTCTAAATTATTTTTGAAGTTCTAGAACACTTTTGACAGTTCTAGAACAGTTTTAGATTACTCTTGACGCTACTCAATAACTTTTAACAATTCTAGATTATTATTGACAATTTTATAACTGTTTTCATACTTTTTTGACAATTCAAAATCATTTTTGACACTTCTAGATCATTTTTGACAGTTTTAGAACATGGTTGACACTTATAGATTATTTTTGACAGTTCCAAAACATTATTTATACTATAGTAGTATGTTTAAACAGCTGAGCTAAGTTGCTGAACAGTTTTTGGAAAACAGACATAAAAAAGAAAATAAAATAGTTTTAGTATAAAAAAATTTAATGTACAAAATAAATAACACACGTGTTAGGTTTAGAGGGAGAGGATAGATGAACAATTTTTGCTGTAGCAGCAGCCTCTTAATTTAATAATTGTTGCATAGCTTTGTTAGACGATTTCCAAAAAAAATTGAAGACTAATAGATATGTCTTTTTTTAATCTACTAACAAAATTCTTGATGCACATTAAAATCGGAAATGATGTGCACTTGTTCCCTGAAAGTATAAAAACAACCACATTAATAATTTGACTAGATTCCCTTGTCTTTTAAATTACGAATGACTTAAAAATTTAATTCAAGGTACTGGTACTGGAACACCTAATCTTTGTAGATCTCTCAATGGAGGTAAAGGCCGTGCAGTCCAAACCCCAATTGTTTTTAACATATCGGATTCGTTTTGTAATTTTTCTAAACGTATAATGTAAGGATAAATGCGTTGCTCTATCCATTCAGATATCGTGTAATTATCAAAAACAGGATGCATAGCGTCGTAAGCTGAGCGTGCTATGGATAACGCACCATGATACACTCTTGGAAGATCCGATGTCAATTCTTCAACTCGTAATGGAAGACTGTAATTATGCCGAATGTTGTAATCAGTCAACCAACCTTTACTTCTAGTTGTCATTTTGAGATAATCAAGAACTTCATTTTCAACCGCATTCAAGCGATATGTTAATCTAAAAAATGGGCTTCCTGGAAACATACATCTTCCTAATTTATCCCAAAGATGCGGATCTACATCTAAATTAATAAAAGGTGTATTGCGGTTGCTATGTTGAGGACAACTCAACGCATTCAAAACCTGTGCTTTTAGGGATGAATTGAAGTAACCATGTGAAACAGCAAGCATACTTAAAGCTAGTGATGGTATTGCAGCTGGAAACAATTCGCATAAAACTGCAAAGTGATCATATCGTTGCCAACCTGTAATAACAATACCACTGAAACCAGCTTTAAATATTGTTTGCTGTTGCGTCATTATATCCAACCATCTTAGATTATTTTCCAAATGTCTTCGTGCATCTGGAACATATAAGGTTTCCCCAAAAGCACCCTTAAAAGCAGATGCAGCCCAAGCTGTTTTAAACACAGCTCCATATTTTTCCCATACTTGTGGTTGCACGAATCTATAAATATCTTCAGCATATACCCAAATCATTGGTTCTACTAATTGTCCCAATTGCATATCAATCATTGTCTGGGTACCTAAATGTCGTAACATATCATCCCATATTATTACACGTATTGAAGGGTGCTTTTCATGCACTAAATTGACTACGTTTTGTACATGACGGAGGAATAAATTATCATGCAGCTCCAATCTGCATAATTCGCATTCACCCATTTGGAAAACCTCATCGCATCCGATGTGCAAATATTTCGTTTTTGAATGCATTTCTAAAATCTAAAATAAAATTTTTGTAATTGAATGGAGTTGAGTTGAATTTATAGTTACTTACTTGGTTAATCATTTCTGATATGAAATCTAAAGAATGGTTCCTGCTCGGACATAGAGCTTGCGGACTGGATGGTACTTCGCGTATTTTTACCAATTCTTTATGTTTTAGAGCAAATTCGACGTGGCCAAATGTTTGTATTAATGGAATGACTGTTAGGCCCATTTCTTCTGCTTGTTGTAGGAAGTTTTTTATTTCTTCTTTGGTGTAGGCGTTTTTGGCTGTTATGAATTTTAGTGGACCATCATATGGAAACATGTCTTCGTATTCTAGAAATAAAGAAAATTGTTAAAGTAATAATAAGCAGAGTAATGAAATAAAAACCAAAACTTTGCAGAACATTAACTCAACTTTTAAACAAGAGCTATTTCTTCAACTTTCATAACGTTTGAAATGTTTACTGTGGTTTTGGCATTTGTGTGTTTAATTGTGAGTCGTCAAAAAATTAGTAAGTCTTAAAAAATAGTAATCCACCATCATTGATTGAGAAACCAACTTGATAACAATACTTGGGCTAGTGGCTGGGAGTCAAGAGTTTCTCACCAGGTCCAGGAGTTGAGAGATTAGATGGACAAAATGACGACAAGCTTTGAACAGAAGTTCCACGACCTTAACGCCACCATCAAAGAGACTAATCGAGACCATCGCCTCCACTTCCAATGCCCCTGCACCACTATTCTCCATAGGCAAAGTCATGGACGTAGTTCAAATGTAGGTCAAAGCAACTAGCAGCAAGAAACGGACGGATGGGTTGAGCTGGGATTTCCTCCCACCCGCCCAAGTGTTTGTGATCAAAAAATTGAAAGTTTCTCTTCTCTGCAAGCGTTAAAAATCTTTATATCGATCGAGGTAATGGTGACTTTGAATTTCTTGTTGGTGGGCAATTGGGCGGGTGGGTGGGTCACTCTAGAACATGCTTAAGGACCGTCAGTTTAAAAAAGGGGTTCCCACCCACGTCAAAAGTCTTAATATCAAAGAAGGTGATGGTGGCCTTAAATTCCTTGATTGCAGACTCTTTGGTGGGTAGGTTAGTTACTCCAAAACATGAGTACGGGCGGATAGTTAAACCCGCCCAAGTGTTTGTAATCAAGAAATTGGAATTTTTCTTCTCTGCAAGCGTTAAAAGTCTTAATAGTGATAGTAACATTGCGTTCCTTGATGACGGACATTCTCCAAAACATAAATACAAATGGATGGTTTGAACTGGGATTCCCGCCCACCCGCCCAAGTGTTCGTTCTCAAGAAATTGAAAATTTCTCTTTTCTGCAAGCGTTAAAAGTCTTAATATCAACGGAGGTAATGGTGACATTGCAGTCATTGATGACGGACACTCGGGTGGGTAGGTAAGTCACTCTAAAACATGAGTACGAACGGATAGTTTAAACTGGGGTTCCCGCCCACCCGCCCAAGTGTTAGTTATCAAAAAATTGAAAATCTGTCTTCTCTGCAAGCGTTAAAAGTCTTAATACCAACGGAGGTGATGGTGACATAGAATTCCCTGATGGCGGCCAGTTGGGCGGGTGGGTGGGTCATTCCAAAAAATGGGTACGGATGGACGGTTTGAACTGGCGTTTCCGCCTACCCTCCCAAGTGTTTGTGATTAAGAAATTAAAAATTTCTTTTTGCAAGCTTTAAAAGTCTTAATATCAAAAGAGGTGATGGTGACATTAAATTTCTTGATGGCGGACACTTGGGCGGATGAGTGAGTCACTACAAAACATGAGTACGGACGGACTGTTTAAACTAGAGTTCCCGCCGACCCGCCCAAGTATTAGTTATCAAGAAATTGAAAATTTCTCTTCTCTGCAAGCATTAAAAGTCTTAATATCAAAAGAAGTGATGGTGATATTGAATTCCTTGATGACGGACACTTGGGTGGGTGGGTGGGTCACTCCAAAAGATGAGTACAGATAGATGATTTGAACTGGGGTTTCCTCCCACCCGCCCAAGTGTTAGTTATCAAGAAATTGAAAATGTCTCTTCTCTGCAATCGTTTAAAGTCTTAATATCAAAATAGGTGATGGTGACATTAAATTTCTTGATGGCAGACACTTGGGCGGCTGGATGGGTCACTCCAAAACATGAGTATGGATGGATAGTTTGAATTGGAGTTCCCTCCCACCCGCCCAAGTGTTACTTATCAAAAAATTTAAAAAAAATCTTTTCTGCAAGCGTTCAAAGTCTTAATATCAAAGGAGGTGATTGTGACATTGAAATCATTGATGACGGACACTTTGGTGGGTGGGTGGGTCACTACAAAACATGAGTACGGACGCATGGTTTCAACTGGGGTTCCCGCCCACCCACCCAAGTGTTACTTATCAAAAAAAAAATGTCTCTTCTCTGCAAGCGTTAAAAGTCCTAATATCAAAAGAAGTGATAGTGACATTGAAGTCATTAATGACAAACACTTGGGTAGGTGGCTAAGTCACTCTAGAACATGAGTACGGACGGATGGTTTAAACTGGAGTTCCCGCCCAGTCGCCAAAGCGTTTTGATCAAGAACATAAAAATTTCCCTTCTCTGCAAGCGTTAAAAGTCTTAATATCAAAAAAGGTAGTGGTTGGGCGGCTGGATTGGTCACTCCAAAACATGAGTACGGACGGATGGTTTAAACTGGGGTTCCAACCCATCCGCTGTTGTGATCAAGAAATTAAAAGTTTCTCTTCTCTAAAAACGTTAAAAGTCTTAATATCAAAGGAGCTGATGGTGACATTGCAGTCGTTAATGACGGACACTTGGTTGGGTAGGTTGGGTCACTACAAAATATCAACGAATGGTTTGAACTAGAGTTCAACCCCACCCGCTCAAGTGTTTGTAATCAAGAAATTAAAAGTTTCTCTTTTCTGCGAAAGGTAAAAGTCTTAATATCAAAGGAGATAATGGTGACATTGAATTCCTTGACCGCGGACACTTGGGCGGGTAGTTTGGTCACTCCAGAACATGAGTACAAACGGATGGTTTCAACTGGACAATTTCGATTGTCTCTTCTCTGCCAGCTCTAAAAGTCTTAATACCAAAGAAGGTGATGGTGATATTGAAGTCATTGATGACGGACACTTGGGTGGGTAGAAAGGTCCCTACAAAACATGAATACGGACAGATAGTTTAAACTGGGGTTCCCGCCCACCCGCCCAAGTATTAAATATTAAAAAATTAAAAGTTTCTCTTCTCTGCAAACGTTAAAAGTCTTAATATCAAAAGAGGTATGGTGACATTGAATTTCTTGATGGAGGGCACTTGGGCGGGTGCGTGGGTCACTGCAGAACATGAGTACAGACGGATGATTTGAACTGGAATTTCCGCCTACCCGCCCAAGTAATAGTTATCAAAAAATAGAAAATTTCTCTTCTCTGCAAGTGTTAAAAGTCTAAATATCAAAGGAGGAGGCCAATGAATTCCTTAATGGCGGACACTTGCGCGGGTGGGTGGGTCACTCCAGAACATGGGTACGGACGGATGTTTTAAACTGGGGTTCCCGCCCGCCCACCCAAGTGTTACTGATCAAAAATTTTAAAAAATTGTCTTCTCTGCAAGCATTCAAAATCTTAATATTGAAGAAGGTAATGGTGACATGAATTCTTTGAAGCCGGACACTTGGGTGGGTGGGTGGGTCACTCCAAAACATAAGTACGCATGAATGGTTTAAACTGGGGTTTCTGCCCACACGCCCAAGTGTTAGTTATCAAGAAATTGAAAAATTTTCTTCTCTGCAAGCGTTAAACTATATAATATCAAAAGAGATGATGGTGACATTGAATTTCTTGATGGCGAACACTTGGGCGGGTGAGTGTGTCACTCCAGAACATGAGTACAGACAGATGGTTTGAACTGAGGTTCCCGCCCACCCACCCAAGTGTTAGTTATCAAGAAATTAAAAATGTCTCTTCTTTGCAAGCGTTAAAAGTCTAAAGATCAAAGGAGGTGATGGTGGCATTAAAGTCATTGATGACGGACACTTGGGTGGGTGGGTAGGTCACTATAGAACATGAGAACAAACGGATGGTTTAAACTGAGGTTCCCGCCCGCCCGCCCAAGCGTTTATAATCAAATTAAAAGTTTTTCTTCTCTGCAAACCTTACAAGTTTTAATATCAAAGGAGGTAATGGTAACATTGAAGTCATTGATGACGGACACTTGGGTAAGTAGGTGGGTTACTATAGAACATAAG
This sequence comes from Tachinus rufipes, assembly GCA_963932245.1. Lineage (NCBI taxonomy): Eukaryota > Metazoa > Arthropoda > Insecta > Coleoptera > Staphylinidae > Tachinus > Tachinus rufipes. The sequence goes on from OZ010744.1 coordinate 9,019,434, forward strand.
TACATTTGTACTGGGGTCCCCGCCCACCCTCCCAAATGTTACTTATCAAGAATTTAAAATGTGTCTTCTCTGCAAGCGTTAACAGTCTTAATATCAAAGGAGGTGATGGTGACATTGAATTCCTTAATGACGAATACTTGGGCGGGTGGGTGAGTCACTACAAAACATGAGAACGGACGGATGGTTTAACTGGGGTTCCCGCCCACCCGCCCAAGTGTTAGTTATCAAGAAATTGAAAATTCTCTGCAAGTGTTAAAAGTCCTAATATCAAAGGAGGTGATGGTGACATTAAAGTCATTGATGGCGGGCACTTGGACGGGTGGGTGGGTCACTCCAAAACACAAGTGTTGGTTATGAAAAAATTGAAAATTTCTCTTTGCAAGCGTTAAAAGTCTTAATATCAAAAGAGCTCATGGTGACATTGAATTCAAACAAAACATGAGTACGGGTGGATGGTTTGAATTGGGTTCCCGCCTACCCACCCAAGTGTTACTTATCAAATATTTCAAATTTTTCTTCCCTGCAAGTGTTAAAAGTCTTAATATCAAAAGAGGTGATGGTGACATTGAATTCCTTAATGACGGACACTTGGGTGGGTGGGTGGGTCACTACAAAACATGAGAACGGACGGATAGTTTAAACTGGGGTCTCGCCCACCCGCCCAAGTGTTAGTTATCAAGAAATTAAAAATGTCTCTTCTCTGCAAGCGTTAAAAGTCTTAATATCGAAGGAGGTGATGGTGACATTGATTTCCTTGATGGCGTACACTTGGGCAAGTGGGTGAGTCATTCCAGAACATGAAGACGATGGGATGAATTGAACTGGGGTTCCCGCCCACCCACCTAAGTGTTAGTTATCAAGAAATTTAAAAAAAATTCTTCTCTGCTAGCGTTAAAAGTCTTAATATCAAATCAATTGATGGTGACATCGAATTCCTTGGGACACTTGGGAAAAAAAGGCACTACTGCAGAGAAACCAGAAGATACCAAAGGATTCATAACCGTTCAAAAGAAGCAATAGAAGAAGAAGAGTCAAAGTAAGTTTTTACCTCTTTCAATTAATTATGAGCCATCAACCAACCCCCAGCTACCGCCTTCAAAGACTGCTACTAGACAACCATCGACGGTTAACTCTGCCGGTTTTTCAGGCTAATAAGCCCATCGTTGCCCCCGCTAAGAAGGGAAATGCCAGTAAAACATTTACCAAGGTGAAGTTCAAGCCTGCAATTGCAAACCTAAACTATCGACAACCCTACCCAACCCCGCACAAATACATCTTCCAGTTCCCGCTCTTCGGCATTTGTGGTAAGAAAAAAAACACAATTTCCCAAGCTTTAAAAAATACTTTAACGATATTGGCATCGCTGTCTCATCCGCCCGCAACACTTACGAAGGTATTCGCGTCATGAAAGAGAAAAATGTAGACCAAGTACTAGAATCCCTAAGATTTGCTACAACCAGCATCCATCAAATGAGTAACAAATTCGTTCGTTTCCCATTGATTTCTGTGCAACTTTCAAAAAGAACAAACTTGGACCTGAAGATCATAGTCAAGCCTAAAAAACGGAACGGTAGCACTCCTCAATACCAAAAGTGTCAACTTTACGGGCACACCGCCAAGATATGTAGCAACTCAAAACATCAGTGCTCTGCCCCAAGGAGATGTCTCCTAAATGTGCTCCGGCCCTCAACCCGTCAAACTTGTAGGGATGCAAGGCAATTATCAAAATAATAATTGCAAAATAATCAGTGCTGGCAATAAACGTTGGAACCAACTACAGAGAATAAAAACCTAATCTTGCGTCCTGATTCCAAGGAAAATGCCAAAGCATTTGTTACAGCCTCCAACTTTAATACTCCTTTTCTATGACAGAGAACACTGCTCTGGAGCACGTTGAAAGAATCCACAAAGAAATCCAATAACTTTTTAGAGAACACTGACGACGATACACCACTGAACAGCATTCGACCTTATCAAATTAGAGAAATTTTTGCAAAGCAACTCGATCTGCGCCAGGCTCTGACAATTCCTAACAGAGCTCTAAAATCTTTCCCACACAAAGCAATAATGGCTCTCACCAATATTGTCAATGCAATCCTACGTGCCCTGTACTTTCCAAAATCTTATAACAGCTCGCTCGTAGTTAAGATCCCAAAACCTGGGAAAAACCTGTAGTTTCCCCAATCCGTCTTCTATGCACCTTAAGTAAGGTCATAAAAACCACAGAAGTAGTCGCCATAAAGCTACAAAAAGCTACCAGTGATCGTCAAGAATGGTTAAATGACTGGCCAGTCAAAGTGAACCTAGGGAAAAGCAAAACTGTTCTCTTCTCATTTTAGATAAAGTCAGAATGGCAAAAAATCTGCTAGATTCAATGCTTTAGCGGAAACAAAATCCGGATGAACTCCACTACCATCAGACCGCAAATCACGCTTGCATCCCAGTCCAATCCAGCAGAAAAACAACGTAACGGTCCACCTTAAAGTCCCGCCTCTAGAGAAAAGTTTCGCCCTGGTAGACCACAAAAAGAAGTCAAAGAAGCAGAAGAAAGAATCGGCTGAGTCTTCTTTAAATATCTTAACTAATAAGCCATCAGCCGGCCCAAGTTTCAGCACCACCAAAACCAAAAAGTTCCTCAAAATATTACATAACCTTAAAATAAATTACATAAAACGATAGAAACTGTATTTAATCTTTGATTAAGCAAACCTAGAATGTCATTGAAAACTAGATTTAATAATTTTTGATATAATCAAGTATGCCGGATCTAAATTTTTCAACGCCAACTTGATTTTAGATGCAATATTTACATAACCTCAAAGTAAATTTATGTCATTTACTTTGAGGTAAAAACTATATTTAATCATTGATTAAGCAAACCTAGAATGTCATTGAAAGCTTTTTTGAAAGAATAAAGTGTGTCAAATCCAAATTTTTTAAAGTCAACTTGATTTTTCAACTTTATATTACATAACCTTAAAATAAATAACATAAAATCGACACCAACTGTTTTTGATAATTGATTAGGTAATCCTAGAATGCCATTAAAGATAGGATTTAAAAAAAAAAAGTATGTCGGATCTAAATTTTCCAACCAACTTTTTAATGACATTTTAATAGCTAAGCTGTCAAAATGCTAAAAATATAGAGCTAATTTCTTCAAATCTCTTAAAAGTTATAAATGTTGAAGAAAAAATTGAAGAATATAAGTAAGAAGATTTATTAAGGTATTTTGCAATATTTTAGCTTAGACCTGTCAAAAATCCAGAGTTTTGCTGCAAATTTCATTAAATATTTTGAAAGTTAGAAAAGTTTAAAGCTCGATTTGATAACATGAGTAATATTTTAACTTTTATGCAAGGTTTTAGCTATTTAGCTGACATTTTACAAGCATTTAGACAGTTTAGTAAATTTAAATAATTATTTTTTGACAGTTAAACACGTTACTAGCAAACAGTTTAATTAAAACATTAAAAAAAAAAAATTAATCTCATTTAAAAGCAATTACTTCTTAAAAATATTTATAACTAATTTATTTATTATATTTATATAAATATTTTTAATTCATTTTCAAAAATTAATATTTTTAATTTTAGAATTCATAATAAAATCCTACATTTATTTAGAAACTGTGTAATTAGTATCGATTTTTCTTGAATATTTTATTCCAGTTTCCTCCTACCTCAACCATTACTACCAACTGAAGAAATACACTTACCCATAAGTATGCCGGTGGCGCCTAAATTTTTCAAAAGCGGTAAAATTCTCATCAAATAAGAAGCTTTCGGCGGTGCCCCTTTTAAATCGAAATGCACTAAACGCTTTTTAGGGACGTAAGGATTCTGAGCATCCAGACTGACATAAGGAACCCCTAATTGCTGCTCCGTTTCCTTATTAATATCCTGTTCTTCAACGGCCCTTTTAACATCCTTATCTAATTCCTCTAGCTTCTTAGCCTTTTCGGTAGCCCTTTGTTGTTCCATGAATAACACATTGTTTTTATCCTGTTCATTATCTTTCTTTAATTTATTGGAATATTGTAGACCGAATATGATAATAGTTATTAATATCGCGGCTAAAAGGATGGTCGATTTTTTTCGCCACAATGTTAACAATAAGCGTTGAGTGTAGTTGTTCATTTTTAATTAATCTTGATTGAATAGGTTATGTGTGTAGATAATCCATAGCGATTTGTAGTGGGATGCAGTTGCAATGATTAAATAATGTTTGTTATTTAGCGAATCACTTGTTTGGTATTTTGTTGTTTGTCAGCTTTCTCTCGGACACATTTACGCACACTTTCGGCGCACAAGCAAGATCCGACTAGGGAATGCATTCGATAGCAAGCCTGCGCCTAGAGAGTGTGATATAACTGCTCACGTTTGTACGCAACATATTCGCCCCCTACTATGCATATTTTTTTATGCCGTCGCGACGCCTATTTTTTGCATCACTTTGTGTGTAAAGCGCTAGACAAACATAAAAAATATTGATTTTTATTCTAATATATTTCAATTCAATAAATGATTATGTTGGGGATTGTAATAAAGGGTACTGGATGGTTGAATATGTTTTGTTAATGCGGTGTACAGCTTTTCATACAATAGGTTAATGAATTATATCCGGGCAATCTAACAATAGTTGTAGCTCCGTCTATAAATAGATGTAAATATGGTAATTTTTATTAAATTGTTTTAGAAATCGAGTTAGAAATTGAATTAATTAATTAAAAAAATTTATTCTTCAGATATTGAAACACTTTATACGTTAATTTAAATGTCATTGATACTCGTTACTTGTGAATGGCATAATAACTTATTACAATAATGAATTGCATCGAACTTGAATGCTTAATTAAGGTATTAGTTAAATAATAACATACTATTTGTATAATTACAATCTTTATAGTGGAAATTCATGCTGATTGTTACTTTGATTAAAATAATTACAGATTAAAATAACTAAAAACATTCAAGTCAATCTGTCCAGGAGCTGAAAAAATCACCTTAGATCTGGTGATGCTAATGGATTTCTTTTGTTTGTTGTTAAAGCTTGTAAATTTTAAAATTCGGCCATCAAGAGTCGAATAAATTTTTAAACGTCAATTAAGTTTGATGTTGGTTTTAAAATGATTAAATTTGCTATCCGGCTGATAAAAACTCTAAATACTATTTTTAAAACTAGAAAAGCAGCTTTTAAAAGTTACATCCGGCTTTTAAAACTAAAAATCCGGCCACCAAATGTGTTAAAATTGACTACCAAACTGTTAATCATAAATCCGTTCATTAAAACTATGAATTCGGCTTTTAAAAGTGTAAATCTAATTTTAAACTGCAAATTCAACTTTAAAATGATAAGTTTGGCCTTTAACAATGTTTTTAAAAGTGTCTTAAAAACCAGGAATTTGTATATTAATTTGTTAATCCAATTCCTTAGTTGTAAATTCGGTTTTTGCAAATGTATGTTTTAAAAATTAGAATCCGGCCAAAAACGTGTTAAATTCTACTGTCAAAATTTTAACCTGGCATTAAAACTGTAAATTCAAGTTTTAAAATTGCTAATCCGGCCTTTAAAACTAAAAATTCAGTCTCTAACGTGTCAAGTTTGTCTGTCAAACTTCAACATTATAAATTTAGTATTTAAAACTGTAAATTTGGTTTTTGAAGTGTAAACAGAACTTTGAATACTGGAAACTTGGTCATTAATGTGTTAAGTTTGGATGCCAAATTGTTAATCTAATTTTCTAATTAAAGTCCGCCTCTAAACATTAAAATGCGTTTTTCTAAACTAAAAATTTGGCTATTAATGTGTTAAATTCTACTGCCGCCAATTCATAAATCTAATCATAAAACCGGCTCCTAAAAGTGTAAATCCGACATTTAAAACATGAATGCTTAGTTTTGTTTGATGTCGAGGATAACCGTTGATCAATTTTTTTGACTTTTCTACTTCTTGTATTTTTTTTTGCGTTTAACAAAAGGATTTTGATATTCCTCAAAAGATGTGATTGGCAATGTTGTAAGTAAAATTTTAGACACAATTTTGCTCACTAACTACAGCCAGACACAAATAGTGTGGCCTCTATAATAGGCAACTTAGTATACACAAAAATGATGTTAAATGTGGTTAAACTAATGCCTTTGACCGTTTTAGCATTTTTAATTTGCGCTTACATTTTAAACATTCCATGGGCGACGTTGTTCTGGGATTGAAAGATGCTAAAACGAGCAAAGGCATAAGTTTAACCAAATTCAACATAATTTTTGTGTATACTAAGTTGCCTATTATGGAGGCCACACTATTCGTGTCTGGCTGTACTGATAATTATTGACTTCGGTCGACAAAGAGACTTTTCTTTAACTATGAAAGGTAATAACATGCTTCTTAGAGTATTGCCGCGCCAATCTCTTTTTGGTTTTGAGGTACTGCTCTAGCGTTTCAAGTTCAATCCAAAATATATAATATAACTCATTGCTTCCTATTTGAAAGGAATGACTATAAAGTTACTTGAGCACGTGTCTACCTACCTCACAATTGAAGCAGGGATTTCTCAAAGTTCAGTACTATTTCCTATGTTCTTTAACTTGTATGTATCAGATGTACTATGCAACATGCCTAGTGAAAGTTTAACTTTTAGATTTCCAAGTGAATCTGACATTAAATCTTTTAAAGAACTGCTTTTTGAGCCGCTAGTTTTTTGACTCAATGAAGTATGTTTTATGGATGATACAATATATGTACTCAAAATTATATGTACACAGAGTGATGCATTATGTATACATAGTTATGCATTACTTGTATACAGAATGACGCACTCAAAATGTACTAGGGTTAACTGATAAGTTACAGAACAAAGTAAGATAATCTCTAGTTAATTAACAATGTCCAAAACTTATTGACAAAACTCAAAACTTAGTAAGAAGATCTAATAAAGTTAATTGACAGAGTCTACAAATTATTCTTCTTCTTCTTCTTTTTGTACCGTGCTCGCTACGAGCGTAGGCTCCCCTCTTGTATCTTTGTAGTGTGCGATAATAGTTCTACACAAACATGCTACACCGTTTAACGTGAAATCTTAACCACACCACGAGAGGAGTTTACTTGTCAAATAAACGACCGCATCGAAATATATTTGACAAATTTGATCAAGCAGACAAGATTTGAAAATTTACTGAAAAATTTTAGAACTTATTAAAAAATTTAGGTACAACTGAAAGAATCTACAACTAAAAAATTTCAGAACATACTAACGGTATCTACAATTTACGGATAACAAGAGTAACTTTCAAAACTTACTGAAAAGCTTTAAAGTTAATTCTCAGTCTACTACATACTGAAAAATTTCAGAGCTTACTGTAAACACACTGAAGCGTTCCAAAACTTACTTACAGCGTCTACAACTCACTGACAACTTTCAGAACTTTCTAAAAAACTCTAGGGTTAATTGACAGAGTCTATAACTAATTGAGAGATTCCATAACTTACTGACAGAATCTAAAACTTTTTGTAAATCTATTAAAAGTCTCAGAACTTACTGACAGTGACTACAACTTATTAATAACTGTCAAAACTTACTGAGAAGTTTTTGGACTAACTGACAGAGTCTACACCTTAATAAGAAATTCCAAAACTTATTGACAGTATCTACAACTTACAAAAAAACTTTAGGATTAACTGACAGAGTCAACAACTTATTGATAGATTCCAAAACTTACCGACAGTGTTTGCAGTTTACTGACAAACTCTATAAATTACTGTAAGTACATTGAAACGTCCTAGAACTTACAGAAAGTATCTAGAACTTAATGACAACTTTCAAAACTTGCTAAAAAGTTAAACAGTCGGTGAAAGGATAACTGTAAAAGAAGCTACCCGTCCAAATTTGAAACTATTTTTTTTTTTTTTTTTTAAGGACGTAGTGATGTTTTGGCCTCAACAAGTGGCCCTTGAGAATAACTAACGCATGGCAATACTTTTCGGTTTTCTTTTCTGCGTAAGCCCTGCTGTTAATTTGTCCTAGTCATTGTCTCTAATGTGGTACTAGTTTGAGGTGAGCTGGTTTCGGCCTCGCGGAATTCACGCAATCTGCTGCAGGAACACATGCTGTCCCCGGCCCATCTCTCCCTATACCCTATTTTTCTGTCCTACTTTCTACACTGACATTCTCCTCTCTTTTCTCCCATTTTTCTGCTATACAGCCTAGATATTTGCATTGTGCTTAGGTATCTTCTTAGTTTTTCTATATCTTCATTAACTTCTTCCTTGTTGTATCTTCTTTCTTTCATAAATATTTTGTGCAGCTCCATTAAATGCATTCCTTTTGGTAGTCCTACATTTGCCAGTTTAACTTCTAGTGAGATTCTTGAATTTCTATTTGGGATTAGTTCTTCGTGTCCCCTAGTTACCAGATATACTCTAACTATTTCAAAAGTTGCATTTTCTGTCAACCTCGAGATGGCGTATCTTCCGTTTGGAAATTGTTTAGTCAATTCCGTCAATTTATTTTCCTTGAGCAGTTCTCTCCTTTTCCTCCTTATTTCTGCAATTTCTGTTGGTACTAGGGTTTTAGTATATGTTCTTCTCTTGTCTTTCTGTTCATCTTCCATTGCTTGGCAGGCATAGTTGTTTTGAACTTCTTTGTTTCTTTCCTCTTTATTACTTTTTTTCATATTCTTTTGCTTCCATTTAGCTTCTCGCTCCTCCTTTTTTTGTTTTCTGTGGCTTTTAATTTGAGTGTTTTTTTTCCATTTTGGTTTACCTAAATCCCAATGCTTCAAACTCTTCTATCATTTTTTCAGTATTGTTGTTGCATAGTTTCTTAGTGCTCTCCATTTGTTTTCGTCACTCAGGCATATTTTAATAATTGTAGATTTGTCTACTTTGTTTTCTAATATCTTTTCTAGCGTTTTCCTATCTTCCTCCCACTCTTCGCACTCTACTAGCGTATGTTCTGCGTCGTCATGCGTGTCTTCTAGACAAAATATACGTTTTTCCTATTTCTCCATCTTATTTATTTTTTGTAAGTACATTTTAAACTTAGTTTCCGCCCTCCCACCCAAGCGTTAGTTATCAAAATAATTATTATTAACAATTTTCTGATATTTAAGTGCACGCACACAAGAGGTGGTACAAGTTACAGATCCTTTGATGACTAAGACTTGGGTGGGTGAATGGGTTAGAGTAAAAAAATACCCGTCAACTTTTTAAACTTGATTTCCGCCCGCCCACCCAAGCGTTAGTTTTCAAGAGATTTATTGTTAAACAAATTTCTGATGTCTAAGTGCAAGCACACAAGAGCCGGTACAAATAATTACTGTTCAATGACTAAAACTTAGGTAGGTGGGTGGGTTACAGTAAAAGAAACTACTAGCCTACATTTTAAACTTGGTTCCCGCCCAGCCAAGCGTTACTCATCAAGAGATTTATTGTTAAACAAATTTCTGATATCTAAGTGCTAGCACACAAGAGGTAGTACAAATAATAGATCTTTTGATGACTAACACTTAGGTGGGTGAGTGGGTTATAGTAAAAGAAGCTGCCCGCCTACATTTTAAACTTGGTTATTGCCCACCCACCCAAGTGTTAGTTATCAAGAGATTTAAAGTTAAACAATTTTCTGATATCTAAGTGCAAGCACACAAGAGGTGGTACAAATAATAATCCTTTTATGACTAACACTTGGGTAAGTGGGTAGGTCACACTAAAAAAAACTACCCGCCCACATTTTAAACTTAGTTCCCGACCACCCACCCAAGCGTTACTTATCAAGAGATTTATTGTTAAACAATTTTCGATATCTAAGTGCAGCACACAAGAAGTGGTACAAATAATGATCCTTTGATGACCAACACTTAGGTAGGTGGGTGGGTCACACTAAAAAAAACTATCCGCCCACATTTTGAACTTAGTTCCCGCCCACCCACCCAAGTGTTACTTATCAAGAGATTTATTGTTAAAGAATTTTCTGATATCTAAGTGCAAGCACACAAGAGGTGGAACAAATAATGATCATTTGATGACTAACACTTGGGTAGGTGGGTGGGTCACACTAAAAAAAACTATCCGCCCACATTTTGTACTTAGTTCCCGCCCACCCACCCAAACGTTACTTATCAAGAGATTTATTGTTAAACAATTTTCTGATATCTAAGTGCAAGCACACAAAAAATGATACAAATATTGATCCTTTGATGACTAACGTTTAGGTGGGTGGGTGGCTCATAATAAAAAAAAAACTATCCGCCTACATTTCCAGCCCACCCACCCAAGCGTTAGTTATTAAGAAATTTATTGTTAAACAATTCTGTTATCTAAGTGCAAGCACACAAGAGATGGTACAAATTATATATCCTTTGATGACTAACACTTGGGTGGATGGGTGAGTCACAGTAAAAGAAGCTACCCGCCGACATTTTAAAGTTGGTACCTGCCCACCCACCCAAGCGTTAGTTATCAAGAGATTTATTGTTAAACAATTTTTTTATATCTGTACACAAGAAGTGGTACAAATAATGATCTTTTAATGACTAACACTTGTGTGGGTGGGTGGGTCACAGTAAAAGAAGCTACCCGCCCACATTTTAAGCATGGTTGCCGCCCACCCGCCCAAGCGTTAGTTATCAAGAGATTTAAAGTTAAACAATTTTCTGAAATCTAAGTGCAAGCACACAAGAGGTGGTACAAATAATGATCCTTTGATGACTAACACTTGGGTAGGTGGGTGAGTCACACTAAAAAAAACTACCCGCCCACATTTTAAACTTAGTTCCCGCCCACCCACCCAAGCATTACTTATCAAGAGATTTATTGTTAAACAATTTTTTGATATCTAAGTCCAAGCACACAAAAGATGTTTTGACGTTTGAGTGGGTGGGTAGCTCATAATAAAAAAAACTATCCGCTTACATTTCCAGCCCACCCACCCAAGCGTTAGTTATTAAGAAATTTATTGTTAAACAATTCTGTTATCTAAGTGCAAGCACACAAGAGATGGTACAAATTATATATCCTTTGTTGACTAACACTTGGGTGGATGGGTGAGTCACAGTAAAAGAAGCTACCCGCCGACATTTTAAACTTAGTTGCCGCCCACCCACCCAAGCGTTAGTTATCAAGAGATTTATTGTTAAACAATTTTCTGATATCTAAGTGCAAGCAAAATCTACAACTTACTGAAAGGTTTTAGAACTTACTGACGATGTCTACAACTTACTAACCAATTCCAGAACTTATTCTGAGTATTTAGTGATAAATAATTGTTAGATTTTATTTACTCTTTTAACGATTATAGGCTCAAATAAGTACTATATTTCTATAATGATCTTTATTGTGAACACTAACATGTGATCGGTACGGTGACTATTACTCGACTAACTGCTCTGCTGCTCGCTGAAGCAAGCGCATGCATAAAATTAATGCTTTCCTTTCAAGAGCAACACGCTCCCGGGGCTTGACGCACAGAACCGTTCTGATGCACCGTCGTGATAGGTGGTGCAGGAGGGGAGAGGGGAAAGAAACTCGGAACAAGTTAGGGCGTCGCGCTCTCTGTGAAAGGTACATGGGGCGTCAAGCACAGAATTGTTCGGAACAGTCCAGAACAGTGAAAGGAAAGCATTTATTTTATAAAACATATTACCAATAATGCGCGGCAAATACAAATAATATAATTCGAGTTTACAATGATAAAATCTACAATTTACTAACAGATTTTGAAACTTACTGAATAGATATAGTAATAAACTTATTGAAAAAATGTAAGATTAACAGACAAACTTACTGAACATTTTTGAAAGTTATTGAAAAGATTAGAGATTACTAACAAAATCTCCAAATTTTTGAACAGCTCCAAAACACACTGACGGTATCTACAACTTACTGACAAACTTCAAAAGTTACAAAGTACAATTTACCAAAACATTCCTGAATTAATGACAATATCTATGTGTAAATATCAAAGATTAATTAACAGAGTTTACAACTTACTGATAAATTTTGAAACTTTTTGAGAAGATCTAAGGATAATTGACGAAATTTACAGTTTCAAAACTCACTAACAGTGTTTACAACTTTCAGAACTTACTAAAAAACTATAACTTACTGAGAACTCCACAACTTGTCAGTAAGTTGTGTCTACAACTTAATGACAAATTTCAGAATTTATTGAGAAGATCTAAAGTTAACTGACTAAGTTAACAGCTTACTAAAATATTTCAAAACTGACTGTAAATATCTAGAACTAAATGACAGAGTTTGTAATCTATTAAAAAGTTCTAAAGCTTACTGACAATTTTCGGAAGTTGATTGAAAAAATCTAGCGTTACAACTAACTGACAACATAAAAAACTTAGTTAACTGACAGTCTGCAACTAAAATACTCAAGAAACTATTGGCAATATATATCTTCTTCTTATAGAGCCATACGGCATCTCTCTCGTACGTTTGTGGTGTGCGATAATAGTTCCACACAAACATACGGGACCTACAATTTTAACGTGGAATCCGAACCACACCACTAGAAGGGTTTACTAGGCAAATACTTCGCTGGTTTGTCATTGCCTTGCAAAGGAGACAACCGCATCGAAATATATTCGGTAAATTAGATATTGCCGCTGCCTGGAATCGAACCCGAGCTGCCCACAACAGTCCATGCACTAGATCATTGTGCTACGGTCGGCAATATATATTTACAATAATCTCTACAATTCACTGACAACTTTCAAAAGTTACTGAAAAACTTTATAGTTAACTAAAAATGTCTGTAACAGATTCTAAGAAGATTTAAGGTTAACTGGCAGTGTCTACAACTCACTGAGAGTATACAGAATCTACTGAAAACATTTATAATTAACTAAAAATATTCGGAACTTACTGAAAAAATTTAGAAATGACTAATAAAATATTCAAAACTTATAGAAATTTCTAGTGTTGTCAATAAATTGTAGATACTGTCAGTTAAACAGTATCTACAATTTATTGACAACATCCGGAAATTACTAAGAATATCTATTATTAATTGATAGAGTCTACATCTCACTGATAACATGCAAAACGTACTGAGAAGATCTAAGAGTAACTTATTCAGAAGATTTTAATTGACAGTGTTTACAATTTGAAGACAACATTCATAATTTACTGAACCGATCTAGGGTTAACTGACATCTACAACTCACAGACAACATCCAGAACTTGCTAAGAAGCTCTAAGATTAACCGATATTGTCTAAAACTTACTATAAATATTTAGAGTTAACTGACAAAGTCTACAACTTGCTGAAAAGATCTGATAACCATAGATTTTGTTTAGTGGCTTGAACTGGTTGTCTTTAATAATCCAGTAGTTGGTACTCTTTGGTTCTAGCCTAATAAAGACAAATTTACTTTTCATAATTTGTGTCTCCAAGAGGTATGCTACGGTGTTAGCTCACACGGAGCTTTGCAGACGTTTTTCAGTGACTTTCAACTTGAATTTAACCTACCAAGCAAAAAGGTTTTATATCGATTTAGATCTTCGCAATGTCTTTAGATCTTTCGTGAAGCTGGTCGATATCAGTAGCTTAAACTTTGAAAGCTATAAAAAACCCAAAAGTGAATTAAAATTCGACTTCGCATCGTCTTCCGGTCCTATGTCAAGCAAGTCAATATCCGTAACATCAGCTCCAAAAGATGTAAAAACTTAAAAGTGAAAAAAAAACTACATCAATCTTCGTCCTCAGCTCAAAAATTTTTTGAAAAACCTGAAAATGGACAAAAGAACTATTTGGATCTTCGCATCGTCTTCAGATCCGTCGTCAAGTAGTTCGATTAAAAAAAATGTTAAACCCAACAGTAGGAAAAAAACTATATCAAATTGGATCTTTGCATTGTTTTCAGGTCCTTAGTCAAGCAGATTGATATCTGTAGCACAATCCCCGTTGACTCTTCTTCCGCTTCGTATCAATATAATTTGTTCATAATCTGTCACTACAAAACAAAACGGTTACTCAATTCAGTCCGGTTTGTGAAAACTTTCTCGTTCCATGCATTGCCGACGCTCGTCCATTGCCAAGAAGCTAAGTGTGAACTGAAATCGACCTATTAAGTGAACTTACAAATACATTAAGATTCCTCATCATCAGAATGTCTGACTTCATGCGTGCACCATTCATTTGGCTGTAATAAATTTATAATTTGATTTTCATTGTGATACAGATCAAAATTATTAATAATATATTCTCCATTTATTACATAATACATCATACAAATAGTTAATACTTTCGCGGATAAAATAAAATATTTAAATATCTTCTTATCACATTTATAAAATATAATAAATAACATCTACATGCAGTCTTTTGAAATGGGATGAATAACAAAATACATAAATTTAACTTCAACAACAACAATTTCATTTATTGTCAATAAAATTTTTAAATTTGATTATAGTAATCAACTTCTTTTATTTGATGAGTGCGCTTATGAGCAGCTAATTGACCAGATTGTGTATATCTGTTATTACAAACATTACAAACGTATGGTCTTTCACCGGTATGTGTACGCGTGTGGCATTTCAATGTTCTGGAATCACCGAAAGCCTTTCCACAAAATGAGCATACGTGTTCTTTCACCCCGGTGTGGGTCTTTTTATGAGCTGAGAGATTACTTGAAGTGTGATATCGTTTGGAGCATACATCACAGCCGTACGGTTTTTCACCTAGAGAAATAAATTATAATTGTTTGGAAATTATATTAATGCGGAGTTACACGAGCGTTGGATCAATTAAATGATATTGTAGCCGAGAGCGCACGGACTCCGACGAATGCACAATTAACACGTAGCCCTGGAAGTGCAGAGCGTGACAGTCGTAACACATCTCAAGATGAGCAAAAAGCAATTTAGTGAGAAGTCACACAAATTCTTTAATCAATCTTGCTGTAAGACGACCAACGAGTCAAACAACAGAGTTGAAGTGTTGACTAGTAAATGATACTCAGTATGTCTACTATACCCCCCCCCCCTCCCAATTCTGTGTCCATCCAGCAATATCAAGTGCAGTGTATGGGAAAAGCCTGATCGACATGGCGGAGTGTCAGCCCAGTATCCAGGTGTATCGGAATACATACGTCAAACATGGATAAAAAAAATGCTTCCTAGAAGGAGGCAAATCATGATTCCCTTATTGTATATACCAAAGTACGTCCGTTAAAAAGAAAGCGTGGCGCAGTAGTCTAGGCATCCGACTGCTGCACTAAAAATCTCGAGTTCGAATGAATCTCACAACAGAAACTATTTCAAACGTTTATACGCTCTCTCACTCCCCCACCCGCCTTGTCAGCGGCATGACTAAGATCCTTCTCTATTCCAGAGTAGATAAATAATCTCTCCGGAATCCACTTAAAACTGTAGGTCCACCTGTAATGTAAGTTGCCAGCATTACTGGCAGAAAAGAAGCTAATGCGCCTGAAGTGGCGTGAACAGAGACTGTTGATGATGATGACGTCCGTTAAACTAACGCTCGTGTAAACACGCGCATAAATTAACACAAAACTTACCCGTATGTGACCTCCTGTGTATCTTCAAATCAGCTGCTCTGGCAACCCTCTTACCACAAATTGAGCATTGATACCTCTTCTCCCCAGTATGCGTCATATTATGCGCAACCAGAGCACATTTACTGATAAAAGCCTAAAAATTACAAACAATAAAACTAAAAAAATTAAAACATTTAAATATAAAATTACCTTAGGACAAGACAAGCATTGATATGGTTTCTCCTGCGTATGTATCCTATTATGAATGGTGAGATATGAGGATGTAGCAAAAGCCGATCCACACACTTCACAAACAAAAGGTTTCTCACCAGAATGGACACGTTTATGAGCTGTTAATACAAATGAATGTGCAAATCGTTTACCGCATTCATTACATTCGTAATTCTTTTCGCCGGTGTGGGTCTTGTTGTGTGCACTTAAACCGTGCAAATCAGCAAACGCTTTACCGCATATGCTACAGATTATTGGTTTTTCGCCGCTGTGACTTCTCATGTGCATCTAGAATTGATGGGTTTAGAATGTTTTGAGTTAAGGAAATTGATTTTCTTACAATTAAGTGTCCGGGTTCAAAAAATCGCTTTCCGCATGTGTTGCAAAGGTGTTTCTTTTCTCCGCCGTGTATTCGTCGGTGTTTTATTAAGCTTCCGGCTAGTGAGAAAGCTTTATTGCACGTTTCGCAGACGTGGGGTTTGTAATCGGTGTGGCATTTCATGTGAACGTTTAACTGTTTGACATCTTAAAAAATAAAAAAAAAAGTTTCAATTTATAATAGGAAATATATCTTGAACTAATACTAATCTCCTTTGGTAAAATTTTAACACAGTTGACCATAAGAACATTCAAGCAAAGTAGACCAGCACTGGCTCCAAATGCAACTTTTCTGTTATTGTTCCTCTAAGAAAAACAAAGTTCAATTGGCGGTCCGTGTAGCTCCAGATAAATCCAGCACCTAACCTAATATTACAAACAAAACTATAAACTTACAAGTAAACTCCCGATCGCAAACTTTACACTTCGGTTTCCGGCCATGTTTGATGAGATGCGTCTTCAATCCGCTGGCCACACGAAACAATTTGCCGCAATCGGGACATTCGTGTTTTGGTTTTTCGGGCAGATCCGGCAGTTTCGAATTCTCAAAAATATCATCAACAATGTTTTTAATATCATCTTGATAGTCGTTGCTAAGAGGATCGACAGATATGTTGCAAGGCAATTCGTTCTCATCTTGTGGGATGGTCGTTTCAAAAACAGTTTTTAATTGCGTTTCTGATTTTTGGCATAAGTCTTTAAACGTAAAAGCGGCTTCCAGACGGGCGTAACAATTTGTGCAGATGTAGTTAGGAAGCCCGTCTGCATAATTTACCTAAAATTAAAGATTATTAAATATATCTAATAAAAAATGTAAAAAATTAATTAACATTAATTTTGACCATTTTTTGGATAACCAAATAGAGCAGTTTGATAGTAGGTGATTGCAAAATGAGTATTTCATTGGCCAACATTTTTTTCAGTCAACAAATTTAATTATCCCGATAATCTTAAAGTCAAATACTTTAATTGGACTTTAAAATTCTGTTGAAAAACTATCGGAGGTAATTCCAAAATGAGTATTTAGTTGACCGAAATTATGTTAGTCTACAAATTTAATTATGCTGATAGTATTAATGTCAAATTATTTAACTGGACTTCAAAATTCGGATAGAAAACCATTGTAGATGATTCCAAAATAAGTAATTAGTTTCCCAAAATTATGTTTAGTCTACAAATTTAATTATTCTGATAGTTTTAGTTAATTAGACTTCAAAATTCTCTTAAAAAACCATCGTAAGTGATTACAAAATAAGTATTTAGTTGCCCAACATTATGTTAGTTCACAAATTTAATCATCCCGATAATCTTAATGTCAAATATTTTGATTGGACTTCAAAACCCTGTTAAAAAATCATTGTAATTGATTCAAAAATGAGTATTTAGTTGTCTAAAATTATGTTTAGTTTAGAGATTTAATTAAAAAATGGCCTTATTTAATTAAACTTCAAAAATTCTGTTAAAAAGTGATTCCAAAATAAATATTTAGTTGCCCAACATTATGTTAATCAACAAATTAAATGATCCTGATAGTTTTAATGTCAAATATTTTTATTGGGCTCCAAAATTACGTTAAAAAACCATCGTAGGTAATTTCAAAAACAAGTATTCAGTTGCCCAACACTTGTTAATCCACAAATTTAAGCTAAGATTGGAGTTTAAGCTCAGTTCAAATCAGTTTTGTGTATTTTAATTAAAAAACTGACTGATTTTGTCAATGTAATCTGTCATTGATTGTAGCAGGAAAAGGCGGGACATTTAAATTTAAAATAAATGTTGGTAAAACTGTGATAATAAATTTGTTGCGCATTACATGTTTTTAATTAACAATATTCTCAAAAACGTGGTAATAATGCAGTTTAAATATGTTTATTTTGTCATTTTGCTGCAAACATAAATTAAATGAAGTTAGAAATAAAAGAAATTTCAAAGCTTTTTACTACCAACCTAAAATATATTTATTATTTAAATCTAAAATCTTTGAAACCTGCATATTTGGTTGCCTAACATTCATACTAACATCCTAGACCACCCTGTATGTTGATAAAGCCATTCAAACCCATCATTTTCATCTGAAAATAATGAGTTTGTTCAAATAACAAATTCTATAAATAGCAAACAAGTTCGCTACCCTATTGTGCAACAAGTGGTTGGCTGGGATGCTGAATAAAATCAATAAATCCAGGCACTCATAATATTATGCATAAATATAATTAATTAAATTATAACTAATTTTATCTAATGCAACTCACCTTAACATTAGTTGTTTCCAGTAATTTAACATCAAGGCCTTCATGGAATAAAAATCTTAGATCTAAATCATCCTTTTCAGATAGGCACGTTCTGCACAGTCTATCGATGCTGCTTATGATTGTAATATTTATAGTATTCATGTTTATTCATAAAAATGTGATTAAAAGTAAATAAACAATTATTTGTGATGTCAAAAATATAATCTGTCAGATGTTTGTTGTGATGACGCTACTAAATGAAGTTAGTTGTAAATTGAATTGGTTTATATTCGATGTTCAAAAATTCGAAGTTGGTGATTGTTATTATGCAACTAAGTTAACATTGGTGCTGATTTGGTTGCATATAGTATTAAGTGAAGATCTAATTTATTTAAATTAATTAGAATGCATTAAATTAAAGTTAAATTAATTAAATTTAGTTGTTTTAATTTTAATTTAGTTTATTTAAATTATTTCAAAATGTTTGATTTGATTTTTTGTACAAAATGATATGTGACAGGTTATGACAGACGCTGTCTTAATAATATATATAATCTATAACCTCTTAATACCGTTAGGTGTCGAGGTGTCGGACACACCGAGCCACAGAGAAGACATGTGTATGTTTGAAAGCCTATATGAGGTAACGGACCCATATTGGGAAGAACGCTACGCTCGGCATTACTTTGGTGTCACCCATCCAAGTTCTGGCCAGAGCGGCCGTTGCTTAACTTTCGTTAGCGCTGGTATTTGTACATGCCCTCTCTGCCGTACTGCCGACTGTCTTAATAATATTTTAAATAAAATAAAAACTAATGATATTTTATTTGCTAGATCATTACAAATTAAATTCTAGTAAAATAAATAAACAATTAACTAAATCATAGAAACTACTATATTATATTTCACAATTATATAATATTTTTTGAATCAAGAACTTGTGTTGACAGACAGAATGCGCTAAAATCAGCAACACAACGCAAAAACGTTTGCTATAATTTCTAAAGCACTTCAACCAATTTTGGCCATTCACTGGCCCATACGCTTTAATTTACATAACTGAAGACAAGGCCAAAGCGTTTGCCAATAACTTTAAAACTTTAGTTCCGGTCTACAACAACAATTTCGACGTGGATTAGGTTGACATTGTCCACCAAAAAGTGCAATGCTAACAAAGCTCAACTTGAGAGTGTTTGTCCATCAACGATAGAAAAATAAATTAATATAATGTAACATTTCAATTAAATAAAACATATTTAAAAAATTTGATAATTCAAGTTAGGCAACTTAAACTACTTAACATTAGCTTTGTTGCGTAATGTAAAATTGAAGTTGTTTTAGCGAATATTATAGATCTAATAAAACTTCGAATGTTGAATCTCTAATAATACAAATTAGATATACTAAATTCGATTAAATTATAAAACTAATATAGGCAACTGAATACACATAATGTAAATTGAGTTGCATATAGTAAATTAAGTAATAAATTTAAAATTGAAACAATATTATAATAATGCATTTGCTGTGCTATCATACTTATATTTAGCACATAATTTAATTCAAATCAATATTATAATTAAATACAAAAATGAGCTAACGTACTTAAAAAAATAATGGTCCAAGTAATGAATGCAATTTAAATTGTTTAACGTTTATTTAGTTGCATCTTGTTAGAATGAAGTTATTTTACTCTAATAAAACATTAAATTTGCAATGTAATACTACAAATTAAATATTAAAAATTTGAACAAACTAAACAAACATACATAAAAAATCAAATTTGGAATCTCTAATTCAACAATTTAGATTTCTGTAATTCGACTAAATCATATGACTAATGTAGACAACCAAATACACATCATGTATATTGGGTTGCATACAGTAAATTAAGGATATAATTTAAAATTGAAATAAAATATAGCATTTAGCAAACAAATTTTTGTAAATACTTACTTGTAGATTAGGTTAGGTTAGGTTGTAAATACTTACTTGTAAATTAGATTAAATAACATTTTTGTGTCAATTCGTAGAACAAAACTGTTTCAATTAATACTTACAATTATTTCAATTAGTATATTGAATTATTACCAGCATTTTGTTTCTTATTATTAATAATCTTTCTAGGCAATTAATTATAAACTGTAAATATAAAAACATTTATTTACAATGTATCCAAAACACACGCCATCAATCCCTGTCGTCAACAGAAACTATATTCAAATTGCTTTTTACGAAAAAAAACTTCTGTATATTTAACAAAATCCAGGAAATATATTAAGCCGGTAAAAGCTTCACCCCGCTGGGATTAAATCCGACCCAATTTACCTATGATATCACTGTATATCTGAAAAATATCAAAACAACATAAAAATAACATTTCAAAGGAAAATAAAACTAAATTTACCTCTCAGCTATTTGAAGATTATTTTTTATCGCCGTCTAATGGATTCTCATACTCTGTACAAACGTTTATTACATCTTCAAATAATGTATACACAAAATATTTATATAGAAAATATATGGCCGCTTATTGACTACTTCATCGCTGTGTATATAATATTTACATTCTGTTTATGTAATATAATCATTTTTTTTTTATTAGGAACATAAAATGTATAAAAATAAATATGGACTAGAATATTGATTAGCAAAATATTTAAAATTTATGTCCAAAAATTTAAACAAAACTTTCTCCACTTATTTGTTTACTTTTCTTCATTCTTGGGGGAGTATTAATAGGAGTTCCATTCAACGGTATCCTCACGTAAATTTCAGAATCTCTAACAATACTGTCTTGATGCCTGTGTCTACCATAACGATTCAAAAACGATTCCGATGCTTGTTGACTGGATGTGTTTGTTGATGATGTTGTATTAAACGTATTCTTTCTGTTAATTTCAGTTTTATTCCTATATCCCAATCTTAAATGTCGTACACCGCATACTCGCAAAAATCCACCACGAAATTTAGAACTCATAATATTATAAAGTATTGGATTAATGGCTGAATTTATATGGAACATAATTCTACAAAAATATAATAAATTGTAGTATCCTTCAAGTCCTAAACTCATTATGGTATCTGCAGGGACTACAATTATCCATAAAGTGAATGCTCTGAATGGTAATAAGCATACGAAGAAGGCGAGTACTACAGTTCCCAACATCAATACTACTTGTTTGCGATATTTTATAACACTTTGTGATGGAAGGGCGTTGTTTTTGTATGGTGCCATCAAATTTGGGTGATCCATTAATGTTTTCGCTATTAATGCGTATAGTATTATTAGGATTATTAATGGTAGGAAGAAGAAAAAGGACATTGATAGTATGAAATAGAGGGATGGTAATAAGGTTTCCACAGTACTGAAGCAGACAGAGACCATGGTGCGATCGTAGTATTCTTCCACACTGTATTGAGTGATTGCCAAAATCGGACTGAAAATATAACAAAGGTAATCAACGGATTATTAATTGGTTTTGTAGTGTATCAGTGTTTACCACTCACCTAATCTTGATCAGCGTTAGAAATGAACAAAACATTGTATAATAAAATAATTTTAATTGGTTCTGAAAAATAACTGTGTCTAGGCAGAGTCAAACTTAAAACATTCAAACTATATTTTTTTAGTTACTAATGCTTTAATGGATAAATTTTGACATCGATATTACCAACAAACGTTCAAATTTTAAAAAATGTTCAGATTTGTTATTTTGTTGAGAAGCTCTAGTACCTTTTACGCACCATTCCGCTTTGTTTTCTTTTGCTTCAATTTGCTTTCCACTATTCCGCTTCTCTTCAATTTGCTGTGCACGTTTTATTTTATAGAATAATTGTTTATATTGTTTGGTATCATAGACTGTTCCCTTTGCGTATATTTAATCAATTTAAAATTGTTACCGTCCTCGGAACTGGAGAAGATCCGCTAAAGAGAAAATACCCCGGAGATGATGCTGTGTATACACCAATACCGGCCAACAGGTTCAAGCATTGTAGCAACGTACGTACATTCTCAGATTTTTTGTGTTTGTATTTTGCTCGGTGTTCTTGTGCACCGGGTCTAGGGCAACTTTCTGAAGAAGAGCTTCATGTATGGAAAAACCTTGGAGTTGTTGTAGTGAGTTTTCCCAAGGTCGGTGTGTGTGGTAACACCGGTTAAGTCCCTGCCTAGGCACTATGCCTCTGTATGCCCCACGTTGGGCGCCATTTGTTACTGTTGTATACCGTCCTTAAGGCCTAGCAGTAATCCGCTAGGAAGAAAACATCCCAGAAATGGTTCTCTGTATACACCAAAAACCGGCCAATCAGTCCTCGCATTGTATCAAGTACGTTCTTAAATTTTTTGTTTTTATTTTTGCACGGTGAAGTTGTGCACCTGGTCTAAGACACTTTCTTGAAGATGGGTTGAAGAAAGTGACATCTAAAAAACCTTTGTCTAGACACCACGCCTTTGTATGTCCCACGTTGGGGGCTTTATGTTATCGTCCTTAAAATCTAGAGATGATGCTGTGTATACACCAAAAGCGGCCAATACGTCCCCAAATTGTAACAAGCTACAAACAATATTGGATTTTTGTTGCTGTTTTTGTCCCGTAATGTTGTGCATCGAGTTTTGGGTAACTCCTTGGTGTAGTGCTCCAGGTATAGAAAAGCCTTTCGGCTGTTATGGAGTGTTTCTCGGGTTGGTGTGTGTGTGTGTGTGTGTGTGATGACACAGGGAAAACTTTTGTCTAGTCGATGTTGACAACCTGCTGGTCAAGTCTTGAATCAAGAACTCTCACCTACAACCTGGGTTGCTTTTTGGAGAGGCGTTGGCACTAGTTCCGCCTAAGTGGCTATCCAGAAATACTTCCAAAAGCGTGATAAAAGTGAACAGCTTCCTCTACATGAGGCAACAAAGCCTTCGTTGGCGCGCAAGATCTTTCTAATTGTCGGTTTAGTCAGTCCATTGCAAAAGTCGTTGTCAGGTATTGCATACACCGTCCTCGCAGACGCATTTCTGGACGTCCACTTGGTTATACTTAGTGCCACTGCAACGTTAATCCACAAAGCAACCCCAGGTTTCAGCTAGAAGTTGTTGACTCAAGTGAGACTCGACCAGCAGGAAATTTTTCGGTGTCACCGAACACACTAATACCGGAAAATATACTACAACAGCCCTAAGGCCAAATGTATTCAAACTACCGGTCACACAATTCATAAACTTTGTTCTCGCCCGCCCACCTAAGTGTTTGTTACTAAGAAATTGCTTGTGTTGCCATCAGTCAATTATTGTTTCAAGTTTGTTAGCTGCAGGAACACAGGAGGCAATTGTAACATTAAATTCTTTGATGACAAACACTTGGGTGAGTGGGCGAGAACACGTTTTCAAACTACCGGTCCACAATTCATAAACTTTGTTCCTGCCCACCCACCCAAGCGTTTGTTACCAAGAAATTGCTTGTGTCACCTTCCTCTTTTAACTTAATGACATCTGTCAGTTGTTTTTTATGTTTGTTAGCTGTAAAAACACGGAAGGCGGTTCTAACATCTAATTTCGTGATGACAAACGCTTGGGCGGGTGGGCGGGAATACGTTTTTAATTTACCGGTTCACAAATCATAAACTTTGTTCCCGCCCACCAACCCAAGTGTTTGTTATTAAGAAATTGCTTATGTCACCTTCCGTTTTTAACTTAATGACATCTGTCGGGGAGACGGTTGCAACATATAACTCCGTAATAACAAACACTTAGGGGGATACACGTTTTCAAACTACCGGTTCACAACTTATAAACTTTGTTCCCGACCGCTCACCCACAGTTGTAACATTAAATTTCGTGATGATAAACATTTGGGCGGGTGGACGGAAACACGTTTTTAGTTTACCGGTTCACAATTTATAAACTTTGTTTCCGCCCACTCACCCAAGTCTTTGCTTATGTCACCTTCCTCTTTTAACTGACATCTGTCAGTTGTTTTCTCACGTTTGTTAGCTGCAGGAACACGAGAGGCTGCTGTAACATTAAATTCCTTAATGACATGGTGAGTGAGTGAGCGGGAACACGTTTTTAAACTACCGCTCCACAATTCATAAACTTTGTTCTCGCCCGCCCGCTCACATCGCAGAGAAAAAAATCCAAAAATCTAAAAACGTACCTTGTTTCAATGCAAAGACCTATCGGCCGGTTTTTGTGTACAATCAGAACCACCAGCACAAATAGCGCCCAACGTAAGGCATATAAAGACATGGTGCCTTTACGACACATAACAATACTCCTAAAGAAAAAGAGGAGACCGACAAAGATTCACAAAGTAAAAAGGAGAGAAGATTACAGAAACAAAGATAGACAAAAAAAAAAAAACTGAAAGAATAGGATAGAAAAAAAAAGAGAACGAAAGATAATAGACAAAGAAAAGAAGAAAAACCAAGAAGAGAAAATGAAGAAAAAAAATGAAGAAAAAAGAAAAGATAAACAAAAATATTGGTAAAGGTTGCAACTTCACTGCAAGCCTTATCTACTAAAAAAGCAATACCTACCAGAACCACCATGCTTCCGCAGAGAGCCTTGCAAAGAAAAACCCCAACACATTTTTCAAAGCGCTCAACCATTATTTTTACAATTAAGGAATCCCAGAGACGGCCTATCACAAAGAACCAAATCAACAATTTTGAAAAAAAGCCAAAACCTTCAAAAGCCAATACAACAAAGAACCCTACCCAACTTATGTAAGCTCCAAACAAGAAGTTTCATGGCAGTACGTGTACTCAGTAAAGCTTGTCAGAATTGCCAGTCAACTAACCACTCACAAGCTAAAAGAACCAATCAGAAGTTACTTGCTTTACCAAACCGCTCTATATCGTGTACCGACATTTCTCAGAGAAAGTTGTGTCAAACATTTTTGCAACTTTAGTATAGGCTCAAATCCACCAGTAGACATTATCACTTTAACTATTTTAAAAATAAATTGCAGAAATCGCCATCAAAATGGAAACCAACTTAGGCCGTTGAAAATTTCCTCGGCCAAATCTTCAACTACCAACTACAGCAAACATTCTAATCAGAAAAATAAAGTTAGGTTTGGTTAGGCTAGTTCATTTATTTAACGACGGCCTGTTTCAGACACCAGAGGTTAAGACAAATTTAAAAATTCCAATCAAAATTATTGGGTTCTTTAACGTGCAGACAACATTGAGACAGTACACAAGATCTATTAAAGTTTTACTTCCACTTAACTACTTTTCCATACCCGGAAATCGTCAAAAACCTGGTGCCCCGCTTAAAAATAAACACAAAAAACCCCAGAACGGGGACCTATCAGCTTTTTTGGTGGTGTATACACAGCGCCATCTCTAGGGTGCTTTTCTCTCATCTATCGAATTGCCGCCAGGTCTCGAAGACGGTGACAAATTAATCCCAACGTAAAACATACAAAGGTATCGTACCTTTACAACCCCCAACACTATCTCTAAAACAAAAGAACACCTACACAAATATTTATGAAGTAACAACAAGGAAGCAGAACGAAGAAACAAAGATGAACAAAAAAGAACAAACTTAAAAAAAAGCTAGAAAAAGAAGAATAAATTTACAAAGTGAAGATGAACAAAGAAGCCTAACTTCTCGACCACCAACCATGACAAACAATCTAGCTGGGAAACCAGTAGAGAGTTGAACCAAGAAAAAAAATCCCAATGCACAGCAAAATTGTCTAAAAAAATAAGAATTAAAACCCCAAAAAAAATTCAATTAAAAAAAAACTACTTCACAAGAAAGATCCCAAAAAGAACTGATCAAATAAAAAAAAACTGACAAAGATGATACGCAGGTACTAGAGAGAATGGCCGCAGACTCAAGACTACCCCCGTGACATAGACATGGGATATCGTTTGGAAGCACAAAATAAACTGAAAAATTTCAAAAACAAAATAAAAAACATCAAAGAAGAACCCACATGCTAACAATCAACCAACAAAAGTTGACAAAGTAGAAACTGTAAGGAAAAGCTTTCTACCTTGTATTGCCATGATAGATTCAGGGGAAGCCAAAACTCCACTCGGCTTCGTCTACTCAAAACATAACCATCAAGAGAAAAAGTAAAATAAGCCAACCCAAACTTTTATACCCTCTCTACTCCCCAACCCACTTTCTCAACGTAGGGCTTTATGAGATTAATAATCTATCACTGAAGAGATGATTGGAATTCACTCAAAAACTGTAGGCCCAGCCGTAATGTTAGTTGCCAACATTACGAGCAAAAAATAGGCTAATGCGCCAGCAGTAACGTGAATGCGACTAATGCAAACAACCGATCCAAGTTCTGGCCAAGAAAAAAGTCAAAATGCTTACCAACTCGTTCCCAGATCAAGCCCGACTAAAAAACCTATTATATAAACTCAAGCATTGTACCAACGGCAAATAAGACCATTTCACAACAAATAGATTTTGTTGAGAGTACACGCCCCCCGATAATGCTTGCCAAAAAGTTCAAATCTTCAAACAAATTCACACATCACTTACAAATAGAATAATCAAAAGAAACAGCCACAACTACTAAGCCCTTGAGATACCAGTAAACAAGAAAGAAACAAACCACGTATTTGCATTGTCTACAAAAAATTAAACAACGAAACCCTAACCGAATCAACAGACCCTATAAAATTTATGGTCAACTCCAAAACTATGATAACCTTATTCACCATCTTCGTCAAATTCTGGAAAGGTTGCAAGAATATGAATTGAAATCTAAAATATCAAAATGTGAATTTGAAACCAATAATGCTGAATATTTAGGACATCAAGTTAAAGCAGAAAATAATTAGCTACAACCACATCATCTGACCGTTATTTGAAACCATCCAAAACCTAATAACAAGCTCCAAGAATACGTCCCAGAATTTTCCAGAATTGTCAAGTCAAAGTCGTGAAGGCAGCACTGGTTTAATCTCTCAAATTGACTAGACCCCAACCAAAAATACAGTTTGTCCTACAAACCGACGCGTGTAACTTAATTCTTGAAGCTGTTTTATTTCAACAAACAGAGTCCTATAGTGTCCTAAGCCAGTGCCAAACATATCAAATTCCAGAAAAAGTTTTACGTAAATAAATTTAAGTTCATGGCAAGTTTTAAAGATAAACCATTCATGATAGCAAAGCTAAGGTTAAATAATTTCAAGTTAATCCCGTAACAATTACTTCTGGAAAAGTTCACACTCACAGTAAAACTCACCTCCACAAGTTCACAACTTAGTTTCCGCCCACCCACGCAAGTATGAGTGATCAAAAAATTAGATCACAAACACTCGGGCGGGTAGATGGGGAGCACAAATCCAAACTTTGCGCCAATAAATGTAAACTTTGTTCCCGCCCACCCACCCAAGTGTTTGTTGTCAAAAAATTGGATCACCAACACTCGGGCGGGTGGGTAACAAACACCAATCTAAGCCACGCGCTCACTAATAGTAAATTTAGTTTGAGCCTACCCACCTAAGTGATTCTTGTCAAGATATTTGATTACAAACACTCAGGTGGGTGGGTGGGAAGCACTATTCCAAAGCACACGTCCATAAAGTTGAATTGTATTACAAACACTCGGGCGAGTGGGTAGGGAACACGATCCAAACGCCCACTAATTGTAAACTTAGTTCCCGTTCAAACACTCGGGCGGTTGGGTGGGCAACAAAAGATAAAATAGTTGACTCCACTGTTGAGATTAACGACAAGCTCATAACCACGCAAACCTTGAGAAGAAAAAACTTTAGTACGCTGATGCCAGAAAGAACGCTCAAAGGATTATTCAAGGGTACAATAAAAAGCTAGAGATCTCATGTAGTGCCTACGCCACTCTTACCAAACTTCAAAAAAGTTTCACTCAAATAAATTAGAGTGCATAGCAATTATGTAGACGGTAAAAAAGTTTCAAGTCTAAAAGATTCACACTGAGGGCTAATAATAAAGCCTTAATTTGGCTAAATAAATTCTGTTAAACGTAAACTAAACTAACCCGGTGGTCATTACTCCAGCAGGAGTTTACGTTAATCGTAGAACACATTTAAGGAAGCTCCAACATTCTACTTGAGGTTTTGTCTAGGAATATGGGAGACAAAATGGTTGACATGCTCATAACCACCCAAAAATGATCACTAACAATCAACATTCAACTGCCTAATCCAACCACTTGGCAGCTCTCATTCATCGCACAAGAAAACAACTCAAACCAACCTGCTCGAAGAAAAAACCTTGGCAGAGATGGTACGCAATGCCTTCAGACTCAACAAATTATTTGAGGGTACACAAAAATGCTTGAGGATCAAGACTATCCCAGTAATATAGCGCAGCTCCGCTGGTTAGGTTAGTTTAAGTTAGGTGCTCAAAGAAAAAACCTTGGCAGAGATGGTACGCAAGTGCCAATGCCTTCAGACTCAACAAATTATTCGAGAGTACACAAAAATGCTAGAGGATCAAGACTATCCCAGTAATATAGCGCAGCTCCGCTGGTTAGGAACAATTATCGTGCCACCCAAAGCAAGACATAAAGTGTTGACATACCACCTTAACACCAGCCTTCTTGGGTTAGTACTACTGGCCGAGAGTCAGAGCACATAATCGCCGCTGCCTGACATGCTCCCAAGATACTCTTATCAGACAATTTGTGAGCTTAAATGTGCAAAACGTTTTTGTTGCGTTTGATGATTATTAGTTTTTAACATATGTTCGATTCTACTCGTAAATTTTTAAAACTAACAATTTCTAATTATAGCAGATAACTGTTACTGTAACTTTAATTTTTACCAGTAACTGTTAACAAAACTGTTCCAGCAACTTTTACTTAATCCGTTAGTTGAATTTTTACCAAAAACTAAAATGAGTCTTTTCAGCAACTGTTAGTTAAACTGTTACTGCACAAAGTTAAGATATTCGGTCACTTTTGTTTGTGTCAAATGAAAAATATTTTTTGACAGTTGCGTTTGGTAATGATATTTTTTTTCTAATTGTAACCGATAACTGTTATCCATATTCTAAGCCCATTAGATATTGGTAAATTGTTACCCGTAACTGTAACTTAAATTCTAACCAGTAACTGTTGCAATATCTATTACTTAAACTGTTACATAAACTTTACCAATAACTAATACTTAAACTCTAACTAGTAACTGTTACTTAAACTGTTTTCAATAATTGTTACTTAATCTGTTACAAATAACTGTTACATAAAATTTTAAGATTAACTGTTATTAAACTCTTACTAGTAACTTTTACTTAAACTGCTACTAAAACCTGTTCTCAGTATCTGTTACCAATAACTGTTACTAAAACTCCTACTAGTAACTGTTATTTAAACTGTTTTCAGTAACTGCTACTTAAATTTCTACACAATCTAAGACACTTTTGTAATGATTAAAAATTCAAATTATATTCCGTGATATTTGTGTAAACTTAGTCATATGAGTTGGATCATAGATTAGTGATATTTGACGTATTAATTTACAATAATACAAAAAAATTAGAATCGATTCTTGAATGTTTTGAAGTACCAGGTGGGAAACGATTTCTAGCAGACCTTAGGGAGCATTTCGTATTTCATCCGACAAATTATTTTATAAAAAAATCATTAAACTTTTCAACAAAATAAAAACTAATGTTTTGTTCATTTCTTCGCTATAATATTAACACCTGGTAAAAATATCTTCACTATACACCTCTGTGTGCAAAATATAATAACGCACTACTTTACCGCAGCGGCAACAAAATAAATAAACTAAATTACTGTACAAACGTGAGTGATGAACAAATCTGTTAAAAAATCAAATCAAATCAAATCAAAATAATAAATATTAATAAGTTACTTACATGTTTTGTTATAAATCTGGTGTTTTTTGTTTTTATTGTGTTGTTGTTAATGTGGCGAGTGCTGCGTTCAGACTCTCGTGAAAGACACAAATCAAAAGAAAATTCAGTACAGGCATACATTTAATAAATAATTTATTATAACAATTAACATATAGCTAAGACTAATACTACTTTTAATCTTTGGTCTAGAAATATAATAATAGTAATAATAATGGGATGATAATGATAGGGGATGATGAAGAGGTAAATATAGATAGCTAGAAAGATTAAATATAAACAGTCATTATAAATTATTATTGTAGTAAATGCAGGTGATTTTGATGTTGGTATTGATGGTTTGCCAATTAATACATTTATGTTTTATTTAAATATGTACAAGTGGGATTTAGGTTTAGATTTAGCAACAAAATACGTTTAGGAACTATTAATATAATTGAATACATATTTAGTATGTAGTATATTATCATAATTGCATATAAATGCATAATAAAAATCTGTTATTTTCAAACTTTTTATATGTTCTGTATAGTGCTTTGTCCAAGAAAATTGAAAAAGTGTCAAAATTATTATAACAATTTGAGAAAAAATTGAAATCTGTAATATTGAATGAAGAAAATGATAAAAGTCGTTTTTAAGCAAAAAACTTTCGTAAAAATGTAGAGCTCAAATTTTTTTTTTACCAAAACTAAACACAATATCGCTTTTGTCGCAATTCTAGGTAAACAGAAGTCCAAACCAAAATCTAAAAATTTAAACTTTCAAAAACTTTTATAAAAAAATTTCCAATTTGAAAAAGTGCAAAAATATTAAATGATAAACTAGAAATTAAAATTGTATCAGAGACATTATAATAAATTTTAAAACCTCTAAAATGTTTAAAAATTCCAGAGGTTTGAGTAGATTCAAAATGTCAGAAAAATAAAAAAAAAATAATCATAAAAAGTTCTTACCTCAAAAAAATTTCAATCTTCAAAAATTTGAATCAATTTTGAAAAAAAAAGAAAAAAAAAGAAAAACAAAAAGAAAAAAAAAAAACAAAAAAAATTACTCCAAAATATTAATTGTCAAAAAAGTTTGAAAATAGGTTAAAAAAATTTAAAATTTTAACAATTATTAGAAACGATTTAAAATAAATTCAGAAATATCAAAAAATCAAAACCCAAAATTGTAATTTGTTCTTTAAATTTTCTACAAATTTTTGATAAATGGGTAAAACTTATAGCTTATTCAATACGTTATATTTGTATTAAAATGTTTTAAATTTAAAAAAAAAAGTTTTCTAATTCTTTACTCACATCTTGCATGCAACAAGTTATGCGTAAGACATTTAGAAACCCCATCACGCCAAACATGCTCTTCCGACCATTCGAAAACTTCATTAAGAGATTCATTCTACAATGAATTGATGACAGCTAATCAATATCTGATAAAATAACTACAAAGCAATAAAAAAATAAAGGTTTTTCTTGATAACTAACACCGAGGTAAGCAGAACATAGTAGTAAAAACTTTTAGCACACAATTAAATAAAAAAGTGGAAACAAGTTATTTCTTGATGGATTGAATGGAACATAGTAGTAGAAGTCCACCATTAGTACATAGTGCTCACCTGCTTACCGAAGCGTTTGTGATTAATAATTCATTATAACAATCTTCTTTGATCTATGAAAAGACATCTGACTTTCATTCATGTTTTTTAAATAGCTACAGGAACACAAGAAACAAGAGAAATAAGTCTTTCCTTGATGACTAACAATTAGACGGGTGATTAGAACACAGTAGTAAGAGTTACCCGCCTACAATTCAAACATATTGCCCGCCCATCCACCCAATTGTTTATCATAAAAAGATTTATAATTACAATCTTCTTTGATGTCTTAATAACAATTGAACACAAGAGGCAGAAAAAATAAATTATTCTTTGATGACTAACACATGAGCGGGTAGGTGGTATAGTTTAAAAACCACCCACCCATAAATCCCCGCCCACCCAAGCGTTTGTCATCAAGAAATTCATAATTTCAATCTTCTTTGATGTTTTGATGACAATTGAACACAAGAAGTGGCAAAAATAAATTTTTCCTTCATGACTAAGACTTAAGTGGGTGTGTGGGTTACAATAGTAAAAGCCACCCGTCCACAAATCAAATGTAGTACCCACTCGCATACCCAAGAAAATCATAATTAGACAAAAATAAATTCATTCTTCATGACTAACATTTGGGCGGGTAGGATACAATTTTACAAACCCCCCGCCCACTTATTAAACATAGTGGCCGCCCATCTACCCAAGTGTTTTTTATCAAAATTTTGCATTTGCATATTACAATCTTCTCTGATGTTTTGATAACAATTGAACACAAAAAGTGCAGAATTTTTTTTTTGTTGTAAACTAACACTTGGGTGGGCGGGAACTAAAGTTGAAACTACTGACGCGCAATTATTTAACTGTTTGCCCCACCCACCCAACCAAGTGTTTGTGATATAATTTCTTAATCACAAACACTTGGGCGGGAAGTAAAATTGAAACTACTGACGCGCAATCAATGAACTGTGCCCCGCCCACTCACCCAAGTGTTTGTGATCCAATTTCTTAATCACAAACACTTAGGCGAAAACTAAAGTTAAAACTACTAACGCGCAATCAATGAATTATATGCTTTACCCGCCCACCCAAGTGTTTGTGATCCAATTTCTTAATCACAAACACTTAGAGCAAAAACTAAAGTTAAAACTACTGACCCGCAACCAATAAACTGTGTCCCACTCATTCACCCAAATGTTTGTGATCTATATTTTTGATCACAAACACTTAGCCGGTGGGCGGAAACTAAAGTTGAAACTACTAACGCGCAATCAATGAACTGTGTCTCACCAACTCACCCAAATGTTTGTGATTCAATTTCTTAATCACAAACACTTAGAGCAAAAACTAAAGTTAAAACTACTGACCCGAAATCAATAAACTGTGTCCCACCCACCCACCCAAATGTTTATGATCCATTTTTTTATCACAAACACTTGGGCGAGTGGGCGAAAACTAAAGTTGAAACTACTAAAACGCAATCAATTTACTGTGTGCTCCACCCACCAACCCAAGTGTTTGTGATCCAATTTACTGATCACAAACTCTTGGGCGGGTGGGCGGAAATTAAAGTTGAAACTACTGACGCGCAATCAATGGATTGTGTGCTCCACCCACCAACCCACCCAAGTGTTTTTGATCAAATTTGTTAATCACAAACACTTGAGCTGGTGGGCGAAAACTAAAGTTGAAACTACTGACGCGCAATAAAATGTGTGCCCCACCCACCCACCTAAATGTTTGTGATCGAATTTCTTGATCACAAACACTTGGGAAGGAACTTAAGTTAAAACTTCTGACGCACAATCAATAAACTGTGTGCCCCACCCGCCCACCCAAGTGTTTGAGATCCAATTTCTTTGATCACAACAACTTGGGCGTGAACTAAAGTTAAAACTACTAACGCGCAATCAATAAACTGTGTTCCACACACCCACCCACCCAAATGTTTGTGATATAATTTTTTAATCACAAACACTTGAGCGTGAACTAAAGTTGAAACTACTGACGCGCAATCAATGAACTGTGTATTTCACCAACCAACCCAAGAGTTTGTGATCCAATTTCTTAACTACAAACGCTTGGGCGGGTGGGCAAAAACTAAAGTTGAAACTACTGATCGCAATCAATGAACTGTGAGCCCCACCCACCCACCCAAGTGATTGTGATCCAATTTCTTAATCACAAACACTTGGGCGGGAACTAAAATTAAAACTACTGAAGCGCAATCAATGAACTGTGTCCCACTCGCCCACCCAGATGTAATTCCTTGATCACAAACACTTGGGTGGGTGGGCGGAAACTGAAGTTAAAACTACTGACGTCCAATCAATAAACTTTATGCCCCAACCGCCCACTCAAGTGTTTGTGATCCAATTTCTTAATCACAAACACTTGAACGGGTGGGCGGGTACTAAAGTTGAAACTACTGACGCGCAATCAATGAACTGTGTCTTACCCACTCACCCAAATGTTTGTAATCCAACTTCTTAATCACAAACATTTGGGCGGAAACTATAGTTGAAACTAATGACGTGCAATCAATAAGCTGTGTCCCCCACCCGCCCACCCAATGTTTGTGATCTAATTTCTTAATTTCAAACAATTCAGCGGGAACTAAAGTTGAAACTGCTGACGCGCAATCAATAAACTGTGTGCCCCACCTACCCACCCAAACGTTTATCATCAAAAGATTTATCATCTTTTCTAATGTTTTGATGACAATTAAACACAAGAGGTAAAGAAATATTATTTTCCTTAATGACTAATTCACAATTTCATTCTTCTCTAATGTCTTATGGTAACAATTGAGCAAAAAAAGGGCAGAAATAAATTTTTCTTTGTTGACTAACACTTGGGCGGGTGAGCAAAAATTAAAGTTGAAACTACTAACGCGCAACCAATGAACTGTGTTTCGCCCACCCGCCTAAATGTTTGTGATCCAATTTCTTGAACACAAACACTTAGGCGAGTGGGCGGGAACTAAAGTTGAAACTATTGACGAGCAATCAATGAACTGTGTGCCCCACCCGCCCACCCAAGTGTTTGTGATCCAATTTCTTGATCACAAACACTTGGGCAAAAACTAAAGTTAAAACTATTGACGCGCAATCAATGAACTGTGTTTCGCCCACCCGCCTAAATGTTTGTGATCCAATTTCTTGATTACAATCACTTGGGCGGGTGGGCGGGAACTAAAGTTAAAACTATTGACGCGCAATTAATGAACTGTGTGCCCCACCCGCCCACCCAAGTGTTTGTGATCTAATTTCTTGATCACAAACACTTGGGCGGGAACTAAAGTTGAAACTTCTGACGCGCAATCAATAAATTGTGTGCCCCACCCGCCCACCCAAGTGTTTGTGATCCAATTTCTTGATCACAAACACTTGGGCAAAAACTAAAGTTAAAACTACTAACGCGCAATCAATGAACTATGTTTCCCACCCGCCCACCCAAGTGTTTGTGATCCAATTTGTTGACCACAAATACTTGAGCTGGATCTCAAGTAAAAACTACTGACGTGCAATCAATCAATTTTGTGCCCAGCCACAAAAATGTTTGTAATCCAATTTCTTGATCACAAACAGTTGGACGGGCGGGCGGTAACTAAAGTTACAATTAATAACGCGCAATCAATAAACTGTGTGACCGACCCACCCACCCAAATGTTTGTGATCCCATTTCTTCATCACAAACACATGAGCGAGTGGGCGAAAACATAAGTTAAAACGCGCAATTAATGAACTGTGTCCTACCCACCCACCTAAATATTTGTGATCCAATTTTTTAATCACAAACACTTGAGCGGGGTAGGATCAAAAGATAAAATTACTGACGCGCAATAAATAAACTTTATTTATTATTAAAGAAATATTTTTTTTTATTGATGACCAACACTTGGGCGGGTAGTTTGACACGGTAAAAAAAGCCTCTAGGCCACAATTCAAATATAGTGCCCGCCTACCCACCCAAGCGTTTATCATCAAAAGATTTAGAATAACTAGGTGGGAGAAATAAATTCTTCTTTGATGACTAACACTTAAGCGAATGGATAAAACACGTTTTAATCCCCCACTCATAAATCAAATATAAACCACCCAAAAGTCATCAAGAGAATCATAATTTCAATCTTCTCTAATGTCTTGATGACAATTAGACTCAAAAAGTAAAGAAATAATTTTTTAATTTTTTCTTAATGGTTAACACTTGGGCGGGTAGGTGGGCCACAGTATCAGAAGCTATCTGTCCACAAATCAACTATTATACCCGCCCGCCCACCCAAACGTTTGTTAAAAAAAGGTTTATAAGTACAATTTTCTCTGCCGTCTTGATAACAATTGAACACAAGAAGAGAAAAAATAAATTTGTCTTTGATGACAACATTTGGGCGGGTAAGTAGGACACAGTAGTAAAAACTACTCGCCCATAAATAAAATATAGTGCCCGCCCGCCCACCCAAGCGTTTGTCATCAAGAGATTTATAATTACAATCTTCTCTGATGTCTTGATGGCAATTGTACACAAGATATGGAAGAAATATGTGTTTCCTTAATGACACTATGGGATACAGTATCAAAAGCTATCTCTTCACAAATCAACTATAATGCCCGCTCACCCACCCAAGCGTCTGTCATCGAAAGGTTTACAATAACCATCTTTTCTAAAGTCTTGATGACAATTAAACAAAATAGAAAAAAAAATAAAGTTCTCCTTAATGACTAACACTTAGGCGGGTGAGTGGGACACAGTAAAGAAAACTACTAACCCACTATTCAAACTTAGTACCTGTCCACTTACCCTAAGGTTTAGAATAACCATCTTCTCTAATGTGTTGATAACAATTAAATCCAAAAGGTAAAAAATAATTACTAACATTTTGGGATGGTTAGAACACAATTGTAAAATCCACAAAAACCCATAAATCAAATATAGTGCCCGCCCGCCCACCCAAGCGTTTGCATTAAGAAATTCATAATTTTAATCTTCTCTGATATTTTTCTGGCAATTAAACACAATAGGTAGCAAAAATAAATTCATCCTTAATGAACACTTGGGCGGGTGGGTGGGACAAAGTTGTAAAAACCACCCACCTATAAATCAAATATAATGTTTACCTAAGTCTTGGTCATTAAGAGAATCATAATTACAATCTTTTCTGATGTTTTGATGACAATTGAACATAAAAGGTGGGATTTTTTATGACTAACACTTGGGCGGGCGGGTGGGATATAGTATCAAAAGATATCTGCCCACAAATCAATTATAGTGACCACCCACTCTCCCAAGTGTTTATTGTTATGAGACTGAACAAAAGAGATAAAAGAAATATGATTTTCCCAAATGAACAACACTTAGGCGAGTGGGTAGGATACAGTATTAAAAGTTATCTGCCTACAAATCGACTGTAGTGCCCGCCCACCCACCCAAGCGTTTGTGATCAAGAGATTCATATATACAACTTTTTCTGATGTTTGGATAACAATTAAACAAAAAAAGATAGAAAAATGAATTTATCATTAATGACTAACACTTGGGTAAGTGAGTGGGATACAGTATCAAAAACTATCTGCCCACAAATCAACTATAGTGCCCGCCCGCCCACTCAGGCGTTTGTTATCAAGAGATTTATAACTACAATCGTCTTTGATGCCTTGATGACAATTGAACACAAGAGGTGGGAGAAAGAATATTTTTCTTGATGACTAACACTTGGGCGGGTGGGTGGGACACAGTAATAAAAATTATCCGCCCACAAACCAACTATAGTGCCCACCCACCCACCCAAGCGTTTGTTATCAAAAAAATTATAGCTACAATATTTAACGTGTTGATGACAATTGAACACAAAAGGTAGAAAAAATAAGTTTTTTGTTAATAAATAACACTTCAGCAGGTTTGTGGGACCAAGTATCAAAAGCTATCCGTCCACAAACCTACTATAGTGCCCACCCACCTACCCAAGCGTTTGTTGTCGAGAGATTTATAATTACAATCGTCTTTGATATCTTGATGACAATTAAAGACAAGAGATGAGAAAAATAAATTTCACTTGGGCAGGTGGGTGGGACACAACCAAAAGCTATCTGTCCACAAATCAACTATAGTGCCCGCCCACCTAGCCAAGCGTTTGTCATTAAAAGATTTAGAATAACCATCTTCTTTAATGTCTTGATGACAATTGAACAAGAGCTGGAGAAATAAGTTTTTACTTGATGACTAACACTTATGCGGGTGAGTAAAACACAATTTTAAAAACCACCCGCCTATAAATCATTAGTGCCCGCCCGCCCACTCATTTTAATCATCAAGACATTCATAATTTTAATTTTCTCTGATGTTCTGATGACAATTGAACACAAGAGGTAAAGAAATACATTTTTCTTTAATAACAAACACTTGGGCGGGCGGGTAAAACATTGTTTTAGAAACCACCCGCTCATAAATCAAATATAGTGCCCTCCCGACCACCCAAGCGTTTGTCATCAAGAGAATCATAATTTCAATTTTCTCTGATGTTTTGATGACAATTGAACACAAGAGGCGGCAGAATAAAATTTTCCTTTATGACTAATACTTGGGGTAGATAGAACACAGTAGAAAAAACTAATTCAAGTATAGTGCCCGCCCACCCAAGCGTTTGTCATAAAAAAATCCATAACAAAAAAGAAACATCCAAATTCTTTCAAAAAACGCACTTTTTGAGATTGGTCTTACTATTACTGTTTTTGTCAATTGCTTTTCCCAAACCTAGATGGGGCTCCTACCTTACACATATGTTTAATAATAAAATTAAAACAAAAATCTGTACACAAATTTCTAAATCGTCAAGAAACCATATTAAATATTATGTCCTTTGAATTTATTTTTTACTTACATAAATTAACAGATTTTCACTTAACTTGCAAAAGCAAAATATTTCCATCATAACGTATTTTGTTGCTTTATCTAATAATATTAATAATGTTTGGAATTTTTAATAAATGTCAATAGACTCCATGACACAATATATGTTTAACAAGAATTATCATTCGAGAAAATAAATTGATTGAAACACAACTAGGTAATTAAAATAAGATTATAATACTAAAAAAATTGCAATATATCAAATTTTTATTAATAATATCTTGTCAAAGACGGTGAATATTAAACTCAGGGATATCTTTACAAATTAGTTAATAATTAATATCCACTTCAAAGGACTCAAATCCTTCAGAGAGAATATTATAGAACTACTATGAAATCCATATCTTTTGAATTATTCTAGCTGTGTTCAAATCATTTTATTTAAATAGTATTCAATCAGCTTAAACGTCTATATAATTGTATCACATTGAATATATTTACTAAAAATAAAGGTCAAGAAGTCTATAATGCATAAATGTAAACTAAAATCACATTCAAACAAAACTCTCCTCATTGGCGTGCTTCTTCAATTGCGCAAAGTTTTCATGCAATGCGACAGTTTCTTCGCATCGCCCAATACCTTTATTACCACCATCAAACAAATGCGGAATTATATGGAATTTTGAATGCGTGCCGTGCCGATGTATCAAATCATCTTTTTCACGTACCTCATCATAATTTTTAAAAGTACCCTTAGGGCTATCACTTCGTATACTGCGATTCGATGCTGGTGATTCGCTGCAATGTTTAATTACTATGGAACTGTTGCATGATTTAAAGCATACCCTGTATCCATCATGTGTGCTTCGAAATATGCTGCTTCGACGTGACGTTGCTGTAGTACTGAACGTCCCATTCCGCGCCCTCTTCCAACCAAAACCGTGCCGCACTTCAGAACAAATTACAAATCCCGTACGAAATTTGGAACTCATTAAATTATAAAGTATTGGATTGATGGCGGAATTTATATAAACCATGATGCGGCAGAAATATAATATATTGTAATATTTCTCCACACCTAAAGCGTATACTTTTTCTTCTGGCACTATTATAATCCATAATGTGAAGACGCGGAATGGGATTAAACATAAAAAGAAACTGAGCACTACAGTACCCAGCATTAATATAACTTGTTTGCGTGCCCTTATTGAATAACTGTCTATATGTTTGTTCAGTACTAAGTTGGCTGCATTGGAGATGAGGTTTCTGGCAATGATGAGGTAGAGGACGATCAGTATAATGAGGGGCACTATGAAAAATAGGAACACGCTGCTTAGGAAGTACAGGGCCGACCAGAATGTGTTGGCCAGTGTGTGGCAGACTGGCACTATGGAGCCATCGAAGTAATCGACCTGGTTGTATTCGGCTATACCGAGGATCGGGCTGGAAAATTTAAAACCGTCGCATTACTTAATGACCTTTAACCATCTGTACAGCCCATCCAGCTCCGAAAAGCGCGCGCACCAAGCAATTCCAAATTCACCAAATAGGTGAATATTTAATGTACAAAACTGTTTATCGGGATATTTTTATAATAGTTTTAAGCATTCCAAAAGCAAAGCTAAATTAAATACATGTCTACAAATTGATTAAGTTGCTGTATAACCATTGAGAGAGTAAAATCATGCGGTTTGTGAAAGAAATTTAAAAAAATATTTGTTCAGTATCTTATCAAAAATTATTTGGTGGCTTTTTAAATTTACTATTTAGTTTTTTTTAATAAACTTTTTGCGATTTGCAAAATCATTAATATTTACTAAGTATTCCCAATATAGAAACTTGGGGTATACCATGCAAAACATTTAATTTCTTAAAATACGTACAAATACTTAAATATCGTACACAACTTAATAATATTTAAATTCAATTCGACCTCTTTTTTCACATAAATATTTGTTTAATCATTTCTACATCAATTAAATTTTTAATTTGTATTGATACTAATTATATTTATTTATTTTTCTTATTACAAAAATATATTATTCCCAATGATGTTATGAAAATAAATATCGAATAATACAATTTGCGTAGGCGCATGCAGACTAATTGTAAATACTTGATTCTGAATAGAGACCGTATAATTTGGTATTTCATTGTAATTATGCCTCTCCATTCAAGAGAAGCCTGTCATAAGAACAATATTATGTAGAAGGCAAATGATGAAATTTATTATTAAATAAATTAAATTATTTTTTTAGTGGTTTGAAGTTGATTGAGTTTAATCAAGTAATTAGCATTAAGTTTGTGCAGGATTTCTATATAATTATCCATTAGTAAACAACATTATTTACTACAAATATTGTTTTTTTAATTTATTGAAATTGACCTTTATTTGAAAATCGGTTGGCTTCGTGAATCTTGGCAAGCTTCTGGGTAGTACCAAAATTTTCTTTTAACTGGTACTACTTATATTAAATTACAATAAAAACAAATTTTATTAAAATTCAATAAATGTTTCAAAAGTTATTTGGTTTTAAAACAACTATACCAAATTGACCGTGTTGATTTTTCTAAATCATAAAATTGGTACTAATTATACAGGGAGTTTATAAATGAATGGGATTATGTAATCACTTTTAATATGCCGCCTTTTTAAAATTGCCCACTATACTACATATGTTTTCATATGTTTTCTTGACAGTTGTCAAAGTTGATCTGTCAAAACAAATAGTATAAGAAACAATTTAAAAAAAGCGGCACATTTAGAGTGATTACATAATCCCATTCATTTATAAACTTCCTGTATTAAACTACATTAAAAATAAATTTGATCAAAATCCAATAAAAAATTCAGAAGTTATCTAATTTTGAAACATCTTTAATAGTTTTAGACCAAACTAAAGAAGATAGATCAAATTAAAGATATACCAAATTGACCGTATCAACTTTCTTCCAAATTGTAAAAATTGTACTACTTATATTAAACTACAATAAAACCAAATTTTATCAAAATCCAATAAATGGTTCAAAAGTTATCTGGTTTTCAAACATCTTTAACAGTTTCAACCAAAACTAAAAATGATAGATCAAAATGAAGTTATACCAAATTGATCGTATCAACTTTCTATCAAATTGTAAAACTGGAACTACTTATATTAAACTACAAGAAAACCAAATTTTATCAAAATCCAATAAATGGTTCAAAAGTTATCTGGTTTTCAAACATCTTTAACAATTTCAACCCAAACTAAAGAAGATAGATCAAATTGAGGTTATACCAATTTGACCGTATCAACTTTTTTCCAAATTGTAAAACTGGTACTACTTATATTAAACTGCAATAAAACCAAATTTGATCAAATTCCAATTAATTATTCAGAAGTTATCTAATTTTAAAACATCTTTAATAGTTTTAGACCAAACTAAAGAAGATAGGTCAAATTAAGACTATGCCAAATTGACCGTGTTAATTTTTTCTAAATTGTTGAATTGGTACTACTTATGTTAAACTACAATAAAGCCAAATTTGATCAAAATTCAATTAATTATTCAGAAGTTATCTGATTTTAAAACGTCTTTAATAGTTTCAGACCAAACTAAAGAAGATAGGTCAAATTAAAACTATGCCAAATTGACCGTGTCAATTTCTTTCTAAATTGTAGAATTAGTACTTCTTATATTGAACTAGAATAAAACCCATTTTTTTTTAAATCCAATAAAAATTTCAAAAGTTATCTGGTTTCGAAACATCTTTGATAGTTTCAACCCAAAACAAAGAAGATACATCAAATTGAAGTTATTTCAAATTGACCGTGTTAATTTACTTCTTAATTGTAGAAGTGGTACAACTTATATTAAACTACAATAGAACTAAATTTGATCAAAATCCAATAAATAATTTAGAAATTATTTGGTTCTAAAACGTTTATAATAGTTTTAGACTAATCTAAAGAAGATAGATATAATTGAAGTTAAACAAAATTAGTAAAATCTAGCCTTAAAACATCAAAATATTGTCAGAAAGCTCCAAAATCCGGCCATAAACTGTGAAAAGTGCAAAATTATTTTTATAAAATGTCAAAAATAGCAAAATCCGTTCATAAAGTATGAAAAAATTGTTAGAAAGCATCAAAATCAGAACATAAACTGTTGAAAAGTGCAAAATTCTTATTATAAAATGTCAAAAATAAAGCAACAAAATATGGCCATAAACTGTTAAAGCAAAATTATTTTCATAAAAAGTAAAAAATAAGATAATCCGGAATTGAAACTTAATTTTTTTGTCAAAAAACACTAAAAACCTGGTTCAAAATATTGTCAGAAAACACCAAAATCCGGCTCTAAAAGTTATAAAGTGCCAAACTCTTTTTATGAAATATCAAAAATAGCAACAAAACATTATCAGATAACACTAAAATCTGGCCATAAACTATTAAAAAAATTGCAAAACTCTTTACATAGAATGTTAAAAACAGCTAAATCCAGTCTTAAAACATCAAACATTGTCAGAATACACTAAAATCCAGCTACAAACTGTTAAAAAGTGCCAAATTCTTTTCATAAAATGTAAAAATAGGCCTTGAACATTAAAATATTGTCAAAAAACTCCAAAATCCCGGCTCTAATCTGTTGAAAAGAGCAAAATTCTTTTTATAAAATATCAAAAATAGCCAAATCCGGCCTTGAAACATCAAAATATTTTCTAAAAGTACCAAAATTCGAACATAAACTGTTGAATAGTACAAATTTCTTTTAATAAAATGTTAAAAATATCAAAATCCGGCCTAGAATCATCAAAATATAATCAAAACCTGGCCATAAACTGTTAAAAAATGCAAAATTCTGTTAATGGAATGTCAAAAATAGCAAAATCCGGCCTTGAAACATCAAATTATAGCCAGAAAGTACCAAAATCCGGTCACAAATTGTTAAAAACACTAATTAAGTCATAAACTGTTAAAAAATGCATTTTTTTTTATGAAACATCAGAAATAGCAAAATCCGGCTTAAAACATCAAAATATTATCAGAAAGTACCAAAATCCGACCATAAACTGTTAAAAACACTAAAATTAAGTCGTAAACTGTTGAAAAATGCAAAATTCTTTCCATCAAATATCAAAAATAGCAAAATCCGGCTTTAAAACCTTAAAATATTTTCTAAAAGTACGAAAATCCGGCCATAAACTGTTGAATAGTACAAAATTCTTTTAATAAAATGGTAAAAATATCAAAATCCGGCCTAGAATCATCAAAACCTGGCCATAAACTGTTAAAAAATGCAAAATTCTTTTAATAGAATGTCAAATATAGCAAAATCCGGCCTTGAAACATTGAATTATTGTTAGAAAGCACCAAAATCCTGCCACAAATTGTTAAAAACACTCAAATTAAGTCATAAACTGTTGAAAAATGCAAAATTCTTTTCGTGGAATATTAGAAACAGCAAAACCCGGCCTAGAAACATCAAAATATTATCATAAAATACTAAAATCCGGCTATAAACTGTAGAATAGTTCTAAATTCTTCTAATAAAATGTCAAAAATAACAAAATTTGATCTTAAAACATCAAATTATTGTCAGAAAGCACCAAAATCTAGCCACAAACAGTTAAAAACATTAAAATTGAATTATAAACTGTTAAAAAATGCAAAACTCTTTCCATAAAATATCAAAAAATAGCAAAATCCGGTCTTAAAACATCAAATTATTGTCAGAAAGCACCAAAATCTGACTACAAACTTGTAAAAACACTAAAATTGATTCATAAATTGTTAAAAAATGCAAAATTCTTTCCATAAAATATCAAAAAATAGTAAAATCCGGTCTTAAAACATCAAATTATTGTCAGAAAGCACCAAAATCTGAC
This sequence comes from Tachinus rufipes, assembly GCA_963932245.1. NCBI lineage: Eukaryota > Metazoa > Arthropoda > Insecta > Coleoptera > Staphylinidae > Tachinus > Tachinus rufipes. The sequence continues at coordinate 9,063,913 of OZ010744.1, forward strand.
TACAAACTTGTAAAAACACTAAAATTGAATTATAAACTGTTAAAAAATGCAAAACTCTTTCCATAAAATATCAAAAATAGTAAAATCCGGTCTTAAAACATCAAATTATTGTCAGAAAGCACCAAAATCTGACTACAAACTTGTAAAAACACTAAAATTGATTCATAAATTGTTAACAAATGCAAAATTCTTTTCATAGAATATCAAAAATAGCAAAATCCAGTTTTGAAACATCAATTTTTTTTCAGAAAGTATCAAAATCCCGCTATAAACTGTTTAATAGTGCTAAATTATTTTAATAAAATGTCAATAATAGTAAAATCCGGCCTTGAATCATCAAAATTCAATCAGAAAGTATCAAAACCCGGTCATAAACTGTTGAAAACTACAAAATTCTGTTTATCAAATGTCAAAAATAGCAAAATCCGGCCTGGAAACAACAAATTATTGTCAGAAAACACCAAAATCCGGCCACAAACTGTTAAACACACAAAAATTGAATCATAAACTGTTAATAAATGCAAAATTCTTTTCATAAAATATCAAAAAATAGCAAACTCCAACCTTGAAACATCAAAATAATTTCAGAGAATACCAAAATCCGGCCATAAACTGTTCAATATTGCTAAATTATTTTCATAAAGTGTCAAAAAAGCAAAATCCAGCTTTGAAACATTAAAATAATTTTAAAAAGTACCAAAATTCGGCCGCAAACTGTTAAATAGTGCAAAATTCTTTTCATATTATGTCAAAAAGAGCAAAATCCGGCCTTGGAACATCAAATTATTGTCAGAAAACACCAAAATCCGGCCACAAAAAGTTAAAACACTAAAACTGAATCATAAACTGTTAAAAAATGAAACACTTTTTTCATAAAATATCAAAACTAGCAAAATCCGGCTTTAAAACATCATAATATTTTTAGAAAGTACCAAAACCCGGCCATAAACTGTTAAATAATACAAAATTCTTTTAATAAAATGTCAAAAATATCAAAATTTGGCATTGAATCATCAAAATATAATCAAAAAGTATCAAAATCCGGCCATAAACTGTTGAAAACACTAAAATTAATAACCATAGCCATTAAATAAAGTCATTAAGTCAGTTAGTATAAATAGTCAATACACTTTTTAAAATATTCACTTTGAATTGTGGTGGTGAACAATGTTAACAAAGTAAGTTAAACATCAATTAGTTTAAATAAATAAAGCCATACTGATGAGAGGTAAACCTCGAAACGCGTCTATGGATTTTTTTTAGTTTAGAATATTTTTTCATAAATTTAATTTTTTAATGTAACTAAAATTAAATTATAAACTGTTAAAAATGCAAAATTCTTTTCATGAAATATCAAAAATAGCAAAATCCGGCCTTAAAACAAACAAAATATTTTCAGGAAGTATCAAAATCCGGCCGCAAACTGTTAAATAGTGCAAAATTCTTTTCATAAAATGTCAAAAAAGCAAAATCCGGCTTTAAAACTTTAAAATATTTTCAGAAAATACTAAAACCCGGCTATAAACTGTTAAATGGAACAAAATTATTTTAATAAAATGTTAAAAATATGAAAATCCTGCCTTAAATCATCAAAATACAATCAGAAAGCATCAAAATCCGGCAATAAATTGTTGAAAAGTGCAATATTATTTTATGAAATGTCAAAAACAGCAAAATTAGACCTTGAAACATCAAAATATTGTCCAAAAGCACCAAAACCCAGTCAAACACGGCATTGACTGGCGTTATGCATAATTATTGGCTTCACCATATCTCTCGGTTGTTGATAGTTCGGTGAACTGTTTGCATTGATTGATGTAGTGATTGCACTTGCAAAAAACACATGCAGCTTGTTGAGTCGATATGTGCACCTTTGTTTCTGGTCTAGGTGGTCTACGTGATAATGATGCGTACGACGTAGCTTTTGATAAAGACATTGCTTCCAGTGTGTTGCACATACGTGTTAAAAATTCGATAAATTATTAGAATTATGGCAATGAGTTTTGCGTGTAATGTTCCCATTCCTTTTTAGTCGCAAAATTTAGTTTTGTTGTTAACAGGTAGTTAAGAAGTCGATCCCAATGGTCCGTATCTTCTATTGATTTTAATGCACGTAGATGCTTCTTTGTGTTGTCAATAAGTAGTCGTAACAAATGGTGCGCTTGTTTATAAATTGTCGATTGTTCAAAGATTGCTCGTATATGATTATTAACTAACAATATTTTATTTTTGAATCTGGAGCGTAAAAGATCCCATGCAATGGTGTAATTTGCGGCTGATATTTCTAATGAATTCAACACGTGTATGGCATCATCCATTAGACTAATGCGAAGATAGTAAAACCTTTGAGTGTCTGACAAAGATTTATTATCGTGTCATAAAAATGCAGCAATTTTTTATAGTTTCCAGAAAACTTTGGAATAGTTATTGGTGGTAAGCAAATTCTGTAGAAAAGCAGGTGTTTCGTTGATTTGCATAGATTGTGACTTCTTAATCATAGAGTGTGCTTTTGATGTTGTAGAGTAGTAGCTTATTATTAACAGTGAGATGGCTCAGTTATAGAGCGTTAGCGTAGCACGCTAACAGTCCGGGGTTCGATCGCCGAATTAGACTAAAATAATAACTTTGCTCTTTATCCACCAGGGTGATTCGGAAGTCACCTAACAAGCCGTTTGTCCCATCAACCCCCTTCATACAAGTTGTAAGATTTCTGTGGCGATGTAAAATAACTGTAAAACGCAAAATAAAAAAAAAAAAGAAGATAAAGCTTTCTTCAAAATCTTTGCTTTGTTTGATTAAAAAAAAAAACATCTATTTGGCTTTAAATTTTGTTAAATTTACTCAATATGGACTCAGCTTTCTTCAAGCTTACAATCAGCTCTTTCTTGTTGCATTCAGGTTTATTTAAAAATGTTTGAAATTGCGTTAACGACGCGTTCATAGTTCTTCTAGAGTAGGAGTTATGTTTCAGACTGTTTTCGCACTGATGATGATTGGATTAGAAATTTGTAATTCGGTTCGAAGGACCAATTTATATGTTGATGACTTCACATTTGTGTAATAAAATTCACAAATATTTTCAAAATATAAAAACGTAATAACAATTCATTTGCTTTAATGAATGTATTGTGTATTGAGAACATATGCTCTTATATCGATCGGTTTAGTACTAAAAAATTAAACTAATATTTGTTTGAAAAATTTTTTTTTGTCGCCCTTTCTTTTCTTAGTGGAAAATAGCCGGTACCTACTCGTTATTTAAAAATGGTTATTGCTGTCTGATTGGTAGATGCGGAATCCCTGGTATACCACAATACTTCTTGAAAATATTTTATGATATAATCCGGTCATTTCAGAAGAATGCAGTTGATTATCTGGACACTAATGAGACATTTTACAATTGCACATAACACAGCTGAAGAGTTCTTGTTGTCGAGACATCGACACAACCTTCTCTTGTTGCAAAATGACTTCTGATGCTTGTAGAAAGGTCAAATATGTAATCTCTTAATGACGATTACTTGGGCGGGCGGGTGGGACACTTCATAGCAGGATGACAAGTTAGTAGTTTGGATTGGAGTGGCCCATCCACCCACCAAATCGTTAGTTATCAAAAAGCTAGATACAACTTTCTCTTGTGACAAAATGACTTCTGATGCCCGCAGAGAGGTCAAATATTTAATCTCTTAATAACAAACTTTTGGGTGGGTGGGTGGGTCACTCCAAAGCATGATAACAAGTCAATAGTTTGGATTAAAGTAACCCACTCACCCACCTAAGTGGTAATTATCAAAAAATTAGATCGCAACCTTATCTTATGACATAATGGCTTCTAATGCTCGTAGAGAGGTCAAATATTTAATTTTTTGATGACAAAGATTTGGGTGGGTGGTTGGGTGGAACACTCCATAGCAGGATAACGAGTTAGTAGTTTGGATTGGACTGGCCCATCAACCCACCTAATTGTTAGTTATCAAAATGCTAGACAATGTGACAAAATAACTTCTGATGCTCGTAGAGAAGTCAAATAAATAATCTCTTAATGGCGAACACTTGGAAGAGTAGGTGGGACACTCCATAGCATAATAATAAGTCAGTAGTTTGGATTAGAAAAACCTACGAAGTCACTCAATTATTAATTATCAAAAAGTTAGATCTCGACCTTTTCTTGTGACAAAATTACTTCTGATGCTCGTAGAAAGGTCAAATATTTAATTTCTTGATGACAAACACTTAGGTGGGTAGGTAGCTCACTCCAAACCTTTTTTTTTTTGTGAGAAGGAGGTAAAAAATCTTTATTGACGTTGTGCCGGATTCGTCTGGAACGCTGCATCTTGTGCAACTGCAAGACACCTACCAACTAAAAACCCCTCCTTCTTATCTATCTAAGTATTTCAGTATCACCTTTCGGCATTTCTTGTCAGTTACTTAGACCCATATATGATTTACTTTGCTTGTCTTGTTCTTTCTTCCTCCTCTTTCTTTTTCATGATAGATACCACCATTGCTTCTATCACCTGCCAGTTTTCCGGGCTGTCCAGCATAATTTCGATAATATTATCGCTATTCAAATTTGTTGACAGTTTTGATTTGGCGGATTCTCTGATTGTTGCCCACCTGTCGCAATAAAAGATTGTATGTTCCGGGGTATCTACTATCATGCAGTAGGCGCATGCATCGGTTTCTATCTTCTTCATCCTTTTTAGATATGAAGCAAAACAACCGTGTCCTGTTAAGAATTGGGTTAAAAAGTCCGTGCTTCCGTGTAATCTACGGTGTTACCTTCTTAATTAGTTGTCGGCTCCACCTAGCAGTGTCTTCTAGGAGACTCCACTCTTTTTCCCAGCTCTTGATAGTCTTTTGTCTGGCGTAACCTCTTTGCTGGTTTTATCAGATTGCTTTTTTTACCAGAAGGTGTACTGGAGTACCCGCTGCTACCACCTGAATAGCTCTGTTAGACTTTGTCCTATAAGCACTTGCAATTCTCAATGCTGATTTCCGTTGCACTTATTTAAGTAGTTGCCTGTGGTTGGCTTGTTCAATTTGGTCTCCCCATATTTGAGTACCGTAGAGCATAATGGACTCTACCACCAAGCTTATCAATCTTTGTTTTCCCGGTCCTGCTCCTCCCACGTTTGGCATCAAACGGCTTAGGGCGTCCACTGTTTTTTCCACATGTTCATGTTCCTCCCGATGTGTACTCCGAGATACTTAACGCTGTTTTGGCTTTGAATTTTGTCCAGGCCAACTTTTACCATCACCTGTTTAAGCGTGTTTTTCCCGGCTATAACAACGGCCTCTGTTTTTAGGTGTTCTAAGGTTAAGCGCTTTTTGTCTAACCAGTTACCAATTTTCCAAATGGCCCATTCCGCCACTTCCTCTATAGCCTTCCTGCTTTTACCGCAAACTACGACACCCAGATCGTCGGCAAACCCAATCAGTCCTCGCCCAGATCCAGTCTCAGCACGTAATCGTAATATAGATTCCACAGCGTAGGGCCAAGAATTGAGCCCTGTAGAACCCCACACGTCATTTCCATAACGCCTTCTTCTCCTACCTTTACTATCCGGTCCTCGAGATAAGAGCAGATGATGTCTTTTAAGTAAGGTGAAATCTTTTTATTTCTAGCACTTCTATTATGCTTTTCCACGGAACGGAATTAAAGGCGTTTTTTACGTCTAGTGTGAATAATGCGGAAAAGTTTTTTTGTGGTTTCTAGCTTTTTCCGCTAATTCTTTAAGTTGTTTTAGAGCATCTATCGTAGAGCGCTGTTTGCGAAACCCGTATTGGTTGTCTGCTAATCCGCCCTTTGCTTTAATTTCGTCGTGAAGTCTCTGGTTTATAACGTGCTCAAATAATTTCCCCATAGTGTTGAGAAGACGGAGGGGTCTGTATGCAAGTTCTTGTTCTTTTTTTTTGGGTTTTTTAAGTAACACCAGCTTGGCCGTCTTCCAGATAGGCGGAAAAGTTTTTTCCCTAAACAGTTTGTTAAATAAGTTTACTACTGTTTTTGTGTTTAGTTCTGCTACTGTTTTTGCAATTTCTGGAGAAACACCGTCTGGGCCGGCGGTTTTTCCTGCTCTAATTTTTCTTCCGGCTACTCTTACTTCCTCGTCACTGCAGATAGAAAGCTCTTCGTTTGTTGTAGAGCTATACTGCCACTTGGTTTTCTCATGGCATGGAAAGAGTTTTTTTGCTATGTCCAGTTGTTCCTTGTTGCTTATATTAATTGGACTCCGTACTCCTAGTTTGCCTGTAACTAGCTTATACCCAGTATCCCAGATGTCTTGGTCCACTTCTTTGCACAGTTTCAACCAACAATTTTTTTTGAAAACTTTGATTGCTTGTCTAAGCTCTTTCTATTAAGGCATCTCATGAGCTGAATAACTTCTTCTATTCGCCATCTTGCCCATCCTGTTTCAATGGTACCTTGATTGCACAGCTTTCTTCCTTCCACGGTTGCTAAAGTGATTACTGCGTACTGAAGTCCTTCTCGGTTTGTCCCTTTTAACATTCTCACTTCTATGTCTTGAGTAGTTCTTGTCTCTTTTGCAATTGCCTGAGTTATTTCATCTTTTGTTGTAGTTTCGTCAATGTTTTTGATAAATAGAGACATCGTCTTAGTTTGCGCATGTATAGCTCATTCATCAGCTCGTCGCTACCACCTTTTGTTGTCGCAACTTCAATTAATATGTTTTCGGCTTTTGTTTTCTTTATTGTATTTATTTTTATTCCCATTTTAGTTACGTCGACTCCGTTTTTTATGTCTTTCACCATGTCAGCGTATGATTTGCCTTCCGTGGGTTTTACTAACAGTGTGTTTGCTACTTTTTTGCTCGCTCCATTCTTTACCGTTGGTTCCACTTATAATCTCACCCTGGGCCGCGTTTTCGTCACCTTTGGCTATAGTTCCTTTGCTGTTTGCGATGTATATGTCAGCCTTGGCGTCCGTGTCTTTGTATACGTATTCTACAATTTTACAAAATTTGCTAACACTTAACCCGCTGCACATTTGTATTGCTAAGTTTTTACATCCATTTCTCTCTTGATCTTTTTTTATTTTGGATAATTTGTCATACAGCTCGTCTTCTGATTCTGTGGCCTCTATTCTTGCTATTGTTTTAATTTAGCTGTTGATAACAGAGCCGTCCAAGTCTTGGATCTTTGTTGATGCTGTTATTTTTCCGTCTCAATCTTTCTTTTGCGTACCTTTGTAAACCCTTTTCCATTTCCTTGTCGTCCGCTTCTAGCCATAGAACCACGTAGTTACATCCACTATCTTTAAATAGATTTCCTCGCTTTATCAGAGTATTTTTAAATTTTTCATTTGGCCATGTCAAGTTTTTTGTCGCTTGAAAACCTTTAATAGAATTTTCTGTGCTCAGCCATTTTTCCAGTTCTTTCCGTTCTTTATCGACTTCTGGCAGTTGTTTGCCTTTGTCCATAGCTTTTTTCAGTTCAATTTTTAGATCTTCAATTTGCTTCTTTAGCAAGAAGGTTTCGTCTTCTTCTTCTGTGTTTGAATTTAACCGTTGTTTTTTTAACTCATCCACCTCTATCTGCAGCTTTTCCAGATTTACCATTATGGTGAGCTTCTAGTGTTTCATTCGTTTTTATTGCGTGTTCCCAGATCCTATTTATTTTTTTGACCTGATCTTTGACGTACGTGTGTACATTTTTGTTTTCAGCATTGAAGTTTAGAAGGTTTTTAATATTTTCTTTTATCGCTTCTGTGTTTTTGCGGCATCTTCTTTAACTGCTGGCTTTTCCCATTTAGAAAGTCGCATGGGTGATTCTTTAACTCTTTCTTTTCTTATTGTTCTGATTCAGATTATCTGTCTGTCTTGAGTCTTTATCAAGTTCAGTTGAATCTCGCATTTTAATTTTTTGTAGCACATTTGCAGCAGCTACCATTTCCGTTGCTTTTTCAGGGGTCTTTTGCAAACCAACTTTTTTGAAGATTACATTTTCGTTTTTGTCGTCCAAATTCAAGTATTTTGATAGATTGCTCCCCCCAGAATCCATGGAACAGACTGCCGAAGCAGTAGAGAATTTCCCACTAGTAGTATTAGTACCTCCCTGGGGTATATCTTTTTGGTTATCTAACATTTTTTTTTTTTATTCCGTTTATTCCCTTCCGGGAGCGTTGTTTGTGCGCACCCTAATAGGCGTTTAAAGTGTTGGGTTCTACTATAAGAAGAAAGATAAAAGCTGTTTTGGTTACCATGCCCTCGATATCTAAAGCGATGGTAAACCGAAAAAAGAGACCAAGAGTTGTTCTAGGGCAAACGATAGTTCAAAGAAGAAAAAGAAGAAAAGAAAAAGGTGTCTCATCGCCGTAGCGAGGCCACCGTGCAATGGTGTTGGTCCGCGTGTGCAATCCTCTATCCGCCACCTGGGACGCGCCTGGAAAAGGTTTCACCTGCCCCTGCCTCCAAAGTCTGGAGTCCAAACCTAACCTAACGTAACCCAATTGTTAGTTATCAAAAAGTTAGATAGCGACCTTTTCTTGTGACAAAATAACTTTTGATTCCCACAGAAAGGTCAAATATTTAATCTCTTGATGACAAATACTTGGGTAGGTGGGTGGGTCCAAAGTATGATAACAAGTAAATAGTTTGGACTGAAGTGGCCCAACTACCCACCCAATCATTAGTTATCAAAAAGTTAGATCGTAACTTTCTCTTGTGACAAAATGACTTCTAATGCCCGCAGATAGGTCAAACATACAATCTCTTGATGACGAACACTTGGAAGGGTGGGTGGGTCACTCCAAAGCATAATAACAAATCAGTAGTTTGGATTAGAGTAACCCACCCACCCACCCAAAGTGCTACTTAACAAAATTTTAGATCACGACTTTTTTTTGCAATAAAATAACTTCTAATGCCCACAGAGAAGTTAAATATTTAATCTTTTGATAACGAACACTTGGGTGGGTGGGTGGGTCACTTCAAAGCATGATAACAAGTTAATAGTTTGAATTGTAGTGACCCACCCAATCGTTACTTATCAAAAAGTTAAGTCGCAACTTTCTCTTGTGACAAAATAACTTGTGATGCCCGCAGAGAGGTCAAAAATTTGATCTTTTTATGACAAACACTTAGGTGGGCGGGTGGGCAGGTCACTCCAAAGCATGATAACAAGTTAGTAGTTTGAATTGGAGTAGCCCATCCACTCACCCAATCGCGAAATTTCATAAACACAAATAAATTCGCACTAAAAACAATATGGCGGCCAATTCACTAAACTTCATTATTCAATTTTTCAATTGTGTCTTTAAATTGGTTTGTAATTTTGGATAATCAATAAATAAGTTTGATAAAACACTTTAATAAATTGACACTCAAAACAAAATGGCCGCCAATTCATTAATTCTGATTATTATTCAAATTTTAAATTGGTTCGTAACTTTGGATATAGTGAACATAAATTAATAAAATTTTCATCAAATACGCTTCAAGTATCAATGAATAAGTTGCATAAAATATTTTAATGTATTCGCATTAAACTTGATCATTATTCAAATTTTTAAAGTAATTCATTATTCAAACATAAGTGCGCAATAAATCTAATTATTTTTTTTATTAAAACAAACTTATACGACTGTACAGTACACAATAATTGTAATGAAAAATGGTGCCAACAAAATGTTTAGATTTGTAACACTTTTATTTCTTGTCAACAATCCAAAACGTTTGTAATCTGACAATAACGTTTTAAATTAAAGTTTTTGAATAAAATGGAGTCATATGTGCTGAAAAATGTTTCCACCAAATTTATAATTTTGCTTTTAATATTAGAAAACAAAAAATTAATAACAAAACTATTTATATATGTAGTTATAGTTACTTAATGGATTGTTTATTTCAAATTAAAATCGATTTAAGTAGTCTGTTTGCTTTTGGAATGTTTACAAAGCTGAAAAATAGAAATCATAAAAACACCAAATAAACATTTTGTACAAAATACCATTTCCAAATTGCAAATATTTTCCCCCAAATCGGCTTCCAATACACTCCCTTAAATACATAAGTTATTGCACTGGGATAAAGCTCGATGCATCATCACCCCATGCATTCTACACGTGTAACTTACACAAACATTACGCCGTCTGACCTAAATCTATAAGATTTCCTACCCTTGCTTGATTGCTCCCAAGTTATTGGATTCCGCCGATACAAAAAGCAAATGACGCGCACGAAAACTCTCCAATAACTGGCGTAATGATAGCAGCGGCAGCAGCAGACTGCCCAACACCCACACACACAGACATAAAAAAAATACAGCTTTGCCGTTCAACAGGATAAATATTTACAATTGAGACGGCGCGTTTAAGGAAGCGAAAAGGGCATTTATACAAAGGTACGTCGTAAAAAATAAGAAACAATAAAAACAACAAACAGCACAGAGTTGGGTTAGGTTAGGGATGTACACAGCGGGATTTCAGTTCTGGCTCCACGAAAAAAATGCAATATATTTCGCTTTTTATTCAGAATTGTAAGTGCGTGCGTTTTTCCCTCAGGCCCCCTATTAGCTCTGGTAAAACCATACTCTTGTTAAGGCCACGGGTGGGTTGTAGCGACCTTACAGCTATTTTACCCTAAGCGTTTTCTATATATTTTTAAACAAATATAAAAAAATTCATTAAACAATTTCTTTCTTAATAAATGATCTCAATAAAAGAATTCCCTAAGTGCCCTTCGTAAATTACTGAATAAATCCTGACGAATTTAAACTTTAGAAACAAGAAACTTTTATAAACTTCTTGATGGAGGTTTTATAAGAGCTCGCATTTTTATCGAAGGATATTTCGGTCCTCAATCAGTGAGTTTTACCTAGTAAATTGTAATTTATTTGTCACGTTTGAAATTGTTTTCTGTTTTTACCGACCGCGGATCTTTATTGGAAAGAGTAAAGTCGATACGGTTACATTATATTGCTGAGGAAAACCGATACGCACTTAAAAAAAATGTGGCGAGTTGTCGTTTTGGGGAGGTGGCGCAGATACGGTGGTGGTAGAGCAGTGATAAATTATTCCGGTAACGTAAAATTCTCAATATCACCGAGGGGGAGATAGTGTCAGTCGTCTTCTTTAATATCTGGAGAAAGATATGAAAATAATCATATCTCATATTATTCTCCTTTTATTACGCAATTAAGAAAATGTTAGGCGTTACTGTGGTCGGTATAATTCTAGCCTATCTATTCATATCTTTTTTTTAATAACTTTTTCCAAGTTTCTATCATTAAAGCTCAATTTTTGTATAGTACCATTGGCAAAGAAAATTTTAATAAATTTTATACGAAACTAAACGAGTTTTAAGAATTTTTATTGAGATGTTAGTACCATTTATTATACAAACTTTGATTGTTCTTATAATGCAAATTTAGTAAAATAAACATATATCGCTCATCATTTAAAAATGGGACAATTTCTCACTTTATTGTCAATAGTTTCCCGGTAACAATCTAACAAAATCATCCTCGCATCCATCACAACCGTCCGTACATCTCCTCGCCCTGATTCGCTTCCATTATTCCAACATTGCACGTAAAACTCGCAATAACAAACACTGAATCGACAAAGTGGAAAATGTGCTCGATTTTGATTTTAACGAGTTCTTTTATTAAGGCGTCTGCAGTCGAGTCGGCACGTGTCCATAATTGTTTTGATATTATTGCTTTTTCGCTAGGTTAACCCCGGAAACGTTTGTTAAAGAATTGAAAAGATATTTACAAGAAGGCAATCGTAGATATCATCAACGGGTTCTAAAATTAATTTGTGTTTCTGGTGCTATAAAGCTGTCTGCACTTTGTAATGTAGGGATATGTCGCATGTATTGCGCGCATTTGCATAGTGATAAATCAGTATTATGTTTATAGTAATGCATCACTTCATTGGCTTTAATGTGTTGCGATTAATTATAGAAACGGTTTGTATTTTTTAGGCTTCAGCAATAACAATCGACATGTATACAATTTATTGTATGTATGTCGAATAATCAAAACAATAATTAAAACAAATAATATATATATATATATATATATATATATTTGTCACTACTCAACCCATTTTGCAACTCGTTCTAATTTTAATGATTTAAAAATGTCATTTCACACATTTAGCCCAATTTTTTCATGTAAATAAGTTAGTAGCTAATAATTTAATTATAAGAACTTACATCCTTTGAATTGTATTAAGATAAATTATAAGTTGGTTTACCATATTTATGTTTTGTCAAACTACATTGAGTATGTCAACATTTAATAAATTTTAGTGGCTTACAAATTAAAAAAAATAGTTTTTTTAGACCTTTTTGTATGTATCTATCATAATTTTTGAAAATAAATGTAGTACATGTAAGACAAGAGTAATTCCTTATAAAAAGAACAAAAAAGTTGATGTATCAAAGTCATAATTTTTATAAAAAGCCAAAAAATTTGAAAACAAAAATTCACATAAAAATAACCAAAAAAAGATTGTTTGAGCCAAAAAAATTCTTTTATTTATTGTTTTAAGATCCTATTTTATTTAAATTAATGTATTATATGCAAAAAAATACAAAAAAATCTAGCTTAGACTCGAATTTTTAAAAATCTCAATTTTTTTAAATCAATATCAAAAATATCAAAAATTCTTAGTTTTTGGTTTTTCTTAAATGTTTCATAGTCTTAATTTTGTATATGCCAAGAATACTAAAAAACATATTTCATATTTAAAACTACAACAAAAAATAGGTTTAAAAATACATAAAGCACTAAAATCCGGCCTTAAACAGCTGAAAAGTGTAAAATTCTATCATAAATTGTCAAATATATAAAATATCAAATTACTGTTAGAATTTTTGGTAATCTATAGAACATACGAGCAAATTTTAGAACCTTTCAAAAAGTTATAGAGTATTTCAGTTAATTCTAGATTTAGTGAGCGAGTGTAGAACATCTTTTAGTGGGTTCTAGAACACGTGAGTGAGTTTTGTAATCTAATTACTACTTCTTGATGCTGCTAATAAGCTATAAAACTAATCTGTAGGTTCTAGAGATTGGCACTAAATATAAAATTAATTTTAGTGAGTTGAGTTTTGGATTTTTTAAATTCTAGAATCTTCTATAAGATTATATGTTAAACAATTTTTTGATATTTAAATATTAAGAGTCACAGTAAAAGAAGTTACTGGCCCACAAATTAAACTTTGTTCCCGCCCACCCACCCAAGCGTTACTTATCAAAAGTTTTATTGTTAAACAATTTTTTGGTATCTAAGTATAAGCAAACAAAAGGTGAAAAGAACAATAGATCCTTTGATAACTAACACTTAGGCGGGTGGATGGGTCCACAGTAAAATAAGCTACTAGCCCAAAAAATAAACTTTGTTCCCGCCCACCCACTCAAACGTTACTTATCAAGGTGACTCAGAGGAGATTTCAGTTTTTAACACGTTATAATAACAGTATAAAAAGTGTTGGAATAATTTTAATATTAAATTAAGAAAGTACAGAGATGCGGATTTCATTTTTTAAACACAATGTTGTCCAAATGTCGACCATCCTTCTCATAGCACTCCTCCAATACTGCTCTTAAATGTTTAAATACCTGCCGACACATATCAATAGGAATATTGTCAATGGCATCGAATGTTGTTTTTTAACTGCTCCGTTGTGGCTGGAGGATCGGTGTTGACGACACTCTTTAAATATCCCCACAAAAAGTTGTCAAGGGGCGTAAGATCTGGTGATCTTGGCGGCCAAGAGATATCCCCAAATCTCAAAATAACAGTTCCTGGAAAGAATTCACGTACAGTGTCCAATGATGCTGCTGCAGTGTGTGCCGTTGCCCCATATTGTTGAAACCAGGCCCAATTTGGGTCATAACCAGAAACGTTTTGAAGAGCTGGAGTCAAAAATTGGTGGAGCATTGCAGTGTACCGTTGGCTTGTCACAGTAACAGAGTGGCCACGGGCATCCTTAAAAAAGTAGGGCCCAATTATTCCAGGCACACCAAACTGTTACCTTCTTGGAATGCAATTGTTTTTGGTGCTTTTCTTTTGGGTTCTCGGGGGCCCAATACCGACAGTTTTGCTTGTTTACGTACCCCTCGAGGTGGAAGTGAGCCTCATCACTAAATAAAATGTTGTCCAAGCCTCCTTCATCCCAAAACATATTCATCATGGTCTCACAATAATTTTTTTTAATTTCGTGGTCTATAGGCTTCAGAAACTGCACTAATTGAATTTTGTAGAGATGGAAGTGTAAGTCTTTGTTTAAAATCCGTTGCACACTTGAGCGATGAATGTTCAGGGCCTGGCTATGTTTTCGAATTGACCGCCTTGGATTTCCAGTCGCAGCACGTCGCACAATCTCAATGTTCTCTGGCGTTTTGATGGACTTGTGTTGACCTGCGTCCTTCTGATTTGCCACGGAACCTGTTTGTCAAAATCTTTGAACCCACGATTTCACTAAATTTGTCAACGGAGCATCACGTACACGCCGAATATTGTAATGGTTGCAAAAACGTCGAATAGCCACTACATAGGAATCGTTCACTTTAAAAAACGCCTCTACCATGAAGGCACGTTGTACGTTCGACCACTCCATGTTTACTGACAATCCGCACGTATTCGCTGCAAATTACCAGCGCTACTCCCCCCACAACTTTTAAAGCGGTTGCCAGGGCACGTTCGAAAACTGAAACCTACTCTGAGTCACGCAGTATTATCAAACAATTCTCTGATATCTAAATATAAGCACTCAAGAGGTAAAGGAAATAGTAGATCCTTTGATGACTAAAACTTGGGCGAGTGGGTGGGTCACAATAAAAAAAACTACTAGCCCACATAAAAAACTTTGTTCCCGCCCACCCACCCTAGCGTTAACTATTAAATGAATTATTATCAAACAATTCTCTGGTATAAGCAAACAAATGATGGAAGGAACAATATATCCTTTGATGACTAACACTTGGGCGGGCGGGTGGGCTACAGTAGAAAAAGCTACTGGCCCACAAATTAAACTTTGTTCCCATCCACCCACTAAAGCGTAAGTTATCAAAAGATTTATTGTTAAACAATTCTCTCAAATCTAAATTCAAGCACACAAGAGGCGAGACAAAGAATAGATCCTTTGATGACTAAAACTTGGGCGCGTGAGTGTGTCACAGTAGAAGATTTAACTTGCCCACAAATTAAACTTTGTTCTCATCCACCCACCCAAGCGTTAGTTCTCAAGAGATTTATGTTTAAACAATTCTCTCAAATCTAAATTCAACCACACGAGAGGTAGGACAAAGAATTGATCCTTTCATAACACTTGGGCGGGTAGGTGGGTCACAGTAAAAGAAGTAACTCGCTTTCAAAATAAACTTTGTTCTCACCCAGTATTTGGTCAATTTTATGTAAATAAGTTTTATGGGCAATTTTAAGTCAATTTTGTGTAAAAAAAGCGTTTTATTATTTATTTTTGGTAAATTTTGTGTAATAAAATTGTTTTTGATACATTTTGTATAATGGAACAGTTTTCTAAGCATTTCTTGGTCAATTTTGTGTGATAAATAGCAATTTTTACTTAATTTTGTGTAATAAAAGCGTTTCATAAACTATTTTTGGTAAATTTCGTTTAATAAAAGGGTTTTATAAAAAAAACTTTTGTACATTTTGTGTAATTAAAAAGATTTTTAAGCGTTTTTTGGTCAATTTTGTGTAACAAATGAGTTTTATAAGCAATTTTTAGTCAATTTTGTGTAATAAAAGCGTTTTAGTAAAAATCGCGTAACAAAGTGTTATATTGTCAATTTTTGATGTAATAAACGCATTTTATAAACTAATTTTTGTGTAATAAACGTATTTTTTGAACAATTGTTTGCATTTTTATTGTTTATTTATTAGTTTTAATAATTTTATATCTGAGTATAAAATAATATTATTCTATTTTTTTATATTTACTTCGTTTTTATGTGTTAAAAATTTGTTAACTAAATTTAAGAATTTTGAAGCGTTTTTTATTAACTTTTAGTAAATTTGAAAGATCATTTGAGCTGGAAATGCATTTTGAAAGCATTTTTGTCCAAAAAAACGCAATTTTCTAAGCGATTTTTTACATTTTTCTTGACTTTTATGCAATTTAGCTTTTTTAATATTGCAAAAGTCCTAATCATTTAAAAATTATTATAATATATCCCAGGATATATATCATTTGTAACATAGTTTAGGCTAAAAAATATAAAAAATGATAAGTTTTTGTTAGCAGTATTGAAAATTTTTTCATAATAAAAACTACAGACATGTCTTTTTTTATAATTATAAAAAATTTTTAGTTTTGAGATTTATACTTAATGTTTTAAAGATTTTATTTTTAAAAATTGATGTAAAAAGTGCCAAAATTTTATATTAAATCTAAAAAAAAAAAAAATAATTTGTAATTTAACTATTATTTTTAAGCATTTTTGTTAACGTATCAAAGATATCACTTTTGAATTGGAAATCAATCAATCAAAAATACTAGAATACTATTTAAAAATTAAAAAAAAGGCGAAACAATATTTAGTTTTTTTTTAATGCCAATAATGCTGAACAAAAATTAGCGTATTGAAACAAATATAATTTAGTCCTAAATATAAGAAAAACTCATAGTTTTTAAATATTTTCTTTCAAAATTATAATGTTTGGAAACTAATGTAATATAATAAGTAGAGTACTGAAATAAAAGTTGCATATCAAATTTTTTAGTAGTTTTTGGGCTTCTCCTCAACTTTCTAAAAGTTTTAATTTTTAAAAATCAAGGTTAACATGCAAAGCTTACTCAAAAATAATTTTACACAAAAAATAAAATTGTTGCCTATTTTGGGTCAAAAACATCATATAGTTTTCCTCCTTGATGTCGCAAAATCATAATTTTTGGAAATTATTGTAACATATTCCAATATAGTACTCTAGTTTAAATTTAAAATTTTTTTTTAACGCTTTAAACAATTAATTTTTTGAAATTAATGTATTTACGCCAGACGTACTAAAAAATGATAATAATTTTAAAGTTTCTTTTTTAATGTTTTAAAGTCCTATTTTGTAAAAAAACAATATAATATATGCCAGAAATACTGCAAAAAATTATTTATATATGTATATTAAATGTTTTTAACGTTATAAATCCATAATTTTTAAAAGTCATTAAGGATACTTAAAAAATAACTCCTAACAAAAATTAAAAACAAGTTGTCACCTAAATTTGGCCTAAAATTATAAAAAAAAGTTAGGTTCTAATCATTTTCTTCAATGTATCAACGTCACAATTTATAAAAACTTTTAAAAATCAATAATAAATAACAAAAGAATATTTTTTATAAAAAAATATAAAAAAAATCTTTTGTAGCTTGTATTTAAGGCCTAAAATTATGAAAAAAAGTTTTTTGAATCTATAAACCAGGTTTACTCAAAAACTAAAAATAGTCATTTAAGGTTAAAACTTTAAAAAAGAAGATTAAGATTTTTTGTTTATGTTTCAAAGTTATAATTTTTAAAAATTTAGTTAAATTAATGTAACATATTTTCATTTGTTTTCAGTTGCAAGCGATATTTTAAGGCTTACGCTTGAGTTACTACCGCACAAACTGACGTTAATTGAGAGAATGGAAGTGCTGTAGATAATAATTTTCTGCCAAAGCTAAGGCTCAAACCTGCGATAAATTATGCGCCGAGATTTGAGCGCTCTCCGGCCAGCAGTAAACATTAAATATTTTTAGTTTTAGACTATCTTCTTAATTTTTTCCCTATTAAAAATCAATTTATTAATGTCAAAAGTAAGACATTTCCGAGTGTAAGCAATCAAATTTTTTTCACATATTTTGATCGTTTGTAACTTCTCAGGATTGCATTTCTAGGAAAAAATTGTAAAGAACTTTTTTGTTCAAAGAATAATTTTTCACAGCCAAAAATGTTTTCCTTAAATTTTAAACATTTCTCAAATATGGATAAAAACGTGCTTTTATATGTGCAAAAGATTTAGAAAGTGCCGTGCACTAGGCTCCAAGATATCTTACAATGTATCCACAGAAATACTTAAAATTTAAGCCTTTTTTGCTATATTTATCAAAGTATTTTAGTCAAATAATTTCGGTCCTTGTTCTTACATTTTTTAGCCATGATGTTCTGCGGCAACCTGCTGATCTGCGCCGTAGTACCGCCTCGTTTATCACGTGATCCTGAGCATGCAACGATAACACCACGTCTCGAAAGCGTTGATGCGTTTGCAAGAGGCTTTGATGAGAGTCCATACTTCCACCCCGTACAGTAGGACTGATAGTACATAGCATCTAAAAACCCTAAGTCGGGTATGTATACTGAGCGACATGTTACATAGTATGTCTCTCATCTTGTTGAATGCGCCTCTTGCCTTCTTGATTTGGCATCTTATTTCTCAAAAGTGATCCCATTTTTATTAAGGGTACATCCCAAGTATGTAATTGTTTCAGCCATTAGTAACGTTGTATTGTTGGCAGTGAACTGAAGGTTATCTATGCGATTTTTGCTGATGATTACAATTTGCTTTTTCTTGCAGTTCAACTTCATTCCGTATCGTTCGCTCACGTTTGTTATGCAGTCTATCAGTCTCTGAAATCCTTCGGCAGTATCAGCGATCAGAAGGTTGTTTATTGCTTCGTCGTTTATTACTAGACCTTCCTCTACGTTGTCTAGTGCTTCTTTGAATAGCTGTTCTGAATATGCTTTGAACAGCAGTGGTGATAGTACACAACCCTAGCAGGGTCCGCCTCTTCACTCTAAACTCCTCGGATATTTGGTCTTCTATCCGGACCATCGCCCTTTGCTGTAGGAACAGATTAGATATTATGTCTACGTCTCTGTTGTCAATTGCGTTTTCACGTAGAATTGCAATGAGTTTGCTATGTTAAACTTTATCAAATGCTTTCTCGAAATCAATAAAGCATGCGTGCTCTTTGGATAAGGACTTGTATGGCGAATAACGCCTCTCTAGTTCCTAGTCCTTTTCTAAGGCCAATTTGTGTATGTTGTCTAGTTTTCTATATATGCCAGTTTGGATGATATTGTGGAATACTTTTAGAACGTGACTCCTCAGGCTGATTATTCTGTGTTTTGAGCATTTTGCTGCATTCGCTTTCTTTGGGAGTGGAATAAATGTGGATATTAGCCATCTTTTGGTATTTGACCTTCTGTGTAGATTTTGTTGAGGAGTGTAGACACCAATTTCACTTGTTCTGGCTCTAGTAATTTGTGTATCTGATCTGATCCCGGAGCCTTGTTGTTTTTCAATCGGTTAATTACTGCTTCTACTTCTTGTTGAGTAATAATTGGCCCTTCGTCACCCAATGTTGTGGTCATATTGTTCCATATATTGTTTCTATCTTGTTAGTATTTTGTCGGTTTCTGTGATGATGTTACTGTCTGAGTCAAAAATTACGCCCCCTCCCTTTCCTTGCTTGCTTTCTATTGCTTCTTTTATTTTCTTACGAAGATTGAAGCTGTCGTGTTGAAACTTGAAGATTGATTGGAGAAAATATTCCAAATACAGAAATAAATGCGTTTTTAGGTACTCTTGCATTTTAATGCTATTTGCAAATATAATAGTTTTATCTTCTCTAAATCAAAAAAATGACGCAAAAGTTGCTGTTTACAACAAATCAAAGTAACGATCGGAATGGTCTTAATGTTTTAAAGTTTTAAGCTCTAAAATATTATTTTTTTAATGTTTCGGTTTTAATTTTTGAAAATTGTTGCTCCAAAGGTACCCAAAGTATTTTGCAACAAAAATTACACTAAAAAATGTGTAGTCTAGTTTAGGCTTAAAAATTAAAAAAGTCTTAGAAACTGGACTTTCTTTTAATTTAAAACATTAAAAAAAGTCCAGTTTGTAGAAATCAATGCGAAGAATAATAAAAAGTTACACAAAAAAAAATAAAAAAAAGCAGAGTAGTTTAAGCTTTAAAATGTATTTTTGTTAACTTTTTGGTCTTTCTTCCCAATATTTTTAAGTATTACTTTTTGGTAATCAATGTACGTACTAAAAAATATTTTTGTTAAAACAATTAAAAAAATATATTTATACCTAGTTATTAAAAAATGTTAGTTTTTAGACTTTTTCCTCAATAAATTCTAAATTTTGATCTCTTTCTTTAATGTTTTAAAATTGTAATATTTCATATTAGACCTAAGAATATAAAAAAATATTCTCAACTTTTTAAGCTTTTTCATTAAATTGAGGTTAGGGTATTTTAATAAAAAAATTTATACTTTATTGTGCTGATTTTACTTTTTTATATATTACCACCCGCAACACACAACAACACCTGTGAAAAGAAAAAACTGATGATGGCCTAACCGCCGAAACCGGTCTTAATATATAAAAAAGTAAAATCAGCACAATAAAGTATAAATTTTGTTATTAAAATTCCTTAACCTCAATTATTTTAAACTGTGCAATAATCAGAAACAAATACTATTTTTCATTAAAGTTTAATTTCATATTTTTAAAAATTAATGTAATAAATAATAAAAAACAAAAAAATTAAAAAAATATGAAAAATTCCTAGCTTTCTCCTTAATGATTAGAAGTCTTAATTTCATTTATTTGATTAAAATACGATAAGCAGTGCGCTCATTTTTTTCCCTTAATGTTAGAAAATCCCAAAATAATAAAAAAAAATATGCCAAAGCCAAGAGTACTAAAAAATATATTTAACCTCAAAAATTACAAAAAAAATTGTAGCTTAGTTTAGATCTAAAATTACAAAAAAATATTAGTTTTTGGGCGTTTTCTTTAGTGTTGCAAAGCCCCAATTTTTAAAAGTTATTGTAATATATGACAAGAATCTTAAAAATCTATTTCATGTAAAAAAATACAAAAAAATTTTCTGTAGTTTAGTTTAAACCTAAAAATATAAAAAGAATCTTAGTTTGAAAGCTTTTTTTTTATGTTTCAAAAGCCCAAAAAAAAACAAAAACTGTTGTAATCTATGGCAGAAGTACTAAACCATTTTATGTTAAAAAAATCTATTGTATTCTAGTTTAGGTCATAAAAATTCTTCGTATTTGGGCTTTCTTCTTAATGTTTCAACGTCCTAACATTTGAAAATTAATGTAATATATCCCAAGAATATTAACAAAGTAATTCCTACCAAATATTTGAACATAACATATTTTGAAGCCTAATTTCAATTGCAACTTAATGCAAAAGGCTTTAAGAATAATAAAAAATTAGTGCGATTAACCTTCTGAAAACCAAACTGATTCTCTTCACAAAAAAAAAAATAGAAAAAAATCTAAACTTACTAAAACTCCTACATACCCCATTGCCGCAATCTACCTAGAGAAAATATCTTGGAGTGATTTTTGACAACAAGCTGTAAATATGAAATGCAAAAAGTTCTTATTGTTTTTTTGCAATGCAGACAAACTGTGGGAAAAACATAGGGACTGTCCCCTAAGATAGTGCTATGGCTGTACATAGCCGTCATAAAACCTATGCCCACATACGGGGCACTAATATGATAGCAAAAGCTTAAGTATAACAGGTGACATGCGGACAACACTAACTGCAGCTATGGAGACAATGTTGAGTTTGCCGCCTCTCAACATTTACGTCAAGGAGATGGCGATAACGACAGCTGCACTGCAAGGAAGTCTGGCAAACACTGAACTCTCCAGAAACAGAACATTTTTGTTAGGAACGCAAACAAATAACATGTCATGCGTACACAAGAACAAAAGGAGCAAACTCGTGGCCAATGATTCGATTAAAATCAACACGGATGGCTCAAAAACCAAGAAAGGTTTTGAAACGGGAATCTTTTCGCGAGACCTGGATCTCAAAATACCTTTACTACTATCAACGCACACGACTATCTTCTAAGCAAAAATACTTGGGAAAAACTATGAGGTTACAGAAATAGTAAAATATCTGGTCCAAATACTAACAAATAGTAGAGCGGCCTAGAATCACATTATAGCTAAATTTTTTTAACAGTATTTGGAAATAGCATTGAGCTGCTCTGGGTAAAAGAACATTCTAACAAAGTAGGTAACATTGAGGCGGATGGATTGGCGAGTAAAGGGTCAACCCTCATGTCGTATGAACCCAAACCGTGGACCAATCTAACACTCAAAAGCTTAAATAACCTACTAAAAATTACTCAATACACTGACAAGTCGTTGGGATAACACTCCAGGCTGCAAACTGGCAAAAAAAACAATGACTGCTCCAAACGCTAAGATATCCGTTTACTACTTGCGACTGTTCAGAAAGAACTTGCAAATTATAACAGAAATCTTGACAGGACACTGCCAACTAAAAAAAAATAGAACCCTCTCATACTATAGAGAGTTCATGGTAAAGAACTGCTGCCTTGACATGGCCGGCACTTGCTGCAAACTTGCAAACATCAGCCACATAGGTTGGTTGAATAACAAGTCAACGGAGTGATGTCACCACTGGAAGAGGTACAAAAAACTTAAGGCTTACGTGCAGTAGAGTTTGATTTACCCTCCAAGTTTCAATCCAAAATCCAAAAGCCTAAAAACTATTTTTGGTTAAAGTTACAAACAAATCGTTTGTATTCTAGTTTCAAACCAAAAAAATCTTAGTTTTTAAACTTTATCCTTAATGCTTAAAATTATTTATATTTCAAAATTCATATATCTCAAATATACAATAAATTCTTAACAAAATTTTAACCAAAATATAATTTGAGGCCAAATTTAAGACTAAGAATATTAAAAAAATCTTTTCTTTAATATTTCAAGTCTCAATTTTTGAAAATTGTTGTATTATATAGTAGGAGTACTAAAAAACTATTTCATGTAAAAAACGTCTTAGTTAGTAAAAACATAAAAAAATCCTTAACACTTTAAATCTCAATTTTGAAATTGATTGTTATGTATGAGAAAACTATTTTATGTCAATCTAATTTAGGTTTAAAAATATAAAAATTATTAGATTTTCCGGTCTCTCCAAAATGTTTTAAAGTCTTTTAAATTTGTAAATTAATATAATATACCCAAAGCATATTTTTACCAAAAATTTAATAAAAAATTATTTAAATGCTTAATTTAGGCTGAAAAATATAAAAATTTCTTAGTTTTTTACTTTTTCTATAATGTTTAAAGAGTACTAAAAAAATATGTGTGTCCTAATTTAGACTTAAAAATTTGTTAATTTTTAAAAACCTAAATTTTTTGAAATTATTGTTCTGAAAAAAAAATTACTTCATGTCAAACACTACAGAACATTTTTTTGAAGTCTATAAGTCTAAAAATATAAAAATTCTTAGTTTTTGAGCTGTCTTCTTAATGTTTTAAACTTTTTTTATTGCAAAATACACTTCTCTAGAAGTATTGCATTAAAATTATTTTTATCAAAAAATTTAAAATAAATCTTTAAAAATATAGGATTAAAGATTTCTAATTAATTAGTTTTAATCTTTAAAAAATCTTTTGCACCTGAGTTGATGCGGACTATTAGTATTAAATTGCAATATCACAAAATTTTGTATTCAAATTTTTGGTCTTTGGTTTTCATCAAAAGCTTGAACATTTAAGCTGTAATAAACGGTAAAACTAATGTAATAGATTACAAGATAGTAAATAGAGAAAACACTGTATATTACACCACGAATGTTAACACTTGAATACTATAGTAAAACATAGTTATATATATTTTTTTATATAACTAACGCACGCTAATCCTCCCAACTACCACTCCGTGCTTAAACGACGTATATTAACTTAACACTATTCAGCAATAATATCTAATGAATAATGAATAATATGCAATGTCGTCAAATCATTTGACCGCATCGCTTTACTGTGCAAAAGTGACTCCACTTCATCTCATCCTCAGCTTGTCATCGTAACAACCCGCAATCGTTCCCGCGCTGCTTTTCTATAAATCAAACCTGCTTGATGTTCCGCGCACTCAACAAACATAATTTCTCTGTAGCATAAGACTAATTAATTAATTATTCTAAGCAATGCTAACAAATACTACCTCTAACAAATGTTTTGATAATTGCTATTTTTGATATTTTATGAAAAAAAAAAATATATTTTAAATTTTTTGACAGAATTTTGATTTTTAAAATATTTTTTTGTTTTATGATCGGATATAGTTATTTTTGACTTTTTATGATAGCATTTTAGACTTTTTAACAGTTAGTGTCTAAATTTTTGACGTATCTTTAAAAAACTTTGCTCTTTTCAATAGCTTATAGCCAAATTTTGTTACTTTCTAGTTTTTGCTATTTTTTTAACTTTATGGTAGCCGGAATTTGTTATTTCTAACAGTATTTTATAGCTACTTTTGACTTTATAGATAAAACATTTTTCAACAGTTTATGGCTAGACTTGATGCTTTCTGACAATATTTTAATGTTTCAAAACCAAATTTTGTTATTTTTAACAATTTATAAATAAAATTTTACAGTTTTGGCCTGATTTTAGTTCTTTCTAAAAACATTTTAATATTTTATGACTGAATTTTCCAATTTTTGACTTTTTATAAAAAGAATGTTGCATTGTTTAACAGTTAATAACAAGATTATTTTTTTTTTAAAATTGTATTCTTTTTTTTAAACCGTATTTGGAACAAACTTGCCCTGCATGGATAGACAAAAACCACTATTTATATGCGACCATAGACTGCCTAACAAACTAACCCCGCAGAATAGTAAAAATACACTGTCCAAAACCTAAATACCATTTCAACTATAATCAACTGAACACAACAATTAAGAGGCCAAACTAATAGTTAAGTTAAGTGCATAGTAGCATAGTAGTTTTAGACTTTTTCATTGATGTTTTAAAAGCTTAACTTTTAAAAATGTAATATACTGTTAAGGTTTTCCTTAATGTTTACAAGTCTTAACTTTTTTAAATTAACTTAATACATGCTAAAAGTACTGAAAATAATATTTTATATCAAAAATTGTAAAAAAAAAAATTTGTAGCTTTGTTTAGGACTAAAAATATGGTAAATTCTTAGTTTGTGGGTTTTTTCCTCAATGTTTTAAAATACTGTATTTTTAAAATCAAAAATAATTATATGCCAGAACCATAGAAAACATTATTTTTTATCAAAAATTACAAAAAAAACATAAAGCAAAATTAAAAAAAAAAAAATTGGGTTTTCCTTTAATGAATAAAATTTTTTTTTCAAGTCTTTCATATTAAAAATTGAAGCCTAAGATTGAAATATTTTTAGATTTTAGACAAGTAGAAAATAATTTAATATATTCCAGACATACTGAAAAAATAAGTATAAAAAAAGTTTATATTAAAAAAAATAAAAAAAATTAAGACAAAAACTTTTTAGTCCCACTTTTGAAAATTATTGTAATGTTTGGCAAAAGTATCAAGAAGAAATCAAAATGTCAAAAATAAAAAATAAAAATTTGCAGACTAATTTAGGTTTAGGTATAAAAAATGCTTAGTTCTTAGGCTAATTTCTTAATGTTCCAAATTCTTAATATAAGAAAATTAATTTAATATATTCCAAAAATACTGAAAAATAATTTTTTTACAAAAAATATTTTGTGGCTTTAAAAAAAGTCAATGTTTTGTTAAAAAATAAAACTTGTCCGTTAAAAATTGTAAACCTAATTATAAGTAATTGTAATCCCGTTAAGTCAATAAACGATTGTAAATTCCGCAATGTTTACTTAATTAAAAAAGCAATTGGAAGCTGTAACTAATAAATTCCGATATTTTCTTAACAAGACTTACGACGCAAAAGGAGAACACAATGCATATAAAAGCAAAGCGTAAAGCCCACATCCCCAGATACCAAATTAACTTCACATAAACAATGTCTGCATTTAATTGAAAATTTAATTAGGTCCGCGTGATCGGGATACTCAATGCGGCACTTCACCACACAAACATTTTAATAGCTACCAGTAAAACTAATCAAATGCAATAGATTCTTCACTTTGGAAATAGAATCTAATAACAATTCACATTACTCATTAATTAATAAAATTAATACTTAATATTATTGTTTATTGTATAACTTTGTCTGACATTGATAACCTTTTCTGCCATTAATAACAATATTGATAGCCAAAATACTACAAAACATTCAGTTATCTCAGCACAAAATGTTGTTAACAAAAAGTATACAATTAGGTACGTTATTAATAACAAATTTAAATTATTCAAATGCAAATCGAATATGTAATTGTGTGCCAACAGAACAGCAACTTATTTACGTACATAAAAATTTCAATGAAATTAATTGCAATCACACTCTGACAGATGTGGTATTATATTTTAAATATTTTTGAAAAATTTTCATTAATTAATTTAAAAGTAAGCGATAATTTGTTGAAAAATTTAAATAATTTTCCAGAAAGTTTGATTGTATTAAATGCATCCAGAAATGATATCAGAGATTTAAATTTAATTAATTTTAAAAATTTAAAAAGTATTGATTTATCCTATAATGATATTAAGAAAATTTCATTGGATTCGTTTAGGGATACTAAATTGGTTAATATAATTTTAAATAATAATTATATTACAAAATTGGATTTTTTGGAAACATTAAAATTGAATAAACTAGATCTAGGTTTTAATAAAATTGTTAAAATAGATTTGAATCAAATTGAAGTTGCTGAATTAATTTTAAACAACAATAAATTGATTAAATTTGTTAATAATAAAGGTTATATAAAACAATTAGATTTAAGTTGTAATAATTTAACAGAGGTGACTTTAAGTTCTGGAATTGATATTTTAAATTTAAGCAATAATAAAATAAACAATTTGGATTTTATAATTAATCAAAATGATTTAGAAATATTAAATGTTTTAAACAATAATTTAAGCAATGTTGCCGTTAATAATTTTATTGGTATAATTGATTTGTCTTATAATAATATTGAAATAATTTCCATAAAAGGTGCCAATGAATTACATCTACAACATAATAAAATATCCAATTTGTTATTTTTACAAAATAATGTTTTTAAATACTTAGATTTATCTTATAATAATATTGTAAATTTAAACAATTTTGATTTTATAAATGTATGCATGCTCAATTTGGCAGGTAATGGATTGTTGCATTTAAATAAAATTCTATTAAGTAATAATTGCAACAATACAAAGCTTGATTTATCCCATAATTATTTAGAAAATATTGTTGAAATAAAAAATGTTTACGAGTGGAATTTAGCACATAATAAATTACAAGATTTCAATTTCCTTAATAACCACAATTTAAACAAATTGGATTTATCTTACAATAACTTAATTAGTTTGGAAATGTTGAATTTAACATTATGTAAATTAAAAGCAACAAATAATCAATTAAAATCATTATCAAAAGCATTAATTCAATGCTGCAATGCTAAACATTTTGATATTAATACGAAACTGGATCTTAAATTCAATAATTTAGAAATTATTTCCTCGGAATCTATTAAGGATGTTAATAGATTGATTCTATCACATAATAAACTAACCCTTGTAGATTTTTTAAATAATCAAACTAATTTAAAGCATTTAGATTTGTCCCACAATAGAATCAAATCAATTGAGAATTTAAACCAACTCAATTTACAATTATCCTTTTCAAATAATAAAATAACTTCTTTAAATGATTGCATTATAGATGGAATTGATAAAATTGAAGATTTAATACGTGCTGATTTGTTCTGTAATAAAATTTCTAATGTATCCACTAAATCAATCCATTATATTCATTATTTAAATTTATCCCATAATGAATTAACAAATGTTGATTTTATTACTAAAAATAATATTTTTACATTACAATTAGATTTGGCTTACAATAATATTAATAACATATCACAATTCAGTACGTTTACTTTAAACCAATTTAATTTATCTCATAATCCAATTAATGCTATTAATAATTTCATTCAATTGAATTATGTTAATACTGGTTTAAATTCACAGCTTGATTTGTCACATACTGGTTTGCTAAGTATAGATCCAGATTCGCTTAAAGATATTGTTGAATTATATTTATCGCATAATAATATTGCAGAATTAAATTTTCTACAAAACCAAATTGGTTTGGCAATTTTAGATTTATCTTATAATAAAGTTAATGATTTGAATGGTTTTGATAGTGAACAATGCTTTTCTTAATTTTTCACCAAAAGTTATTAAAATTGATTTGAGTAATAACGAAATTAGTGAGATGGATCAATTTTAAGTTAAGATATCTTGATATAAGTAGAAATAAGTTGAAGCTAATTAATTTTGTACATGATTATAATTTTAAGTTGATTTTGTAAATATTATTTTGTTTTCAAATAGAAATAGATTGTTATTATATGTACTATTATAATCTTTCCACAACTCAACTGGGAATTGTTTTATTATATACCTCATTAGCAGATTTACAAAACGTACAGTACAGACTTCTCAAGGACTGAACAAAGCTGCACACCATTGAAGAGAAGATCTTGTATAATTCCTTTACAAGATATAAATCAAAAATTAAAAACTCAAAATCATTTGCTTCTTAACTTAAATCAAAGAGAAGCTCCAAATTAACAACAAAGTTTTTTAAAAATCCTTTTCTATGTAATAAGTGGGCAGATTGGTCACTTCAGATCGTGGTTAC
This sequence comes from Tachinus rufipes, assembly GCA_963932245.1. Lineage (NCBI taxonomy): Eukaryota > Metazoa > Arthropoda > Insecta > Coleoptera > Staphylinidae > Tachinus > Tachinus rufipes. The sequence goes on from OZ010744.1 coordinate 9,092,529, forward strand.
CATCGACTAATTCACCCAAAAAATTGTTTATCAAGAAATTGGAAGTTTTTCTCTTTGCAAGTGTCAGAAGCCTCTTTGTCCAAGAAAAAAAAGTAATATACACTCCAGATCGTAATTACTATTGAGTAGTTTTAACTGAAGAGTCCACCTACCCGCTCAAAAGTTTGTTATAAAGAAATTGGTTTTTCTGGATTGCAAGCGTTAGAAGGTAGCGGAGGTGATATCCTCAGGTAAGTAGGTGGGTTACTTTAAATCATAATTACCAGCAAGTAATTTGATTGAAGTGCCTTCCACCCGTCCAAGTGTTTGTTATTAAACAATTAAAAGTTAATCCTCTCTACAAGTGTTAAATACTCTTTATTCAGAAGATAAGGAAGTAATATCTAATTTCTTCATGACTAACACTAGGGTCGGTAAGTGGGTCACTCCAGACTATGATTACTGAACTGGAGAACCCATCCACCTACCCAAAAATTAGTTATCAAGAAATTTTCTTCTCTGCAAGCGTTAGAAGTCCCTTAGTCACAAGAGAAGAAAGTGATATACAACTTCTTGATGATCAACACTTGGGCGGGTGGGTGGGTCATTCCAAATCATGATTACTATCAAGAAGTTTGAACTGAAATGTCCAACCAGCCGCCCAAATGTTGTTATCAAAGATTTAGAAGTTTCTTCTTTCTAGAAGTGTTAGAAGTCCTTTAATTAAAAAAGGAGGAGATAATATCTAACTTTTTAATTACTAACACTTGAGTGGACAGGTGTGCCATTCTAAACCATGATTACTGTCAAGTAGTTTGAACTGAAGTATCCACTCACTCGTTCTAGAGTTTATTAACAAAGAATTAGAAATTTCTCCTTTCTGCAAATGTTAAATGTCCCTTAGTCGAAAGAGGAAGAAGTAATATCTAATTTCTTGATAAGCAATATTTGAGTGGGTCAATCTAGCTCAAGTGTTTGTTAACAAAACATTAAAAGTTTCTCCTTTCTGCAAGTGTTAAAAGACCCTTAGTCAGAGAAGAAAGATGTGATATGCAATCTCTTGATAACTAACACTTTGGGCAAGTGGGTGGATTACTTCAGATAATAATTACCATCGAATACTTTAAACTGGAATGCCCTCCATCAACCTCAGTGTGTGTTATCAAAAAATTAAAAATTTCTCCTCTTTGTCCAAGAAAAAAGAAATAATATTCATTTTTTTAATAACCAACACTTAAGCGGGTGGTTGGGTCACTACAGATCATAATTACTACCAAGTAATTTTTTCTGAAGTGCCCACATACCAACCCAAAATTTTGTTTTCAAGAAATTGAAAGTTTTTTTTCTCTGCAAGCCTTACAAGTCTTTTTGTCCAAGAAAGAAGAAATGATATGCAATCATTTGATGACCACACTTGGGTAAGTGAGTGGGCCTCTCCATATTATAACTACCATCAAGTAGTTTAAACTGGAGTGCCCACCCATCAGCCTCAATGTATGTTATCAAAAAATTGAAATTTTTTCCTGTCTGCAAACATTAAAAGTTTCTTTGTCCAAGAAAGAAGAAGTAATATTCATTTTTTTGATAACCAACACTTGGGCGGGTGAGAGGGTCACTTCAGATCATAATTACTACCAAGTAGTTTTATTTGAAGTGCCCACATACCAGCCCAAGAGTTTGTTTTCAAGAAATTGAAAGTTTTTTTTCTCTGCAAGCTTTACAAGTCTCTTTGTCCTTTGTCCAAGAAAAAAGAGATTATATGCTAACTTTTGATGACCAACACTTGGGCGGGTGAGTGGGCCACTCCAGATTATGATTACCAGCAAGTAGTTTAAACTAGAGTGCCCAACATTATCGTATATATCAAGTTGTAATTCCTTTAGAATCTTCCAAAAAAAAACTACTAAATGCTAGCAAATTTACCATTTAGGGCTATTGAAGAACATGAAACCTTCACTATCCGCTTAAAGTTAGAAAACCCAAGACCCACGACAATCTCCCTCACACAAGCAAACCTTTCTACTTCTCTCAATACCATTTGAGAAACCACCGTCAAAATGACCGTTGAGAACCAACAGCATACGGCTACTCTACTAGTTTCCCCAAAATTAGAAAAAAAAAAATTTGAACTACTGTCCCAGAATCAATGAACTTAGAACCCCACCCACCCACCCAAATATTTGTGATCTTGAAATTTAATCGCAAAGACTTGAGTGGGTAGACAGGAACTTAAGTCAAAACTACTGTCCCAGAACCAATAAACTTAATGTTCACCCACCCACCCACCCAAGTGTTTGTGATCAAGAAATTTGATCACAAACACTTGGGTGGGTGGGCGGGAACTAAAGTCAAAACTACTGTCTCGGAATCAATGAACTTAGTGCCCACCCACCCACCCAAGTGTTTGTGATCAAGAAATTTCATCACAAAGTTTTGGGTAGGAATTAAAATCAAAACTACTGTCTAGGAATCAATAAACTTAGTGCCACACCTACCCACCCAAGTATTTGTGATCAAGAAATTTGATCACAAACACTTGGGTGGGTGGGCGGGAACTAAAGTCAAAACTACTGTCTTAAAATCAATGAACTTAGTGCCCCACCCACCCACCCAAGTGTTTGTAATCAAGAAATTTGACCACAAACACTTGGGTGGGTGGGCGGGAACTAAAATCAAAACAACTGTAGCAGAATCAATGAATAGTGAGCACTCACCCACCCAAGTGTTTGTGATCAAGAAATTTGATCACAAACACTTGGGTGGGTGGGCGGGAACTAAAGTCAAAACTATTGTTTTGGAATCAATGAACTTAGTGCCCCACCCAACCACCCAAGTGTTTGTAACCAAGAAATTTGACCACAAACACTTGGGTGGGTGGGCGGGAACTAAAATCAAAACAACTGTAGCAGAATCAATGAATAGTGCGCACCCACCCACCCAAGTGTTTGTGATCAAGAAATTTGATCACAAACACTTGGGTAGGTGGGCGGGAACTAAAGTCAAAACTACTGTCTCGGAATCAATGAACTTAGTGCCCACCCACCCACCCAAGTGTTTGTGATCAAGAAATTTCATCACAAAGTTTTGGGTAGGAATTAAAATCAAAACTACTGTCTCGGAATCAATAATCTTAGTGCCACACCTACCCACCCAAGTGTTTGTGATCAAGAAATTTGATCACAAACACTTGGGTGGGTGGGCGAGAACTAAAGTCAAAACTACTGTCTTGGAATCAATAAACTTAGTGCCCCACCCACCCACCCACCCAAGTGTTTGTAATCAAGAAATTTGATCACAAACACTTGGGTGGGTGGGCAAAAACTAAAGTCAAAATCAGACACAAACACTTGGGTGAAAATTAAAATCAAAACTACTGTCTTAGAATCAAATAAACTTAGTGCAAACCCATCCACCCAAGTGTTTGTGATCAAGAAATTTGATCACAAACATTTGGGTGGGCGGGCGAGAACTAAAGTTAAAGACTTGAGTGAATAGGCAGGAACTTAAGTCAAAACTACTGTCCCAGAACCAATAAACTTAGTGCCCATCAACCTAACCAACCAAGTGTTTGTGATCAAGAAATTTGATCACAAACAACTGGGTGGGAACTAAAATCAAAACTACTGTCCCAGAATCAATAAACTTAGACCTACCCACCCACCCAAGTGTTTGTGATTAAGAAATTTGATCACAAACACTTGGGTGGGTGGGCGGGAACTAAAATCAAAACAACTGTCGCAGAATCAATGAATAGTGCCCACCCACCCACTTAAGTGCTTGTGATTAAGAAATTTGATCACAAACACTTGGGTAGGTGGGCGGAAACTAAAGTCAAAACTACTGTCTCAAAATCAATGAACTTAGTGCCCACTCACCCAAGTGTTTGTGATCAAGAAATTTCATCACAAACTTTTGGGTAAAAATTAAAATCAAAACTACTGTCTTGGAATCAATAAACTTAGTGCCACACCTACCCACCCAAGTATTTGTGATCAAGAAATTTGATCACAAACACTTGGGTGGGTGGGCGGAAACTAAAGTCAAAACTACTGTCTTGGAATCAATAAACTTAGTGCCCCACCCACCCACCCAAGTGTTTGTAATCAAGAAATTTGATCACAAACACTTGGGTGGGTGGGCAAAAACTAAAGTCAAAATCAATCACAAACACTTGGGTGAGAATTAAAATCAAAACTGCTGTCTTAGAATCAATAAACTTAGAGCAAACCCATCCACCCAAGTGTTTGTGATCAAGACATTTAATCACAAACACTTGGGTGGGTTGGCGGGAACTAAAATTGAAACTACTGTTTCGGAATCAATAAACTTAGTGCCCCACCCACCCACCCAAGTGTTTGTGATCAAGACATTTAATCCCAAACACTTGGGTGGGTGGGCGGGAACTAAAATCAAAACTACTGTCTTGGAATCAATGAACTTAGTGCCCCACCCACCCACCTAAATGTTTGTGATCAAGAAATTTGATTACAAACACTTGGGTGGGTGAGCAAAAACTAAAATCAGAACGACTGTCTCAGAATCAATAAACTTAGTGCCCACCCAAGTATTTGTAATCAAGAAATTACTACTAAAGTCCAAACAACTCTCCTAAAATCAATAAACTTAGTGCCTTATCCACCCGCCCACCCAAATGTTTGTGATAAAAAAATTTGATCACAAACACTTCGGCGGGTGGGCGAGAACTAAAGTCAAAACTACTGTCTCGGAATCAATGAACTTAGTGCCTCACCCACCCACCCAAGTGTTTGTGATCAAAAAATTTATTCACAAAGATTTGGGTGGGTTGGTGAAACCTAAAGTCAAAGCTAGTGTCCTAGAATCAATAAATTTAGTGCCCCAACCACACACCCATGTGATTGTGATCAAGAAATTTGATCACAAACACTAGGAAAACTAAAATTAAAACTACTGTCCCAGAATCAACAAACTTAGTGCCCATCTACCCACCCAAGTGTTTGTAATCAAGAAATTTGATCACAAACACTTGGCTGGATGAGCGGGAACAAAACTATTGTCTCGGAACCAATGAACTTAGTGCCCCACCCACCCAAGTGTATGTAATTAAGAAATGTAATCACAAACACTTGGGTGGAAACTAAAATCAAAACTTCTCTCCCAGAATCAATGAACTTAGTGCTCGCCCACCCACCCAAGTGTTTGTGATTGAGAAATTTGATAAAATGCAATACCACTTCAATAAATTAGAATGCATGGCACTCAAGTGGGCAATTGACAATTATTGTATCTACCTCAAACATAAATCTTTTATACTATAGACAGATAACCGAACTCTGGTTTAGTTAAAGAATTAAGTTTAAAAGGTACTCGCTCATTCTACAGAAGTAAAATTTCATCACCTTCTGCCAGATACACTCAGTCAAAATCCAAGCAACAACCTCATTAGCACGTCGGTAGAGAAATCAAAACGCATTCTAGAACCCAAACCAAACTTTGGCGGATCTAGTATTGCAAGTGCAGAAAGAGTGCAAATAACTGATCATACGATGCCGCCAGAAGATGCTCGACAGCACAGAAAACCCCATAAACATGGTTTACAAATTGGTCACAATCAACTGGCAGTACCGGTTAACGCATAGCAAAAGGTGATCAAATAACACCACTCAACGATCACAGCTAGTCATCCAGGCAGGTAAAGACCACAGCAGCTATCATAAAAGTCTACCACTAGACAAACGTGCGCACGTTTATCAATGGTTGCATGATTTGAGCCAAACTAAAACCATGATCCACGCCACCAAAGGCATCTCACTCTCCTAGCTAAACTTTAAAAAAAGTAGCCATTGATTTTGTAGGCCCCTTGGACATTACAAAAACAAGAAACCAATACGCCCTCACAATGATAAACATGTGCACTGGGTAGGTGGAAACAGTTGCAGTTCCAGCCTCCACTAACAAATCAACAAGACTGCTTAAGATTTATTACACCGGTGTGGAAGCCCAACAGTTTACAAGCCAACACTTCCAAAAAGCCATACAATAGTAAAAGACAAAACAGCAAATGCACAAAAACTCTGCTAAAAAACCAACCACACAACTTCTGCCTTTAGTGCTTTACCACTGCAACTGCCAGATAAATGCGGTCACAGCAAAACCCCAAGTGAACTCCTGCTGGGGCAAAATTTGGCCAAACCGAAAAGCTGAGACGTAATTTGCAAAGTATACCCAAAAAGTTAACGTAAGAGATTACAAATGAGGAGACCTGGTAATGATACAGGAAAAGTGAAAGGTCTGATCATCACGTAACTAAGAACCAACTTCTCACAGGCCACCCGTCAAACTTTATCTCAACGACTTATGTCCAACGCCTCCTACGGAAAATCCAAAACCAACATCAGAAGATGAAATCACCTCCAAGAAAGTTGAGGAAAATTGATGCCGCCTGGTGGGCCAATCTAAACATACCACCGTTGGCCACCTACCTAAAAAAAACCGGACTTCAATGGCATTCAGTACCAAACTGTGGACAAAATCTAATTGTCTTTCTGCAAGCTACAATGCAAACTCCAAACGACACCGCCAACCGGAATTATTTTAATCCTGCAACCCCATACATTCCGGCCGGCACTCGACTCACAGCATTGCACCCACAGTCTTAAATAGCTTGCTCAAACCTTGTACAAATATTGAACACAGTCTACGTCAATAAAATTGTCTCTTACCAATAAAATAGCGTCAATATCACCAGACACTGTGATGCGGTTATTCTACTTTTTGGTACAATTTTACTCTCTTCGCCGTCATTAGTGATTAGTAAAACCTAAAACGTTATTATAAATTAATTACAAATTAAATATAATCAAAAAAGCAACAATACTATAAAATTTATTTCTAAATATAACAATCAATCAATTCTACAACAAGAATTTTGGAAAACAATTTTAATTAAATTAATCTTTGTAGAATTTTAATCTGCAAATCGTTGAAAAATCTTTACTTCGAAACTTGCTGACGAGAAGTATCCATGCTGGCAGTTTCTTCATTTCTTGAGGTATAGAATAAATCACTTCCCAGTTGAGTTGCAGAACACTTATTTATAATAATTACATATAATAATTGAAATCAATATATTATTTACAAAATCAACTTAAAATTATAATCATGTTTATAATTAACAAGCTTCAACTTATTTTTACTTATATCAAGATATCTTAACTTAAAATCATTATTAAATCGATCCATCTCACTAATTTCATTATTACTCAAATCAATTTTAACAACTTTCGGTGAAAAATTAAGGAAAGCATTGTCCACCATCACTAATTTATTATGTGATAAATTTAACACCTCCAAATTTACAAGACCAAAATTACCAAAACTACTCAAATCATTAATTTTATTATAAGATAAATCTAAAATTGCCAAACCAATTTGATTTTGTAGAAAATTTAATTCTGCAATATTATTATGCGATAAGTATAATTCAACTACATCTTTAAGCGAATCTGGATCTATACTTATCAATCCAGTATGTGATAAATCAAGTTGTGAATTTAAACCTCTTTGCCAATCTAAATCAACATAATGCAATTCAATAATGTTATTAATAGTACTGATTGGATTATGAGATAAATTAAAATGGTTTAAAGTATACGCACTGAATTGTGATATGTTATCAATTTTATTGTAAGCCAAATCTAATTGTAATGTGAATATATTATTCTTAGTAATAAAATCAACATTTGTTAATTCATTATGAGATAAATTTAAATAATGAATGTAATCAATTGATTTAGTAGTTACATTAGAAATTTTATTACAAGACAAATCAATACATATTAAATCTTCATGTTCTTCAATACCTCCCATAATGTAATTATTTATGAAAGTTATTTCATTATTTGAAAAGGATAATTCATACAACTGTTTTAAATTGAGTTGGTTTAAATTTTCAATTGATTTTATTCTATTATGGGACAAATCTAATTGTTTTAAATTGATTTGATTATTTAAAAAATCTATACTGGTTATTTTATTATGTGATAGAATCAATCTATTAACATCCTTAATAGATTCCGAGGTAATAATTTCTAAATTATTGAATGAAAGATCCAGTTCGGTATTAATACCAAATTGTTTACCATTGCAGCATTGAATTAATGCTTTTGTTAATGATGTTAATTGATTATTTGTTGCTTTTAATTTGCATAATGTTAAATTCAACATTTCCAAACTAATCAAGTTATTATAAGATAGATCCAATTTATTTAAATTGTGGTTATTAAGAAAATTGAAATCTTGTAATTTATTATGTGATAAATTCAACTCATCGACATTTTTTATTTCAACAATACTTTCTAAATAATTATGAGATAAATCAAGTTTTGTATGGTTGCAATTATTTTTTAATTCAATTTTATTTAATTGCAACAATCCATTACCTGCTAAATTAAGCGTGCATACATTTATAAAATTAAAATTATTTAAATTCACAATATTATTATAAGATAAATCTAAATATTTAAACACATTATTTTGTAAAAATAACAAATTGGATATTTTATTATGTTGTAGATGTAATTCATTGGCACCTTTTATGGAAATTATTTCAATATTATTATAAGACAAATCAATTATACCAATAAAATTATTAACAGCAACATTGCTTAAATCATTGTGTGAAACATTTAATATTTCTAAATCATTTTGATTAATTATAAAATCCAAATTGTTTATTTTATTATTGCTTAAATTTAAAACATCAATTCCAGAACTTAAAGTGACCTCTGTTAAATTATTACAACTTAAATCTAATTGTTTTATATAACCTTTATTATTAACAAATTTAATCAATTTATTATTGTTTAAAATTAATTCAGCAACTTCAATTTGATTCAAATCTATTTTAACAATTTTATTAAAACCTAAATCTAATTTATTTAATTTTAATGTTTCCAAAAAATCCAATTTTCTAATATAATTATTATTTAAAATTATATTTACCAATTTAGTATCCCTAAATGAATCCAATGGAATTTCTTCAATATCATTAAAGGATAAATCAATACTTTCCACATTTTTAAAATTAATTTGTTTTAAATCATTGATATTATTTCTGGATGCATTTAATACAATTAAACTATCCGGAAGATGATCTAAATTTTTCAACAAATTATCACTTACATTTAAATTAATTAATGAAAGTTTTTCGAAAATATTTAAATTTGTTAGCGAATTTTTATAAAATACCACATCTGTTAGAGTGTGGTTGCAATTAATTTCATTGAAATTTTTATGCACGCAAACAAGTTGCTGCTCTGTTGGCTCACAATTACATATTTGATTTGCATTTGAATAATTTAAAATTGTTATTAATAACGTACCTAATAATATACTTTTTGTTAACAACATCTTGCGCTTAGAGCAGAGCAGCAACTGAATGTTTTTGGAGGATATTTTGGCTATCAATATTTTTATTAATGTCAGACAAGGTTATCAATGTCATTCAATATATATAATGAATATATAATGAATAATATTTTGAATGATTCGCACTATCAGTTAGAAAAATGTAGTCTGCTTTATATTAATAGAAAGCAGAGTAGTATAATATTTATGTTTATTGCTTTTCAATATTTTAAAGTTTCAATGAAGAAGAGATGATAATTTTATTATTAGCGCATAAACTAACTCGTTGACTTAAGGTGTTCACGCAGCTTTTGAATTAACAAATAAACTAACTGAATGCAGCCCAAAACATTTCTCCTAACAAAGCGCAACCAATCCTAAAATAATTGCATATTATAATACATTAGTAGTGGTAAAGATACCGACTAATGTGTATAATAGCCAATATAATTGCTGCGCTAGCTTGATTTATTTGACAAAATTTTGGTCTAAATTACGGAAATTTGATTTGTTTAAAGTAATCTAGCCACTGTTGATTGATAATTAATGCTGATATTGATGTATTTTTATTGATATCAAGTTAGCTTAATCCAAGTTTTAAAACTGCAATTTAATATTGAATGTACTTGCAGCGCTAGCTTAATTTATTTAACAAAATTTTTGTTTAAATTACGGAAAATTGATTTGTTTAGGGTAATCTAGCCACTGTTGATTGATAATTAATGCTGATATTATTGTTTTCTAATAAATTCAAGTATGCCAAATCCAAATTTCAAAACCGCAACTTAGTATTTAATGTAATTGCTGCGCTAGCATAATATTTTTTAACAAAATTTTGGTCTAAATTACGGAAATTTGATTTGTTTAGGATAATCTAGCCACTGTTGACTGATATTTATTGCTACTATCATTGTTTTATAATGATTTCAAGTATGCTGAATTCAAATTTTTAAACCACAACTTAATTTTCAATGTAATTGCTGCGCTAGCTTGATATACTTTACAAAGTTTTGGTCAAAATAACGGAAATTTGATTTGTTTATTGTAATCTAGTCACTTTTGATTGATATTTGATGCCGATATTATGATTTTCAAATGATTTCAAGTATGCTAAATCAAAATTTTTAAACCGCAACTAAATTTTCTATGTAGTTGCTGCGCTAGCTTGATTTATTTAACAAAATTTTGTTCTAAATTACAAAAATTTGATTTGTTTAGGGTAATCTAGCCACCGTTGATTGATATTTAATGCTGATATTATTGTTTTCTAAATTATCCAAGTATGCCAAATCCAAATTTTCAAACCGCAACTTAATATTTAATGTACTTGCAGAGCTAGTTTGATTTATTTAACAAAATTTTGGTCTGAGTTACAAAAATTTGATTTGCTTAGGGTAATCTAGCTACTGTTGATTGATATTTAATGCTAATATTATTGTTTTCTAATAAATTCATGTATGCCAAATTTAAATTTTAAAACCGCAACTTAATATATAATGTAATTGCTGCACTAGCTTGGTTTATTTGACAAAATTTTGGTCTTAATTACGGAAATTTGATTTGTTTAGGGTAATCTAGCCACTGTTGATTAATATTTATGCTGATATTATTGTTTTCTAATTTATCCAAGTATGCCAAATCCAAATTTTAAAACCGCAACTTAATATATAATATTTAACAAAATTTTGTTCTAAATTACGGAAATTTGATTTGTTTAGGGTATTCTAGCCACTGTTGATTGATATTTGATGCTGATATTATGATTTTCAATAGATTTCAAGTATGCTAAATCCAAATTTTTAAACCGCAACTTAATATATATTGTAATTGCTGCGCTAGCTTAATTTATTTAACAAAATTTAGGTCTCAATAACGGAAATTTGATTTGTTTAATGTAATCTAGTCATTATTGATTAATATTTTATGCTGATATTATTGTTTTCTAATGATTTCAAGTATGCTAAATCCAAATTTTAAAACCGCAATTTAATATATAATGTAATTGCTGCGCTAGCTTGGTTAATTTGACAAAATTTTGGTCTAAATTACATAGAAGTGATTTGTTTAAAGTAATCTAACTACTGTTGATTAATATTTAATGTTAATATTATGGTTTTTTAATAATATCAAGTATGCTAAATCCAAATTTTTAAACCGCAACTTAATATATAATGTAATTGCTGCGCTAGCTTCGTTTATTTAACAAAATGTTGGTCTAAATTACGGAAATTTGATTTGTTTTGGGTAATCTAGCCACTGTTGATTGGTACTTTATGCTAATATTATTATTTTCTAATGATTTCAAGTATATTAAATCCAAATTGTTAAACCGCAACTTAATATTAAATGTAATTGCTGCGTTAGCTTGATTTAATTAACAAAATTTTGGTCTAAATTACGAAAATTTTATTTGTTTAGGATAATCTAGCTACGGTTGATTATTATTTAATGCTGATATTATTATTTTTTGATGATGTCAAGTATGTTAATATCAAATTTTTAAACCGCAACTTAATATATAACGTAATTGCTGCGCTAGCTTCGTTTATTTAACAAAATGTTGGTCTAAATTACGGAAATTTGATTTGTTTAAAGTAATATAACCACTGTTGATTAATATTTAATGCTAATATTATTGTTTTCTAATAATATCAAGTATGCTGAATCCACATTTTTGAACCGCAACTCAATTTTTAATGTAACTGCTGCGCTAGCTTAATTTATTTACCAAAAATTTGGTCTAAATTACGGAAATTTGATTTGTCGAAGGTAATCTAGCCACTGTTAATTGATATTTGATGCTGATATTATTGTTTTCTAATGATTTTAAGTGTTTTAAATGTAAATTTTTAAACCGCAACTTAATTTTAAATGTATATAATTTGGTCAAAACTACGGAGATTTGATTTGTTTCGGGTAATCTAGCTACTGTTAATTTATATTTAATGTTGGTACTATTGTTTTCTAATGAATTTAAATATGCCAAATCTAATTTTTAAAACCGCAATTTAATATATAATGTAATTGCTGCGCTAGTTTGATGTATTTAACATAATTTTGGTCTAAACTACGGAAATTTGATTTGTTTAGGGTAATCTAGCCACTGTTGATTGATATTTAAAGCTGAAATTATTGTTTTCTAATGATTTCAAGTATGTTAAATCCAAATTTTTAAACCGCAACTTAATATTTAATGTAATTGCTGCGTTAGCTTGATTTAATTAACAAAATTTCGGTCTAAATTTATGAAAATTTTATTTGTTTAGGATAATCTAGCTACTGTTGATTATTATTTAATGCTAATATTACTATTTTCTAAATTATCCAAGTATGCCAAATCCAAATTTTAAAACCGCAACTTAATATATAATGTAATTGCTGCGCTAGCATGGTTCATTTAACAAAATTTTGGCATAAATTACAAAAAAATTATTTGGTTAAGTTAATCTAGCCACTGTTGATTAATATTTAATGCTGATACTATTGTTTTCTAAATTATCCAAGTATGCCAATTCCAAATTTTCAAACCGCAACTTAATATTTAATGTACTTGCAGCGCTAGTTTGATTTATTTAACATAATTTTGGTCTAAATTGCGGAAAATTGATTTGTTTATGGTAACCTAGCCACGGTTGATTATTATTTAATGCTGATATTATAGTTTTCTAATGATTTCAAGTATGCTAAATCCAAATTTTAAAGCCGCAACTAAATTTTCAATGTAATTGCTGCAATAGCTTGATTTATTTATCAAAATTTTGTTTTAAATTACGGAAATTTGATTTGTTTAGTGTAATCTAGCTACTGTTGATTAATATTTAATGCTGATAATATTGTTTTCTAATGAATTCATGTACGCCAAATACAAATATTAAAACCGCAAATTATTATATAATGTAATTGCTGCGCTAGCTTGATTTATTAAACAAAATTTTGGTCTAAACTACGGAAATTTGATTTGTTCAAAGTAATCTAGCCACTGTTGATTGATAATTGATGCTGATATTGATGTTTTTTTATGAATATCAAGTTAGCTAAATCCAAGTTTTAAAACTGCAATTTAATATTAAATGTACTAGCAGCGCTAGCTTGATTTATTTAACAAAAGTTTGGTCTAAATTACGGAAATTTGATTTGTTTAGGGTGATCTAGACACTGTTGATTAATATTTAATGCTAATATTATGATTTTCTAATGATTTTAAGTATGCTAAATCCAAATTTTTAAACCGCAACTTAATTTTTAATGTAATTGCTGCGCTAGCTTGATTTATTTGACAAAATTTTAGTCAAATTACGGAAATTTGATTTATTTAAGGTAATCTAGCCACTGTGGATTGATATTTAATGCTGAAATTAATAAATTTTATAGATGTCAAGTTAGCTAAATCCAAATTTTAAAACTGCAATTTAATATTGAATGTACTTGCAGCGCTAGTTTGATTAATTTAACATAATTTTGGTCTAAACTAAGGAAATTTGATTTGTTTAGGATTATCTAGCCACTGTTGATCAATATTTAATGCTGATATTATTGTTTTCTAATGACTTAAAGCAAGCCAAATTCAAATTTTTAAACCGCAACTTAAAGTTTAATGTAATTGCTGCGCTAGCTTAATTTATTTAACAAAATTTTGATCTCAATAACAAAAAGTTGATTTGTTTAGGTTAATCTAGGCACTGTTGATTCATATTTAATGCTAATATTATTGTTTTCTAATAATATCAAGTATGATAAATCCAAATTTTAAAACCGCAACTTAATATGTAATGTAACTGCTGCGCTAACTTGATTTATTTAACAAAATTTTGGTCTAAATTACGGAAATTTGATTTGTTTATCGTAATCTAGCCACTGTTAATTAATATTTAATGATAATATTATTGTCTTCTTATAAATTCAAGTATGCCAAATCCAAAATTTAAAACCGCAACTTAATATATAGTGTAATTGTTGCGCTAGCTTGATATATTTACAAAATTTTGTTCTAAATTACAAAAATTTGATTTGTTTAGTGTAATCTAGCCACTGTTGATTAATATTTAATGCTGATATTATTGTTTTCTAATAATATCAAGTATGCTAAATCCAAATTTTAAAACCGCAATTTAATATTGAATGTACTTGCAGCGCTAGTTTGATTAATTTAACATAATTTTGGTCTAAACTAAGGAAATTTGATTTGTTTAGGATAATCTAATCACTGTTGATCGATATTTAATGCTGATATTATTGTTTTCTAATGATTTCAAGTATGCTGTATCAAACATTTTAAACCGCAACTTAATATTGAATGTACTTGCAGCGCTAGTTTTATTATTTTGACATAATTTAGGTCTAAATTACGAAAATTTGACTTGTTTAAGGTAACCTAGCCACCGTTGATGTATATTTAATGCTGATATTCTTGTTTCCTAATGATAGCAAGTATGCTTAATCAAAATTTTTAAACCAAAACTTAAAATTTATTGTAATTGCTGCGCTAGCTTGATTTAATTAACATAATTTTGGTCTAGATCACAGAAATTTAATTTGTTTTAAATAATATAGCCACCGTTGATTAATATTTAATGCTAATATTATTATTTTTAATGAAATCAAGTGTATTAAATCTAAATTTTTAAACTGCAACTTAATTTTCAATGTAATTGCTGCGCTACCTTAATTTTTTTAACAAAGTTTTGTTCCAAATTACGGAAATTTGATTTGTACTACTCTAGCGGCATCCTTGATTGACATTTAAACCTAGTATTAATGTTTTCTAATAAATTCAAGTATGCTGATTCCAAATTTTTAAACCGCAACTTCATTTTCAATGTAATTGCTGCGCTACCTTAAATTATTTAACAAAGTTTTGTTCCAAATCACGGAAATTTGATTTGTATACTATAGCCACCTTCGATTGATAATAAATTCTAGTATTAATGTTTTCCAATAAATTCAAATAAGCTGATTCCCAATTTTTAAACCGCAACTTTATTTGCGATGTAGTTGCTGCGCTAGCTTGATTTATTTAACAAAGTTATATTCCAAACTACGGAAATTTGATTTGTACTACTCTAGCGCCACCCTTGATTGACATTTAGTTCTAGTATTAATGTTTTCCAGTAAATTCAAATATGCTGATTCCAAATTTTTAAGCCGCAACTTCGTTTTCAATGTAGTTGCTGCTCTAGCTTAATGTAATTAACAAAATTTTGGTCTAAATTACGGAAAATTAATTTGTACTACTCTAGCCATCTTTGATTGGCATTTAATTCTACTATCAATAAATAAATTTAAATATGCTAAATCCAAATTTTTAACTTCATTTTCAATGTAGTTGCTGCGCTAGCTTGATTTATTTAACATAGTTTTATTCCAAACTACGGAAATTTGATTTGTACTACTCTAGCGCCACCCTTGATTGACATTTAATTTTAGTATTGATGTTTTCCAATAAATTCAAGTATACTAAATCAAAATTTTTAAACCGCAATTTCAATTTCAATGTAGTTGCTGCGCTAGCTTGATTTATTTAACAAAATTTTGTTCCAAATTACGGAAATTTAATTTGTATTACTCTAACCACCCTTAATTGGCATTTAATTCTAGTATTAATGTTTTCCATTAAATTCAAATATGCTGATTCCAAACTCTTAAACCACAACTTCATTTTTTATGTAGTTGCTGCGTTAGCTTAATTTATATAACAAAGTTTTATTCCAAATTACGGAATATTAATTTGTACTACTCTAACCACTCGATTGACATTTAATTCTAGTAATGTTTTCTAATAAAATCAAATATGCTGATTCCAAATTTTTAAACCGCAACTTTATTTACGATGCAGTTGCTGCGCTAGCTTAATTTATTTAATAAAATTTAGTTCCAAATTACGGAAATTTGATTTATAGTACTTTGGCTACCCTGGATTGACATTTAATTCTAGTATTAATGTTTTCCAATAAATTCAAGTATGCTAAATCCAAATTTTTAAACCGCAACTTCTTTTTCAATGTAGTTGCTGCGCTAGTTTGATTTATTTAACAAAGTTTTGTTCCAATTTACAGAAATTTGATTTGTATACTCTAGCCACCTTTGATTGATATTTAATTCCAGTATTATTGTTTTCCAATAAATTTAAATATGCTGATTCCAAATTTTTAAACCGCAACTTCATTTTCAATGTAGTTACTGCGCTAGCTTAATTTATTTAACAAGTTTTGATCCAATTCACGGAAATTTGATTTGTACTATTCTAACCACTCTTGATTGATATTCAATTCTAATATTAATGTTTTCCAATAAACTCAATTATGCTGATTCCAAATTTTTAAACCGCAACTTCATTTTCAATGTAGTTGCTGCGCTAGCTTAGTTTATTTAACAAAATTTTGATCCAAACTACGGAAATTTAATTATGTTGTGCTAACCTAACCACTTTTGGTTAATATTATAGATTTATTATTAAATACTTTGTCATGGGTATTAGAAATCTGAAAAGTATTTAATAAAAACAAAAGTAGCTAATGGCAATTCAAGAAAACATAAAAAAACTTAAGCGCCCCTTATGGTTACTATAACCGCACATAATGCTTGGCGACGTGACTACCCATCTACGGTGGTCAATGGAGTTAATGAACCGAATGGGATGCCAGTTTTCAGGATTCCTGCTAAACGATCCACCAATTTATATTAAGTAGGGCGTAAACTATTTTCTAGTTTGGAAGTATCATCCAGTAAAAGGGGTGAATCTCAAATATTACCATTATTACGGTCGCAAAAGCAGCTGAGACAAAAGGATCCATCCCACCATTCTTGCAAAATTACGGGCTCTTCTACGTGAACGGATTACTAAACGCGAATTAAAACATACAAGATGTGTCGTGACACATATAATGTAACATGAATATTCATCCCATGGGATGATTTCCGGTTCTGAAACTATTATATAATTGATTCGTCCCTTTTCATTGACAGATTTTCAATATATACTTATGCCGGCGGCTCGCTTTTCCAGTTTCCTTATTAAATCCCGTATTTACATGTGACCTCATGCCAGAAGCTATGTATCTTTACAATGCGTCCACAACCAGCATCCTCAAAAGAACTTTACTTAGGGAATCGGAATTTATTACTGGAAACTATTTATTAGAATCGTAAAAACTGGCTCGCTTATAATAGAGAGACAGGAGCATGTCCTGTGGTCGTATAATAAACTTTATATTGTACGAGCTCTGGGTACGCTATGACCTGCAAAACTTCATATATATATTGGCCCAAAAAGGAAAATCTTGATTGCTGTTATAAAATCTTTAACTAGTTGAATTTGAATTAACTTCAATTTAGTTTGTTACTTACTGCTATATGAATTAAACTTTTCCAATTGTCCAACTAATGAATTTATATTAAATAAATTATTCAAAACTTTTGTAACGATATACAAATATTTTTTCAAACTTGAACCAAATTAAGTCAGAATGTTACGGAATATGACCACAAACTATTTAAATTCTAACAAAATTCAAAATAATTTATGTGAATAAATTTTGATTTCAAAAAATTGATTTTTCTTATTAATTTACTACTACCTCACAAGCTGCCTTTAAACAAATAACCTGTAAATGTATACTTCCAAACCGAATTGAGAGAATGGAGGCAATGTAGATACTGACAAAGCCTAGTATCTGCTTTTCCACACTCTCTAATGTCCTAAATTAATAAATGCCACAATTTCTTAAAATGTTTTGTCGGAGCTGGGGCTCGAACCTGCGACAATTTATGCGCCAAAATTTGAGTTAGATGCTTCACTCAACTGAGCCACTCTCCGATATATTTGACAGTAGAAAATTTTTAACTTAGCGCCCACCTGCCCACCCAAGCGTTAGTTAACAAGGGATTTATTGTTAAACAATTATCTAATGTCTAAGTGACACTTAACATTTATTCTTTTGTTATAATAGCTATAAGAACACAAACGGTGAGAGAAACATAGAATCCTTTAATAACTAACATTTAAGCGGGTGGGTGGGCTACAGTAGAAAAAGCTATCCGCCTACAATTTAAACTTAATGTCCGCCCGCCCACTTAACAGTTAGTAAACAATTCTCTAATGTCTACATAATATTTGACATTAATTTATTTGTTATAATAGCTATAGCGTGAAAGTGTCACAGGTGTTTTCTCCAGCAAAACCGTTAAAATATCGCAAATCTTTATTAAATTGCGCACCTCTAGGCAACAATTTAATTACAGAAGAACAGTATTTTAACTTTCAAACACAAAAAATCTATCACAATTCAAACTTTTTGATGGTTTTTTGTAATTTACTCAAAAATGCAATATTAGGTCTATGCAAACCGTTATAACTACGTGAATTTCCATTAAATTTCGCACCTCTAAGCATCAGTTTCATTACAGAAGAACAGTTTTTTAACTTTCAAACAGAATTTTTTTTACAAAATTCAAACTTTTTTACTGTTTTCTTCATTTTACTCAAAAAAACTGTTATAACAGTTATTTTTTGAGTAAATTTTTTTGACAGTTGGAGCTATTTTGACAGTCATAAAAAAATTAACATTTTCATTCAGTTTTAGATTAAGGCTAAATCTGACACTCAACGCCAAGATTATGGCCGGTCAGTAGATAGAACTGGTGTGCCCACCCATCCAAGTGTTTTGTTATCAAAAAATTGAGTATCAAGATCTCTTCCTTATCCAATTTTTTAATAACAAACACTTGAAAGGGTGGGCAAAAACCCCAACTTATGATTACGAGTTGGTAGTTTAAACTAAGGTTCCCACCCACCCAGCCAAACGCTCGGTATTAAAGTATTAAATAAGGAAAAAGAATTGATATTCAAATTTTTGATTGCAAATCACTTGGGTGGGTAGAAACCCCAATTATGATTACTGATCGGTAGTTTAAACTAGGGTATCCGCCCACCTACTCAAATGTTTTGTTATCAAAAAATTGAGTATCAAGATTTCTTCCTTGTTCAATTTGTTGATAACACACACTTGGGTGGGTTAACGGGAACAGTAGACTATAATTACGGGTCATTAATTTGATCTAGGGTTCCCGCCCACCCACCTAAACGTTCTGTATTAAAGGAATAGATACGATAAAGATGTAAATAATTATTTTTTTGGTAATAAAACACTTGAGTAAGTGGGGAAACCCAGAATATGATTACGGGTCGGTAGTTTAAACTGGGGTGAGGTCACTGGAGTGGAGCCCCGCCCACCCACCCAAAGGTTTTGTTATCAAAAGATTGAGTATCAAGATCTCTTCCTAATTCAATTTTTTAATAACAAACGCTTGGGTGGGTGGAAGGGAAACACAGTTTATAATTACGGGTCGATAATTTAAACTAGAGTTCCCGCCCACCCACCCAAACGTTCGTTATCAAAAGATTAAAAATTAACATTTTTTCCTTATCCAGTTTTTGTATAACAAACACTTGGGTGAGTAGGCGAAAACCCCAGATTATGATTATAGGTTGGTAATTTGAACTATGGTTTCCGCCCACCCACCCAAGCGTTCGTTATCAAAAGACTGAAAATCAACATCTCTCCCTTATCCAATTTTTGGATAACAAACGCTTGAGTGGGTGGGCGGGAACCCCAGTTTATGATTACGGGTTGGTAATTTAAACTAGGGTTCCCGCCCACCCACCCAAACGTTTGTTATCAAAAGAATAAAAATTAACATTTCTTCCTTATCCAACTTTGAGATAACAAACATTTGGGTGGGTGGGCGGAAACCCCAGATTATGATTATGGGTTTATAGTTTAAACTGAGGTTCCCGCCCACCCACCCAAACGTTCGCTATCAAAACATTGAAGATCAACATCTCTTCCTTATCCAATTTTTAAATAACAAACACTTGGGTGGGTAGGCGGGAACCCTAGATTATGATAACGAGTCGGCAGTTTAAACTAAGGTTCCCGACCACCCACCCAAGCGTTTGTTATCAAAAGATTGAATAACAACATCTCTTCCTTATCCAATTTTTAGATAACAAACACTTCGGTAGGTGGGCGGGAACCCCAGAGCAAGTGTGCAAGAACCTCAGATTAAAATTACGGGTTGGTAGTTTAAACTGGGGTTTCCGCCCACCCACCCAAGCATTCGTTATCAAAAGATTGAAGTTTAACATTTCCTTCTTATTTATTTTTTAGATAACAAACACTTGGGTAGGTGAGCGGGAACCTTAAATTATGATTACGGGTCGGTAGTTAGAACTGGGGTTCCCCCCACCCACCCAAGCGTTCGTTATCAAAAGATTGAAGATCAACATCTTTTCTTTATCCAATTTTTAGATAACAATCACTTGAGTGGGTGGGCGGGAACCCAAAATTATAATTACAGGTCGGTATGTTAAACTGGGGTTCCCGCCCACCCACCCAAGCGTTTGTTATCAAAAGATTGAACATCAATATCTTTTTCTTATCCAATTTTTAAATAACAAACACTTAGGTGGGTGAGCAAAAACCCCAGTTTATGATTACGGGTTGGTAGTTTGAAGTGGGGTTTCCGCCCACCCACCCAAACGTTCGTTATCAAAAGAATGAAGATCAAAATCTCTTCCTTATCCAATTTTTGGATAACAAACATTTGGGTGGGGGGACGGGAACTCCAGATTATAATTACGGGTCGGTAGTTTGACTTAAGGTTCCCACCCACCTACCCAAGCGTTCATTATCAAAAGATTGAAAGTCAACATTATTTTCTTATAAAATTTGTTGGTAACAAACACATGGGTGAGTGGGTGGGAACCCCAGATTATGATTACGAGTCGGTAGTTCGAATTGGGGTTTCCGCCCACCCACCCAACCGTTCGTTATCAAAAGATTGAAGATCAACATCTTCTCTTTATCCAATTTTTTGTAAATAACATTTGGGTGGATGGGCAAAAACTCCAGTTTATAATTACGGGTCGGTAGTTTTGATAACAAACGCTGGGTAGGTAAGCGAAAACCCCAGATTACGATTAAAGGTTGGTAATTTAAACTGGGGTTTCCGCCCACTCACCCAAGCATTCGTTATCAAACGATTGAAAATCAACATCTCTTCCTTATCCAATTTTTGGATAACATACACTTGGTTGGGTGGGGGGGAACCCCAGATTATAATTACGGGTCAGTACTTTGAATTGGGGTTTCTGCTCACCCACCCAAGCGTTCGTTATCATAATATTGAATATCAACATCTCTTCCTTATACAATTATTGGATAACAAACATTTGAGTGAGTGGGCGAGAACCCCAGATTTTGATTACGGGACGGTAGTTTAAACTGGGGTTTTTGCCCATCCACCCAAGCGTTTGTTATCAAAAGATTAAGATCAAGATCTTTTTTTTATACAATTTTTGGATAACAAACACTTAGGTGAGTAAGCAAAAACCCAAGATTATGATTACGGGTCCGTAGTTTGAACTAGGGTTTGCACCCACCCACCCAAACGTTTGTTATCAAAAAATGAAAGATCAAAATCTTTTCCTTAACCAATTTTTGGATAAGAAACATTTGGGTGGGTAAGCGGGAACTCCAGATTATGATTACGGGTCGATAGTTTAAACTGAAGTTCCTGCCCATCCACCCAAGCATTCGTTATCAAAAGATTGAAGATCAACATCTTTTCTTTATCCAATTTTTAGATAACAAACACTTGGGTAGGTGGGCAGAAACCCAAGATTATGATTACAGATCAGTAGTTTGAACTGGGGTTTCCGCCCACCCTCACAAGGGTTAGTTATCAAAAGATTGAAGATCAACATCTCTTTCTTATCCAAAGACTTGGATAACAAACACTTGGGTGGGTGAGCGGAAACCACAGATTATGATTACAGGTTGGTAGTTTAAACTGGGGTTACCGCCCACCCACCCAAGCGTTCGTTATCAAAAGATTAAAGATCAACATTTCTTCTTTATCCTATTTTTAGATAACAAACACTTGGGTGGGTGGGCAGGATCCCCAGATTATGATTACTGGTCGGCAGGTTGAACTAGGGTTTTTGCCCACCCACCCAAGCGTTTGTTATCAAAAGATTAAAGATCAAAATCTCTTCCTTATCCAATTTTTGGATTACAAACATTTGGGTGGGTAGGCGGGAACCCTAAATTATGATTACGGTTTAGTAGTTTAAACTGGGTTTCCCGCCCACTCACCCAAGCGTTCGTTATCAAAATAATGAAGATCAACATCTTTTACTTATCCAATTTTTGGATAACAAACACTTGGGTGGGTCGGAACTCCAGATTATGATTACGGGTCGGTAGTTTGAACTGGAGTTCCTGCTAGCCTACCCAAGCATTCGTTATCAAAAGAATAAATATCAATATATTTTCTTTACCCAATTTTTGAACAACAAACACTTAGGTGAGTAGGCAAAAACTCCAGGTTATGATTACGGGTCGGTAGTTTAAACTAAAATCTCTTTCTTATCCAATTTTTGGATAACAAACACTTGGGTAAGTAGGCAAAATCCCCAGGGTGGGCGGAATCCCCAAATTATGATTACGGGTCGGTTGTTTAAATTGAGGTTCCCGCCCATCCACCTAAGGATTCGTTATCAAAAGATTAAAAATCAACATCTTTTCCTTATCCAATTTTTGGATAACAAACACTTGGATGGGTGAGCGGGAACCCTAAATTATGATTGCAGATCGGTAGTTTAAACTGAAGTCCCCGCCCACCCACCCAAATGTTTCGTTATCAAAGGATGGAGTATCAACATCTGTTCCTTATATAAATTTTCAATAACAAACACTTGAGTGGGTGAGAGAAAACCACAACTTATGATTACGGGTTGGTAGTTCAAACTAAGATTCCCGCCCATCCACCCAAGTGTTTCGTTATCGTAAAAGATTGAAGATCAACATCTTTTCCTTATCCAATTTTTTCATAACAAACACTTGGGTGGGTGAGCGGGAACCCCAGCTTATGACTACGAGTCGGTAGTTTGAACTAGAGTCTCCGCCCAACCACCCAAGTGATTTGTTATCAAAAGATTAAGTATTAAGATCTCTTCAAATATTTTCCTTGTCCAATTTTCGAATAACAAACACTTGGGTGGGTGAGCGGGAACCCCAAATTATGATTACAAGTCGGTAGTTTAAATTGGGGTTCCCGCCCACTCACCCAATTGTTCGTTGTCAAAAGATTAAAGATCAACATTTTTTCCTTATCCAATTTTTGGATAACAAACACTTGGGTGGGTGGGCGGGAACCCCAAATCATAATTACGGGTCAGTAGTTTAAGTTGGGGTTCCCGCCAACCCACCCAATCATTCGTTATCAAAAGATTGTATATCAACTTTTCTTCCTTATCCAATTTTTGGATAACAAACACTTGGGTGGGTGGACGGGAACCCCAGATTATAATTACTTAACAGTAGTTTGAATTGGGGTTCCCGCCCACCCACCCAAACGTTTGTTATCAAAAGATTGAAAGTCAACATCTTTTCCTTATCCAATTTTTGAATAACAAACACTTGGGTGGGTGAGCGGGAACCCCAGTTTATTATTACGGGTCGGTAGTTTAAACTAAGGTTCCCGCCCACCCACCCAAACGTTCGTTATCACAAGAAAAAAATCATCTTTTCCATATCCAATTTTTAGATAACAAACACTTGGGTGGGTGGCCGGGAACCCCAGATTATAATTACGGGTCGGTAGTTTAAACTGGGGTTCCCCCCGCCCATCCACCCAAGCGTTTGTTATCAAAAGATTGAAAATCAACATCTCTTCCTTATCCAATTTTTGGATAACAAACACTTGGGTGGGTCTAGATTATGATTACAGGTGGGTAGTTTATACTAAGGTTCCCGACCACCCACCCAAGCGTTCGTTATCAACTGATTGAAGATCAACATCTTCTTTTTATTCAATTTTTTGTAAATAATACTTGGGTGAGTGGGCAAAAACTCCAGTTTATGATTACGGGTCGGTAATTTTGATAACAAACGCTTGGGTGGCTAAGCGAGAACCCTAGATTATAATTACGGTAGAAAATTTGAACTGGGGTTCCCGCCCACCCACCCAAGCAATTGTTATATAAAAATTGAATATAAATTTTTTTTCTTATCCAATTTTTGATAAACAAACACTTTTGTGGGTGGGCAGAAAACCCAGATTATGATAACGGGTCAGTAGTTTGAATTGGGGTTCCCGCCCACCCACCCAAGCATTCGTTATCAAAAAATTTAATACCAACATCTCTTTCTTACCTAAGTAGTAGTTTGAACTAAGGTTTCCGTCCACCCACCCAAGCGTTCAATATCAAAAGATTAAATATCAACATCTCTTTCTTATCCATTTTTGGATAACAAACACTTAACTGGGTGGGCGGGAACCCTAGATTTCCCGCCCACCCATCCAAATGTTTCGTTTTCAAAAGATTAAAAATCAACATTTCTTCCTTATCCAATTTTAAAATAACAAACACTTGTGTTTTTTTGTTATTAAAAGGTTATAGATCAATATCTTTTTCATATTCATTTTTTTAATAACAAACACTTGGGTGGGTAAGCGGGAACCTCAACCTATAATTACGGGTCGGTAGTTTAAACTAAGGTTCCCGCCCACCCACCCAAGTGTTTCGTTATTAAAAGATTGAAGACCAACATCTCCTCTTTATCCAATTTTTTGTAAATAACACTAGGGTGGGTGGGCAAAAATTCCAGTTTATGATTATGGGTCGGTAGTTTGGATAACAAACGCTTGGGTGGGTAAGCAAAAACCTCAGATTATGATTAAAGGTCGGTAATTTGAACTGGAGTTCCCGCCCACCCACCCAAGCATTCGTTATTAAAAGATTGAAGATCAACATCTTTTCCTTATTCAATTTTGAATAGCAAACACTTAGGTGGGTGGGCGGCAACCCCAAAATATGATTACGGGTCAGTAGTTTGTGTTAGGGTTTCCGCAAACCCACCCAAACGTTCGTTATCAAAAGATTGAAGATCAACATTTTTTCCTTATCCAATTTTTGGATAACAAACACTTAGGTGGGTGAGCGGAAACCCCAGATTAACTGAAGTTCCCGCTCACCCACCCAAGCGTTTGTTATCAAAAGATTGAAATCAACATCTCTTTCTTATCCAATTTTTGGATAAAAAACACTTGGGGGAGATTATGATTACAGGTCGGTAATTTGAACTGCAGTTCCCGCCCACCCACCCAAGCGTTTGTTATCAAAAGATTGAAGATCAAAATCTCTTTTTTATCCAATTTTTGAATAACATACACTTGGGTTTGGTGGGCGGGAACCCGAGATTATGATTACAGATCGGTATCTTAAACTAGGGTTCCCGCCCACCCACCCAAGCGTTTGTTATCAAAAGATTGAATATTAATATCTCTTTCTTATCCAATTTTTAAATAACAAACACTTAGGTGGGTGGGTAAAAACCCCAGGTTATGATTACGGGTCGGTAGTTTAAATTGGGGTTCCGGCCCACCCACCCAAACGTTCGTTATCAAAAGATTAAAGTTCAACATTTCTTCCTTATCTAATATTTAGATAACAAACACTTTAGTGGGTGAGCAAAAACCTTAAATTATGATTATGGATCGGAAGTTTAAACTAGGGTTTCCGCCCACCCAACCTAGGGTTCCCAACCACCCACCCAAGTGTTCGTTATCAAAAGATTAAAAATCAACATCTCATCGTTATCCAATTTTTGGATAACAAACACTTGGGTGAGTAGACGGTATCCCCAGGGTAGGCGGGATCCCCAGATTATGATTACGAGTCGGTAGTTTGAACTGGGGTTAATCACAATTGATTGCTTACTAATAGTTATTCACCACACAGTATAGCATTTGTTGTCACAAATTTTCATTAATGTTTTAAACCATAATTTCCCACATTTTATCTTTTTGATAAATGCTAATATTACCGTTCAAATTTAATCAATCCTGAACGAGACCTTCTAAAACATCCATCTCCTGTAAAATACATCAAAATTAATTATACATTCCACTCCATCCACGTAGAAAACAATATTTGTCATAGCTATGAATTATATACGACAGGAAATTTTATTATTAAGCCATTTATCAAACATGTTGAGCCATGTAGATTTCGATTTTATATCATCTGCATCCTTAATATACGTATATCGTAACGACAAACAAACAAACGTCGTCGAAGTAAACATTTTAAGCAGCATTTGTAATGTGATGTCTTGCAACTACTATTACCAGTCTTTAAATCATCAGCGAGGGCTTTCAGTCACAACCTGGAAGGTTCTCACGGATGTTTGTAAAAGCTTCAATTCCACGCAACGAGTTTACCGAATGGATTACAATTTTTTTTACTCAAACACAATCTAGTCTAGACTAGACTAATGCAATATTATTGTGTGAATAGTAAAGAGTTGAGAAAGTTGATTTTTTGTTATTATTGGGAAAGTTTTCAAAGATGCAATTATTATACAATTTTAATTTAATATTATGATACATTTTCCGTAGATTTACAATGCGTTGAGAATTTATATGGTGCCAATTTGTTCGACAATAAATCGTTAATAGCTTCCTTTGTATCAGGTAAAAAAAGATCCTAAACATGGATTGGCTACAAGCATTTTTACGACACTAAAAGCTAAAATTTTATTTTTTTATATAAACTTAATTTATATCTTTTGCTTATGCTTTTCAATATCTATTTAAATTTTCTTAATCATACTAAAACTCTTTGTGGTGAAAGATTATTGAATATAGTTTTATTTTTAAACTGATATGAACAAAAAGTAAGTTTTCCATTCAATTTGGGGCAATTGAATGAAACGAAGAAGACTCAGTCGGTTGGAATAAAATCAGGACTAATTGGGCGCGAGTTAAATAAGCGATACTAATAGAGGGAGGACAGTAAGTGCTCAGACGGTAATGGATAAGATGAGATGAGGCCACCGACCATCTAATACAACGTTATTTTTTCTGTTTGTTCTTGAGAAACAGTAGCAACACAACACGCGACATCTCGTTCCAGACTGTAAATGAAATTAGTTTGAAATAAGTTCATTTCCACTGCATCACACAAAGAGATGTTGTCGCCCGGAATGGGGGAGATTTAATTTTAGCCAAGGGATGGAGAGGCGCAATTACGATACCGCACTTAATGAACGACCCCATCAATTCGCAATAACGTCTCCGACCGATCGGCGACCTGTTTTTTTATCAATTCGGCCATTTTTTTTTTGTTAATTAAAATTCGCTGAGTGGAATTTAACATGTGATAGATTTTAATTGTATTTCTGGCAACCCTGATTTTGTCTCCCCATTTATGTTTGTTATTTTACACTCGATTTGTGCGACCTGTTTTTCTCCCGGTTTGGACCGGAAGCTTTATCTTGCCAGCATACGTTAACAGCAATAAGTTATTTATCGCTTAATACGCATTCAGTACGCGTGTTTGAGCAAAATTGAAATGACAAAAACACAAAATAAACAATCGATATAATCCTTCTCCTTAACATGGTGACCTATATCCCTTATTCATAACAAACGTATGTTGTGTTTGATAGAAAAAGTGTCAACAAGAAAGAACTGATTTAAATTTATATAGGGGTTACTGATACATACATCAATATAGCGAATTTTATATATTTGAAAGTTTTAAAATAAAATATTGTTGTAAAGTATGCATCAGGCATTTAAAATTAGTTATTTATTGCATTTCTTAAATTTTTTATCAAAAGCATGCAACAAATTTTATTTTACTAAAAATGATTTTCCGGACATATTATATTTTTCTCAAATTTGCAACAAACATTGAAAATAAATTACTTAATACAACTCTAAAATTGACTATTTTTCAAACATTTCCAAAATGTTTTTCAGAATTTTCAAAGTATGCATCAAGTTTTGCTTAATGCAATACCAAAATTTGGTTATTTTCAAAAAATTTTAAATAATTTTTCAATAATTTCAAAGTATGCAACAAATTTTGCTTCATTAAAACTCATTTTCCGGACATATTTTAAGAAATCTTTTTCTCAAATTTGCAACAAACATTGAAAATAAGTTGCTTAATGCAATTCCAAAATTTGGTTAATTTCAAAAATTTCTAAATAACTTTTCAGAAATTCCAAAGTATGCAACAAATTTTGCTTCATTAAAACCGATTTTCCGGACATAATTTATGAAATATTTGTCTCAAATTTGCAACAAACATTGAAAATAAGTTGCTTAATGCAATTCCAAAATTTGGTATTTTTCAAAAATTTCTAAATAATTTTTCAGAATTATTAAAGTATGCAACAAATTTGGCTTCATTAAAACTGATTTTCCGGACATAATTTATGAAATATTTTTCTCAAATTTGCAACAAACTTTAAAAATAAGTTTAATAAGCTTAATGCAATTCAAAAATTTAAGTATTTTTAAAAATTTCTAAATAATTTTTCAAAATTTTCAAAGTATGCAATAAACTTTGCTTCATTAAAACTGATTTTCCGGACATAACTTATAAAATATTTTTTTCAAACTTGTAACAAAAATTAAAAATAAGTTGCTTAATTCAATTCCAAAATTTGGTTATTTTAAAAAAATTCTAAAAAAATTTCAGAATTTTCAAAGTATGAAACTAATTTTTCTTTTAGAAAACTGATTTTCCGGATATAATTTATGAAATATTTTTCTCAAATTTGCAACACAAATTAAAAATAAGTTAATTAATACAATTCCAAAATTTGGTTATTTTCAAAATATTCTAAATAATTTTTCAGAATTTTCAAAGTATGCAACAAATTTTGCTTAATTAAAACTGATTTTCCGGACATAATTTAGGAAATATTTTTCTCAAAATTGCAACAAACATTAAAAATAAGTTGCTTAATGCAATTCCAAAATTTAGTTGTTTTCAAAAAATTTCAAATAATTTTTCAGAATTTTCAAAGTATGCAACAAATTTTGCTTCATTAAAACCGATTATCCGGACAAAATTTATGAAATAATTTTCTCAAAATTGCAACACAACTTAAAAATAAGTTGTTAAATGCAATTCCAAAAATTGGTATTTTTCAAATTTATCTAAATAAATTTTAAGAATTTTTAAAGTATGCAACAAACTTCGCTTCATTAAAACCGATTTTTCGGACAAAATTTATGAAATATTTTTCTCAAATTTGCAACAAACATTGAAATTAAGTTGCTTAATGCAATTCCAAAATTTGGTATTTTCAAAAATTTCTAAATAATTTTTCAGATTTTTCAAAGTATGAAACAAATTTTGCTTTTAGAAAACTGATTTTCCGGACATAGTTTATGAAATATTTTTCCCAAATTTGCAACAAACATTGAAATTATATTGCTTAATGCAATTCCAAAATATGGTATTTTTCAAAAATTACTAAATAATTTTTCAGAATTTTCAAAGTATGCAACAAGTTTTGCTTCATTAAAACTGATTTTCCAGACATAATTTATAAAATATTTGTTTCAAATTTGCATCAAATATTGAAAATAAGTTGCTTAATGCAATTCCAAAATTTACTATTTTTCAAAAATTTCGAAATCATTTTTCAGAATTTTTAAAATATGAAACAAATTTTGCGTTTAGAAAACTGATTTTCAGAATTTTCAAAGTTTGCAACAAATCTTTCTTAATCAAAACCGATTTTCCGGACATAATTTATAAAATATTTTTCTCAAATTTGCAAAAAAAATCTAGCAAGTCCAGAGCGGCAGCGGTAACTCTGAAGAGACTAGGATGCTGTACGTATCAAACATCGACGGAGATGCCACCCAAGACAAAATAGAGTAGACGATGAAAAGCAAACCATATTTGAGGATTAAAAAAGTGCCTTTTGAGCTCAAAAATCTTAGACTGACTAGAAGCAGAAATCAGCAAAACGCAAAAATTTGGCAATCTGCTGACAAAAGCTGAATAGATTAAAATAATATAGCTCAAATGCAATATAAAAGAGAAGTTTTGCATCCTTTGGTGCACAAACTGTCTTAGGGTTGGGCACAAGCGGGCGTACTACCCCGATCAAATAATTAAAATACAGAAGTGCTTGAAGTGCTTCAAGACTGAGGATCAAGCAAAAAATGCAAAAATCCAGCTTTCTGCAGACTTTGCGTCAAGAAGCACAAGTCAGACTCTACAGCGTTTAGAAAACTTGTAGACCACTGCAGGCAAAAAACAAGGCAAATATAGGTCGGGCCCACGTCGTAACAGTAGCCCAGACAAAACGAATGAAAGCAGACGTTACTTTTTTCCAAAAACCAAACAAAGCCATACCAAAAAAACAGGGACAATCAAGCTTATGTGGCAGTTCAGATAATAAACAAGAACAAAGCCAAAATACTCGGTCATGAAACAAAAAATGACTTTCAGATCATCAGCCTGACGGACTATAACGTCATAAATGCGTAAGTCTTGCCAAATATAACTCTGCCCACTTTTAAGACAACATCATAGAAGCCTTTAAGTCCAGACAGAAGGAGGTAATCCTAAAAAGCAACTTTAACCCCAAATCATTTAAAGAATCCCTAAGCCTGCATCAATACCTTTCTTTCAAGGTTGATAAACAAAACAATAACCAGGACCAAAGATCAGAGTGGAAATAGGCAATAAGCGCCAAAAAAGCCAAAAACGCACTTCAAATTTTAGGTACAGCCAAAAATTATTCAAGAAAAGTTTAAGATTGGGCCAACTACAAGATTCGTGGTCAAACAAATAACTTGCCTTACTGGTGAAGCGACGCCATCAACGCACAAAGGAAATACTGCATCGCAATACGAAGACTTCTGACGAGATCTAAGGCAAAAGGATCTTGAAGCTCAGCATAAAATACTCAACAGCTATCTGCAGGAGCAAAAGGAAAAAATGAAGAAACTTGATCAATGACCTCGAGAGCAATTTCTTTGGACTGGGGTACTGGCAGTTAAGCCAAACCATATAACCTTAGAAAACAGCAGAAGAAAAGAGATCATTAAGGAGCTTTTCCCAACAACAACTGGAAAAATTAAAAAACCCAACCCCTTTTATCGCAAAAGAGCTGAAAAAAGCCATTTAAAAAATCAAGCCAAAAAAACCTTAGGACCCAACGGCTTTCACTGCCAAATCATCAAGCTTGCCCACAAAATAGTTCAAAATGTGCTGCTGGAGGAGTACAACAAGCACCTGAAAGAAAAAATCATCCCCCAAACCGTGAAAGAAAGCAAAAATAGCGCTAATCCCAAAAGAAGAGGCCAAATTTTGGGCTAGCAATCTGTACAAACTCCTAATAAAAAAAAGTTTAAAAATAAACTTGTACAAAAAAACATATCCAACACACAATATGGATTTAGAAAGGAATGCCCAACAGTTAAAAAATGCATTCAACACCGCCACCTAAGAACAAATCAAGAGAAACTCTAGAGGTAGGAATGAGTCGGTATTTCTTAGATGTAATAAGGGGAATAAACTATTCTAATCGTCGCAGAGAAGAAGAAGAACTTGACGCAGGGGGTTCCGCAGGGTTCCGTTCTAAGACCGACTCTGAGGAACGTCGTGTATGACCCCGTGCTAAGACTACGACTACCAATAGAATGCAAAACAATTGTCTACGTCTACGACTTAGCGGTGGTGGTCAGAGCAAATAATATGCAAAAAATTAAAAAGGCTACAAACAAAGTCTTAACAAAACGCATAGCGGTAGACGCATAGATAACAAAGAACGGTCTAAAACAGGCGCCCAAGAAATCCAAGGCTCTGATCGTTAAAGGTACAAGGAAAAATAGTGAGGTCGCCTTTGTCTTAAAAGAGGAAACAATTATCCCTAAATATTCCTGAGAGTATGGTATTTAGACAACCCTTTTGGACTAAACAAACAGGGGCTGACACCCAGGTCTCCCACCGCAAAAAGAAGCATTCACCAGGGGGTCTATCCAAACGGAAACAAACGAGGATAAAGGTTCAGAGTTGGAAAACGGGAGTCAAGACTCCGTAATAGATTTCAAGCCAAATAACCTAAAAAAAGAAAAACCAGCTTGTCGCCACCGAAAGACAATGTAAGCGGAAGACAGGAGCCTCGCAAGAAATACGCAAAAAAAAAACTCAAACATCAAATGCTAAAAAAACCTTAAAAATGCTGACACTTACAGCTACTGCCATGGCTTTTAAAAACAGTTCAAAAAGCAAAAATGTAAATAACAACGAGAAAGGCCGTATCCGGATAATATTGTCCTACTTAAAAACATTAAAGAGGGCCCTAAAAGAAAAAACTCCAACAAACCATAAGGTAAACAACAAAGACAAAACAACAAAGCTAAGGATTGAAATAGAGAACCTCAAAAAGACAAAGAAGTCATAGAAGACCTCAAAAATAAAATAGAGAACATCTTCAAAACCAAGCGAGATAGACGAGCTACAGTTAAAAAACGCCAACATAAGGGCAAAATTAACAGCTGAAGTTCAAAAACGGAAAGGAAATCACAAAGGAAAACACCAGTAAAATAGCAAATCTGGGAAAAAGCAAAACAAGATAAGAATGAAATAACCACAAAACCCGACATGGCCAAATTAGAAGAAAAAAATCTAAAGATAGGGAACACCTACCGTAAATTTAAACAAATTCGCAAAAAAAAACTAAAGAAAAAGACTACTTTAAAACGGTTGTCTTGAAAGAATATCCAGTGACAGCGGTAGAAGAGGGGGCAAAGATATCCAAAAATAAAATAAATGACCGCAAAGGTTGGTCAAAATACTTACAAAAGTCAAGGTAGAAACCAAAGAAACATCACAAAAAGTTTTCAAACTGAGCAAGAGAGAGAAGGAAGTAGAAGAAAAGACAAACATACAATCTCTTGATGACGAACACTTGAGTAGGTAGGTGGGACACTTAGCATAATAACCAATCAGTAGTTTGGATTGCAATAGCCCAGCCACCCACCCAAATGTTAGTTACCAAGAAGTTAGATCACAACCTTCTTTTGGTTCAAAATGATTTTTGACGACATACAATCTCTTAATGACGGACACTTGGGTGGTTAGATGAGATACTCCATAGCATAGCATAATAACCAACCAGTAATTTGGATTGCAGTAGCCCACCCACCCACCCAAGTGTTACTTACCAAGAAGTTAGACCACGATCTTTTCTTGAACCAAAATGACTTTTGACGTCCGCAGAGAGGTCAAAAATACAATCTCTTAATGACGGATACTTGGGTGGGTAGGTAAGACACTCTATAGCATAATATCCAGTCAGTAGATTGGATTGCAGTAGCCCGCTCACCCACCCAAGTGTTACTTACAAAGAGGTTACATCACAATCTATTCTTAGACCAAAATGACTTTTGACGTCCGTAGAGAGATCAAAAATCTTTTAATGACGGACATTTGGGTAGGACAATCTTTATCATAATAACCAGTCAGTAGTCATCTGGGGCAATAGCTACATAAAAAAATTAAAACCTCGTAAAATCAAATTGGGCGACTCCTTCCAAGACAAAATAAGAAAGACACTGTTTCCAGAACAAAAAAAGGCCAATTGAACAAAGACGAGACTGGAAGAGATCCCTACTACTGACATAACGGGAACAAACTCAGAGCTGCCGCAAGTAAAATGAAATCAAAGAAAGCCCCAGGCCTAGACATGATCCCGGCAAAAACTGTCAAGAAAGCAACTGAAAAAATCCCAGAACAACCCTAAATACGATGTAGACAAAAAAAGAATTTCCGTGGAAGACAGCAAACTTAAAGTGAATTAAAAAAACCGGGAAAAATTAAGAAAACCCAATTTGCCTCATTGACTTGCTGGAGAAGCTATACAAACAAGAGCAGCAGAATTGAAAGAAGGAAAAGACCTGTCAGATTCTCAGTACGGTTTTAGGAAAGGATGGTCCACTTTAAGCCCAATAGAAATCGTCAAAATTAAAAAAAAAAACGTTCAAAACCAGAGGACTAGGCGCCTTAAAAACGCATTCAATTCGGCGATATGAAATAAGACGATTGAAGCTCCTGAGAAAAAAAATATTCCCAAAGACCCCACCAAAATAATAAAGAGCCACTTCACAAATAAGGCAACTGTTGATAAAATAGGAAACAAGCACAAAGTAACGGGAGGGGTACCACAAGGATCAGTACTGTGACCTCACCTCTGGATCATCTTGTACGACAACCTGCTAAGAATAGATATCTATAGACTATAGCCTAAAAAAAGTTAACCAGTGGATAGCTGACTATAAACTGGAGCTGGCAACTGAAAAAACAGAAATAATCATGATTATCGACAGAAAGAAGTGCACAGAAATAAATTTTAAGCTGGAAACAGATACAATTACGCCCAAAAGAAATTTTTATTGCGGCGTCCGTGGGTAAAATGATGCTAAGATGCGGAAGCATTAGTGAAGAGAAAAAAATAATCCTGGCATCGGTGGTTACATCCGTCGTCATGTATTCAGCTCCAATTTGGACGGAAGTTCTGAAATACGTAAGTATGCCGGCATACTAAACAGCCGTCATCAGGGTCTGCCGAGCATACCAACAATGAATGCGATGGTGCTGGCCAGAACGATTCCGTACACGCTCTTAAAGAAGAAAGACGCATTACTTGGGGTATGGATAAAAAAGGCAAGACGCAAACAAGATCAGAAATAATGTTGAAATAGCAAACAATGTAAGAAGCCGACAAAAAAGAAAAGTGGACCCATGACCTAATTCTAAACAGCGCCCCGGCTAAATCAAAAGAAAACACGGCCAAGTAAGATATTCCCTCACCCAATGCCTAACTGAACACGGGTACTTCAAGGCCCATCTGAAAAAAATAAAAAAGTAGACAACAATAATTGTGTATACTGCGAGCATGTGGATACAGCTCAACACACGCTGCTGGACTTCCCGAAATAGGAAGTAAAAAAAAAGGCAAAAGCTGCACAGAGCTCAGAGTTGACAATATGGACAACCTAATGCTAGACAGTACTCTAAACTGGGATACCATCAACAGAATGGTAGACCAGATCATAACAAAAAAAGGAAAAAAAAAAGAAAAAGAAAAGAGGAGCAATAACAGAACACTATAAAACAGATTAAACAACAAAACTTAGTGTAGTAAAGAAATGCGACAAGAGGATACCATAAAACAAGTCCCACACACCTCTAAATTGAAGAGACGGTGCATAAAGCTAAAAAAAAATAATTTAACATAATTTATGAAATTTTTTTTTTAAACTGCAACAATCTTTGAAAATAAGTTTTTTAATGCAATTTCAAAAATTGGAATTTTTTAAAAATTTCTATTCTATTTCAGAATTTTCAAATCATGAAACAAATTATGCTTTAAAAAAATTAATTTTCCAGACATAATTTATGAAATATTTTTCGCAAATTTGCAACACATGTCAAAAATAAGTTGCTTAATGCAATTCCAAATTTTGATTTTTTTTTCAAAAATTTCTGCAACATATTTTGCTTTGATAAAATTTAATTTTCCAAACCTAATTTATAAAATTTGTTTGAAAACAGTTTTTAAGTTTGTTGTGCCTTAACAACCATTATTTTTTATTAAATTGCGTTGATGGGAACTTATTTTGATGTCACATATTATTTTTCAAATGCCAGACTCTCTCAACGTTCTATATAATACTGTAATGTAATGTAAAAACTCTTCTTGCTTTTTATAATTATAGTAAACACATAATAAATCTAAATAATAATTTTAAATTAAACAAAGATATGTGTACATAGTTACAATTATTAATTCAATTAGACATACTAGTAGCAATATTATAACCAAATTTGTATACAATTAGACATAATAATAGTACTATTATAAGCTATAATTCCAAAGGAAACGCTAATTAATATTGTATAACATAATAATCCAAATCGTGGAGCCAGAATTCGCATAACAATTTAGGAATTATCAAGGGTTTATATGTTGTTCGCACACCGTTAGTTCGAGCTCGTCACGCATGAGGTGAAAAGTGTAGATGATCGTGAATGTGTGGTAGAAACAACTTCCCAAACTAATATCTAAAACCGTGCAAAAGCGAGCAATATAAAGTTACTTGTTTATACAGCGGAATACAAAAGCAGGAAGAGTGGAGGAAGTAAATGTGCTTTTGCCCTTGATGCTATTACACAACAACAACAAAAAATATATGTAAGAAGCTTCAAGGAAAAAAAAAAGTTTAAATGGAAAAGTATTTATATGTTAATACTAAAAGTACGTGCAGATATTGCTTATTGTTATTATTATTATTAAAAGCGCTATTGCTTAGTTAATTAGCAGAAGCAAATTGTGTTAGAAGTGTGTCTATTATTAATTTTTTTTAATATTATGTGTACCTGGTGAATACGGCAGCCACAAACCAGGCCAGCAGACATATCAGTGAAGCCCTCGCCTTGGTGCAGATGTAGCCCGCCTTTAATGGCTTGCAGATGGCGTAATATCGCTCGAAACTTATAGCTAATATGGTTAATACTGATGCGTGAGCTACCGTCAACTCTACGAAAGGGACTGCCTTACCTGTAACAAAAAAAATGAATTAATATATTGAATTTAAAATAAATTACATCAATCACTATAACACGGTTTTAATGTTTAAATTTGTGTAAAATTCTTAATGCAAAAAAGCGTAAAATATTCATTATTTTCGTTTTATACAAAAAAAAACTTGAAAATGCATCAAGATGCAACCATTCGTGTAATCCGTAATTACTTTAATCTCTCGTCGACGGCTGAAATAACCAATTCGTCACTTCCACCATCGTTGCGTAGACATCGTCTCCTAACGTGTCAGATCGACTGCGTTTGAAAAATATAAAATCGTCGGAAGTTAAATTCCCGCTTGTCCCCCTAAAGTTTTACAGCTCCCAAAGTCATATCGCGCTTTACGGAGTTAGGGAGGAAACTGGAAATGTCAGCACTCTCTCGCCAAATTCCTAGCAATCGACGACGAATTCAAGTTAATCAAGTCGCGATTGCCCACCACTCTCAATGAATGGGAATTATATTCTAGCTATAACAAATCACGAGAAAAATGTAAGAATTCATAAATTTTGTGAATGTAGAAACTAATTTTATTGTTTTATAAATAAATAGGAATGTCTTCATAAAATACCTTTAAAGGAAGTTAAGCACTTCATAAGATTATATAACGTTGAAGCTAATGCAGAAGTTATTAACTTGAAGAATGCAAGATTATAAGAAGCAATTTAATAAATGTTCTTTATAGCTTATTACAAAAGAAAATGCAATTTTAATCCGATTAACTGGCGGCGATTGTAATAACCGTTAAAAGAAAGTGCTGCATTTCCCCATTTTGAAAACCGTTGCGTAATAATTTGAAATATCATGTAATTTTCTTAAGAAATCGATTAGATGATGTGCGTAGCTAGTAGGAATGTATTTGTTTGATAAATAATCCCTCCCAATATTAATATTTTTGTACCCGGAAACGTAGCGATTAATCGCGATGATTTACACCGCTAATCGGCCGATTGTGAAACTGACCGAGCCTCTCTTTGCTTTATAAGTACCGAGAAAAGCGCACTTCCTGTTTACCTTATTAAGCGTTTCGCGCAAATTCTGGAATATCGGGGAAATTTGCACATTTATATTATGGCCGGTGGACTAGCAGAATTCCAATGAACCACTTATCTACCGGCCTGTCATTGTTGCGCGTCTAGAATTTCAAAATGTTTAACGGCAAGGATGATGTCGGCCTTTTACATTTTGGATTTATTGTCCTGTACTGTACTATACAGCGGTATCGCATCTACATGACCTAATAAGTTATATTTAAATGTATGTTTGCTGAAACAAAACTGTTTTTTTTTACATTACAATATATTACTCACATTTTTCTTCTGAGCATCAAGAGTAAGTGGTAAGTTGAAAACTGGAGTTATATATTTCATGAAAATGTACTTATGCCAGGAAGTTTTTTTTTAGTTGATAAATTGGTTTATTCAAATTGGCGACAGCTTCATGATACAAATGCTTCCTTTTATGTAATTTAATTTTAAAAGTTTGTTGAAGCTGGTTTAGCGTCAAAGATTTTTATGGATTAAAATCTTTATTAAATATTCTGAATGCTTGCTTTAATTAGTATGTTGAAGTCAAAAAAAAAAAAAAAAACAAACTATATTATATTAAATTATTTCAATGCACACAGTCCCAGAAATCTTACGACTAGTAGAATAGTAGAACTAAAGTATAAGTTTGTGAATTTAATACGGCTTTCACACCTTGGACAACTCTTTGGTCTCCTTTGACCCGTTTACTAGCTACCAACGCTAACAACTTTCAAATCTTTTTTTCCCAGTAGAACCTAACACTATAAACATCTATAAGAGTACGCGACTGTACAGATAGTCAAAATAAAAATAAAGTAGTAAGAGTGCCTTAAAAAAACTGATGATAATTTTGCCGAGAAAAAGGCACATAAAAGACAAGGTACGGCTGGTAATACTTAGCTTCGTCCGCGGCAAAGT
This sequence comes from Tachinus rufipes, assembly GCA_963932245.1. Taxonomy (NCBI): domain Eukaryota; kingdom Metazoa; phylum Arthropoda; class Insecta; order Coleoptera; family Staphylinidae; genus Tachinus; species Tachinus rufipes. Next base: position 9,131,314 of record OZ010744.1, read on the forward strand.
AATCAGGTTTCCAAAGAGAAAACACTCCATGTCAGGTCTTGACAGAACAAAAGCAAATATTGTAAAAGATATATCGCAGCGATAAAGTCAATGTCAAAACAAACAAACTTTCTAGATAATTCTAAAAAATTGGATAAGAGAGGAAAACTATTAGAGAAATAGCTGGCATGCTAGAGCCTAGTAACCTTGAACAAAAGTAAATAAAGCGTAAGTCTATATAAGAAGAAATCAAAAGTCAATAACCAATCTCACTTTCAGCTCCAAGAAAGCAATCAGAGAGATTGCAAATTAAAGAGATCTGGATATAAAAACACTAATTAAGCACTACTACATATCGTGTTAAGTAGTAGAAGCTACAAAATCGAAGAAAAGCCTACCAAAAAGATAAAACCTGAATAAACTAAACAGAGAAAAGTTAAACAGACACTTTCAAAAGAATGCACTTCTTCTTCTTCTCATGCCATTTCCATTAATATATGTTAGCGACAATATGGTTCATATCTTTGCGATTCCTGGCTGTGTGGATCAGACGTCCGATGGTTTTCAGTCTCGTCCATTGTCTTATGTTTCTCAGCCACGACATCTTCTTTCTTCCAATTCCCCTCTTTTCTTCAATTTTGCTCTCGATAATAAGCTGTAGTATATCGTACTTCTAATTTCGCATGACATGTCCCAAATATGCAGTCTTCCTTCTTTTTATCGTAGTTAACAGATCACGACCTCTGGAATCTTAAACATTTTGCGGTAGAGCTACATTTTGAAGGCTCCTATTCTGTTCATTAATGTTATTTTCATCGTCCACCCTTCAGTACCGTAGAAGAGCACAGACCATATATAGCATCTGACAAATTTTATTTGGAAGTTCAGATCAAATTCGGTGTTAGTAAGGACTTCTTTAAATTTTATAAATTCATTGCGTGCGTACTCAATTTGGCACCTGATTTTAGTCTCCCATGACCAGTCTTCTGTAAGCCATGGTCCCAAATACTTGAACTTGTTGACCCTTTTCACCGGTAGGCTGCCAAACGTTAGCACCGCGATTCCTGCTAGAAGAAAACGTGCTGTCAAAAATCATTAGCAAAGCCTGTGATATAGCAATAAAAATAAAGACTTTTGATAAAAAGAATTCTCAAAACCCATTCAGTATTTCTTAATAAATTTTAGTAATTTGCGCAAACAATATCTTGAGTTGCATTGGTTAAAATTTTGATTTATTTGATCGTAAATTATGACTTTTACATGAATATAAGCAAACATGTAATTTAGGAAAAAAAATGATTTTTTGTAAAAAATAAAAAAAAATGGTAAAAAATTTTGAAAATTATTTGAGTTCTTGTACGTTTTAGAGTTTCTTTTGAATTGCTTTGATTAAAATTTTTTGTAAATTATAACTTTAACATGAATCTAAGCTAACATGAGTTTTAGAAAAAAAATTGATTTTTGTTTAGAAAATCAAAAAATATGATTACAAATTTTAAATTTTAAAATTTATTTTTGAGTTTTTGTACGTTTTAGGATTTTATGTCTTGAAGTGCTTTGGTTAAATCTTTGATTTATTATTTTGTAAATTATGACTTCAACATGAGTATTAGCAAACATGTGATTTTAGAACAAAATTGATTTTTGTTTGGAAAATAAAAAAAGTTTAAACATTTTGGAAATTAGTTTTGAGTTTTTGTACGTTTTAGAGTATATCTTCAGCTGTTTTGGTTGAAATTTTTATTTAGTATGTTAGGACTTCAACATGAATATAAGCAAACATGTAATTTAAGAAAAACATTGATTTTTGTTTGGAAAATTAAAAAAAAAAAAAAAAAAAAAATTCAAAAATTATTTTGAGTTTTTGTAAGTTTGAGGGTATATCTTGAGTTGCTTTGGTTTAAATTTTGTAAATTATGACTTTAACATAAATATGAGCAAACAGGTGATTTAGAAATTAAAATAACTTTGTTTGAAAAATTTAAAAAAATGTTTAAAAAGTTTTAAAAATTATTTTTGAGTTTTTGTACAATTTAGGGTATATTTTGAGCTGCTTTGATTAAATTTTTAGTTATTATTTTGTAAATTATGACTTCCACATTTATTTAGTTTATAAGCTAAAGTGTGGTTTAGAAAAAAAATAATTTTTGTTTAAAAAAAAATGTTTAAACATTTTGGAAATAAGTTTTGAGTTTTTGTACGTTTTAGGGTATATCTTGCGTTGTTTTGGTTAAATTTGTTAGTTATAATTTTGTAAATTATGACTTCAACATGTTTATAAGCAAACGTGTGGTTTAGGAAAAAAATGATTTTTGATTGAAAAATTAAAAAAAAATGTTTAAAAATTTTGAAAACTATTTTTGAGTTTAAGTACGTTTTAGGGTATATCTTAAATTGTTTTGGTCAAAATTTTGAATTATTATTTTGTAAATTATGACTTTAACGTGGTTATAGGCAAGAATGTAATTTAAACAGAAATTGATTTTTTTCTAAAAATAAAAAAAAATGTAGAAAGTTTTAGGGTATATCTTAAATTGCTTTAGTAAAAACTTTGAGTTAATATTTTGGAAATTTTAACCTCAACGTAGTTTAAGCAAGTATGTGATATAAGCAAAACTTGATTTTTTTTTTAAATAAAAAAAAAATGTCTTAAAATATTTAAAATTATTTTTGAGTACGTTTTAGATAATATCTTAAATTGGTTTGGTTAAAATTTTGAGTTAATATTTTGTAAATTATGACCTCAACGTGGTTATAAGCAAATACTTTAAGCAAAAATTGATTTTTTTCTAAAAATAAAAAAAAAAATTGTTTAAAATTTTAAAAACTATTTTTGAGTTAAAGTACGTTTTAGAGTATATCTTAAATTGGATTGGTCAAAACTTTGAGTTAAGATTTTGTAAATTTTAACCTCAACGTGGTTATAAGCAAATACTTTAAGCAAAAACTGTTTTTTCTCTAAAAATAAAAAAAAATGTTGAAAGCTATTTTTAGTTCAGATACGTTTTAGGATATATCTTAAATTGCTTTGGTCATAATTTTGAGTAATTATTTTATAAGTTATGACCTCAACGTGGTTATAAGCAAGGATGTAATTTAAGCAAGAATTGAGATTATTCTAAAAATTAAAAAAATTGTTTAAAAATTTTAAAAACTATTTTTGAGTTTAAGTAAGTTTTAGGGTATATCTGAAATTGCTTTGGTCAAAATTTTGAGTTATTATTTTGTAAATTATGACCTCAACGTGGTTATAAGCTAGGATGCAATTTAAGCAAAAACTGATTTTTTTCTAAAAATAAAAAAAAAAGTTTAAAAATGTTGAAAACTATTTTTGAATTCAAGTACTTTTTAGGGTATATCTTAAACTGCTTTGGTTAAAATTTTGATTTTTTATTTTTTAAATTATGCCCTCAACGTGGTTATAAGGAACAATGTAATTTAAGCAAGAATTGATTTTTTTGTAAATAAAAAAAAAAATGTTTAAAAATATTGAAAACTATTTTTGAGTTTAAGTACGTTTTAGGGTATATCTTAAATTGCTTTAGTCAAAATTTTGAGTTATTATTTTGTAAATTATGACCTCAACGTGGTAATAAGCAAAGATTTAATTTAAGCAAAAATTGATTTTTTTTAATTAAAAAAAAAATGTTTAAAAATTTTGAAATTTATTTTTGAGTTTAGGTACGTTTTAGGGTATATCTTAAATTGCTTTGGTCAAAATTTTGAGATAATATTTTGTAAATTATGACCTCAACGTGGTTATAAGCAAGAATGCATTTTAAGCAAAAATTGATTTTTTTCTAAAAATAAAAAAAAAATTTGAAAGGTATTTTTGAGTTTAAATAAGTTTTAGGGTATATCTTAAATTGCTTTGGTCAAAATTTTAAATTATTATTTTGTAAATTATGACCTCAACGTGGTTATAAGTAAAGATGTAATTTAAGCAAAAATTGATTTTTTTCTAAAAATTAAAAAAAAAATGTTTAAAAATTTTGAAAACTATTTTTGAGTTTAGATACGTTTTAGAGTATATCTTAAATTGCTATTGTTAAATTTTTGAGTTATTATTTTGTAAATTATGACCTCAACGTAGTTATAAGCAAAAATTTAATTTAAGCAAGAATTGAATTTTTTTATAAAAATAAAAAAAAATTGTTTAAATTTTTTGAAAATTCTTTTTGAGTTTAGATACGTTTTACGGTATATCTTAAATTGCTTTGGTCAAAATTTTGAATGATTATTTTGTAAATTATGACTTCAACGTGGTTATAAGCAAATAATTTGGGCAAAAATTGAATTTTTTTAAAAATTAAAAAAAAATTGTTCAAAATTTTGAAAACTATTTTTGAGTTAAAGTACGTTTTAGGGTATATCTTAAATTGCTTTGGTCAAAATTTTGAGATATTATTTTGTAAATTATGACCTCAACGTGGTTATAAGCAAAGATTTAATTTAGGCAAAAATTATTTTTTTTTTAAATTAAAAAAAATGTTTAAAAATTTTGAAATTTATTTTTGAGTTTAGGTACGTTTTAGGGTGTACCTTAAATTGCTTTGGTCAAAATTTTGAGTTATTATTTTGTAAATTATAACCTCAACGTGGTTATAAGCAACAATGTAATTTAAGCAAAAATTGATTTTTTTTCTAAAAATTAAAAAAAAAGTTTTAAAATTTTCCAAATTATTTTTGAGTTTAAGTACGTTTTAGGGTATATCTAAAATTGCTTTGGTCAAAATTTTGAGTTATTATTTTGTAAATATTGACCTCAACGTGGTTATAAGCAAGGATGTAATTTAAACAAAAAAAATTTTTTTCTAAAAATTAAAAAAAAAAAAACGTTTAAAAATCTTGAAAACTATTTTTGAATTTAAGTACTTTTTAGGGTATATCTTAAATTGCTTTAGTTAAAATTTTGAGTTATTATTTTGTAAATTATGACTTCAAAGTGGTCATAAGCAAACATGTAATTTAAGCAAAAATTGATTTTTTTCTAAAAATGAAAAAAAATGTTGAAAGCTATTTTTAGTTTAGATACGTTTTAGGGCGTAACTTTAATTGTTTTGGTTGAAATTTTGAGTTATTATTTTGTAAAATATGACTTCAACGTGGTTATAAGCAAATACTTGAAGCAAAAATTGAATTTTTTCTAAAAATAAAAAAAAAAAATTTAAAATTTTGAAAACTATTTTTGAGTTAAAGTACGTTTTAGGGTATATCTTAAATTGCTTTGGTCAAAATTTTGAGTTATTATTTTATAAATTATGACCTCAACGTGGTTATAAGCAAAGATTTAATTTAAGCAAAAATTGATTTTTTTTAATTAAAAAAAAAAATGTTTAAAAATTTTGAAATTTATATTTAAGTTTAGGTACGTTTTAGGGTATATCTTAAATTGCTTTGGTCAAAATTTTAAGGTATTATTTTGTAAATTATGACCTCAACGTGGTTATAAGCAAAGATTTAATTTAAGCAAGAATTGAATTTATTCTAAAAATTAAAATAAAATGTTTAAAAATTTTGAAAACTATTTTTGAGTTTAAGTACGTTTAAGGGTATATCTTAAATTGGGTAGGTCAAAACTTTGAGTTAATATTTTGTAAATTTTAACCTCAACGTAGTTATAAGCAAGGATGTAATTTAAGCAAAAACTGTTTTTTTTAAATAAAAAAAAATGTTGAAAGCTATTTTTAGTTCAGATACGTTTTATGATATATCTTAAATTGCTTTGGTCATAATTTTGAGTAATTATTTTATAAGTTATGACCTCAACGTGGTTATAAACATGGATGTAGTTTAAGCAAAAATTGAACTTATTTTAAAAATTAAAAAAAAAATATTTAAAAATTTTAAAAACAGTTTTTGAGTTTAAGTAAGTTTTAGGGTATATTTTAAATTGTTTTGGTTAAAACTTTGAGTTATTATTTTGTAAAATATGACCTTAACGTGGTTATAAGCAAAGATTTAATTTAAGCAAAAATTTAATTTTTTCTAAATACAAAAAAAAAATTGAAAACTATTTTTGAGTTTAAGTATGTATCTTAAATTGGGTTGGTCAAAACTTTAAGTTAATATTTTGAAAATTTTAACCTCAACGTAGTTATAAGCAAAAAATGTTGTTTTTCTAAAAACTAAAAAAAAAATGATCAAAAATTTTTAAAATTATTTTTGAGTTTAAGTGCGTTTTAGAGTATATCTTAAATTTCTTTGGTCAAATTTTTGAGTTATTATTTTGTAAATTATGACTTTAACGTGGTTTTAAGCAAGGATGTAATTTAAGCAAAAATTGATTTTTTTCTAAAACTAAAAAAAAATTGTTAAAAATTTTTAAAATTATTTATGAGTTTAAGTACGTTTTAAATTTTGAATTACTATTTTGTAAATTATGACCTCAACTTGGTTATGAGCAAAGATGTAAATAAAGCAAAAATTGATTTTTTTCTAAAAATTAAAAAAAAAAATTTAAAATTTTTAAAAACTATTTTTGAGTTTACGAACGTTTTAAGTTACTTCGGTAAAAATTTTAAGTTATCATTTTGTAAATTATGATCTCAACGTGGTTATAAGCAAAGATGTAATTGAAGCAAAAATTGATTTTTTTTTAAACTAAAAAAGAAAAATTATTTTATGATATTGAGAATAATTATAATTTAAATAATTACACAAATTATAATTGCATTAGTTATAAAAAAAAATAATCAGAATTATTAAAAGGTGTTTAGCTCAAATGATCATTTGAATGATTACATGAATTCGAATGATCGTTTAAGCACAAATGATTCGTTTAATGTAATCAATCACTTATTTTAAATAGGACTTTTACCTACATAGCTAGCTATTCAACAAATATCCCCCAGCCACATTAATCATAAAGTTCGCAAATATTAAGTCAGAGAAAAAAAATCTCATTACTTCCATCTGAAAGAATGTTACTAGGTCGTTCAGAGGTAGCCTACAAAGACAAAAGAATCGACTATTGCAAAAACGCGGCGCCGTTCATATTATATCGCATTCCGTCTGAATTATGACGTTGAATTGTTTTTAAAAATTTATGCCCGCATTAAATTTAGCCGGGGTATAATTTGGCAGCCGACATGAACTCGTATACTTTACTAATACGCGGATGTGATCGCTCGCGTCAGTTTGCCGGATCGGCGGCAGGCCGTGCAAAGCTTTATATATTTATGAGTGTAAACTGGGGAAGTCGTAAGAGTCCTCACACACACACAATATGCAGATAATCTAATATATATTCAAAAACGGGGGTTTGGGGATTGACGGAATGGCATATTTTTCTTCTTGTTTTCTATTATAAGTTGAATGGACTCGATGCACTCTAATAATAGCATGTGGGATTTACGCTTTGATATATTGCTGATGTGTGTGACTAAATTTTCGATTTTATTGAGTTCAGGTTAAATTATCATATGTGATTTAAGAGACGGAAGCCAAAGCAATAGATTTTTATTTCTCGCAATAAATGTGATTTAAAGTATACACACATCGATTGGTTTGAATAAATTTCTTAGAACATTTATGATTATTTTAAGATTAACTTTAGGTTGTTGATAGAAAATTTGAAGATGTACAGTACAATTTTTTTAATAAAGTTTAATTTTTGTCCAAAATTTATTTACATTATCGTAAATATGTGTGTGAGTAGTTAGTCTCTCGAGCATGTAATTTGTAAAATAATTTAACATTAAATTAGTTTAAAATATTTACATTTTATAATAATTCAAATACAATATACATAATACTCGTACACATGTTTCGTTACAATTCAAAAAAGTTATTTATTTATATTTATTTATAAAACAATATTTACATTTAATAATTTCTAATAATACAAAACCACATTTTCTTTAATTGTTGATAAAATTTGTCATTAAAAAATATAAATACTTCAGAAATACAATCTTCAGATGATTATATAAAAAGCATTTACTATATAACTTCAGGAACTATTAGTTGCATTAAAACTACATGCTTTACCGATTAATTAGAAAACGAGTTTTTTTTAATTACCACAATAAAATGAATTACATCGCAACGCGTGTCACTGTCTTTCAATTTGCACATGTTTGTTTACCTACTTGTCGCTTGGTGTCACTCAAATTATTGCTTGCATTTAATGTAAAACATGATGTCAACTTGTCTGAATAAGTCACAACATAGGATTATAATTCTTTTAATTTATTTTCACACACTATTAAGGACAAAGCTTTTATGTTATTGATTATCAATACAGCAATAAAATCAATCCCATTAATATGAGATCAATCGTTAAGATTAACTACTATTAGATAAATTGAGTAAATAATTCATGTTTAATGTCAAAAATGTGTTAATGTAATTTCTTTATAAAAAATTCAAAAGGGGCTTTCCACCTACACACAAGACTTTCTATTTGAGTCTGTAATTTTGTTAACTCAGTGAAAAATTGCTATTCCTCATGCGAATAAATTTATAGAAACTTATTCAAGTCACAAGGAAATATTGTTATAATCTGTTCTAAGCCGACCTCGACTGTGAAAAGCATAAGTTGCATGTGGTATTGGAATAATAAAATTCGTTTGTAAAAATCGATTGAAATTTTATAGTTGAAATAGAAAAAATAGTTTGGATCAATATTACTTATTGTTTATAATAAATTAAACTAAAAAAACAAAACCGTTGTTGGTTTTTTAACCTTTTTATATTTATTTTCCTTGTTTGCAATAAATAATGCGCAAGAAGTTGTTGACATAGGTTGAGAGATTGTTGGCTTATAATTTGTATCTTGAGATCTGATAAAAAAAGTAAACTTTATTGATAACCACCAAGGATGTGAAATAAGATGGAATACATTCTTTACGAGATCAAAAATTTCCAAAACTAAGTCATAATTTTAAAGTAACCTCTATTTTTTGCTTGACAGTGTACATTTCATACAAAGAAAAATAATTGAAAGCAATTCTGTTTAATTTTCACGTTTTCTAAACAAATCTTATAACACAAATAGATTTTTTGTGCTAATTTTAAACTTAATTTTAAGCACAAACGTGATTTTAAAACAAATTTAATTTTTAAACACAAATTTCATGTTATAATATGTCGTTTTTGTTCAATTTCAAAGTTTTCAATGTAAATTTTGTGATATAAATAGAATATTTGCGCTAATGTTTGATCAAAACCCGCCCATGTGTTTGTGATAAAAAAAATTGATCACAAATACTTGGGCGGATGGGCGGGAACTTAGTTCAAATTAAGCGAATTTGTGTTGCCCATCCACCCGCCCAAGTGTTTGTGATTCAATTTTTTTATTATAAACACGTGGGCGGGTGTGCAAAAACTAAGTTCAAAATCAATTAGTTTGGATTTGTGTTGCCCACCCACTCGCGCAAGTGTTTGTGATAAAAAAAATGTAATCACAAACACTTGGGCGGGTGGGCGGGAACTAAATTCAAATTAAGCGGACGTGTGGTTTGGATTTGTGTTGCCTATCTACCCACCCAAGTGATTGTGATTAAATTTTTTGATCACAAACATTTGAGCTAAAAATAAGTTTAAATTTTGTGGGCGTTTGGATTGGTGTTTATTTCCTATTCGCCCAAGTGTTTGTTATCCGATTTTTTTATCACTTGAGCGGGTGAGCAGGAACTAAGTTCAAATTATGCGAACGTGTGGTTTAAACTTGTGTTGCCCACCCACCCGCCCAAGTATTTGTGATTACATTTTTTTTATCACAAACACTTGCGCGGGTGAGCGAGAACTATGATCAAATTAAACGGACGTGTGGTTTAAATTTGTGCTGCCCACCCACCCGCCCATGTGTTTGTGATTACATTTTTTAATTATAAACACTTGGGCGGAAAATGAGTTTAAATTTTGTTGGCGTACGGATTGGTGTTTATTGCCTCTCTGTGTTTGTGATTCAATTTTTGATCAAGAACACTTGATCGCAAACTACTATCTGGTAAACGCTTTCCAAGTAGATGAAGAAACTTACAAAGATACTACAAGTTAAGACGTAATAAATGAGCTCCTAAGACAAACATCAGACATAGTAACAATAATAACAAATCACCCATAGATCTAAAAATTTTAATTGGCACAACAAGCTCACATGTATTTGCTGGACGTAGCAAACTACATAGCACACCAATGAATAAGAATAAAAAGCTCATCGTAGATAAAAAAGACAAGTTGACCAAGTAAAAGAAATAAGTTTTATTTTCAGATGAAAGAATCAAGATAGAAACAAAAATAAAGTCAAAGAGCAAATTACTAATAATTAATTTGGTTTTTGAAACAACTTAGAAAGTAGAAAAACGTTGTTTGGAATACAGGTTTTGGTACAAAGATGCAGAGATATAAGGTAAGTTTCAAAAAAACTTTTGATAAGTTAATTAAAAATTTGCAAAGAGTAGATAGAGATCACAAAGACTTACATACGTATCTTTACAAACATGTACTGGCAACAAAATGTGGGTGGGTGGGCCGTAGCAGAAGAAACTACCCGCCCACAATTTAAACTTACTTTCCGCCCGCCCACCCAAGCGTTTGTCATCAAAAAACTTGTTGTAAGCTAATTGTTTGTTGTATTGTTAGCAACTTATACAAACAGTTGGTGGAATAATAAATCTTTTGATCACCAACACTTGGTTCCCGCTCGCCCACCCATGCGTTTGTCATCAAGAAACTTGTATCCCCTTTTCTAAGTTTTGTCTTAATTGCATTTCAAGTCCCGGAGTGGCTTTCCACAGTAAGTGCATATGTCGTAAAATCTGATCTTCATGCGCTATAAATGGTTTTTAAAGCACCCGTGTCCTATCAAAAACTGAGTTTTCTATGTTTTATTGTGACCCATGATGTGGTTCTCTTAATTAAGATCCTAGTTTATTTAGGCCTTATCCCATGTAGCAAGAAATTTCTGCTTAGCCTTAAATTTTTCCTCCTTTTTGTTTGCTTCTGGAGAGTAGGATTTTTCTTGGTGTTAGAATGACTATTGCCTCTACTTGGTTTGATAAGCGCAAGCTAACATAACTACCAATTTCTGAGTCGTTTCCATTAACGCTCTAAAGTTTTTATTTTCCATTCATGATACTACATTGGTTCCCCATATAATTTAATCAAGTTGACTACTAAGCACAACTTTCTTCTTTTATCAAGTACTGCACCTCTTATAATAGTATTAGGCGGCTCAGCGCGTTCTTCATTCCCACTGCTTTGACATTGGTCATTGTCATGTCTTTCCACATATTTAAGCTCTCTAGCTGTCGACGTTTACGCCTTCCACTCTAACAGTATATCCGTCTGTTATGATTTTTTATTTTTTAACAACAAGCTTTTCATCTTATCCAACCTTTATTCAATTTTTCTAAGCGCCTAAGTATTTCGTTAACATCTCTAAATCATTTATCATACGTCAATACGTATGCAATAACCGTCATACTATGTTTTACAGAGTCGCGCCAAAAATCAATCTTTGCGGAACACCGTACGTCATTTTCATAATACAATTCCCGACTATTATGGTCCAATCTTTCAAGTATGCCTTAATCATATTAATAAGGCAGAAAATACTAAATTAAAGTCATCTTTTACATTAGCCGTAACTAGTGTTGTCTATTTTAACCTTTTTTACTTAATTTTTGACTCCCACCGTAAATCTGCGACTTATTTCCTGCAGAATTCTGATATTTAGAATATGATCTAAAGTTTTCCCACGTATTGACCATACTATGACTATGGGTTGCAGTTAACCTTTTTTGGTTTTTCAAGGTTAAGTGGAAGAGCAGGCTTGCCGTTTCTGCGGTAAAACTGAACTTCGCCTGATTATATTGTTATATTGAATCTGTATTATTTTTTTTTTTTGGGTAAATAAAGACATATAATAATAATAATAATAATTAGGTGCAGCTTAACAGATATTGGAAAAAGTTTTTGTCTTCAACAACTCGTCAAGTATCAGTTTTATGTTTTGCTAGACTTTTCTACACAAGCTTTAACTACCTCTACAAAAATCTTGTCTAAACCTGTCGCTTTCCTAGTTTTAATTTTGGATCTTGCCAATTTGATTTGTTCTACAGTAAAAAGCAGATTTTTTTACCACTTCATACTACTCAATCTACCATTGACTGACTTGGAAATACATTTTGTACCATTTCGTACTACTTTTCTGCGAAGATTTTGACTGGGCTCATATTACTTGTAACAATTTTTTAACCTGTACCCCATATATCTGCATCAATTTGACCACAAACCTATTTTGTCGCATTAATAGCCAATTTTTTGACTATTTTCAAAGTCTGCTTTAGTTTCTTAATCCAGTTTTTGTTGAGATCACGTCTATTTGCCTTAGTCACCTTTATTTTTGCCGATAGACAGCACTTCTGCTGTCTGGCAATTTTGTTGCTCTACTAAAAGGAATGTTTTTGGTTTCACATTTTTTGAAAATCTTTATTATGTTATCAGTGAAGTCGGTAGCATCGTTACTTGCGTCTTGCTGGACAATTTGTTTTAATTTGTTTGAAATTCTACATTTTGTTTTTGTTGAAGTACCAGCTCATAAATTTAGTTTCTTTCTTTTTTTTAAACGTGCCTTTGCTGCCAAATTATGTTAGCATCTTGTAATGTCCACAATGCACCGCTTACCATTGTACTCATAGGTTGCAGAACCATCTTTGTTAAGGACAACCATTTTTCCTTCCAATGCAGCCGGTCGCCAATTTGTTCTGTCTGAGGTCTCGAATACCAAGCCAACAACATCATGTTGTTGGCATTATAGTGAGGCCATTTAAATTAAAATTAAAAAAAAAAAAAAGACTCGTCTCCGCATGAAGTATGTAAACTTTTGGATTTGATTCAAAATGAGCCAAATTTTCTTAACTTTTTCGTAACCGGAGACAAATCTTGGGTGTTCGAGTGGAGTACGACACAGAATCAAAACAGCAGAACAGGGCGAAGCGTAGCACACAAAATCATCCCTCCGTCCCAAGAAAGCACAAATAAGCAAGTCTCGCATCAAAACGATAAAAGAATCGTGCATTTTAAGTTTGTAATGCAAAGAAAAACTGTCAACTCAAAGCGCGTGAGAGTTGACAACAAAGACACGGTCAAGCTACACCATGATAATGCCCCCAACCACACTGCCTTCATCATTGCCAATTTTCTGGCCCAAAGCAACACCTCTGTGGTCTCCAAGCCCCCAAGCCCCCAAGCCAGTCTCGACTTGGCTCCGTGCAACTTTTTTTGTTTTCCCGACTAAAGAAAGAAAACATCCAAAAGCATGTTACAAAGTTATTAAAAGACATTCCTGTTGCAAAGTTTTAAGGTGCCTTTCAGGCGTGGCAGCCACGTCTCCAAAAGTGTATTAATGCATGGGGAGAGTATTTTAAAGAATTTTAAGCGTTTGTAGCAGTACGATCAATAAATCTATTGTTCATAAAAAATGGGCATTACTGATTTGGTGTGCCTTTTCCGAGTCAACCTAAACAAATCCTTTTCTGTGACCTTTGCGGTGTAGAACGTTTAGGAGGTTTATAGTGGCATCCATGTTTTGGTGTATGATCCAGTATCAGTCGTGTTTGGTCATGTTTTCCAACAAGTACTGTAAAGAGCAAACCATTCTCTGTAATTTGAACGCTAAAAAAACTTTATTAAGATGCAATTTAATTAAAAAAATACTCGTACAAAGAAAATATTGAAGTACTACTCTAGTAGTGACCAATAGGTTAAACAAAAGTGAGTCAGTTGCGGCTTTTTAGAAGTTGAGCAACCTTAGAATAACAAATCCTTAAGAAAAGAAATCCAAGAATCAATTACATTTAGGAAGCCAGAAAAGCCATATTAATCACAAAATAAAATACCAAACTATTGGAATCCACCATTACCATCAAACTATCAATTAGCAATAATTAGATTGAAATCTACGGAAATCAAACTGAAGAAATTTCGTTATAAAAAAAGTACAATAAAGTATTTTCTGAATGGTTAACAGACAAGATAATAAAGAAACTTCCGGATGAAAAGGTAGTCAAGCCAGCACATTACTTGCCTCACTGACCAATAATAAAAGAGAATAACTAGAGAACAAAACAAACCATCCTTAAACAATTGTTTAAAAAAAAATTAAATGAGCAAATTCTGAATATTTTGTTTCAATTCCAAAAAGACCAGATCAAAATTAAGAAAGCGTTCTTGTAGATTAGACTATGCTCCAAAGACAAAGATTTTCTGCGGTTTTTGTAGAAGGCTGCGGACAATGAAATAAAGATCTTCAGTCATAGATGGATCAACTAGCAAACGCCATCTTAAAAAAAAATTAGAAAATTATGATGAGGAATAACCACTAAGAAAACTATCTTGTTATGTACACAAAAAAATATTTGATATTGGTTTCACAGTCCCGTAAAGTTTTGTTTGCTGTTTCTAGGAATGTGGATTGGATAAAATGAAATCTTACTTTGCACATTTTTTATAATTCAAGTAGCGATTGGATCTCGTATGGAATCTCAGATGCAGGAAGCATTGGGCAACAATTTACTGATCTGATTTGATTGCAGTTTTCAGTTGGAACAAGCAAACAAAAAATAATCATTGTAAAAATCAATATCATTTACTGAAACATGCACACAAGTAAACTCAATTTCAACCTTTATTAACCTCTCAGTGCATTAGAATAATCCTTTTTATCCCTAATTACAGTCCTTATATTTATAATACAGTAAACCAAACAATAATAGTTGTAGAATCAGAAACCGCGTTAAGAAAAATTAAAGCATTAATTTCAAAATCTCAGATTATGGCCACACTGACAACATAAAAAACGTATCGCGTTCAATAAAAATCTTATCATGCACCAACAAGTATGCAATTAAAATAAGCTTTTAATCACCCTTCGGCAAATAACACATTTCCTCTTACAAACCGAAAATTTTTAACCGGTATATTATTAAATAAATAATTACCAACATCGTCTTCTTAGAAAAGCGTGATATAGGCTACCTTACAAAACGCCTGAAAAAAAAAAACGAAAACAAACACCCGGTCCTTAATTAAACCTTAATAATCGAATCGTTGGAGCGTGAAGGTGCTCGAGAGATGGCCGTTCTCGATTACAATTAACTTCCTAATTGCAGCAATTAACGGCTCGATTAAGCAGGAGCAGCGCTCTTCGATAATAATAGCTTTCAACATTCTCAAGCAACAAAATACATACAAAACGATGTTTATTTTAAAAATTACAACCAAAATAGTTCATTTCCATAGGTGATGATATTTATATAGTTTTTTTTTTATAATGTGCTGCATCTATAAATACTATTAAGAGGTTGTGAAGAGCGCAATTTCATCATTTTGTGTTCCTGAAGCAACTCACAGGTTGAAAATTTATGAGAGCATATAAATAAATAAATAAATATTGAGCAGTTTATTTTGGAAGCTGCTAACAATTTAATTAGAAACGAACTAGATAAAATTCCTGAATAAAAAGAACAACCGTTAATTAATTAATTAACAAGTAATCTGCTTTACATTCGAATTAGAACGAAATTAGAGCAACTGATAAAAAACGGCTGAAATGGTAAGAAAGTGGTGTTTAATTAGTTTGGAAATGAAAATTAAAACGTTCGGTCATTGTAGGCGTAGAAGGGTGCGTTAATTGAAAACTGCGTAAAAATTCCTAATGAAACGAGAGAATTGTTGACGAATACTGTAATATTGTAATAATAAATGCTGACATGGACTGATAATGTTTAAGTTTCTCCATGGATAAGGTACAACTCAAACTAACATGCGGAAGTCCCTGCGAGCGATACGCTGATTGCTATGGGAGATTATTTACTTAATCATTGAGCCACCAACAAAATTAATTAAATTTTGTTGTGTGGTCATACATTTGGGGATTGTTATTAATGTTAAAAAATATTATATTTGTGGAGAGCAGAGATTACAATTTCATTGTTTGGTATTGTAAAGGAATTATATAAAATGGTCCAATTTAAATGTAATTAAAATTCAAAAAAGTTGTTTGATAAATTTGCCCAAAATTATCAGTGGCTCATTTTTTATTTATATTAAGCTATAATCATATGAATTACATAATATTCTGCAGCTGTTCTGATACACTTTCAGCGTAAAAGCTATGGCGTTGATTGACTTTGTTTTTATTTACATATAATACTTTGTAAAGCCAAGACTATACACATACCATAGAACGAATGTAGATTGAAATAAATACAATTAGTTTAATCGATTGCACCTTTGGCGTTGACAAGAAGTAAATTAAATAACGAACTACTTTAAAAGTCTTCCTCCAGCCACTTACCAAGACATGCACATACTTGCCCCTAATCAAGTTGAACCCTACAAGCTACGGACCAACCTCATACGCTTGCCACGCGTTTTTGATCTTTGTGGGACGCCTACAACAAGCTGCCAACAAGCACAAGTGAACGATGGGTTATAACAGTAACCAAACTCAACGATTGAAAACTTAACATCGTTAGTGACTCCCGTAAGAATCCTACCAATCCAACTTCAGGTGGATAACCTCCTACTCACGCAGACACAATAACAAAATATCAAACTAATATACCACCACTAGAGGTGCATAGGTAAGCACTCCATATCATAATTACCAGCCGGTAATTTGAATTGGAGTGCCCACCCACCAGTCCAATTGTTGGTGATCCAAAAATTAAAATTTCACTTATCTGCCAGCGTTAGAAGTCTCCAAGTCAGAAGAAACAATAGAGATACAAATGTCTGAATCATCAACACTTGGATGAATGGGTGGGACACTCCATAAGATGTTTACCAGCCGGTAATTTGAACTAGAGTGCCCACCTACCTGCCCAAACGTTGGTGATCCAGAAAGTAAATTATTTCTTCTCTGCCAGCGTTAGAAGTCTCTAAATCAAAGGAAGCAATAGAGATACAAATGTCTAGGTCACCAACACTTTGGGTGGATAGGTAGATCTCCATAACATGATTACCAGCAGGTAATTTATACTGGAGTGCCAACCCACTTGCCAAAGTGTTGGTGATTCTGAAAATAAATTATTTCTTCTCTGCCAGCGTTAGAAGTCTCTAAGTCAGAGGAAGCAATAGAAATACAAATGTCTCGATCATTAACATTTAAGGTGAATAGGTAAACACTCCATAACATAATTATCAACCGGTAATTTAAAATGGAGTGCATACCCACCCGCCCAATTGTTAGTCAAACAAAAATTGGAGTTTGTCGTCTTTGTTCGCGTTACAAGTCTTTATATCAAAGAAAACAATAGAGATAAAACTTTTAAACAACCAACACTTGGACAGGTGAGTGATACACTCCATAGCATGATTACCAGCCATTAGTTTAAACTAGAGTTTCTCTTCTCTGCTCGCGTTGAAAGTCTCTATATTAAAAGAAGCTATAAAGATACAAACTTTTGAATAACCAACAATTGGGTAGGTAGGTGAAACACTCCGTAACATGATTACCAGCTAGTAGTTGAAGTGCTCAACCACCCGCCCAAGTGTTGGCTATCCAAAAATTAAAGTTTTTCTTCTTTTCCAGCGTTAGAAGTCTCCAAGTCAGAGAAGACAATAGAGATACAAATATCTGGATCTCCAACACTTGGGGTGGTGGGTGGGCACTCTATAACATGTTTACCAGTCGGTAGCTTGAACTGGAGTGCCCACCCACCTGCCCAAATGTTGGTGATCCTGAAATTAGAGTTTGTTCTCTCTTTTCGCGTTAGATGTCTCTAATATAAAGGAGACTATAGAAATAAAAAAATCTAGATTACCAACACTTGGGGTTAGTAGGTGAACACTCTATAACATGATTACAATCCGGTAGCTTAAACTGGAGTGCCCACCCACCTGCCCAAATGTTGGTAATCCTGAAATTAGAGTTTATTCTCTCTTCTCGCGTTAGAAGTCTCTAAGTTAAAGGAGACTATAAAAATACAAAAGTGTGGATTACCAACACTTGGGGTTAGTAGAAGAACACTCTATAACATGATTACAATCCGGTAGCTTGAACTGGAGTGCCCACCCACCTGCCCAAATGTTAATGATCTTGAAATTAGAGTTTATTCTCTCTTTTCGCGTTAGAAGTCTCTAAGTTAAAGGATACTATAGAGATACAAAAGTATGGATTACCAACACTTGAGGTTAGTAGGTAGGCACTCTATAACATGATTACAATCCGGTAGTTTAAACTGGAGTGCCCACCTACCTGCCCAAATGTTGGTGATCCTGAAATTAGAGTTTATTCTCTCTTTTCGCGTTAGAAATCTCTAAGTTAAAGGAGACTATAAAAATTCAAAAGTCTAGATTACCAACACTTGGGGTTAGTAGAAGAACACTCTATAACATGATTACAATCCGGTAGCTTGAACTGGAGTGCCCACCCACCTTCCCAAATGTTGGTGATCCTAAAATTAGAGTTTATTCTCTCCCTTCGCGTTAGAAGTCTCTAAGTTAAAGGAGACTATAAAAATACAAAAGTCTGGATTACCAACACTTGGAGTTAGTAGAAGAACACTCTATAACATGATTACAATCCAGTAGCTTGAACTGGAGTGCCCACCCACCTGCCCAAATGTTGGTAATCTTGAAATTAGAGTTTATTCTCTCTTCACGCGTTAGAAGTCTCTAAGTTAAAGGAGACTATAGAGATACAAAAGTCTGGATTACCAACACTTGGGGTTAGTAGGTAGGCACTCTATAACATGATTACAATCCGGTAGTTTAAACTGGAGTGCCCACCCACCTACCCAAATGTTGGTGATCCTGAAATTAGAGTTTATTCTTTTTTTTCGCGTTAGAAGTCTCTAAGTTAAAGGAGACTATAGAGATACAAAAGTCTGAATTACCAACACTTGGGGTTAGTAGGTGGGCACTCTATAACATGATTACAATCCGGTAGTTTAAACTGAATTGCCCACCCACCTGCCCAAATGTTGGTGATCCTGAAATTAGAGTTTATTCTCTCTTCTCGCGTTAGAAGTTTCTAAGTTAAAGGAGACTATAGAGATACAAAAGTCTGAATTACCAACACTTGGGGTTAGTAGGTGGGCACTCTATAACATGATTACAATCCGGTAGCTTAAACTGGAGTGTTCACCTACCTGCCCAAATGTTGGTGATCCTGAAATTAGAGTTTATTCTTTTTTTTCGCGTTAGAAGTCTCTAAGTTAAAGGAGACTATAAAAATACAAAAGTCTGGATTACCAACACTTGGGGCTAGTAGAAGAACACTCTATAACATGATTACAATCCGGTAGTTTAAACTGAATTGCCCACCCACCTGCCCAAATGTTGGTGATCCTGAAATTAGAGTTTATTCTCTCTTCTTGCGTTAGAAGTCTCCAAGTTAAAGGAGACTAAAGAAATACAAAAGTCTGGATTACCAACACTTAGGGTTAGTAGGTGGACACTCTATAACATAATTACAATCCGGTAGCTTAAACTGGAGTGCTTACCCACCTGCCCAATTTTTGGTGATCCTAAAACTAAAGTTTATTCTCTCTTCCCGCGTTAGAAGTCTTTAAGTTAAAAGAGACTATAGAGATACAAAAGTCTGGATTACCAACACTTGGGGTTAGTAGGTGGGCACTCTATAACATGATTACAATCCGGTAATTTAAACTGGAGTGCCCACCCACCCGCTCAAGTGTTAGTGATCCAGAAATTACAGTTTTTCTTTTCTGCCAGCGTTAAAAGTCTCTAGGTCAGATGAGACATTAGATATACAAATGTCTGGATCACCAACATTTGGGGTGAGTGGGTGGGCACTTCATAACATGGTTACCAACCTGTAATTTGAACTGGAGAACTAAAATTTCTCTTGTCTGCTAGCCGAGGAAAGCAATAGAGATACACTTGGTTGGTGGGTGGGTGGGGCACTTCATAACATGATTACCAGCCGATAATTTAAACTGGAGTGTCCAACCACCTGCCCAATTGTTGGTGATCCAGGAATTGGAGTTTCTCTTTTCTGCCCGCGTTGGAAGTTTCTATATCAGAGGAGGCAATAGAGATACAAGCTTTTAGATAAATAATATTTGGGTAGGTGGGTGGAACTCTCTATAACATGGTTACCAGCCGGTAGTTTAAACTGGAGTTCCCACCCACCCGCCCAAGAGTTAGTGATCCAGAAATTACAGTTTCTCTTAGATGAAGCAATAGATTACCAACACTTACGGTGGGTGAGTGGGCTCTCCATAACATAATTACCAGCCGGTAATTTAAACTAGAATGCCCACCCACCTGTCCAAGTGTTGGTAATCCAGAAAGTTTCTCATCGCTTCCAGCGTTAGAGATCTCACGACGATAGAGATACAAATGTAAAAAAAAACACACACAAAACAAGGTGTTTACAACACAAAAAATGGCCAAATATCAGACAATAAATGTTCAAAATTGCTAATAGTTTTGGAAGAAATTATAAATCAATCTGCAAACAGATGCAGAAGAAGCTTGTTCGTAACAAGCGATAGCAACCGGAGAATCAATAAAAACCACTACAACTTAGCATGTGTGCATTTCGAACAAAGTTGCAGCAAATTGTCTCAATCGTAAACCATAGATTGAACTCTCAATCTCAATAGAATAAAATGAAAAAAATAAAAAAAATAAAAAAAAATAAAAAAATAAAAAAATCAGAGAATGCTGAAATATAAATAATAAAATTGGTAATTATCAAATTAACCTTTAAAATATATTTATAAACAAAAAGAATTTATAAAACATTCTCTGACTACGGCCCTGTTCAGTGCTTTAAATATCCGGCTACGTGTATATATGAATTATTACAATATCATTAATGTTACGTTCAAATCATATAATTTATCATACATTACACGCTGACAACTAAATGAATTGTTGAAACTTAATATCCGGTCATAAGGATGAGCTATGTTCTACACTAAATCCGTCACTGAAAGCATAACGCAACAATGTCACACGTACAACTATGTAACTATACAACGAGAGAAGCTTTAGATAAATAAACAAAATCACAGGAAGTTATAAACTGTCCGATTCTCATTAATGAAATGATTAATTAGTATCTAAAGATTCCATAATTTATTAAGTGAGATAGCAAAAATATTTTAAAAGCTTTTGAAACAATTACTAAAGATGATTGATTATTAAAGTTACTTGATAATATTTCTAAAAACATGCAAAACCTTGCATTAACACCCAAAAATATTTATGTTAACATTGAGAAATATTATTTGTGGAAATGTAGGTGTCATTGTAGGAATGACCTAGGTTTGACTGACCAAAGCAATATGGTCTTAAAATTTATTTATAGCACAAAAGCATCTCTCAACCCAATTGCATTTTATTTTTGTATGTAATAATAATTATTCGATCCATATAAGCAATATTCACGTTGTGTAATAACGATAGTAAATTTAATAAATAATAAGTGGTGTTAGAAGAGTGATCTTGACCTTATTAATAAGCAGGCGCCTGATTTACAAAAGACGTCCTTGATTGGATATTTCCTATTGGTAAAAAAGTATTTATTAATCAAAAACAATGCTTGCTTTAATTAGACCTCGGCCTTTCACTGTATCCAACCTTTGACACGACAATTATTTCCATCAATTGAATATTCAATATTCTAAATTATTTTCGATACAATAGTAAGAGAAGAATATTTTATTTGATTTAATTTTTTTTTCTGCAGACATCTCCTTTTAAGCAAGCCATACATCTCTCGGTTTCAATTAACCGGCTTAATCCCCTACGTCCAATTTATGCAGCACATAAATATTAATCAGGTCGGATTAAAATGTGAAATTTGACAAGGGCCTTGAGTGCAGCAAGCAACTCCACCGTGTGGTAATGTGTAACACAACAAACACTTGAAATCAGTGAGAGAGTAAATATATATAAAGTCTTCAAAGGAAGGCTCGTAAACGTCGAAGAGGCAATGATAATATTTGTTTTTGAGTGCAGTAAAAAATTGCACGTCGCAGATCGTTAAATGCAGATATTGAAATGAGAGTGCTGCCTGTAAAAATGTTCACTGTGTATTTATATAATTAATCATTTCGTATTTTTATTTATACAGTTTGGTTGATTTGATGATAAAATTAACTTTTTATATTATAATAAAATAAATACCGGTCTTTTGCAAACTACTATCTTAGAACCTACTAACGCCAAAAATTGTTAAGTCTATTTGTGAGAACCATCCACGTCATCCAATGTACGGATTGCAAATTTCAACATAATTCATATTTTATCTATAAAATAGCAAATTCTTTTCAGAACATGCACAAATCACTCACTGCATATTATATTGACTGCATTTTGAAAAATTGTTAAAAGCTGTTTAAATTTTTGTAAATATGTTAAGCAATAATTGGAGAAACTCTGTAGAAAAATTCATATTAAAGTTTCAAAAATTGTTGTTAATATTTCAAAATGTTTAATTATTTTTATAAAACGTGCATAACGTTATTCTCTTGATTAGAAATGAAGTTTGGTTGCGCGTTTTCTAAATAGCGCTAGATTTGCCAGCAGCGTGATAACGTCAGTTTCCCAAAAGAACGAATTGAAGTCCAAGGCGGGGTTCTTTTATCAATCTAAAGAGAGAATCGGATTTTTTTTCAATTCTCAAATTAGATTCAACATTTTTCTAATAAATACTGGGCAGGAACTAAGTTTGAATTGTGGGCAGGTAGCTTCTTCTACTGACTATTACTTCAACCACCGTTTGTCTTCTTGCAGCTATTCTTAACAAGAGGATTATAGTAAGTTGTTAGCAATACAACAAACGATTAGTTTACAAAAAATTTCTTGATAACAAACGCTTGGGTGGGCGGACGAGAACTATGTTTAAATTGTGGGTGGTTAACTTCTTCTACTGTGGCCCATCTACCCACCCAAGTGTTAGCGATCAAAAGATTTATTATTTTAAGCACCGTTTGTGTTCTTGCAGCTATTTAAAAAAAAAATATTGTAAATTGTTAGCAATACAACAAACGATTAGTTTACAAAAAATATCTTGATAACAAACGCTTGGTTGGAAGGGCGAGAACTAAGTTTAAATTGTGGGCAAATAGCTTCTTCTACTGTGGCCCACCCACCCAAGTGTTGGTGATTTAAAAAATTATTATTTCAACCACCGTTTGTGTTCTTGCGCCTACTCTTAACAAGAAAATTTTGTAATTTAGATAAGCAACGATTGAAAAAACTTTATCAAAAATTTCAAATCAAAGTTCCAAAAATTATAAAAAAAAATTCAAAATTTTAAAAATTTAATTATTTGGTATTTAAAAAAAATTGTTAAAAGCTGTTTGAACTTTTCAATATTCTGAAGTTTTGTAAATCGATTAAGCAATAATTGAAAAAACTATATAAAAAATTTCAGGTCAAAATTCCAAAAACTCTAAAAACTTTCAAAATTTACTTTTTTGGTATTCAGAAACTTTTTTAAAAGCTATTTGGACTTTTTCAATATTCTAAAATTTTGTAAATACATATATCAAGCAATGGCTGGAGAACCTATACAAAAAATTTCAAGTAAAAATTCCAAAAACTGTAAATATTATTTCAAACTTTTCAAATTTAACCTTTTGGTATTTTAAAAAATTGTTAAAAACTGTTTGAACTTTTTTCAATACTCTGAAATTTTGTAAATATATTTATCAATGATTAGAAAAACTATACACAAAAAATCCAAAAATTGTAAAAAATATTTCAAAATTTTCAAAATTTACTTTTTTGGTATTTTGAAAAATGCTTAAAACTGCTTTAAATTTTTGTAAAATTCTGAAGTTTTTAAAACACATAAGGCAATGATTAAAAAAAAACTATGCAAAAAGTTTCATAACAAAATTCCAAAAATTCTAAAAGATATTATTGTAGAAGATATATTGTATTTTAAAAAATTGTTAAAAGCTGTTTGGACTTTTTTAATATTCTGTAATTTTGCAAATATATTGAGCAATGATTGGAGAAACTGTACAAAAAATTTCAAACATTTCAAAAACTGTAAAAAATATTTCAAAGTTTTCAAAATTTACTTTTTTGGTTTTCTAAAAAAATTGTTAAAAGTTGTTTCAACTTTTTCAATATTCTAAAATTTTGTTTATAATGAAGCAATTACTGGAAAAAATATACAGAAAATTTCAAATCAAAATTCCAAAAATTGTAGAAGATAATTAAAAAAATACAAAATTCACTTTTTTGGTATTCTAAAAAATTGTTAAAAGCTTTTTAAATTTTCTGAAATTTTGAAAACATCTTGAACAATTATTGGAAAAACTAAGCAGAAAATTTCAGGTCAAATTTGCAAAAATTGTAAAAGATATTTCAAAATTTACTTTTTTTGTATTTTAATAAAATTGTTTAAAGCTGTTTATTTTTTTCTTTATTCTGAAATTTTGTAAATATGTTGAGCAATGATTGGAAAAACTTTACAGAAAATTTCAGGTCAAAATTCCAAAAAAATTAAAAAAATATTTCAAAATTTTGCAAAATTTATTTTTTGGTATTCTAAAATATTGTTAAAATATGTTTGTATTTTATTCAATATTCTAAAATTTTGTAAATATATTAAGCAATATAAATTGGAAAAACTATAAAGAAAATTTCAGATCAAAATTCCAAAAATTGTAAAAGATATTTCAAATTTTCAAAATTAATTTATTTGTTCTTCTGCAAAATTGTTAAAAACGGTTTACATTTTTTTCAATACTCTGGAATTTTGTAAATATATTTATCAATGATTAGAGAAACAATACACAAAATTTTCAGTCAAAACTCCAAAAATTGTAAAAGAAAAATTCAAAATTTTCAAAATTTACTTTTTTGGTATTCTGAAAAATTATTAAAAGCTGATCAGACTTCTTCAATATTCTGAAATTTTGTAAATATATTAAAAAATGATTGGAAAAATTTTACAGCAAATTTCATGTCAAAATTCCAAAAATTGTAAGAGATATTTCAAAACTTTCAAAATTTACTTTTTCGGTATTCTAAAAAATTGTTAAAAGCTGTTTGAACTTTTTCAATATTCTGAAATTTTGTAAATATATTAAGCAAAGATTGAAAAAACTATACAGAAAATTCCAGGTCAAAATTCCAAAAATTGTAGAAAATATTTCAAAACTTTCAAAATTTACTTTTTTGGTATTCTAAAAAAATGTTAAAAGCTGTTTGAACTTTTTCAATATTCTGAAATTTTGTAAATATATTAAGCAATGATTGAAAAAACTATACAGAAAACCTCAAATCAAAATTTCAAAATTTGTAAAAAAAATTTCAAAATTTTCCAAATTTACTTTTTTAGTATTCTGAAAAATTGTTAAAAACTGTTTGGACTTTTCAATATTCTGAAAATTTGTAACTTGATTAAGAAATAATTAGAAAAACTATATAGAAAACTTCAGGACAAAATTCCAAAATTTGTAAAAAAAAATTTAAAAAATTTACTTTTTTGGTATTCTGAAAAATTGTTAAAAGCTGTTTGGACTTTATCATTATTATAAAATTTTGTAAATTGATTAAGCAATAATTGGAGAAACTTTATAGAAAATTTCAGGTCAAAATTCCAAAAATTGTGAAAGATATTTCAAAATTTTCAAAATTTACTTTTTTGGTATTCTGAAAAATTGTTAAAAACTGTTTGGAATTTTTTATTATTTTGAAATTTTGTAAATTGATTAAGCAATAATTGGATAAACTTTATAGAAAATTTCAGGACAAAATTCCAAAAATTGTAAAAGATATTTCAAAATTTTCAAAATTTACTTTTTTGGTATTCTGAAAAAATTGTTAAAAGCTGTTTGGACTGTTTGAAAATTCTGAAATTTTGTTAATATTTTAAAAAATAATGAAAAAACTATACAGAAAATTTCAGGTTAAAACACCAAAAATTGTAAAAAATATTTCGAAAGTTTCTAAATTTATTTTTTGGTATTCTGAAAATTTGTTGAAAGCTGTTTAAATTTTTTCAAATTTTTAAAACTTTGTTAATAGATTAAGCATTTATTGGAGAAATCATACAGAAAATTTCAGGTCAAAATTTCAAAAATTGAAAAGATATTTCAAAATTTTCAAAATTTATTTTTTTGGTATTCAAAAAAACGATTTAAAGCTGTTTCGACTTTTTCATTATTCTGAAATTTTGTAAACATATTAAGCAATAATTGAAAAAATTATACAAAAAATTTTAAGTTAAAATTCCAAAAATTGTAAAAGATATTTCAAAAATTTTAAAATTTACTCTTTTTGTGTTCCGAAAAATTGTTAAAAGCTGTTTGAACTTTTTCAATATTCTAAAATTTTGTAAATATATTAAGCAACGATTAAAGAAACTATACAGAAAATTTTACGTCAAAAATTCCAAAAATTGTAAAAGATATTTCAAATTTTCAAAATTTATTTTTTTGGTATTCTGAAAAAATGTTAAAAGCTGTTTGGATTTTTTTAAAATATTCTGAAAGGTCAAAATTCCAAAAAATGTAAAAGATTTTCAAAACTTTCAAAATTTACTTAGTTGGTTTTCTAAAAAAAATTTAAAAGCTGTTTCAACTTTTTCAATATTCTAAAATTTTGTATATATATATATATATATATATATATAAAGCAATTATTGGAAAAAGTATACAGAAAATTTCAAGTCAAAATTCTAAAAATTTTTTTTGGTATTCTGAAAAACTGTTAAAAGCTGTTTGGACTTATTTAATATTCTAAAATTCTGTAAATATATTAAGCAATGATTGGAAAAACTGTGCAAAAAATTTCAGGTGAAAATTCTAAAAATTATAAAAAATATTTAAAAATTTTCAAAATTTACTTTTTTGGTATTCTGAAAAGTTGTTAAAAGCTGTTTGGACATTTTCATTAATTTGAAATTTTGTAAGTATATCAAACAATAATTGGAAAAACTATTAAAAAAAACTTCAGGTCAAAATTCCAAAAATTGTGAAAACTATTTCAAAATTTTCAAAATTTACTTTTTTGGTATTCTGAAAAATTGTTAAAAGCTGTTTGGGCTTTTTTATTTTTTTTAAATTTTGTAAATTGATTAAGAAATAATTGTAAAAACTATATAGAAAATTTCAGGACAAAATTTGAAAAAATTGTAAAAAATAAAAAATTAATTAAAAAATTGTTAAAAGCTTTTTAAAATTTTTCAATATTCCAAAATTTTGTAAATCATTTAAGCAATAATTGGAGAAACTATATAAAAAATTTTAGATCAAAATTCCAAAAATTCTAAAAGATATTTCAAAGTTTTCAAAATAAACTTTTTTGGTATTCTGAAAAATTGTTAAAAACTGTTTGAACAATTTCAGTATTCTTAAATTTTGTAAACATATTAAGCAATAATTGAAGAAACTAAACAAAAAATTTCAGGTATAAATTCCAAAAATTCTAAAAGATATTTTAAAATTTTCAAAAATTATTTTTTTGGTTTTCTGAAAAATTGTTAAAAGCTGTTTGGACTTTTTGAATAAATTAAAATTTTGTAAATATATTAAGCAATGATTAAAAAAACTGTACAAAAAATTTCAGGTAAAAATTCTAAAAATTATAAAAAATATTTCAAAATTTTCAAAATTTTTTGATATTCTAAAATACTGTTTACTATTTTAATATTCTGAAATTTTGTAAATATATTAAGCAAAAAAACCATACAAAAAATTTCAAGCCAAAATTCCAAAAACTTTGGAGGATATTTCAAAGTTTTCAAAACATATTGGTAAAATTGTTAAAAATTGTTTGGATTTTATTCAATATTCTGAATTTTTGTAAATATATTAAACATTGATTGGAAAAACTATAAAAAAAAAATTATGTTAAAATTCCAAAAATTGTAAAAAAAATTTCAAAATTTTCAAAATTAACTTTTTGCTATTCTGAAAAATTGTTAAAACCAGAATGGAATTTTTCAATATTCTGAAATTTTGTAAATATATCAAGCAATAATTTTAGAAGCTATACAGAAAATTTCAAGGCAAAATTATAAAAATTGTAAAAGATATTTAAAAATTTACAAAATTTCCTTTTTTGGTATTTTGAAAAATGCTTAAAAACTGTTTTGAATCTTTTTAATATTCTGAAATTTTGTAAATATATTAAGCAACAATTGGAAAAATTACAGGTCTAAATTTCAAAAATTGTAAAAAATATTTCAAAACTTTCTGTAAACTAGTTTCGACCCAAATACATTTTAGTCTAAAAATTATTTGTTGCTGCAAACGTATGCAACAGTAATTTGAATATTTCTTCAATTATAGCATTAGTTATCTAAATTGTAAGATCAATTGAAGCAAATTTAGTTATTAAATATTTAATATTAAAATAAACACAGCAAGCACTAATTGAGATACTAAAAACAACAAGAATTATTCCGAATATGGTAATACACAAACACCCTCTAATTTAATTCCAAAGCCGCCATGTAAGAAAAACTGGTCCAATCAATTTTATTTAAAAAAATTACCAAACTAAATATATAAGATCATAATCAAACTGTGCTGGCCCAACATTAAATAATTATTTAAAATTATCAACAATTTCCTCCTTTAAATAAACATGATTTTATCAACTATGTTGCAAGAAGAGATATTAATGAAGTTATTTATGTAAGTTGATTATTATATATTATGATAAATTAATTGTTAACTACAAAGCCACCACAAAAAATCTATTTTCATTCACTTTGATCTTTAGTGATTCATACTTTAGTTTAGTAGATGAAAGAAGTAACATTGTAAACAAAATAAGCGCCTTTGATTTAACAACTATTTACAATATAAATTATTTAAACGATTGTTATACTATAAAAATAAGAGTAGGGTTTATTCTCAGACATTGTAATAAGAAATATTAATGCAAGCTTTCTAAAACATCTTTTTAAAAATATAAATAGCATTCGTCTGTCACAACCGAACACATGTAGCAATCAATTATATTTATTGATGCAATTAATTTGCATCGGCGTTGAAAACTCGGTTGTAAAAACACAATTTAATTCATTTTAAAAAAAGTATCGATATTATTAAGACTAGATAAATAAATTCGTAGAAGAATCGTATTATTATCTCTTAAACCAGCTGTGCACTGTTTGAGTTGGCACGGGGAACATATCCGTCAGACCTTTTTAACTTTCATTCATTCGAACTACCGAAGAAATACAGACATTACATTGAGATCATTTTTCACAGTTACAAAAGAACAAATATACATTCTTGGAATAATAAATATTTTTACTTTTATTAAAATTACAACGAAATGTTTACACGTTTTTTTTCATGACTCAATTATATTTTTATAATTATTGGAATGAGACGAATTTAAGAAATAGGTTAGTTTTGCATTGTTTTGAAAGTAAATAATTTTATTTATAAACTTAATATAGTTTTGCTATTTTTTGTTTCTGTATGACCGGCATACTAAAGAATTAAAGCTACAAATTTATCCTGTTGAGTCTAGGACGGTTGCAAACAGATCCGCAGTTTTAATTAAAACAAAATTATGTTCAGCAATAAAGTGCATTTTTTGGCTAAACGGGTATGTTAATGGATAAAGTTTATAAAAAAATCATTGAGACTCCATTGCATCCAAAAAAATCAACTTATTTAAATCAAAATTTGGCTTTTAGTTCGAGAATTAGACCTGTATATTTGAAAAAATAAACAAAATCAAATGTGCTGAAAAAATAGCGATGTTGAAGTGGACTGCAAAGACCTAGAGAGTGAAAATCTATACCTAAAATGCGCAAAAAAAGAGACACAACGCAGCTAAATGCATGTATTGCGTTTACTGCATAAAGAAAAAACACCAACTCAAGGTGAGTACTTAAACTGTCGGTGACAAAGTCCCTATCCACGGGCTTTTCGCAATATTTCAAGAAGAATGAGATAAACATTGTCTCGGCTCGTCATACCGAAAAGCTACGACCTATTTTAAAACCACCATTGCTGATTTCTTCACCTACTTGAAGAGATATGCAAGTAGTGATTCGCAACATGCCGCAATAACTAACCGAAGAAAAAGTTGGGAAAGCATTGGAGAAGTTGAGCTTCAAACCATTCAACGTTCATAGTATAGAAAACAAGTTTGGACGTTTCCAAGTAATCTCTGTACAACTTCCCAAAAGGGAAAAGAGTATGGAGATCTTTAATATCAAAGAGATATTAAATCTTACGGTCTTACGGTCAGGATTCAACCAAAAAAAAGAGGCGGAGGCATTGCCCAGTGTTATAAACGTCAAAAATTATTCTTCAGTTTTTTAAGTCCCAACCAGTCTGCCAAAAAAACACACCCCCAAACTGTGCTCCGACCCCCATCATGCCAATTTTTCGAAATGCAAGGCCATCAAAATATTGGCTGTTCAAAAGAAAAAAACGCCACTCGCATCAGGGCCCGTGCCGGCTCAGACTCAAGCTTCCCGAAGCTCAAACTCAAGCTTCCCAAAGCTCAGACTCTAGCTTCCCAATGCTCAGGTTCCCGCAAGTTTGCAACCGCGGTCACGGCAAACATAAAAAGTGGACAACCCAGACATTCTTACTAATCAAATGCAATCGTGGTAAAGGTGCCGGAGTTGGGCACCCTCAAACTCTCATCTGAGTATATCAACCCAATCAACTAAACCAAAATTGCAGATAGGTTTTACAATTTTCTACATCCCTTTCCCTACCATTTTAGTAAAAAACTTGAATTCAAAACAAAAAAGATCAAGCATTGCACTTCGTTAAGTCAAAAGGCTACAAAGACATGGAAACAAATGAACCCACTCATTACAGCTTCGTTGGTCAGCGAGAGGACGTCCTAGATGTAGCAATACTAAAAGACGTCAACTCGCAAGTCAAAATTTTGGCAATCACTGACCTAAGCTCCGACCTCATCTCGGTAATCCTAAAACTTTATAGAAGAAAAAAAAACGAAAGAGGATAATGGTTCGTTATCCAAACAAATTGGATTTTTTTCTCGAGGTATCTAAAAGAAAGACCTATGTCACTTATTGTCATGTTTCTTAGTTGCAGGAGCACGGTAGGTAATTGTTATTTCTATTCTCTTGATAACAAACACTTGAGCGGGTGAGCGGGAACACTAAATCAAATTACCGGACAATTATTTATAAATTGTGTTCCCGCCCACCCGCCCAAGTGTTTGTTATCAAAAAATTAGTTACAACACTACCTTCTATTAACTTAATGATATCTGTCACTTATTCTGTTATGATTGTTAGCTGCAGGAACAAGGTAAATGATTGTGACTTCAATTCTCTTAATAACAAACACTTGGGCGGGTGGGCGGGAACACTATAACAAATTACCAGTCTATTAATATAATAAACTGTAATCCCGCCCACCCGCCCAAGTGTTTGTTATCAAAAAATTAGTTACAAGACTACCTTCTACTAACTCAATGACAACTGTCATTTATTCTGTCATGTTTGTTAGCTGCAGGAACACGTCAAGTGATTGGAACTTCTAATTTTGTAACCACAAACACTTGGGCGGGTGGGCGGAAACACTATAACAAATTACCGGTCCATTAATATAATAAACTGTGATCCCGCCCACCCGCCCAAATGTTTGTTATCAAAAAATTAGTTACGTCACCACCTTCTTCTAACTTAATGACATCATTCACTTATTCTATCTTGTATGTTAGCTGCAGAAACATGAAAGGTGATTGTGACATCTAATTTCTTTATAACAGACACTTGGGCGGATGGGCAGAAACGCTATATCAAATTAGCGGTCCATTATTTATAAACTGTGTTTCCGCCCACCCGCCCAATCGTTTGTTATCAAAAAATTAGTTACGAGACCACCTTCTACTAATTTAATAACACATGTCACTTATTCTGTAATGTTTGTTAGCTGCAAGAACACGGTAGGTGATTGTGACTTCTTTTGTTTTGATAACAAACACTTGGGTGGGTGGGCGGGAACACTATATCAAATTACCGGTCCAATATTTATAAACTGTAATCCGTCCACCCGCCCAAGCGTTTGTTATCAAAAAAATAGTTACAACACCACCTTCTACTAACTTAATGACACCTGTCACTTATTCTGTCATGTTTGTTAGTTACAGAAACACGGTAAGTAATTGTGACTTTTATTCTGTTGATAAACACTTGGGCGGGTTGGCGGGAACACTATATCAAATTACCGGTACATTATTTATAAAATGTCTTCCCGCCCACCAGCCCAGTTGTTTGTTATCAAAAAATTAGTTACGTCACCACCTTCTACTAACTTAATGACACCTGTCACATATTCTGTCATGTTTGTTAGCTGCAAAAACACGGTAGGTAATTGTAACTTCTGTTCTCTTGATAACAAACATATGGGCGGGTGGGCGGAAACACTATAACAAATTACCGTTCCATTAATATAATAAACTGTAATCCCGCCCACTCGCTCAAGTGTTTGTTATCAAAAAATTAGTTACGTCACCACCTTCTACTAACTTAATGACACCTGTCACATATTCTGTCATGTGTGTTAGCTGCAAAAACACGGTAGGTAATTGTGACTTCTATTCTCTTGATAACAAACACTTGGGCGGGTGGGCGGGAATACTATAACAAATTACTGGTCCATTATTTAAAAATTGTTTTCCCGCCCACCCGCCCAAATGTTTGTTATCAAAAAATTAAATACGTAACCTCCTTCAACTAACTTAATGACATCTGTCACTTATTTTGTTATGTTTGTTAGCTGCAAGAACACGATAGGTAATTGTGACTTCTGTTCTCTTAATAACAAACACTTGGGCGGGTGGGCGTTGACACTATATCAAATTACCGGTCAATTATTTATAAATTGTGTTCCCGCCCACCCGCCCAAGTGTTTGTTATCAAAAAAATAGTTACAACACCACCTTCTACTAACTTAATGATATCTGTAACTTATTCTGTCATGTTTGTTAGCTGTAGAAACAAAGTAGGTGATTGTGATTTCTATTTTCTTAAAAACAAACACTTGGGCGGGTGGGAGGAAACATTATACCAAATAACCGGTCCATTAATTATAAACTGTGTTTCCGCCCAGCCGCCCAAGTGTTTGTTATCATAAAATTAGTTACGACAACACTTTCTACTAACTTAATGACATCTGTCACTTTACCTGTCATGTTTTTAAGCTGCAGGAACACGGTAGGTAATTAACTTCTATTCTCTTGCTAACAATCACTTGAGCGGGTGGGCGGTAACACTATATCAAATTACCGGTTCATTATTTATAAACAATGTTCTATCCCACCCGCTCAAGTGTTTGTTATCAAAAAATTAGTTACGTCTCCACCTTCTAGTAACTTAATGACATCTGTCACTTATTCTGTCATGTTTTTTAGCTGCAGGAACACGATAGGTAATTGACTTCTATTCTCTTAATAACAAACACTTTGGCGGGTGGGCGGGAACACTATATCAAATTACCGGTCCAATATTTATAAACTGTGATCCCGTCCACCCGCCCAAATGTTTGTTATCAAAAAATTAGTTATGACACCACTTCTTCTAACTTAATGACATCAGTCACTTATTCTATCTTGTATGTTAGCTGCAGAAACATGAAAGTTGATTGTTACCTTTAATTTTTTTATAACAACCACTTGGGCGGGTAGGCGGAAACGCTATATCAAATTACTGGTCCATTATTTATAAACTGTGTTCCCGCCCACCCGCCCAAGTGTTTGTTATCAAAAAAATAGTTACAACACCACCTTCTACTAACTTAATGACATCTGTCACTTAATTTGTCTTGTTTGTTAGCTGCAAAAACACGGTAAGTTATTGTGACTTTTGTAATGATATCTGTCACTTATTCTGTCATGATTGTTGGCTGCAGGAACAAGGTAGATGATTGTGACTTCAATTCTCTTAATAACAAACACTTGGGTAGGTTGGCGGGAACACTATAACAAATTACCAGTCCATTAATTATAAACTGTGTTCCCGCTCACCCGCCCAAGTGTTATGTTAAGTGATATTAAAAAATTAGTTACGACACCACCTTCTACTAACTTAATGATATCTGTCATTTATTCTGTCATGTTTTTAGCTACAAAATCACGGTAGGTAATTAACTTCTATTCTCTTGAGATCAAACACTTGAGCGGGTGGGCGGTAACACTATATCAAATTACAAATCCAATATTTATAAACTAAAGTCCCGCCCACCCGCCCAACTGTTTGTTATCAAAACTTAGTTACGACACCACCTTCTACTAACTTAATGACATCTGTCACTTATTCTGTCATGTTTTTTGGCTGCAAGAACACGGTAGGTTATTGTGACGTCTGTTCTCTTGATAACAAACACTTGGGCGGGTGTGCGGGAACACTATATCAAATTGCCGGTCCATTATTTATAAACTGTCACCCTTTAGAGAAATTATATCTTTAAAATCTTTCTGACACAAAGCAATAGTGGCACTCAACAATATTGGTAACGCGATTTTACGTACAGTGCACTTTCTAAAAAAAAGCTTCCACTTAACCAACATCCCAAAACTTGGGAAAAACCAAAAGTTTCTTCAAAACCACCGACCAATCACTCTCCTATGCACCTTAAGCAAGGTCATAAAAAGAGTAGTCTTAGATGATATCCAAAAACACAAGTTACTTTTTCTACTATAACCCATCTGCCCACCCAAGTGATAGTCAACAAAAAATCAATTGTTCGTCCCACCTCTTGTGTGCTTGGATTTAGATATAAAAGAATTGTTTAACAGTAAATCTCTTGATTACTAACGCTTGGTTAGGTGGCTGGGAACAAAGTTTAATGTGTAGACAAGTTATTTTCTCTACTATGACCCACCCACCCGCCCAAGTAGTAGTCTTCAAAGAATCTATTGTTTGTCCTACCTCTTGTGTGCTTGGATTTATATATAAAAGAATTGTTTAACAATAAATCTCTTGATAACTAACGTGAGTGGGTAGAAACAAAGTTTAATTTGTAGAAGAGTTACTACTTCAACCAAATTTGATCAAAACTAAAAAAAAAAATAACTCATTTCTAAGATATCCTACTTAGATCAATTTGGATCTAATTTTTATTGTTGGTATTACCAACTTAAACCTCTTTACAAACCAAAGTTGATCAAAATCCAACTATTCGTTTTTAAGATATCCATCCGACTTAGATCAATACTTTCCTTCAATTATAGGAAAATGGTCTCATACTTTGTAGATATTTATAGATATTTATAGATCAATTTATCGTACGGATTTGGTTTCCACTAATGGTATTAACAAGACATTATATCATTTAGTGGCGTAACTAATTTTTTTTATCCTGTCATAAAAAAGGATCCTGACAAAAACGGTTGAAAAGTGCAAAATTTTATTTATAAAATGTCAAAAATAACAAAATCAGATTTTAAAACAACAAAATACTGTCAAAAAGCACCAAAATCCAGCCATAAACTGTAAAAAAGTAATCATAAAATGTAAAAAATTGCTAAATTTGGTCATAAAACATCAAAATATAGTTAAAAAGTACCAAAATCCGGTCATAAAACTACCAAAATATTTTGAATGCTACTCATAAATTGTGAAAAATAGCAATTGGGTCTTGAAACATCAAAACAAGATTTTCTAAAAACCAATCAAACCTATTTTACTGTTGTTCAACAAAAGCAAGGGTTTCTCAAAATTTAGTTCATTATAAACAAAATTTTCTAGAAACTAGTTAAACTTACTTGATTGTTACTTAATAAGAGCAGAAGTTCTTTAAGGTGTAGTTGTATAGTTTCTAAAAAAACTAGTCAAACTAATGTTTTGTAGCAAAAACAAATTTTGTTTAACAATTTTTATTTGCCAAAATATTTTGAAGTGTAAACGGTAACTAATAAAAAAAACCAAACTTTGCAAATAAGCATCAGAACCAATTTTTGTATCAAAAACAACAAAATTTCTATCAATTTTAATTTGAATGTGTTCAAATTAGTGCCAAAATGTTTGAATCGTGTTTGAAACAATTGGCAATCAATAAAAAACGCACATTTTCAATTATAATTAAGCACCAGAACTCATTTTAGTATCAAAAACCATAAAATTTTGATTTGATTATGTTCAATTTAGTGTGAAAACAATTGAATTCTACTAGAAGCAATTGGCAACTAAAGAAGAAAGCACAATTTCAAATGTAAATAAACATAAAAAAATGTTTTGGATCAATAACAACAAAATTTCTAAAAATTCAAATTTGATTATGTGCAAACTGGTTCCAAATTGTTGTTGTTGTGAATAGAGCTTGAAGCAATTGGCAACTAATGAAGAAAGCAAATATTCAATTGTAAATAAAGAACAAATCGAATTTTTCTATCAAAACAACAAAAATTCATTAAATCTTGGCAACAGACCAATGTCGTACCAATTCCGTAGTCAGACTTTGCAAAGTATCTGGAAATCACCTTCGCTTTTTCCAGATATACAATTTAATACAAAGCATCAGCAAGTTATAATATAATTTAAGAAAATCACTGCAAATATTTTAAACCCAATAAAATTTAACGTGATTGTTCACACTAGTTAAACTTTAATAATCCACAGATTCAATTTGATTAGATATTGGATACAATTATCGGTAATAATATAAATGCAAGTCAAGCAAAAGCAATAAACTCGGAAGCTATAAAATCACATAGCTAGTAAATCAAGTTTCAAGTTTATTAAGTTCTTAATTTTATATGATTTTGATGTCATCTAACATCATAATATTATTAAATATTAAATCTATAGGATAGGACCTCCGTGATGTGTAATACCAGTTGTGTGGTCAATTCAATGATACATAAATCCAATCTACTTAAGGTAAAGAAAAACACCGTTAGTTACATTTACGGATGTAATGAGGCATACCTACAACTACAAAACATAGCAGACTACATAAATATAAACGTCTCTTGACAAATCAGTTATGTAAGCAATATGTCAATTAGATCAATCAATGTGTATGCAACGTTTCATTAACTAAACCGACTTTAATCTTTGGATGAAAAAGTTTACAGACATAAATAATCATTTTTATTTCACATGTAAGAAGCGATAATGTCTTTGTGTGACATTAATTTAGTATTAACTTATTTATAGTGAGCATGAAGTATAAATTAGACCTGAGGGGGTATGGCTTGTGGGCGGTTGTTTGGCTCCATTCTTCTTATCCGCGACAAATTTTAAAGCGGGTGGCAAATCGAGCGATGTTTACGACCGAAATGCATTATGATGCGAATAAAATATAAAAGTTATTGGGTGAACAAAATATGCATATGTAATAAATTTAAAGAAAAAATATTTGGTTGCTAAATAATATTTTACTTTCTCTATATATGTAAATTATAATGGAATCAATTAGGTTTGCATATTAATTAATTATGGAAAGCCGGTTCGGAATACCTGAGATTAAAATGCACTCGAATGGGGTTTTATTTAATATATTTGTTATCGTTATCTACAATCTAAATAACTTGTAGTGTTGATAAACACTGATTGGATAAACATGTACTTATGAGGTATAAATAATAAAATTGTTATATTTTACATAACATAATAACTACTACTACTATAAGCTTTTTAATGTTTTTTTAATTTTTACAGAAAATTCTAGCATTTGACAATCGCTTCTATTAAAGGTAAACTTTTCAAAACTATCCAAACTGAAAAGTATTGCATAGTTTGAACCTCCAAAACATAGTGATTAGAATGGTATAAGAAGCATTTTCACAACTTCAAAAAAAATGTTAATAAAAGCAACATTATTCCTTAAACAATTTTGAGTATTTAATTTGTATAATTATAATAAAACCAAACAAATACTTATAGTACAGCTTGTATTAACAGATTAAATAGATAATTCATTACCACTTCACTATTAATACTATTGATAGATTTAGAACCCATTTAATCGCCCATAATAAACAAAAGACTGAATTAATTACCAATAAAACCAAACTAATTCCATTCATTGTTAGGCATTGATTTATTATTTAATGGAAATCTATTTAATTAAATTACCAACAAATTAAAAAAATACATATCACACACCTACGCATATGCAAATATGCAAACAAAAAAACCATTCAAATATTAGCCGAAATTAATTATTAATAAAAAACCTCATTAAAATTCTATATTTGTTTAATACAAGAATGATATTGATATAAACCGAGATCCCGAATAATTTTATTATTACAAAAAATAAGTTTTCTTGTAATACCTCAATACATTTTATTGTTAAGAATGTTTATTTTAATTAATTTACCTGTTTCCTCCATTGTCAAGATTTACAGCTTCACTCACGATTTATATTAAAACCCGGACGGATATCGTTTTAATTCCATCACTCGCGCCAGCACACATGATTGATGATCGATTATGTATACACGCGTAACCGATTAATCGTTTTTTAATTTAATTTTAATGCAAAATGCACGGAATACTATATTTCACTTGTACGTCTGCCGGTGAAATGATTGAAATAAAGGAAATAATGTAGCAGAGGTTAAATTTTTTGTGCGATAAAAACGAGTGCACGTCTTATCTCTTGTGGGATTTGTAAGTAATAAAAAGTAGTTTGGTTTGCATTGAATTCTTATTTTAAATCTGTTGGAAATATAAATTGTCGTCAAGGTTTTAAATTATTTTATTTAGAGAGTGGTGAAAAGTAATAAATAAGAATGTTGATCTAAATAGTTTTAATTGTTAATTATGCTTTTGAAATTAGAATCATTGTAGACATAAAACCTGACATTTGGTAGATAATTTCTATTTTTATTCGTCTTTAAAGCAGAAGCGTATAAGAAACTATTTAATATTTTGCTGTTTAATTTAAAATAATGGTGGGTGAACGGGGCACAACAAAATGTTCAATAGTAAAGGATCTAATTTTGTTAGTAAGTTAATGATTGTTGCCATTGATGTTCCCCACTACTCTGCTCAAATATTAGCAATCATAAAATTAGATGTATTTTTCCTTGTTAATATTCTTGCAGTTATGACTTATAAAGAAATAAATATCAATTATTAATAAAGCAAAAGAGAAAAGTAAACAACCAAAAGACATTTGGGTAGGTGAATGGAAAACTTTGTTTATGTATCCCACCAAGTGATTGCTATCAAAATAATTCATGTTTATAACTGTGTGCGAATGGTTTGTATTACTGTGCTCACTCGCCCAAATGGATGTGATCAAAAAACGGATGTACCTTCTAATCTTAACGTTTCTGCAGAAATGATTCAAACAGTTAAGCAAGTTGGTAAAGCATTTGTGGGCGCGCAGTTTCTATTGGTGTGCCTCACTCAACCAAAAGATTGTAATCAAACTAAGTTAATTATTTGCGGGGCAGTAGCTTTGACTTTAGTTTCCACCTACCCACACAAATGTTTGTGGTTCAATCTCTTGATCACCAACATTTGGGCAAGTAGGTAGGGTACTAAATTTATTATTTACGGGACAGTAGTTTTACTTTAGTTCCCACCCACTCACCCAAGTGTCACTTAACCTACTACTTGATCACAAACACTTGGGTGAGTGAGCGGGCACTTAATTTATTGATTATAAGACAGTAGTTTCAACTTTAGTTTCCGCCCACCCACCCAAAAATTAGTTATCAAACTTCTTAATCGCCAACGTTTGGGCGGGTAAGTAGGCACTAAGTTCATTATTTGCAGTACCTTTGACTTTAGTTCCTGCCCACCCACCCAAATGTTTGTGGTCCAATCTCTTAATCACCAACACTTGGGTGGGTGGGCGGAGAGCTTAGTTCATTAATTGTGGGACAGTAGTTTTGACTTTAGTTCCCGCCCATCCACCCAAGTGTCAGTTATCAAACTTCTTGATCACCAACACTTAGGTGGGTGGGTGGGGCACTAAGTTCATTATTTGCGGGACAGTAGTTTTGATTTTAGTTCCCGCCCATCCACCCTTAATGTTAGTTATCCAATTACTTAATCACCAACACTTCGGTGGGTGAGCAGGTGTTTTGACTTTACTTTTCGCCCACCCACCCAAATGTTTGTTGTCCATTTTCTTAACTACAAACATTTGAGTGAGTGGGCGGAGCACTTAGTTCATTGATTGTGGGAGTTATTGGAGGGTAGTTTTGACTTTAGTTCTCGGTCACCCATCCAAGTGTTAGTTATCAAACTTCTTGATCACCAACACTTGGGCAGGTAAGTGGGCACTAAGTTCATAAGTTCATTATTTAAAGGACAGTTGTTTTGATTTTAGTTCAAAAACATTCAAATGTTTGTGGTTCAATTTCTTGATCACCAACACTTGGGTGAGTGGGCGAAGCACTTAGTTTATTGATTTTGGGACAGTAATTTTGACTTTAGTTCCCGCCCACCCACTCAAGTGTTAGTTATCAAACTGCTTGATCACTAACACTTGAGCGGGTGGGTTGGGCACTAAGTTTGTTATTTGCAAGACAGTTTGTGATTCAATCTCTTGATTACCAACACTTGGGTAGGTGGGCGGGGCACTAAGTTTATTATTTGCAAGTAATAGTTTTGACTTTAGTTTTTGCTTACCCACTCAAGTGTTAATCATCAAACTTCTTGATCACCAACACTTGAGAGGGTGGGTGGTGCACTAATTTTATTATTTGTAGTAGTTTTGATTTTAGTTCCCACCCAAATGTTTGTGGTTCAATCTCTTGATTATCAACACTTGGGTGGGTCGGCGGGGCACTTAGTTCAATGATTTCAGGACAGTAGTTTTAACTTTAGGTCTCGCCCACTCACCCAAGAGATAGTATATAATTTTTTAATTTTTAACACTTAAATAGATAGGAATGGCACTTAGTTCATTGTTTATTATTTGCAAGACAGTAGTTTTGACTTTAGTTCCCGCCCACCCACTTAAGTGTTACTTATCAATTTTTTTAATCACCAACACTTGAGGGAGTGAGCAGGCACTAAGTTCATTATTTGCGGAACAGTAGTTTTGATTTAGTTCCCGCCCACCCACCCAAATATTTGTAATCCAATCTCTTGCTCACTAACACTTGGGTGGGTAGATGGGTGGGGCACTTAGTTCATTGCTTTTGGGACAGTAATTTTGGCTTTACTTCCCAACCACCCGCCCAAATAT
Organism: Tachinus rufipes; assembly: GCA_963932245.1. NCBI lineage: Eukaryota > Metazoa > Arthropoda > Insecta > Coleoptera > Staphylinidae > Tachinus > Tachinus rufipes. The sequence goes on from OZ010744.1 coordinate 9,172,368, forward strand.
TTGTGGTTTAATATCTTGATCACTAACACTTACGTAAATGGGCGGGGCACTTAGTTCATTGTTTTTGAGATAGTAGTTTTGATTTTAGTTACCGCCCACCCAAACAAATGTTTGTGGTCTTATTTTTTAATCCCCAACTCTTGAGTGGATAGGCTAGGTACTTAGTTCATTGATTGTAAGACAGTAGTTTTGACATTAGTTTCCGCTCACCCTCCCAAATGTTTGTGGTCTAATCTCTTAATCACCAACACTTGGGCAGGTGGGCGGTAATTGTATTGTAAGACAGTAATTTTGACTTTAGTTCCCGCCCACCCACCCAAGTGTTTGTGATCCAATTTCTTTATCACCAACACTTGGGTGGAGCATTCAGTTCATTAATTGCAGGACAGTAGTTTTAACTTTAGTTCCCGCTCACCCACATAAATGTTTGTAGCCAATCTCTTGACCACCATCACTTGTGGTAGATAGGCGGGGCAATTAGTTTATTAAATGCAGGACTGTCGTTTTGACTTTAGTTACCACCCACCCATCAAAGTGATAGTTTTTTTTAATAGAAAGAAAATGATTGAGTTTACTCTACAAGACAAGGTAAAAAACAAAAATATCCGCAGAAGAACTAGCGTGCGTGCATTACGAAGAAAAAGTGCAAATAGGCTAAACATGTTGAAAACTAAATCACAGAAAATTAACAAAGAAACAAACAATAAAATTCCAGAACCGACAAAAAGATAAGGCAAGATGACATAATAAAATTAAACAAGTAAAAACAACTGGATAGCAGCCGCTCAAAACATAAAGTATAGAAGCAATTAGAGAAAGCTTATGTCCAACAGTAAACGACAAAAAAGCTAAATAAAAAAGAATAAAGTTGTATTATTAGTCAAAAAAATGTTAAAATCTTTAAATAAAAATCAAAACATTAGAGAAATTTATGGTTTTTTTAATAGAAAGTAAATCTGAAAGAATCAACGTCCATAAAGACAAAACTTAAACAAATTTGGCTAAACCAACAAAATATCATATCATCGCCAACAAATTAAAAAAACGTGCGTCAGAAAGCAAATGCGGCTTTGAAAACCTATTCCAGATGACTCAAAACCAAGTGCCCATACTGCCACCTACGGCACAGAAAATTCCGGACCAAATTTCTACTAAAGAAGTGTTAAAATCTCATCTTTTTCCAACTCCTCGTAACAGCAAACTCGAGCCAGCCTATCCAGCTCAACAAATCATCAAAATTTTTGTCCAAAGACACCTGCTTCAAAATTGATTAAGTTTGCAACTTAAAAAAAATTAATTTAATTAATTTCTATTTTTTTTTTAATTTCAAAATGTGATACTTGTAAATTATTTAAATTTAATAAATTATGTATTTTATATAAATTGCCACATACACTAGTTTTTCAAGGTATGCACCCATCATTAGTGCGCCTAGAATCTCTTTGTGCTGTTTAAATTTAGCATTTTTTAAAACTTATTAATATCATTTACATTTTTTTTAAACTACTTAATTTTGAAAATTGATTAAGCATCTCAATAACAACATGTGTGAAAAAATTAAATCAATTTTTCAAAAATTGTTGCTTTGATAGCAAATTTTGTAAAATCAAAATTTAGCATTTTTTGAAAATTGTTAATATGCATTTATGATTTTTTTAAAATTACCTAATTTTGGAAATTGATTAAGCAACTCATTAACAATATGTGTACAAAAATTTAAAACAATTTTTCAAAAATTGTTGCTTTGATAGCAATTTTTGCAAAATCAAAATTTAGCATTTTTTTGAAAAATATTAATATGCTTTTACGGTTTTTTTTAAATTACCAAATTTTGGAAATTGATTAAGCAACTCATTAGCAATTAGTGTAAAAAAATTTTAATCAATTTTTCAAAAATTGTTTATTTGGTAGCAATTTTTGCAAAATCAAAATTTTGCATATTTTAAAAATTATTAATATGCATTTAGGATTTTTTTAATTTACCTAATTTTGGAAATTGATTAAGCAACTAATTAACATATAGTGTAAAAAAATTTGAATCAATTTTTGAAAAATTGTTGCTTTGATAGCAATTTTTGAAAAATCAAAATTTAGCATTTTTTGAAAATTATTAATATGCATTTAGGATTTTTTTTAAATTACTTAATTTTGGAAATTAATTAAGCAACTCATAAACAATATGTAAAAAAAAATTGAAATCAATTTTTCAAAAATTGTTGCTTTGATAGCAATTTTGCAAAATCAAAATTTAGCATTTTTTGAAAATTATTAATATGCATTTAAGATTTTTTTTTAACTTACCTAATTTTGGAAATTGATTAAGCAACTCGATAAAAAAATTAATTAAAACACTTATTAACAATATGTGTAAAAAATTCAAATCAATTTTTCAAAAATAGTCATTTTTGTAAAATCAAAATTTAGCATTTTTAAAAAATTATTAATATGCATTTATGTTTTTTTTAAATTACCTTATTTTGGAAACTGATTAAGCAATTTATTAACAATTAGAGTAAAAAAAAAATAGACAATTTTTTTTTAAATTGTTGCTTAGATAGCAATTTTAGTAAAATCAAAATTTAACAATTTTTTGAAAATCATTAAAATGCATTTAGGATTTTTATTAAATTACCTAATTTTGGAAATTGATTAAACAGCTTATTAAAAAAATGTGTGAAAAAATTTAAATCAATTTTTCAAAAATTGTTGCTTTGATAGCAATTTTTGCAAAATCTAAATTTAGCATTTTTTGAAAATTATTAATATGCTTTTAAGTTTTTTTTTTAAATTACCTACTTTTGGAAATTGATTAAGCATCTCAATAAAATGATGTGTAAAAAAAATTAAATCAATTTTTTAAAGATTGTTGCTTTGATAGCAATTTTTGTAAAATCAAAATTTAGAATTTTTTTAAATTTTTTAATATCCATTTAAGAATTTTTTAAATTACCTTATTTTGGAAATTGTTTAAGCAAGTCATTAACAATTAGTGCAAAAAAATGTATTTCAATTTTTCAAAAATTGTTGTTTTTGTAGCAATTTTTGTAAAATCAAATTCAGCATTTTCTAAAAATCTTTAAAATGCATTTAGATTAATTTTGAAAATAACTTTATTTTGGAAATTGCGCACCCTATTGTCAGTTATCCAACTAAAAAAACAAAGATTTTAAAAAACAAAAGACAAAAATGAAATGATAACAGATAAAGTAAATAAGTTCCTTTACACAAATAAAAATCCCATAAAGAAAACTATAAACAAATAACTTTTCGGACATTTAAACAGCAAAATACAAAGCAGAGAGAGAAATAGCATTGTTACAGAAGCCATACAAATTACAGACTCAGGACCTATTGCCTACTCAAACAGAACATCTTTACCATGCTTCTCATGATTCTACTACGCAAAAAGCAATATCACAGATTTTCCAAAGTACAGAGCAAGTAATCTCCTCAGCCATCTGTAGAAGTTGTACAATGGGATAATAACTACAAAACTTAAAGTAAAACTTAACGTATATCAACCTAAAAAACAAACTGGGTTTTTATCTGGTCTGAAAATATTTTATTATAGTCTAAAAATGTTGCTGTTCAAAAGCTTTATACCATCCTCCACTAATTTAATTTCCTAAATGTTATAAACGTATTTACTTTAACACATTGTGATGTTAACATAAATACTATACTGTTCTAATTTAATAATAAATTAATAGCAATCATTTAACTATTATTGACAGAAGTAAATCATTTAACAAATATTCCTTTTAAAAATCACATTTTCATACCTTTAAAATGTCCACTTTTCCTATCTCATACTTCTACTTAGTGGATACGCACTCATTTTTAATTATAGTTCACTAATTATTATTATAAATAATGCAGAAGTATTCACTTAACACGATCGATCAATGCAGGTGACTCACAATACTGTGTGAGAGGAGTGAGGCTGAGCACTGTCGCCTTGCGCACGAAGAATAAAATCGAGATAAGCCGATTGGTAAAAAAATTGTTTGTGCATTAAATGCGAGTAGAATATTTTTTTCGTATCTATTGATTTCTGTAAAATTGATAAAATGTTCTTTGGCTATTTATACATTTATCGAATTGTTCTAGAAGTTTCTAATAATATATTTTTATTAGTAAATATGTTTGTGAACTCATTTTATTATAAAATGTGTTCATTAATATTTTTGATTTAGGTTTAGTATTTTATAATTACTTCTAATAATTTGAAAATCATTAAACTTTTGATCTAAAAAAAATTGTTAAAACTCAAAGATTTTATTTACAGCATCCGCTTTTAAAAATAAAATAGTAATTTAGTTATGCGTAAGTGTATAGACGTAATTCAAAGTTTATACAATTTAATTAAATAAAAACATGACATTTATACAGTTCATGTCACATTATTTTGCATTTATTAAAATCAAACATACGTATATCAAAATTTGATTGAGGTATTCTAATAAACATTACAGAAACACTTACAAACTATAATTTGATTCTTTATCAACAATAATTAAACACTATTTTTTTTAACTTTTACTTAAATCAATATGCCCTACACAACACAACTTACTATGCTAAGCAATCCTGTCATATGTGATATATTATAATACATCCTCCATCCCTTAATATTTAGATCAACTAAGAAAAAATCTCATTTGAAAGTAAAATGAATTGATCCCGAAAATATGTCTATAACAAAACGCAACTCATAGATCGTTCCTACTCGTTGACAAATTTATAGAGATCGTGAAAATTTTATGTTCGGTTATTATTAAAGGTTTTTTTTTTTGTAAGGGGCTAACGTAATGGATATAAATTTTAGGATGGAAAATGTGACGCACCACTCAAGTTATCACCCATTAATCATCAATGATATTACAATATTTTATTACAATTTTTTTTTAATTAAAAACTATTTTGCTACAATACAGTTTTGAGTCATAAAGTATACAACCCACAAGAGATATCATCACTATAATACCTACAATAAATTTATCTTATATATTACATCGTATGCATGTAAATCTCATGGTTTTATTAAGACATAAACTCCTAACTTATTACTTGACCTTTCACCAAACCTACATAAATACAAGTTTTTACAAAATTCGCATATCAAATAGGCGTTTACATTGCAATCAAAATCGATTAACATGTATTTATTCAATAGTAGGATATAGTTTACAATGATATTACAGCAATAACCATCTCCGTACATGGAACTATGCATATAGTTTCAAAAATTTATATTATTCCAAATCAGTAATTTGTAGTAGAGCACGTAGAAATATGATTTAAAAATTCTAGTTAGTTGTTTTAATATATATAAGGGCGGGTAGATGTTGAAATGGAATAAAACAAGCTATGTGTGAAGTATTAACAAAATTCTTTTTTATTTGAAAGGCCCATGTATGCTATTAAGTGTGAAATATGACATCGTTCAAATGCCCGCCTCGGCTTTTTATGGTGCCACTGATCCGAGTGGTCCAATTTTCAATGACTCTTCTGCAAAGATCCGGCCAAATTTGAGCGATGGCCTGTGCTATGTTCACTTTTAGAGCATCGGTCGATTGTTGTTTATATGCATAAACCTACGACTTCAAGAAACCCCACAAAAAAAAGTCTAGCTGGGTGAAATCGCATGACCACGTTCATGCAGAATGTCAATTGTGGCGTCTGCTGTGTAGCACGTTACGCCGTCCTGCTGGAAGCACATGTAGTCTAGGTTAATATAATTCAATTTGGGCCATAAAAAACTGGTTATTATTGTTCTGTAGCGCTCTCCGTTAACGTTGACCGCCTCACCAACGTTTCTTTTAAAAAAGTACGGACCAATAACGCCACTGGCCCAAAATGCACACCAAACGGTAACTTTTTGAGAATGCATTTCACCTGGTAAATCTCGTGTGAGTTGGTGTTGTCCCATATACGGCAATTTTGCTTATTAACCAAATTTTATTCATCCAAAAATGTGCCTTGTCGCTAAAGATGATTTTTCCGCCAAAATTGGGGTCTTCTTCCAAACGATTCAAAGCCCAGTCAGCAAACAAACAGCTTTGTCTATAGTCATAAATTTTGAGCTCCTGGATCAATTGGATCTTGTATAGGTGTAGGCCTAAGTCCCATTGCAAAATTCGCCAAGTTGAAGTTTGCAAAAGCGCGAGTTCTTGTGCACGGCAAGGAATCGACTGCCTCGAGTTCTGCTGTACACTTTCTCGGACCGCGTCAATGTTCTCCGTGACCTTTGTGTAAAGCCGGCTTCAGAATTTTTGATTTTGCAAGAAACATCAATAACCTTCGATCTATCGTTGAAATCCGTACGTTCTGCGGCTAGTGGATCATATTTCCAATTTAAGTGTTCAATTGCCCATAATTATAATCTTGAGTGCCTGATTCAACTGCTAATCAAAGGATTAGATTCTTTTTGCCCATGCAAAAATCCGCTCATAAAATTTAAAAAAAAATCAAAACTAAAATCTGCCCAAAAACTGTAAATTCTTTTAATGGATTGTCAAAAACAGTAAAATCCGGTCAGTAAAATAGTGTCAAAAAAACACCACAAATTAGTCATTAACTGTTAAAAACTGCAAAAAAAATTAAAACGTTTTCAAAAAAACCAAATCCGGCCAAAAAGTGCTTCATAAAACGTCAAAAAACACCAAAGTCCGCCACAAACTGTTAAAAATGAATACAAATTTTCATAAAATCTCAAAATAGCCAAACTCAACTATAAAATATTTAAAGACTGCAAAAAAAAATTAAACATTTAAAAAAAAACAAATTCGGCCAAAAAAAGTTAAAAAATGCAAAATTTTGTTAATAACACGTTAAAACTAGCAAAATCCAGCCTTGACATTTCAAATAAAGCAAAATCAAGCCCAAAAATACCAACAAATTGTTGAAAAAAAAAAACATAATCCGGCCAAATACTGTTAAAAAGTGCAAAATTATTTCCATAGTGTGTCAGAAATAATAAAATTCGGCCATAAAGCTTAAAAATGTTGTCAAAAAGCACCATAATTTAGTCATTAACATTTAAAAACTGCAAAAAAATATTCAAACATTTTCAAAAAAAACAAATCCAGCCAAAAATACTTAAAAAATGCAAAATTTTGTTCAAAAAACGTCAAAACTAGCAAAATCTATCCTTGAAAGTTCAAACAAAGCAAAATTCGGCTATAAAATCTCAACACACCGTATAAAAAACCAAAAGCAAACCTTAAACCTCCAAAAAGTACCAAATACTGTTAAAAAGTGCAACTTTATTTTGAAGGCATGTCACAATTAGTAAAATTCGGCCATAAATTATGAAAATATTGTCAAAAAACACCATAATTTAATCATTAACTGATAAAAACTGCAAAAAAATATTGAATATTTTCAAAAAAAACCACATCCGGCCAAAAATAGTTAAAAAGTGCAACATTTTGCTCATAAAACGTAAAAAAACACTAAAATCCGACCATAAACTGTTAAAATTACCAAAATAGTTTAAAAGTGCAAAATGTTGTTCTTAAAACATCAAAAACTCTAAAGTTCAACCATAAACTGTTAAAAATAGCCAAAAATAATTTAAAAAGACAAAATTTCGTTTATAAAACGTCAAAAAACACCAAAGTCCGACCATAAACTTTTGAAAATTTGTACAATTTTTCATAAAATCTCAAAATAGCCAAACTCAGCTATAAAAAATCAAAAATATTGTTAGAACAAACCAGAATCCAGCATAAAATGTTAAAAAGTGCAAAATTCATTTAATAAAATGTCAAAAATAGCCATTAAATAACAACTTATTGTTAAAAAAACCAAAATTTAGTCTTAATATCAAAATTATGCCAGAAAACATCAAAACCCGGTCATAAATTGTTAAAAAGTGCAAAACTCTTTTCAAGGAATGTCTAAAACAGCATTTTATCCGCCAGTTTTAATAAATTCTAGTAACACTGTATCAAACCACCAGCCCAATATTTATAAACTGTGTTCCCGCCCACCCGCCCAAGCGTTAGTTATTCAAAAAATTGTTGTTGTACCCACTTTTAAAGTATTAGTGAGAACTGTCATTCAATTTGTCACATTGAAAACAGCAGCAACGCAACAAGTGTAACTATAAGCAACTTTCTTGATAACAACTACTTGGGTGGGCGGGCGGGAACACTGTATCAAACCACTAGCCTAATATTTATAAATTGTGTTCCCGCCCACCCGCGCAAGTGTTTGTTATCAAAAAATTTGTTGTTGTACCCACCTTTAACGTGCTAATGACAACTGTCATTCAATCTGTCACATTAAAAACAGCAGAAATGCAACAAGTGTGACAATAAGCAAATTACTTGTTAACAAACACTTGGATAAGCGGGCGGAAAACTGTATCAAACCACCGGCCTAATATTTATAAACTGTGTTCCCGCCCACCCACGCAAGTGTTTGTTATCAAGAAATTTGTTGTTGTACCCACCTTTAACGTATTAATGACAACTGTCATTCAACCTGTCACATTAAAAACAGCAGAAATGCAACAAGTGTAACAATAAGCAAATTACTTAATAACAAACTCTTGGGTGGGCGGGCGGAAAACTGTATCAAACCACCGGCCTTATATTTATAAACTGTGTTCCCGCCCACCCGCGCAAGTGTTTGTTATCAAGAAATTTGTTGTTGTACCCACCTTTAACGTATTAGTGACAAATGTCATTCAATCTGTCATAGTAAAAACAGCAGAAACGCAACAAGTGTAAGAAACAAAAATTTCTTAATATCAAACACATGGGTAGGCAGGCGGGAACACTGTTTCAAACCACCGGTGTTACCCGGGAGTCGTGGATAAAGATCTCGAACCGTCACAAGTCCAGGAGGTCAATGTTTGACCTTTTGGACGGTTGACCTTGGTGGTTATGGTCGGTCTGTTTGCGCAGCTTCTGTGTTGGTTTTGATTGTGTGGGTGGTTTGCCCCAGGTATAGGGAGCACCAGGTGTCATGTGGGGATGACGTGTAGTTTGACGTTGATGCTTGAGACGTGTTTCAACGTGTCTGTGGCGTGACCTTCAGCCGGTATGGTTCACAGCTTAGAGGATGCCGGTAGACGGACGGGGTTTGTCGTGTCAACGTATGGGGTCCGTGATAGACGCGCTAGGAGCGGTGATGCAGGTCTTGCAAGAGTTAGGGCGGAATTCCAGACACTAACTGGTGATGTTGCTTGGTCTGTTGCTGCTGCGGGACTGACTGAAATCCAGAAACGCATTTCTTTTATAGTGCGCGGTTGCTAGTGATTGGTTGAGCGCGTCGCGGGGTAGGCGTGTGTTACGATAATCAGCGCCACCTGGTGGCCGTAACACCGGTTCGATATTTATATACTGTGTTCCCGCCCACCCGTCCAGGTGTAAGTTATCAAGAAATTTGTTATAGAACTTACCTCTGACGTAATAGTGACAACTGTCATTCAATCTGTCATCATAGTAAAACAGCAGTAACGCAACAAATTTAAGAAAAAGCAAATTTTTTGATAACAAACACATGGGCGGGTGGGCAAAACATTGTATCAATCCACCGGCTTAATATTCATAAACTGTGTTCCCGCCCACCCGTCCAAATGTTAGTTAACAAGAAATTTGTTATAGTACTTACCTCTGACGTATTAATGACAACTGTCACTCAATCAGTTATAGTAAAAACAGCAGAAATGCAACAAGTGTCATAATAAGCAAAGCTCTTGATAACAAACACTTGGGCGGGAGTGCGGAAACACTGTATCAAACTACCGCCCCATTATTAATAAACTGTGTTTCCGCCCACCTGCCCAAGTGTTAGTTATCAAGAAATTTGTTATAGTACTTACCTCTGACGTATTAGTGACAGTTGTCATTTAATCTGTCATAGTAAAAACAGCAAAAATGCAACAAGTGTCACTGTATTAAACCACCGGCCTAATATTTATAAACTCTCGTTCCCGTCCTGCCCGAAATTTGTTGTTGTTTCCACATTTGACGTATTAGTGACAACTATAATTCAATCTGTCACATTAAAAACAGCGGATACGCAAATGTGACAATAAGCAAATTTCTTGATAAATGTACAGCAATGCTTTTTACCAAAGACTGCTACCATGAGTTAAGACATTTTAACAAAGACTGCCTTAACCACAAACAATGCTACAATTGCAGAACACGCTCTGCTTACAGATAGCAAACCAACATCATCCCCCACTAATAACAAACGTCTCTAGCATTAGTTATTTATAACAAAATATAAATTTCCTAAAACTTCCTTGGTAAATTTTTGTCAAAAAATGGCCTAAAATAATTTTGTTGGAGTAAATTTGGATTACGTTTTAGTTCATTGGTGGTACAATTAATAGGTCCTAATTTTAGTTTGCATACCAAGTTTCTAGAAGCAGATATCTTGGGATTAGTATCAGTTCTAGAAAATATAGTTATCTACGTACTATAAACTAAAAAAACTACCCCACTCCACTATACTATTTATTAATGATACAATTTTTAATAAAGCTGAAATGTTGCAAGATAAAAAGATGCAACATTTTTTAATCGGCCAGCAACAAAACCCGCTTGAAAAATAAAAGATTAACTAAATTCCTCACTTTGGCACTCTTTCAAAAAGCAGACCAAAACGTTAAAAAATGCAAAATTGTACGCAATGTAAGAAAGCGGATTTACATTCACAAAAAATGCAGACCGCAATGCAAAAGATAACTTTATAACAATTACAAAAAAAAAACAAAAGCTTCTTCATTTTGTTTTAATATCCATGCCATCAAGCATTGGAGCCTGAAATTTTCAATGCATAATCATTAACTCAAAAAAATGCCGCTTAAAACCAATAAAAATAATTGTAAATTCAAAAAGACTTTTAATAAAGTCTAAATCAACGTTTCAACAAAGATCGCCCTAACTACAAACAATGCCAAAACTGCAAAAAAACCACATCAGCTAACAACCCCAAGCATTTGTTATTCGTAAAAAAAAAATTTTAGCCAAAAATTCCCATGGCAAATTATTGTTAAAACTAAAATCTGTTTGTCCCAGCACTAAGACTAAATAGCAAAATCATTTAGCAATTCATTCCATGCAAAAATTTAAGTTTTCTAAAACTTGATTTTCTAATGGTCCATTAAAGCACAGTAATTTATCCACAACCACTCCATACACCTAGAATTTGAAAACCTGTCCTACTCAAACACATCAAAAAGCTTGCAGTCAAATATTAAATACAACTTTAGACCCACAGCAACCACAATCTGACTAAACTTGCTAAGCCAAATAAAAACAACGTCTTCACAAGACTAAATATACTCCACACCTACTCCTATAAAGCATTTCCTAAACCACCGTTTTCTACATCTTATTTCTAAAAAACGTCCATGCACATACTGAGCTTCCAGGCATCCATAAATTCAGTATAGTTTAAGTGCTTTCTTTCAGAGAGTAAACCTGACACATTTTTGACAAGTTTTTTGAAAATTCCTCATTCAAGCCAGAAAAAAAGTTTCATACCAAGCCACCGCAAACACCATAGACATTACATTACTCTAACTTACAATTTTCAAACAAAAACTGCTTCAGAAATGATTAGAAGTGGCTTACAACAATGCAAACTTTAGTGTATCAATATTATTTTCCATATCGACAAACATGCCAAAAGTAAACCAGTTCTCAAAACAGCACTTGAAATATGGCATCGCACCCAATTTCAAAAAAGTTGTACACCATCCGTTATCTCGTAAGATTACACTACCTCTATTGGGTAATTCCACAATAGTTTGAACAATCGTCCCCACATTGACATCTCAGATTTTGTTCAAATTTTGTTTACATGTTTGGGGTACCAAAATATGACGTTATCTAAAATTTTTGATCTCTAGCTGCAAATGGCGGCCATTTTAATTTTATAGGAGTATTTTGTCTCCTTTCAGTTTTTGTGCTGTAAATAAGCAAAAAATAGTCTTATAGAAAATTTTCCGTAGAACACGGGACGTGACGCCCTTGATTTTTCAAAATTTCTTGCGGAAAATAGAAAAATTATCATTTTATTGAAAATTCGATATCTTCAATTCCGCTACACCTGGACACTTAAAATTTGAATATGATACTCCTGAAACATAGTACTTTTGATCCCAAAAATTCGGCACCAACCAGCACGACAAACGTAAATACTCGAGAAGCAATACGATGGAAGTAGGTATTTCACTTCACAATTATTAGTAATTAAGTGCTGCAATTAATGATATAAATTAGTATTCTTTACTGATAAACCATTAATAAATATTTTATTCCAAAACTCCTGTAACATATCAATATTAAGGTGCGATTCTATAAAAATTACTGAATTAATCAGACAGAGACAGGAATCGATTAGTTAAGTAACCTCCACTAATTAGACCGGAAGCTGATTTATAGTTAAAGGTGTTCATAGTTCACGAGAAAGAGATCCCACACCCACGCAAATATTTCAACCAACCAACCAGTTTGATTTGCGAGAAGGCGGAAAACGCGAGGCACTTTATTAACAAGCTGATTTCTTGTGGTTCCTGCAGCCACTTTACCGAGACTTTTCTTCAAACAAACACAACAACACGAACGAACACATCTAAACAGTTATAATGTCGCAAGAAAAGACAAGATCGCGCGATATGCCCATAAGACGCTTCTATTATAACAACCGCTGCTGCCTGTCTGCACGCGACATAAATTATGTCAAAATATGTTTATACCCAACGGGCTTCTTTTACCTTTTGGAAGCGCGTTCAATTATATTAATTCCATGGTTATAAATCAGTACGAATAATAAGGAACGTGTTGCTTTGTTAATATTTTACTTTTTTTGGAAAGAAAACGCGTAGGTTGAGTTGCTGTTAATGCATCTGTGGGAATGTATGCAGAAAAAGTTAATTTATACAAATTGAGAACTGTTAATCGCAAGTAGGCGTGTGTTTTATTGATCAAAGAAGCTGTTAAAATGATTACAAATCGAGTTTATCAATCAATTAAATAAATTTTTAAACGCTTTGTGAAAACATTTAAATCATAAATAATGCATTTGCTTCTATAATAAAATTGTCAATAAAATGATCATAAAAGTCTCATATTTTGTGATATATTTAACTAAAAATAACTTATTTTTTAGTGTATATAAAATTTATGTAAATATTGATTTAAGGTCAATGCACGTTGGCCAGTATGATTTATATTTTTATTCCGATAAACGACCTTGAATGGCTAGGCAACTTTATATAAATTTTAATTTAATAACAAATCAAAAAACTGAAGATGGATGTTGTGATAGGTGAACAAACTATTTTAATCCGACTATTTGTTCCAGTCAAATAGTTATAATATATTGCTATAGTTACTACATATCAACGTTTCCCACATTGTATAAAAAAAAATGAGATAAAACATGTTATATTTTATCATCGGTATCGTTTTCGGACACCGAATTGTTTGTTCAGTGTGAGAAAGAAAAGTTATAAGTTGGAAAAAGTGGTGATAACTTTACTCGGCACTTAAACAAAAAGAAATCTAATAATATAAATTTGCTTTGCTAAGGTGAATGTCATCATTTAACTAAAGTTATATTTTGCTGATATTTTATCAAAAAAATATAGTAAATTAGTTATAAACCATTACGTACAAATGTTGGTCATAAATTCGAGTATGTATAAAGCAAATATCATAATAAAATCAACCTAAACAGGAAATGATTGTTATTAATTAGGTCAGTGATGATAATATAATCACATGCTACGTTTGTATGGTAAATAATTAATAAAAATTTATCAATAAAGATTAAAATGTTAACAGCTTGAGATTACAATGATTAAACTACAATCTCAAAATTTGTACCAAACATAGCTAAAGAATTATTTAACAAAGTAATATGCTCAAAACTCAATTTGTAAAATCAAAACTAATTTTATAAATTTTTAAAAATTTCAAATTCTTCTTAAATAACACTTTTGCTTACTTTGAGTTAGAGGTTACAATTATTACAATGCAATCTCGAAATTTGTAACAAACATAGCCAAAGAATTGTTTAACACAGTAATATGCTCAAAACTCATTTTCTAAAATCAAAACTATTTATTAAATTTTAAAAAAATTCAAATACTTCTTAAATCACACTTTTGCTTACTTTGAGTTAGAGGTTACAATTATTACAATATAATCTCAAAATTTGTACCAAACATAGCCAAAGAATTGTTTAACACAGTATTATGCTCAAAACTCAATATCTAAAACAAAAATTATTTTTTTTTTTTTAAATTTCAAAATCTTCTTAAATTACACTTTTGCTTACTTTGAGTTTAAGGTTACAATTATTACAATACATAATCTCAAAATTTGTACCAATCATAACCAAAGAATTGTTTAACATAGTAATATACTCAAAATTCAATTTCTAAAATCAAAACTATTTTTATGAATTTTAAAAAAATTCAAATTCTTTATAAATCACACTTTTGCTTACTTTGAGTTTGAGGTTACAATTATTACAATGCAATCTCAAAATTTGTACCATACGCAGCTAAAGAATTGTTTAACACAGTAATATGCTCAAAACTTAATTTTTAAAATCAAAACTATTTTTAAAAATATTTTAAAAAATTCAAATTCTTCTTAAATCACACTTTTGCTTACTTTGAGTTTGAGGTTACAATTATTACAATGCAATCTCAAAATTTGTACCAAACATAGCTAAAAATTTGTTTAACATATTGATATGCTCAAAACTCAATTTCTAAAATCAAAACTATTTTTATGAATTTTAAAAAAATTCAAATTCTTTATAAATCACACTTTTGCTTACTTTGAGTTTGAGGTTACAATTATTACAATACAATCTTAAAATTTGTACCAAACATAGCCAAAGAACTGTTTAACATCGTAATATGCTCAAAACTCAATTTCTAAAATCAAAACTATTTTTTATAAATTTTTAAAAAGTTCAAATTTTTCTTAAATCGCATTTTTGCTTACTTTGAGTTTGAGGTTACAATTAATACAAAATAATCTCAAAATTTGTACCAAACATAGCCAAAGAAATGTTTAAAATAGTAATATACTCAAAACCCAAATTCTAAAACCAAAACTATTTTTTTAAATTTTTTAAAAATTTCAAAATCTATTTAAATCTCACTTTTTCTTACTTTGAGTTTGAGGTTACAATTATTACAATGAAATCTCAAAACATGTACCAAACATATCCAAAGAATTGTTTAATACAGTAATATGCTAAAAGCTCATCTTCTAAAACCAAAACTATTTTTTGTAAATTTTTAAAAAATTTCAAATTATTCTTAAATCACACTTTTGCTTACTTTGAGTTTGAAGTTACAAATATTACAATGCAATTTTAAAACTTGTACTAAACATAGCTGAAGAATTGTTTAACACAATAATATGCTCAAAACTAAATTTCTAAAACCAACACTATTTTTATAAATTTTTTAAATTTTTTAAATTCTTCATAAGTCACACTTTTGCTTACATTGAGTTTGAGGTTATAATTATTACAAGATAATCTCAAAATTTGTACCAAACATAGCCAAAAAATTGTTTAACATGATAATATGCTCAAAACTCAATTTCTAAAATGAAAACTATTTTTATTAAATTTAAAAAAATTTCAAAATCTTTTTAAATGTCACTTTTTTTTTACTTTGAGTTTGAGGTTACAATTATTACAATATAATTTCAAAACTTGTACCAAACATAACCAAAAAGTTAGTTAACACAGTAATATGCTCAAAACTCAATTTCTAAAATCTATACTATTTTTATAAATTTAAAAAAAAATTAAAATTCTTCTTAAATCACACTTTTGCTTACTTTAAAGTTTGAGGTTACAATTATTACAGTGCAACCTCAAAATTTGTACCAAACATAACCAAAAATTTTGTTATGCTTACAACTCAATTTCAAACATTAAAACTATTTTTAAATTTAAAAAAAAAATTTAATTCTTCTTAAACCAAACTTTTGCTTACTTTGAGTTTGAGGTTACAATTATTACAAGATAATCTCAAAAAGTGTACTAAACTAAGCCAAAAAATTGTTAAACACAGTAATATGCACAAAAGTTAACTTATAAAATCAAATCTATTTTTATAAATTTTATTTTTTTTTTAAATATTTCATAAATCACACTTTTGCTTACTTTGAGTTTGAGGTAACAATTATTACAATACAATCTCAAAATTTGTACCAAACATAGCCAAAGTATTGTTAAACACAATAATATGCTCAAAACTCAATTTCTAAAACCAAAACTATTTTTTTAAATTTTTTTTAAAATTTCAAAATCTTTTTAAATCTCTCTTTTTCTTACTTTGAGTTTGAGGTTACAATTATTACAATAAAATCTCAAAACATGTACCAAACATAGCCAAAGCATTGTTTAACACAGTAATATGCTCAAAACTCAATTTCTAAAATCAAAATTATTTTTTAAAAATTTGAAAAAAACTTTAAATTCTTCTTAAATCTTACTTTTGCTTATTTTGAGTTTAAGGTTACATTTAATACAATGCAATCTCAAAATTTGTACCAAACATAGCCAAAAAAATGTTTAACATAGTAATATGCTCAAAACTCATCTTCTAAAACCAAAACTATTTTTAGAAATTAAAAAAAAAATCAAATTCTTCCTAAATCTTACTTTTGCTTACTTTGAGTTTGAGGTTACAATTATTACAATACAATCTCAAATTTTGTACCAAACATAGCCAAAGAATTGTTTAACATAATAATATGATCAAAACTCAATTTCTAAAATCAAAACTATTTTTATAATTAAAATAAAAATCAAATTCTTCTTAAATCATACTTTTGCTTACTTTGAGTTTGAGGTTACAATGATTACAATAGAATCTCAAAATTTATACCAAACATAGCCAAAGAATTGTTAAACATAGTAATATGCTCAAAACTCAATTTTTAAAATCAAAACTATTTTTATAAATTTTTAAAAAATTTCAGATTCTTCTTAAATCATACTTTTGCTTACTTTGAGTTTGAGGTTATAATTATTACAATATAATCTCAAAATTTGTACTAAACATAATAAAAAAACTAGTTAACACAGTAATATGCTTACAAGTCAATTTTAAACACAAAAACAATTTTTATAAAATTTTAAAAAATTTCCAATTTTTCTTAAATCATACTTTTGCTTACTTTGAGTTTGAGGTTACAATTATTACAATATAATCTCAAAATTTGTACCAAACATAGCCAAAGAATTGTTTAACATAGTAATATGCTCAAAACTCAATTTCTAAAATCAAAACTAATTTTATAAATTAAAAAAAAATCATATTCTTCTTAAATCACACTTTTGCTTACTTTGAGTTTGAGGTTGCAATTATTACAATACAATCTCAAAATTTGTACAAATATAGCCAAAATATTGTTTAACATAGTAATATGCTCAAAACTCAATTTGTAAAACCAAAACAATTTTTATAAATTTTGAAAAAAATTCAAATTCTTTTTAAATCATACTTTTGCTTACTTTGAAATTGAGGTTACAATTATTACAATATAATCTCAAAATTTGAACCAACAATTTGTAACACAATATATGCTCAAAACTGATCTTCTAAAACCAAAACTATTTTTTCTATTTTGTGTAAATTTGAAAAAAAATCAAATTTTTTTTAAATTACACTTTGATTTACTTTTAGTTTGAGGTTACATTTATTACAATACATTCTCAGAATTTGTACCAAACATAGCTAAAAAATTGTTTAACATAGTAATATGCTCAAAACTCATCTTCAAAAACCAAAACTAGTTTTAGAAATTAAAAAAAAAAAATCAAAATCTTATTAAGACACACTTTTGCTTACTTTGAGTTTGAGGTTACAATTATTACAATATTATCTCAAAATCTGTACCAAACATAGCCAAAGAATTGTTTAACATAGTATTATGTTCAAAACTCAATTTCTAAAATCAAAACAATTTTTATTAATTTTTAAAAAAATTCAAATTCTTCATAAATCACACTTTTGCATATTTTGAGTTTGAAGTTACAATTATTACAAAATACAATTTCAAAATTTGAACCAAATGTAGCTAATGAATTGTTTAACACAGTAGTTTCCTCAAAACTCAATTTCTAAAACCAAAACTATTTTTTATATTTTATTTAAAAAAAATCAAAATTGTCTTAAATCACACTTTTGCTTACTTTAAGTTTGAGGTTACAATTATTACAATATAATCTCAAAATTTGTACAAAACATAGCCAAAGAATTGTTTAATATAGTATTATGGTAAAACTTAATTTCTGAAATCAAAACTATTTTTATAAATTTTTAAAAAATTTCAAATTCTTCTTAAATCATACTTTTGCTTACTTTGAGTTTGAGGTTATAATTATTACAATAGAATCTCAAAATTTGTACCAAACATAATAAAAAAACTAGTTAACACAGTAATATGCTTACAAGTCAATTTCAAACACAAAAACAATTTTTATAAAATTTTAAAAAATTTCAAATTTTTCTTAAATCATACTTTTGCTTACTTTGAGTTTGAGGTTACAATTATTACAATATAATCTCAAAGTTTGTACCAAACATAGCCAAAGAATTGTTTAACATAGTAATATGCTCAAAACTCAATTTCTAAAATCAAAACTAATTTTATAAATTAAAAAAAAAATCATATTCTTCTTAAATCACACTTTTGCTTACTTTGAGTTTGAGGTTGCAATTATTACAATACAATCTCAAAATTTGTACAAATATAGCCAAAAAATTGTTTAACATAGTAATATGCTCAAAACTCAATTTCTAGAATCAAAACTATTTTTAGAAATTTTAAAAAAATTTCAATTTTTTTTTAATTCACACTTTTGCTTACTTTGAGTTTGAGGTTACAATTATTACAATACAATTTCAAAATTTGTACCAAACATAGCCAAAGAATTGTTTAACACAGTAATATGCTCAAAACTCAATTTCTAACATCAAAACCATTTTTATAAATTTTTAAAAAATTTCAAATTCTTCTTAAATAATACTTTTTCTTACTTTGAGTTTGAGGTTACAATTATTACAATGCAATCTCAAAACTTGTACCAAACATAGCCAAAAAATTGTTAAACACAGTAATATGCTCAAAATTTAATTTCTAAAATCAAAATTATTTTTAAAAATTAAAAAAAAAATCAAATTCTTCTTAAACCATACTTTTGCTTACTTTGAGGTTGAAGTTACAATTATTACAATACAATCTCAAAATTTGTACCAAACATAGCCAAAGAATTGTTTAACATAGTATTATGCTCAAAACTCAATTTCAAAAATCAAAACAATTTTTATAAATTTTTAAAAAAATTCAAAATCTTCTTAAATCACACTTTTGCTTACTTTGAGTTTGAGGTTACAATTATTACAATGCAATCTCAAAATTGGTACCAAACATAGCCAAAGCATTGTTTAACATAGTAATATGCTCAAAACTCAATTTCTAATATCAAAACCATTTTTATAAATTTTTAAAAAATTTCAAATTCTTCTTAAATCATACTTTTTCTTACTTTGAGTTTGAGGTTACAATTATTACAATACAATCTCAAAATTTGTACCAAACATAGCCAAAAAATTGTTTAACATAGTAATATGCTCAAAATTCAATTTCTTAAATCAAAACTATTTTTATAATTTAAAAAAAAAATCAAATTCTTCTTAAATCATACTATTGCATACTTTGAGTTTGAGGTTACAATGATTACAATACAATCTCAAAATTTGTACCAAACATAGCCAAAGAATTGTTTAACACAGTAAAAAGCTCAAAACTCAATTTCTAAAATCAAAACTATTTTTAAAAATTCAAAAAAAATTCAAAATCTTCTTAAATCACTCTTTTGCTTACTTTGAGTTTGAGGTTACAATTATTACAATATAATCTCAAAATTTGTACCAAACATAGCCAAAGAATTGTTTAACATAGTATTATGCTTAAAACTAAAATTCTAAAATCAAAACTAATTTTAAAAATTTAAAAAAAAAATCAAATTCTTCTTAAATCACACTTTTGCTTACTTTGAGTTTGAGGTAACAATTATTACAATACAATCTCAAAATTTGTACAAATATAGCCAAAGAATTGTTTAACATATAACAGTATTATGCTCAAAACTCAATTTGTAAAATCAAAACAATTTTTATAAATTTTGAAAAAATTTCAAATTCTTCTTAAATCATACTTTTGCTTACTTTGAAATTGAGGTTACAATTATTACAATATAATTTCAGAATTTGAACCAACAATTTGTAACACAATAATATGCACAAAACTTATCTTCTAAAACCAAAACTATTTTTTGTAAATTTAAAAAAAAATCAATTTTTTTTTAAATTACACTTTGATTTACTTTGAGTTTGAGGTTAGACTTATTACAATAAATTCTCAAAATTTGTACCAAACATAGCTTAAAAATTGTTTAACATAGTAATATGCTCAAAACTCATCTTCTAAAACCAAAACTAGTTTTAGAAATTTAAAAAAAAAATCTAAATCTTATTAAAACACACTTTTGCTTACTTTGAGTTTGAGGTTACAATTATTACAATATAATCTCCAAATTTGTACCAAACATAGCCAAAAAATTATTTAACATAATAATATGCTCAAAACTCAATTTCTAAAATTAAAACAATTTTTATAAATTTTTAAAAAAATTCAAAATCTTCTTAAATCACACTTTTGCATATTTTGAGTTTGAGGTTACAATTATTACAAAATACAATCTCAAAATTTGTACCAAATGTAGCTAAAGAATTGTTTAACACAGTAATATGCTCAAAACTCAATTTCTTAAATCAGAACTATTTTTTATAAATTTTTAAAAAATTCAAATTCTTCTTAGTTCACACTTTTGCTTACTTTGAGTTTGAGGTTACAATTATTACAATGCAATCTCAAAATTGGTACCAAACATAGCCAAAGCATTGTTTAACATAGTAATATGCTCAAAACTCAATTTCTAATATCAAAACCTTTTTTATAAATTTTTAAAAAAATTCAAATTCTTCTTTAATCATACTTTTTCTTACTTTGAGTTTGAGGTTACAATTATTACAATACAATCTCAAAATTTGTACCAAACATAATCAAAAAAAATGTTTAACATAGTAATATGCTCAAAACTCAATTTCTTAAATCAAAACTATTTTTATAATTTAAAAAAAAAAAACAAATTCTTCTTAAATCATACTATTGCTTACTTTGAGTTTGAGGTTACAATGATTACAATACAATCTCAAAATTTGTACCAAACATAGCCAAAGAATTGTTTAACACAGTAAAATGCTCAAAACTCAATTTCTAAAATCAAAACTATTTTTAAAAATTAAAAAAAAAAATCAAAATCTTCTTAAATCACTCTTTTGCTTTTGCTTTGAGTTTGAGGTTACAATTATTACAATGCAATCTTAAAATTTGTACCAAACATAACCAAAGAAATGTTTAACATAGTAATATGCTCAAAACTAATCTTCTAAAACCAAAACAATTTTTTATAATTTAAAAAAAAAATCAAATTCTTCTTAAATTATACTTTTGCTTACTTTGAGTTTGAGGTTACAATTATTACAAGATAATCTCAAAATTTGTACCAAACATAGCAAAAAAATTGTTTAACATAGTAATATGCTCAAAACTTATCTTCTAAAACCAAAACAATTTTTTTTAAATTTTTTATAATACTTCAAAATCTTCTTAAATCACACTTTTGCTTACTTTGAGTTTGAGGTTACAATTATTACAATACAATCTCAAAATTTGTACCAAACATAGCTAAAGAATTGTTTAAAAAAATTGATTTCATTATTCATTAATTTAAAAAAAAATTAGCTGCGTTTCCTTTATAAATTTAAGCCAATTTATCTTTTTGCAGAATATAAAAATGCCATGGAAACAGCATTATATTAAATAAAAAATGAAAAGCAATCTTTCAGGAATGGAATGAGTTGATCGTTTGTTTTCTGTACCAGCTTTATTGTCAAGAGACAACAAATACCGCCCAGGTATGCGTATATAACGTGTCCCCATTCCCGAAGCGGAAATATTTCCCATAAGAAATTCAATTATTGAATTGTTTGCTTGTAAGTTAAAGTTTTGCATATCTGGTTGAGAATTACGAAGAGAGTTTGCGTTTGCTCTTATCGAATATAGGTTATTTATATCGCATACTGGCTGCTACTCTGATAAATTTATTGTTGCCGCCGAAACTCTGCATTCCGGTTGTGTTGTAATGCCCTGAGAGATAACGGCGAAGGAGCAAGCCATTTCGTTGTAGTGTAATCCGCCTTTATTTACTGCACGCGACAACTGTATGTGCGGTGGCCCTTTCGCTCCCTTACAAAAGAACCACACTAATAAATTGAAAGAATCATTAATTTCATTGCTCGTTACGGGATTCAGTTTGCACCATTTTGTTATTCAAGTAATTTACTCTATTTTATATTCATTGTCTGCTGTTTAAGTGATTTGAATTAATAATGTATCCGCTGCAGCAATTCAATGTTTTCATATTAGTTTATATCAAATATAGTTTGTAATTTATTATGTTCTCTATCTTTGGAAAGTCATCGCATGCGGTCGCTACAATGTGTGTTCGTGTGTATGCTATTTTCGTTCATCAAAACAAGAGCGTTTCATTGCACGGAAATTAATTGATGAACTTAGTTTAGATCTTAATAGAGATCAAGAATATGTACACAGAAAATGGCAGAGAGTAGACAATTGCATTTTTATGGTTTCTTTTTATTGGGAAGAGTGACAAAAAAATCATGCAGAGCAGTAGTGGTTTTGAGAATTGATTAAGTTTTTTTCAACAAATAAGAGGTAATTGAATTTAGAATTAATTTGCTAGTTAAGAATTATTATACGAATACGAAATGAATCAAGTGACATAAGTTTCAAACACTTCGTTGCTCTTAACTTAGACCATATATACTTATTGCCGATCCAGCAAAGCCAACATAACCAAAGTGACGTCATTTGTGAGCAAAAAACTTGGAAAAAAACACACTTTTAAAAACTTAGTTGTCTATAAATCACTTGTCGCATGGTATTGCTTAAATAATTTAACTTGTAAAACGCACAAATGGCGATTGACGTCATTTGTGGGTATAATTAGTTATTATGTGGGCTTCATCATGCAACGAGCGAAAAATAGTACACGGCGCATTTATAAGTGTATATGGTCTAAGGTTCTTAAATATTTTTTGTTTGAAATTAGAAAAATGTTTAGTACCTTTTAATAGTTATACTAAATTTTTGGTGCTTTCTGACAATTGTTAAATATTTAATTTTTGTATATTTAACATTTTATGAACAAAATTTTGTAGTTTTCAAACGTTTTTGACTAGAGTTTGATTTATTAAAAAATTATTTAATATTTTATAATCTAATTTTGACATTTTTAACTTTTTATAAATGGTATTTTGCATTTTTAACATTTTATGGCCAAATTTTGGTGCTTTTTTTACAAAATTCTTATACATTATTACGGATTTTGCCATTTTTGATATTTTATAATTAGAATTTTGTACTTTTCAACAGATTATGGTCGGATTTTGCTATTTCTAACAATATTTTAATATTTCATAGCTAGAGTTTGTTACTTTTGACTTTTTATAAATAGAACTTTGTACTTTTTAACAGATATTACAAAAATGTTGCTAATTTTAACAATATTTTAATATTTTATAGTTAAACTTTGCTATTTTTAATATGAAAATAACAATAAAAAACAGTTTGTGGCCGGATTTTGATGCATTTTAACGATATTTTCATGTTCCAAAGCCAGATTTTGCTATTATTGACATTGCATTGCACTCTTCAGCAGTTAGTGCTCAATTTTAGTGGTTTCTGATAACATTTCAAGACCGGTTTTTGATCAAATTTTGATTTTATCTAAAAGTATTTAATATTTTATATTTTTAACAGCTTATGACTAAATTTTATTGCTTTCTTAGAATATTCTTATACTTTATAGCCAGATTTTGCTGTTTTTGATATTCTATAAAAAAAATTTTGCAACTTTTGATTGATTATAGCCGGATAATGCTATTTCTATCAACATTGTGATATTTTATAGCCAAATTTTGCTATCTTTGCATTTTTGTAAACATAATTTTGGACTTTTTAACAGTTTATGGCTCAATTTTAGTGTCTTCTGATAAAATTTTAATATTTTATAGCCGTATTTTGCTATTTTTTTAGTTTTTTACAAATTTTCTACACTTATCAACAGTTTATAGACAAACTTTAGTGCTTTCTAACAATATTTTAAAATTTCAAAGCCAGATTTTGCAATTTTTGACATTTTATGGATAGAAGATTACAATTTTCAACAGTTTTCAGCCGGATTTTAGTGCTTTTTGACAATTCTTTGATATTTCAAGACCAAAATTTGCTGTTTTTGTCATAAAATTTGGAACTATGTTTTTTAAATATTATTTTAATAATTCATGACCAAATTTAGCTACTTTTGACGTTTTATAAAAACTATTTTGCAGTTTAAAACCGGATGTTAGTGTTTTCTAACATTATTAAACACTCAAAACAGTTTACGGCCAATTTATGGTGCTTTTTACAATATTTTAGTTTTAACATTCGATTAATAAGTTATTGCACCGTTTATGATCAGATTCTAATTTTATTCAAAAAGATTTTATTGTTTTATGACCAGATTTGGCAATTTTTCACATTTTATTCATAGAATTTTGCACTTTTCAATAGTTTATAGCTAATTTCAATGTCAAATTTTAGAAATGTTTTTAAAATTTCATACTTTACAGTTTCTGGTCAAATTTTAGTAATGCTTTCTAACATTATTTTGAAATTTAAATACTAATTTTTGCTATTTTTGACATTTAATAAAACCAAAACTTGCTTTTTAGCAGTTTATGGTCTTACTTTAGTGTTTTTTAACAATATTTTCATATATCATAGCTAGGTTTTAAAAACTTCATATTTTTTATACTTTTGAACGTTATTTGGTCAGATTTTGCTGATTTGTAGCATGATTTTTATTTTTTATAGCCGAATTTTGCATGTTTGGGAGTAGTTATGAGTGCCCCAAGTCGGCAGTACGGCAGAGAGGGCATGCACAAATACCAGCGCTAACGAAAGTTAAGCAACGTCCGCTCTGGTCACAACTTGGATGGGTAAACCCAAAGTGATGCCGAGCGTAGCGTTCTTCCCAATATGGGTCCGTTACTTTATATAAGCATCCCATACATGTCTTCTCTGTGGCTCGGTGTGTCCGACACCTCGACACCTAACAGTATTAAGAAGTTATTGAATTAAATTGAATTGAATTATGAGTGCCCCACCCATCCGCCTAAGCGTTTGTTATCAAAAGCGAGGACACTAGTTCACTTAGATGGGTAGGCGGGGACACCAGTTTATGATTTTGCGAAAGCGCTTTAATTGTATGCTTGCCTACCCGCCCAAGTACTAGTTATCAAGGGATTAGATGACTAACACTTGAGTGGGTAGGCAGGAACACCAGTTTATGACTAGCCGTGAGTAGTTTTAATTAGAGTGCCCCACCGGCCCGCCCAAATCTATGTTGTTAAAAAATTAGATAACTAACACTTGGTTGGGTGGGTGGGAAATGTGGGAACACAAGTTTATAATTACACGCAAGTAGTTTAGATAGGAATAGCCAAATTTTGCTATTTTTGCCTTTTTATAAACATAATTTTGCAATTTTTAATAGTTTATGTCCCAATTTTGTTGTTTTCTGACAAAATTTTAAGTTTTTTATAACTTTTTTACACTTATCAAAAGTTTATGACCGGATTTTAGTGCTTTCTAACAATATTTTGAAATTTGAAGATCAAATTTTGTAATTTTTGACATTTTATGAGTAGAAGATTACACTTTTCAACACTTTTCGGGTAATTTTTAGTGCTTTTGGACACTATTTTAATCTTTCAAGACCAAATTTTGCAATTTTTGACATCAAATTTTGCACTTTTTAACAGTTTATGATCAATTTTTTATTTTTATGTTAATTTATGACCAAATTTAGCTATTTTTAACGTTTTATAAAAAGTATTTTGCACTTTTTAACTGTTTAGAATGTTAATTCTTTCTAACATATAATATTTATAATATTTTGTTGTTTAAAGATGGGATTTTGACATTTTATTAATAAAATGTTGCATATATATACAAAAATTTAATGTTTTATGACTAGATTTTACTATTTTTTATTTTTTATTAATAGAATTTTGCAATTTTCAATAGTTTATGGCTAAACTTTTGTTATTTCTGACAATATTCTAATGTTTCATGCCGGATTTTAATATTTTTTATATTTTTTATTTTTTACATTTTTTTACAGTTTATGGGATTGCCGGATCTAACAATATTTTGAAATTTCAATATTAAATTTTGCTATTTTTGACATTTAATTAAACAAAATTTGCCAAATTTTTAAAACTTTATAATTACATTTTTTTAACGTTTTGTGGCTGGATGTTGCAAGTTTTAAAACAAGTTTAAAATGGTTACATTTTTCAACAGTTTATAGTTATAGTTTAAAAAAAGTTTTGTGCTATCCAACATAATTTTGATGTTTCAAGACTGGATTTTATTATTTTTGACATTTTATAAGCAGAATTTTAGCAGTTTATGGTCATACTTTAGTGTTTTCTGACAATAATTTAATATTTTATAACCGAGTTTTAAAAATTCTATAAATTTTTTAATGTTTTCTGGACAGATTTTGGTGTTTTCTAGCATGATTTTGATTTTTTATAACCGGATTTTGCATGCTTATGATTACGCTTGTTTTGATTAAAGTGCCAACCCACCCGCCCAAATGTTTGTTCTTAATAGATTTAATAACTAACACTTTGATAGGTGGGCGGTGACACAAGTTTAGGATTCCGCTTAAGTTGTTATGATTGGAGTGCTCTACTCACGTCCCAAAGTGTTTGTTGTCAAAAAATTCTATAACTAAAACTTAGGTGAGTGGGCTCTGACATAAGTTTATGATTACGCGTGAGTAATTTCAATTGGAGTGTCCCACCCACCCGCCCAAGTGTTTGTTGTCAAAAATTCTATAAGTAACAATTGGGTGAGTGGGCAGGATCACCAGTTAATGATTACGCGCAAGTATTTTTGATTGGAGCGCCTCACCCACCCGCCCAAATGCTTGTTGTCAAGGAATTCCATAAATAACATTTAGGTAGGTGGGCAGTAACATCAGTTTTAACTACGCGCAAATAGTTTTTATTGGAGTGCCCCACCTACCACCTAAGTGTTTGTTGTCAAGAGATTAGATAACCAACACTTGGGTGGAGGGGTGAGGACACAAGTTAATGATTACGCGTAAGTAGTTTTGATTAGAATGCCAGCTCACTTGCCCAAGTGTTTGTTATCAAGAGTTAGGTTAACTAACACAAGTTTATGACTACGCGCGAGTAGATTTGATTGTAGTGCCAGCCCAACTGCACAATTGTATGTTATCAAGAATATGGTTAACTAACACTTGGGTGGGCGGAAACACCAGTTTATGTCTGGTTGCCAAGAAATTCCATAAATAACATTTGGGTAGGTAAGCGGGGACACAAGTTTATGGTTACGCGCAAGTAGCTTTGATTGAAGTATTTGCACAAAAACACCAGTTTATGATTTTGCGCAAGTGATTCTGATTGTGTGCTTGCCCACCCGGCCAAGTGTTGGTTATTAAGGGATTGGATAATCAATACTTGGGTGGGGGTGCAAGAACTTCGGTCTATGATTACGCCCGAGTAGTTTTGATGGGAGTGCCCAAATCTATGTTGTCAAGAGAGGGTTCCACCCGCCAAATTTGTGGTAAAAAAAAATGAGAACAGTAAAAACCGGAACCCAAAAAGTGTTCCGGTTCTTCAGGTTTGTAAAAAACACGGTTTTTCTGTTTTTTTCAATTATGTCCTGGCTCCGAATCCCAACGCCGCCCCCATGGTTTCGAAGCTATGCGCGGACGGTTCCTTTAATTTTTGGAGAAAACCGACCCAAATTTTCTGATTTTTTTGCGTTCGTCGAAGAAGGTTGCTCAAAAATTTTCCGGGGGCAAACGGAAGGTCAACCCGCGGTTTTCAACATCCGCGTCCTCGCGGCCGTCCCCTTCTGGGATAAAAATTTGAATCGTTTATTTTGATGCCGAAAGACCTCCGTCATCATGAAAAGTGGCTTCTGCGTTTAGAGGGTCGTAACATTTTTGTTGTCGGAGATAGAAAACGGGCGCTTAAATTTTTGGAATTGCCATTTCTTCGCGCTTTTTTTGATACGCCGCCCGACTTTTCAACACCCCTGGGGACAAAAAGGCAATTTCTTTTTGGAGAACCCAGTCCCTCACATTTTACCACGTCCCAATCGGGGGCGGCAACACCTAAACATATGCTTCTGAAGAAAAAAATCGCGTTTTTGCCGAGGTGGAAATTTAATTAATTTAAACGTCCACTTTGAGAACCCGCCGCCAATCTCCCCAAAACCTCAAAAAATCGAAAACCATCTTATTTGCGAGATGCCATCGATCTTTTAATTGCTCCTTTTATCGTTTTCAAATGTCGAAAAAACGCGTTTTTCGTCAAAAAGTGGGGTCGCAGAAAGCCAACTCCTCCCACAGTTTTTAAAATAAAATTTTCGGCATAGTTTCCTTCAAAAGAGACGGAACGGAAATGACTACTAAATTTTTGAATTTTTGCCCCCAACCCTTTTTACAAACTTTTTAAATCGGCCAATTTTTTTTCCATTTTTTACCGCAAAACTGGCCGCGTAAAAAGGGGAAACATTTTAGAGCCGTTTGAACTTCGGGTTCGGATCCGCCGCATCGACTTCCTGAGAGAATCCGAGTTTCGTCTTGACCTGGCCTTCCGTTCTCCATATTTTTGAGTTTAAGTGTGGCGGCGCGTGTGTAAAAAAAGCGTTAAAAGTGGGAGAATAAAAGTGTCCCGGAGATCAACGCAGAAGATCGGGCTTGGTTTCGTTCAAAAGAAAAAGAGTGTCCGCACAAATTGTTGGCAGCAAATTTTTGATTTTTTGCTTAGGACCCGGTTTACTGATTTTTAAACTTGGTCAACTTTTATGTCATTTTTTTAGCTACATATGAAGAGGCGGCGGAGGCACCGACTTTAAATAACTAATAGAATAATATGGAATAATTGATTAAGCCAATTATTAAACGTTTTTTATCAAAAAACTAGACCAATAACATAAAAAAATTAAATTTACGAAAAAATTATCCTAAACTACAAACATCCATATACGCGTTTCGAGATTTTACCTCTCATCAGTATGGATTAAAATTTATTTAAACTTAATAATTGATTTGTAACTTGCTTCGTCAACATTGTTAGATCATTAACACTTACGTGAGTGGGTTTGGACACAAGTTTATGATTACCCGCAAATAGTTTTGGCCCACCCGCCCAAATGTTTGGAATAAAATTTTTGTGTTCTCTAACAATGTTTTGATGCTTTAAGAATGTTTATTTCATATTTGAATTTTGCTGTTTTGCATAAAAAATTTAAACTTTTCAACAGTATATTTCTGAATTTTGGTGCTTTCCAACATAATTTTGATGTTTCATGGCCAAATTTTTGACATTTTATAAACAGATTTTTGCATTTTAAACCGTTTTTGGCCGGTTTTTGGTTTTTTCTAAAAATATTTATTTTTTTAAATTTTTTCATAATAAAATTAACTAAATTAAAAAAAAAAATGACAATATTGTTTACGTTTTTTTTTTCCTAAACCTTGAAAAGGCCCTTCCTAGTATTTTGTGGTAAAGTTCAAAAATCCTAGCTACGCCACTGACGTTAACAATTTTAACATTAGTGGCGTCTGTGTTTTTCTGTGCAATTTATGATAAATTTTGTAAAATAATTAAGTTTTTTTTTAATTTATGCATGAAAAGTGTTTCTGCGCAATTTATGGTAATCTTTATAAAATAAATAATTTTTTGTGCATTTATTGCAAGATTTTGGTGCTTTCTAACAATATTTTTAAGTTTTAAGATCGAATTTTGCAATTTTTTTGCAATTTATAAAAAAATTAGTCCGATTTTTGAAGCTTAACATTTTTTTTTACATTTTTCAAATAGTTTAATGCTGCAAAAACCATTTTTGACATTTCACACTTAATTTTAATATTTCATAACGGAATTTGGTTATTTTTGTCATTTTATAAAAACAATCTTGCACTTTTTAACAGTTTGTGATGCTATTTGAAAATATTTTAACGTTTAAGACCGGATTCAGTTATTTTTAATTTTTTATTAATAGAAATTTGCACTTTTTAACAGTTTAAGAATAAATATTTGTGCTTTTTGACAATATATTGACGGTTTTGCCGGATTTTGCTTAATTTTTAAAACTGAATTTTGCTGTTTTTGATTTTTAGTAGAACAAAGTTAACATTTTTGGTGATCTTTGACAATATTTTGATATTTTATAACCGGATTTTGCTATTTTAAAAAAAATATTAAAAAATTCAAACTTTGCACCAGTTTATGGCCAGATTTTAGTGTTTTCTGAACTAATGTTTCAAAGTCAAATTTTGCTATTTTAGACATTTTTCAACTCAAGTTAACACTTTTAAATTTTAATATTTCAAAACCATTTTTTTTTTTGATTTTATAATTTTTTTAAAACTTTTTTAAACAGTTTATGACAAAATTTTAGTGTTTTCTGACAAAATTTTGGTGTTTTCTGACAAAATTTTGGTGTTTTAAGTTTAAACTTTGCTATCTTTGACGCTTTTAATCGGATTTTGTTGTTTTTGACTTTTTAAAAAACGAATTTTGCACTTTTAAAACGTTAATAGCCAAATTTTGTCATTTTTAATATTCTATAAATAGAATTTTACACCTTTCAAAAAATTTATGGTCAGATTTTGCTATTTTATAGCCGGAGTTTGCTACTTTTGACTTTTTATAAATAGACCTTCGCACTTTTCAACAGTTATTACCTAAAAATTTACATTTTTAACAATATTTTAATATTTTATAGCCGAACTTTGCAATTTTTAAAATTGAAACAGTTTATGGCTCAATTTTTGTACTTTCTGGCAATATTTTGATATTTTACAACCGGATTTTGCTAGTTTTAATATTTTATGAACAAAATTTTACATTTTTAAAACGGTTTTGGTCGGATTTTAATTTTATTTAAAAAAAACTTAATATTTTATATAATTTTAGTGCTTTCTTACAGTATTCTTATACTATATTGCCAGATTTTGCTGTTTTTATATTCTATTCGACTGATTATGGCCGAATTTTGCTATTTCTAACAATATTTTTATATTTTATAACCGGACTTTGCTGTTTTTGCTTTTTATAAATATAATTTTGCACAGATTTAGCTATTTTTACATTTTATTAATAAAAATTTACACTTTTCAACAATTTAGGGCCGGATTTGAGTTCTTTTTGACAATATTTTAATGTTTTAAGATCAAAATTTAATGTTGTTGACATAAAATTTAGCATTTATTAAAAGTTTATGACAAATTTGGTTTCTTTCTAATGCAATTTTAATAATTCATTACCAAATTTAGCTAGTTTTGATATTGCACAGTTTGAAACAGTTTTCAGACAAATTTTTGATGTTTAAAGACCGGATTTTGACATTTTCTAATTTTATTCAAATATATTTTAAAATTTCAACACCAGTTTTTGCTATTTTTGACATTTTTGAACTCTTCGGCTGTTTATGGCCCCATTTTAGTATTTTCTGAAAATAATTTGATATTTAATAATTTTTTACATTATTTAAGGTTTTGTGACCAGATTTTAGTTAATTTTAATTTTTTATAGCCGGATTTTGCAAGTTTTGAAATTAGTTAAAAATTGTTACAAATTTCAATGATTTATGACTAAATTGTTGTGCTTTCTAACAATGTTTTGATGTTTTAAGATTATTTATTTTATAGTAGGATTTTGTTGTTTTTAAAATACACTTTTCAACAGTTTATTTTTGGAGTTTGGTGCTTTCCAACATAATTTTGATGTTTTTAATATTTTATAAACAGAATTTTAGCAGTTTATGATCCTACTTTAGTGTTTTCTGACAATAATTTGATATTTCATAGTCAAACTTTTAAATTTTTTTGAGATTTTTTAACGTTTTGTGACCAGATTTTGGTGTTTTCTAGCATGATTTTGATTAATGTTTGTTCTTAAAAGATTTAATAACTATCACTTAGATAGGTGGGCGAGGACACAAGTTTATGATTCCGCGTGAGTAGTTATGATTGACCCACCTCCCCAAGTGTTTGTTGTCAAAAGACTCTATAACTAATACTTAGGTGGGTGAGCTCAAACACAAGTTTAAGATTACGAGCGAGTAATTTCAATTAGAGTGCCCCACCCACCCGCCCAAGTGTTTGTTGTCATGAAATTGGATAACGAACACTTGGGTGGGTAGGGACACAAATTTATAATTATGCGCAACTAGTTTTGATTGAAGTGCCCTACCCACCCGCTCAAGCGTTTGCTATCAATAGATTGAATCACTAACACTTGGTTAAGTGAGCAGAAACACCAGTTTAACACTACGCGCAAGTAGTTTTGATTGAAGTGCCCCACCCACCCGCCCAAGTAATTGTTGCCAAGGGACTCCATAACTAATTCTTGGGTAGGTGGGCGGAGACACAAGTTTATGATTACGCGCAAGTAGCTTTAATTTGAATACCCGCCCAAGTATTTGTTATCCAATTTTTTGATGACTACCACTTAGATGGATGAGCAAAAACACCAGTTTATGATTTTGCGCAAGTAGTTTTAATTAGAGTGCCCCACACACCCGCTAATGTGTTTGTTGTCAAAAGATTCAATAACTAACATTGGAGTAGATTGACGGGGCCACAAATCTATGAGTTTGCGCAAATAGTTTTGATTGAAGTGCCCCACTTACCCGCTTAAGCGTTTATTATCAAGAGATTAGATCACTAACACTTATGTGGGTAGACGAAGAAACCAGTTTATGATTTTGCGCAAGTGGTTTTGATTGTGTGCTTGCCCACCCAGCCAAGTGTTAGTTATTAAGGGATTGGATGATCAATACTTGGGTTGGGGTGCAAGAACTCCGGTTTATGATTACGCGTAGTTTTGATGGAAGTGCCCAAATCTATGTTGTCAAGAGAGGGTTCCACCCGCCAAACTTGAGGTCAAAAAAAAAACTAGAACAGTAAAAACCGGAACCCGGAAAGTGTTCCGGTTCTTCAGCTATGTAAAAAACACGGTTTTTGTGTTTTTTTCAGTTATGTCCGGGCATTTAATCCCAACGCCGCCCTCACGTATCAAACAGCGGCGCGCGCCCTACTTTTTCTGATTTCAAAGCTACGCGCGGACGGTTTCTTTAATTTTTGGAGAAAGCCGACCCAATTTTCCTGTTTTTTTTGCGTCCGTCGAAGAAGGTTGCTCAAAAATTTTCCGGAGGCAAACGGAAGGTCAACCCACGGTTTTCAACGGCCGCGTCCTCGCGGCCGTCCCCTTCCGGTATAAAAATTTGAAGCCCTTATTTTGATTCCAAAGGACCTCCGTCATCAGGAAAAGTGGGTTCTGCGTTTGGAGGGCCGTAACTTTTTTGTCGTCGGAGATGGAAAAGGGGAGCTTAAGTTTTCAAAACCGCCATCTCTTCGCGCTTTTTTTCATGCGCTTTCCGACACCCCCGGGGGCAAAAAATTTTCTTTTCAGAGAGCCCTGTTTGTCACATTTTACCACGTCCCAATCGAAGGCGGCAACACCCAAGCATATACGTCTGAAGCAAAAAATCGTAAAAATTTAATTAATTTAAACGTCCACTTTGAGAACCCGCCGCCAATCTCCCCAAAACCTCAAAAAATCGCGACCCATCTTATTCGAGAGATCCGCCCTCGATCTTTTAATTGCTCCTCTTACCGTTTTCAAAGGTCGAAAAAAACGCGTTTTTCGCCAAAAAGTGGGGTCGCAGAAAGCCAACTGCTCCCACTATATTTACATTACAATTTTTGGCATAGTTTCATCAAAAGACAAAACGGAAATGACTATATTAAATTTTTGAATTTTTGCCCCCAACCCTTTTTACAAACTTTCTAAGTCAGCCAATTTTTTTTCCATTATTTACCGCAAAACTGCCCGCGGTAAGAAGGGAAAACATTTTAGAACCGTTTAAACTTCGGATTCGGATCCGCCGCACCGACTTTCTTGGAGAATCCAAGTTTCGTTTTAACCTGGCCTTCAGTTCTCCATATTTTTACGTTTAAGTGTGGCGGCGCGTGTGTACAAAAAGCGTTAAAAGTGGGGTCGCGCATTTGAAAGAAAAAGAGTGTCCGCACAAACTGTTGGAGGCAAATTTTTGATTTTTTGCCCCCAACCCAGTTTACGGATTTTTAAAGTTGATCAACTTTTAGGTCATTTTTTAGCTACATATGAAGAGGCGGCGGAGGCACCGACTTTAAATAACTAATATGGAATAATTGATTAAGCCAATTATTAAACGTTTTTTATCAAAAAACTAGATCATTAACATTAAAAAATTAAATTTATGAAAAAATTATCCTAAACTAAAAACATCCATATACGCGTTTCGAGCTTTTACCTCTGATCAGTATGGATTAAAATTTATTTAAACTTAATAATTGATTTGTAACTTGCTTCGTCAACATTGTTAGATCATTAACACTTACGTGAGTAGGTTTGGACACAAGTTTATGATTACGCGCGAGTAGTTTCAGAGTGCCCACCTACCCGCCCAAATGTTTGGTATCAAATTTTTGTGTTCTTTAACAATGTTTTGATGCTTTAAGATTATTTATTTCATATTTGAATTTTGCTGTTTTGCAAAAAAAATTTAAACTTTTCAACAGTATATTTCTGAATTTTGGTGCTTTCCAACATAATTTTGATGTTTCATGGCCAAATTTTTGACATTTTATAAACAGATTTTTGCATTTTAAACCGTTTTTGGCCGGTTTTTGGTTTTTTCTAAAAATATTTAGTTTTCTTAAATTTTTTAAGAATAAAATTAACTGAATTAAAAAAAAATGACAAAATTGTTTAAGTTTTTTTTTCCAAAATCTTGAGAAAGCCCTTCTTAGTATTTTGTGGTAAATTTCAAAAATCCTAGCTACGCCACTGACGTTAACAATATTAACGTCAGTGGCGTCTGTGTTTTTCTGTGCAATTTATGATAAATTTTGTAAAATAATTTAGTTTTTTTTTAATTTATGCATGAAAAGTGTTTCTGCGCAATTTATGATAATTTTTATAAGATAAATATTTTTTTGTGCATTTATTGCAAGATTTTTGTGCTTTCTAACAATACTTTTAAGTTTTAAGATCAAATTTTGCAATTTTTTTGCAATTTATAAAAAAATTAGTCCGATTTTTGAGGCTTAACAATTTTTTTACATTTTTCGAATAGTTTAATGCTGCAAACCTCATTTTTGACATTTCACACTTAATTTTAATATTTTATGACGGAGTTTGGTTATTTTTGACATTTTATAAGAACAATCTTGCACTTTTTAACAGTTTGTGATGATATTTGAAAATATTTTTAACGTTTATGACCGGATTCAGTTATTTTTAGTTTCTTATGAATAGAAATTTGCACTTTTTAACAGTTTAAGAATAAATTTTTGTGCTTTTTGACAACATTTTGACGATTTTGCCGGATTTTGCTTAATTTTTAAAATTGAAATTTGCTGTTTTTGACTTTTAATAGAATAAAGTAACCATTTTTGATGATCTTTGACAATATTTTGATATTTTATAGCCGGATTTTGCTATTTTTAAAAAAATATAAAAAAATTTGCATCAGTTTATGGCTAGATTTTAGTGTTTTCTGAACATATTTTAATGTTTCAAAGTCAAATTTTGCTATTTTAGACATTTTTCAATTCAAGTTAACACTTTTAAATTTTAATATTTCAAACCCAATTTTTTTTTTGATTTTATAATTTTTTTAAAACTTTTTTAAACAGTTTATGACAAAATTTTGGTGTTTTCTGACAAAATTTTGGTGTTTTAAGTTCAAACTTTGCTATCTTTGACGCTTTTAATCGGATTTTGTTGTTTTTGACTTTTTAAAAAATGAATTTTGCACTTTTAAAACGTTAATTGCCAAATTTTTAAGCTTTTTAACAACATTTTGACCTTCAAAAACCGGATTTAGACTTTTTATTAATACAATTTTGCACTTTGAAAGCGGATATTGATTCTATTTGAAAATATTTAAATGTTTTATAACTGAATTTAGTTAATTTTAATTTTTTATAAATAGAAATTTGCACTTTTTAACAGTTTAAGACCAAATTTTTGTGCTTTTGGACATTATTTTGACGTTTTTGCCGAATTCTTAAAAACTATTTAAGACTGTTTTTGACTTTTAATAAAACAAAGTTAGCATTTTTCAGCAGATTAAAGCCCAAATTTGATACTTTTTGACAATATTTTGATATTTTATAGCCGGATTTTGCTATTTTTAAAAATTTATGACATTTTATAAATCAAAATTTACACTTTTCTGACAATATTTTGATATTTTGTAACCGGATTTTGCTGTACTCTTTGCTCCACATGCCGACGTCTAGTTTTTGATAGTTTCTTACATGCTAACCTTTTATTATTGCTTTTTTTAAAGTTTTTCTTTTTTCTGTTGGTTAGACTTTTAGCTTTTATTCTCATCACAGGCGTTTTGACTTTTATACACTTCTTTCTTTTACCTACAATATCTTTACTTCATCAATTCCTTTCTTATTGTTAAGTGTTTTTTTTGTAAGTTTTAATTATAGTTTCTTTTAGTTTATTAGCAAAGTGTACGGTACCATTTCTCTTGTGTTTTGATCCAAACGTGGTTTTTTTTTTGTCCTTCTTTTTCTAAACTTGATTAATTTTTTTTTTGTGATAATTTTATGTACTGACAAGAAGTTTCCTTAAAACATTCGTTTTATGCTATGCCTCTTAAGCAACGCCGTAGTAAATATCATTTTAGACTTACTCCAAGACTATACAGAAACGAAAAGATTGATACCATATCATCAGCACGGATTCCGTCGCAAACATTCAATTGTTCACCAACTTAATTAAGAAACAGACCACATTGCTAAAGCATTTAAACTAAAAAAATACAAGTTAGTCTTTTTTGACAAGGTCTTCTTCTAAAAACTTTCTTTATATGTTTTTATTTAATCTGGTAAAATTAATTGCATTTTTATTAGTCAATCTAAGGTACAGCAAGACTCTACTTTTTTGCAGATACTATTTTTGTTATGTTATGTGTGTTGAAATGATTTAGACAATCTGTATAGTCAAAATCGGAACATTAAAAACTAAACACTTTAATTTAATTTAAATCAACAAATAAAATTATCTTGCAATTTCTTTTTAATTACAAAATAGTTTACAAATTAAATTGGTTGTAAAATAATCTTTAAATTTGTTCTTACACTCAATAACTAATTGGTTTAGCTATAACTAATCATATTTAATCGAACATGCAGCTTAACATCTCTTTTTAGTAATTAGCAGGTGTTGCGGCGGGAAATGTCGCTGTTATTAATTAACTTCATGACATTAGCAAAGGAATGCTAAAAAAGATGAGTTGATTAACGAAGCTGCAAGGATAAGAATCGCATCCCATTAAGCAAGCCGTCCGTCTCTTTAATGCACGAGACATTTAAACTGGCTTGCATTCAGCAGGGAAATTATCTTGATTTATGAAATTCTCAAACCATATCTCTATTATAGTACATTTAATTAATAGTTAATATGAATTAATACAAGTTTAGTGCGAGTAATAAGCATAACGAGTCTTACTGGCATACGTCCAAAATCAAGTATTATATTAATTTTCTAAATAATTCAACCGGATTAACAAATAACATAATGCACAAAGTGGGTCTCTTTTTGCATCGATGCACTCCGTACAGCCAATAAGACCTGACCTAAAATATCAATTTCGACGTTTTGTGGAAGTTTTAAAGTCGGTTAATTTAATAAGTTGCTTGGCTCGGATATTCGTAGCCGTTTATATGCGGGAGCCTCTCAGAGATAAGACTTTCCATTATATTACATTTCGGACAGGATTTATTGTAATTCCGGAGATGAACCAGCACGCCCGCTTCGCCTCCAAGAATATGCACTTATATAGTTGGCTTAATCGCAGATACAACATCGTCACCATCACCATCTTCACCGTTATCTCTAATACAGATCGGACTGGATAACGAAACTAGAACGGCGGGAGATTAGAGATTATACTATATTTGGATATGTTGCTATTAGGGTTATGTGATCCTTATTCACACAAATTATGATTGAATCAATATTTTTCGATTTATACTATTTAATATTAATCTTTAAGGTTATATTTTGACACCGGTGAACTATTTATTTACACAATATTAACATATCAATTAAAAGTGGTTTCTATTTATAACAAATTGATTTTATCTCTAAGCTGTATTTCCATATCCACGGTCCATTAATTATAATTATATTTATTAACAGCATTTACGATAACCTTTCTCAATATATTTATTATTCAATAAAAATACCAACCATTCTTAACAATCATTACATATTACAATTAATTAGTTTTTACACTTTATACTAAAACTAATCGATTATGAAATCACTGAGCTTAGATAATTGGTTATAATATATATTCCAGAACTAGGCTTTAAGCAATAAACATTTAAATTAAATATATAATTAAATCACTCACAATTTGCAACTTTGAAAAATTGTTTCAAATTTAAATAACCTATTTTTTAGCCAAAAAAAAAACTTATACAAAATTATTATTTTTGAGGATAAAAATTAAAATAAAAAAATAATTTCTCAAATTTGTTTTCAACTAATTAAAAATGTCTCCTCTTTGCAAGCGTTAGAAGTTTCTTTGTCCAAGAAAGAAGAAGTCGTATCCAATCTCTTGATGATCAATACTTGGGTGAGTTACTCCAGATCATGATTATCATCCAAAAGTTTGTTATTAAGAAATTGAAAGGTTATCTTCTTTGCAAACTTTAGAATTCTCTCTTTGTCCAAAAAGAAAAAGGTATTATCTAATCTTTTAATTATCAACTCTAAGGCGGGTGGGTGGCCATTCCAGATCATGATTACTAAGTACAAGTAGTTTAAACTAAAGTCCCACCTATCCGCTCAAAAGTTTGTTAACAAAAAACTAAAGATTTCTTCTCTTTGCAAGCGTAGATGTCTCATTATCTAAGAAAACAGAAGTGATATTCTTCAAACTTTCAATAACCAACCCTAAGGCGGGTAGGTGGGTCACTTCAAATTATAATTACCATCTAGTAGTTTGAACTAAATTCTTACATATCTGTTCAAAAGTTTGTTATAGAAAATGTCAAATTTCTTCTCTTTGCAAGCGTTAGAAGTTTCTCCAAAAAGAAGAAAGTAATATACAATCTTTTGATGATCAACACTTGGGCGGGTGGGTAGGTCACCCCAAATCATGATTATAATAAAGTAGTTTAAAGTAAAGTCGCACCTACTCGTTCTTAGATTGTAGATTGCAACTTTGAATTTCAAAGGCTTCATTCGGCTAGGAATTACTTTTAGAAAAATTTTGTTACTAATAATTTGGCTTTAATCGTCAGCTAATTTTCAGTATTTTAGGTTTTAACTCTGTTAAATTGAGTTTTTACTGAAACCAATAGTAAGTTTGAGTTGTAGATTGCAAATTTGAGTTTAAAAGGCTTTATTCGGTTAAGAATTAATTTTAGAAAAAAAAAAACTAATAATTTGGTCTTAAATCGTCTTCAAAATTGCAAATTTCAAGTTATTTTAGGTTTCAACTCAGTTAAATTGAGTTTATACTAGAACCAATAAGAATTTTGAGTTGTAGATTGCAAATTTGAGTTAAAAAAGCATCATTTGATTAAGAATTGTTTTTAAAAAAATTTTGTTACTAATAGTTTGGCCTTAAATTATCTTCAAAATTGCTAATTTTAAGTTATTTTAGGTTTCAACTTTGTTAAATTAAATTTATACTAGAACCATTAAGAATTTTAAGTTGTAGATTGCAAATTTGAGTTTAAAAGGCTTTATTCGGTTAGAAAATATTTAAAAAAAAATTTTGTTACTAATAATTTGGCCTTAAATCGTCTTCAAAATTGCTAATTTTAAGTTATTTTAGGTTTCAACTCAGTTAATTTGAGTTTATATTAGATCCAATAAGAGTTTTGAGTTGTAGATTGCAAATTTGAGTTTAAAAGACTCCATTTGATTAAAAATTGTTTTTATAGACATTTTGTTACTAATAATTTGGCCTTAAATTGTCTTCAAAATTGCTAATTTTAAATTATTTTAGGTTTCACCTCATCTAAATTGAGTTTATACTAGAACCAATAAGAATTTTGAGTTGTGGATTGCAAATTTGAGTTTAAAAAGCTTCATTCGGTTAGGAATTATTTTAAGAAACATTTTGTTACTAATAGTTTGGCCTTAAACGTCTTTAAAATTGCTAATTTTAAGTTATTTTAGGTTTCAGCTCAGTTAAATTGAGTTTATACTAGAGCCAATCGGAATTTTGAGTTGTAGATTGCAAATTTAAGTTCAAAAGGCTTCATTCGGTTAAGAATTATTTTTAGAAAAAAATTGTTACTAATATTTTGGGCTGAAATCGTCTTTAGAGTTATAAATTTTGAGTTATTTTAGGTTTCATCTTAGTTTGGTTAAGTTTAAAGGAGAACCAATAGGAGTTTTGAGTTGTAGATTGCAAATTTGTGTCTAAAAAACTTAATTTAGTTGGGAAATATAGCTAGAATTATTTTGTTACTGATAATTTTGGCTGAAATGATCTTCACGAGTCACCAATTTTGAATTATTTTAGGTTTTATTAGTTAAACTGAGTTTAAAGGAGAATTAATCGGAATTTTGAGTTGTAGATTGCAAATTTGTGTCTAAAAAACTTGATTCAGTTGGGAAATGTTGCTAGAATTATTTTGTTACTGATAATTTTGGCTGAAATGATCTTCACGAGTAACCAATTTTGAATTATTTTAAGTTTGTTACCAAAAAATTACAAATTTCTCCTTTTTGCAAGCGTTAGAAGTTTCTTTGTCCAAGAAGGAGAATGTCATATACAATCTTTTGGTAACTACACTTCAGATCATGATTACCATCAATTAGTTTAAACTAAAATGTCTACCTACAAACTCAAAAATTTGTTTTCTCTCTTTAGTAGTTTCTTTGTCCATCAAGCAAAAAATGATATTCAATCTTTTCATGGACAATACTAGGGCGGGTGGATGGGTCACTCCAGATCATAATTATCATTAATTACTTTCAAGTGAAATAGCACTTACCTCCTCAA
Source organism: Tachinus rufipes (assembly GCA_963932245.1). Lineage (NCBI taxonomy): Eukaryota > Metazoa > Arthropoda > Insecta > Coleoptera > Staphylinidae > Tachinus > Tachinus rufipes. The sequence continues at coordinate 9,213,740 of OZ010744.1, forward strand.
AAGTATGTTAACAAAAAAAAATTCCTCTTGCAATCGTTAGAAGTTTCTTTGTCCAAAAAAAAAGATGATATCCAATCTTTTGATGATGAACACATAAACGCATGGGTAGGTCACTCCAGATTATGATTACTATCACTTTAAACTAGAGTGCTCACTTGTCCACCCGAGTGTTTGTTATCAAATAATTGGAAGTCTTGCCTCTCTGCAAATGTTAGAAGTCATTTAGCCAGAGTAGGAGTGATATCCAATTTTTTGATAACAAACATTTGGATGGTTTATTCAAATCATAATTATTATCAAGTAGTTTAAACTGGGGTGCTTACCTACCCGCCCAAAAGATTGTTTACAAAAAATTAGAAGTTTCTCCTTTTTGTAAGCGTTAGAAATCTCTTTGCCTAAGAAGGAGGAAGTAATATCCAACACTAGGGCAAATGGTTAGCAACACCAAATCATGATTACCTCCAAGTAGTTCAAACTAGATTGTCTACTCATTCACCCCCAAAAGTTGGTTAACAAAAATTAGAAGTTTCTTTTTTTTGTCTGCGTTAGAAGTCTCTTATGTAATAGTCAGATTTTTTGATGACTAATACTTGGGCGGACATCATAGAGATGATCCAAAAAAAATGGCGGCATTCCACAATGCCAGTTTTGCCAGAGGCACAAGCAAACCGCCAAACTTAAACCCGATCTGTCAAATCTGGTCAGGGTTTTACAAATCGGTGGCTGTCTAAAAAACGTTACTCTAAAGTGTGCCTTATGTTCAAGCCCTCGTCCCGTTAACTACAAAGAATGCAAGGCTTATATAAAAATAGTGAGTTCTCATGGTAAACCATCAACTTAACTCCCGTCTTCTTCTCAGCCTACAAATCAGCAAACAAATTATTTGCAAAAGCTGTTGCTGCTCCAACGCAACAAATCGCTTCATACAAAAAAATTGTTAAGCTCTTAGCTACACTAAATAACTAAATTATGAATAATACACCCAAAGTATTACTCTGCTTCTGGAATGCCAATGGCATTACAGACAAAATGGGCAAAGTGAAAGAGTTCTTTTTAGAACAGAATCTGGGCACAAACCCACTCAAGCACTGAACGTTAGTGGTACCCAAAACTCTGATCTTTGCAAAAAGATCTTTGAAACAAATACAAAAGTGGTGACTGTGCATGGGCTGAGCACAATCAAGATCGCATCTGCTTATATCAAACAAACCAATCGTATCAAAACGGCGACTTTTGAACCAGTCTACGCTAATCTACATCCCACAATAATTGCTAAAAATTTTAATTCAAAGCACCGTAGAATAGCTTAAAAACCAATGTTAATAGTCAAACTATAGGAAAGTGGCTTACATGTTCTGGGTCCGGACAAACTCACTCATTGCAGCCCTGCGGACCACCAAAGAAACGTTCTTGACGTTGCAATACTCAACTTCCAAGCCGTGGTAATAAAAATTAACAAATTTAGACCACAGCCCAGTATTACTGAAGCTTTATGAAAGAATATCAAACGGGGACGGAGGAAAATTTGTAATCTATACCGATTGGTATATACTTGATCGTAGTATAAACGGTTGAGATTATCAAAAGAGCTGTCGCACTAATTACAAATCAAGTCCAACAAGCTTAAAAAAAACTTATAAAACCAATCAGGTTTGCAAAGATAATCCTTTAGGATTATCTCAAGACATAAATTGATTTAAAAAAGAAACGTTCCCAAGAATCAATGGTTAAAGCATAGCAACATCAGAAATTGTATGATCTTAAACAGGCTTTACAAGTCTGAAAAGCCATAAGAGTGCACAAAAACCAGTGCTAGAAAAACAGAATAGAATCTCAAAAGACAACAATCTTATGTGGAAAATCTCCAAAAGACCAAAAACCATACGGGTTCCCATTACAGCCATTTACGGCAAGAATATGGTTTAATACACTGCAGAGAGATAGGCCAAAGCATTTGCCAACATCTTCCCCTCGTACACTAAGGACACTGATTTAAGGCACGTTGAGCGTTAGACCTTCTCAAATTACAGAAATTCGCAAAAAACTCAAAAAATCGCTGATATGCTTTCGGGAAGCATACACGGGGTTAAAATGGCTCAACATGCTGACAACACACCACTGCTCTACTCCTCAACATCACCTAAAATAGTCACTATAAGGCTACAAAAAGCCACCTCAGATCTGAAAAAAATTGTGTCCGGAAAATAAATTTTAATGAAAGTAATTTATTCCATCATTTAAAAATTTTGAAAAAAAAGTTTGAAATTTTTGAAAATTACTAAATTTGGAAATTGTTGCATTAAGTAACTTATTTTCAATGTGTGTTGCAAATTTCTTTGAAAAAGTTCATAATTTTTGCCCGAAAAATCAATTTTACTGAAAAGTATTATGAAAATTTTGAAAAATTATTAAGAAATTTTTGAAAATTACCAAATTTTGTAATTGCATTAAATAACTTATTTTCAATGTGTGTTGCAAATTTGAGTAAAAAAATTTCATAAATTATATCCGAAAAACCAATTTTAGTAAAAAGTAATATAATCCATAAATTGAAAATTTTGAAAAAAAAAATTTAAAATTTTTAAATTTTTAAAACTTTGGAAGTAACTTATTTTTGATGTGTGTTGCAAATTTCATTAAAAATTTCAATTATGTCTGAAAAATGATAATAATTTGTTCCACAAATACAAAAAATTGATTTTTTTTTTTAATTTACCAATTTTTGGAATAAGTAACTTATTATTAATGTGTGTTGCAAAACCAAAAACATATCATAAATTATGTGAAAAAATTAATTTGTTCCATACTTTTTTGTAATTATAATTCTAATAAGCATCCACAAACTAAAAAACTACAAAAAAATATTTTTGTTAAGATAACCAAGAGTTACAAATAGTTTAATATTAGTTTTTTATTTTATTTTTAATATGGATTTGTTACGGTTTGATAAAAAGTTTTATCACATATGTATTTTTCTTCTAAAATCTCAACGGAGTTAACTAAAACTAGTACCAAAAGATACGCAAATCATTGTATATTCACGTGTTTAAATTGGTTCAAAATGTAAAGCGCAAAAATCTGTTTAATGCAAACGTTTTGTTCGCGTCTATCGTTGAAGTACTAACTCTCAAAGGAACAAACTGAACTAGTGTCGTAATTCAATGTAAACTTACGTAAGCCCAGTTCAAAGTGTTTGAGTAGAATGCAAAAAACTTGTTTTTAATTTTGTTTTGCTTAACAGAAAAAAATGTCAGAGCTTTAGAATTGGTTTTGGCTAAAATAAAATATAAAAAATTTTTGCAAAAAAAAAATAGCATAACTTTTTTGAAATTCACTAATGTATTTTTTTTTCTAATATCTCAATAATGCTAACTAAAACTAATCCCAAAAAATGCGCAATTTAATGTAAATTCACGTGCTTACCTAGATTTATGTAAGCCCGGTTTAAAGTATTTAAGTAAAAAAAAACTTGCTTTCAATTTTATTTTGCTTAACAGAAAAAAATGTCAAAGCTTTGGAGTTGGTTTTGGTTAAAATAAAAAATAAATAGTATTTGCTTGATTTTTGCCAACAATTTTTTTTTACTTTTGATCTTTCAAAAATTAACAGCCAAAATGTAAAAAATGTCAAAACTTTTGCCACCAACCACATCTGCAACGCAACATTAGAAGTTAAGGCGGATCCTGGCAGTTTTACAAGTCGCCAGCTGACAAATCACACTTAAGCCGTTTAGTAAATGATTAACAGACATTAAAGTAAAGAAAGAACATCTAGTTCACTTTGAATCATTTCCTGAAGCTTAACTCAATGCAAACTGACACTACTGTCGACAATTGATGACCGTATTGGAAAACAGCAAAAAAATATCTAAGAAAGTTCAGCAAACTGCGTGAAGTAAACGTTTTCTGTAGAAAGTAAACAACAAATCAAAAAACATGAACTTTATTACAATCAGCGCCAGTAAAAGTCTGGTAAAACCAAAAATAAAACAAATAACAAAGACAAAAAAGTAAAAACACTCCGTTTTACTAAAAAACGCTCAGACGTGACATGGCTAAAGTTGTCACAGTTGACAAAATGTCAAAAAACTAACTAACCAACAACCTAGTCAAAAAAACATTGCAAAAACTTGACAATTTAGTTTTGTGAACTATATTACAACTCCAAAGCTTTTTGTTATTTTAAGTATTTAAAAAAAAATACGGTCAACGTAACTTTCGATAGAAAATTGATCTTCCAATTAAAACCAGCAAACAAGTCTCCAGCGACAAACAAACTAACTCCAAAGCTCTTTGCTATTTTGAGTATTTAAAAAAAATACGGTCAACATAACTTTCGATAAAAGATTGATCTTCCGATTGAAACCAACAAACAAGTCTTCAACAACAAACAAACTATCAACCAAATAACCAAATTTAGAAAAAAAAAAACATCCTTTGTCCATAGTAGAAAAAGAAAAACCAACTTACACCATTCGCAAGCAGCAGCTATCACCATAATATTCATTAGACCCAACGGGAGAATTGTTGCAGATAAGAAGGCGGCTTTTGCAATTGCATAAAATACATACAAGAACTCAATCTCTGTCTTACGGCATTAGTCAAAAAGTCCACTCCATAGATTAAAAAAAACGTAAAAACCATCCGTCTTTTTAAACAACCGTTTTGCTTACGCCAAAGCTTAACAAAATATAAAATATTATCATCGACTTAACACAACCTATAATTTTAAGCAAAAACATTTTAAATTTGTCCATTAGCAAAATAATCTGAAAGAACAGAGTGTGATTAAGGTACGCCGTGTCTCTATTAAATGATTAAATGTAAAAAAGTACTAACGGAGTTCCCAAATTACATTTTTACGTTTAACTCAACAAAGATTTTTTCCATAATTAAAAGCGTGTTTTAGGTATATTTGGACAAGTAAACGCCAGGTGCAAAAAAGACCATTGTGTATGTTGTGGAAAATCTCTATATAACGGATTGAAGTACATAAAATTTATTTGTTGTAAGAATTGTAACGGTTAGCAAACATTTTTTTTTTATATTACAAAGCTATCAAAACGTTATAATACCAACATACAAAACAGAAGTTTTATACGCTTGCCAGAAAATCTATCACAATCTGCAATCAAAAGTGTTAACGCAATGCCCCCTATTAGGAGAAACGTTGAACTGTTTGTGTGTGAAGGAGATATATCCTTACACGGATAGGCAACGGCATTTTTGGCGCAATTTATTTAAATCAAATGACCAAAACAAATTTATCATTTAAAATTAATAAATGATGTATTTTATGTAAACCGCCTTATCATCCAGTAAGAGACACATACTCGTGTTTCAGGGTATGCACCCATCATCAGTGTGCCTAACATCTCACTGGTCAAAGAGACAATATACATAAAATCACAGTAACTATTAAACAATTTATGTTTACTAATGTGTCAAAGATGTTAACGCAATGCCCTCTATTTGGAGAAACGTTAAACTGTTTGTGTGTAAAGGAGACTGTAATACAGTTAAATCCTTACACGAACAGGCAACAGCATTTTTGGCGCGTTTTATTGTCTATCTTTCAATTAGACTCTAAAAATATACAAAACTTAGTCGCTTAGCTTCCACTGCCAATGCTTACAATGCTCTTTAAAGTTTTTAGAGAAAAAATCTGTAAAGTTGTTTAGTAAAAAAGTTTTCCGACCAATGCTATGCTGTTCTCCTCAATTCAGTAAAATCTGACTTCTTTAAAAAAAACCTATACTTTTCCCGGTGTCTTCCAAACCAAATTTTTGAACATAACTGTTTAATATCCAAACTCACTTTTGCTTCACAAAAGCATTTGTAGTAATGCTACTTATTTGTGAACTTATCGGCCAGTGCGTACACTACAGAACTACTTCTAACCACAATTCTTTTCTCTTTTGCTCAGATTTGCTTAGTGTCATTCTGAGTTCAATAAATTTGGCTAATTCGCTGGGTTAGCTCATACATTTCTTTGTATACTAATTGACACTCAAAAGACAATTAAGTTGTTTTGTTCCATCATTATTGCACGTTATGTATTTATAGGTTATGTAGTTGAAATTAAAATTTTTCTTTATAAATTATAAAAAAAAAAAAATTTCAACTACATAACCTACAAAAATTAATTGTTTTCGTGTAGTAAAAGTAATAAAATTGCTATTAACAACAAACGCGGTTCCAACAAATGACATTCAAGTTGCTATTTTTAACTAATGCTCCTTAATTCATAAACTAGACCCGCCCAATTGTCAGTCCTAATCATAAAATTTGTTATTGCGCTCACATTTGACGCTTTACTACTCGTTATTCATTTTTTTATATATTAAATTAATGCATAATTATTCGCTGTGTTTCTAGAGTTTGAACTTAGCGTTTAATTGACATTTGTAATATTATAATTTGTTTAAGAAAGCTGCTAAATCATTTCGCAATCTCAAACATCTTTTTGGCAAAAAACAATTAGCAAAAAAGTAGATTGTTTGCTTAAAATATGGTACTGCCAGCTTAGAAGTCAATTTGAGTTGATCTTTGGATTTTGATGACTAGGTATTTCTAGCAGCTGTAGAAAAGTGCAAAAGTTGCACCACCAAGACACTAGCTCAGAATTTTAACATCAATTAGTGTACTATTATTCGTCATCTCAGAAAAGTAAAACCTAAAAACGATAGATAATTATGCATCAATCTAAAAATATTGCGTATAGAACAAACAGCAATTTTAGTACAGTTTGCTACAAACTAGTAAAATCAAAAATCTAAGAAGAATCAAAACTTTTGCACTAATAAAAGTTTTATGGTAGAAGATTAGAAACCAAATGTGTTTCTAATGTTCTAATGTTCTACCGTAGAAGTTCAAGTTAAGATGATCTTATATATATTATTTAATATTTGAATATAAAACCGTTAAACAAATTTGACTTTAATAAATCGCATTTTTTGTTCAAAAGTCGCAATTTCAACGAAAACAAAATTTACTAATAAAATTGATCAACATTTTTTTGTAAAACCCAATTTTTATCGCAATTTTAAGTCTATACCTTGTCTATAAACTGCAAAAACCATAAATCCATTTTTATTTCTCAGTAGACTAGGCAAAAGAGAGCATTTTTTGAATTATGTTAACTACCGAATTGACTTATTTTAATGTAAATTAGTTCGAAAATATAAATTTGTTTTATACTCCTAAAACCCAAATACTGGGTTTTAGGAGTATAAAACTCGAAAAAACTGCAAAAATCTTTTTTAAACTTATTTTGGTTTGACAAAGATATCTTTTGTCGATTGAACTAATTTTATTCTATGTTTGATAGTTTTTGGGCTTAGTGCCCATTTAGACTCAATCTATTGTCGCCAAAATATTATTATTTTTGGCATTCAAACATAAATGTACCGCTCTCAACAAAATTCGGACAATCGTCCACACTTCAACATCTCCGATTTGGATCAAACTTTGTACACATGTTTGAAGTACCAAAATATAACAATTCTTAAAATTTTAAAACTTTAGGTGCAATACAGTGTAAATGCGGCTATTTTAAATTTTTGGGAATATTTTGTTTTTTTTCAGTTTTTGCGCTGTAAATAAGCAAAAAATAGTCAAAAATTATACTCAAAAGAGTGTATCTTATAGAAAATTTTTCGTAGAATACTTGGTTTTCCGAATTTTTTGCAAAAAATGGAAAAATTACCATTTTATCAAAAAAATTATATCTTTGATTCTTCTACGACTGGAAACTTAAAATTTGAATATGATACTCCTGAAACATAGTACTTTTGATCCCAAAAATTAAAAAAAACTGGAATTGCTTGCCTTATAGTAAAATAAATCACATAATTGCTAAAAATGGGTTACTTGTAAGCAATTTTTTTTTAGATTATCCGTAATTTTACTAATTTTTCGGCTTTTTTCAAAAGAATTTAAAAAAAAACAGACAAATCTTTTGCATCGGCGTTACTCGTCCAGCGCAACAAAATCCGTCAGTTGCAAAAATTGCCGACAGGTTAAAAGAGATGGGAAAATCTCAAATGTCCACTTTTTCAACTAAAATGGATAATACACCAGACGATGTATTACTCCGAGTCTGTTTCTGGAATGCCAACAACATTACAGAAAAATTGGTAAAATAGAAAAGTTTTTCTTTGATCAAAACCTAAACATCCTGCTGGTGTCAGAGTGTCACACTGAAAATCTCAAATACTTTTACGTATTTGGGAAAGCATGGAACTTTGATCTTCTTAAAAAAATCATTGGATCACTCCGAAGTGGATGCACCCGACTTAATCTCACTCAAATCAAACGCAATAGTGGTGACAGTGCTAGGGCTCGGCACAATTAGGATCGCTTTCGATTACATTTATCAGCAAAACTGCGGATTTTGATACAGTTTTCGCTAACCTCCTACAATAATTGTAAGAGACTTCAATTCAAAGCACGGATTGTAGAATAGCGTAAAAACCAACGCCAAAGGTCAAGCTCTATTCATACAAATGGATTAGATTCTTATCTCTCAATGCCTAGAAAATCAGCAATGGTAGTTTGAACCCAGTACGAACAACTAAAAATATTAAAAGAGCCATTGCACTTTTGACTACTCAAGCCCAACAAGCCTCGGAAAAGGTTTAGAAACTTACCTAAGGAAACAAAGGCGTTGATCCAAACAAAAAATGCTGCCAAACATCACAAAATCCAATGTGGAGAATCTCCAAAGCCTTTCTCATTCCCGCTATTCACGGTGAGAATGAGATTCAATACACGCTTGAGGGAATGGCCAAAGCATTTGCAGACAGCCTCAAACTCCAATGCGCTGATCTGTACACCATTTACACAGATTTGGAGCACTTCGAAAGGGTTCGCAGGAAAGTCAAAGATTTTCTGAGAATCGCGGGCAATGACACTACACTAGACTGCGTTAGACCATCTCAAATTAAAAAAAATATTAATTCCGTTCTGCTCCTGGCCCAGATAAAATTCTCAACAAAGCTTTGAAATCGTTCTCGCATAAAGCAATAATTGCTCTAACCAATATTGCAGATGCTATTGTTTGCACAAAGCACTTTCCGTCAGTCTGAAAAAGTTTGCACGTGGTGAACATTGCAAAACCTGGAAAAAACAAGAAGTTTCTCCAAAACTATTGGCTTATAGCCAACCAACTCAACCGGGTGACAAAGACATTGCCGAAGGTTTTAAACTAAAAAAGGCCAAGAGAGTGGTCTTTTTTGACTTCAAAAAAGCCTTTGACAAAGTCTACCACAAGAGACTGCTAAAGCTAAAGCTAAAGCTAATTAGAAGTCTGGCAGTCAAACTCAAATACTATATACATCTCTACCTTACGGCTGATCAAAACTGTAGTTCCTCAAAGCTTCATTCTCTTGACCCACCTTTTTAATCTATTAGTAGCCGACATGCCTTTGGAGAGCATGCACGGTGTTAAAATGACTCAATATGTTGACGACACAGCTTCTCAAGGTCAACCAAATTAATCACCTTACGTCTACAAAAAACCATCTGCGGTCTAGAAGATTGGATGGACAAATGACACTTCAAAGTGTAATATTTGACAAAAGACTTAATTACAAGCCCCATATACAATTTATACTGGACAAAGCTAATTTGGTCAAAACTCTAATCCACCCAATGTTACGTCAGAATAGCGGCATGTCGTTCCGGAACAATACCCGGCTCTGCACCTCAACCATCAGACCGATGACCACCTACGCCTCCTCCATTTAGGGTATGGCTGCAAATAGTCACATCAAACGTCTTGAGGTCTTCTAAAGCAAAACTTTACGGATGATCACTAAAGCTGAAGCATAGTTTGTTCATAATTTGGATATTTGGAATGACCTTGAGATTCTTCCAGTTTGACAACAAAAACCTTGCAGTTTACTTCAATCCTGATCTAGCAAGATTTGCTCAACCAGATCAAAAAGAATATGTCCACAAACAATCGGTGAATTCAATAGTAGCCAAGTTACTTCTTACATAAGTAGATAAAACCACATCCAAAACAAAACCAAAACCTAGCTTATAGGGCAAACTCTTAAAAACACATCTCTAAAGAAAAGGTCCATGAACCAAAGGGTCTTAAACTTTCAAACAATTCCTAGATGGAGTTGGGTTTAGTCGGTAAGCGCCCCCAGAAGGGCAAATCCGACACGTCTTGAAATTTTGAAAATAACAAAAAAAATGTAGGCCTTTATCAAAACCCAACTTTTAAGTAAAAAATCTACTTACTCAGGTTTCTCTAAAAATACCCGCAAAATCCCCAAATCTAACTTTCAAGAACAAAAATGTGATAAAAGTCTAGAAAAACTTTATGGGCAAATTCCACCATAATACCTTTAACCTAAAAAAAGACTTCATTGAGAAGAAGTCGAAAAAGACCAAGAAAATGAGTAAAAGGTAATCTTTGGTTATTTTTTAACTTCTAACAAGCCATTAGCTGCCTGGCGTTAAATGCTCTCAGCGTTATCAAGGCCATCAACTACCAAAACAAAAGATCTTTAACCCAACCGGCCGCTAAAACTAAGACAACCTAATCAGGTCCTCTTCATCATTTTTCAAAAATGGCACACGTTGGTCTCTTCCTGTAACAATTCGTAACAAAAACAATTTTTAGAAGTTGTCAGCAAAGTTGTTGAACTACAAAAAAATCATCTATCTCAAAACACTACCAACTTGCAAGAAGAAATCCTATGCGCAAACCACTGTAAAACATCTTTCCCATGGCTTGCGCTACTATTCTATCTGTTAAAATCAATTTTTACTTTGATAAGCACAAGCAAGTAATGAAAATTTAATGGAGATTATATTATCTTCAGTAAATTTTCTAGCCTAGATGGCTATTGTCAAAAGTGCTATAAATTTTCACAAATCTATGCAACGCCTATATAGCAGACAAATATGGTGCAAAATATTAGCTCTAAACTGTAATGATTGCCCATAAGATCAAAACCTACATGAACGTAGCTAAATTTTCAGCGCAATCATTATTAGGGAAAAAGAGGGGTCAATAGGCGTTTGTAAAAGTGATTCTACAAGTCCAGAATGGTTTTTAAAAATGATTAGTTTGATATTAGAAACTGTGTGTAAATCAGGGTGACCAGATTTTTGCAAGTAAAAAAGAGTATAAGAAACTTTTAACCCTTCTACCCTTAAAGTCTTCTAGTATACTAAATTAAATTAAGAAAAACTACACTCCCAACAATTTTCTTAACTTTTTCTATCTATATAAAAAAAACCTGCACTCCTGGCTAACTATATTGGCGTGTATGGTTCAAAAAGTTGTACTTTTTGATCCTAATTATTTGTTAAAAACAATTTCTTTAAATGTTAAAAATTACCAAATACACTATCTAAGATGTTAGCTGTCTAAAATGATACTACTTATTAACTTAATACGTCTAAAATTACAAAACCTTACATAGCAGCTGTAAAAATATAACTAATGAAAGATGATCAACTGTAAAAAATACTAAATCTAATATAAGAATGTAAATTTTGCACTTTTCAATCGTTTTAAGCCAGATTTTAGCTTTTTTTTGAAAATATTTTATAACAGAATTTTGCCATTTTATGGTGAATTTTGGTACTTTCAGACAATATTTTTTTACTTTATAATTGAATTTTGTTATTTTTCACATTATACGAATTGAGTCTTACACTTTTACAACAGCTTATGACCGGATTTTGCAGTTTTTGACATTTTATATATAAAATCTTGTACTTTACTTTAAAATATTATTATATTTCATAACAGGATTTTGTTATTGACATTGACATTTCATAAAAATACACATTTTGACAGTTATGTTTTTGACATTTTATTAATATTATTTTGGACTTATTAATAATTTAAGACTATTGCTGTTTTGTCGTTTTATAAATATAATCTTATACTTTTCACTAGTTTATGGCCGGATTTTGCTATTTTTTATATTTCATAAATAGATTTTTTTACGTTTTGACAATTTATGGCCGGATTTTGGTGGTTTCTGACATTTTTTAAATAGAATATTGCACTTTTCAACACTATGGCCAGTTTTTAGTGTTTTTTAACAGTATTTTGATATTTCATAGCTGGATTTTGCTACTTTTATTTTTTAATGAATGAAATTTTGCATTTTTTTTAAATTTATGGCTAAGCTTTGCAAATTTATTTTAGAATTTAACATTTTTCAACCGTTTATGACCGGATTTTGGTGCTTCTTGACAATATTTTGATACGTTGTGGCCGGATTTTGCATTTTTTTAGTTTTTACAAATATAATCTTTCACTTTTTAACTGTTTATGGCTGGATTTTGCTGATTTGTTATTTTATATATGAAATTTGTTTTTAACAGCTTATGACCAAATTTTTGTGCTTTTCAACAATATTTTGATATTTCATAGCTGAATTTTGCTATTTTTGACATATTTAGTGTAGAATTTTGAACTTTTCAACTTTTGATGGATGAATTTTTTAATGTTTTCTGACAGAATTTTGATAAGTTATGGCCGGATTAATAGTTTTCACTTTGTATAAAAAACTTTTTATTTTTCAACAACTTTTAATTGAATTTTGCTTTAATATTGTTTTAAGATTAGAATCTTGCACTTTTTAACAATTTATATCTTATTTGTTCTAATTTTGACATTTTCTGACAATATTTTGATATTTTAGCAACATTTTTAAAATTATGTTTGTTGTTATGACCAAACTTAATTACTTTATAGACGGATTTTAATTCTACTGCGCCGGATTTTGTATTTTATGACTAGATTTTTAAGAGTATAACAAAGTTTTGTTAATTTTATGCAGATTTTTATGTTTTTTTGCCGGATTTCAATACTTTATGACAGGGTTTTAATTTTTGTAGGTATTTTATGGCCAGACTTTTAAAATTATGTCTATATTTTACAAATTTAAATTATATAACGCAGATTATTATAGTTTTTGATCGGATTTAATGTCTAAAATTTATTTTTCTAAAACCGGATTTTTTTTTAACGGCCGGATTTTTGATTATATTAAAATTTTAGCAATAAGTTAGTTATATATAATTTTTTTTTGTCAAATTTTGTATTCATGGCCAAATTTTTGAAACTATGTCTAAGTATTTTAATACTTTAGGTTAGGTTTTAATTTTCATAAACCGGATTTTGTCTTTAATGACCATATTTTTGAGAGATTATGTCAAAATTTTACTAATTATAAAGATATTATTTAAGTTTCTTGCCGGATTTAATTACTTTTCAGCCAAATTTTAATTTTCATAAGCTGGATTTTAAATGTTGTTTTGAGAATATATACAAATTTGACCAATTTTATTAAAGTGTTTGGTAAAATTATTTTGTAGCCAAATTTTAATCTTCTTTGGCTGCATTTTGTATTTAATTTAAAAAACTTACAACTTACCCTAAATTTATCTCTAGACAACGAAGAGATAGTTATAATATTTTACATAATCCCAACACAAAAATATTTTTTTTGCGTTGAAATTAACGCATGGATTTAATGAAGATTTACAACATTTTATATAAACTCAGCAAAATCTCTAACTGTCTACAATCGCAAAACCAACAAAGCTTCACTTTACTTTGAGTCTCTATTGAATCACTTACCTAACAATTATTTTCGTGCATTTCTCTTGCCAGGAAAACACCGAAAACAAACTAAAGACTGCAGCTGGAGAAAATTTCAAAGTTACGCTGTTATGCACTCATTCTCAAACTCATACTTTTCAAGTTTTTAATTTTCTCTTTCACACACACACACACTTTAATGATACAACCCCTAAACGTGTGTACACGTCACACACTAGCAACGGACAACATCCGAACTTTTTATAAATAAAATTGTATACTTTTTAACAATTTGAGCCGGATGTTTGTACTTTAGTTTATGGAAAAAAAAATTGAAACAATTTTGATATTTTATGACCGGGTTTTGATATTTTTAAACTTTATGAATAGAATTTTACTCTTTTCAACAATTTATGGACGTCTTTTAGAGAATATTTTGATACTTTATGACCGGATTATGTTATTTTTGACGTTATATAAATAAAATTTTGTACTTTTAAAAGTTTTTGACAATATTTTTATATTTTATAGCCAAATTGCGATAATTTTGACAAATAATAGCCGGATATTTCTCATTTTTGACTCATCATAAATAGAATTTTGCACTTTTTAACATTTTATGACTTTTTTTAAACTTTTATCTTCATAGCCGGATTTTACAACTTCTTGAGTAAAATCTTATGACATTTTAAGGCCGGGTTTTGACATTTCATAAATAGAATGTTGCATTTTTTGACAATTTTGGTGATTTCTTTCAATATTTTAATAGTTTTGACAAAAATTCCTATTTTTATAATAATAATAATAATAATAATAATAATAATAATAATAATAATAATAATAATAAGCTTTATTTCTGTAGATATACGTACATATAACAAAACAGTATAAACACATATAAATACGAAAGTGAGTCAAACAATACAAGTGTACATATTAATTAAAATATTCTTCTATAGTATATAATTCTTTATAACATAAATATTCAAAAACTTTGATTTTAAATTGATTAAGGTTTTTTTATTTTCTTAAGATGATTAGGTAAGTGTTTGAAACATTTCATTGCTGCGTACCATGGTCCTTTTTCACTTGCTTGAAGGCGATGGATTGGATAATTGTATGTAAATTTTGCGTTTCTCGTACTGTAGTGATGGCAGATTTGATTTTCTTCAAATAAATGTTTGTTTTTATGGTTGAAAATTAACAACTCGTACACGTACAGCCCAGTAACTGTCAATATGTTATGTGCTCTAAACACACCTCTACAACTGTCATTATATTTAAGACCACTCATTGATCGTAAAATACGTTTTTGTGTTTTTATTAATGTGTGGACTGCTACCAAAAAAAATAAGGCCATATCTAAGATGGGATTCAAAATTGGCGTGGTAAATAGTTTTTAATGTTTTTGGTTCCACTATTGATTTTAATATTCTTATCATGTAACACGTTCTTTTTAGTTTATTATTAACATGCCCAGAATTTTGACAGAATGTTGACAAACTAAACTTCTATCTCTAAGTAATATTTCTTTTGGCATTTCTGTTTTAGAGTGGTTAGGAGTAAACCAGATTATTTGTGTTTTCTCAGCATTTAAAATTAGTTTATTTCTACAAACCATGATTCTGCTTTGTTGAACGTGTTGGTTGCAGAGAAAATAGATTGTTCAATAGATTTGTCGGCAATAATAAAATTAATATCGTCTGCATAGTTTTGTGTAATAACATTGTTGTTGTCTATTCTGCATACTAAGTTATTTATATAAATGATAAATAACGTTGGTCCTAAAATGCTTCCTTGGGGTACCTCTGTTTTTATGTCTAACAATTCTGATTCTACATCTTTTAATGTAACTTTTTGTTTTCTGTTACTCAAATAAGATTTTATTAATTGTAAACATACACCTCTGACTCCATAGATATATAACTTGTCTAACAATATTTGGTGGTTTGCACTGTCAAAAGCTTTTGACAAATCTATGCTAATGCCTAGTGGGTAAATTTTTTGTTCAAAAGATTTTAAAATCTGGTTGATATATTCAAAGTTCGCCGTTGTTGTTGATTTGTTTTTAATAAAACCGTGTTGCAATGAGTTGATGATATCATATTGCTTTAAGAATTTTACCAATCTGTTATTGATTAATTTTTCAAAAAAATTTGAGAATCATGTTAGCAAACTGATTGGTCTGTAATTTGAAAAAAGGTTTGGATCACCTTTCTTAAATATAGGTTTTACCACAGCTATTTTTAGGTTATCCGGAAACATTCCGCAACTTATGCACAAATTGAAAAGAAATGTAAGTGGGCGTAACATTACTTTTGTACAAGATTTTAGTAATTTTGTACTAATTTCATCATAGCTAGTGCTATTTTTGGTTTAAGTCCTGTGATAATATTATATATTTCGCTTTCAGTAGTAGGATTAAGATATAACGTATTATTATTAAATTGTAATTCTGTTCTGGTGTTTATATTTGGCAAAGTCGATATTAATTTTTGTATTGATTCAATGAAAAATACATTTATATCATTAGCAGTACCGTCTGGTGTAATTAATGGTGTATCGTTTCTTCCAGTATATTCTGAGATAATTTTTCAAGACATTTGATTAATATTATCAAATGCTCTGATTCGATTAATTATTATTTGTTTATTAGTTTCTTGGAGTAAGAGTCTATACTTGTTGTTAGCTTCTTTGTACAGCTCGGCACAAGTGTCATTGTAATGTCTCAAAACACATAGTACATTTAAGGTATTTTTGCAAGTTTCAATTTCAGGTGAGTTGTAAATTGGTTTGTTTTTAAATTTTTGCTTGCAAAGAATTTTGGAAAAACATTCATTAAAATGTAGTGTTACTATATTCATAAAAATGTTCCAATTTATGTTTATGTCATGGTACTCTTGAAATGCGGGAGCCCAGTCCATTTGATGTAACTTGTCAATAAAGTGTTTTGTATTGTGCTTGCTGTAGACGCGAGTATAAAATATTTGTTTAGGTATATTTGATTTGTTCAAATTTAATGTTATTTTTTGTGCAAGGTGGTCTGATAAATGTGATGGAAAGACTTCAGTATTGTAACTATCTACCATGTTTGTAATAACGTTATCAATTAGTGTTTTGCTAGTTTTTGTTATCCGTGTTGCTTGTTTGATTGTAAGTTTAGCATTATATGTATCTAGAATATTAACAAACTCTCTATATATGTTGCAGTTTACATCTAATGCATTAATATTGAAATCTCCTAATATAAAAAATATTTTATTTTCTGAAGTCAGATTATTATCTAGCAGGGAATCTAGGTGTTGAAAGAATGTATTAGTATCCGACTCTGGTGTTCTATATACAACTACACATAAATAATTTCTTCCTGCATGTGCCCATTCTATTGCCGCCATTTCAAAGCAATCTTTACATGATAAGATTTGTAAGTCATTGCGTGGAGTACATAACAAGTTATTTCGTACATATATAGCTGATCCGCCATAAGCTTCATCTTTAGCGTGCATTTTTTTCCTAGCAAAAAAGCAATTAATTTAAAAAAATTTAATTGAAAACATTTTTAAATTATCCTCAGTCTACCAGTGCTCTGTTAACGTTAACACCTGACAGTCAGGTGCATTTTATTAATGTTTTATTAGATTGTTTGGTTTGTAGTAACCAGCAAATCATGTGAATCTTTACTGATCTCAACTTTTTTGACAATCGTACAGTTAAACAAAAATTTCCCATTAATAGATTTTCTACCTTCTTAACGGTCCGGCTATTTTTGAATCAATTGAACCACTCCTAAATTTGTGTTACTTCTATAGCATCGCCTAGAAACACCTAAACCCTCTGATTTGTTTTGCTTTGAGAATCTTCTTAAGCTATCCATTCACACGCCACTGCTGACGTCTTGGCTTCTTCTCTGCTTGTAATGCTGGCAACGTACATTAGAAAGAACCTACAGTTTTAAGTGAATTCCGAACCACTAGACGTAAAACCCCACGCTGGCAAGGCGGGTTGAGGAGTGGGAAAGCTTATAAACATGTGAAAAGTGTATATCGGAATCAAACCACAATTTTTTTTGAAAAATACATATTTTTAAAATTAAAGAATTTATTTCTTATGTAAATTGCAAACATTTATAAATTATGTCCAAAAAATCAATTTTAGTAAAGCAAAAAAGATTTTTTAAAAAATACCAAAATTTGGAATTATAATATGTAACTTACTCTAAATTTGTTATGTTATAATAAAATTTTTGAAATTGCAAAAAAAAACTTATTTTAAATTGACGATTTAAGAAAAAAAATTATAATTTATGCCCGGATAAACAATTTAAGTAAAAAATATGTATTTCGTTTTTTTCAACAAATTAGAACCAATGTCCAAAAAATCAATTTTAGTAAAGCAAAACATGTTTTATTTTTTAAAACTCTGAAAAAAGATTTTTTGCCCAAAATTTGAAATTCCAATAAGTAACTTATTTCAAATGTGTTTTGCTGTTCTTAAAAAAAAATTATGTCCGGAAAGAGTAATTCCACGTTAATTCGGACAATCGTCCCCACATCGACATCTCCGATTTTGATCAAACTTTGTACACATGTTTGAGGTACCAAAATATGACAATTCTTTAAATTTTAAAACTTTAGGTGCAATACACTGTATAAATTTTTAGGAATATTTTGTCTTTTTTCAGTTTTTGTGCTGTAAGTAAGCAAAAAATAGTCAACAATTATATTCAAAAAAATGTATCTTATAGAAAATTTTTCGTAGAACACGATCCCGCCCTTGATTTTTTAAATTTTTTTGCAAAAAATGGGAAAATTACCATTTCATCAAAAATTTTATCTTTGATTTCTCTACATCTGGAGACTTAAAATTTAAATATGATACTCCTGAAACATAGTACTTTTGATTAAAAAAAAAAAACTGGATTCGTTTAGTAAAATGTAACACATAATTGCTAAAAATGGGTTACTTTTAAGCGATTTTCTTTAGATTTACTGTAATTTTAATTATTTTCCGTTTTTTTCCAGAAGAATTAAAATAAACAGACAGATCGGCGTTACTCGTCCAGCGCAACAAAATCCGTCAGCTGCAAAAATTGCCGACAGCTTGAAAGAGATGGGCAAATTTTAAATGTCCACTCTTTCAACTAAAATGGATAATACACCAGACGATGTATTACTCAGAGACTGTTTCTGGAATGCCAACAACATTGCAGAAAAATAGGTAAAGTGAAAGAGTTTTTCTTTGATCAGAACCTAAACATCCTGCTGGTGTCAGAGTAGGTCACACTGAAAATCTCAAATACTTTTACGTATTTGGGAAAGCATGGAACTTTGATCTTCTTAAAAAAATCATTGAATCACTCCGAAGTGGATGCTTCCGACTTAATCTCACTCAAATCAAACGCAATAGTGGTGACCAGGGCTCGGCACAATTAGGATCGCTTTTGATTACATTCGTCCGCAAAACTGGGGATTTTGATACAGTTTTTGCTAACCCACATTCCACAATAATTGTAGGAGACTTCAATTCAAAGCACGGATCGTAGAATAGCCTAAAACCCAACGCCAAAGGTCAAGCTCTATTCATACAAACGGATTAGATTCTCTTCTCTCAATGCCTAAAAAATCAGCAATGGTAGTTTGAACCCAGTACGAACAACTAAAAATATCAAAAGAGCCATTGCACTTTTGACTACTCAAGCCCAACAAGCCTCGGAAAAGGTTTAGAAACTTACCTAAGGAAACAAAGGCGTTGATCCTAACAAGAAATGCTGCCAAACATCACAAAATCTAATGTGGAGAATCTCCAAAGCCTTTCTCATTCCCGCCATTCACGGTGAGAATGAGGTTCAATACACGCTTGAGGGAATGGCCAAAGCATTTGCAGACAGCCTCAAACTCCAATGCGCTGATCTGTACACCATTTACACAGATTTGGAGCACTTCGAAAGGGTTCG
Source organism: Tachinus rufipes (assembly GCA_963932245.1). NCBI lineage: Eukaryota > Metazoa > Arthropoda > Insecta > Coleoptera > Staphylinidae > Tachinus > Tachinus rufipes. The sequence continues at coordinate 9,233,277 of OZ010744.1, forward strand.
CAGGAAAGTCAAAGATTTTCTGAGAATCGCGAGCAATGACACTACACTAGACTGCGTTAGACCATCTCAAATTAAAAAAAAAAATTAATTCCGTTCTGCTCCTGGCCCAGATAAAATTCCCAACAAAGCTTTGAAATCGTTCTCGCATAAAGCAATAATTGCTCTAACCAATATTGCAGATGCTATTGTTTGCACAGAGCACTTTCCGTCAGTATGAAAAAGTTTGCACGTGGTGAACATTGCAAAACCTGGAAAAAACAAGATGTTTCTCCAAAACTATTGGCTTATAGCCAACCAACTCAACCGGGCGACAAAAGACATTGTCAAAAGTTTCAGACTAAAAAAGGCCAAAGGAGTGGTCTTTTTTGACTTCAAAAAAGCCTTTGACAAAGTCTACCACAAGGGACTGCTAAAGCTAAAGCTAATTAGACAACAATTTCCTCTGCGTATTATAAGGCTGCAGAAGTCTGGCAGTCAAACTCAAATACTATATACATCTCTACCTTACGGCTGATCAAAACTGTAGTTCCTCAAAGCTCCATTCCCTTTGAAGAGCATGCACGGGGTTAAAATGACTCTATATGTTGACGACACAGCTTCTCAAGATCAACTAAATTAGTCACCTTACGTCTATAAAAAACCATCTGCGGTCTAGAAAAGTGAATGGACAAATGACACTTCAAAGTGTAATATTTGACAAAAGACTTAATTACAAGCCCCATATACAATTTATACTGGACAAACTTAATTTGGTCAAAACTCTACTCCACTCGATATTACGTCGGAATAGCGGCATATCGCTCCGGAACAAAACCTGGCCCTATACCTCAACCATCAGACCGATGACTACGTACGCCTCCTCCATTTAGGGTATGGCTGCAAATAGTCACATCAAACGGCTTGAGGTCTTCTAAAGCAAAACTTTGCGGATGGTCACTGAAGCTGAAGCATAGTTTGTTCACAATTTGGATATTTGGAATGACCTTGAAATTCTTCCAGTTTGACAACAAAAACTTTGCAGTTTACTTCAATCCTGATCTAGCAAGATTTGCCCAACCAGAAAGAATATGTCTACAAACAACCGGTGAATTCAATAGTGGCCAAGTTACTTCTTACATAAGTAGATAAAACCACATCCAAAACAAAACCAAAACCTAGCCTATAGGGCAAACTCCTAAAAACACATCTCTAAACAAAAAGTCCATAAACCGAAAAATCTTAAACTTTCAAATAATTCCCAGATGGGGTGGGGTTTAGTCGGTAGGCGCCCCCAGAAAGGTAAATCTGACACGTCCTGGAATTTTGTAAACAACAAAAAAAAAATAAAGGCCTTCATCAAAACCCAACGCGGCACTTTTAAGTCAAAAATCTACTAACTCAGATTTCTCTAAAAATACCAGCAAGATCCCTAACTTGGAAGAACGAGAAAGTGATAAAAATCTAGAAAAACTTTATGGGCAAATTCCACCACAAAACCTTTAACCTAAAAAAAGACTTCATTGAGAAGAAGTCGAAAAAGACCAAGAAAATAAGTAAAAGGTGGTCTTTGGTTATTTTTTTTTATTTCTAACAAGCCATTAACTGCCTGGCGATAAATGCTCTCAGCGTTATCAAGGCCATCAACTACCAAAACCAAAGGATTCTTTAACACGACCGGCCGCTAAAACTAAAACAACGTAAGCAGGTCCTCTTCATTATTCTTTGGAAATGGCACACGTTGGTCTCTTCCTGTAAGAATTCGTAACAAAAACAATTTTTAGAAGTTGTCAGCAAAGTTGTTGAACTACAAAAAAATCATTTATCTCAAAACACTACTAACTTGCAATAAGAAATCCTATGCGCAAACCACAGTAAAACATCTTTTCCGTGGCTTGCGCAACTATTCTAACTGTTAAAATCAATTGTTACTTTGATTAGCACAAGCAAGTAATGAAAATTTAATGGAGATTATATTATCTTCAGTAAATTTTCTAGCCTAGATGGCTATAGTCAGAGGTGCTACAAATCTCCACAAATCTATGCAACGCCTACATAGCAGGCAAATAAGGTACATAATTTAAGGTCTAAACCGTAATAATTGCCAATTAGATCAAAACGTACATGTTGCTGAACGCAGCTGAATTTTCAGCGCAATCATTATTTGGGAAGAAGAGGGGTCGGTAGGCGTTTGTAAAAGTGATTCTACAAGTCCAGAATGGTTTTTAAAAAAATGATTAGTTTGATATTAGAAACTGTGTGTAAATCAGGGTGACCAGATTTTTGCAAGTAAAAAAAAGTATAAGAAACTTTTAATCCTTCTACCCTTAAAGTCTTCTAGTATACTAAATTAAATTAAGAAAAACTACACTCCCAACAATTTTTTTAACTTCTTCTATCTATATCAAAAAAACCTGCACTCCTGGCTAACTATATTGGCGTGTATGGTTCAAAAAGTTGTACTTTTTGATCCTAATTATTTGTTAAAAACAATTTCTTTAAATTAACATGTTAAAAATTACCAAATACACTATCTAAGATGTTATCTGTCTAAAATGATACTATTTATTAACTTAATACGTCAAAAATTACAAAATCTTACATAGAAGCTGTAAAAATATAACTAATGAAAGATGATTAACTGTAAAAAATACTAAATCTAATATAAGAATGTAAATTTTGCACTTTTCAATCGTTTTAAGCCAGATTTTGACTTTTTTTGAAAATATTTGAATATTTTATAACAGAATTTTGCCATTTTATGGTGAATTTTGGTACTTTCAGACAATATTTTTTTACTTTATAATTGAATTTTGTTATTTTTCACATTATACAAATTGAGTCTTTCTACTTTTTAACAGCTTATGACCGGATTTTGCAGTTTTTGACATTTTCTAAATAAAATCTTTTACTTTTCAATAGTTTATGGATAGATTTTGATATTTTTAACGTTTTATAAACAAAATTTTGCACTTTTCAACAATTTATGACAAGATTTTAATTGTTTCTAAAAATATTATTATATTTCATAACAGGATTTTGTTATGGACATTGACATTTTATAAAAAATACACTTATTGACAGTTATGTTTTTGACATTTTATTAATATTATTTTAGATTTTTTATTAATTTAAGACCGCACATTGCAGTTTTGTCGTTTTATAAATAGAATCTTACACTTTTCAATAGTTTATAGCCGGATTTTGCTATTTTTTATATTACATAAATAGATTTTTTTACGTTTTGACAATTTATGGCCGGATTTTGGTGCTTTCTGACATTTTTTAAATATAATAATGCACTTTTCAACACTATGGCCAGTTTTTAGTGTTTTTGAACAGTATTTTGATATTTCATAGCTAGATTTTGCTTCTTTTCTTTTTTAATGAATAAAATTTTGCATTTTTTAAAAATTTATAACTAAGCTTTGCAAATTCATTTTAGAATTTAACATTTTTTAACCGTTTATGACCGGATTTTGGTGCTTCTTGACAATATTTTGATACGTCGTGGCCGGATTTTGCAATTTTTTAGTTTTTACAAACTCAATCTTTCACTTTTTTACTGTTTATGGCTGGATTTTGCTGTTTTGTTATATTATACGTGGAATTTTTTTAAACAGTTTATGACCAAATTTTGGTGCTTTTTAACAATATTTTGATATTTCATAGCTGAATTTTGCTATTTTTGACATTTTATGTGTAGAATTTTGAACTTTTCAACTTTTGATGGTTGAATTTTAATGTTTTCTGACAGTATTTTGATAATTTATGGCCGGATTAATAGTTTTCACACTTTATTTTTTAACAACTTTTAGCTGAATTTTGCTTGTTTTAAGATTAGAATCTTACACTTTTTAACAATTTATTTCTTATTTGTTCGAATTTTGACATTTCATGAGTAGAATTTCGCACTTTTCTATTTGTATTAGTATTTTCTAACAATATTTTGATATTTTATAGCAACATTTTTAAAATTATGTTTGGTGTTATGACCGGACTTAATTACTTTACGGACGGATTTTAATTCTCCTGCGCCGGATTTTGTATTTTATGACTAGATTTTTAAGAGTATAACAAAATTTTGTTAATTTTATGCAGATTTTTATGTTTGTTTGCTGGATTTCAATACTTTATGACAGGGTTTTAATTTTTTACAAATTTTATGACCAGACTTTTAAAATTATGTCTATATTTTACCAATATAAATAATATAAAGCAGATTATTATAGTTTTTGACCGGATTTAATGTCTAAAATTTATTTTTCTTAAACCGGATTTTGTCTTTAACAGCCGGATTTTTGATTATATTAAAATTTTACCAATAAGTTAGTTATATATAATTTCTTTTTGTCAAGTTTTGTATTCATGGCCGTATTTTTGAAACTATGTCTAAGTATTTTAATACTTTAGGTTAGGTTTCAATTTTCATAAACCGGATTTTGTCTTTAATGATATATTTTTGAGATTATGTCAAAATTTTACTAATTATAAAGATATTATTTAAGTTTCTTGCCGGATTTAATTACTTTTCAGCCAAATTTTAATTTTCATAAGCTGGATTTTAAATGTTGTTTTGAGAATATATACAAATTTGACCAATTTTATTAAAGTGTTTGGTAATATTATTTTGTAGCCAAATTTTAATCTTCTTTGGCTGCATTTTGTATTAATTTAAAAAACTTACAACTTAGCCATCCTAAATTTATCTTTAGACAACCAAGAGATAGTTATAATATTTTACATAATCCCAACACAAAGAATTTTTTTTTGCGTTGAAATTAACGCATGGATTTAATAAAGATTTACAACATTTTATATAAACTCAGCAATATCTAACTGTCTACAATCGCAAAACTAACAAAGCTTCAGTTTATTTTGAGTCTCCATTGAATGATTTACCTAACAACGATTATTTTCGTGCATTTCTCTTGCCAGGATAACACCGAAAACAAACTAAAGACTGCAGCTGGAGAAAATTTCAAAGTTACGCTGTTATGCACTCAATCTCAAACTCATACTTTTCAATGTTTTAATTTTCTCTTTCACACACACACACACACTTTTATGATACAACCCCTAAACGTGTGTACACGGCACACACTAGCAACAGACCACATCCGAACTTTTTATAAATAAAATTTTATACTTTTTAACAGTTTAAGACGGATTTTTTAAACTTTAGTTTATGGAAAAAAAATTTGAAACAATTTTGATATTTTATGACCGGGTTTTGATATTTTTAAACTTTATGAATAGAATTTTACTCTTTTCAACAATTTAAGGACGTCTTTTAGAGAATATTTTGATACTTTATGACCGGATTATGTTATTTTTGACGTTTTATAAATAAAATTTTGTACTTTTTAAAAGTTTTTGACAATATTTTTATATTTTATAACCAAATTGTGATAATTTTGACAAATAATAGCCGGATATTTCTCATTTTTGACACATTATAAATAGAATTTTGCACTTTTTAACATTTTATGACTTTTTTTAAATTTTTATTTTCATAACCGGATTTTACAACTTCTTGAGTAGAATCTTATGACATTTTAAGGCCGGGTTTTGACATTTCATAAATAGAATTTTGCATTTTTTGACAATTTTGATTTTTTCTTTCAATATTTTAATAGTTTTGACAAAAATTCCTATTTTTAACATTTTGTAAATAAAATTTTGCATTTTTTAACAGTATATGGCCCGGTTTGCTATTTTTGACATTTTATAAATAGAATTTTGTACCTTTGGACTGTTATTTGCTATCTTTGACATTTTATTAAAAAAAATTGCACTATTCGATAGTTTATAGCCGGATTTTAACAGTTTATAACCGGATTTTGCTGGTTTTGACACTTTACGAATAGAAGCTTGTACTTTTAGACAGTTTATGACCGGATTTTGCTATTTATGACATTCCATGAATAAAATTTTGCTCTTTTAACAGTTTATAGCCGGATTTTGCTGGTTTTGATACTTTATGAATAGAAGCTTGTACTTTTAGACAGTTTATGACCGGATTTTGCTATTTTTGACATTCCATAAATAAAATGTTGCTCTTTTAACAGTTTATAGCCGGATTTTGCTGGTTTTGACACTTTATGAATAGAAGCTTGTACTTTTAGACAGTTTATGACCGGATTTTGCTATTTATGACATTCCATGAATAAAATTTTGCTCTTTTAACAGTTTATAGCCGGATTTTGCTGGTTTTGACACTTTATGAATAGAAGCTTGTACTTTTAGACAGTTTATGACCGTATTTTGCTATTTTTGACATTTTATAAATAAAAATTTTCATTTTTGGTACTTTCTAATCATATTTTGTTATTTCATTGCCAAATTTTGACATTTTATAAATTGATGTTTGCACATTTCATCAGATTATGACCGGCTATTGGTAATTTTGACATTTAATGAATAGAAAAAATTGCTCTTCTAAATAGATTAAAGTTCTTTCTTAGAACATTTTGATACTTCATTGTAAAATTTTGCTATTTTTAACATTTACAATAGAATTTAGCACTGTTTAACAGAATATTAGTATTTTTGTTATTTCATAAAAAGAAATTTGCTTTTTTAACAGTTTGTGGCCAAATTTTGCTACTTTCGACATCTCAAAAAAAATTGTATAACAGATTTTGATGCTTTCTAACAATGTTTATACTTGCTACCCGGAATTGGCGTTTTGAAAAAAGACAGCAAAAATTGGCTATATTTTTGCTGTTTTTTACATTTTATGAATAGATTTTTGAATATTTTAACAGATTAGGATCGGATTTTAATGCTTTCTGACAATATTTTGATACTATATAGCCAGACTTTGTAATTTAATGAATGAAACTTTGCACCTTTTAACAGCTTTTGCTGATTTTAACATTTTATGAATAGAATTTTGTACTGTAAGAAAATATTTTGTTATTTTTCACATTTTAGTAATAAAATTTTCTACCTATTAAAAGTTTATGACTGGATTTTGCTATTTAATTCAATTGAGAAAAAGAGTATATTTTTTGTTATTTTGAATTCAAAAGAGTAAAGAGTAATCTAACTTCCAAGAGTATATGTTCCTAAAAAAGAGTAAATTGAATTTCAAATAACATTCCTAGAAACAACGCCGCCGTTATGATTCTTAAATACTAATATTAAAGTTATGAAATTTGATTAAGCGTCTAGAGGGCCCATAATAAGTGTAGTGTGTTGATCTTTGGCGTCCGCTTTTATGCTATTATCGACTTTACTAAGCTCACAAAAGTTCTTATAAGAAGTTTTTATTTGCTTCTAACATGCGCCATTATTTATTATTAGGCCTCTTTTACCATCAATTATATATTATTGTTAATGTTTGTATTAACAAATATATAATACATATTTTTCAGCTACTACCCTATACTAAGCCCCCAACTAATCGTTTGCTAGCTAAATATAACATAATAACTAAAAGATCGTTTTATTATTTAAAATATTGCCTGCTAAAATCCAAATATATTTTTCGCAGTTATTTAAAATGTCACGCAATATGTTTCTATTCTTATAAAATCGTGTTTTACTAAAGTATATATTTAATGTTATTATTACGATGTAATGTTCTCTTGTAGTATAATTATATCTGGTATTTATTTTGCTTGTATACATTATTTGGATTTAATTCAATCAATCAATCTCAAAAGTAAAATGTAAATATATCGACTTAGTTTAATTCAGTTGAGTGAATGTTATTGATACTTCAAAGAAGATTAGAAGGATTCAAAATATTAGCTAAATATTTGTAAATTAAGTTAACCGAAATGAACTACTTCTTATAAACAGAAAAGTTTTACTAAATAAATAATTGTATATTTAATATTCTTTGCAGTTGAATTTTTACTTACTCATATTTTTATTTTTATTAATTTTTTTGTATTCTGTCATGTGTAGAATGATTGTAAAAAGACATTTATATTGATATAACAAGCAACATCAATATAAAACGGAATTGAAGCTTACAAATAATACAGTCCTACATCAGAACACGGTGAAAGAATGAGAATTGACTCAGGAAATGAAAAACTCACGCATCTATCAATCAAAATGTCAGAAGAGGATATATCATAATAACTAATAACCCAACACTTCTTCATCCAAAAGAAATAAATATATAAATGAAACAATGTGACTTAATAATGATGTATTGGTATAAATAGATTATTGATAACTCATCAAACAAATATTTAATAACAAAAACATCTTCTTTAAAAACCTATTAAATTTTCAGAGCAAGCAAAAAAAACTTAATGATCCCATCCATTTCAGCATCATTTGTAAGTCATTCACGCATCCGAGAGATCTTTTTATAACTTCACAAACGGCTGCACCGAAAGCTGCACGTTCCATTATTTGAATAATGAAATTACGCGCTGCAATCTCTTAATCTATTAAAGGTCTTTTCTATGCCTTTCTCATAGTCTACGTCTTCGTAGTCGGCGCAAAACGTTTCATGTCGATGCCGTAATGTTGCGAGACAAGGTTCCCTGTTGTGACACGGCATATGTAAATATTTGTATAATTAGTTCCGATCTGAATACTACTTGAAGTTTAAATGTAGGTAGGCATAACATCATAATTTTTTTATTTTCTCTGTTTGTGCGAAACCGTGCGGAGCAGTCAATCATATATTGGTCATTTCTATTAATATATTTAGCAAATAACCGTGTAATTTTATTTATATTTTATTAGCGGATCTTTAAATACATTACATACTAGTTGAAAAGCTACAAAATACTATAATTAATCAAAATTATATCACATACAATCTAATGATTTACTGCTAGCTCGGACCCTACTCAGAGCCAACCACAAGGAGGGTGCAGCGGATGCAAGATCAAGGGCAGACGAATCTAAATGTTTATACAATTGTAAATAAAATTCTTCGACACATTAGTAAACATAAACGGTTTAATAGTTACTGTGATTTTATGTAAATTGTCTCTTCGACCAGTGAGATGCTAGGCACACTGATGATGGGAGCATACCCTGAAACACGAGTATGTGTCTCTTACTAGATAAAAAGGCAACATTATTTATTAATTTTAAATGTTTTAAAAACAATAAAATATTACTAATTTGTCTAATTCTTGGAAAAGTCCAACCTGACCCTACTCTTAAATAAAATTGCTTAAGCAAATATGGCTATTTTCCACTGTAAACTGTAAATATAACTAAATTTCTGTTTGATACATTTTTGGTTTGTTTATATTATCATTAATAAATCCACTAGCACAACCTATTGTAATATTATAATTAACTTGAGTGCAAATCAATAATTACATTTTGAATCGTAAATAATTTTCCAATATTTTTCCATTAAAAAATTACAAATACACACACACTAAATTTAAATTAATAGTCTCTGGACTTTGTAAAATTCAACCATAAAATAGAGCATTAAAAATTTAATTGCTACGAACCAAAAAAATATTGACTTGGAACAAAATTTAGCTCGTAAAGAAATAATTAACTTTATAGCAAGTGATACCCATAATTTTTATAGCAATTCAAAGATAATAAAATTTGTTTGAATGAATTTATATATTTGTTTTAATAGAAAATCCTTTATATTATAATTTATATTTATACAAATTTTCCTCCCAAATTGTAATAACAAAAAATCATCAGTTTAGTTTCTCCGTCGATTTATATAAAAAAAAACTTACATTAAGTATCGTTCGTTTAGATTTCTAGAAAAAACCTGATCGAATTGTCCAAGAAGCCGACTACACACTCACAAAGTTTATTTGAAATCCAAATCTCGTTATAGACCCCCATTTGTTGTTGGTTGATTGGAAACTTCCTTTTTTCCACAGATAAAATTAACCTCTTAAACATAAAAAAAGCTTTGCGAATTTATTTGATTTTAATGGTAAAAAACAAAAGGTATCATAAATTCTTCGTTTTACTGAAGTATAAATAAAAAAAAGGATGAAATGATAATTTATGACTGTTATTGTATATATTATTTAGCATGTTAAGCTAATTGGAAGTGTTTATGTGCAATAAATGTATTTTAATATTTGCAGAAAAATGCATTAAAGTCATTTTAAGAATAAGTTTTCCGATCGGTCAATAAACTCCATTATAGGAACACCTTAGAAAAGTTATTTGCTTACTTCAGCTTTCATTTTGTATAGGAGGACTTTTCATATTGGTTCTTGAAGTATAGATTTTGAAGTATAATAAAAGTCCCTAGCAAACATAGAACCGAGTCTCAATTATTCTATAATAGATCAAAATTAATTAATTAATTATAAATAAATATACAATTTTTTGTAATGAGTCTAAAGTAATTCTCGTCCTTGATTTTTGCACTTTTTATAGTCAATATTTTGATAAATTATAGACAAAACTTTTTTTTAACATTTTATATCCGGATTTTGCTGTTTTCTGATAATAAATTAAAGTTTTAAAACCTGATTTTGTAATTTTATAAATATTGCTTGAATTTTTTAACTGTTTATGACCAAATTTTGTTTCTTCCCAACATAATTTTGATATTTTATGATCAGGTTTTGCTGTTTTTAACATTCCGAGACAAAAATTTTGCACTTTTTAACAACTTGTGACCAGATTTTAGTTCTTTCTTACAATATTTTGATATTTTACGGTAAGATTTTGCTGTTATTAAAATTTTATCAAAATTTTTACATTTTTACATGAAGTTTGATGCAACATTTTGATGTTTTAAAGCCAAAATTTGTTATTTGTGACCAATTATAAATATATTTTTACACTTTTTAACAGTTTATGGTAAGATTTTGGTTCTTTCTAACAAAATTTATATATTTTGTGGCCAGATTTTGCAATTATTAAAAAATATTAAACTTTTCAACAGTTTATAGCTAAAGTTTAGCGCTTTCTGACAATATTTTTATAGTTTAAAGCCAGATTTTAATATTTTTTACAATTTACAAAAAAAAAATTAGCACTTTTAAACCGTTTTTGGCCAAATATTGGTTTATTTTGAAAATATTTTATTATTTATAAACGGATTTGGTTATTTTTAACTTTTTATTAATAAAAGGTTGCATTTTTCAATCATTTTTGACCGGATTAAAACAAAATTTGGTATTTTCAAAAATTTCTAAAAATATTTTTGATTTTTGAAATAAATTTCTGAGCAAATTATAGTATTCGGCATTAGATTAAGTATGTTTTGTCAAAAAATTAAATTTCTGTATACAATATTATGACCACTGTAACGTTTAATGTAATCCATTGCTACTTAAGACAGTTTTGGTGTTTTCAAAAATTTCTAAAAATTATTCACAATTTTTTAAATAAATTTTTGAACAAATTATAGTATTCGGCAATAAATTAAATACAATTTGTCAAAATTTTAAGTTTCTATATACAATATTATGAATACAACAGCGTTTAATATGTTCCATTGCTATTTAAGACAATTTTGGTTTTTCAAAAATTCCTAATAAACATTTCCAATTTTTGAAATAAATTTCTGGACAAATTATACTATTTGGCAATGGATTAAGTTTGTTTTGACAAAACTTTAAGTTTCTATATACAATATTATAAACACAGCAGCGTTTAATGTGATCCATTGCTACTTGACACAATTTTGGTATTTTCAAAAATTTCTAAAAAATATTTCTAATTTTTGAAAAAAAAAATTTTACAGTTTATAGTATTCGGCAATAGATTAACTACGTTTTGCCAAATTTTTTAGTTTCTATATTTAATATTATAAACACAGCAGCGATTAATGTGATCCATTGCTATTGAAGTCAATTTTGGTATTTTCAAAAATTTCTAAAAAATATTTACAATTTTTGAAATAAATGTCTGGACAAGTTGTAGTATTCGGCAATAGATTAAGTAAGTTTTGTCAAAATTTTCAGTTTTTATATTTAATATTATGAACACAGCAGCGATTAATGTGATCCATTGCTATTGAAATCAATTTTGGTATTTTCAAAATTTTTTAAAAAATACTTCCTATTTTTGAAATAAATTTCTGGACAAATTTTAGTATTCGGCAATAGATTAAGTACATTTTGTCAAAATTTTCAGTTTCTATATTTAATATTATGAACACAGCAGCGATTAATGTGATCCATTGCTATTGAAGTCAATTTTGGTATTTTCAAAAAATTCAAAAAATTATTTCCAATTTTTGAAATAAATTTCTGAATAAATTGTAGTATTCGGCAATGGATTAAGTATATTTTGTCAACATTTTCAGTTTCTATATTTAATATTCTGAACACAGCAGCAATTAATGTGATCCATTGCTATTGAAGTCAATTTTGGTATTTTCAAAAATTTCTAAAAATTATTTCCAATTTTTAAAATAAATTTCTGGACAAATTATAGTATTCGGCAATAGATTAAGTACGTTTTGTTAACATTTTCAGTTTTTAAATTTAATATTATAAACACAGCAGCAATTAATGTGATCCATTGCTATTGAAATCAATTTTGGTATTTTCAAAAATTTCTAAAAAATATTTCCAATTTTTGAAATAAATTTCTGGACAAATTGTAGTATTCGGCAATATATTAAGTACGTTTTGTCAAATTTTTTAGTTTCTATATTTAATATTATAAGCACAGCAGCGATTAATGTGATCCATTGCTATTGAAGTCAATTTTGGTATTTTCAAAAATTTCTAAAAAATATTTTCAATTTTTGAAATGGATTAAGTGCGTTTTGTCAAAATTTTCAGTTTCTATATACAGTATTATGAACAAAGCAGCAATTATTGTGACCATTGCTATTTGAAACCAATTGGTATTTGCAAACACTTCTAAAACGTATTTTTAATTTTTAAAATAAATTTTTGAATTAATTATAGTATTCGGCAATAGATTAAGTACGTATCGTCAATATTTTCAGTTTCTATATACAATAATATAAACATAGAAGCAATTAATGTGATCCATTGCTACTTCAGACAGTTTTGGTATTTTCTGCTCATTTAGAGTACAATATTTGGCGGTAAGACCCAAAAATTCCAGCTACACCACTCACTCACGGCTCAATATTAGCAAATAATTAAGTTAAATTAAAATATAAAAAAATCAAATAAATATTGTATATCACTTGGTAGAAGATTAAAAAAGTGTAAAACCTACATAGTTTTAGCCGGCGGAAAAGGATGCATTTGTTCCTCCACTCCGGCAGGTTGCCTACCATAGCGGTAAGTCAAAATGTTTTTTTTTTGTGATAGAATAAAAGTTTGATTTTATTACTCCATTTCAAACTACCGGCTAGTAATTATGTTAAGTAGCCCACCCACTCAAGTATTGTTGTTTAGAACGCTGTATCAACATTAGTTTTTCTGTCGTAGACATTTCCAACGCAAGCTGAGAAGAAAAACACCAAACTACTAGTTAGTAATTATGTTATAGAGTATTTCTCCCCCCCCCCCCCCCCCCAAATAGCAGAGAGGAAATACTCCATTTCTTTAGATTACCCACACTTGGGTGAGTGGGAAAGCACTTCAGTTCACCCACTCAACTGTTGGTTATTTAGAAATTTAAATTTCCATTGCATCCTTTGGCACAAGGATTTCTAACACTAGCAGAGAGGAAATACTCTAATTTTTTGGATCACCAACGCTTGGGCGGGTGAGAAGGCACTCTAATTTAAATGACCAACTGGTAATCTGTTATCGAATGTCTCATCCACCCACTCAACTGTTGGTTATCCAAAAATTTAAATTTTGATCGCTTCCTTTGACATAAAGATTTCCAACGGTGCAGAAAAGAAATACTCCAATTTCTAAATCACTAACACTTGGGCAGGTGGGAGAGCACTCCAATTCAAATTACCGACTAGAAATCTGTTATCGAGTGTCCCACCCACCCACCCAAGTGATGATTATCCAGATTTTTGTATTTCCATCGTCTTTAACATAGAAACTTTCAATGATAGCAAAAGAAAAAAAAATTTTGGATCACAACGCTTAGGCAGGTGGGTGGAATCTCCAGTTCTAAACACCGGCCGATAATCCTGTTATAGTGTTCTACCCACCTTCCCAAGTGTTGGTTATCCAGAAATTTGTATTTCTATTGCCTTCTTTGACATAGAGACTTCCAACGCTAGTAAAGAAGAGAAGCTTCAATTTCTGGACCACCAACACTTGGGTAGGTGGTTGGGCACTTTAGTTCAAAATACCGGTTGGTAATCATGTTATGGAGTGACCCACCTACTTACCCACCCAACTGTTTGTTATCTAAAAATTTAAATTTCTATCGTCTCCTTTGATATAAAGACTTCCAACGCTAGCAGAAAAGAAAAATTCCAATTTCTGAATCTCAACACTTGGACAAATGGGTGGGCACTAATGTTATAAAGTGTCCCACGCACACACCCAATTGCAAGTTATTCTTAAAATTGTATCTCCATTGCTTCTTCTTACATAAAGACTTTCAACGCTAGCAGAGAAAAAATATTCCAATTTCTGAATCACCAATACTTGAGAGGGTGGGTGAGCACTCTAGTTTAAAATACCGGCTGGTAATCATGTTATAAAGTGTCTCACCCACACACCCAACTATTAGTTATTTCAAAATTTGAATTATCATTGCTTCTTCTAACATAGAGACTTCCAACGCTAGCAAAAAAAACTTTCATTTCTGGATTACTAGTACCTGAGCGGGTGGATAGTTTCAGTTTAATTTACTGACTAGTAATTATGTTATAAAGTGTCCCACCAATTTATGGATCACCAACATTTGGGCGGGTAGGTAGATACCTCAAATCAAAATACCGGCCGGTAATTATGTTGTAAAGTGTCCCACCCACCCACCCAACTGTTCGTTATCTAAAAATTTGTACCTCCATCGCCTCTTCTTACATAAAGATTTTGAACGCTAGTAGAAAAGAGAAACTCTAATTTCTAGATTACTAACACTTGAGCGGATGAGTGGAAACTCTAGTTCAAAATACCGTTAAACCAAAAAAAAAAAATTGTAGCGCGCGGAGACGGCATCGTGATTTTGAGGCCGGAACTTTTGCCTTAAGTTTTTTTTTAAGTTTTTAGATTGTTTTTAGAGCTTATGAGTTTTAAAGTTTTTTTAATTATTTTTTAAAAATTTTTGCTTATGTCTCAAACTTTTGTTAAAGTCTCTTGTCTTTTAAATTTTTTTCTGAAGATCTTTTGTTAAATTTTTTTGTATTTTTGTAAAGTTTCCAGACTAATTCTGTGGTCTGTAGGTTTCTGAAACTTGTCAATTTTTTTAATTTTTGCTCAAACTTTTGTTTTTACTTGTTTTTTAAATTTTTTTTAAGAAACTATTGAACTGTTTTTAGGGTTTCTAGACTTCCATTTTTTTTTAACTCTTAGATACTTTTGCTTATATCTCAACTTTTCTTTGTCTTTTGTTTATTTCTAAAGTTAATCGTAAACTTTTTTTTAAAACTTTTGCTCATTTTTTTGTTTAACTTTGTTTGACGTTTCTTGAGTTTCTAGGTTTCCAAAATATTTTAAACTTTTGCTCATGTTGTACGGTTTTTTTAAAGTTTTATGTATTTTCTGAAGTTTTCAAATTGTTTCTGTGGTCTCTGGGCTTCTGAAGTTTTGATTTACCTGATTTTTTTTTAAGTGTTTTGTTAAACTTTTGCTTATGTCTCAAACTTTCATTGACGTCTCTTTTTTTTAGTTCTAGATTGTCTCTAGTTTTCTAAAATTGTTAATTTTTTTTTTAAACTTTTGCACAGGTTTTTTAAATTTTTGTTGGAGGTTCTAGATTGCTTCTGGAGCCTATGGGTTTTTGAAAAATTTTGTTGACGTTTCTAAATTGTTCAAAATGGCTTCCAAAATCTTTTAAAAAAATTTTGAAAATCTTTTGCTTATGTTTTAAAGTTTTTTTGAAGTTTTATGTCTTTTCTAAAGTTTTTAAATTGTTTTTGTAGTCTATGGGCTTCTAAAGTTTTGAAACTTTTTGGTAGAAATTACCTGAATTTTTCTGAAGTGTTTTTTTGAACTTTTGTCTCAAACTTTCATAAAGTCTCTTGTTTTTTTCTGAAGTTTCTAAATTGTCTTTAGGCTTCTGAAATTGTTAACTTTTTTTTTTAATTTTTGTTCATGTTTTTAAAACTTTTTTAGAGTTTCCAATTTGTTTCTGGAGTTTTTGGGTTTTTGAAAACTTTTGCTGACGTTTCTAAATTGTTTCTTAAGTTTCTAGGCTTCTAAAGTCTTTTAAAATGTTTTTGAAAAACTTTTGCTCATGTTTTTAAGTTTTGTTAAAGGTTTCTGTATTTTTCTGAAGTTTTCAGATTTTTTCTGTGGTTTCAAGGTTTCTAAAGTTTTCAGACTTTTTTGTAAAAATTACCTGAATTTTTCTGAAGTGTTTTGTTAAACTTTTGCTTATGTATCAAACTTTCATTGACGTTTCTTGTCTTTTTTTTAAGTTTCTAGATTGCTTCGAGGCTTCTGAATTTGTTAACTATTTTTAGGACATTTTTTGCACATGTTCTTAAAACTTTGTTGAAGTTTCTAAATTGTTTCTTGAGTTTCTAGGCTTCTAAAATCTTTTAAACTTTTTTTGAAAAACTTTTGCTCATGTTTTTAAGTTTTGTTGAAGTTTTCTCTTTTTTTCAAAAGTTTTCAAATTGTTTCTATAGTCTCTAGGCTTCTAAAGTTTTCAAACTATTTTGTGAAAATTACCTGAATTTTTCTGAAGTGTTTTGTTGAACTCTTACTTTGTTGACGTTTCTAATTTGTTTTTTGAGTTTTTAGGCTTCCAAAATCTTTTAAACTTTTTTTGAAGAACTTTTGCTTATGTTTATAAGTTTTGTTGAAGTTTTCTGTTATGTTCTAAAGTTTTCAGATAGTTTGTGTGATCTCTAGGTTTCCAAAGTTTTCAGACTTTTGTGTGAAAACTTCTTGAACATTTTTTAAGTGTTTTGTTGAACTTTTGCTTATGTCTCAAACTTTCATAGACGTCTCTTGTCTTTTTCTGAAGTTTCTAGATTGTCTCTAGGCTTCTGAACATGTTAACTTTTTTTTTTAAACTTTTGCTTATGTTTTTAAAACTTTTGTTGGAGTTTCTAGATTGTTTCTAAAGCTTCTGGGTTTTTTTAAACTTTTGTTGACGTTTCTAAATTGTTTCTTTAGTTTTTAGGCTTCCAAATTACTTTATACTTATTTTGAAAAACTTTTGCTCATGTTTTTAAGTTTTGCTAAAGTTTTCTGTATTTTTCTGAAGTTTTCAAATTTTTTCTGTGGTCTCTAGGTTTCTGAAGTTTTCAGATTTTTTTGTGGAAGTTTCTTGAACTTTTTTGAAGTGTTTTGTTGAACTTTTGCTTATGTCTCAAACTTTCATAGACGTCTTCTTGTCTTTTTCTAAAGTTTCTAGATTGTCTCTAAGCTTCTGAAATCGTTAACTTTTAAAAAAAAACTTTTGGACGTGTTTTTTAAATTTTTGTTGGAGTTTCTAAATTGTTTCTAAAGCTTCTGGGTTTTTTTAAACTTTTGTTGCCGTTTTTAAATTGTTTCTTAAGTCTCTAGGCTTCTGAAGTCTTATAAACTTTTTTTGAAATTCTTTTGCTCATGTTTATAAGTTTTGTTGAAGTTTTCTGTTATTTTCTAAAGTTTTCAGATAGTTTGTGTGATCTCTAGGTTTTTAAAGTTTTCAGACTTTTGTGTGAAAGTTTCCTGAATGTTTCTGAAATGTTTTGTTGGTTTTTTGCTTATGTTTCAAACTTTCTTTGGCGTCTTTTGTCTTGTTTTGAAGTTTCTAGATTGTGTCGAGGCTTCTGAAATTGTTAACTTTTTTTAGGAACTTTTGCACATGTTTTTAAAACTTTTGTTGGAGTTTTCAGATTGTTTCTGGAGCTTCTGGGTTATTGAAAACTTTAATGACGTTTCTAAATGGTTTCTTGAGTTTCTAGAGTTCCAAAATCTTTTAAACTTTTTTTGAAAAACTTTTGCTCATATTTTTAAGTTTTGTTAAAGTTTTCTCTCTTTTTCAGAAGTTTTCAGATTGTTTCTGTGATCTCTAGGCTTTTGAAGTTTTCAGACTTTTTTGTGTAAGTTTCCTGAATTTTTCTAAAGTGTTTTGTTAAACTTTTGCTTATATCTCAAACTTTCAATGACGTCTCTAGATTTTGGATTGTCTCTTGGCTTCTGAAATTGTTAACTTTTTTTTTTACTTTTGCTCATGGTTTTTATTCTTTTTTGGAGTTTCTAAACTGCTTCTAGAACTCCTGAGTTTCTAAAAACTTTTAAATTTTTGTTGACTTTTCTAAATTGTTTCTAAAGCCTTTAGATTTCTGAATCCTCTTAAACCTTTTAGGGGAACTTTTGTTGAGGTTTTTAGATTGTCTTTGAGCTTTGAGCTGAAGTTTCAACTTATTTTGGAGAATTTTTGCTCATGTTTTTTTTTTAACTTTTGTTGAAGTTTCTTCTTCAGAAGTCTTTTAAACTTGTTATGAGAAACTTTTGCTGAGGTCTCAAACTTTTGTTGAAGTCTTTTGTTTTTTTTGAAATTTCTAGTTTGTTTCTGAAGACAACAATGCATAAACTCAGCTTTAAATTAAACAAATTTTACAAAATTTAAATGAATATAAAAATACTACTCCTATTAAATTATGCCTTTATGAATTAAGTCAAAAATCAAATTTATTGCTTCATAAATTAATCTATAGGCATGACTATTTTACTAATCTTCTCAAAATAATAACCGTTCCAACTCATATTGTTATTGTTCTTCTAGAATAATTTATATTTGATAAATATTAATACGAAATAAATTTATTATTATAGGATCAAATATAATATGTATGTATATGATAATAGCTGAATATAAATCGAGTTTTACATTAAACATAACATGTCAAGCCAACACTATTAATATCCCAAATTTAATGAGAAGAACAAAATGTTTTTTTGATAAATTACGCAATTAAACAAAATCCAAGCTCGACATATTATTGGATCATAAATAATAAGTTATTTATATATTGTTTATGTTTCCAATACATTGTCCTTTTGCATGATTTACAAGCAGCTTTATTTTATAGCATTGGCGACATCTTTTTTAATTATTTTTATGTTAACATCAATATGTTAATTATAAGAAGTAATTATGTGAATGATTAAAATATAAAGCGAACTTTTGAGCTGACAATTTCCCCCTTAACTTTAATTACTTTGAAATTGTAATCAGATGAATAATTTTTAAGTTAGTAAATTTGTTTGCGACTTTAATATCAGTTTGTTAGAATTTTATATAGGGATTTGAAATATGTTATGTGATAAAACTAAATGTTCTATTTTATTATCATCTGTGGGGCCTTTTGGTTTGAAATGTGGAGATTTCCTGACATTATTACATTCTTGGGACTTTTTATGCATTGTAACAATTTTAATATAAGAAAAAATAAATGTTAAATAATTGTTTATGCAAGTTACATATATAAAAGTTTCCCAATCCATCCATCTATTTGTGTTAGCGAGCTTCAAACACACTCGAGAATTTGAGAATGAATCCGAATATCATCCAGGTCGTATATTATACACATTATATACGCACACAGCTGTCTCTTTCATAAATTTAAATACAATACAGTTTGTTTATAAACAAGCAACTTTACAAATAGTACCACACACAATTAGAAGTTATTTTAGTGGGATGGCGCTTGCTGAATATTGAATAATAATTTGTATACAAGAATATTTAGACTATAATTAATCCAATTTGGTTAAAATATTTAAGGTCAAAATAAAAGTTTTCAAATTTAATATTAATTTACATATTTAATTAATATAATTTCTCATATAGATGAAATTCCGACATCTTTATCAATGATGATGTAACTTAAATGAAGCACTTTGTTAATTGTAACCTGAGGCATTTTAGAGTTGACAATAATACTAATGGAATGAAGAATTTAACTTGAAGTGCAAAGTTAAAATTTACTAAAGTTATGCTAAAGTAAAATTTAGTAAGGTAAATAAAATTTTATAAATGTACAATAAATCATCCAATCAATGTGATAGCGACGCCTTCGCACAGTCTAGAGGTGTGCTAATTCAAATGTGGTAATAAGTGTTGCATGATGATTTATTATAGTAAACGACATATACAATGTAAAAATATCACAGTCAATGATCGTTTATTTGTAACGTGAATAATTTCTTCTAATTTAATTGCTAAATAACTGGTTTTATATGGATTGGAAATGTTTTCTGGGAATAAATAGAATGATACGATACACAAAGCGCGTACGAAACCATCATTATTACAATATTTCTTGGGGTAATGATACAAATTGTGTTTGCCTCATACTTGCGTTGATATAAGGTAATATTATGGCTTAATAAACTAAATGTTACATTATATAAATAAACTAAAATTGTTTTAAAATGTCTCAAAATACTAAATAAGTGCAAAGGTCAACACCAAGAAGAAGTATTGACTGCAAGGTTTACTTGACAAATTTTACGAAGCATACTCTACATAGCAAAATGATTTTTGCTGAGTCATAATGTTATTGCAGGCGTCATTTTAAATTGTGGTGTAGAATGCAGATGATGCCAACATAGCCAAGTGTACGTTTTTGGATAGATTCTAATGTGAAATTTCAGCAGGTGCAATGCTACTTCACAGTGTCCCAAGCAATGGGGTTGTTTTTTAAAAATATTCTAAAGTGTTTTCCAAATTCAACAAACTTTAATGCTCTTAAAACTATAGTGCATGGTTTGGAGCTTATCTCAAAAGAAGTTGCAAACAGGGTTGAGTTGGCAAAAGTTTTCTTTCCATTTAGAATCCATGCCGGCAATCTTAAAGTGTTAGTGAATTTCTGCCAAGACCTGTTGTGCGTTGTTATTTTTCTCACTAGCGGGAAACACAATTTACTAGTTTGGATCTTGTTGAGGATATGATCCCTGCCGTTACAAGTCTAGGAGCGGTAATATTACTCACAAATATTGGTTGTAGTTAAAGAAAGTAACGTTATTAATAATTATTGTAGTTCTAATCAAATTTGAAGATCTATCTTTAACATTAACTACACCGGTTCCTTTGCTTCACATTTACATCTGGCAATCGTATAGTGACAAGTTTTAGCATTTTAAAACTGGTTTTTGGGCAGAGTTCCATTCGTCAATGCTAATGCTATTTAGAGCCGTTTTTTATCTCTAAAACTTAAATTTTTTGCACTGTTATGCGTAACAAATTGAACTTGTATAAGACTTAAATAAAAATAAGCTTTGCTCATATTGCTGCAGATTGGTTAATGTATAAATCAAACGGTCTGCATTGTACTACCGCTGATGTAGAAGTCAAACAGTCAGCCAAAATATTTGCTGTCAAGCAACGGAAACAATGGGTTTGTCCAAAGTCCAATAATGGTAATTAATTATTTAGGAAGTTATTGTTATAGTAAGGAATAGTATATGTTTGAAGATGGAGTGCACCATTAATCTGCTATACTTAGTGTCTACTAATGTAGACTAAGACCAACTAACTATTTTCATGCTTTTCTAAACCTTACGTACAAACGTTTACACGGACCGCTAGCAAAACGCGGTGCAATTTTGTTAAGCTGGTAAAATGTTTCATACTTTAAGCAAAATTGAAATTTGCCTTTCGACTGCCAGCAGCCGAGGCAGAAGCATCTAGATCTGAGACGCCAGCTACCAGCCAGCCACTACGATCTACTCTACTACTAACTGCAATTATTATTGCAAACCGTGTTAATAATTATTAATGCCGATCGGTATTAACCATTATTAATATACCCATTAATATTTAATTTTCTGTTTTTTCAAACTAAAGCTTGGAAAAACAGAAAATAATTTCTTCCAGGAAGGCCACCGTTGCAATGGGCGACAGCCAGACGTCCACCTCGTCCCAGCAACTGTAGATGGACCGGCAGAAAAGAACAAGGAGCGACCACCGCTCCAGAAAAACGTCGCTCGAGCGGAGCTACTCTAACTCCAAAGTCAAAGTCAAGATGTTGAAAGGACAGCTGACGGAGCTCCAGCAGCAGCTGAAGATCATGGCTTCGAGAAGAAGTTCGAAGCGCTCCAAGATGCAATTGCAACGCTAACCGCGATCAACGCGGAACAGGTCGCTACCATCAAGGCCCTGATAGCCGCCCAGGCCCCTACCTCTTCGCCGCCGCCATCAAAAAACAAAGACCTGGATCTGTTCGCCGCCTCCAAGACAACCCTCAAGAAGAAGGGCAAATTAAAGAAGAAGAAGAAAACTAATAATTCACTTTCTTCCCATACAGCAACTACCGCACCTCTCCTCGTCACCGCCCCACCAGCGGAAAGCGATAACGAAATGGAAATGACGGAGGTCAGCAGCGACAACGAAGACGTCACCAACTGCACTCGGGCCGCCGAGACAACCACCGCACTCCCAGCCGCCATGGACCTCACCTTCGAGGCCCCAGCTGCACCTGCCTACTCCAAGGGGCCCATCGTCGACGCCGATGGATTCCAGCTGGCTGGAAAAAAGAAACGTACAAATTTTAGGGGTGTGTCACCACCTCTAAAACTAATAAAAGGGCAATCAGCCACCTCCCAGCTGCCATCAGCAGATGCGAATAAAAAGCCATCAGCGGCTAATCTTGCCGGCCCATCAGGCCAAAAGGCAACAAGGCCTTCCGCCACCAAAAGCACCGCCCCCGCCAAAAAGGGGAAAAACATCACCGAGATGAGGTTTAGGCCTGCCGCCTCAAACCCCGATGGTGACAAATCCAAATCCAAAACCAAAAACCCACCGGCAGTCGTCTCCTCGACATCGCGTCCCCCGGCAATCATCCTAAAACAAAAGGAAAGACTTCCGGAAACCTCTAGCAACTTCAAAGCAAATATTATCAATTATTTGTCTGCCATGCATACCTACCCGCAACAATCGACGACCATCGGGCAGCGATTGCGTTATTGAAAATAAAGAAAACCAAGTATCACACTTAAGCTACTTCCGATGAACGCAGCCTGAAGGTGGTAATCCTCAAGGTGCCGACCTACCTCACAGAGGAGGACGTCGGCAAAACGTTAGAGAAACTGGGCTTCAAACCCACAAACGTACATCAAATGGGGAACCCATTCATCGGGTTCTCCATGGTATCCGTGCAACTCCCAAAAGGAGCTAAAAGCGCGGAGATCCTAAACTTAACTGATCTACTCAGCTTAAAAGTCGCTGTAGAAAAAGAAATCTAATGGCATCCCACAATGTCAGCTTTGCCAGAGGCACGAACATACTGTCAACAGGTGCAGCGCAGATCAAGTCTGCAGAATATGTTCGGGGCCCTACCGATCGGAGGCCTGCCCTAACAAATCAGCGCCAAAATGCGCTCTATGTTCAGGCCCACACCCGGCCAACTACAAGGAATGCAAAGCATACTTGAGAGCGATGGCTGCTCACGGAAAGACAGCTAAATCTAGACCGACAGCCAAACCCGCGCCGGTTAAGGTCCCTTTTTCTTCTTTGTCTCAGCTTACAGGTTCCCGTAATCCTGTAGAAAACGGAAGATCTTTTGCAACGGCTGTTGCTCCTCCAACGCAACAAAAGCCAACTGCTGCAAAAATAACCGAAATCTTAAAAGAGATGGGCGAATCTCAAATGAGGTTCATGGCCAACTTCGTGGCGTGGTAAAACTACATTCAAAAACAAAACCCCAACCTGGCCTATAAGTCGGCTCCTAAACAACCTCCAAACGGAAGGTACATGAGCCGAAAGGTCTCGACCTTCCAGGCAATTCCCAGATGGGTGGGGTTTAGTCGATAGGCACCCTTAAAAAGTTGAATTCGACACGTCCTGGGAACAAAGTTTTTAGAAGATTTCCCACCTACGCCAAAAAAAAAAAAAAAAAAAACTTTAAGCATTAAAAAGTATTTAGCAGGATACACCAAATTATGCTACATGCTCATGAAACTTAAATTAAGTTCCCCGCATACGCACCCAAACACTAAATATTAGCAGAATCGAGAAACTATCAATTTTGAATGGCCGGCGTACTACAATTTATACTACATGCTCACAAAATGTAAACTAAGTTTTTTGCCCACTCACTCAAGTGTTTGTTATCAAGAAATTAAATCAATCACAGTCTGCCCTCTGTACTTCTGAATAACTAACAATCTCTTTAACTTTTGCTAGACGCTAGCAAAACTTAAGCTCATCCTAAGCCTAGCTCCACTAATCAATCACGCTAGCACCAAGGAAATTTGTAAAAAATTGGCCATTTTTTTCCAACTAACCAATGAAAAGAAAGAACCAAGAAGAACAACATAAATGCAGACAGTATTTGAGCCACTTTCTATCTAGTGTCAACAAGCAACCTAGTCTATCTCCACATAAATCTGCAGATTCCAAATAACCATTAATCTGGTCCGCAAGCCAGCGGCTACTCCTAGCACAAATAATAAACATCCTCCACTAACTTCCTAAACTACTAACCACTGCACTCTGCGCTACAGACATCTTTCAACAGCAAACAAAAGAACCAATATTATGGAAGAACACTAACATAACAATCCCAAAAGCCTTCTTCATTCATTGGAAAACCTATAAAATCCTCAAAGACACACACGACTGCATTCTTAACATCTGCGGGTGTCCAGACAATGATACACTCATCCAAATCCTTGTTATTAAAAAAAAAGGAACAATTACCCTAATTTTATGACAATTTACAAAGCAAAATGAAGAAACTTCTAATTTCTAGATAACTAAACAAAACAATGCAGTTTATGCCACAAGCTCGCAGAATTCGAATCAAGTTTTCCACTACCCACTACAGTAGTTCTGTTCCAATAATTTGGATCAGTCATTCTCTTTTCCAACTTTATGATAATTGACATTAGCAGAAGAGAAAACTTTTAATTTGTGTACACGTAAAAGTTAGAGAAGTTGACTCATGATGCAGTCTAAAAATGCCTCATAACGGTTTTTCTGCAAAATAAAAAACTTTTTTGGGTTGTACAAACATATAAAGCTGATTTGCTTCTGTAATCATCCTGGGGCTATTCTACAAAACAGGAATATTGTGCCATCAGGCTATAAGCAATTGTTTTATAAGCTTGGTAACTATTGCAAAAATGCTGCACTGTACGTCAAGTAACTTAGTTTATTTTTGTAGACTTTAAGCAGCTAGTAGTTTTTGTTAGATTGGCGCCAGGTTGGGTTCTGGTGTTGCTTATAACTCGTCGTACAATTCCCTGTTAAGGTGCTTACGCCAACTTGGATTTCGGTAAGCAAAGTATAATTCATTTAAGTTGCCAAAGTTACAAGTAATAGTGCCATGTGCCGTTTGGTCAGATAGTGGAAGTTGAGCGGAGGTTTTTCTTCAAGTGTTTTTCTTTAAAACCGTGTTTTAAGTCTTGTTTAATTTTCTAAGAATCTCAGATGCTTTTTTAAATTTTTGTCAATTTTGGTTTAGTTAATTGTCTTGTATGGTATTTAAAATATGTCAAAAAAGACGTAAATCAAAACTTCTTTTCAACTTTCTTCTTATGCAACTTAGGTTTTGGCTATTTTTTAAATCTTATGACGAGGAGGGTATGGTTCACCAGGATGGCAATATTGCTGACCAGATTGAGCCCAGGAAAAAGAATTCATTCCGGTCATAACAAGAAGAAGGCAAAGAAATTAAAGAATAAAGCGGGTGAGACTTTAATTAATTTAAATTCAATTAGGCCATCAGCCGCTCAAGCTAGATCCGTTAATGTGGTAAAATATATTATACGTGCCCGACTGCATCACGGCTGATGTGGTCCAGGCTGAGCTTATAGCTCAAACCAACTTCAACGAGTTGAACAATTATATCCCTCAAAAAACTAATCGGATTTTGTGTTACCCTTAAACACAATCAAAAGACCGCAGAAATATCACAATGTTACTCGGCATCTCGGTGCAATGCACCATATGCGTGCGTTAAGTGAACCCCGGTTGCACTCTTTCTAAAAAGTCCGACCACATACCACAAGTTATAAAGGCTGCAAAGTTTACCAAAAACTGAAAACTAGCCGTGACAGCTAAGCCTACAGTAAAGCACTTGCTCCTCGTCAGCAGACTCGTGCTTCTTTACGGAGCCCTCCCAACGCTTGCAAAGAGAAATTCTTTGCACAAACAGCAGGATATACGCGAAGCGCACCTCTTTCAGCTAAAGATCAGGTGTCCCAAGCGAGTACAAAAGATTTTGTAAAGATAACTAAAGCTTCCGCATGTTTATTAGACATCCATTGATGTGTAATAATTTCAGACAATTTACAAAGTCAGAAACTCAGTCTTAGTTGCAGTACATGTTTGCCACAACACTCTAAGCAACGTTTATAAGGCAGGCACAATGTGCATAATGTCATTCAAAACCCGCAATTGAGCAATTGTTAGTCAGGAACGCAATATCACACTTAATAATCTTCCAGCAGTCATGTCGGAGGGAGTTTAGTTGCAAGTATTTAGAAAAATTCTCCTCCTAGCTCCAAAAAGAAAATTTCTTTAATTTGCTACAAGCGGCTGCCAAAATTCCATGACTACTATCATAAAAACCTGAAAATCTTAAAAAAAATTAAAATATTACTTTTTTGAGGTTACAGTTTCCATTCAAGTTATTTAACACCAGCTTCTAAAAATCAACCAAAGCAAAAAATGCTTAAAATTATTGTAGGTAGGTATCAAGGTCCAGATAACCACCGCTCTACTTAACAAATTTGATGACTAAGCATAAAAATAAAAAAAAAATCCTCAAACTTAGGCAAGAGCCTAGACCAGCCAACAACCAATCAAAATACTATATAATTAAAAACCAAACCCAAACTGCCCTCATAGACACCAAACAAACCTTTGCGCCCAGACCAATCTCAATTTACCATCACTGAAACCGCCAAAGCCCAGATAAGCAAAATGTTTACCTCTATAATTTTTTTAATTAGCTTAAAAATTTGTGGTTTGTAGAGATAGCATCCAATTTCAACTACTGCCAACAATGCCCCCAAATTAAAAAAGATCCCAAAACAAATGTTTATTGGCTTAAGTTTCACCCCACTAAACAGGCGGCTACTAAAGTAAATGTCTCAAAAATAAATTTTCACCAAAATCTCCTAACAATCTTTGCTAACAATTATAACCACCAAAGCGATTAAATAAATCCAACCTCCACAAATATCTAATCCAATGCATACAACTGACTTGAATGATTTAATATGTCAAAAAAATACCTCTAAACTTCAACAATTGAAAGTTGTAGAACCAACCAGCAAGTACTGCGCACTCGTAGTACTTGTAAGAAATAAAGACAACTTTACCTAAATCTGCATGGACTAAAGAAATCTCAACAACGCCATTAGAAAGAAATTTGAGCTTTTGACCAAAATCTACGAAATCCTCTACAACTTCAAAGGAGCAAACGGTTTAACTAACATACCTAGACCTCAAAACCAGTTTTTAGCAATTTTGTTAGCTCAAACGAAACAACGTTTAAATTCAAATTTTAAACTAAAAAAGTAATAACCAAGACTCTAGCTGTGTTACTAAATAAAACCACACTCGTCTACTTAAATAACATTAAAGTATTTTTTAGAAACTATATAAAGCATATTGGGAAAATTTTAAAATAACTACAAAAGAACAACCTAACCAGCAAGCTACTCAATTGCAAATTTGGACAAATAGATAAAAATAATTCCAATTCGTGTGTTAAATAGTTAGCTTTGTTGTATATCTAATTCTTTTAACTTTCTATCCATATTGTTTGTAGTTTATCAACTAAATGACATAATCGCGCAAAAGTGCCGCTAAGTTCTTGCTGAACTTGTTGACTGCAGTTTCCTGATGTTAAATCCACAATCATACGCAACTTACGCGTTGCATGACTTACGTATTGTTTCTTAAATTTTTTTTCTTTAACCTTATTAGTCCAAGTTGGCGTTTGTAGAAATACAAGCACAAATTTACGAAACACCTTGACCACCGAATAGCCGCTAAAAGCAATCAACTAATCACCTAACGCTAATTAAAAACTACCTAAAACCTACTACCCACAGAAAACATCTTTAACGTTTTTAGACATAGCCAACTTGCTGACCAATTTGCAAAAAAACCAGAAAACAAGCTATTTTGATAGAAGATTCCAATCAAAAATGTCAAGACTTCTCTTGACCGTGGATAGGTCTAAACCAATGCAAAATAACCGCAAATCATTCCAAAAAAAACTATCAAAACCAATATAAAAATGTACCATTTGCCAAAGTGTTATCTGCGCCACCATAAAAAAAAACACAAAAAAGCTCCGATACATCAACCCAACTCACAAAACCTAGAAAAAGATTTCCATCAATTTTGTGAAATCCTGCAACGTTACCAAATGCAACTATTTTATTTTAAAAGTTAAAACTTTTAAAGTACACAATTTTCTACCGCTACAAATACTCAGAAATTATCCTGTCCGACAACAAAAAACAATTAACTAGCAAAATGTTTGTAGAAATCTGCCTCTTGGTAAACCCGGTAAAATATGAACATAAAAAGCTAAAGAAAAACCGTTGTATTTTCTTTGGGTAAAACCCCAGAATTAATCTCTGTTGCAGCGTCAACAACAAACTAACAAAACCACCAACATATCTAAAAAAAAAACAGTCTAGAGAAAAGACAAGAATGCCTTTACACCTTGACACCAATCCGGTGAAAAAATACCGTCATCAACTATAAACTCCAAAAAAGACCTACCCTTCACGCTCAGACTAGTCAATTTTGACCCAATAGACCAATCCCAGATTACCGGCACATAAACCACCAAAGCTAAAACGCAAATAATTAACGTAATAACTTTTAATTACTTCATAATTATAAAAAACGATTACTCCAAAGCAGCAACTGCAACCAAACCTAAAGTTTTTTTTAAACAAATGCCAGATACCAAATTATCAAAAAAAGAACAAATTAACTACGGATCTTCAACAAACTCAATAAAGAAGTTAGGTCCATTATAAGGCAAACATCAGTGCTGGCAAAAAACATTGGAATCGACCGCAGAAGCCTTGCAAAATAAGAAAGTCCCAATACCAAGGACACTAATCTGAAGCGCATTGACAAGGTCCACCAAGAAGTCAGAGGCTTTCTGAAGACTAATGACAAAAACCAGCCGTTAAACAGCGTTCAACCGTTTCGCATAAAAGAAATCATCTCTAATCTTAAATTAAGATTCGTTCTAAGACCTAATGGTATCCCAACAACGCTAAAAACTTTTTACACGAAGCAACAATAGCTCTGACCAATATAGCTAATGCCATACTACGTACATGACAGTTTCTAACAGTTTGAAAAAGCTCGTACGTAATCAACATCCCAAAACCTAAAAAAAAAGGTCATAGAAAGAGTAATTTAGAACATCATCCAAGAACACGCTGAAGCTAACTCTCTTTTACCCGGCCACCAACACTCTGTCGTTCATCAGCTAAATCGCACGACAGATCATATTATCAAGGGTTTTAGACTAAACAACTCCACTGGAATGGTAACCTTTGATAAGGTTTGGCACAAAAGTTTTGCTACTTAAACTGCAAAAGTTTCCACTACGTCTACTAAAACTGCTAACTTCATACCTCCAAAACTATGTCTCCACCACTCAGCGGATCAAGGCTAAAGCACTTCAAAGCTCTCTTTTATTGCCTTTGCTGTTTAACCTTTTCGAATGCCCTCGGGCTAGAAGCACGGAGTAAAAATGGCCGAACACACCGACGATACTAATGTATAGCTCCAGGTTACCAAATCTAAATTCCAGAAAGCCACCAGCGATCTGCAAATGTGGCTCAACGACTGGCAAGTCAAAGTCAACCCGGAAAAAAATAAAGCTGTCTTCTTTACCAGGCGACGCAAACCACCTCAAAGAAAAATACATCTTGACAAAATTCCAATTAAATGGTCAAAATCTGTAAAATATCTAAGCATCACTTTTGGTACTTGAAACTGTCGTACAAGCCACATGTCCAAGCCATTCTAGACAATCCAAGATGGCAAAAAATCTTCTAATCCCAATGCTACGCCGGAATAACGGGTTATTAATCTAAAACAAGCTTAAGATCTACACGAACATCAGACCTCAAATTACGTTTGGATCTCCATTCTGGAGAACAGGTGCAAACTCTCACCTCAACCGTCTCAAGGCATTTTAAAGTCTAACCCTGCGTTGAATAGTCGGAGCCTTTTGGTACGTGAGAAACAAAAAAATTCGTAAGCATCCCATCGCTGTGACAACATTTGAGCATTATAAGATTCCCCACTAATCACTCTACAGCCTAAAGTGCTGATACTAAATTTGCAAAAGCACAACGTCTGCTGTAGTTACTTGTATGTCAAAGGTTTATGTACAGCACTTTAAGTTCCGGAAAATCAATTTTAGTAAAACATAATTTGTTCCATTCTTTGAAAATTCTAACAAATTATCTACAATTTAAAAAAAAAAGTAACTTAATTGAAATGTGTTTTGTAAATTAAAAAAAAAATTGTAAACTTCAAGAAGTCTATTTACACTTACATTAAGAACGTCGCCAATAATAAATTTATTGAAATTACAAACACAATTTCTTTAATTATCTTCAATAGCACTTTTCCGATATTGCATTAATAATAAATATAATTTCATCAATGATCGTTAAGCCTAATTTCGATCCTAATGTTTTAAAAACATAATAATTCAATTGCGATGTACTATTAATATTACAAAAGTCCCAATCATAAACTCGTACAATTTTGATAGCCGCAGATGTCGTGACTCAAAGAAGCCATACACAATGTTTGTAAAAACGTCTGCATTGTGCGGACCTTAATCTCCTCAGAACACAATGCTCTCAGATATGGCTCCTTTGGACGAGCGATGGAAATGGCCCATATAAGCCGGCAGTTCAATCGAAATATTTCAAGCCTTTTTTTTGCGTCTCTTTCTATATGACCCCGAAGAGGATTCCGTTTCGTCTCGTGTTTATGTAGCGTTAACGCGCGCGATTTACCTTTCGCCGCGTCCCATTACACCGGTGTCTCTTACATAGAAATTGCCGCAAAATTCAATGCAAATAATAAATATCCTTTCTAGCAAAAAATACAGATTGAAAATTCACGTATCATCGAGCAGCAGTTGCCCTGTTATCGATTCGGCAGACACTTGTATGCGATCATATTCATATTTATAGTTGATTAGGGTTCGTTGACCAACCGTGTTCTATTTGCTCGTCCTGTTATACGCAAATAAATTCATTTACTTAATTAACGGAATTTATGGACGAAGGTCATTCATTCGCCAATATGGACCCTTCACGTTTTAATCGGATTCAACAATTAAGCCGATTTGTCTTGACAGCCTCCGGGTCTTAAGATGATAAAAAATCAGTGCCCAACTTGAATATTAACATTGCACGATTTGTTAATGCCAACAATGTGTTCAAAATTTACATGTTCACTGGAGGCTAAAATGGTTATCAATTAAGAGCTACATGGATTATATTATTGCCGATTGCCGGAGTTTATGATGACCAAAGACTGGAATTTTATAAGCAATTATATAAGACAAAAATCACCACTTACCCTTGATGGTTCAACAGCATTTAATTATAGAATAAAACTTACCTGAAACAAATATAAACATTAGTTAACATAATTTTCAAATGCCACAATCAAATAATCATACAAAAAATGACTTTCTAAAATAAATTGTGATCCTCCTTTAAAAAAATATGTAATTTAGCAAGAGCATTGCGAAATATGTGTAACCTCCATATTAAGCATGGACCCCTAGGTGCCGGTGCAAATGATAGCACACGGCACCCACGTAAATCTCTTGCATTGCGAATATATCCACCGAAATAACGGGGCCAACCCCTTCATCTCGGATTACCGTCGCATTAACATAATCCCACGGGACGATGCTCTACTCATAAATAACACAAACCGCGACATTACATTCAGAGCACGTTAACACACACATATATAAGCCAACAATCAATTAATATAAAAAAAGATATATAAATTAATACTAATTTACATAAATTAACATAATAATATTGTGTTATGGATAGAAATCGTGCATGATGCCCACGATTTTAATTCCAACCAAATAGAATTGTTTTTATACAGTATTAATTTTTATAATTATAATTAATTAACAGTCAAATACAAAGAAGCATTATTTGATTGGCATCTAATTAATTTGTTGATTCTTCTTTGTTAATCAGTTTGACCCACCAATTATTTATTTTTATCCGCAATAAATCTAGGTGTTTAGTGCACAGAATAGATATTCATTAATTTTTGAGCTAATTTTATCATCTTGATTAATGATCGTCTTTTATAAAAATATCCGCATGAAAAAATTCTTAAATGATCCCAAGAATATCTTTAAATAAATAAAAAAAATGCAGGTTTTGTTTATCTGCGGTAAATAATGAACTAATTGAAAATGATTAGCACTTTAATTAGTATTGTTTTTGCGAAAATTAAGTCAAGGTAAATTTTGCAAAATTGTGTTTGTGCTAGTTATTAATAAAATAAGATTAGGTTATGCAAGTATTGGGATATATTTTAGTGTTACTTGGAATTGTATATTTAAACCTAGATATTGATAACTTATCAATTAAAAATGAATCATTTGAAAGTTGTTGGAAACAGTTTTGTTGACCAAAAACAGTGTTTAACAGTTAAGAACAGTTTTTGACATTTGGAAACTTTGTTTGCTAGACTTAAAAACAAGTTCTAAACATGTTATTTTGATTTTAAATCATGATTGTTGTTCAGAAACGGTGTTTAACAATTAGGAACATTTTTAACCAGTTAGAATTATTTTTAATGCCCAAAAACAGTGTTTACCAGTTAGGAACAGTTTTTGACAGCTTGAAACTTTGTTCGATTAACCTACAAACATGTTTTACATTTTTTTGAAAACTTTGTTTTTTATAATAAATTATTGCTGTCTTTAGATTCATGCTGAGAACATAATTGTCAAAATAATGTTCCAAAATTTGGACCAAATAAAGTTCAAACATTGCCTAACCTAAGTTCAGTCTCAAAATTTAGTTTATAAAATCCAAAATATTTTTTTACAATTTTTTGAAAATTTTGTTTTTTTGAATAAATTATTGCTGTTTTTAGATTCATGCTGAGAACATAATTGTCAAAATAATGTTCCAAAATTAAGACCAAATAAAGTTTAAACATTGCCTAACCCAAATTCAGTTTCAAAACTTAATTTATAAAAACCAAAATATTTTTTTAGAGGTTTTTGAAAACTTTGTTTTTTATAAT
Source organism: Tachinus rufipes (assembly GCA_963932245.1). NCBI lineage: Eukaryota > Metazoa > Arthropoda > Insecta > Coleoptera > Staphylinidae > Tachinus > Tachinus rufipes. Next base: position 9,266,505 of record OZ010744.1, read on the forward strand.
AAATTATTGCTGTCTTTATATTCATGCTAAGATCACAATTGTTAAAATTTTCTTCCAAAATTTGGACCAACAATAGTTTAAACATTGTCTAAGCTAAATTAGGTCTCAAAATAAAATTTATAAAATTCAAAATAGTTTCATAATTTTTTGAAAACTTTGTTTTTTTTTAATAAAATTATTGCTGTCTTTAGATTCATGCTGAGAACATAATTGTCAAAATAATGTTCCAAAATTTTGACCAAATATAGTTTAAACATTGCCTAACCTGAATTCAGTCTCAAAAATTAATTTTTTAAATCCAAAATATTTTTTTTACAATTTTTTGAAAACTTTGTTTTTTATTAGAAATTATTGCTGTCTTTAGATTCATGCTGAAAACAAAATTGTCAAAATGATGTTCCAAAATTTGGACCAAATAAAGTTTAAACATTGCCTAACCTAAATTCAGTCTCAAAATTTAATTTTTAAAATTCAAAATATTTTTTTACAATTTATTGAAAACTTTGTTTTTTATGATAAATTATTGCTGTCTTTAGATTCATGTTGAGAACATAATTGTCAAAATAATGTTCCAAAATTGGGACCAAATAAAGTTTAAACATTGCCTAACCTGAATTCAGTCTCAAAATTTAGTTTATAAAATCCAAAATAAATTTTTACAATTTTTTGAAAACTTTATTTTTTTATAATAAATTATTGCTGTCTTTAGATTCATGCTGAGAACATAATTGTCAAAATAATGTTCCAAACTTTGGGCCAAATAAAGTTTAAACATTGCCTAACCTGAATTTAGTCTCAAAATTTAATTTATAAAATCTAAAATAATTTTTTACAATTTTTTAAAAACTTTGTTTCTTTAATAAATTATTGCTGTCTTTAGATTCAAGCTGAGAACATAATTGTCAAAATAATGTTTCAAAATTTAGACCAAATAAAGTTTAAACATTGGCTAAGCTGAATTCAGTCTCAAAATTAAATTTATAAAATCCAAAATATTTTTTTACAATTTTCTGAAAACTTTTTTTTTTATAATAAATTATTGCTGTCTATATATTCATGCTGAAATTACAATTGTTAAAATATTGTTTCAAAATTTGGACCAACGATAGTTTAAACGTTGTCTAAACTAAATTAAGTCTTAAAATAAAATTTATAAAATTCAAAATATTTTTTTACAATTTTTTGAAAACTTTGTTTTTTATAACAAATTATTGCTGTCTTTAGATTCATGCTGAGAACATACTTGTCAAAATATTGTTCCAAAATTAAGACCAAATAAAGTTTAAACATTGCCTAACCTAAATTCAGTCTCAAAATTTAATTTAAAAAATCCAAAATATTTTTTACAATTTTTTAAAAACTTTGTTTTTTTATAATAAATTATTACTGTCTTTAGATTCATGCTGAGAACATAATCGCCAAAATAATGTTCCAAAATTTAAACCAAAGAAAGTTTAAACATTGCCTAACCTAAATTCAGTCTAAAAATTTAATTTATAAAAACCAAAATATTTTTTTAGAATTTTTTGAAAACTTTGTTTTTTATAATAAATTATTGCTGTCTTTATATTCATGCTGAAAACACAATTGTTAAAATTTTCTTCCAAAATTTGAACCAACAATAGTTTAAACATTGTCTAAGCTAAATTAGGTCTCAATATAAAATTTATAAAATTCAAAATAATTTTACAATTTTTTGAAAACATTGTTTTTTAAAATAAATTATTGCTGTCTTTAGATTCATGCTGAGAACATAATTGTCAAAATAATGTTCCAAAATTTGGACCAAATAAAGTTTAAACATTGCCTAACCTGAATTCAGTCTTAAAATTTAATTTATAAAAACCAAAATATTTTTTTACATTTTTTTTTAAACTTTGTTTTTTATAATAAATTATTTGTCTTTAGATTCATGCTGAGAACACAATTGTCAAAATATTGTTCCAAAATTTGGACCAAATAAAATTCAAACATTGCCTAACCTGAATTTAGTCTCAAATATTAATTTATAAAATCCAAAATATTTTTTTACTATTTTTTGAAAACTTTGTTTTTTTTAATAAATTATTGTTGTCTTTAGATTCATGCTGAGATCATAATTGTTAAAATAATGTTCCAAAATTTAGACAAAATAAAGTATGAACATTGCCTAACCCGAATTCAGTTCCAAAATTCAATTGATAAAAACCAACATTTTGTTTTTACAATATTTTGAAAACTTTGTTTTTTAGAATAATTTATTGCTGTCATTAGATTTATGGTGAGAACATAATTGTCAAAATTATGTTCCAAAATTTGAACCAAATAAAGTATAAACATTGCCTAACCTAAATTCAGTCTCAAAATTCAATTTATAAAACTGAAAAAAAAAATTTTACAATTTTTTGGAAACTTTGTTTTTTATAATTAATTATTGCTGTCTTTAGATTCATGCTGGGAACATAATTGTCAAAATATTTTTTCAAAATTTGGACCAAATATAGTTTAAACATTGCCTTACCTAAATTCAGTCTCAAAATTTAATTTATAAAATACAAAATATTTTTTTACATTTTTTTTGAAAACTTTGTTTTTAATAATAAATTATTGCTGTCTTTAGATTCATGCTGAGAACAGAATTGTCAAAATAATGTTCCAAAATTAAGACCAAATAAAGTTTAGGCATTGCCTAACCTGAATTCAGTCTCAAAGTTTAATTTATAAAATCCAAAATAATGTTTTACAATTTATTGAAAACTTTGGTTTTAGAATAATTTATTGCTGTCTTTAGATTCATGCTGAGAATATAATTGTCAAAATAATGTTCCAAAATTTAGACCAAATAAAGTTTAAACATTGCCTAGCCTGATATCAGTCTCAAAATTTAGTTTAAAAAATCCAAAATATTTTTTTACAATTTTTTGAAAAATTTGTTTTTTAGAATAAATTATTGCTGTCTTTAGATTCATGCTGAGAACATAATTGTCAAAATAATGTACCAAAATTTAAATCAAATAAAGTTTAAACATTGCTTAACCTGATATCAGTCTCAAAATTTAGTTTAAAAAATCCAAAATATTTTTTTACAATTTTTTGAAAACTTTGTTTTTTAGAATAAATTATTGCTGTCTTTAGATTCATGCTAAAAACATAATTGTCAAAATAATGTTCCAAAATTTGGACCAAATTAAGATTAAACATTGCTTAACCTGAATTCAGTCTCAAAATTTAATTTATAAAATCCAAAATATTTTTTTACAATTTTTTGAAAAATTTGTTTTTTAGAATAAATTATTGCTGTCTTAGATTTATGCTGAGAACAAAATTGTTAAAATATTAATCCAAAATTTGGACTAAATTTAGTTTAAACATTGCCTAACCTAAATTCAGTCTCAAAATTTAATTTATAAAATCCAAAATATTTGTTTACAATTTTTTGAAAACTTTGTTTTTTATAATAAATTATTGCTGTCTTTAGATTTATGCTGAGAACATAATTGTCAAAATAATGTTCCAAAATTTGAACCAAAAAAAGTTTAAACATTGTCTAACCTGAATTCAGTCTCAAAATTTAATTTATAAAATCCAAAATATTTTTTTACAATTTTTTGAAAACTTTGTTTTTTATAATAAATTATTGCTATCTTTAGATTCATGCTGAGAACATAATTGTTAAAATATTGTTCCAAAATTTGGACCAAATAAAGTTTGAACCATGCCTAACTTAAATTCAGTCTCAAAATAAATTTATAAAATCCAAAGTATTTTTTTACAATTTTTTGAAAACTTTGTTTTTTATAATAATATATTGCTGTTTTTAGATTCATGCTGAGAACATAATTGTCAAAATAATGTTCCAAAATTTAAACCACTTAAAGTTCAAACATTGCCTAACTTGAATTCAGTCTCAAAATTTAATTTATAAAATCCAAAATATTTTTTTACAATTTTTTGAAAACTTTGTTTTTTATAATAATATATTGCTGTTTTTAGATTCATGCTGAGAACATAATTGTCAAAATAATGTTCCAAAATTTGGACCAAATAAAGTTTAAACATTGCCTAACCTGAATTCAGTCTCAAAATTTAGTTTATAAAATTCAAAATATTTTTTTACATTTTTTGATATCTTTGTTTTTTAGAATAAACTATTGCTGTCTTTAGATTTATGCTGAGAACATAATTGTCAGAATAATGTTCCAAAATTTGGACCAAATAAAGTATAAACATTGCCTAACCTGAATTCAGTCTCAAAATTTAATTTAAAAAATCAAAGCATTTTTTTGAAATTTTTGAAAGTTTTGTGTCTTTAATTTGTGACATTTATGATAGCTCAAAAACCTTATTTTGACGTTTCCGGAACATGTATGACAGTTTATGACTAGATTGAGGAACTGCCAACAGTCGTCAAGACAACACCTCAAAGAAGGACAAATTTTACCACCCAAAGGAAGCGAGCCCGCAGCACGAATAAAACTGCTTTTATGCCATGTCAATATCTTGCAGCGGAAACACTAAACCTCCCCTAGAAGATTGGCAAAATCCTAGAAAAACTTTACATGCAGCTCCAGAAGTTAAAAGACTTCCTTTAGAGATGCAAACTTGAAATTTAACTTTACGGAGAAAAACCTAACGCAAATGATCAAAGACAAAGCGCTACGCATTAACTCCTAGAAGGACAAAATGATGAAAACCAAAAGGGGCCTGAGGGACATTTTTGCCAATCTGCGCACAAGGAATTTGCGCAAGGAATCAAGAAGAACAAATTCACCATCAACTCTTCCATAAAATGCCACCGCCACAGACAACTCCGCATCCTCTAAGGAAAAAAAAATATTGACCCAACCAAACCGCAATATCAACTTTCACCCTAACGCCCTGCATTCAGAAGAAAAATTCATTTTAGTTCGAAAAAAAGTCAAGGAAGAATAAGAGTGAGTTTTCTTTGATTTTTTGCACTATCAGGCCTTCAGCCAACCCCATACGTCAAGTGCCAAAAAAATCTTTAGCCACCAAGGCCAAAGGGTCTAAGAACCGCCAGACTCTAATGCGCGGTCAACCAACTCTGGTCTGACTATAAACACCTTAAGCTCTTCCTCACGCTTGGTTGGCAACTTATATCAGCATCAACCGCGCTGTGAGCGTGGTCAATGGCATCTGCATGCATCCCTTTCTCTTTAGTAAACAAAAATTTGAAAAATGTTTCTCATTGAGATCTGCGAACTTCGCTGTACTCTACAGTATAAAGCAAAAGACCGCAGACGCATAACAATCAAACAGTGTAATTTTGTGCAAAAATATTGCAAAAAATTACAAAAAATACTGTTTTAGAAAAAAAACTTGCCAAAAAATGCAATTCTATACTTAAAACTGATCAGAAAAAGCTAAAATAGCAGTTTTGGACTAATAACTTCAACATATCATTTGACAATAAACTAAATTAAAAAAACAGACGACCAACTTCTTGACAACAAACGCTTGAGTGTGGGGGGGGGGGGGGCACCTAGTTTATAATTGTGGGCAAGTGGTTTGTAATTGTGTGCAGATAAATAAATTTCTAAACAAAAACATTTTGAACTAAAATAATTTAAAAATGCTGTTTTCAACTAAGAACTCAATTAAAAATGCCTTTTATGTCATAATCAAAAAACATAAATTTTGTGCTAAAAAGATAAAAATAGTATTTGCAACTAAAAATTTAATTAGACCAATAAGTAATCAATAAATGTGTTTTTTGCAAAAAAGTTAACATAAGGTTTGTTCCAGAGTTGGGCATTAGTGACTAACAATTTAGTCAAAATACTTGTTTGATTAATAATTACTATGTTCTATGTACTTATGTCCCCACACATAAAAATCCAATAGATTTAGATCAGATCTTGCAGACCAGTTCACTGCGCCTCTTCTACCAATCTACTTATCATTAAAATTATCGTTGAGCCATTGAACTAAATTTTTCCCAACATGGGGCGGTGCTCTAGCGTTCTGCAAATTTTCCATCCAGTTTTTGAAAAATGTTGCGTATAAACCAGCATTTCAAATAGATGGTAAAATTTGAATTGGCAGTAGTTGCCCATTAAAAACCCCACATCATGTGTTAACTGAAAAACAAAGAAAAAAATAGAAGTTCGGATCTTGTTGATGTCGTTCAAGAAGCCATTGAAAACATGAAAGTTGTTGTGCTGTGTTGACTGGTTGTAGGTAAAAAATTTCCCTATTTAAGCTTTTCTAGACAAAGTTTTTAGATAGTTGTAAACTATGACCCCTAGTTTATCAAAAATTGCGTCAACTATTTGTTCCTCTGTCACGGTGTGCTGTTGATCTCCACCTCAGCGATTTTCAATTTCAAATTCTCGGAACCTTCAAAATGCGTCTAAAAACACGCGACGAGAAGGTTGCCTTCTATCGGAAAATCTTAATTGACACTCCTAACATGCAGCTAAGGCATAACTATTACATAATTTTATTACGTTGTTGAACAGCATTTTTATCAAATTTTTGTACAATTTTGTAACACTTCCCTGGTTTTGAACGTCGTAGCTGTAATCTACACTTACTTAAAAGTAGCTCCGCCCCTGGTACAATTCCAAATCCCAGTGCCAAAAACATACTCTTAACATAAGACCTCAATGCCAAGTACGGTGTTAACATATAACCCTAAGACATCAAATGCCAGTGTATGAATAACAATCTTTCACATCCTAATACAACCCTAACTCTAGCAGCGTATTGGGATTTTTTTACAAGGAGATTCAACTCCTAAGGCTTCTTGTGTGGAATTGTAGTTGCCCAGAAGTAGAGTTTGCCCGAACAAACTAAAAAACCCCTTCTGTTTTTCTTTGCTAGCGTAACGGATTCCTATAGAATTACTTTATTACGCTTGCCGTGTGTTTTTTACTTCTTTGTTAGCTACTAAGTTATGTTGATTTATTAGATGTTTCTTTCTCTTTAATAATGTGTGAGATCATTTTATAATCTGGCTTCACGAGTATTAGTTATTCAGCATTGATTCTTAATTTTTTTCCGATGTTCTTTTTAGTTTCATCTCTGATGTGGGTTCATTGTGTTATGGCGTGCGCAACCGTGTCCCCATAGTGGTGGCAAAAGTTACTTTTCCCTGATTTGAAATCTTTAGAAGTAACTAGCAAAGGATTCAAGCTTCCTAAATTTTAGGTGAGGTAGTAGTTTACCTCCCCGTGGTTTCTGTTAATCCACATTGTGACTTAATAGAGCTAGAATTAATCTGATTGCTTATTTTTTTACAGATTTCTTTTAAATTTTGCTGCGTACATTTCTGTTTTTTTCTTCTACAAGGATGTCAATAGGTATTACCCTTGCAATTATTTGCACTGCATTCATAGGATAGTCTAGTTCTACTTTGGATTTAGGTAAAAATTTGTAGTTTCTTCTTCTCCTGGAATGCTTTACCCCATGTAGAAGCCGCGTACAGAAGTGTAAAGTTTACAACTAAACACAGTTGTCTTTTTTTGTTGGATCTGGGATCATTAGCCTTGCTAGTGCCGTGACCGTATTTCTGTCTTTGCACCTGCTTATTCAAGTGCATTCCCTGACTATTGTTCTTGTTAAAATTGACTTCTAGGTAGCTTGATTTTGAGGCAATTATTACTTCTTAAGCATCAATTTCCATTTCTATAAGCCTCTTTTTGTCAAATACGACTATTTCTATTTTTTATTGAGTAGTTCAAATCTAAGGCTTATGGTTAGTCTAGATATATTCTTGATGATTTAGTTTATTTTGTCATTAATATTGTTTTTTGTTTTTCCGTGTGCGACTATTGCAGTAGCGTCCGCAAATCCAAGGATCTTTACTACTTTTCTGGTTTAAACTTTCCAGAGAACCAGGCCTAGAATTGAACCTTGTGGTATACCACAGTCCTCAATGACCCCAATGTCAATGTACTTTGTTTTACACACATCTAATACTCCTTGATTTTTATTTAAATAACCTTAGATTTTTTTTACATTTTCTTAATTGTATTTTAGATAATTTTTTAAATTTTATTATTTTTTTTTAATTTGTCTGATAATTTTTTTTTTAAATTAAATACTCTTAGTTTTTGACAAAAAAATATTTTGAACATTTTTTTTAGATTTTCTCATATTTCCTTACTTTTTTTAAATTTTTCTTAAAATTTCTTAAGTTTTGTTAATTTATCTTTTTTTTTAACCTTTTAATGTATCAATCAACCTTGGTTAGTTGTTATTCGTTAGTCATTATTATGCAAATTTTGATTAGTGACTAATAAATCAGTAATCGTTTACTAACTAATGACTAAATAATTATTAGTCATTAATCACATCAAATACGGATTGTCGTTAATCAAAAGAAGAAACATACAAAAAGATTTAAAAGACCTTCAAATTGAAGCTGAAATAAAATGCTTCCAAACAACCAAAATAAGCCCCAAAACACCAAAAGATCATAGACAAACCAAAACCTATTTAGACCAGAACTCGCACACCTACGAACTAGCGGAAGACAAAACCTTCAAAATAATTATCCGATACATTCCGGAAGATGCCTCATCAGAAGAAATTGCTGAAGCCATAGAAGAACTAAGATTTAAAGTTAATTCTGTCAGCAGATTACATAATAAAAAAAATTCTACTCAATAATGTACGTACAATTAGAACAAGATACAAAAAATTAAGAAATCATGCAAATGACACACATATTAGGACTGAAAGTAAAAGTTGAAAAAAAACTCAAGTCTGGAGATGCAGCACATTGCCATAGGTGCTAAGCGTACGGGCACTCGCAAAAAATGTGCACCAACAAAATTGCGTGCGTCAGATGTGCACAAAATCACGCATCTGCGCAATGCAAACTAACGCCAGCAGACAAAGACCAAGCGGTCTGTGCTAACTGCAAAGGGAACCACCCAGCTAGCTACAAAGGATGCCCCGAATACCAGAGGCAAAAGGCCAAAATGGACAAATCAACGCCAAAAACCAAACTACAAAGAACAAAACCCCCAAAGCCACGTCCACAAATGACAACATACGCAAAAGCTGTACAACCAAATGAAGATAAAAAACCAGACGCAACCGCAGACGTTCCTATAAAAGGCAATCAACATTTCCAAAAATGACAAAGAGTTATTAAAACAAATACTCATGATCGCGTTGATGAACATAAGTCCATAATGGCAGGTCACCAAAACATATTAAACATAAGCTTCTGGAACTGCGACAGTCTCCCAAACAAAACAGAAGAACTCAAAGACTACTTATTCAAACATCAAATAGACATAATGTTATTATCGGAAACATGCCTCAAAACTAAGAACAAAGTAAGATTCCCAAATTATCATACATACAGAAATGACAGAGTGGATCAAAAAGGGGGAGGCACTGCTATGCTAATTAAAAGATCGATCCAACATGCAGTAATCGACCTACCCAAAATGGCAAACCTCAAAGCAACTGGGGCAATTGTCAAAGTCGAACTCATAAGAAAAATCAAAGTTATAGCAGCATATCAATCACCATCTAAGCCACTCCTACACTTTGATTTAAAGTTAGCACTACAAGAAAACATCCCAACAATTCTAGCCGGCGACATAAACGCCAAACATCGGGTTTGGAACTGCAACACCAATAATGTCAGAGGAAAATCACTACTAAAATACATCAAAAGAAGGCAAATAATCGTACATAGTCCAGATGCACCAACATTCTACAGTACCCAAGGCCATACTCCAGACATCTTAGACATAGCCATAACCAAGAACATCAACAACAACATCTTATTAACAGTTATCGATGAGCTAGAATCGGACCACCTACCAATCAAACTACAACTAACAAACGTCCATAATCCAAAAAACAACAACAACCAAAAACAAACAAATTGGAACAATTTTAACAACTACATCCAAAAAGAACTTGGCTCCCTTCCAGAACTAAAAACAAATCAAGACATTGATAATGCAGTACAAACACTAACATCAAAAATACAATTTGCAATGCATAAATCAACGACAACCTTCAAACTCACTAAAAAAGATCCGCTTAGTCTACCATTATACCTAAAAGATCTAATAAAAAAAAAAAAAACAAAGCCAAACAAAAGTTCAGACAAACTAAAACCGCAGAAGACAAAAAAGTGCCAACCACCTCTAACAAAATGTTTAAGAACAAATTAAAACGTTCAAAAATCAACAATAGCATCAAATGTTTGAAGGAAGCTCCAACGACATTCCTAAAATTTGGGAAATATCAAAAAGACTCAGAAGTAAACACACTCCAATTTCTGCACTCCACGGCCGCAACGGCATGGCACACACCGACATGGAAAAAGCAGTAACCATTGCCCTAACAATGGAAGACCAATTCAGCCCAGCGTACGACATTCTCGACACAAACATAATGGAAGCAGTAGAAGATAAACTCGAACAACACTTACAATGAATCCTATAAATTTTTTTTTTTTTTTTTTTTTTAAATAGTTAAGCTAAATATTTCTAATAAGTGAACCTAATAATTTAAATTTTTTAAAGAGAAGCAAGCATGAGTGAATTAAATTGAACTTTTTAAAATATGAACAAAATTGCAATATTATTTAATTTTCTCAATGTACAAATTAACTGACAAATTGCGTTACTGTTTGCCATTCAAAAAAACAATTTCTTAATTAGTTTAAAATAAAATGTGTTCTTAAAGTGTGAAGGGTTGTTGTTGCAATGACTAAGATTAGAATTGTTTGTATTTGGCTAATTGAAATCATTACTCCCAAAGGAATTGTTGTTCTTGGGGAATTTGTAAGTGTTCGGGGCTTCAGTACATTACTGTGCTTCCCCAGATAATGCATTATTGTTTTAATTAACATTTGCAATTTATATCTAAGAGAAACTAAATTACAATCATAACAAAAACAGATAATAATTTAGATTAAATAAATAATTTATTAAATAAATTTTAAACCACCTTTTTATAACCATTAACCCTCAAGAACTTTTAAATTTATTAATGTAGTTACTCCACCACTGTATGTTAATATGGGATGTTCATGGTGTTTTAGCAGGTACTAAAATGTGTTATGGCTTATGAAACTTATAATTTTATTATGTCAAGTACAAAATTTATAAAATAAACTTACATAGTATACATAGTACATTGTCAGTTTAGTTTTGTTCTTGCCTATAATTGTCATCTTAATTCCAATAAATATTATTTAATTCAATTTAATAATGTTAAACTTGTTTTTAATTAATGATGATGAAATATGGCCGTAAAAAATTTGTTATTAACATAAAATGATATAATTTATAATACGCTAATATGTATTCAAAAACCACATAGAAATAAAAAGAAGTAAGTAATAAATTGTAAGTTATGGCTCCTTAATGGGTTGCGGATCCTAGTTTTACTACCTTGTTTCGAGCCATTCATTATGTTAAATGTTAAAGTTTTTATCATTAAGAGATTATAAATATATTTAAAAGAAAAAGTTTAATTTATTGCAGATTCTACATTAAATGTAGAATTTAAGCTTTGATATTAACGTAGAATAAGGGTATTTGATTGTTAAAAAATTGCTCAAATATTCAAAATAATACAAAAATTTAGATTTTAATTTAAAAAAAGTTAGTAGTTTGATGCTACAAGATTGAAAACAAAGATTAATCTATAATTAATTCATCCGTAATATAAAATAATCTGAGTCATAATCTCATGCAAATCCCTAATTCATTTAGTATAAAAAACAAACAATTAAAATCAAACCCTATTATCTTTATTTAATATTCACGGACATTTTTTTGAGGTATAATTTCTGTTTAATCAGATTACCGTGATTTGCAGCAATTATGAAGCGAGGCGATTCAGTTGTAATCCCTGTCGGAATATATGAATTAAAAATAATTTACATTTTCCAATTCGATTAAAAGTGTGCTACATAGAATACGATAATTTCATTTAATTTAATTCACAGGGATTTACTATAAAGTTTAAAACAAAGATTATACTGGATCTAAAACAATTTACTTATTGTATGGTGGAATCATTTGTAAAATTCTATTAAAACACGAATCAATTAGGTAAATTATGACCTAAAATGATAATAAAAATTGTTATCTTAATGTGCTTGTTGTATAATCTATACCGGCCTAAAAGCCGTTCCCATATCATCTTGTTACTCGAACGCATATGTGTAATGTGTAACTCGCATATTATTATTATCATTTTTAATTACCCACATTTCGGAAATGGAACGACAAATATATTTTGCACATTTAATTTGTTTGAACAGCAAATTAAGTCGAAATCGTTAACACGAATGAGCCACATTATTTAAATTTATTCGCAGAAAAGTTCAGGGTTATAATTTTTTATCAATGAAAATATTTCAACCTTGTTGAGGTATCAATTGAAACAAAGGTGCGTAATGTTTATTTAATTTACAATCCACACACGTATCCCCTTGCATTTCGTTAAGGGTTACCTACTACTCTAGACTTTGCCCTACTTGTACTTTGTTTCTCTTAAACATTTATAGTATTAGTTTTAATCGATAGGGTTTCGGGTGTGTTAAACAGTAATTAATGAAGAATGAAAATAATTATTTTAGTTTAGTACAGGTAGTAAAGTAATTTCTGAAATTTAATAATATATCTGCTTTCGGGAAGTTTTAATTGAAATAAGTATGGGCATTGTTTAGAATTTATAAATACAAGCAATTTTGGTTTAAACTAAAATAAATTAAATTATAAAAATTTTAATTAATATTTTAATAATACAGTTATAGTACTTAATATTTTCAGATTAAAAGTTTTTTATAAATATTTTAGTTGCTTTCGATAGTCCTAGTGACTATTAAGTTAGCAAAGATCAGTTCAGATAAGTCTATGACAGTTTGAGTGTATGGATTTTAATTAAATTTTTACACAAACTTTTTATTGTGTTCAGACAGACACTGGCTTAGTGACGGTAGCCTAATAAAAAGCAAAAACTCCATGACTCAACATCTCGGTTCATATTATTTATAGTAGTCTGAAGTTGATGGCGGGGATAATATCTTTTGCTATATAGACTACTAAATTATCAACATACAAACATTTTTTGGTCGGGATAACTACCAAAACTGCAATGTCGTTGACTGCTATGACAAAGAAGATTACGCTAATTGTCAACCCTTGAAAAACACTGTTCTCTAAACATAAAGTCTTCTAGAAGGTGTTTCTCACCCTTACTTTAAATTTTTGGTCTTACATAAAAGATGCGACAAAGCAAAGGCAGATAATCTCTGAGTCCAACTTTAGAATTTTTTTATATTTTTACGTCATACCGTACTCTTTTTTTATAAAAGCTTCTTGAATAGAATTCTCCAACTCTACCAATTGATCAGTTATACTGTGGTCCCGTCTGGTGTTTTTCCAGAAAGTTAAAAGTCTCTAGCATCCACACCAAACGGTTGTTAATCATTTTTTCCAACAATTTTCAAAAACTGCAAGTTAGAGAGATTGGTCGATAGCTGATGGCATCGTTTGAATCCTTGTCTTGTTTTAGTAGTGGCAAGTTAATGGCCTTTTTCTAACATGTAGAATAGACACTTTGTTCCCATATCAAATTATATATCTCAAGCAGCCGTTTTTTTTTTTAAACTGATACAAAACATTATCTGGACGGGGTGTTGTAGATGCAGCAACGCAACTAAGTGCTTCTTTCAATTCTTCCAAAGAAAAGGTAAAATTATTGCAATGATTGTTGAGAAGATAAATTTAGAAAAATCTCCAATTTTTTTTTTTGTTCCGTAAGAAATTTTTTTAGTTTAGAGAGCTACTTACAAATTCAATGTGTTCAGCCAAAACATTTGCAATTTTAGCTTCATTGCCCATATCCTGGCCGTTGACTTTAAGAACAGGTGCTACAGCCAAAAAATTTGAAAACCTTGCCAGTCTGCGCGGTCAAGGTACCATCTCCAAAGAACGCGTTGTCTGATCGGTCTAACAATTAACTCAAAGCAATCGGAAAATGATTGCTGCAGTAAAGATTATCTAAAACATCCCATAAATGACGTGTGGCAAGACAAGGTGACAAAAACGTTATGTCAATTGCTGAAAACCTTGATCCTCTAAAAACCATTTTGTTTGGGTATTTGAAGTGGTTTCTACTAAAAAATCTTTTTTAACTTTTTTAATATTTTTAGTTTTACCAATAATACATGGATTTTGCAATAAAGAAAAAACTCATTTTGTCAAAGTTTCTTTCTTCCATTGATACAAGCAAGTACCAAGAAATTGGTTCTGTCGTCACACTGCTTGTTTGCAAATTATGTTTGCGTGTAATCTTCTGAAAGGAATTTGGTGATTGGGTATTCATTAGTGCAGCCCGATTGTAGCGTTGATCTTCAACCTCAATAGTTATCTTTGGCGTGTTGATTATAAAGCCCATTCCAGATTCAACTAGTAGCACAAACTCAAGCCATGATTAAATTTGTAACATCAATAAAAGAATAAAAGTTCCGTTTTTAACCTATTAACAGGTTGGAAAAAATTAGAAGTAAAAGGTAGATGTAGTACATAGAGATAGAAAAAAGATAAAATTGCCAAAAATGGCTTTCGGTACGTTTAGTTTAGCTTCTGCTCATTGACCCATCCAGCATGGGTGGTACGGAATGAAAATTTGTTTTTACTCAAACCAATGAAAATGCCTTCCTCTACATAAATTTTGATTAAGTAAATTTTTTCAGATTTTTAAGTAAGCCATTTCCGAGTAATAAGTAATCAAAATTTGAGAAACCGTGGTTTTTGAGTTTCTTTACATTTTTTGATCGTTAGCTTCTCAGAATTGCATTTTTAAAAAAAAATTATAAAATACTTTTTTTTCAAAATTGTCTAAAGAATAAGTTTTCATAGCCAAAAATTGTTTTCCTTAAATTTTGAAAATTTTGCAAAACTTTAAAAGGCAGTTAAAAAAAAATGACGGGTATTTTCTTTTTTTCTCAAATATGGATAAAAACGTGCTTTTATATGTGAAAAAGATACCCTGAAAGTTCCAGGAAGTGCCGTGTGCTGCGCTCCAAGATATCTTACAATGTATCCACAGAAATACTTTAAAATAGCAAAAAAAGCTTAAATTTCAAAATTTCTGTAGATACATTCTAAGTGTGTGGACACAACGACGCTCCGATCATCGAACAGCGATCCAAGCATAAAACACTAAAAACTGTTTCTTGCTCATTGCTCCGATCCTGGTATTTATATTGAAATAACACTTTTTTGCAACGTGCGGGTAAATCAGAACAAATTTTAGTGTTCTATGCTTGGAGCGCTGTTTGATGATCGGAGCGGATCGCAACAATTGCTAAAACTTTCAACAATATATACCAACATTTTATGGTTTTAAGTCAAATTTAGTAAATTTAAAAGTTTTATACTTTCAAAGCAGATAAAAATGATCATTATAAACCCAATAAAGGAATAAACCAAACTTTTATCAATTTTTTTTTCTTAAAGACGGCAGTAACATTGTTATATTCTTTTTTCTCTCTTACTTATCTTATATGCTGATAGAATTTCCAAACAAATACTGAACAAAACAAAACTTAAAGCTTCCATCTGCTTTTGAAGAAAATCAGCAATATCAAAAACCAGCCAGATGGTATAGTGCAAAGGCTGTTGCGCAGGCAGCCTGGGTTCAATTCCCAGCAATATCTAATTTGTCAAATATATTTCGATGTGGTTGTTTCCTTTGCAAGACAATGGCAAACCAGCAAATTATTTGCCTATTAAACTTCTTTAGTGGTGTGGTTTAGAGTTTAGATCCCGCATGTTTGTATAGAATTTTTATCGCACACCATAAACATACGAGAAGAGTGCCTACGCAAGCACGACACTATAAGAAGAACCAGGCTTACATACCAATATACTCAAAACAAAACTTATGGTATTTACCCTCCAAAATCTTAAAAGTACATATCTTCATCTTAGTAGCACCCACATAGAGAAGATTATCAAATTTAAATATTTGGACAACATATTTGAACCCGGTTACAGAAGTAAAATGCTAAATTGAGTGTGTTCACATCACATTTATTAAAATAAGACCGCTCAATAATTAAATGCTATGTGCGGTCTATTTTAATATACAAAGTGTTAGGTAAACATGCGGCAAAAACTCTAGTGGCCTATTTTATGAATATTTTGTCCAATAATGATTTCTGAAAAACTCCTTTGTTTTAAACAAAATTTGCGACAGTTTATTATCAAAAAGTACGTGTAAAGTTGCTAAATCTGCAATAAATGCTCAAAATGGTTTCCTCCAGCCTAGATACAAACATTCAATATTCTCGTCATTGAGTGCTAAACTCTTTCAAACACACCAGGGTTGTTTCTAATTAAGTTACACCCAGAAATTATCCGATTTTGCAAGTCGTCCAAATTCTCTACTGGAGTAGCGTAAACTAATGACTCCAGATAACCCCATAAGAAATAATCCAGGAGTTTTAAGTCTGGGGATCGAGCAGGCCATGCTTGTGGCCCACCTCAAACAATTCAGCAAACTCCGTATGTTGCTGTTAAATAATCAAGAGCAACCAAACTAAAATGTGGTAGTGCACCATCGTGCATAAACTACATTGCAATTCTTGTTGCCAATAGTACATCATCCAGAAACAGAGGTTGCATGTGTTCCAAAAAATTGCGATACACCTTGCTGGTAAGTCTTTCTAGTAGAAATACTGGTCCAATTAGACAGTCAACTACAATTTTAATCCAATCATTCAAAAAAATTGATGTTGAAAAAATGTTTTTTAAAATAACTCTATTTTAGACTCGATGATGGGGTTATAACTCATAAAATATATTAAAATTTTCAAAAATATTTTGTTTATTTTCAAACTATTATATTTTTTAGTAGTTTACTCTAAATTAATAAAAAAAAAAAAAATTTAAATTAATTTAATTAATAATTTTAAGTAAAAGATTCATCATTTTTAAAAACTTTTAATGCAATTATTATTTCTCAAATAAAAATTAAAAATATTGTTTTGTTCAATTTGATTCTTTTCAATTAAATTATTTGAAATATGCATACTTAAAAAAAAAAAATTAAAAACAAACAAAAAATTAGAGTAATTTAAGTCTAAAAATATAAAAAAAAAACTTAGATTTTGTATTTTTTTCTTAATGTTTCAAAGTAATAATATTTAAAAAATGTCTTCAATTAAAAATTTTAAACAAAATAATTGTTTATTTAGACTTAAAAATATTTAAAAAAAAGTTTTTGGGTTTTGTTGGGCTTTATGTTTCAAGGTCCTAGTTTTTAAATATTGCTGTAATATATGCTAAAAGTATTCATATTAAAAATTTAAACCAAAAAAGTAGCATAATTTAGAATTAAAAATTATTCCTTATTATTTCAAAATTTTAATTTTTTAAAACTACTGTAATATGTGCTAAAAGTATTAAAATTTTTTTATCAAAAATTTAAAACAAAAAAACTTTTGGACTAATTTCAGATGGTTTCATTATGTTCCAAAAAAACATTTTAACATTTTTTGACAATTGGTCAATCAGTTTTCTAACAGTTTGGGAACGTTTTAGTACAGTTTATGGATGTTTATATCATGTTCCAAAAAATTTTTTATTTTCTAAAAGCAAAAACATTTTATGATAATTCAGGAACATTTTCTAATAATTGGAAACATTTTCTGACAGTTTGGGGACGTTTGGGGACGTTTGGTGACAGTTTATGGATGTTTTGTAACGGGCAAAGTGCCGTTTACATGTGTATTATTAGTTTGTTATTTAAATGTAGGGAATAAATGGTATGCAACCAACAAACTCTTCAAGAAATAAGAGAAATAAGAACAACATACATTTATCCTATTTGTTGTATAGGTTTTTTAGTCAGCGGAAATATAGCCAATTCCATTTTGGAAACGTAATAGACCCAGTCGCTTTTTATATCGCTCGGCGGATAGTTAACCGTACATTGTTAAACACATGGGGAGCATAAGTTTGCTACCGTTTCCCATCAAGGAATAATATTATGTACTAATTACGGTTTTTAATTAAAAAAAAAAGTGCATTAAACATCAGATTTTTTACTGGCGCCCTACACCCCTCTTCCAACACCACTAATATCAAGAAGAACCGCCTCCAGCCGCTAACTTGCCGCCAGCAGTCGCCAGCCGACGTAAGTACTCCGTAAAGGGTTACAGATTCTATCAATAACTTTTTTATGTTTCAAAAGCAAAACCGCTTTTTGTTCATTTAAAAACATTTTTTGACATGGGTACATTGGAAACGTTTGATGACAGATCATAGATGTTTCTAAAAACAATTTATATAAATTTAGGAACATTTTTTGAATAGTTTCCGACAATTATAAGCATTTATTGACAGTTTGGGAACGTTTTATGACTGCTTATGGATGTTTTTATCATGTTCCAAAAACTTTTTTTTATGTTTCAAAAGCTTTTGATGTCATAGACCATTCAATTTTACTTAATAAACTTAGTACGTTTGGCATTACTGAGAACTGCATTAAATTCTTGTCATCCTATTTAGATAAAAGATCGAACTATGTGTACTACAACGGATTCAAATCGCAGCCCTATATATCAACATCAGGCGTACCACAAGGGTCAAACTTAGGACCTCTGTTATTTATTATGTTTATTAATGATTTAATCACGTCAATAAACTGCCCAATATTAGCCTATGCAGACGATCTAAAGATTTATACATCTATAAACTCTTTAGATGATCATATTATTCTGCAAGATAACATAAATTTAATTTCGGAGTGGTGTCTTTCAAATAAACTTTATCTTAATATCAGTAAGTGCTGTGTGATATCATACTCCCGTACACCTGTAACGCCTCTATATAAATATAAAATTGATGGTTGTGTCAATCCTAGAAGTTCATGCGTAAAAGACTTTGGTGTAATTTTTGATAGCCAAATAAGTTTTGTAGGTCACATCGACAACATGTGCAAGTCTGCGATAAAGGTTTTAGGATTTTTAATGCGTACTTGTAAATATTTTAGTAATACTGAATTACTTAAAATTTTATACTCATCACTAGTACGTAGTAAACTAGAGTATGCCTCCATAGTATGGTATCCGTGTTATACAAACCATACTTTAAAAGTTGAGCGTGTACAGAGACGATTTCTAAAGTACTTGTCATACAAAGCAGATGGTGTATATCCCGAACGACATTTTGATTACTGTCAATTATTATCTAGACATAATTTCTCATCTATGTCATTACGTGTCGACGAAAGTAGTGCTTTATTTATGTATAAATTAATCAATAATGTTGTTGACAGTCCCGAATTATTAAATGCAGTTAATTTTCGTATACCAAGAATCTCTTCCAAAAACAATAATACTTTTGTAGTAAATATTGCCAAAACTAATATACTAAGGAAAGCACCTTTGAGTCATATGTAGTGAGGGTGTGTATGTGTATATATACAGGGTGTCCGGAAAATACGTGTACAACGTTTATCGACAGACTCCTGACGTCAAAATAGGTCGATCTAAGCCGACTTAGTTATATCCAAAATTGTCTCGTTTAGCCGGTAGAGGGCGTCAAAAAAAACAAAAGTATAACAAAGTTGAAAGTATCTATTGTAAGAAACTAAGTAAAACAAAAACATTACTTAAGCAAATGTGTAAAATGACCGCCATCTTGCTGAATACACTTATTAACACTCTTTAAAAAATGATATTGGACCCTATCTAATGTCTCGGGATTATTAAAATGGTTGCCTGCATTTAAAATCCGCTGCAATAAATTATCGCGTGTGTTTACCGGAGTCTTGTAAACTTCTGTTTTAATAGCGCCCCACAAAAAGAAGTCACACATATTTAACTCAGGAGAACGTGGTGGCCATTTTACTGGTGCATCATTGCCTCTTCCAATCCATCGGTTGGGATATTGATGATGTAAGTATTGCCGAACGGCAACGGAAAAATGGGGCGGGGCACCATCATGCATATACCACATTTCCCTCCGAAGTAAAAGGGGCAAATTCTCCAGAAGAATTGGTAATGTGTCTTGCAAAAAATTTAAATAAATATTTCCATCTAACCTGTCTGGAATAACAATGGGACCAATAAGGTAGTGATCAATAATACCTGCCCAAATATTAATTTTAAATTGATGCTGATGATGTGCAACTTTAATGGCATGTGGATTTTCATCGGAATAAATATGTTCGTTGTGCAGATTGGTTACCCCAGATCTTGTAAAGCATGCCTCGTCAGTAAACATAATTTTTCACTAACACTCTGACGCCCATTTCCTTGACAAAACCCGTATACCAGGAGCATGTCAACTTTCTGAGAGTTTGTATA